>JAQQTO010000038.1:0-2410000 GCA_029884595.1 Ormosia semicastrata | reverse complement strand
TTTTTATGATTCCAAACATAAAATTTAAGATTAACCAATTAATCCTGGTTTTATTGGAATTGAAATAAAATTTTATTTTTCTATTCTGTTAAAGATATGTGTGTTTCAGTTCTAACTACTTGAGGTAAATATTCTTTCAGACTTTTTGGCAAAATATGTATAATTATTCAAACGATGTTGAAAAAGGAGAAATAAAAATGGGTTGAAATATTTTGGATTACCATGGAGGTCGCGCTTAATCTAAATCATAATTCATTTTCATGCCTGTTTACAAGGAGACATACTAAGGTCGGCTTTTGACTCCTATCCTATACCTTGTTTCGATCACAAAAGATGTTAATCTGTAACCAACATGCATTTGAAGGCAGTGACAAAGGCCTGACCGCAATTTTTATTGTAGACTGAACTCTCTTTTCACTAACTATATATCACTTTGAAAAGTCCCCCTTTTCTGATGAGAGGTGATAATTACGCATGGCAGATTGATTTAATCTACTGGTGCATCAAATGTCATGCATTAGGTGTCATAGCAATGTAATTGATAAACTACTTGTATCTTCTATGAACATTCAGTTTCTTTCTTTTCATCCCAAATTTTGGTTAGAAAGAAATGCTACTTATAATCACGATGCTCACTGTCACCTTGTGAAAAGTAGCATTTTTCTTCTAGTAAAGAAATGTTAGTGTGTGTATTGGTTATGTATTTGATTTCTTTATCTTTCAAACAAACAAACTGTTGCATTTTAAAAAAATTTAAATCTTAAATCGTATTAAATAAATTAAGATTTTTCTTTAAACACGCAGAGTCACATTGGTTTACATTCGGCTACTAGCCATACTACATATTCAAATGATCTAGAACAGAAAAAATGATAAATTAATAAAATGTGTTTCGGATTTATTAAGAGATAGTTTCTATGGTATAGCCAATTTTGTGCATGATTACACATCTGAACAATTAAGAATGAATGATTAAATCCCTTTATATGCACGAGGAGATTTATTTTAATTGACTTTACAAATGTATCATATTAGTGGACTTGACACTATGCCTCAACTCAAAATCTTAAGCATTAAGTTTATAAGTCTTTTTTATTTTATATGGTGTTTACATTTGTTCATTCTTATCTAATATGAAATTTTTTTACTCACAATTACATTACACTCACACTGAAACATTTAATATTATATATATTAATTAGTATTGTGGTCAAGTTGTGTCAAAACTCACTAACTTGCATGCATCTCAACTTTTTTACATTGACCCGGTTATGTACAAATCTATGTAAAAAGAAGTATTACGGTAACTATGTAAAAATCCAGGCTAAACAAAAAATGAGGGGAAAACAAAAACATATAAGTAAAAAAGAAACGTAAGGTAAATTGGTTGAATATGTACTTTTCTACCCTTCATTCCAGCATCACAGCATGCATATTAAAACACTAATTCTAAATGAAATTAGAAAGTGCAAAAGTCGAGAATTTGAATAGGTTACATATATAGGTAAATTAATATTTGTTCTAAAATTTTCGTTGCTTGGGTTGGTTTTAAGAGATCGATATAGTTTGGTTTGAGCTAGATAGCTCTACTATTATTTTTTGATGGAAATTGTGGTCCAACCACAGTTGTATATTTTCTTGTTAAATAACCAGTTCGAGAGAGAAAGAGATCTGACTTTTTATTTTTCTATTCTAATATAAATGTATTTTATTTTATCCTTTCCTTCCCTAACAAAAGGGGCAATGTTATGTCATGCTCTATTTTTAGTTCTATTGGGCCAAACTTGCATTTGTGTAAATTTACTGTATAATTATCATAAAATAAAGTGCGATTACTAAATTTTCATTCCAATCACTAAGTAATGTCAGAAACACAAGATTCTTGTCTTCACTAATGTTAATACCAAATTTGGTAGTTGTTTAAAATGTGTTGACATTAAACACCAAGGATATTTATTTTGGAGAAAATAAATGCTTTGATTTCAGATATTATCTTTTTCAATTTTACTTTTTTAAAGATTTTACTAATAAGGATATTTGTTAAGAAATTAAGACATTTTAATTTATTAAATGTATTAATTTTCATTTAAAAATTTCTATCTTTAATTTCTTAACAAGTACCTTTAGAGCAACAAAACTCTTCTTATGAAAAATATCCTAGTAATTGAGAATTAAGTATTTTGATAAAGAAAGTTTAAAGTTAAATTTCATCAAGAGAAAGTATGGTAAGATTTATATAACAGGGAGATATGCTACCACTATTTGCATAGCCAAATATCAATAAAACAAAACATAAAGAGATGCATAACTATATATATATATATATATATAGATTAGTCATGTGGGGAATGTGTATTATCATTCTTGTATAATTAATTTTTTTACTATTTTTTGTAAATGTTTTTTATTAATTAATATATGTGTTATATTCAAGTATTTATTTGATAAAGGATATTTTTTAAAAATTAAAAAATAATATAGTAAAAAGAAAATAAAAATAGACAGCTAGGAATGACAATAACTCTTATAGAGAGCTATAATTATTACTCGGTGGTAATGTATCAAATTTTGTAAAATTTTCTGATTATGAATTCCAAGTCCCCAATTAAATATGACAATGTCATATTTGAGTCCTCATTTAATGTGTTTGGTAAATGTACTTACTATTTCCTTTTGTAGAAAAAAAGAATCGTCAACGCAACCAGAACCTCCAATAATACAAATTCGATTTTCATTCGGTCTAATTACAATTTTTGCTTGATCCTTTTTCAGTTGGTAATGGCTACAGATACAGAAAAAAAGAGACGTATATGTGCTAAGTCTATCTTTCCTATGTTACCATTTTTCGAACTCTACATCGATCAGGTATAAACAAGAAGCTCACTCTTGGGCACCTCTGCACTGCAGCCATGGCAGTAACATCCAGAGATGCAAACACACATGGTGTGCCATGGTAGTAGTTGGGGTAGAGCCATTTGATAATTAGTTAAGCCAACTAACTGGGCCCCCAAGTGAAAATCGGCGACTTTGTAGCTTCTCCCGACTCCCGAGTCTGAATGAACATCTCATGATTCTCATGAGGCACGGAGGCATAAATATCATTCCAAAAACAATAATCTTATATAAACAGACGTTATATTTTATGTGTATTTGAGTAAGTTGTAAAAATTTAATTATTTTAATAATTAATTATTTATAATTAATTTTAATATAATTAGTTTTATATTTAAATATGTTAGTTAAAATATAAGTTTAAAATAATTTATTTTATTTAAATAGTATAAAAAATTATTTTTATGCATTAAATTACAAAAGAGAATAAAATGATTCAAATTTTTATTAAGTTGAGAATAAAATGATATTTAAATATTAAAACTTTTGGAATAACATATAACATAAAATTATAAGCAGCAAGCTTTAAACGTATGAAAAAAAGGCTGTTATTATGCATTGAATTTCATACAAAAATTAAATTAAAAATTGTCAAACATGCAATGAATAGTAAAAAAAATTTTTTCTAAAAAAAAAAGTTATTGGTATAATGATAAAATCTGTGTCAAACATGTTATTACATTATAACTGCACAATTATATAATTTTTGTCATTTGATTATAATAAGTCTCACATCATTTTTTACGTATTTACACTCTAATTATACTACTTAAATCTTTTTTTACGGGAAAGAAAATAAAATTATTAAGAATGAAGTATAACGATACTTACAAATTATAAAAGATACATTAGATCCAAAAAAAATAAGAAACAAATACATTATACACACTAAACTAATTAACGATATATAGTTCTATTTTTTACTCAAAGACTATCGATATCTATATATATTTCACATTGAATATCAACACGAAAAGAGTTATAACTTAAAGAGAATATTACGCCTCATCTCAAAATAAATATGAAAATTTCTCTTACTTATAAGATCATCAAGATAAGAACAATTATAAAGAAAAATCAAAACACTAACAAAGGGGATAACAAAACAAAACCAAAAAACACAAGATCTATCATTAAAAAAAATAAATCTAAATAAACATACTCAAGATCTATTATATTTGAGCAACTTATTTAAAAAATACCAAAATAAAAGAAGAAGAAACGGTAAAGCTACCTCCAAAGAAAGAAAATGACAGCCTCCCACTTCTACGCTCAGGAAAAGGAAGATCAAAACAAGAGAGATGAGAGAGAAAGGGACTTGGGCCGGCTAAACTTACTATAACTAGGAGATTTATATTTTGAAGAAAAAAAAATTATACTACTTAAACTTAATGTGAAATGATATGCATTTAAAAATATATATACGAAACATTATTGCTTTAAAAATATAGATAAACGAGACACAACACAACCATTTGAATTTTTGTAGGATTTGAAAACATGATTAAAATACATCTATTCACACATATTTATATATAATTATTTTATATTTACATAATTTCTATTGTCTAATTATAATTAATTTTACCTTTTTTATATACTTGTCACATTTACCAATTATGAGATAATGTGCTTCATTGAGATGTACACAACACAATTTTCATCTGATTATTATGACTTTATGTTGTGTGACTGATGTGATCAATTTTCATAATCTGATTCTATACATCATCTATCAATCAATCAACCCATATCCATATCCATCCGTCCATACATAAAATAAAACTGATTTGAGGTTAATAAGTGATTAATAATTTTTTAAGTAACCAAATTTTAAGTTAAAATTATCCTTGTCTCCTCATGAGTACTTTAAAATTAAATCTAAAATCACTCTGTTTAAAAAGTTATGTGTATTCAAACATATATGTGTTACATATTACAATTACACAAACACAATATATATTAGATTTATATTTATTTTTGTGCAAGTTTATATCAGTAATTTTTTAGAAAAAAACATGTTTATGTACTGGTTATGTTTTGTAATACAGTTTTTTTCTTTCAAAGAATTAAATATATAGAATAATTACATTAACATCCTCCGATTTATATTTTGTACACCTAACACATCCCTTATTTAATAAATTACACTCATATTTTTTATTTTATGCATTGTTCTTGTACTTAACATTATTCTTTGTCTAAGAAATTACTTATACATAATTTATTTTATGTAGTAAAAATCAAAGTAAGAAATGTATATATAATTTCTCATACAAAATTAATGTTAAGTGTAATTAAGTGCTAACTATGTAATTACCCCTAAATATATTAAAAATTAAAAAGCTAGACACATTTTCTCGCAAAATTCACACGGAGAAAAGTCCAATACGTAGAGGAACCAAATTTAAATGACCTCATTATTCTTCTAATTAAAATATTTTAATTTTTTTAATCTTCCTACAAATTCATTTTGTATTCTACATAAATACTACAGTTATATACAATTTAATTTAATATTTCTCTCATATAATAAACATATAGTGTAAATATGATATGTGTATTTTAAGTGTACAAAAAACATTTCTCAATTTTAAAGTACTAGCTTGTAAAATGTTTAATTGGTGGGGAGTGTTGAAAATTAAGCTAAAACTATATATGTATATAGGTAGGCGACTACCAAAAGTTAGTTATATGGTATCCTACCAGGGAAATTTCCCATTTCCAAAGGTGGAAAGTATGATATAGAAAATTTGAAAAATTGATAAGATCAGTGGAGTCTCTTCCTGTCCCGTGCCCAACAACCCAATACGTAAGTACTATATAAGTAATTAAGAAGAATAAACATTAACTTTATGGTAAATTACATCTCTTTAATTTCTTTCATTTTCTTCCACCATCCAAAATAATTATCACTTTCTTGTAGGTTCTATCTCTATATATATGCATGTACCCTTCTTTTCAATTGTCATCTCATAGACATGGTCCACTAAACCCTTTCATATATAGTTCTTGTATTAGTCAGGCAGCCATATTAATCTGGTGTGATCATTAGTAATCACAGAGAGAAAAAGAGAGAGATGAGAAGGGAGTGCCATCCATTGTTGAGGGGAGGGAGAAGGGAGAACAAATACAGACATGGATTTTCTGCTGCTGAGATGGAGTCACTGGCAAGCATATGTGAGGTTGTGCTGCCACCGTTGCCAATGGATGCTCTGAAGATCAGAAAGGAAGACCAAGCTGATAATGAGACTAGCAAGGCTGTTCAGTCCTTCTGGAACACTTCTGCTTCTCGCTATCCAATCCCTCATGAGGTATACATATACATAACATAATATATATTTAACAGTTTATTCCTAACGGCTTCTCTGCTCTCTTTTCCGTCTCTGCCTCTTCTGATCTGCAAGAAATTCCCGTATGCAAGGAACAGCTGGGATGTACAAGTGGGACCCAAGCGAGTTCCATGTGCAGCACAAATCCTGGCCGTTTGTGCATGTTTCATGTGTTTGTATGGTGTACTATAAAGAGGATTCAGATTGTTTCAAAACTTGTTAGTAATAGAAAGTAAATACAAAATACAAACAAATATTCCTATCCTTCTTCTGAGATTTGGGAATCATATAATTAAAAAGAGGGATTGAAACATCTAACTGCATAGTACTACAAATCATTAAATGTTCTCCTCAATATCATTTGACTTCATATACTTGAAAAGTAAACCACAACAACCGAGATTGTGGCAGCTTTTTATTACTGGCCCCCCGTTTGTCCATATGTAATTATGTATTGTTAGAACTTAAGGGTTAATGAAAGAATTTTTCTATATTCTCTTAAAAGTGTTTTTTAATAATTATTTTAATATTAAATAAAAAAATATTTAATAAAAAAATAAATATATTTAATATTTTAAAAATATAAAAATATTTAAAACCTTCTTCATTTAGTAATTAAAAAAATTAATAAAAAGATTATATTTGTATAAGAGGATTTAGGACAATTTTTAATAATTTGGCTTATTGCATGGGAAGCACATGTGGCATTATTATATACACGCACATTTATGTATTTGCAATTTTTTGTTATTATCATTATTTTAAATCATATCTCTATTTATTTATTTGTTAATTTTTCTTAATTGAAACTCATTTGCCCTGAGCCTGAGAAACTGAATCATTTCCCTATAACCTTTGTCTGCAAAGAAAAGAAATTCCCGATATTACTATGCTAAGATATTGCCCAAGTGGGTAACACTACTACACTAGTGTATAGATGGAACCATATCCATGGATTCATTTTATTCTGTATAATTTTGACTAATTTGAAAATTTTAAGTCTTTTTATTTGCAATTGTTCCCAGCCATAATAATCAAGCATTAGAAATTTAGAGCCCAGTGGTGATACAAGGGGTTAGAGTAATTAGTATTTACTCAAGGTTATGCCCCCAAACTTCCAAAATTTTTATAAAATCGATTTACTACGTTCTAATATATGTGCTAATGTGATAAAAAATTTAGCTTCCTGTTATTTTCCTTCCCTATTTTTAAGGTATTAAATTACTTTTTGGATAATCTTTTGCCTACATCCTTCATATCTCTTAATTGTCATGTTTTATTTTCAATGGCAACAGGTTGCAGAGATATTGGTGAAGAGGGGCTTAATAGAAGCAGTAATACTGGTTAGAGTGGTTTTATGGCTGCTGGCAACGAGGTTGGGCACCATGTTGCTTTGTGGTTTGCTCTGTCTTGGTGACAAATGGCCCTTTATCAACAACTTCTCAAGCATATCTTTGGAGAAAAGAGAAAAGGTTATGCAGAGGTGGTTGAAGCATAGGTTCCTCACACCTATTAGACTCGCATTTGCTTACATCAAAATCTTATGCCTCTATGTTTTCTTCTCTTGGGTATCCTTCAACCTTGGTCATTAATTCTCTTTATTTCATGTGATGTACTTGTCATCTGCATATTATGAATTCATGTCAGAAAGATTATTTAACAAAAACTTTCAACAAATAAAGAATGTGGACAATTTTAGCAAAATTCTTGAATTTTTGCAGGTTGATGAAAATGGTGACAACCCAGCATGGAAAGCTATTGGATATGAAGTGTCCACTGATGAGAAATTGACCAATGGCTCCAACAGGAGGCCCCTTCAGAAGGGGATTATAGAAACCATGCATGAATCTGACTCAACTCTTCAACAATCTCTAGCTGAGAAAGGCCTAAATGTAACACTGGACTCCAAAAGCAATATCCTCAAAGTCAAATGTGATGCTCTAGTTGTTGGGTCTGGCTGTGGTGGAGGTGTTGCAGCTGCTGTTCTTTCAAGTGCTGGCCACAAAGTGGTTGTTCTTGAGAAAGGCAACTATTTTGTTACCCAAGATTATTCATCTCTAGAAGGGCCTTCCATGGATCAATTATATGAAACTGGAGGGATCTTAGCTTCTGTGGACGCCAGAGTACTGGTTTTGGCAGGATCAACAGTGGGTGGTGGCTCTGCTGTTAATTGGTCAGCCTGCATGAGAACACCACACAATGTGCTAAAAGAATGGTCTGAGAACCACAAGCTTTCCCTCTTTTCAAGCCCAGAGTATCTCTCTGCAATGGAAACTGTGTGTGAAAGGATTGGTGTCATAGAAAATTGTACACAGGAGGGGTTCCAAAATCAAGTACTAAGAAAAGGGTGTCAAAATCTTGGCCTGAAGGTTGATTACGTGCCAAGAAATTCATCTGGGAATCATTACTGTGGTTCTTGTGGTTATGGTTGTCCAAAAGGTGAAAAACAAGGGACTCAAGTTACATGGCTTGTGGATGCTGTTGACAATGGTGCAGTAATAATAACAGGATGCAAAGCTGAGAGGTTCTTGTTGGAGAGTAACAGGAGTGGAACTGGCAGAAAGAAGAAATGCTTCGGAGTGTTGGCAAAAGCTTTAAGCAGCAGAGTCACAATGAAGCTGCAAATTGAGGCCAAAGTGACAATTTCTGCTGGTGGGGCACTTCTGACACCTCCTTTGATGATCTCTAGTGGGTTAAAGAATAAGAACATTGGTAGGAACCTTCATCTGCACCCTGTCCTAATGGCCTGGGGGTACTTCCCAGATTCAATTTCAGACCTCAAAGGCAAAGTCTATGAGGGAGGTATAATCACATCAGTCCATAAGGTGCCATCAAGAGACTCCAATTCAGATGCAAGAGCCATAATTGAAACTCCTTTGCTAGGACCAGCATCCTTTGCTTCCCTATCTCCTTGGGAGTCTGGACTTGACTTCAAAGAAAGAATGCTAAATTACCGAAGAACTGCCCATTTGATCACAATAATCAGAGACATGGCTTGTGGAGAAGTAACAACTGAGGGAAGGATCAGCTACAAATTGAATGCAATTGACAGAGAGAACATGAAGGCTGGGTTGCAGCAAGCATTGAGGATTCTGATAGCTGCAGGAGCAGTTGAAGTAGGCACCCACAGAAGTGATGGTCAGAGAATTAAGTGTAATGACATTAGTGAAAATGAAGTGGAAGAGTTGTTAGACAGTGTGTATCCAATGGAAGGGGCACTATCACCAGGTGAGAATTGGAACATATATACTTCTGCACATCAGATGGGGAGCTGCAGGATGGGAGTCAATGAAAAAGAAGGTGCAGTTGATGAAAATGGGGAGAGCTGGGAGGCTGAAGGCTTATTTGTTTGTGATGCAAGTGTGCTTCCCACTGCTGTTGGTGTCAATCCCATGATCACAATCCAGTCAACTGCATACTTGATCTCAAATAGAATAGTTGATTATCTTAGAAGGGGGTAAATCCTAGAAGTTCGTTGATTTTTCTTCTTCATTGGAAGCTTGCAACTCGTGATCATGTTTGATTATCACATATATATATTAATATCTGAAGAATGTAGAATATTATATATAAATGAAACGGAAGTTTCTTCCCAAACACCTGTGTGTATTTATTTCGAATGTTGATATTTGTGCATCACATTTCTTTACATCACTGTAATTCTTGTGTAGGAGTGCCAGGGTTAGGCATGGATCCTGCGGAGAAACTAATGCATGTGCATGATTTTAATGTGAATAAGAAATCAGCAATATATTATCATTCCTCGTTTCTATGTTATGAGAAAAGATTAAATGAACAAAAATTATGAATGGTTGAATATGGACATTGGACAATGATAGGCATCCCAGCCTTGTACTTTCATTCTCTACTTAGGTTGTCCCGGTAGGAAAGTTGAATGATTTGGCATGAGTAGCAAGCATACGAAATAGGAAGATTGAGGTGATACGCCAAGTGGAAATAAATGCTGAAATGCATACAAGCCACAACGTGCACCATATTGTTTGATAACAATATTGAAAGGTGCTGATTCTATTTAGATCTACCTGCTTGGATGTGATGCAAAAAGTATAGATATAATAATTGTTAGCGTGATGCAATAATAATAATAATAATAATTGTTAGCATGATTGATTATGATAGATCACGATTGATCATAATTGAGATTATAATTGATTAATTTTTTTTAAAAATGATTGTAATTGATTTAGTACATAATTATACTTTATTATTATTTTTCTTATATATATAATTTTTTTTGAAGATGATTGTAATTGATTCATTTGACTGACATGTCATCCAACATGCTGACGTGGCACTAGACCTTTCCTAAGGTTTTTCGGTGAGAACATTGAAAGTAACCGAAAGCTCAATGGAGAAACTTGCATCAGAATTATTAGGAAAACGATCAACAAATGGGTTAGTGAAAAGAAGAGTCAAAGTTGAAGGAAAGGAATTGAACTTCGAGAATGAGGAGAACATAGTGTCTTCCCAGAAGACGACATGACGGGAGATACGAATGCGTTATGAGATTGGATCCCAATAGCAATAGCCCTTATGTTCACAGCCATAACCAAAAAAGCAATAGATACGTGCTCGAAACTCAAGTTTAGTGTATTCATGGAGTTGAAGGAGAACAAAATAAACACAGTCAAAAACTTTAAGAGAGTTGTAATATGGAGAAATATGGTGGAGACGTTCAAAGGGAGATACATTACCCAGAATAGAAGAAGGAAGACAATTGATGATATTGATAGCAGTAAAAGCGGCTTCACCCCAAGCACGTTCAAGACAAGAGAAGGAGATGAGCATAACTTGGACAGAGTCAAGGATATGATGACATTTTCTTTCAGCCCAACCATTTTGCTGAGAGGTACCAAGACAATAAAACTCAGAGAGTGTACCATGTTCACCAAGAAAAGTGAGAAGTTTTGAATCACGATATTCAGAAGCATTGTCATGATGAAAAACTTTAACTATTTTTGAGAAATGAGTTTTTATCATAGAAGCAAAATTAATATAAATTTGAGAAAGTTTTAAACAATTTTTTATTAAATATATCTAAGAAAAATGAGAAAAATCATCAATAAATATTACAAAATATAGATTGCCTCTCATAGTTGGTGGAGGGTAGGCTCCTAGACATTAGAATGCACAAGGTCAAAAGGAGATTAAGAAATAGAGATATTATTACTGAAGGAAAATGCAGATTATTTAGCAGTTTGACAAGAAGTGCAATGAAAAGACTCATTATTAATCAAATCTAGAACCTCTTGAAATAAGAAGAGATGTAGCTTCCCTAGATAACTATGAGTAAGACGTTGGTGCCACAGTTGAATGGTGGACGAGGTGGATGCTGCACAAAGATTTGAGGCAAGCAAAACATAAAGGTTGGTGAGCTCAAACAGACTTCTGACTTTACATCCAATCCCTATGACTTGTCCTGTTTGCGAATCCTACACATGACAACTAAAAGAAGAAAATATGACTTCATAATCAAGGCCACATAGTTGACCAATAGAAATGAGGTCGAAATTTAATTTGGGAATGAGATATGCATCAGGTAAGTTAATAGTGGACAGAGAGACAGAACCCTTATGACTAACATTCATAAAAGATCCATTGGCTATATGCATAGAATGTGCAATGTCATTAACAAATAACGATGAAAAAGACTAAGATGTGGATGTCATATGGTTACAACAGGAAAAGTCAAAGTACCATGTAGTATTATCTGGTGTAGTTGATAAAGCAGAATAGGTATTACCAAAATTAGATAGTAGATGCTTAAGGTGGGACACAAGATCATTGGAAGAAAAGGTAGCCTGGGGTGTGGCTGAAGAACCTGGGAATCCATTAGCAGCAATAGCAACAAGCACAAACTTAGAAAAATTGGGACGAGGTTGAAACTTGTTCAAATCAAACCTTGGAGGACATGTGAGATAATTATCAATCAAGTGTCCTGGGTCTTTACAATATCTGTAACATCTGGAGGCAGTGAGCACAATCGAAGGAGAATAAGCAATGTCTGGTTTCTCCATTATACCAAGGAAGAACTCAAAAAATAAACTTTTGAAATTAAATTGACAGAAACGAATCTCAAAAATGGAAATATCTCACTAGAAAACCTTAGGAAGGGTCCAGTGCCATGTCTCTCGTCATGTTGTTTTCTGAGAAGACACCATGTTCTCCTCATTCTCGAAGTTCAAGTCATTCCCTTCCACTTCGACTCCTCTTTTCACAAACTCCTTTGTTGATCTATTTCCTAGTGATTCTGATGCAGGTTCTTCTGGTGAGCTTCCAATTACTTCTGATGTTCTAGCCACTCCCGATGACACTGTTCCATACGTAAATCCTGCACCTGTCATTGCACCTCATCTTCTTTTTGAGCATCTAACTAGGGTAAGAACTCAAACTACCTATCTTCGTGATTATCATTATTTTTCTAACATGCTTCACTTACATGAACCTCAGTTTTATCAAGAAGCCTCCACAGATCCTCATTGACAACATACTATGCAAGAAGAGTTACAGGCTTTGAAAAATAGTAATGCTTGGGACCTTGTTAGTTCTCCTTCTGATAAGGCACTTGTGAGATGTAAAGGAGTGTTCAAGATCAAGATTCATTCTGATGGCTCTATTGAGCACTATAAGGCTCATTTAGTCGCCAAAGGTTTTACTGAAGAATATGACATTGATTATGAGGAGACCTTTGCACCTGTTACTCGCATCACTTTAGTTCGTACTCTTCTTGTTGTTGCAGCCACTTAGAAATGAACTCTAAATCAGATGGATGTGAAAAATGTATTTCTTAATGGTGATTTAGAAGAAAAAGTTTATATGCATCCACCTCCTGGTTGCACTTGTCCACCAAATAAGGTTTGTCATCTTTGAAAGGCTTTATATGGCCTCAAACAAGCACCTCGAACCTAATTTGCCAAGTTTCACAGCACTATCAGTTAGTTTAGTTTTTCTTCCACTGCCTATGATTTTGCTCTGTTTACTCGCAAAACTGATAGAAGTATTGTTATGTTGCTTCTCTATGTTGATGATATGATTATTAATGGTGATGATACTATTGATATTACTGAACTTAAACAGTTCTTGAATCTACATTTTGAGATAAAAGAACTTGGACCTCTCAGTTACTTTTTGGGTCTTGAAATCCTTTCTTTTACTGATGACATTTCTCTGTCTTAAGTTAAATATGTCTCGGATCTTATCTCTCTAGCCGATCACACCGACAATCGCACTGACTCTATTCCTCTAGAACCTAATGTTAGGTTTACACTTATGGATGGTACTATACTTGATGATCCTGTTCTTTATCGACTAGCAGTTTGATTTATCTTACTATTATTCATCCAAACATTTCATATGTTATTTATTTAGTCAGTCAGTTTATTTCAACTCCACGCACTACTCACCATGATGTTGTTCTTTGTATTATATAGTATATAAAAAGAACTCTATTTCATGGACTTCATTTCACAGTTAACTCATTCTTGGTCATCCAAGATTATTTTGATGTTGATTGAGGTGGAGTTCTCACTAATCACTGATCCACCATTAGTTACTGTATTTATCTTGGTGATGCACTTATTTCATGGCGAAGCAAAAAAGTCACTTTAATTGCATGCTCTAATACTGAAACAAAATATTGAGTACTTGCTGACACCACATCTAAAATACTTTGGTTATGTTGGCTTCTTGAAGACTTAAATATTTTTTAGTCCTCTTCCACTGCTTTTTACTGTGATAATAAGAGTGTTATTTAGATTACTCACAATCATGTTTTTCATTAGCGCACCAAACATATTGAAATTGACTATCACTTCATTCATCAACACATTCTTCGTAGTGCTATTCGTCTTATTTGCATTGTCACTTTTAACCAGCCAACTAATCTGTTCACCAAAGCTCATCATCTTGAACGATTCCGCACTCTGATTTCTAAACTTAAGTTAGTTTCTTCTATACTCACTTGAGTTTGAAGGAGGATGTTAGCATGATTAATCATAATTGATCACGATTGATCATGATTAAGATTATAATTGATCACGATTATTTTTAAGGATGATTGTAATTGATTTAGTACATAATTATACATTATTTTTTTTCTTGTATAGCAGTCATCTTGTATAAATAAAAACTAATCTTTCTGTATACATTTATTTAAAAATATACACAAATTTATTAACATTTATCTTCTTATTTCTATTTCTAACTATAATATAATGATACAACAACCAAATCATTCAATGAATCAATGGCTCTCGGGGGAAGCACAATGTGGTTTGTAGTTCTCTCCCACGGCTTTTTCATTAAGTGCCTCCAGAAGTAGATTTTATAAAAGCCTTGAAAGGTCCCCTCCCATCATGCATGAAGTTATAATTAGCCGTAACTGGTTGTTGGGAGAGAAGTACACTCAGTCTTCCTTCTTTCTCTTTTTATCAAGTAAGTAAGAAATTTTGAATTCGCGAACTGTATACAATGGTGTGAGTACGTACTGTCATTTGAATTTAAAAGAAAAAATTTAACGGAAGCCGCTAAACTCATATCTAGTCGTTTTTACATATCACTTGAATTTTGAAGTAATCATACACAGTTATACTAATTAGCTGCTGGCAGATTTTGATTTGTGTGCAGATGGTTCCATAGACATGCAAATACTATATCAAAATCTGCTGCGTGCAAACATTGTGTAATTGAGTAGATGAATTCTAAACTCATGAAGTAACATATACAATTTGGCAAAAATTTGAATCTCCCTGGTGCCGATAATAATACTCATTTCATGTAGTAATAGTTCTACTTCCCAAAATATTTAAATTAAGATATATTATACTCACTTTTCTTGAGAATTTTAATAACATTACTCCACGTCCCCACCCCATCATTTGACTTGTTTGACTAATGAAAGATGCATGCATGCTAACTGAATATAACATTTAACTAAAGTTTAACCGTAGTCTGCATCATAAGTTAAATAAAACAAGATATAATTTCTTTGAACTAAATAAATTTATGACCCAAAGAAGTGGTTGGGTGTCTTCACCTTCTTCACGGCGTCCAATTCCAAAACACAGCACACCACCAAAACTCAAAGGATGAACGGGGTACTGGAGTACCAACACCTCTGAAATTAATAAATGGTGACTATGTTTAATGTATCTTGTAAAATAGCAAAGAGGCTAAAGTTGGAGACTAACAAATCCACTCTTTGCTTCAAAACCTGATGGATCTGGAGGTTTTCTCATAGACTCTGGGTTTGTATGTTGTAATAACTCAGATAAATGCATGTCCTTGTAATTGGAAATATAAAACCAATCATGTGCTTTGACCTAGAAATTAAAGTTTTTGAAAAAGTTAATACTTAAATAGTATCATAATTATAGAAGGTTGAATTTCTATACATTTTTCACGCTTTAAACCAAAAACTCTTGTATAATGGGGCGTGTTAGCGATATGTTGTTTCAACCACAATAAAGCAACATTTTAGATGGTTTTGAATAAACAAACAAACAACTCCCCGCAATCAAAAATTCCTTAATTTCACTTTGAGGAGAGGTTTCAGAGATTAACCATATATTAGATTCCATTTTCAAGGTGCTCACCTACAAATTAGCCCAGAGCCAGAGAATGTATTGCGGTTTGTTTGACGGGATGAATAGTATCTTTTGCTTGGCAATGAAAACAGGGGTTACAACTTACAACATCGGAAGCATATCATCAGCAGATTACCCATTTCAGTTTCATTTATGATATCGATTTGGAATACACTCTCTTTTGGTCCAGAGGATTGGAGGAGTTAATTCAAGCATGAATGCATGATTAACTATATATGATGACACCACTTTGTTTTACTGTATGATTTTTTAGGCTCCATTTAAACCTAGTCACACTACTCCATCTTAGCAAATGATTTCCTACGACCCGATTCAACCATAATCACTAATCATTGACTTGATCTGACTAGATGGCTATCTATTACTTATTTTAATTAAACATGATCAACCGTTATCGCAACACTCGATTTTACCTAATGCGCTCTGTAACACTCCAAATTTCCTATATCTTTTGTGAATATTTTCTTGTTTAAATTTACATAAAATTATTTTGTTTATTCCATCAATATTTGATCGTTTTGAGTGATTTACCAAAATAATAATTTTTAGAAAAAAATCTTTCTTTTATTTCTCTTGATTGTTAATTATTTGTACAATCACTTGATTTTCATACGCTTTCTAATATTTGTGATTTTTGTGGATGATTATGAATTTTTTTACTGTATGTGGGCTCAAGTGGTCCTAGGTGGGCCCAAGTGACCTTACGTGGGCCCAGGTAGGTCTCGCAAAGTGAAAATTTTTCTACGCATAGAAAAATTTGTCTTTTAGACGAGAGACAGGATCTTACTAAACCTGAATCCGGAAACAGTTTTAGAAATTTTCTTGTATTGTGTTTGGCACTATATTTAATTATCGGACGATAAAAATACAGTAAATATATTCTTTCGTGGGATTTTTAGTAGATAAAAATAGAAATTATATTGCTTAAGTCAACATTGGTGATTTGGATATCCACCATTGATTTACTTAATGGTAGAGACTTGATCTTGATTTAATTAACGGTTAAGAAATAAATTTAATAAAGAAGTATTGGATAATCACCATTGATTTAATCAATGGTGTGAGAATAAACTTAGTTAGGCAAGCTTCAATATCAACCGTAGATTTAATCAACGGTGTAGATTTGGTCTTGTAAAGTAACAAGGACCATTTATGACCATTGGATGAAAAATTGATCAAAGGTGGAGATTTGGTCTTCTAAAAAGGTTATGACTAATTATAACCCTTGGATTTAAAGTTTGAAGGAGCAATCTTGACCTTTTATTTTGGAGACACATCTAATGGCTAGAATTTAAAGGAGAAGGATCCAATGACTTAGATTTAGTCTTCTAAAAATCAAAAGTCTACATAAATCCTAACCATTGAATTAATCAATGGCTAGAAATGCTTCAAATAATGGCCTAATTAACAAGCCAAGTAAACTAAATTAAATGTTAAATTGTTATAATCTAATTCTTAATTAGATATCCTAATTTTAATTAGAGATTATAATATATGAAATAATATGTCTAATTAATTAGTTATGTAATTAGAAAATTAGTTAAGATTGATTAGGAAACTTAATCTAATGAATTAACTAATCAGTTAGTAAGTAATTAGACTTGAATTAAAATAAATTAAAGTCTCTAAACTCCCTTGAATGTCACGATTTTCAGTAGCCTTGGAGAGGCATCTACATGAATTTTGAATCATCCATAATAGCCATGCAAGCCTAATTGATGACCATTATTGTTTGTCATGGTCAATATGACATTCTTCTTGACCATTATTGCTTTGTTTGCTTCCTTTGGAGTGCATGATAAAGGGGGGACAGTTTTGGAGTGTTAGGAAGGAGGAGACATGTTTAGACATGCTTGTATAGCCTTTTTAGGCCAAAGAAAAAGATACAAAGTGGAAGACTTTTTCATGTGATAGCCTTCAATTATGCCAAATGAATTCATATCTCTCTATTCTTTCACTCCCACGACAGCAGCACCTTTGGTTACACTCTCCATATTCATTTTTCTACTTCACCAAAAAGCCTTCATCAAATTCTCTCACAATCTCTCAAAAATTCCAAGAACCAAGCAACTATTTTTCTTTCCTTTTCCTTGAGTGATTCGGCCAAGCACCCTATAATCACCATCACTCACCTATAATTTTCACTCTCACCATTTCAAAGCTAAACAACATTCTAAACACTTTTCATTTAGAAAGTTTTCCCAAAATCACACTCTAAGAGCTTCAAATCCAAGCTTCAAGTTTCTATCAAAAATCAAAAATTCCATCTTTATGCTTCAAGAGAAGCCATTCGGCCTAGCAACCAAAATCCATCCTCCGTCACTCTTTAATTTCATACAACCTAGTTTCTTGAATCCTTACCTTATTCTAAACAACTTTCATGTTGAAGACTTTCTCTAAATCTTCCATCTTGAAGGACTTTTACTAAGATCAAGTTCTAGAGTTCTTGTTGGTGAAGTGTAAGGAAACTTCATTTATTCTTTTCTTTTTCATGTTCTAAACCATGTTTGATCCATGTTTTCTCTTAATCAAGCTTAGTATACTAATTTCTATGTATTTTGTTTTGTATTTGAGAAGCCCTTGGTGGTGAAGGACTTAGAAAGAGAAGCAAAACAAAGAGTTTTTGAGGATCTTCAAGAGGTAAGAGGGAGATCCATCTCACCAACCAAGTATGGTGGTGAGAGATGGTCTTATATTTGATGGATAGTGAATCCATGTGAGGATTCCAATCCATAGTCATGTAATAATTAATTGTATGTTTATGAGCTTTGATTTATTTTCTTATGCTTTAATTATTTTTGTCTATGCTTAATATGTTTTGCATGATTTTATGGCTTTGATAGTATACTTATAATATGCATGATGAGTATATGACATGTTTGTGATATTTATGATGAAATATATGTATGTATGCCATGATGTGTGGATGGAAAGAAAAACTAATTTTGGTCTCAATGGCCAAGGAAGAGCTACGATTTTGATGCCCTTGATTTGGGTCAATGTGGAAATCTTTTTTCAAGAACAAGAAAATTAAATTTTTATCCCTAGAATAATGAGAATTTTCGATCAAGACACCTCAAAATAGGTGTTCACAAATTTATATTTTCATGAATGATAAAATTGAATGATTTGATAAGTAAAGAAAATAAACAAAAGGTTTGTGTTGCAAAAAGAATGCATACGGTTTTGGAATTTATTTAAGTTAGAAAAAAAAATTAATTCATGGTTTCAATGGCCATTTATAAGATTTTGATAAATTTAGAACAAATGTTTTACGTATCTTTAAATTAATATTTTCATGAAGAATAATAATGGATGATTTGAAGAGTATGAAAAATAAACAAAGTGTTTGTTTTTCAAGAGAACAAAAATACGATTTTAGAAGAATTTTTATTAATTTATTTTGTGTAAAAAGATCCTAAGTATTTTTCTAAATATGAGTTTTGAATGAAATGGGTAAACATTAATTTTAAAGATTTGTAAAGAAAGTGAAAAAGGAATTGCAAAGAAAGTAAAAATGAATTTGAACAAATGTGTTTGGTTTTAATAACCATCGGTACTTCGGTTTTGGAAATAAAATTTTAATGGTTTTGTTTGTGTAAAACCATATCAATTTAGAAGAAAAAATATTTGATGGTTTCAATAGTCATGTCCACGTTTTTGAAGGCTTGTAATGCCTTGATTTTTATGAACAAAGAGATTTTCAAAGTGGAAACGTAAATTGATTTAATACAAGAAATTTGAAAAGGGAATCAGAGCATTTTAATCACTTGAGAAATTAAGTTTTTGTAAATGAAAATGTTTTCGAATTTCAATTTATTTTGAAGAAGGTTGTGTTTGGAAATGCTTTGAGAAAAATAGAGAATACAATGGTAATTTGAGAATTTACTAAAATATAACTTATTTTCAAGTTTGGAAGTACGTGTGAAAATTTTAAGATTTGAAACATCGATTTATATCAATGGAAAAGTAATTTTGTGGATTATATTTGAAAAAGAATTTCTTGAGTAAAGAAAGCGTGGAAAAAGATTTTCTTGAGTAAGAAAATGTGAAAAATGAAATACAAAGTCATAATATTTTGAGAAAAGATGAAATAGAATTTTTGAAGGTTGAGAAATATTTTTTCGTAATAGAATTATGGTGAAAAATTATTTATGTATCTTAAAAACGTGTTGAAAATGATATTGACTTATTTGAAAGTTCAAAATAATGTTTGGAATATTGAGGAATATTTTACGTGATTGTAAAATGGTGAAAAATGATTTACGTATCTTAAAAATGATTTAAAATGCAGTAAAATATTTCTACACGATTTGAAATATGTTAAAATATTTCTACGTGATTTGAATTACGTTTAAATATTTTATGTAAGTTTAAATATTTTACGTGATTTGAAATACAGTTGAAAAATCACTACGTGATTAAATAATGATAGAATATTTTTACGTAATTATGAAAAATGGTAGAAAATTGTTATGAGATTTGGGAAGCGTTTAAATATTTTACACTATTGAAAATATTATTGAAAAATATACACAATTTTGAAACAAAAAAAATAATATGCGATTTGAAAAACGTATATTTTTATGCGATTGAGAAAGACATTGAAAAATTAATACGTGATTTAAAAGTCAAAATGAAGAGAGTGCATGCATTTTGAAAACGTAACAAAAGTGTTACAGTATTGTGAAAATATAACAGAAACATTTCAGAATTTTGAAAATGTAATAGAAACATTTTGAAATTGTGAAAACATAATGAAAATGTTACGCAATTTTGTGAAAATACGACGAAAGTATTTTATAACTATGAAAACATGATAACATGATTTTGTGTTAAAAATATAGTATAATTACTGTTGAACCAGTGTATGGACACTGTATGAGAAAATGACATGTTTTGCCTGTAATTGGCATTTGGTGCATTATACATGCATTGGAAAGATATGTCATGATTGGATTTGGTGCATTATACGTGCATTGAAAAAAAAATATATGCGTTGAAGCATATGATTACATTGAACAAATGAAATTGAAAAGATTTGGCCCTTTGGAGTTGGACTTGCACTGATATATTCGTGCATTGTATAAAATATAGCTAATAGCTATTATGGCCCTTGTGGTTGAAGAGGGAATGAGAATTGATAGTGAGGTCTATGATGGATCTGGCGTCAGTAGCGGCGGTCGACCATTACCGACATTAGTGAGTACCCTGTGCCACTTGGCGATGCAGTCCGTTGCAACGCATTGACGATACCCGACAAGAACACGATTCTTTTCAACGAATGGGAGATTGTCTTTGGGTTAAGGTTGACAATTAACCAAAGCATTCTTCTCGAAATTGTGAAAATCTCCATGGAGTTATTTTTGATAAACTGAGTCTTTGTGCATATGCATAAATCTGAGCATTTATATCTGTATGATATATTAATTGAGGAATATTGGTTATGACAATTGTTTTGAATACTTGGATAATGATGATGATAATGTTGAGGGCATTATCATAATTATTGTTTATGATAATTGAATTGATAAATGATTGAATGATGATAGTTGATTAATGCTGATAGCATGATTATGGTATGATCTATCTGTATGATATTGCTATTTGTGTTATCTCTATGCTGCCATGTTAGTATTGGTGTAGGTGATCTCACCTCTTTGTTATATTATTTTGTTGTGTCTGTACTGTTAAAATCAAATAATAGAAGGATCGAGTTGTCTTAGACATAACGGGTGATGGATACTCTGAGATTGGTGATAACAATAAGGAGTGAACATTCAGGACTCGAAGGTGTGCAGTGTTGACAAAGGAACAGATGTCTGATGCATCAAGATGGACAGAAAAAGAAATAAGTATGTTAAAGTTTTTCATTAGTGTTGTACCGTGCTATTAAGTAGGACCCGTCATGGGGTTTGTTACTGTAAAAAAAAATAAGTTTGTTAATTTTATATTTCTCTTTAAATTGTGATATTAATTGGTGTCAATATTGCATAATGAATAGTTGAAACATGATTTTTCAATATTACCTAATATTTTCAGTAAATTTACGTTTCAATAAAGAAGAAATTTTGAAACCCATCTTTTATAACTCAAACTTTGTGCGAACTTATTTTCAGATTATGAGTCGAGAGTCAAACATGTGATACCCTGAGGAGGGTGTTACATTAGTTGGTATCAGAGTTAGGGTGTTACACGCTCAATATAAACATAAAATAATAAGTAATATTGCACCATTTGATCTTAGTATCTTACTAAATTGTTGGGATATGAGAGCTCAAAATATTTGGGAGATCTTTTTTTAAGATAATGATCACTTATCCTTATTTTTTGTCCTTTTTTTTTATCTTCACTTAAACTTTATCAAGTATTCTAAATTTAATTATATGTCTGATTCCATTCTTTTTTCATTTTAAATTATTTTTCAATGGAAAGGAGACAGAAAATGCGGACATGTGATCTTCATTCTTTTTTTATGGGTTGTGCAATTTTTTATAAGTTAAGTGAGTGACTATAATAGTGAATTTGATACTACATCTTGACCCAAAATCTGAAGACATTAGATTAAAGAGTCAATCCACTTATATAGTTCTCATTTATTCTACGGTGGTATCTAATATACATCCTCTAAAATAGGGTGTATGGTACACCACCTAATCCAAGTCATTGATTTATTTATAAAATAAATCAATGGCTTGGATCAATTACAGAAAACCTGCAAAGCAGGTTTCCCTTTTTTGTTTTCTTTTTTTTTTGGTTTTTTAGTTTTATATTTTTTTTACATACTACTATCACCACTGTCTTTGGTTGCTAAGCCACTTTATGCTACTTGTCGGTCACCTCCAGTGTTTTTAAGTTGTATAACTATATGAATATTATCAGTTAAAATTTATAAGATTTTTCAACAAATACAGTTACAGTTTTAGGAAAACTGGTCAACTCCAATTTTTTTTAGGTTGTATAACTGTATAAATATTATCAATTAAAATTTTTATAAGATTTTTTAACAAACACAGTTATAATTTTAGGAAAAAAAACTCAGTGTGCAATTATTTATGAAAAAAATATAAAGACTGATATAATTTTAACTAGTATTATTGACACAGTTGTGTAATTTTAAAAAAGTGAACAATAGTCCATCAAAGGTGGGGCGGCGACCAATGATGGTGGCCGACGACGGCCGATGGTGGTGGCCGGTGATGACCGGCGATCGTGGTGGTCGGTGACGACCGACGGTGGTGGTGACCGACAATGGTGGCTAAAAAAAATTGTAAAAAAAAAAGTAACCTCGTAGAAAGAAAAAAAGCGCAACAGCAGGTAAAATATAGGGTGTATGATATACCCAAACTTAACAGGGTGCACCATAGCACCCTGCCCTTATTCTACTTCTTCTTAACGCGAAGCTTATTTCAACCACTCAATTTAAGCATGATCATAATACCTTTTAATGACAAGCTTAAAAATCAGAAAGTTCTTGGCTAATAGGCTAATACAATAATTAAAAGTTTAAACATGTGAGCATATTAAAAACAAATCATTTGAGTTAACAATTCCTAACTTTTTATTTTTAATCATATAATAATAATATATAAAGAGAATGTACATACTTTCATATTTTGACATGTGTCATTTTGATATAGAATAACAAGTTAAAAAATCTGTCATGTGATAAATATATGATCCCAATAACTAACATGTGGTATCCCATATTACAATTTAAAAATAAGGTGCATACATGTGTCACCAAGTCTAAATTAAATTTATTACTCACGAATATAAATTAAAAAATTTTAGTCACATATTAATTACCTTGACATATATACCTTTACATATTAATTTATATTCAAAAAAGTTCTCAATTATCTTTAGTTGACCACGTTATTAATTGTTATAAGCATATACTAATTATATTGACATATATGCATTTGCATATTAACTCAATTCAAAAAAATTCAAAAAATTACCACATACCTTTAATTGAACATGTTATTAATTTTTTGTCTAAATTAAATTTATTATTCATATATACAAATATTAAAATTTATAATCACTTATTAATAACTTTGACATATATACCTTTGTATATAAATTCATTTTAAAAATATTAAAAAAAATCATGTATCTTTAATTGATCATGTTATGAATTGTTATAATCACATATTAATTACCCTAACATATATACCTTTGCATATTAATTTATATTAAAAAAATAAAAAAAATTCTCACTTACATTTAATTGACCACATTATTAATTGTTTTGTCTAAATTAAATTTATTAACTTACGATACAAATTAATAAATTTATAATTACATATAAATTACCTTGATATATATACATTTGTATATTAATTCATATACAACAAATTTAAACAATTCTCATTTATCTTTAGTTGACCATGTTATTAATTGTTATAAGCACATATTAAATACAATTACATATATACATTTGTATATTAATTATATTAAAAAATTAAAGCATTTTCTCCTACCTTTAGTTGATCATATTATTAATTATTTACTCTAAATTAAATTTATTACTTACGCATACAAATATAGAAATGTATAATCACATACTAATTACCTTGACATATATATATTTGCATATTAATTCATATTAAAAAATTTAAAAATTCTCACATACCTTTAGTTGACCACGTTATTAAATGTTAGGTTTAAATTAAATTTACTACTCACACGCACAAATATAAAAATTTATTGTCATTATTAATTAACTTGACATATATACTTTTTGCACGTAAATTCATATATATTAAAAAATATTCAAAAAATTCTCACAAATATTTAGTTGACCATGTTATTAACTGTTATAATCAAATATTAATAACCTTGACATGTATACATTTGCAAATTAATTTATATTCAAAAAAATTCAAAAAATTCTCACATACTTGATCACGTTATTAATTGTTTGGTCAATATTAAATTTATTGTTTAAATATACAAATATAAAAATTTATAATCACATATTAATTACTTTGATATATATATATATATATATATATATATATATATATATCTTTGCATATTAATTTATATTCATTTTTTAAATTATCATTCATCTTTAGTTGACCATGTTATTAATTGTTATAAGCACATATTAATTACATTTACATATATACTTTTCTATATTAATTCATATTAAAAAAATTAAAAAAAATCACACCTACCTTTAATTCTTTATTTAACCACATTATTAATTGTTTGGCCTAAATTAAATTTATTACTCACGCATATAAATATAAAAACTTATAATCACTTATTAATTACCTTGTATAAATATATATTTTCATTTTAATTCATATTCAAAAAAATTCAAAAAAATTCACCTATCTTTAATTGACCACATTATTAGTACATATTAATTACCTTGATATATATACCTTTGCATATTAATTCATATTAAAAAAAATTTAAAAATTCTCACCTACCTTTAGTTGACAATGTTATTAATTTTTGGCCTAAATTATATTTATTGTTTACCCATACAAATATAAAAATTTATAATTACTTATTAATTTTCTTGACATATATACAGTTGCATATAAATTCATATTAAAAATATTTAGAAAATTTTCATGTATATTTAGTTGACTACGTTGTTAATTGTTATAATCACATATTAATTACTTGACATATATACATTTGCATATTAATTCATATTAAAAGAATTCAAAAAATTACCACCTACATTTAGTTGACCACGTTATCAATTATTTGGTCTAAATTAAATTTATTGTTTATGCATACAAATATAGTAATTTATAATCACATATTAATTACCTTGACATATATATCTTTGCATATTAATTCATGTTAAAAAATTTAAAAAATTCTCATCTATCTTTGACTACGTTATTAATTGTTATAAGCGCATGTTAATTACAATGACATATAAACATTTGCATATAATTCTATTAAAAAATTAAAAAAATTTCACCTACCTTTAGTTGACCACTTATTTCCAAATAATTATTTGATCTAAATTAAATTTATTACTTACGCATACAAATATAAAAATTTATAATCACATATTAATTATCTTAACATATATAAATTTGCATATGAATTCATATTCAAACAAATTCAAAAAAATCTCAACTACCTTTAGTTGACCATGTTATTAAATGTTTGGTCTAAATTAAATTTACTCAGTATATGCATACAAATATAGAAATTTATAATAACTTATTAATTACCTTGACATATATACATTTGCATATAAATTTATTTTCAAAAATATTCAAAACATTCTCACAAATATTTAGTTAATCACGTTATTAATTGTTATAATCAAATATTAATTACCTTGACATATATACCTTTTGTATATTAATTCATATTAAAAAATTTCCACATACATTTAGTTGACCATGTTATTAATTTTTTGGTCTAAATTAAATTTGTTATGTAAGCATACAAATATAGAAATTGATAATCACATATTAATTATCTTTACATATATAGTTTTGCATATTAATTCATATAAAAAATTCAAAAAATTCTCACCTATTTTTAGTTGACCACATTATCTATTATTTTTATTAATGATTGATCTTAAAATCCTAATTTTTTTTAGGTATTTGATACCATCTATGTTATATATGCATTGTCACCTAAATTAATTATATTTTCAAATTACTATATTTATTCATATATAATTATTCTATATTATTTACAAAAGTTCAATATATACATCACACAAAAGTAAAAATTTTGCGTGAAAATTTAGTAAAATTAATTAAATGTAATTTATTATGAGAAATCTAAGAATTTATCAAGTGTTTTTTAAAACTAAGAAAATATAATAATTTTTTTTGGTATACTCTTAATAATAAGTTAATAAAACATTCAAATCATATAATCATATAATATAATCATATAATCATATATCGTATAATATATAAAGACAAAGTACACATTTTCATATTCTGACATGTGTCATTCTGATATGGAACAACGTGTTAAAAAATCTGTCATGTGACAAATACATGATCCCAGTAATTGACATGTGGCATCTCATGTTGTAATTTAAAAAGAATGTGCACATATGTCGCAATGTCTAAATTAAATTTATTGCTCATGAATATAAATATAAAATTATTTAATTACATATTAATTACCTTGACATATATACCATTGCATATTAATTCATATAAAAAAATTGATTTTATACATTAAATTACAAATGAGAGATAGAATGATTAAAAAAATTATTGATTGAGGACATAATGATATTTACATCTCAAAACTTTTGAAATAATTTATAATCTAAAATTATAAGCATTAAACTTTAAGCTTATGAAAAAAAATTGTTATAATGTATTCAATTTCGTGCAATAAAGAAAGAATTGTCAAACATGCAATGAATAATAAAAAAAATTCAAAAAATAGTTGTTGGCAAAGTGGTAAAATTTGTGCCAAACATGCGCTTACATTTTAACTTCACAATTAAATAATTTTTATTATTTGATTATAATTAGTCTCGCATCATATTTTACGTATTTACGTTTTAATTATACTACTTAAAACTTTTTTTTTGGAGAAAGTAAAAAAATTATTAAGAATAAAGTCTAACGACACTTATAAATTGAGAAAGATACATGAGATTAAAAAAGAATAAGAAACAAATACATTCTACATACTGAACTAACTAATGATCTGTAATTCTGCTCTTTGCTCGAAGGTTATTGATGTCTAAACCTATTTCACATCAAAGACCAACACGAAAAGTGTTGTAACTTAAAGAGTGTATTAACAATAGATCTAAAAATCTTTCTTACCTGCAAGATCATCAAGATAGAAATAACTATAAGAAAAAATCAAAACACCAATAAAATGGGACAACAAAATTAAAACAACAAGATCTATAATTGAGAGAAACATATCTAGATAAATATACTCAAGATTTAATATATCTGAGTCACTTATTAAAAAAATACATCAAAATTAGAAAAGATGAGATGGAGAGACTTTTAGAAAATCTTGTTTACGTACTGGTTATGTTTTGTAATACAGTTTTTTTTCAAAGAATTAAATATATAGAATAATTAAATTAACATCCTATGAGTTATATTTTTTACACCTAACACATCTCTTATTTAAGAAATTACACCCATATTTTTTATTTTATGTATTGTTCTTGTACTTAACATTATTCTTCGTTCAAGAAATTACATATACACTATCTATTTTATGTAGTAAAAATCAAAGTAAGAATGGTATATATAATTTCTCGTACAAAATTGATGTCAAGTGTAATTAAGCAATTAAGCGCTAACTTTATGTATTAGTAATTACCCCTAAATGTATTAAAAATTACAGGGCTAGACGCATTTTCTCGTAAAATTTGCACGGAGAAGAGTCTAATACGTTGAGGAGCCAAATTTAAAACACTAGCTTGTAAAAGGTTTTATTGGTGGGGAGTGTTGAAAATTAATCTAAAACTATATACAAAGGTAGGCAACTACCAAAAGTTAGTTATATGGTACCCTACCAGGGAAATTTCCCATTTCCAAAGGTGGAAAGTATGATATAGAAATTTTGAAAAGTTGATGAGAGTAGAGTCTCCTCCTCTCCCGTGCCCAGCAACCCAATACGCAAGTACTATATAAGTAATTAAGAAGAATAGACATTAACTTTATGGTAAATTACATCATCGCTTTCTTTCATTTTCTTCCACCATCCACCTCCCCCCACCCCCACCTCCCATTATTTATTTTCACAAAATAAATAATTATCACTTTCTGGCAGATTCTATATCTATATATATGCATGTGCCCTTCCTTTCAAATTTCATCTCATAGACATAGTCCACTTAACCCTTTCTTATATAGTTCTTGTATTAGTCAGGCAGCCATATTAATCTGGTGTAATCATCAGTAATCACAGAGAGAAAAAGAGAGAGATGAGAAGGGAATGCCATCCATTGTTGAGGGGAGGGAGAGGGGAGAACAAATACAGACATGGATTTTCTGCTGCTGAGATGGAGTCACTGGCAAGCATATGTGAGGTTGTGCTGCCACCGTTGCCAATGGATTCTCTGAAGATCAGAAAGGAAGACCAAGCTGATAATGAGACTAGCAAGGCTGTTCAGTCCTTCTGGAACACTTCTGCTTCTCGCTATCCAATCCCACATGAGGTATACAATATGAAATACGGACACGCCATTAATGTGTCTCCGTGTCTAATACGTATTCGTATTGAATATAAGACATATAATATATATATATATATATATATATGTATTGCTTTACGTATTTAAATATGTTTGATTAAAAATATTTTTTTGACTTGAATACTTTTAGACATGTCAAAGACATAACTCAAACACACTTGAATATGTTTAAGATACAATTTAGACAAGACTCATTAATATATATTTTTTAAAAGAGAATTAGTTTTCATAACCAATGTCTAATTAGTAAGTCTATAACTTACGTAAGTTCAATCATATTACTAACACTCTAAGTCATAATTTTTATATATTAATATTTTAAATTTTATTTTTTTACAAATTACTATTAGGCTTTTAAATTTTATCTTTTCACATATTATCTTTTTTATTTACTTTTTTTTATCTCTACTCATATCAAGTTGCCTACTTAATCATCATCAAAACTTACTTTATATTATTATTCTCTTTAATTAATTTTTTTAAATACATATATACTTGTATATATTAATTATATTAAAAAAATTAATTTAAAATTTTTTAAATTAAATTATTTAATTTACTTTAATATTTTAATATATAATATATATATATATATATATTATATCTGTGTCGTATAATTTTTAAAATTTAATATATATCTATATTATATCTTATATCCTTATCCGTATATTTACTTCATAAGATTACATATGCATAACATAGAGCATGTTTGGAAAAGATTAAATCTTTCTCAAATAGTTATTTTTGGAGGATTAAGTTGTTTTGTGAAATAATTATTATAAAAAGATTATTTTTAAAAAAGTTTTTACACTAAATTCAATATAAAATAAAAATTTTTTTAGCTAATAATCATAAGTTAAAGATAGAACTTATGATTTTAGCTTATAAATATATCTTACATTTTGATATGTAAATACTATTTTGCCTTATATTTTAGTAATTTAATACATAAAAGCTATTCTTTTTTATATCATCTAAATAAATTATATTAACTTAAAATCACATAACTAATGCATCTAAATATAAAAATAAATTAATTAATTATAATTATAATTATAATCGATTATCATATAATTTATAATTTTTAATTTTTTTAAATAAGTCCATAATATATATTTAAAAGTTTATTCCTAACTGCTTCAGTGCTCTCTTTTCCTTCTTTGACTCTTCTGATCTGCAAGAAATTCCTGTACGGAAGGAATAATTGAGCATAAAGATTATTTGTCCTATTTTTTATTTTATTTTTTATTTTTTTATTTAAATTTTGATAAATATTTTAAATTTAATTATATGCTATTTTGTCATTTAATTTATTTTATATTTATTAAAATTTAAGTAAAAAATAAGATAAAAGATAAAAAATAAGAATAGATGATCTTTATCTATAGTTGGGATGTACAAGTGGGACCCAAGCAAGTTCCATGCACAGCAAAAATCCTGGCCGTTTGTGCATGTTTCATGTGTCTGTAATGTGATAAAGAGCACATATAAATGACGATGCAGTGGAAAATGTTTTACTTATATTAAAATATGTATATTTTATTTATATTATATATTAATGTAAAAAAATTAAAATATTATTATATATAATTATAATATTTTTATAATATATAAAATAATTTTATTAATAAATTAAATATATTTTAATCAAACAAATAATCCTACTTAGATTTTGATTATTTCAAAACTTTTTATTAATAGGTCATTTTTAATATATATTCTCTTTTGGAGGGTGTATGATATACTTGACTATCTAAGTCATTAATTTATTTTATTTATAAAATAAATTAATGACTTAGATTAATTATAAAAAACTTGTTAAATAGATTTTTTTTTTTCTTTTAGGTTTTTCTTTTAAGTTTATATATTTTTTACATACTACCACTATCACTATCGTCAGTTAATAGATCATTGTATCTTTCTTGTCAATCACCACCACTACCACTTATAATTTTTTTAAGTTGTATAATTATATAAATATTATGAGTTAAAATTTATCAAATTTTTTAACAATTATAATTTAAAAAAAATTTAATACGTATAATTATTTATGAAAAAATATAATAATTTATATAATTTTAATTATTATTATTTATACAATTATATAATTTCAAAAAAATAAATAATTACCAATCGGAGGTGGGTGACTGGTGGTGACCAACGACAGTCAACGGCCAAAAGTGATGAGGTAGGCAGCCAGTAGTGACATGCGATGTCATTACTGACTGTTTGAAAAAAAAACTAAACTAAAAAAAATAACCTATAAAAGAAAATTTATTATTATAAATAAAAATTTAAGTATATAATTCACCTAAATTTAACTAGATGCATAATAACACCGCCAATTGAAAGTAAATACAAAATTCAAACTAATATTCCTACCTTTCTTATGAGATTTGGGAATCATATAATTAAAAAGAGGGATTCAAACACATGTAACTGCATAGTACTACAAATCATTAAATGTTCTGCTCAATATCATTTGACTTCATATACTGGAAAAAGTGACCCACAACAACCGAGATTGTGGCAGCTTTTTATTACTGGCCCCGTTTGTCCATGTGTATTGCTAGAACTTAAGGGTTAATGAACAGTTTTTAGTAATTTGGCTTATTGCATGGGAAGCACATGTGACATTATTCACGCACATTTATTTATTTGCAATTTTTTTTTATTTTAAATCATATCTCTATTTATTTGTTAATTTTTTAAATAATTTTTTAAATAAAAAAATTAATAATTAACATATATAATATATATTAAAATATTATAAATTTTTAAATTTATAAAAATAATATTAATAATTTATAAATTTTTTAAGTTTTATAATTTTATATATATAAACAATTTTTTTAATTTATTTTAATATTAATTTATATATATATATCATATCTGTAGTTTATAATTTTTTAAATTTAATATAAATCTATATATATATATATCATATTTTATATCCATATATGTATATAAAAAATGTTAATCTTACCGCCAAGTATATCTAATTTTTTAACACTTATCGCTCATGGAACCCACTATTTAATAAGCATAAATCGCCTTCTTTTTTTTTTTTTTTGGTATATGTCGCCTATTAACCAATTTTCTACGTCGTTAACCACTTTTTTGTTAATCGTTAACTTAACTTTTTCATAGAAATCACGTGATAAAATCTTGTATATTAACCAACTTATGCGTAATTAATTAATTTTTTGTTCTTCATTAACCAACTTTTATAGAAATAAAGTTGGTTAATGAAGAACAAAAAAGTAATTAATTATCACATATTTCTATGTTCGTAAAAAAGTAGTTAACGAAGAAAAAAAGTGATTAACGACGCAGGTATATCATATTTTATTTGGTCGCATTCTGATGGCCAATAATATTAAAATGGGTGTAAATACTGTACACGGTAAGATTATCGGGACCGTTGTATATATACTTCATAGGATATACATATGCATATCATAATATATATTTAACAGTTTATTCCTAACTGCTTCTCTGCTCTCTTTTTCGTCTCTAACTCTTCTGATCTGCAAGAAATTCCTGTATGCAAGGAACAGCTGGGATGTACAAGTGGGACCCAAGCGAGTTCCATGTACAGCACAAATCCTCGCCGTTTGTGCATGTTTCATGTGTCTGTAATGTGCACTGTAAAGAGCACAAACAAATATGAGGATTCATAGGAAAATATTTTATATATATTAAAATATGTTATATTTATATTATATATTAATATAAAAAATATTAAATTATTTTATATATAATTATAATATTTTTATAATATATAAAATAATTTTATAAATAAATAAAATAAAATTAAATATATTTTAATTAAACAAATAATAAGATTCAGATTATTTCAAAACTTGTTAGTAATAAAAAGTAAATACAAAATACATTCTAATATCCCTACCCTTATTATGAGAAGTAATTTTTAAGTAAGTATAATTTATTATAAATACTTAAATTATTATTTAATAATGTATAATATGATAAAAATTATCATAAAATTATATTAATTTTAATAATAATTTTATATATATTAAATAATAATTTAAATATTTAAAAAAAATACATTATACCATTTTAAAAATTTCTCTTATATGAGATTTAGGAATCATATAATTAAAAAGAGGGATTGAAACATCTATAGTACTACAAATCATTAAATGTTCTCCTCTATATCATTTGACTTCACATACCTGAAAAAGCAACCCACAACAACCGAGGGCGGGCGCCACTATGTACCATCTTTATTTTAGGTATATCATATATTCTTAATTTTTATGTGTTATACTAGGTTTTTTTGGATAAGTTGTTCTTTTTTTTTTCTTTTTTTAGAACATGTATTGTTTATGCAAGAGACATTGTCCACATTGAAAAAAAAATTATTTACACTGAAAAAATATTATTCATATCAAAAAATATTATTCATATAAAAAATATTATTTATGTAAAAAAATATTATTTATACTAGAAAAAATACTATTCATTGTTGCACTGGTGTTATTATTTACCTGTCAATTATAATATCAATAAAATAATATTAATTATAATTATACCAATTTTTTTATTTTTTTATAAATAACTATACATATTAAAAATCTTACAATATGTATAAAATATTATCAATTAAAATGTGTAAGATTTTCAATATGCGCAGCTTGTTTATTAAAAATTAAAAGACTAATATAGCTTTAACTAATATTATTTTAAATGATAATATTTATACAATTATATAACTTAAAAAAATTAGAGGTGATCTGATTTCCTAAAATTATAACTATATTTTTTAAAAAAATTTATAAATTTTAATTGATAATATTTATATAATTATACAATTTAAAAAAATTAAAAGTGATCGATGATAATCGACAAATAGCGTAATCGATAATAATAATAATAATAGTATGTAAAAAATATAATACTAAAAAAAAGCTAAAAAAATCTTTAAAAAAGCAACCTGTTTTATAATTAATCTAAGTCATTAATTTATTTTATGAATAAATTAATAACTTAAATTAAATTATGAGATGTATATGTATCTTAGAAATGGCCACAACCGGGATTGTGGCAGCTTTTTATTACTGGCCCCGTTTGTCCATATGTATTGTTAGAACCCAAGGTTTAATGAACAGTTTTTAGTAATTTGGCTTATTGCATGGGAAGCACATGTGGCATTATTATACACACGCACATTTATTTATTTGCAATTTTTTTGTTATTATCATTATTTTGAATCATATCTCTATTTATTTATTTGTTAATTTTTCTTAATTGAAACTCATTTGCCCTGAGCCAGAGAAACTGAAACATTTCCCTATAACCTTTGTCTGCAATGAAAAGAAATTCCCGATATTACTATGCTAAGATATTACCCAAGAGGGTAACACTAGTGTATAGATTGAATTGAACCATATCCATGGATTCATTTTATTCTGTATAATTTTGATTAATTTGAAAATTTAAAGTCTTTTTATTTGCAATTGTTCCCAGCCATAATAATCACGCATTAGAAGTTTAGAGCCCAGTGGTGATACAAGGGGCTAGAGTAATTAGTATTTACTCAAGGTTATGCCCCCAAACTTCCAAAAAATTTATAAAATCGATTTACTACATTCTAATATATGTGCTAATGTGATAAAAATTTTAGCTTCCAGTTATTTTCCATCCCTATTTTTAAGGTATTAAATTACTTTTTGGATAATCTTTTGTCTACATCCTTCATATCTCTTAATTGTCATGTTTTATTTTCAATGGCAACAGGTTGCAGAGATATTGGTGAAGAGGGGCTTAATAGAAGCAGTAATACTGGTTAGAGTGGTTTTATGGCTGCTGGCAACGAGGTTGGGCACCTTGTTGCTTTGTGGTTTGCTCTGTCTTTCTGACAAATGGCCCTTTATCAACAACTTCTCAAGCATACCTTTGGAGAAAAGAGAAAAGGTTATGCAGAGGTGGCTGAAGCATAGGTTCCTCACACCTATTAGACTCGCATTTGCTTACATCAAAATCTTATGCCTCTATGTTTTCTTCTCTTGGGTATCCTTCAACCTTGGTCATTAATTCTCTTTATTTCATGTGATGTACTTGTCATCTGCATATAATGAATTCATGTCAGAAATATTATTGAACAAAAACTTTCAACAAATAAAGAATGTGGACAATTTTAGAAAAATTCTTGAATTTTTGCAGGTTGATGAAAATGGTGAGAACCCAGCATGGAAAGCTATTGGATATGAAGTGTCCACTGATGAGAAATTGACCAATGGCTCGAACAGGAGGCCCCTTCTAAAGGGGATTATAGAAACCATGCATGAATCTGACTCAACTCTTCAACAATCTCTAGCTGAGAAAGGCCTAAATGTAACACTGAACTCCAAAAGCAATATCCTCAAAGTCAAATGTGATGCTCTAGTTGTTGGGTCTGGTTGTGGTGGAGGTGTTGCAGCTGCTGTTCTTTCAAGTGCCGGCCACAAAGTGGTTGTTCTTGAGAAAGGCAACTATTTTGTTACCCAAGATTATTCATCTCTAGAAGGGCCTTCCATGGATCAATTATATGAAACTGGAGGGATCTTAGCTTCTGTGGACGCCAGAGTACTGGTTTTGGCAGGATCAACTGTGGGTGGTGGCTCTGCTGTTAATTGGTCAGCCTGCATTAGAACACCACACAATGTGCTAAAAGAATGGTCTGAGAACCACAAGCTTTCCCTCTTTTCAAGCCCAGAGTATCTCTCTGCAATGGAAACTGTGTGTGAAAGGATTGGTGTCATAGAAAATTGTACACAGGAGGGGTTCCAAAATCAAGTACTAAGAAAAGGGTGTCAAAATCTTGGCCTGAAGGTTGATTACGTGCCAAGAAATTCATCTGGCAATCATTACTGTGGTTCTTGTGGTTATGGCTGTCCAAAAGGTGAAAAACAAGGGACTCAAGTTACATGGCTTGTGGATGCTGTTGACAATGGTGCAGTAATAATAACAGGATGCAAAGCTGAGAGGTTCTTGTTGGAGAGTAACAGGAGTGGAACTGGCAGAAAGAAGAAATGCTTCGGAGTGTTGGCAAAAGCTTTAAGCAGCAGAGTCACAATGAAGCTGCAAATTGAGGCCAAAGTGACAATTTCTGCTGGTGGGGCACTTCTGACACCTCCTTTGATGATCTCTAGTGGGTTAAAGAATAAGAACATTGGTAGGAACCTTCATCTGCACCCTGTCCTAATGGCCTGGGGGTACTTCCCAGATTCAATTTCAGACCTCAAAGGTAAAGTCTATGAGGGAGGTATAATCACATCAGTCCATAAGGTGCCATCAAGAGACTCCAATTCAGATGCAAGAGCCATAATTGAAACTCCTTTGCTAGGACCAGCATCCTTTGCTTCCCTATCTCCTTGGGAGTCTGGACTTGACTTCAAAGAAAGAATGCTAAATTACCGAAGAACTGCCCATTTGATCACAATAATCAGAGACATGGCTTGTGGAGAAGTAACAACTGAGGGAAGGATCAGCTACAAATTGAATGCAATTGACAGAGAGAACATGAAGGCTGGGTTGCAGCAAGCATTGAGGATTCTGATAGCTGCAGGAGCAGTTGAAGTAGGCACCCACAGAAGTGATGGTCAGAGAATTAAGTGTAATGAGATTAGTGAAAATGAAGTGGAAGAGTTGTTAGACAGTGTGTATCCAATGGAGGGGGCACTATCACCAGGTGAGAATTGGAACATATATACTTCTGCACATCAGATGGGGAGCTGCAGGATGGGAGTCAATGAAAAAGAAGGTGCTGTTGATGAAAATGGGGAGAGCTGGGAGGCTGAAGGCTTATTTGTTTGTGATGCAAGTGTGCTTCCCACTGCTGTTGGTGTCAATCCCATGATTACAATCCAGTCAACTGCATACTTAATCTCAAATAGAATAGTTGATTATCTTAGAAGGGGGTAAATCCTAGAAGTTCGTTGATTTTTCTTCTCCATTGGAAGCTTGCAACTCGTGATCATGTTTGATTATCAAATATATATATTAATATCTGAAGAATGTAGAATATTATATATTTATATATAAAAGAAACGGAAGTTTCTTCCCAAACACCTGTGTGTATTTATTTGGAATGTTGATATTTGTGCATCACATTTCTTTACATCACTGAAATTCTTGTGTAAGAGTGGCAGGGTTAGGCATGGATCCTGGGAGAAACTAATCCATGTGCATGATTGAGATTATGATGATCATAATTAATTTTAAAAATAATTATAATTAATTTATTATATAATTATATTTTATTATTATTTTTTCTTGTACAATAATCTTATCGTATAAATAGAAGCTAATCTTCTTGTATACATTTATTAAAAAATATATATAAATTTATCAATATTTCTTTCCTTGTTTATGTTTCTAACTTAATATCAGAGAGTCTAGACTATCGGTCCAATTTCAGATTTTAGACTCCGTTTCAAATTCTGTCCTAGATTCCAGACTCAGTTTCAGATACTGTTCCAGATTTTCGTTCAATCATTGTTCCAAACTTCTGTTCAGACATCATTCCAGAACTCTATACACCGTTTCAGATCTCCGCTCAGACACCATTCTAGATCCCCGAAATACCTCATCGCTGGCATTTTCGGTTCATCGCTCCTCGGACCTTCGTTTTTGACACCGCTTACATCGTTGGAACTGTCGTCTGTCGATCTACTGGCCACCAAAATTTCACCTCCAAATGTCGCCACTTGCGTCGTCACGTTCCACCTTCTCCTTTTGCGCATGTGTCTCACGAACTAGATCTAGCAGAAGTGATTTGTTGATCCGCGACCCGGTTCGTTTGACCTGCGACCCGCTGATGTGGCAAAGGCCCTAACGTGGCGTGTTGACCTGATTCATCTGACTGATGTGTCATTCAACGTACTGACGTGATACCAAACCCTTCCTAAGATTTTCTTGTGATAACATTAGATGTAACTGGAGGCTTATTAGAGGAACTTGTATTAGAATAACTAGAAAAGATATCAACAAATTAGTTAGTGAAAATAAGAGTCGAAGTGGAAGAGAATGAGTTGAACTTTGAGAGTGAAGAGAATATGGTGTCTTCTTAGAAAAGTTCTATGTGAATATCAACTTTGTTATATGCATGCCATAATTGTTGTATTATTCTTGGAAAATGATTTTTACAGGTTATATTTTTACATTTTTTTGTTACATATCCTTTTTTAGGAAAAAAGAAAGAGAGAGAATGAGAATTTGTATTGAGAAATATTTTATTTTATTTTATTCTATTATTAAAAAATGCTATAAGAATGATATAAAGAAAGTGGTGTGCATATAATATCATTCATTATCTTTGAACTTCTCTTTTTTTAGGAAAAAATAGTGTTACAATTTATATTTTTTATTTAAAAAATGATATAAAAATGATATAATGAAAATAATGTAAAAATAATATTATTGCATGTACATAAAATAAAACTATAGAATCACTAATGATATTTATACATAAAAAATTATATTATCTTTATACCTTGCAATTTTTTGAGAAATAAAAGAAAAAATATATTAAAATAGATTTTTTAATTTTATTATCTAAAATAAAGTTAAATAAAAATGATGTAAAGAAGTGCAAATATCATCACTCGCCATAGAACAGACTGTAAGTAGTATGAAACTCACTTCAGTGGTTCTAGGCAGCTGGACCTTTGTGGTTCTAGGCCTAATATTATTGATGAAAACCTTTGGGGTTGGCAATACTAGCTGCTAGCATTCCACGTACGTAACGCAAACCCATCACATCACATTTACTGATTTGCACACAAGCAATCATATAATGACAGCACACTAAAATGGAACTTATTAAGTCAACTCAGCAAAATAAATAACAAAAAGAAGGGAAGTTTAGCTGGCTTGGCATCGTACTTTTGAAGAAATTCTTATATGTGTCTAGAATAAGACATATTTTTTATATATTGTGTCATTTATTGATATTTACATCAGAATGGTCGGCTATTACTGTCTCCTCTAATAAAACTTATTTAAAATTTCCACCTAACATGGTTAAGTAAATCTTAGTGCTAATAAAAAAACCATAAGGAGTTTTTCATTAACTTTTCGAATTCGCTGGCTGCATCGCTGCAAACTGGTGCTGGTGAGTGATGACCCTATCTGTGATCCTATGCTTGAAGGAGTTTGTTGCAGTTTTTCTATTTAGAATAATATCCCTGATTTATTGGGAAAGTCCTAGTCTTTAGAGATTTTATTTATATTTGAATTGTTAATGTATTCTGTTACCACTAAATGGACTGCTTCTTAGTTGTTTTTCAAACGTGTATTGCTTGGCTATTTAAGCCAAACAAAACTACTACTAATAAATTGAGTCATTTTTCAGTCCAGTTTATTGTGTTCTTTCTCTTAGTTTCTTTTCAGATAAAAGTTCCCAATAATTTGGTATCAGAGCCCCCACTAGGCTTGATAAATCAAAGCAGTAGTCTTTGACATTCTTGCAGCAGCATAGAAGATGACTACAGAAGGGAGTTTCGTACAGCCAGTCATTCCACGTTTTGATGGTCACTATGACCATTGGAGCATGTTAATGGAAAATTTCCTACGATCTAAGGAATACTGGGAGTTGATCGAGCCTGACTATGTTGCGGCAGCAAGCGGAACAATACAAACAGAAGCACAACGAAAGAAGAATGATGAGATGAAGCTGAAGGATCTTAAAGTAAAGAACTATCTCTTTCAAGCGATTGATCGGACAGTTCTCGACACCATTCTCAAGAAGGATACTTCTAAAGAAATATGGGATGCCATGAAGAAGAAGTTTGAAGATTCTGATAGCTGCAGGAGCAGTTGAAGTAGGCACCCATAGAAGTGATGGTCAGAGAATTAAGTGTAATGACATTAGTGAAAATGAAGTGGAAGAGTTGTTAGACAGTGTGTATCCAATGGAGGGGGCACTATCACCAGGTGAGAATTGGAACATATATACTTCTGCACATCAGATGGGGAGCTGCAGGATGGGAGTCAATGAAAAAGAAGGTGCAGTTGATGAAAATGGGGAGAGCTGGGAGGCTGAAGGCTTATTTGTTTGTGATGCAAGTGTGCTTCCCACTGCTGTTGGTGTCAATCCCATGATCACAATCCAGTCAACTGCATACTTAATCTCAAATAGAATAGTTGATTATCTTAGAAGGGGGTAAATCCTAGAAGTTCGTTGATTTTTCTTCTTCATTGGAAGCTTGCAACTCGTGATCATGTTTGATTATCACATATATGTATTAATATCTGAAGAATGTAGAATATTATATATTTATATATAAAAGAAACGGAAGTTTCTTCCCAAACACCTGTGTGTATTTATTTGGAATGTTGATATTTGTGCATCACATTTCTTTACATCACTGAAATTATTGTGTAAGAGTGCCAGGGTTAGGCATGGATCCTGGGAGAGACTAATCCATGTGCATGATTGAGATTATGATTTATCATAATTAATTTTAAGAATAATTATAATTAATTTAATATATAATTATATTTTATTTTTTTTTTTTGTACAACAATCTTCTCGTATAAATAGAGACTAATCCTCTTGTATACATTCATTAAAAAATATACACAAATTTATTAATATTTCTTTCCTTGTTTATGTTTCTAACTTAATATCAGAGAGTCTAGACTCTCGGTCCAATTTCAGATTTTAGACTCTGTTTCAAATTCTGTCCTAGATTCTAGACTCAATTTCATACACTGTTCCAGATTTTCGTTCAATCATTGTGATAAAGGTCTAATATGTATACCTTTATAGGTGTACATTGAGGTTGTTTATCTTTCATTTAAGACTTGAGAGGTCGTTTTAGTCCATATTTTATGTGTTTTATTGAGTCTTTAAGAATATTTTCTTAATTGATGTTTTTTAGATTAGTTAATGATGTTTTGATGTGTTTTATGTAGTTTTGGTGCAAGTCATTGAAGCCCATTGATGCCATTGAAGCCTAATTGGAAGCTGAAGCTCAAGTTCACGTATGGAAGCCAGCGCTTAGCCCCATGGTTGTGGCGCTTAGCCTGAAGAAGCCAGAAGATTGACTGATGCATGATGCATTTCAGTACATATCGCGCTAAGCGTCAGTAAGATTGCACTAAGCGCAACTACCTATGATGCACAACATGGTCACTTAATTCGCACTCAGCGTGGATAATTTTGAGCTAAGCTCTGATGCGTCTGGAAGAAATCCTAAAAATAGGATTTTACGCATTTGGTTGGGCATTCATTGATATTCATTCTGGAAGGAGATTCTTGAGGGAGGATTGAGAGCTTCTGGACGTGGCTGGGAGCTAAGAGCATCAATGGACTTTTTATCTCTTATCTCTGTTTCTTTTTATTGTATCACCTTGATCATGTCTAGCTAATCTTCCACTTGTTGGGGTTAGATGTATCTATTTCTGAATCTCTTATGTATTTGATTTTATCATTCAATATATTTCTCTACTTCTTTATGAGTGCTTAATTTCTATGCTTAATGCTTGTTATGGCTTGATTATCCATGGCTTGATGCTTGATTTAGTAAACAATTGAAAAATTGATGCTAGGTCTAAATCTGAAATTAATCACCTAATAGGTCTTGAATCTAGGAATGAATCTTGATCTATTAGTAATCTTTTAATCCTTAGTCTTAATGCAAATTCACTTTTTAAGTCACCTAAGGAATTAGGACTTAATTAGGGGGTTTAGGCTCTTTTCATCTAAGGAATTAGGATTTGAGTAAATAGTGGATTGATTTTCATAAATGAAGTTAGAGATTATATTGTTTGTCATGTCATTGCATTTGGGAAAGAATTAGTGAGTCTAACCCCAACATTTCATCTTAATTGAATTCCATTTCGTTTATGCTCACCAAGTGTTTGATAAAATTACAAAAAGACTTATTTCCTTTAATTTCTGATTTCATCAATTTTTGTTTGAGCTCCATTCCTTCCAAACTCATCGTTTAGATAGTGATTGTTGTGTTAAGTGCTAGTTTGTCACGATCCTCGTTGAGAACGACAACCCACTCATCTCTTTATTACTTGCATGACTTGGTATACTTGCCAAAGTCTTCTTAACAAGTTTTTGGCGCCGTTGCCGGGGATCGGTGTTTCAATATTAGCATAACCATTTCAGTTACTAATCTAGACACAAATTTATTTTTCTTTTCTATTCTTTTTGCTTTTGATAATCTCCTTGTGTGCTAATCAATTTTTTCTAGCTTGTGTTGTGATCAATGAATTTTTAGGCATTCATTATTGCTCTATTTTTGGCCTAATTGATGATAATTGTGCCCAATATTATGTTTGTGGATGAGTTTTAGATGTTTGGTCTACATTGAGCTTAATTATAAAAACTTCATTAATTTTCGGATTTTAACTCATTTTGACCTTTCTGTCTTGTGCAGGCTATAACTTGGGCTACAAATGTCATATTTGGATGATCTTGGTGTCCCCTGAAAGCTGAGACGAAGATACACAATTTTGCGTCTAATGCAGTTTTTCCAATTCAGCTGGATTCAGGGCGAAAACTGGGCCTCAAAGTTAGGACGTTGTTGCTGTCACAAAGCTTGGACCTTTCCTCAATGATTTGGGCCTAATTCTCTCAATTTAAACCCAATTAAGGCAAATGATATGTTTCTGAAAAGCTTATTCAGAGGGCTACAGTATGGGCCAGGGGTAGATTAGGAATTACATAAGATTTTTTAGTTACAAATAGGTCAAGACAGTATTCCGAATTCACCTTTTGATTGTTATTGTTCAGTTTTATCTTATTTAGGCAGAAACCTCTTTTCATCTTCTCTATTTTCGTCTTACCTTCTTTGCTGCGTTTTCATAATGGCTATGGAAGGCTAAAACTCCAAATCAATCCAAGGAATTCAATGATTGTGGTTAGAGTTTTGAGTTCTCTTGTTTAATTTTCGAATTCTGTTGTGTTCTTCCCTCTTCTCCTCCTTCAATTGATTTCGATTGAGATTTGAAATTGAAGTTAGAAGTAGGGTTGATTAATCTGATTCTAATGGAGAATAGATCATCGATTGATAATCTATGTTAATCCGAATTTGTTCCTAAATCAATCTTAATCAAGAATTGCGATTGTGATTCTGTTTTTGTTGATAAATCCTAGATGATTATCTAGTTAAATTCGAATTAACAGAGGTGAATGCAACAGAATTATATTCTCTTTGAACAATGATTAATTCTGCCATTTGAATTGAAGACCTTGGATTGGTGTTTTCTTAATTGATTTTTCCTACAATTTGAATTCGTTTTTTATTATTGAAATGAACAAAACCCCCTTACTTATTTTAATTCTCGTTTTTAACTCTAACATACTTGAGAATCCGAATTGGTCCTTGGGAGATGACCTAGGTTATACACTATGCTATATTCCATTGTAAATCCTAGTCTATTTTGAGGCGAGTGCGACATCGTCGATCATGTTGCTTATGCGAGGTAAAACTCCGGCCGATCAACTTCTTTACGATCCGGAAGTAGAGAAAACAGCTAGGAAGAATAGGGGTCAGACAAGGAAGAACAAGTTGTTAGCCAAGACTACACAACAACAACAACAAGAAGCTCCATCTTCCACTTTGGTTCAACAAGTGGAGGAAGAGATGGCTGGCAATGGTGATAGAGCTCAGAGGACACTTGGGGATTATGCCAACACCAATGCAAACTGGCATACCTCTAGCATAGTACCTCCTCCGGTCACTGCCAACAATTTTGAGATCAAGCCTGCTCTCTTGAACATTATGCAGCAAAATCAGTTTGCAGGGATGGAACGGGAAGATCTAAACACTCATATCTCCAATTTCATTGAGCTGTGTGATACGGTGAAGATCAATGGTGCCACTGAGGATGCAATCCGCCTAAGGTTATTCCCTTTCTCTCTTAGAGATAGAGCTAGAGCTTGGCTCCAATCTCAACCAAGAGGAAGCATTGCTACATGGGATGACTTAGAAACCAAGTTTCTAGCAAGATTCTTTCCTGCATCCAGATTTGTGAAGACACGGGATGATATCACAAGCTATGTTCAACAAGAGGGAGAGACTCTTCATGACACATGGGAGAGGTTTAAAGAATTACTCAGAAGATGCCCAAATCATGGGTTTGATGATCTTATCCAAATGCAAACATTTTGTAATGGATTGAGACCGTCAACCAAGCTCATGTTGGATGCCATCAGCTGGAGGTTCTATGAACACCAAGACACCAGAGGAAATGTAACACCCCAAATTTCCTATATCTTAAACAGTAATTTTGACAGTTAACAGAATTTTACTGTTTAGTAATTTTTGGATACTGTAAAATTATTTTGTTTATTCCGTCAGCGTATTTGATCGTTTTGAGTGATTTACTCTGTGTCAGGAAAATAAAAATTTTTGGGCCGGAGAAAACTTTACGTAATTTAATTTTTACCGTTAGGTAATTATTTTACGTAATCTGATTTGATATTTGTGTGTTTTCTATTTTTTGTGATTTTATGGATGATTATGAAATTTTTGACTGTATGTGGGCCCGGGTGGTCTTAGGTGGGCTCAGGTGACCTTACGTGGGTCCACGTAGGTCCCGCAAAGTAAAATTTTTTCTACGCATAGAAAAATTTGTACTGTTTAGACAGAGACAGGGGATCTTACTAAACCTGAATCCGAAAATAGTTTTAGAAAATTTCCTTTACCGTATTTTTACTGTATTTATTTATGTGACGGTAAAAATTCCAGTAAATGTATGTTTTGTGGGGTTACAGTGAATCAAAATAATATTCTATATTATTAAGTTAATATTGGTGGATTGGATATCCACCATTAATTTAATTAACATTGGAGATTTAATCTTGATTTAATCAACGGTGGAGATTTAATCTTGAAAATAAATAGGATTAATTATAACCGTTGGATGGAAAATTAAATCAAGGGTGGAGATTTAGTCTTGTAAAATAACTTTGACCATTATGAATCCTTGGATGAAGATTAAATCAATGGTTGAGATGGACCATTAATAACCATTGGATTTGAATTAATGGTGTAGATTTAGTCAACAAAAAATTTACTACAACCATTTTGGACCCTTGGATGTAAAGTTTGAAGGTGTAATCTTGACCCTCCATTTTGAAGACTCATCTAAGGGCTAGGAATTAAAGGAGAAAGATCCAATGGCTACCGAAAAGAAGTCTTCCATCTACAACCTAAACCTAATGACTATTTTAATCCAAACCATCCTTTTAATCAAGGGCTAGGATGGCTTAGGAAAGATGACCATGCAAATTAATCACATGTTGCATGCAAGGAGAAGGGGGGGACGGTTTTGCATGCATTTTGGAGAGAGACAAAGCTAAAGATAGTTTTTTAGTAGAAAAAGATGAAGTCAATAATAGCCATTTGAATTTGATTAGTAACTATTTAAGCCTAATTTGATTAATCTAATGGCCTAATTAACAAGTTAAGTAAACTAAATTAAATGTTAAATTGTTATAATATAATTCTTAATTAAATATCCTAATTTTTTTAGAGGTTATAATATATGTAATTATATATCTAATTAATTAGTTATTTAATTAGATAATTAATTAAGATTGATTAGGAAACTAAACCTAATTAATTAGCTACTTAATTAGCAAGTAATTGGACTTGAATTAAAAACAAATTAAGTCCCTATTTCATGAGAGGCCACATGGCCATGCAGCCCAAGGAGGCTTCTCAAGTCTTCTTGAATGGACTTTTATGATTATTGGAGGACATATAGGGACATAGGCCATGTGCTACTCCATATGCATCCAATTGGTGATATTGTGAGTCAAGCATATCACTTAATCTCTCCAAGACTCCCACGGCAGCTGCTCACTTTCATTCACCCTCCTAATTTCATTTTCTCTCACATCAAAAAGCTTACAACACTTTCTCTCAAAAACTCCAAGAACCCAAGCATACATTTCTTTCCATTTTCTCTCTCAAATTCAGTCAAGCACCTTAGAACCATCATCCAAATTTCTATAATTTCATCCAACTTGATTTTCTAAACCTAAACATCATTCTAAGAACATCTCTAGTTGTGAGTTTTTCCAAAATCATTCATCTTGAGCTTCAAATCCAAGCTTCAAGTTTCTATCAAAAATAAAAAATTTCATCTTTGTGCTTCAAGAGAAACCATTCGGTCAAGACACTCAAAACCACCATCCAATTTCTTTTAATTTCATCCAACCATAGATCTTGAATCTACATGATATTCTAAGCAACTTTCATGTTGGAGACTTTCTCTAAATCATTCATCTTCATGGACTTTCTTTAAGAACAAAGTTATGGGGTTTTTGAGGTGAAGTATAAGAAGACTTCATTTCTTCTCTTCTTTTTCATGATCTAAACCATATTTGATCCATGGTTCCTCTTAATCAAACTTAGTATACTAATTTCTATGTATTTTGTTTTGTATTTGAGAAGCCCTTGGTGGTGAAGGACTTGGAAAGAGAAGCAAAACAAAGAGTTTTTGAGGATCTTCAAGAGGTAAGAGGGAGATCCATCTCACCAACCAATTATGGTGGTGGGAGATGGTCTTATATTTGATGGATTGTGAATTCATGTGAGAATTCCAATCCATGGTCATGTAATAATTAAATTGTGTGTTTATGAGCTTTGCTTTATTTTCTTGTGCTTTGATTATTTTTGTCTATGTTTAATATGCTTTGCATGATTTTATGGCTTTGATAGTATACTTATAATATGCATGATGAGTATATGGCATGTTTGTGATATTTATGATGAAATATATATATGTATGCCATGATGTGTGGATGGAAAGAAAATTGATCTTGGTTCCAATGGCCAAGGAAGAGCTACGGTTTTGATGCCCTTGATTTGGGTCAATGTTGAAATTTTTCAAGAACAAAGAAATTAAATTTTGATCCCTAGAACAATAAGAATTTCGGCCAAGACACCTCAAAATAGGTGTTTACAAATTAATATGTTTATGGAAGAATAAAATTGGATTGATTTGAGGAGTATGAAAAATGAACTAAAGGTTTATTTTTTTTTTAAGAAAACATGAACACAAATTTTAGAATGAAATTTTATTGATTTATTTTGTGTAGAAACAAGAATGGAATTTATTTAAGTTAGAAGAAAAATATTTCATGATTCCAATGGCCATCTATAAGGTTTTGATAATTTAGAAAAATGTTTTGATGTTATAAAATATAAGAATTTTCCAATAAGGATTTTTAAAAAGGGAATTAAAGTGTTATCAAGTGGAATTTTCATAAATAAGGGAAAAGGGAGATTGAAGGTGTTGAACTTCAAATTATTTTAAAGAGAATTAATTTTAGAAGTGATTTAGAAATATAAAAGAAAACATTTGTAACTTAAATTTACTAACGTAGAATTTATTTATTGGGTTTTGGAAAACGTTAGAAAATTTAAAGTTAGAAACAATAATTAAATCAACTAAATATGATTTTGTAAGACTAGATAAAAAAAAATTGATTTTGTGAACAAGAATACGGTCTTTGAAGAATTTTTATTGATTTATTTTGTGTAAAAAGATCCTAAGTATTTTTTTAAATATGAGTTTTGAATGAAATGAGCAAACATTGATTTTAAGGATTTGCAAAGAAAGTGAACAAGGATTTGCAAAGAAAGTGAAAAAGGATTTGTAAAGAAAGTGAAAAAGGATTTGAACAAATGGGTTTGGTTTTTATAACCATCGGTACTTCAGTTTTGAAAATAAAAATTTAATGGTTTTATTTGTGTAAAACCATATCAATTTAGAAGGAAAAATGTTTTGATAATTTTCAATAGTCATGTCCACGTTTTTGAAGGCTTGTAATGCCTTGATTTTTATGAACAAAGTAATTTTCAAAGTGGAAACGTAACTTGATTTAATACAGGAATTTGGAAATGGAATTAGAGCATTTTAATCACTTGAGAAATTAAGTTTTTGTAAATGAGAATGTTTTCAAACTTCAATTTATTTTGAAGAAGGTTGTGTTTGGAAATGATTTGAGAAAAATGGAGAATATAATGGTGTTTTAAAAATTTCCTAACGTATAACTGATTTTCAAGTTTTGAAGTACGTTAGAAAATGTTAAGTTTTGAAACGTTGATTTATATCAATGGAAAAGTAATTTTGTGAATTATATATTTGAAAAAGAATTTCTTGAGTAAAAAAACGTGAAAAAAGATTTTCTTAAGTAAGAAAATATGAAAAATAAAGTACAAAGTCATAATAATTTGAGAAAGGATGAAATGGAATTTTTGAAGGTTAAGAAATATTTTTTGTAATAGAATTGTGGTGAAAAATGATTTACATATCTTAAAAACGATTTAGAATATAGTAAAATATTCCTACGCGATTTAAAATATGTTAAAATATTTCTACGTGATTTGAATTACGTTTAAATATTTTACGTGAGTTTAAATATTTGACGTCTTGTTGAAAAATCACTATGTGATTTAAAAGTAATAGAATATTTTTACGGTATTGTGAAAATATAACAAAACGTTTAATTTTGAAAACGTAATGTAAGTGTTACGATATTTTGAAAACGTAACAGAAACATTTTGGAATTGTGAAAACATAATGAAAATATTGCGCAATTTTGTGAAAACACGACAAAAGTGTTTTATAACTATGAAAATATGATAACATGATTTTGTGTTGAAAATATAGTATAATTATTGTTTAACCAGTGTATGGACACTGTATGAGAGAGTGACATGTTTTGCCTATGATTGGTATTTGGTGCATTTTATATGCATTAGAAAGAGATGTCTTATTTGAATTTGGTGCATTATATATGCATTGAAAAGATTTGACCCGTTGAGGTTGGACTTGCACTGATAAATTCGTGCATTGTATAAAATATAGCTAATAGCTATTATGGCCCTTGTGGTTGAAGAGGGAATGAAAATTGATAGTGAGGTCTATGATGGATCTTGGGGCGTCAAGGCGCGGTCGGTCGACCAGATGGGACGGTTAGCGAGTACCCTGTGCCACTTGGCGATGCATCCGTTGCAACGCATTGACGATACCCGACAAGAACACGATTCTTTTCAACGACCGGAGATTGTCTTTGGGCTAAATGACAATTAACCAGAGCATTGTTCTCGAAATTGTGAAAACCTCCATGGAGTTGTTTTTGATAAACTAAGTCTTTGTGCATATGCATAAATCTGAGCATTTATATCTGTGTGATATATTAATTGAGGAATATTGGTTATGATAATTGTTTTGAATACTTGGATGATGATGATGATAATGCTGATAACATGATTATGGTATGATCTATCTGTATGATATTGTTGGCTGTGTGTTATCTCTGTACTGCCATGTTGGTATTGGTGTAGGTGATCTCACCTCTTTGTTATCTTTGTTTTCTTTGTTCAGACTTAAAATCAAATAATAGAAAGATCGAGTTGTCTTAAACATAACGGGCGATGGATACTCTGAGATTGGTGACAACAATAAAGAGTGGACATTCAGGACTCGAAGGTGTGCAGTGTTGACAAAGGAACAGATGTCTGATGCATCAAGATGGACAGAAAAAGGAATAAGTATGTTAAAGTTTTCCGTTAGTGTTGTACCGTACTATTAAGTAGGACCCGTCATGGGGTTTGCTACTGTGAAAAAAAGAAAAAAAAATAAGTCTGTTAATTTTATATTTCTCTTTAAGTTATGATATTAATTGGTGTAAATATTGTATAATGAATAGTTGAAATATGTTTTTTTTATATATTACCTAATATTTTCAGTAAAGTAAAGAAGAAAATTTTGAAACCTATATTTTATAACTCAAACTTTGTGCGAACTTATTTTCAGATTATGAGTCGGAAGTCAGAAATGTGATGCCCTAGCTAGGGTGTTACATTAGTTGGTATCAGAGCCAGGGTGTTACAGGAAGCATTGAGATTGATAGAAGTTATGGCATCTAATGATTACTTGATGCACTATGATCGAGGCACCAACTCAAAAAGGAGAATGTTGGAGTTGGATTCAAAGGATGCTATTTTGGCTCAAAATAAGTTGTTGACTCAGCAACTTGAGGCCATTAACAAGCAACTTATGCAGCTTCCACAGCAAATTCAAGTCATGCAAAGCACCAATATGCCTCAACAACAAGTAATGAAATGTGATTTTTGTGGAGGTGATCATGACAATGGCAATTGTGAGGCTGCCCTTAATTCTTTTGAGGAAGCCAATTATATGGGGAACTATGGGAGGCAAGGAAACTTTCCTTATTCCAACACCTATAATCAAGGGTGGAGGAATCACCCGAATTTTGGGTGGAAACAAGATGTTGGGTCACCAAGTAAACCTCCAACCACACAACCACCTCAGGACCGAACTTCTGCTTTGGAAAACACTCTCAATCAATTCATGCAAATGTCTATGTCCAACCAGAAGAACACAAATGCTTCCATCAAGAACTTGGAGATTCAAGTTGGACAAATTGCAAAGCAATTGGCAGAACAATCAGAAGAGAGTTTTTCAGGTAACACTCAAAATAATCCCAAAGAGCATTGTAAAGCTATCACATTGAGGAGTGGTAAAATCCTTGAGAATGTGTGTTGTGAGCCTTTGACTGAAAAAGAGAGAGATATTGAAAAAAATGAGTCAAGTGATAAAACAAAAGGCAAGACAAATGAGAAAAATGGCAAAGAGATTGAGAGGAAAGAAACTGAAAAAGAAATAGAAAATGAGAAGAGAGAAAAGTTAGTGGATGAGGAGTCTATATTGAGGAAGAGCAAAAGTCAACTTTTGAAAGATGGAGGTGCACCTCAAAAGATTCCATCATATGTTAAATTGTCATACCCGCACCCAACCAAGAAAAAAGAGAAGGAAGAATAATTTACTCGCTTTCTTGACATATTCAAGCAGTTACAAATCAACATTCCTTTTGCTGAGGCCCTTGAGCAAATGTCAATCTATGCCAAGTTCATGAAGGAACTTCTCACAAAGAAGAGAAGGTTTAAAGAGGATGAGACCGTTGCCTTGACGGAAGAATGTAGTGCAATCCTTCAAAGGAAGTTACCTCCAAAACTTAAAGACCCTGGAAGCTTTACAATTCCTTGCACAATTGGAAGCATTTCTATTGGTAAGGCTTTATGTGATTTGGGGGCAAGTATCAATTTGATGCCACTCTCAATCTTGAACAAGCTTGGTGGTGGTGAGGTGAAACCAACAAGGATGACACTACAACTTGCGGATAAATCAATCAAGCACCCTTATGGCATCATGGAAGATGTTCTTGTGAAGGTTGATAAGTTCATCTTCCCGGTAGATTTTGTGATCTTAGACATGGAAGAGGATGTTGAAGTACCTCTTATCTTGGGGAGACCATTTTTAGCAACTGGCCGGGCTTTAATTAATGTGCAACAAGGGCAGCTTATGTTGAGAGTGCAAGATGAAAAAGTGACTTTTAATGTCTTTGAAGCAATGCAACACCCGGATGATAAGGAAACTTCTTATCGGGTAGATTTGATTGATACTATAGTTGCAGAATCTATTCAGCACAATACTCCACCTACACCTCTTGAAAGAGTGATTGTGAATGCTATTGAGAATCATGATGAGGTAGATGAAGAAATCATTGAGGAATGCTTGCAGTATCTAGAAGCAAATCAAGCAAAGAGTGCTATCAGCAAGATGAAAGAAGAGCTGAGGAATGACAAGGTGGAGGAAAAAGCAAAACTAGAGTTGAAACCCTTGCCATCTCACTTGAAATATACCTTCCTTGACGATCAAGATGCAAATCCAAGTGATAATCGCCAGCTTCTTTGTCAAAACTTGAAGAAGAGAAGCTTGTAAGGGTACTCCGAGAGCACCAAACGCAATTGGATGGACTATTTCGATTTAAAAGGAATAAGTCCAGCTTTTTGTATGCATAAGATCAAACTCGAGGAGGAATTCAAGCCGGGTGGTGCAGCCACGAGAGAAGGTTAAATCCCACAATGAAAGAGGTAGTGAGAAAGGAGGTGTCTTGAAACTCCTTGAAGCCTAATGATTTATCCTATTTCGGATAGTGCTTGGGTGAGTCCTGGTTCGGTTGTCCCTAAAAAGGGAGGTATGACCGTGGTGATGAATGACAAGAATGAATTAATTCCCACTAGAACAGTCACCGGTTGGCGTATGTGCATCGACTACCTAAGCTCAACTAAGCTACCCTAAAGGATCATTTTCCTCTTCCATTCATGGACCAGATGCTTGAGAGATTATCCGGACAAGCCTATTATTGCTTCCTTGATGGCTACTCCGGTTATAATCAAATTACAGTCAATCCTTAAGACCAAGAGAAGACAGCATTTACCTGTCCCTATGGAGTTTTTGCATATAGACGAATGCCCTTCGGTCTTTGCAATGCTCCCGCTACTTTCCAGAGGTGTATGCTTTCTATCTTTGCTGATATGATTGAAAAGTATATAGAGGTCTTTATGGATGATTTCTCTATTTTTGGTACTTCATTTGATCATTGTTTGTCTAACCTTGCTAATGTTCTTAGAAGATGCATGGAAACCAATTTAGTCTTAAATTGGGAGAAATGTCACTTCATGGTGCAGGAAGGCATTGTACTTGGCCACAAGATTTCAGCCAGCGGTATGGAGGTAGATCAGGCTAAGATTGAAGTGATAGCAAAGCTACCTCCACCATTGAATGTGAAGGGCGTGAGAAGTTTTCTAGGCCATGCTGGCTTCTACAGAAGATTCATCAAGGATTTTTCAAAAATTGCAAAACCATTGTGCAATCTTCTCATTAAGAGTTCTTCTTTTGATTTTGATAATGAGTGTTTGCATACTTTTAATTGTTTGAAAGATAAATTGATTTCTGCTTCTGTTATTGTAGTCCCTGATTGGGAGTTACCCTTTGAACTTATGTGTGATGCAAGTGATTATGCAGTAGGAGCTGTATTAGGGCAAAGAAGGGATAAAATTTTCCATGCAATATATTATGCAAGCAAGGTCCTTAATGAGAATCAAATTCATTATGCTACAACTGAAAAGGAATTGCTTGTCATAGTATTTGCATTGGAGAAATTTCGTTCCTATTTGATTGGATCTAAGATTACTATGTTCACTGATCATGCAGCAATTAAATATTTGCTAACTAAGGGAGAATCAAAACCTAGACTGATTAGGTGGATTTTATTGTTGCAGGAATTTGATCTTGAAATTAAAGACAAGAAAAGAAGTGAAAATGTGGTGGCAGACCATCTTTCAAGGCTAGCGAATAAGGAAATCACAGCCAAAGAACAAGAGCTTAGGGATGAATTTCCAGATGAAGCACTACTGATGGTGCAAGAAAGGCCATGGTTTGCTGATATGGCTAACTTTAAAGCTGCAAAGGTTATACTAGAAGATTTCACATGGCAGCAGAAAAAGAAATTCTTTCAGGATGCCCAATATTACATTTGGGATGACCCCTTTCTTTTCAAAATTGGCCCTGATGGACTTCTCAGGAGGTGTGTGTCACAAGATGAGGGGCAGAAGATACTTTGGCATTGCCATGATTCCCTTGTGGAGGGCATTTTAATGGTGAACGTCTCACGCTAAGGTACTTGACCGTGGTTCTATTGGCCATCCATCTTTAAAGATGCATACAACTATGTGAAGGGTTATGACAAATGCCAAAGGACCGTAATATCTCAAAGAGAAGTGAAATGCCTTTGAATCCCATTCGGAGGTTGAATTGTTTGACTTTGGGCATTGATTTTATGGGGCCATTCCCTTCGTCTTATTCAAACCAATACATATTAGTGGTACATTGACTATGTCTCAAAATGGGTTGAAGCCATGGCCACTCCTGCAAATGATTCTCAAACAGTGCTTAAATTCATCAAAAAGAACATCTTCTCTAGATTTGGAGTTCCCAGAGTGTTGATCAGTGATGGGGGCACTCACTTCTATAACAACCAGCTGCAAAATGTTCTCTCCAAGTATGATGTCTGACACAAAGTAGCAACTCCTTATCACCCGCAATGCAATGGCCAAGTGGAGGTATCAAATAGGGAGATAAAAAGAATCTTGGAAAAGACAGTTGGTCATTCAAGGAAGGACTGGGCAAAGAAGTTGGATGATGCTCTTTGGGCATATAGGACAGCCTACAAAACTCCTTTAGGTTTGTCACCGTATCAGCTGGTTTATGGTAAGTCTTGTCATTTGCCAGTCGAGCTGGAGCACAAGGCGTTTTGGGCCTTAAAATTCTTGAATTTTGATCCTACTTTGAGTGGAGAAAAAAGAGTTAATCAACTGCACGAACTTGATGAAATGCGTGTGCACGCATATGAGAATATGGGGATATACAAACAGAAGATGAGGATCTATCATGACAAGTACATTTCACAGAGATAATTTTATCTGGGACAACAAGTGTTGTTGTTTAATTCCAGACTGAAGTTATTCCTGGGAAAATTGAAGTCTAAATGGTCAGGACCATTCACTGTTAAGGAGGTGACATCCTACTGAGCAATAGAAGTGGAGGATCTAGCTTCTAAAAGGACTTTCAGGGTCAATGGACAGAGACTGAAACCTTATCTTGGTGGGAAAGTAGAAAGAGCAAAGGTTGCTCTTATCTTGCATGAACCATAAAATTTACAAGGCGTCGAGCTAACGACGTTAAACTAGTGCTTACTGGGAGGCAACCCAAGATTTCTATCCCTTTTTGTGTTATTTTTGTTGATTAGATAGGTTGTTTTGTTTTAGATTTGCATGATTTCTCTAATTGCTTTCATGATTGAATTACCATGTTTAAGTGTTGTTTTGGGGTTTTGGGTGAGTTTGAGAGAAATGTATGGATTTGGGGGGTTATTCTGATGGATTTGAAATACTGCTTGTTTTTGCATGTGGCGCTCAGCGCCAAAATAAGGGGCTTAGCGCAACCTACGAGCTGGAATAAGTTAGCTCTCTGATGCGCTGGGGCTTAGCCCCATTTTCTTGCGCTTAGCCCCATTTCTCGGTGTTCTTTCTGCTAAACTGGCGCTCAGCGCCAAAATAGGGGGCTTAGCGCCACCTACGAGCTGGAATAAGTTAGCTCTCTGATTCTCTGGGGCTTAGCCCCATTTCAAGGCGCTCAGCGCCATTTCTCAGTGCTCTGCCTGTTGCACTTGCGCTCAGCGCCAAATATGTGTGCTTAGCGCCACTTGCGAGCCAAAATTAACCCATTCTCTGATGCTATGGCGCTTAGCCCCATTTTAAGGCGCTTAGCGCCATTTCTCAATGGCTCGGCTGAAGCATTCAGGCTTAGCCTCAATCATGTGGAGCTTAGCGCCACATTTAAAAAAAAAAAGCAAAATCAATAAATAAATAAATGAAATAATTATTTGTTTTATAATTTCAAAAAAAAAAAATCTACTAACCGGCGCTAAGCGCAATTGTATTTGCGCTAAGCGCGGTCCCTCGTATGCAGGCGCGTCAATTTTCCCCACTTCCCCATTTCATTTCCCATTTCCCCATTTCTTTCCCACCGCCCTCCACCCCTCTCGCTACCCTCCTTTCTCTCACCCTCTTCACTTCCTTCCCCCTATCTTCCTTCCTCTCATATCCACGAATACCTCCTCTCTCTCTCCCATTCTCCATTTCCCCTCTTTCTCTAACCCCTTTCTTCTTCTTTTTCACTTCCACCCACACAAACTTTCACCCTCACCCACTTCCACTCACACCCACCTACCTCCATCTTTCCTCCTCTGCGTTATCACTCCCACAGGATGCCACCTAAGAGGACCACACCGAATCCAGTTCATTATATGAACGAAGATATGGTGAAAGAAGGTCTTGAAATTGCAAAAACTAATCCAAAACAGAATTGGATTTTGGAGGGTCAAGAAATTGATGAAGATTACAAAGAATTCTTGCAACCACTGATGGACTTGTGCAAAAAGGAGAAGGAGCGGGTGTTTCCTCCTCAAGAGGTGGAAGAAGAAAAGCAAACTTCCCAAGTGCAAAAAGAGGAAAAAGAAGACACAAAGAAGGGGAAGAAAGTGAAGGCGTGCAAGAAAAAGATTGGAGAGGGTTCCTCTAGGAACCCTTGAGCTAAATTTCTCTTCACTTTGCTTGAATTTAATTTTGAATGAATAAATGTACCATGTTCTTTCTATTATTTTTGTCAAAGTGTCTTGTGTTTATGTGGTTCTTAAAAAAAAAAGATTTGAGATTATCACTCTTAACAATTTCAGTGTAGTACATTTCTTCCATGTTGTTTCTCTTCCATTGAAGTTGACATTTGTGGTTGCTGTGCTTCTGTGATTTTGTTTTCATAAGGATATCATAGCTTTGATGTTTGGTTTGAATTCTTGTGACTAATGACTATGGCAAGGAAATCTGGAAAATTCAATGGAAATTTTTAGCTTTACCTGTGTGAGTTCTTTGGACCTTTGATGATAAATTCTTTGTGAGTGGCACCATTGGAACTTATACTCTTGATTTTGCTTGAATCTGATTTGAATTCAAAATTCACTTGCATGTCATAGAAATGATCAGGGCACTTCTTTTCTACTAGCCATTTTGACTAAAAAGCTTACCTAAAATTTTTTATCCTTTGTGATACCCCCTTGAGCTGAAAGACAATAATTAATTTTTGTGGATAACCCATATGCCAAAAAAAAAAATGAAAAACAATGTTCTACCTACACCTTTTTGGATAAGAGAGCATTTTCTTGTGTTTGGGTTTAACATAAGTTTGGGGGAGTATAAAAAAAAAGTGAAAGTAAAAAAAAAAAAAAACAATGGCAAAGAAGAAATTAAAAAAAAAATTATGCAGATTTAAAAAGTGATCTAAAAAAAAGTAAATAAATAGAATGTCAAAAAAAAAAAATTTCTCTTATCCTCTTTGGTGATTAGCTTGCTTATCCTTCATCACTTTTCCTTTGACCAAACCAAGTTACATCCCAAGTAAAGACCCTTGTGACTATGCATGCATGTGAATTGTGTAAGGAGAATTAAGATAAAAAGCAAAATTGAAGTTGTAGGGTTTATGTGTGGTTTTGAGAGGAACACACACTCCATACACTAGAGTGATTGAGAGAAACAGCTACATCTTGTGAGGAGCTGAGTTTCCATTATTTTGACTGTATTGCTGATGCCATGATTATTGTTCTTTCAAGAGTGAAAATAACTGTACATTTTTGCTATGACTTCTTCTGTGTGAGCAAAGTCTGGATGCAAGTTCACTATGGATGGAATTTTCTTTGTGAGTTTCTCATCAGTGGAGTTTGTATTACTTTGTCTTGTTGAGTAGTGATGGATCTCATTTCCTTTTGAATTTTGTTCTTTTGTTAGTTAACTTGTGTGTTGAGTTGTTTTTTTTTTCTTTATTTTTGAGTTTACTTTTGCTTGGGGACAAGCAAAGTCTTAAGTTTGGGAGAATTTGATAAATGTCTAATATGTATACCTTTATAGGTGTACATTGAGGTTGTTTATCTTTCTTTTAAGACTTGAGAGGTCGTTTTAGTCCATATTTTATGTGTTTTATTGAGTCTTTAAGAATACTTTCTTAATTGATGTTTTTTAGATTAGTTAATGATGTTTTGATGTGTTTTATGTAGTTTTGGTGCAAGTCATTAAAGCCCATTGATGCCATTGAAGCCCAATTGGAAGCTGAAGCTCAAGTTCACGTATGGAAGCCAGCGCTTAGTGATCGACGATGTCGCACTCGCCTCAAAATAGACTAGGGTTTACAATAGAATATAGCATAGTGTATAACCTAGGTCATCTCCCAAGGACCAATTCGGATTCTCAAGTATGTTAGTTAGCAGTTAAAACAGAATTAAAATAAGTAAGGGGGGTTTTGTTCATTCCAATAACAGAAAACGAATTCAAATTGTAAGAAAATTCAATTAAGAAAAACACCAATCCAAGGCCTTCAATTCAAGTGGCAGAATTAATCATTGTTCAGAGAGATTAAAATTACATTTGCATTCACTCGTTAATTCGAATTCAACTAGATAATCATCTAGAATTTCTTCAACTAAAACAGAATCACAATCGCAATTCTTGATTAATATTGATTTAGGAACAGATTCAGATTAACATAGATTATCAATCGATGATCTATTCTCCATTAGATTCAGATTAATCAACCCTAATTCTAACTTCAAATTCAAAATCATATCAGAAATCAATTGAAGAAGGAGAAGAGGGAAGAACACAAACAGAATTTTCAATTAAACAAGAGAACTCAAAACTCTAACCACAATCATTGAATTCCTTGGATTGATTTAGAGTTTTAGCCTTCCATAGCCATTATGAAAACGCAGCAAAGAAGGTAAGACGAAAAATAGAGAAGATGAAAAGAGAGAAAAGGTTTCTGCCTGAATAAGATAAAACTGAACAATAACAATCAAAAGGTGAATTCGGAATACTGTCTTGACCTATTTGTAACTGAAAAATCTTATGTAATTCCTAATCTACCCTTGGCCCATACTGTAGCCCTCTGAATAAGCTTTTCAGAAACATATCATTTGCTTTAATTGGGTTTAAATTGAGAGAATTATGCCCAAATCATTGAGGAAAGGTCCAAGCTTTGTGACAGCAACAACGTCCTAACTTTGAGGCCCAGTTTTCGCCCTGAATCCAGCTGTATTGGAAAAACTGCATTAGACGCAAAATTGTGTATCTTCGTCTCAGCTTTCAGGGGACACCAAGATCATCCAAATATGACATTTGTAGCCCAAGTTATGGCCTGCACAAGACAGAAAGGTCAAAATGAGTTAAAATCCGAAAATTAATGAAGTTTTTACAATTAAGCTCAATGTAGACCAAACATCTAAAACTCATCTACAAACATAATATTGGGCACAATTATCATCAATTAGGCCAAATATAAAACAATAATGAATGCCTAAAAATTGATTGATCAAATTCCCCCACACTTGAACCTTTGCACTCCTGGGCAAAATTTAAAATTGAACCAAAAGGGGTTTCCTCACAAGCACACAAAAACAACATACCTTCCAATGAATTGCAAGAATGCAAGGTAGTGATCAAGATTCAAACATCCAAAGTATCAAGGAGTCAAGACAAACATGAATATATCCCTCAACATCTCAAGCAAGCAAGAAGACAAATCGAATCAAATGATGAACCAAAGGTGATAGGATCCTCACTAGGCATACTATACTCTCAAGTACTCTCAAGTGTTTAGGATTGTATTTACACTCAAGGCACCCATGAACGCAAGTACTACCATAAGCTTGACAAGTCTCTAATTTTCACCACTTGAAACACATGCAAATAAAGATCAAAAGGACTTTATTCAAGGTTGTAATGGGGCCAAGGTAAGGGAAGGAACAATATGAATATGGCAAGTTAAACACCCAAGAGAATAAAAGAGCAATGAGAGGAACTCAAATGACAAGTAATGCATATTCTCTTACTTTGATCACCTCACCTTTTGCTTTCACAACCTTTCTAGAACCATTTTTTTTTTTTTTTACTTATTTCATTCTTCCTTTTCCTTTTTTTTTTTTTAAACCTTTCTTTTTTTTATTTCACCAAACAACATCTTGCACATTGCAAATCAATTACACAACCCCCACACTTGAACTTCTACCCACAAGTCAAAAGAGCTCCTCCAATGAAAATGAACCAATGCTCTCCTATTCCCTAAGGTAAAGGTAAAAACATGGTTTTTCACATAAGGCACAAAATAAGCTAAAACAAAGAATAGGCAAGTAGGCTCAAGGGGGTTAAACAAAGGGAAATGATGCAAGGTTGGCTATTTGGCCAAAGTAGCTAAACAAACAAAGAAGGCCTAAATCATCTCAATACATGCATGTGAACAAGAAGCTTCAAAAAGAATCAAGTCAAGTTCTAGAGCACCAACAATCATGAGTGAGATCACACAAGAAAGAAAAGAGAATGACATAATGTAATCCATCCATTATAAGGTCCAAAATCTCACTAAGGACAAGCTTATCACAAATGATGCAACACTTTAATTCTCAATGCCAGCTTGCTAAACTAAAAATGCAAGAAAAGTATTTACATTATGTCATGAAACCTCAAACTAAGAATGACGAAATTGCTCACAACCTTTACAACTCAAGAAATGCAATGAAAGTGCATGCAAAATGGATCAAAACAGAATTAAAACAAACAAAAACAAATTAAAAATAGCAAAATAAAAACAAAAATAGAAAATAGAAACAGAATGAAAACAAAAATCGAAAATAGAAAACATAAACAAATCAAAACAAATGAAAAAAAAAATAGAAAATAACAAAACAAAAATAGCGAATGCATGACAAAAAAAAAGTAGAAAATAGCGAGAAAATAGAAAATAGCAAAACAAATGTAAAATAGAAACAGAAAATAGAAACAATAGTATTTGTATGACAACAGAATCGAAAACAAATAGAAAACAAAAAATTATGCAAAGCAGAAAATAGCAAGACGAAACACGAAAAAATAGCGAAACCGAAAGGAAACAGAATAGCAAAATTATGCGAGAATAGCAAAAAACAGAACGTAAAAAATTATGCGATACGTAAAAATAGAAACATTATACGTAAAAACGAAACAAGAAAAACAGAAAAATTAGCAAAACATAAAAACAGAAAAACAAACAAGAAAACAAAAAACAAAGAAAATTCTCCCCACACTTAAATCACACATTGTCCTCAATGGAAAGACAAATCAAAAGACAAGTAGACAAGTGAAATAAAAGAGCAAGGGAAGAAAACACCCTTATCATGGTGGAAAGATTTGCACTTGGGGAAAAGTGGGCGTTGCCAAGGAGAACTCTTCTACAGGTGCGGGGCTTGTAGGGCTCTCAAGAAAGGGCTTAAGACGGTGGCCATTAACCTTGAAACTCTTATTGGTGGCTTCATGCGAAATCTCCACTGCACCATAAGGGAAGATGCTAGTGACAACAAAAGGACCATCCCACCTAGAACGGAGCTTTCCGGGCATGAGTTTAAGGCGAGAATTGAACAAAAGCACCTTTTGGCCAATGGAGAACTCCTTCCTAGAAATCAGCTTATCATGGAAATGCTTAGTCTTTTCCTTATAGATTCTTGAATTCTCATAAGCCTCCAAGCGTAATTCTTCTAGTTGTTGCAATTGAAGCTTCCTCTCTGAACTGGCTTGGTCAAATGCTAAGTTACAACTCTTCACTGCCCAAAGATGCACGATGCTCTATTTCCACCTAAGGTGACATGGTTTACCAAAGACAACCCGAAAGGAGACATCCCTATAGGTGTCTTGTAAGCGGTACGATGAGCCCAAAGAGCATCTTCTAACCTATGGGCTCCAATCTTTCCTATTTGGTCGCACCATCTTCTCCAAAATCGCTTAATCTCTCTATTAGAAATCTCACCGCCCGCCCGTTAGTTTGGGGATGATATGCAAGAGACACTCTATGCACGACCCCATACTTCCGAAGCAAAGCCTCCAAAGTCCTAAGCATTCTGTGAGTCCCTTGGTCACTAATGATAGCGCGAGCACTCCAAACCCGCAAAATATGTTAGACCCGACAAAATCCACAACAACTCGAGCATCATTAGTCCTGGTGGCCTTAGCCTCCACCCATTTAGAGACATAATCAACTGCAAGCACAATATAAGAGAAACCAAAAGAAACAGGGAAAGGGCCCATAAAATCGATACCCCAAACATCAAAAACCTCACAAAACAGAATGGGCTGCTGGGGCATCTCTTGTCGGCGAGTGATAGCCACTCCTGCTCTCTGGCACTGCTCACAAGTACTGAAGACCTAATAGGCATCTCTGAAAATGGTAGGCCAGGAGAATCCGTAATCCAAAGACCTTCCTAGCAAACCGTGGTCCAAAGTGACCTCCCACCGGAGAGGCATGACAGAAATGAAGAACAGATCGGATCTCATGGTCGGTATGCATGACCGCGAATCACCCGGTCACTACAAAACTTCCACAAATATGGATCATCCCACACATAATATTTAGCATCACTCTTAAGTTTAGCTTTCTGTGATCTAGATGCAGGAGGAGGAAAAACAGATGCAACCAAGTAATTAACTAAATCAGGAAACCAGGGAGAAAGTGGGGTATCATGTAGCCGCATGAGTGCTCATCCGGGAAATCATCTCTCGATAGGAGAAGGGTCAACAACTCCTTCTATCCTACTCAAATGATCTGCCACCAAGTTCGTCGCGCCACTCCTATCTCTAATCTCCAAATCAAACTCCCGGAGAAGAAGATCCATCTAATCAATCTAGGCTTCGAATCGCCTTCTTCAACAAAAATTTTAATGCTTTACGCATGATCAAAAAACAACCACTTTAGAGCCAAGCAAATATGATCTAAACTTATCAAGTGCAAATACAATGGCAAGCAACTCTTTTTCAGTGGTAGTATAGTTAGCCTGTGCAGCATCTAAAGTCCGAGAAGCATATGAAATGACATGAGGCGATTTGCCAATTCTCTGTGCAAGGATAGCTCCCAATGCATAGTTAGATGCATCACACATGAGTTCAAAAGGAAGCGTCCACAAAGGTGGCTGAATGATGGGAGTGGTGGTCAAAGCTCCTTTTAGGCAATCAAAAGCCTCTCTACACTTGCCATCAAAATCAAAAGCAACATCTTTCTCGCAACAAGTTGACAGGGGAAGGGCCTTTTTGCTTGAAATCCTGAATGAACCGCTTTGTAGAAACTGCATACTGCCAAGAAAAGAACGAACCTCTCGCACGCAAGAGGGGTAAGGCAACTGGGAAATAACATCAATTTTAGCAGGATCTACTTCTATTCCCTTCTTAGAGATGATATGCCCTAAGACTATGCCCTGTTCTACCATAAAATGACACTTCTCATAATTAAGAACAAGGTTAGTCTCAATGCATCGATGCAAGACTCTATCCAGATCCGTCCAAACAGTATCAAAGGAGGAACCATAAACAAGTGAAATCATCCATAAATACCTCAATGCAATCCTCTAAAAAGTCCGAAAAGATACTTACCATGCATCGCCGGAAAGTTCCAGGGGCATTACATGGCCGAAAGGCATCCTCCGTAGGCAAAAGTGCCAAAAGGGCAAGTGAAGGTGGTCTTCTCCCGGTCCTCGGTGCTATATGGATCTGGAAGTACCCCGAAAAGCCATCAAGAAAGCAAGAGAAAGACTTTCCCGCCCAAGCACTCAAGCATCCGATCGATAAAGGGCAAAGGAAAATGATCCTTTCTTGTTGCTTGGTTGAGCCGCCCGTAATCAATACAAACTCTCCACTACTACTGGACTCTAGTAGGAATCACTCATCACGATCATTCTTCACTACCGTGATTCCCGATTTCTTTGGAACCACTTGAACTGGACTCACCCAAGTACTATCCGAGATAGGATAGATGATGCCCGGCTTGCGAAGCTTGGTCACCTCTTTCTTTACCACATCAAGGATCAAAGGGTTGAGTCGCCTCTGTGGTTGTCTCACTGGTTTAGCACCATCCTCAAGTAATATTCTGTGTATGCACATGGAAGGACTAATGCCAGGAAGGTCAGCCAAGGTCCAACCTATAGCTTTCTTATGCTTCCTCAAAATTTGCAGCACCTCTCCTCCTGGTCAACATGGAGGCGTAGAAATGATCACTGGCAGCTGCTTATTCTCCTCTAAATATGCATACTTAAGGTGCTCTGGGAGTGGCTTAAGCTCTAGGGCAGGTGGCTGCACTATAGATGGAAGAATCCTTGTGGAAGTAACTGTGTTTACAGCCTGTAATCCAACGAAATCTGATGCAAAGGTACTTGCTGTAATCAAGCTACTACATTCTGACTCCACACAATCTGTATCAGAATCACCATTTAAACAGAAGCAATCTCAGTACAAGCACTGCACATTTCTGAAACAAGACAAGCATCACATGTATAGGTATCATCAAAATCAGAAAAGGATGGAAGATCAGCAGCATAGAGCTCAGAAAAACCATCATCAACTACATCACCAAAAAATCTATATGGAAAACTGAATGGTCTTCCATGGGTGCTTCATGGCATCCAGGATGTTAAATCTAACCACATTTTCTCCAAACTCCATAGAAAGAGTGCTCGCATGGACATCAATTTTGGTTCGCGGTTTTGAGGAAGGGTCTACCAAGAATGATGGGAGCCTTGTGGATTCGGATTCTCCATCCATATCCGTAATGTAGAAGTCTGCAGAAAGATCAAATCATTTACTCTAACAAGGACATCCTCAATGAGTCCAAACGGGGTATGCATTACTCCCGTTTGCCAACCGAATAATAACTCCCGTATTCTGCAAGGGCCCAAGAGCAAGAGAGTTGAACACCGACATAGCATAACATTAATTGAAGCACCTAAATCCAACATGGCATTTTCGAATTTGCTACGCCTATGGTGCATGGGATAGTAAAAATCCCCGGATCCTTGCATTTTTGGGGCATTGTGGGGTCGTATGAGTGCAGACACATTTCTTCCCATGCCGATCTTCTCATTTCCCTTCGCCTCCTTCTATGAGTACACAAATCCTTAAGAAACTTGGCATATCTTGGAATCTCTTGATTGCTTCAATGAGAGGAATGTTCACCTCAACCTTCCTAAATGTCTCCAAGATCTCCTTATCTCGTGTCGATCTCAAAAGTCTTCTTAGGCTGCATAACTCTCTCGAGGAATGGTAATGGAATGGACCGCTTCGGTACCGTGACTACGGAGAGTGGGGCCGAATGCGGATTCGTATTTTTCCGCTACATGGAATTTCTGGCAAGGCTGGCTTCTCCTTATCTGACTCATGTTGCAACCCACAGTTTGGTGCATCAACACTCTTACCAGACCTTAGAGTGATGGCACTCACATTTCTTGGATTCACCACAGTTTGTGTAGGAAGTTTATCAGAATCTTGGGACTGCAATTGACTCATAGAACTAGCAAGTTGCCCAATCTGATTCTCCAAATTCTGAATGGTAGCTTCTGTCCTCTGCTGGAATTGTAAATTGTTCACAGCTATCTGTTTCATCAATTCGTCCAAGGTTGGCTCGGATTTAGGAGGGACTGTAACAAGCTGCTGCTGATTATGCTGCTGCATGAAAGGTGGCTGGTATGGCTCGCTAGGTCTAGGTCCCGCAAATTTGGAAGGGTAGGCTAGCGCCGCCGCCACTTGCCTAAACCGAGTAGGGCAGGCCGTGTAGGGGTATTTCCCCACCTCGGTTTGGATGATTTCTCCATCCCGGGTTATATCTCGTTGGAGGACGATCATAACTCGTGGTTCTTCGCCTTGAGGCCTATTATTGTAGATGTTTGTCGCATAGGCACTGGGGGTACCATCGGTATCAACCTCTTGCAATGTAGAGCGGGCATCCGTTTGATGATCGTGAAACACAAATTCCACATACTGCGGAGCTACTGCAGCCAGGTCAACTCGTTTGAGTAACGTACCAATTGCCTCACCAAGGATGCAAGGTCATCAATTTTGCTTACCAATTTTCTGTGATCTGCAGCATAAGTTGCCTCAATTTCGTGGACACCTCTACTCAATACCACTGAGTTGTTTCTGGTGCCAAACTGTTGGGAATTAGTAGCCATATTCTCAATCAATTCTCTTGCAGCCATAGGAGTCTTGTCTACCAATGCTCCTCCACTAGCAGCATCAATCATGCTCCTATCCATAGGCAGCAAACCTTCATAGAAATACTGGATTAGTAACTGGTCACTAATCTGATGGTGAGGACAGGTAGCACACATCTTCTTGAATCTTTCCCAATACTCAGACAATGGCTCTCTATCAAACTGTCTGATGCCATATATCTCTTTTCGGATTGAGGCAGCCCTTGAGGTAGGGAAGAATTTCTCCAAAAACAGTCTCTTAAGGTCATTCCAGCTAGTGACAGATCTTGGATGCAAATAATACAACCAGTCCTTAGCAGCATCCTGTAATGAGAAAGGAAATGCTCTAAGTTTGATGTGATCTTCTGAGATGCCTTGAGGCTTCATAGTAGAACACACAATGTGGAACTCCTTGAGGTGCTTATGAGGATCTTCTCCTGCATGACCACTGAACTTAGGCAGCAAATGGATTAGTCCAGATTTAAGTTCAAATGGAACATCAACATCAGGATACTGAATGCATAAAGACTGATATGTAACATCAGGAGCACCAGCTCCTTCAAAGTTCTATTATCCATAATCTCGGTATGTTCGGTATGCTCAATATGCTCGGAAGAATCGAATTGAAAGATGGATCAATGACGAAAGTGCGAGAATCGAAGGTGCGGACTCGAAAAGTTCGAAGCGTAATCACTGGTATGATAAGTATGTGAAGACTCACTACTTCCTATATGCTCAGCAAATGCAGAATCAGATCTATTGAATCTATGCAAAGTATGAAAAGTCCTATCTATCTCAGGATCAAAATTATGCAGATAACCAGGATTGGACCTAGTCATATAACATGCAAAACTCGAAAAGCAGCTAGACAGCAAAAATACACTAAAATGGAGAATCCAACACTAAAAATACACCAAAATAAATCTAGTTAACCTACCAAATGATTTTTAAAAAATATGAGACCACCACACAGTGAAAACTACACTAAAATGGAACTCAAAAATGCAAAGAAAAAACTTCAAAAAATGAAAAAGTGGTCTAAATGAAGGAATTAGGGTGAGATAGGGTGGTGCTCACAGCAAAGCTGTGAGCCTTGTGGAGAAGGCCATTTTCCTTCAGTCCACTAATTTTCAGCTCATTCTGAGCATGTTTGATCAGCCAAAAATTACAAAAATGCTATTGTCTCACCTAAATTTGCTCAAAAACCTTACCAAACGATGGATTTTGGCTAAATTATGCAAGAATGATCCTTTTAGGATCTGATTGCTTAGAATGATGATTTACCTTTGGGGACCAAGTTTCATCTCAAAATTCCATCGCAAGTACAATTCCTGTCTACTAGTCCCTTTTGAGTTCAGAAAAAATGGGAAGATAGTGAAACTCAAAAGTGAAACTAGAGGAAAAACTCAAGAATGAAGATGAGAACTTTCAAATGTCAATAATGAAGTATATGGATGCTCAAATGCAGCAAAATGACATGCAAAAGCCGAATGTGATGCAAGAGAATCAATGGAACAGTAACCGCAGCAAGGGTTATGCAGCAAACAGGCTATGCATCAGCAGATTATGCAGGGAATTTGGTAGCAGATGAATGTGTTATTTGTGCCACAGAAGTATCAATGGTGTTGAGTGAAGCAATGCACATTCACAAAAGTCATCAAATGCAAAAAATTCAATGGAACAGTAAAACACCAATGGAACAGTAACACGAAAATCCAATGATTTGCAAAATGCAATGCAACAGACTAGTGTGTTATACCAGAATTGAAAATATGTTATGCAGACAATGGAACAATAATAAAAACAGAATTATGCAAGAGCGAATCATCGAGAGCAAAATATGCGCACGAGAATGACAATTATGCAAATAGAATAGCAAAACCGAGTGCATAATATGCGTTAATTATGCGCTTCTACCGAGTTATGCAGTTGCAGATGTAAATTATGCAAAGATAAGAGAATTATGTAGAATTACTCAGCATACTCAAAATCAGTAGCAGAACAAAATTATCGAGTGCGAACGTAATTATGCAACAACACCGACTTACGCAAGCAGTAACGCATTGCACTTCCTCGATGAATGCAAATCGGAATCAATAGATAGCGAGAATCGAATCTAATGCACAGAAATTAGCAACTATTAGGAACACCTACTAAACCTAAGAAACCGAAAATAGGTCCCAAGAATCAACGGCTAAATTTTGATCAACGATGTCGCACTTTCGCCTCAAAATAGACTAGGGTTTACAATAGAATATAGCATAGTGTATAACCTAGGTCATCTCCCAAGGACCAATTCGGATTCTCAAGTATGTTAGTTAGCAGTTAAAACAGAATTAAAATAAGTAAGGGGGTTTTGTTCATTCCAATAATAGAAAACGAATTTAAATTGTAAGAAAATTCAATTAAGAAAAACACCAATCCAAGGTCTTCAATTCAAGTGGCAGAATTAATCATTGTTCAGAGAGATTAAAATTCTGTTGCATTCACCTCTGTTAATTCGAATTCAACTAGATAATCATCTAGAATTTCTTCAACTAAAACAGAATCACAATCGCAATTCTTGATTAATATTGATTTAGGAACAGATTCAGATTAACATAGATTATCAATCGATGATCTATTCTCCATTAGATTCAGATTAATCAACCCTAATTCTAACTTCAAATTCAAAATCATATCGAAATCAATTGAAGAAGGAGAAGAGGAAGAACACAAACAAATTTTCAATTAAACAAGAGAACTCAAAACTCTAACCACAATCATTGAATTCCTTGGATTGATTTAGAGTTTTAGCCTTCCATAGCCATTATGAAAACGCAGCAAAGAAGGTAAGACAAAAAATAGAGAAGATGAAAAGAGAGAAAAGGTTTCTGCCTGAATAAGATAAAACTGAACAATAACAATCAAAAGGTGAATTCGGAATACTGTCTTGACCTATTTGTAACTGAAAAATCTTATGTAATTCCTAATCTACCCTTGGCCCATACTGTAGCCCTCTGAATAAGCTTTTCAGAAACATATCATTTGCTTTAATTGGGTTTAAATTGAGAGAATTAGGCCCAAATCATTGAGGAAAGGTCCAAGCTTTGTGACAGCAACAACGTCCTAACTTTGAGGCCCAGTTTTCGCCCTGAATCCAGCTGTATTGGAAAAACTGCATTAGACGCAAAATTGTGTATCTTCGTCTCAGCTTTCAGGGGACACCAAGATCATCCAAATATGACATTTGTAGCCCAAGTTATGGCCTGCACAAGACAGAAAGGTCAAAATGAGTTAAAATCCAAAAATTAATGAAGTTTTTACAATTAAGCTCAATGTAGACCAAACATCTAAAACTCATCTACAAACATAATATTGGGCACAATTATCATCAATTAGGCCAAATATAAAACAATAATGAATGCCTAAAAATTGATTGATCACTTAGCCCCATGGTTGTGGCGCTTAGCCTGAAGAAGACAGAAGATTGACTGATGCATGATGCATTTCAGTACATATCGCGCTAAGCACCAGTAAGATTGCGCTAAGCGCAACTACCTATGATGCACAGCATGGTCACTTAATTCACGCTCAGTGTGGATAATTTTGAGCTAAGCGCTGATGCATCTGGAAGAAATCCTAAAAATAGGATTTTACGCATTTGGTTGGGCATTCATTGATATTCATTCTGGAAGGAGATTCTTGAGAGAGGATTGAGAGCTTCTGGACGTGGCTGGGAGCTAAGAGCATCAATGGAGTTTTTATCTCTTATCTCTATTTCTTTTTAGTGTATCACCTTGATCATGTCTAGCTAATCTTCCACTTGTTGGGGTTAGATGTATCTATTTTTGAATCTCTTATGTATTTGATTTGATCATTCAATATATTTCTCTACTTCTTTATGAGTGCTTAATTTCTATGCTTAATGCTTGTTATGGCTTGATTATCCATGGCTTGATGCTTGATTTAGTAAACAATTAAAAAGTTGATGCTAGGTCTAAATCTGAAATTAATCACCTAATAGGTTTTGAATCTAGGAATGGGTCTTGATCTATTAGTAATCTTTTAATCCTTAGACTTAATGCAAATTCACTTTTTAAGTCACCTAAGAAATTAGGACTTAATTAGGGGGTTTAGGCTCTTTTCATCTAAGGAATTAGGATTTGAGTAAATAGTGGATTGATTTTCATAAATGAAGTTAGAGATTATATTGTTTGTCATGTCATTGCATTTGGGAAAGAATTAGTGAGTCTAACCCCAACATTTCATCTTAATTGAATTCCATTTCGTTTATGCTCACCAAGTGTTTGATAAAATTACAAAAAGACTTATTTCCTTTAATTTCTGATTTCATCAATTTTTGTTTGAGCTCCCTTCCTTCCAAACTCATCGTTTAGATAGTGATTGTTGTGTTAAGTGCTAGTATTTGTCACGATCCTCGTTGGGAACGACAACCCACTTATCTCTTTATTACTTGCATGATTTGGTATACTTGCCAAAGTCTTCTTAACAAAATTTTGACATCATTCTAGAACTCTATACACCGTTTCAGATCTCCGTTCAGACACCATTCTAGATCCCCGAAATACCTCATCGCTGCCATTTTCGGTTCATCGCTCCTCGGACCTTCGTTTTTGACATCGCTGACATCGTTGGAACTGTCGTCTGTCGATCTACTGGCCACCAAAATTTCACCTCCAAATGTCGCCACACGCGCCGTCACGTTCCACCTTCTCCTTCTGCGCATGTGTCTCATGAACTAGATCTAGCAGAAGTGATTTGTTGATCCGCGACCCGGTTCGTTTGACCTGCGACCCACTGACGTGGCAAAGGCCCTAACGTGGCGTGTTGACTTGATTCATCTGACTGATGTGTCATTCAACATGCTGACGTGACACCAAACCCTTCCTATGATTTTCTTGTGAGAACATTAGATGTAACTGGAGGCTTATTGGAGGAACCTGTATTAGAATAACTAGAAAAGATATCAACAAATTAGTTAGTGAAAATAGGAGTTGAAGTGGAAGAGAAAGACTTGAACTTTGAGAGTGAAAAGAATATGGTGTCTTCTTAGAAAAGTTCTATGTGAATATCAACTTTGTTATATGCATGCCATAATTGTTGTATTATTCTTGGAAAATGATTTTTACAGGTTATATTTTTACATTTTTTTGTTTCATATGCTTTTTTAGGAAAAAAGAAAGAGAAAGAATGAGAATTTGTATTGAGAAATATTTTATTTTAGTTTATTTTATTATTAAAAAATGCTATAAGAATGATATAAAGAAAGTGGTGTGCATATAATATCATTCATTATCTTTAAACTTCTCTTTTTTTAGGAAAAAATAGTGTTACAATTTGTATTTTTTTATTTAAAAATGATATAAAAATGATATAATGAAAATAATGTAAAAATAATATTATTGCATGTACATAAAATAAAACTATAGAATCACTAATGATATTTATACATAAAAAAATTATATTATATTTATACCTTGTAATTTTTTGAGAAATAAAAGAAAAAATATATTAAAATAGATTTTTTAATTTTATTATCTAAAATAAAGTTAAATAAAAATGATGTAAAGAAGTGCAAATATCATCACTCGCCATAGAACAGACTGTAAGTAGTATGAAACTCACTTCAGTGGTTCTAGGCAGCTGGACCTTTGTGGTTCTAGGCCTAATATTATTGATGAAAACCTTTGGGGTTGGCAATACTAGCTGCTAGCATTGCACTTACGTAACGCAAACCCATCACATCACATTTACCGATTTGCACACAAGCAATCATATAATGACAGCACACTAAAATGGAACTTATTAAGTCAACTCAGCAAAATAAATAACAAAAAGAAGGGAAGTTTAGCTGGCTTGGCATCGTACTTTTGAAGAAATTCTTATTAGGGGTGTTCTTGGATCGGTTTGGATCGGTTTTGAGGTAAAAAACTATCCAATCCAAATAAGGTAAGTTTCATCGGTTCGGTTTGGATTGGATGAATTCCGATAACCAAACTGATCCAATTCAAACCAATTTTAATCGGTTTGGATTGGATTGGATGATTCGATTTTTGTCCAATAACATAATAAAAATGTAATCTAAATAAGAGTAATACACAACAATATAATTCAAATTCCAAAGTTCAAACCATTCATAAAGTCATACAAACCATAGAAACAAATAAAATCCAGCAATAATTTCAAAGTTCAGAATTCAAACAAATAAAATCAAAATGACAATTCAACAATTGTAATCCTTCCCGGAATTGAGTCAGCAATTGCAACATACTAATACAGTCAACAAAGTAGCAACTCCAAAGCTAATCAGAGTCAGCACCAGAATCCTCTTCATTTGGTTGTGGGATTGGGGCAAGTTCTAAAAAATGTATAAAATACAATAATTAGTATGAATGACAAAATTATACAAAAATAGACAAGTGTAATAGAGTTTAATAAATAAAAGACAACATCAACAATAAAATTACCTAGCTCAAGCCTTTCTAAGTCTTCCACAAGCTCTTCAACATCCATTGACACTGGGGTGGAGCGGAACCAATTTTGTGTACAAATTAAAGCTTCAATTGTCTTTGGAGTAAGAGAGTTCCTATAACAATTAAGCACTCTACCTCCAGTGCTAAATGCAGACTCTGAAGCAACTGTAGACACAGGCATGGCCAATACATCCCTAGCTATATGACCAAGAACAGGATATTTAGTGGAATTCACCTTCCACCAGTTCAAGATGTCAAAGTTATGGTTACTTGTTTTCTCCAAGGTCTCCATGAGATACAAATCCACTTCATTTTTCTTCATACTCTCATTAAGATTCATGTCCTTCTCGAATTCCATAGCAAATGAAATCTCATTAGTTGGTTCAAGATCAACCATTTCCACTTCATGAGAGGATTGTGCAAAATTTGAACCCGACACCTTCTTAGTGATATCATAAAAAAATTTCAAGAACTTAACAAAACATTTTGCATTATCCCAATCATCATTCTTTGGGATACCACCTTGCATCATCACAAATTCAGCATCTCTCTCTCCCAACCTTTTAAATCCCTTTTGAAACTTCAATGCACTTTCAAGCATAATGTAGGTGGAATTCCACCTAGTAGGAACATCCAATTGCACAGAACACTTTTCTTGTATCTTAGCTTCCTTGATACAAGTTCTAAACCTATCCATGCGACCAGGAGATGCACGAACATACCTAACAGCATTCCTAATTTTTGTAATTGAAGAATGCATGTCCTTCAATCCATCATTGACCACAAGATTTAAAATATGCGCACAACATCTAACATGCATATGTTCTCCTTTTAATGGATGTGAATTCCAATCCTCCATTTTACTTTTCAAGTAAGAGATGGCAACGTCATTTGAACTAGCATTGTCAACTGTGATAGTAAAAACTCTACCAATTAACCAACTCTCTAAGCACTTCTCAATTTTTCTACCAATTGTTTCTCCCTTATGATTCTTGATTAGACAAAAGTTAAGAATCCTTTTATGCAATTTCCAATCTTTATCAATAAAATGCGCAGTAAGACAAAGATAATTCAAGTTTTGCACAGAAGTCCAGCAATCAGTTGTTAGACACATACTTTGATTTGATTGACGAAACATACTTTTCAGCTTATTTTTCTCATTCATGTAAAGATTCCAACAATCCCTAGCAATTGTAATCCTTCCCGGAATTGACAGTTTAGGTTGCACAACACTCATAAAATAATGGAATCCTTCTCCCTCAACAAACTTAAAGGGCAACTCATCCACAATTATCATTCTAGCTAGAGCTTGTCTACATGCATCAACATCAAAAGCAACACCAACAAAAGCACTACCAGTCCCTTTCCCATCTTCTTTTTTCAATTGTTGGAGAGAAAGAGTTGATTGAGTAGGATCAAGCGTCTCTTTGGGAAACTTTTTACACTGACTTAACAAATGATTTTTAAGATTGTTTGTACCATTCCTATGTGAATCACATGCATAGGTTGCCCCACACCATTTACATTTAGCTCTAGGATTAGTAGAATCATCTTTTGTAAAATGATCCCAAGTCTAAGATCTAGGTTTAGAAGGTTTTCTCTTACCTACATATTCAGCATCAGCATTACCATCACTGGACCCTTCTACAGCTTTCCTCTTCTTATCAACCTTGGAAACTTTGGAACCTTCCTCTTTGTTCAAATTATTTTGCTCCTCACAGTTTGATTCAGTTGTAGACTTCGTGGATTCAACATTTGCAACGACCATTTTCTCATTACTTAAAGTATTTTCGGCCTGCAAAATAAATACAAAGACAGTAGGTGAGGGCCTGCAAACAAAGATTCTGAGACATAGCAACACCAATTGTAACTCTACATGATTATATAAATCATTATCAGATAAACATTGAAAGACATAGGGACTGCACCTCAGACATGGTGGTGCTCGTGGATCGTGCTCGTGCAGTGGGGGAGATATACTGCTCGCAAGAAAAAAAAAAATGAAGCGACTCAAATTGACAATCTCATCACCAAAAATATCTGCATAGTTAACAATTTCAGCACTCAAATTAACAATTCAAGAGCAGTTTAACAGAACCCCTACGGTATTTAACTATTTACCAATTTCAAATAAAAAATAGAGCTCCTTAAATGTGCATAGAACATCAAATAATTATCAAAAATCAAGCACGAATAAATCTAACACGAATCAATAGAACAATAAGTGAGCTTTTCAGATTAATCCAAAGATTATAGTATGACAGAGCACGAGAATCCTTCACCAATGCGAGATCCGCAAGTCACCGATGGCGACAAACCGTTTCGTGTGCGAGATCTCGCAACAAGCAACGCAATCGAACCTACGACTTCATCGGCGATGCCACAACCTGCCATGGAAGCTCCTGAAGAACCGGTGAACTAGCGAGTAGCGACCAAATGAACTAGCGAACCAAATGAACCGGAGAGGGAGAGTACCGGAGGGAGAGAGAGAGAGTACCTGTGGTCGTGGACCTCGTGGTGGCGCGCGGTGGGTCTAGCTCACCGATCCGGTTGTTGGCCGCGAATGGCGTTGTTGGCCGTGGATGGTGGGTGGATACAGAGCATGCGTGTGACGTCTGCGTGAATGGGTTCAAGAGGATATTGAAGGCAGAGGATTGGTGGGTTTTGGGAAGAGTTTTGGTGAAAGAATGGAGATTGGAGATTGGAGAATGGAGGCTAGATTGGAATTTGGGTTTGGGGTGCTGCCGCCTACCGTGCTGGTGTGTGCGTCTGCGTGAAGCCGTGAATGGGTTCAAGAGGGGGGAGGGCATACGCATAATGGCATAAATTAGGTTAGGGCATTTAAGTAATTTTAGGTATATAATTTCGGTTCAGTTTGGTTTGGATCGGTTTTATAAAATGGAATCGAAAACCGAACCGAATCGATCGATTCTTTAAAATTCCTATCCAAATCAAACCAATCTATTTCGATTTTTATTGATTTTTGATTTTTTTGGATCGGTTTTCAATTTTTTTTTGATTGGTTTGGATCTGAACACCCCTAATTCTTATATGTGTCTAGAATAAGACATATTTTTTATATTTTGTGTCATTTATTGATATTTACATCAGAATGGTCGGCTATTACTGTCTCCTCTAATAAAACTTATTTAAAATTTCCACCCAACATGGTTAAGTAAATCTTAGGGTGTGTTTGGATGAAGTATTTAAAGGAAAGAATGTATTTTAATAAGGGATTTAAAATAATTTGTTATAAAATAAATTGTTTGGATATCTTATCAAATTATTTTAAAAATTCTAAGTATTTTAAGAGAGTATTTTATTAGTGGAGAATGAAAGAATTTTAATTCTCTTGTGTTTAGGTAGAATTTCTAAAATCCTCCGTGCTATCTCCTCCTTGTGCCTCCCATTCACTCCGTTTTCGCCCTGCTCTCTCATGGCCCTGTTCTCTCCCTTCTCTCCACTTCAACGTCGCCATGATCGATCGCCGGAGCACGGCAGAAACTCCGGTCACCGCCCTGGACTGGCCGCCGTGGCCGGATAACTGGGGGCTGAAGAAGACACGTGGAGTACTGGATGATGGGCTCGATTCTCTACGATGGCGACGACAAGGTGAGCACAGAGAAAGCGATTAGGGTTTCGGATCCGAACTCGCCGATGCGTTCTTCGTGCCGTTTTTCTCTTCGTTGAGTTTCAATACGCACGGGCACACTATGACGGATCCGGCCACGAGATTGATCGAAAATTGCAGTAAGTGATCGATTCGAGCCACGTTCTTAGCTATGTTTCTTCGTTCATACATTATGGTAATTATTGGTGGCATGCACTGATTATTTATGGTCTATTGCTTTGGAAATTTTGATTGGTGAATCATTCAAATGCAATTAGTTTTAGGAGAAAACTTAGATACAATTTTTGTTATTGTTATGTACATTTTTTTACATCTTATCAGTGAAAACTTTTTTTAAAAAAATAAGGTGATTAAAAAATAGGACAATTGTTATAATTTAGAAGAGATTGCCCCAGGTAGATGTTACCTTGAAGTTGAGCCACACGTTTCATGTGGAATGTAAATTGTGGATGTTAGCTGTTTGATTTGATGTGGATGGTTCTGGTTCATGGGACAGATTCACAAATAATAAAGAAAGTAGGGTACTTGATTTGAGCTTCCTTTTGCATTGTTTCTCTGTAGAGTGTAAAACAACTCATTATGTAATTCAATGAAGTTTAACGAATAACAGTAGGAAAGTCTTATTTTATTTATTTTCTCAGTGAACATGTAATTGTAATGCTGGCCAAATTAGATGCAGAGCTTGCGTGTATGACCAGATCTCAGACACCAACTTCTCATCTCCAATGAAACTGGGTGCCAATCTGATTACAGACTTATTAAACCATCCAACACTTGCTTGAATTTGACAATTTGTTGCACTATGATAGCTTGCTTTTTGTTTGAATTGTTTTCCCTTTGAGAGAGAGAGGTGACAAGTCTGTCTCTGAGTGGTTCTAAAGGAAGCTTTTGGATTAATTTAAATGAAAAAAAAATAGAGATTTGGTTTGATGGACGAGCTGGATTAATAATATAAGTGAGGGCAATGCTATGTTTTGGTCTGTGGTGCATAGAATTTTTTTTTGGTCAGATTTCCAAGTTTTCTTTGAATAGAAATCATGGGTTGTGCGCATCCTGGGACATGTCTGAGAATATGTTCCTTTAATTTAGCATTTAATTCGAAACTCCCCTCTCTCTCTTTTATGGGAATCACTATTCTAGTCCCTTTCTTTACAATGTTGTCCCAAATCTGCTTTGCCTTGCTGGACTGAACTGTGTTGCTTCTTTTTGCTTCAGTATTAATGGGCACTGTGAAGGGGTTTTACCAATTTGAAGGCTTTTAATGAGAAAGCTGAAACTCCTGTTTAAATCATGGATATTTAAGATCATTGTTGAAATCTCTGGGTGATGATGGCCTGCTCAGAACCTGTAAGTGCAGAAGGAGACACTATGTCAGTGGATGCTGAAGCAAGGAAGCCTCGGATTCTACTTGCTGCTAGTGGGAGTGTTGCTGCTATCAAATTTGCAAATCTTTGCCATTGTTTCTCTGAATGGGCAGAAGTAAGAGCAGTTGCCACGAGTGCATCTTTGCATTTTATTGACAGAACATCAATTCCCAATGATGTAATTTTGAATACGGATGAGGATGAAATATGTTAAAAATTTATTAGTGTAATTTAAATATCTGTTACTAGTTATATATGTGGAATTACAGATTTAAAAACATCATTAGTTAAGACATTAAATTATAGATTTAGACTCTATTTTGTTTCTCACATAGTGTTCAATTTATATTACAATTATATTGATTCTACTAAGCTTAATTTTGAGATATTTTTTTAATATTTGTTATTATTTTTTTTTTTGCCTAGTCTAATTTATATTAGATGATGTTATATTTAAGTTCATACCATCTCATTTTAGTTATATTGTAATTAGATTATGTGATTTGTTAATTTTTAAAAATAGTATATTAATCTTTTCATTTTATGCATATTTTTTAATTTTTTTAAATTCATTTTATTTTATTTATTTTTATTTTTACTACGAATAAAAAAATATTATATGATATTTATTTTGTTTTATAAAATTTTGTATTGAAATCTCAATATTATAAAAATATCTTAAAAAGAAATTTTACAAATGAAGATAATTGAATTGCTTTATTCAAATAAAGAATTTGAAATTCAAAAGAATTTAATTATTTTATCCAAACTAAATATTTTATAAATAAAAAAATTAAATTGATGTAATTTAAATTTTTAAATTTTAAATACTTTAAAATTTTAAAATATCTTATCTAAACACAACCTTAGTGCTAATAAAAAAACCATAAGAAGTTTTTCATTAACTTTTCGAATTCGCTGGCTGCATCGCTGCAAACTGGTGCTGGTGAGTGGTGACCCTATCTGTGATCCTATGCTGAACCCATCGAAGCTGGTATCACCGCCATTATAGATCTTATGCAACACAAAAATGAAGAAAATGAAAACACATCCTATTTGAAGAAAGAATAACAGCACAAAAATTATCCCCTCTCTCCTCTCAAAATCTCACCCACTTAATCATTTTCATGTGTCTGTGTTTCGATCTAATCGTTTTTGAGCTTTCTGCCATTTTGTTGTTTGATTTATTTTGATTGGCATAATTAAAATTTGATTAGTTGTGATGACTAATGAGTTTACATGAATGGTGGGTTATGGTGGGTTCTATTTCTTGAGCTTGAGTTGGAGGCTTGGAGCTCCCTTTTGGCAAGGGAATGCGACTTGGTTCTGCGCCTGGAATTTGTCTGAGTTTCTGTGAATGAGTTTTGTTAACCATGGTTAATTTAAGAATTTTAAATATCTTTGCTATGAGTGCATCTACTTTTGGCTTCTCCTCCACCCTTTGATACTGTAAAATCTAAATGATTAAAATTATAAGATCGATAACAAAAAAAAAAAAGAATTATAAGAACTAAAATTCATTTCGAATGAAATTTTAGGATTTATTTATTTATTTTATCTAAATTCACTTAGGTCTTTTACATTTGTTTGGTGCTCATTCATGGGTTAATTAAAATAATTTTTAATACAATGCATAAGGAAATAAAAAGAAGAAGCTAGTATCAAGATGAAAATAAGATTGTCATTAAATTTTTTTTATTTTGACTAAAAGATACAATTAATAATATCAAATATAATAATATAATTTAAGTTTTAACAAATTATTATTTAACAAACCCTATATAACACTACTTATAAAAAAGAATTATTCAACAATTATAAGTACATATATTAAAAATGTATATATACTCAAATTAAAAAACACACTCTATCCAGTGTCTTTGCATGAACATCAACTTGTTTGAATGTGCTAAAATACCTCAGTTATAGGAAGCAGCCCCTTCCAACCATGAATGCTAAAACCATAGATAGAATGATAGATGCATAATAATATTAAGAAATATTTCTACATTCTTAATCTACTGTCAAATATCTTATTACCAAAATTTACTTTCCTATGACAGTTGGGATATTTGGTTTCTCAGAAAACTAAGGAAATTGAAACAATTAGTATCAAATTTGCAAAGAATACATTACCCCAGAGTATTGTAGGAAATAGTACTGTTATATTTATTTGCAAAGGAGAGATGGGACCTATAATGATACACATAAGAATCAAAGACGAGCTGTTATGCTTCATCTAAAATTTATTAGTTTCACATTGTTGTCCTTCTAAAGTCAAATTCCAAATTCCAAATTCCAAATAATTTACAAATTCATACTATAAGGATCAAGGTGTAAGATTTTAACCCAAGTATAGAATATATATATATGACCAATGAAAAACTTATATTGAAAGAAATAACATAAAGTTGTTCATTAACATTGACTAAAGTGGTAACTGGTAAGACACCAACTCTTCAATAGAGAGTTGGAAAACTCATAATGAAAGCAATAGCACAAAATTGCTCTTCCCTTTCAAACCCAGCCACATGAATGCTGGTTTTTTGTCTGTCGTATGAGTCTGCATAAGCTTACTGCAAGAATAAAAGATGACGATACAGCGAAGTTACAAATTTTAACTACTATTCTGACTTGTTACAAATTGACTAACACAACATTTCAAGATGAAATGAGAGCCCTCAAAATTTTAAAACCTCATCTTCACTCTTAACCTGGAATGAAGTGGGAATAAAAATACCAAGACACAAAATGGTAGCAACAATAACTTACTGAATAACCAACAATAATTAAGACAAAACATTCCTAACATCCAATAATTATCATAATATATAAAATTGAACTACTTGCATTTTGATAGATGAAATGTTTCAAAAGAAACTCCTATGGAGGAAAAAAAATCAAGTAGATAGTATATCACAAGGCCTTCAATGTTCAAATTTTCGACCCTGTCATTATAAATATATAAGTTTATCAAGGTATCATTTAAAAAAAAAAAACATTTTGATTCCCTATTTCACCCCCGTAAAGTTTCAAACTTAAAATCAAGTCAAGCACTGAATTAGGACTACCCGAAATTTCAGAAATTGTAAATTAATTCTAAAACATGATAGATAGATAGATAAGTGTAAAGTGGGCGACGGGGAATCTATTGAATTCCTTCTCAGGTCTCTCTCTCTCTCTCTCCTTTCTTTAGGGAGAAGTATATTTCCTTAATTAGTTTTGAACAAAAGAATTGAAGAATGAAGATTTCTTAATTAAAAAAAAGTTGGATGACATATCAGTTCTTATTTACAAAATGCGTAGAATTAGTTAGACATTGTAGACAACTACGTCAATATTCGGCTGACACTGAAGTGGAGAAGTTAGTTTGAGTTTTTTGGAGTTCAATCAAGAATAATGAAGAATAAATCCAAAAAAAGAAAATGATCAATAACAGCATTGCTAAATGATACTCATAATGCACTTAAGAAACTTAACCAAGTAAGGGATATACAATAAATGCTTGTGCACTGTAAAATGGATTTGTCGAATAAACTATTAAAAACTTTAAGAAAAAAATAGCGAAACCTTTATTTGGACCACAATTAAATGAACTCCAGGATAAATTTTTTTTTTCTTCCAACACCTTTATCTATTGAATTTGTCTGCCATGACAATAACTTCTCATGTATATACACACATGATGTCATTATTCAAGTTATCCTTTCAATTATAGCAATATTTAAATACTCTCCCAACGCAATATTTGAATCCAGATTCTCTCCCGTAGATGTTGTCCAGCAGTACTCTACGGCAGCATTTGGATCTTTTATTTTTCATTTAATAATCAATATTAAAAAGTATTAATTTAATATTAAAAAATATTTTTAATATTTAAAAATAAAAAATTAAATACTAACCATTAAATGAGAAATAAAAAATCCAGATGCTGCAACAGAGTGATGCTGGACTGCACGAGAGAATCCGGATTTATTTCTCTTCTTTTCACATACCCAGTTTAAAAAGAATGCTTGATGCGATATCATTAGAGTTACGAACATAAGGAAATCCATTAACTTGACTTTTTTCCAATCACTTTCCTTCCTCTTTCATTCATGGTATTTGCTGCCATAATAAATTTCCCGTTTTTGTTCATAATGAATTTTTCCTTTGTTGAAGTATCTCTTGACAATTATCTCTATTACTCCAGAGATTTAAAGGAATGAAGTGATTTAGGCAATGCTTGTGTGTAACTTTTTGGAATGTATTAATGTTCTCAGCATATGCCCGACATGATGCCAAAACATATTCCTATGAGATAGCAGACTTTAACCTTTCATGAAACTTTATTCAGGCTATCATATTTGTTTTATACCCACTCTACAATCTAATATTGTAACCTGACATTAAATTACCACACCAATCACATGATATAAATTCAAAACGCAACATTTCATCTTCAACACTATGTAAGGAGGCCAAAGAGATTTTGCAAGCTAGATAGGAAGAAAGGGGTGTGTATCAGTTTCAAAAATTAGCCAGTAAAAATAAAGAAGAATATTAAACAGAATCCCTATCACTAACATTAATTGGATTAAGTTTTTGAGAACCTTCCTACAACCAAAGGTAAGTTAACATGTGAATCCACTAAATTCCAACGAAAAATATTGTACGAAATATAATCTAGCTTCTAGCCTATGAGAACTCAGTGAGCCGAGGATATCACATTCTTCTGCTTTGAGCAAGAAAACAATAAAACAAAAGCAGCACTCTCAATAAAAGGTAAGACGCTTATCCTTTCAACCCAGTTTCAGCAACAACCATGTTTAATTTGATAAAAACTCTGCTTATCTCCACAATTCTTCACCTGCAACCATAATTTAAAACATAAAAAAGAGAGAAAAAAAACCTCGTGAATTGAAAATCTAAAATAGAATCAAATAACCCCACTCTTCCAACTTGTAACTGTTAGCAATAATGCTCGAATTTTGAGAATTCCTGAGAATTGTTATCTGTTATCCAGGGGAATTTTCCTGAGTTTCACCTTGTCTTTCCTGAGTTTCACCTTGAGGACAAGGTGAATCTTTGGGGGAGAAGTATTGATAAAGACCTAGGCCGTATTGATAGAGGCCCAGGCCCAAAAGTGACAAAAGTTTACACTAGAAAGAGGCTATCACAGCAGGCAGTAACTAACTACTGAGCTGGCCTAGGTGAGGTGGGAAAAGTGAGTGGAAGTTTGTTAGAATGGTTTATATGCTGTAGGGGGGAGGAAACGGAGGTAGGCAAAGATTGGGTTGGGCATAGGAGGGATTAGACACTCTACAACTGTCTAGAGCTACTTTTCTTTCTTTTATGTAATTCTGTTATTTTTCTTTTCCAAGAATACACAAATCTGGTTGTGATATCATACTGATATCACCCGGAATACTCAGTTCATCTTGCTGTGTTAGTAATTTCTGTTATTAAATCTGTTTGGTACCTATCACTCCACAATTCTTCACCTGCAACCATAATTTAAAAAATAAAAAAGAGAAAAAAAAACTCGTGAATTGAATTGAAAATCTAAAATAGAATCAAATAACCCCACTCTTTCAACTTGTAACTGTTAGCAATAATGCTCAAATTATTGAATAGTAAATATCAGAAAAACTCAAAAAATGTAATTCAACAGTGATTTTTTAGCCCAAAAAAAAAACACAAATTTCAAGAAGTTAGAAAACCCAAGAAGCTGGAGGCTGAACCGTTGAAATGTAGCAAATGCAAATACAATCTTACCTTGAACAAAAGTGATCTTCCTCCTTGATCATCTTGGAGAGAACCATTTATTTGCTACAAAATCCCATGCCTATCTAGATCTTGATGACTCTGGTGAATTCTTCAGTTGGCTCCCCGATTCCACTCTAACAATGGGGAAGAAGAAGCAATGAAAGATAAATGTTGAGAGAGAGAGATAGTAGCAGCTATTATAAGTGATGCTATCATATTAAATGAGATGGTAGCAACTATTATGAGAAAAAGGTACAACTATTTATATAGACAGACATCCCATATAAGCAAATTTCACATGAACAAATTTACAAACAACCTTATAAGAAAAGTGGCATGAAAAAAAAAATGGACAAATATTTTACCTTGTTGTGTATCAATTGTGAAATTCTTTGTCAGACATTGAAAATTTTGATCTTTACCTCAAGATATAAAAGTCATACAAACTTGAGTTTAAAACTATAAAAATTCACAAAAATTAACCTATAGGTACATATAAATTCACAGCTAAGCAATACTTTTTAATAGTTGCCTCTCAAAACAGGGAAAGGCAAATAGATCATACCTGCAACACCATGAGCGAAATGACATTTGTTTCCAATCACCAACATTTTTTTCTCTCTTATACTTGCTGTGTACATGCTTTTTTCTCTTATACTTACTGTGTACAAAGCATGGCATCAGGAGCAGCAGCTGAAATTTCTTCAAACAATGAACATCATGCACAATGATGAGTCATTGAGACAATGAACACTAAAACTAGAAAAAAAAAAAGAACCAAGTGAAACAATCTAAAAATCAGAGACTACCAAACAAAAGGAAGTTGCTAATCAATGCACATCAATTAACATGTAAAACTGACCTTTGGAAGTTGTTGTCATATTCTCTCTTCTGCTTCCCCCAGATTATGGCATACAACCTTTTTTGGACCATAACCTGTGACTCATTTTTAAGAAGAAGGCAAAGAGAAAAAGTTAATTTGAGATTATGGACCATTTATTTTTCCCTGCAAAGAGAAGTGGTTAATAGAGCCATGGTCAATTTAATATTCACCAAATGTCAAATTGAACAGCATAAACAATGAACATGAGTATGGGAAAAATGCCTTTTTCAAGACAACTCCTTCCTCTTCAATTGCATAAACAATGGAATTCCAAGACTATGAAATACTTTGATGCAACTGAGCCCTGGAGTCCTCGGAGAAATCAAGGAACATGGTGGGAGTTTGAGTGTAGACAGGTGAATGGACTCCCATTGCTTCTCCTGCTATAACTCTAACTTCAACCCCATCTTGTTTTACTGATGGTATGTTCTCACTTAGAAGTTCTTGATAGTTTGGTTCAATCTTGAATCAAAAGTCCAAGAAAAAAAAAGTCAAACGGCAGTCAATGGTACAAACTTGGTAAATTCTTTTACACATGGCAATTAGAAATCTTCAATTAATTGGATATGTTACATATAGTCCTTGGTTGATAAATTGATCCAAAGTTGCAATTCCTTGTTGTTTGCTTCTGCAGGCATTTCAGAGTGAATTATTCCCCTACCTGCGGTCATCCACTGCACAAAAAAGGCACACAAAATGGAAATGTACTGTAAAAATCCAATTAATCTTCTCCTTTCAATATAGTTTTTGTATCATTAATTAATGTTCTTATTTGAACATCAGCAATACTTATTGTACCATTGTGCCCAACAAAATCTTGTTATGGCTTCCTGAAATCCCAAAATAAACAAAGCATAGGTTCCTCACTATCTAGAATTTTAGCCACTTACGGTCAACGTTTAAGGGAAAATGTAACTATACCTCTAGCGTGTAGGTGACAGTCTCAAAACCTGTAAATAATATGCAAATAAAAATATAAAGAAACAATATAACAACTAAGCTATCTAACAGTAGGACAATGAAAATATGATAGAAAAACTTCTATGTCAATGATCAGAAAATGCTCCAGGCAAAAATAATGCAGTCAAACATGCAAATGGGTCTTAAAATACTTAAAATATTGGCTAACAACAAATATAGAACAAAGGGAACACAAGTAGTCAACAAAACTACAAAATAGGCCTTTAACAATTAAGGTCAGAATTGTACCTGAGAAGTGATCCAACATCAGAAAGGAATCCAAGTGCTTCAACTCGCTTCTGATAATCATATTCCAAATCAATCATAAAAAATAAAAAACCAAAAACCATCAGTACCCATATGAGGAGTAAAGTAGATAAAAGCCAAAAGAATCACAAACCACTTCAATCAAAATAGCAGAGAAGACATTAAAACATATAAATATTATGTGCTTGTTTAATAAGGAATTTTAAACTATAGAAACATAAGTATGATACTCAAATTCTGAAAAATGTGAATACCGTAGGTGCATGAAAAACAAACATTTGTCGCAGAAGCTGTTTAAAACAACACTTGCTCATCAGTAAAGCATCTTTCATCACATCACTGCACAAGGGGCAGTGGAGCTCAGGTGGTAGATTCCCAACAGAATAAAATTTAAGGGGATAAGCATTTTATTCCCTTAAAAATTAAACCTATTTGGTATAAAGCATTAAAAAAAGGGGGGGGGAGGGAGTCAAAATTTTCTATCATTCTCTTGATACCTTTAACAAACAGTTGGGGACTACGGTGAAGATTGAGTAGATGAAGCTCGAGAATCAACTCTGATTACTACATTTATGCTTTTGTCTTGGCCAATGGAGGATTGAAATTGTAAGGCCATCACCATTGACGCCATTGTCCACGTCGTCACCAGCATCGTTTAGGTCGTTGGCACCCTTTCCGACCTCGTTCAGGTCGCTAACACATTTGCTGACATCATTCAAATTGCTGGCACCTTTTCCGGTGTCATCCTTTGCCATCATCTTTATTGCCGTCGCCATTCCCTTTCCACCATCACCAGAAGTAGTCCTACTCCTCCTCCCACTTCCCCGGTTCAGAGTGAAAATCAACCAAACACTTTCAAAAGATTAATCGATATAGCTTTCTAAAAATGAAAAATTATCTTGCTCAACCCAGCACTTTTCAAGAATCTGCCATGAATTATTCTGTAATCACTGGTTTTGAGATTGAGTGAGAGATGAACCAATACACCCTTTCACCTTAACCTAATTACACATTCATTTGAAATATAACTCAACCCATAGTCAAGTCAAAATCTGTACAGACACTTCTCCCTTAAAACATCCATTCAACACACTCCTACCACACCTAGCACAGCCTTCATCCCAACCCTATGAATACGTTTGAAATATAAAAAAATAAAAAATAATTTGATTTGTAAATTTAATTTAATTAAATTTTATATTTAAAATGTTAAAAAATAAAAAATAATTTATTTTTTAAAATTTTATAAATTTTATTTTTTTATTTTAAAATTTTTATTAAATTTAATAAATTTTATTAAAATTTGATTTAATTTAAAATAAAAAAATTATTTTATTTTTAATAATTATTTTTAATTATCTATTGTAATAATTAAAATATAAAATAATAAAATAAATTAAATAAATTTTATTTTAATAAATTTTAAATATAAAATTTAATTTTTAAATTAATTTGATATTATTTTTTTAAAATTTTAAACATAAAATTAATTTTTAAATTAAATTAAATTAAATTAATTTACACTAAATTAAATTATTTTTTATTTTTATTTATTATAAAACTCCCTTTTCATTCAATATTTCAAGAATCAGGATCTTCTCCAATAATTGAAAGATTCTGTGCTTCTTTTACATGTATAAAATAAAATAAAATATAATAAAATATATATATAATTTTTATATGTAAAAGAAGCACAGGATCCTCCGGTTACTGGAGAGGATCCTGGCTCATATTTCAAAGCCTACATAGATAAGATCAACGTCTCAATCTAAGGCTCACTCAAACACACTACCGTCACCTAGTCTTTCTATGCTACATCCTAAAATTTGCAACTGCTGCTTTACACACAGGATATGTACAAAAATATCCCGATATGCAAGTGACTTTCCGACGCGTGTACTAACAGTAGTTGTATCGGTAATCGGTTATAGATATGATTATTAGCTAGAAAATACGGACATGTCATTTGATTGATGTGTTCATATATCATATACGTGTTTAATATAAAGACTCTTTGACACACATATAATATATATATTTTACATATTTAAGTGTCTGTAATTAAAAAATTATTATTATTTAACTCAAACGTGATTCAAACATTATCAAGACACATATCAGATATATTATAAATACATATTAAATATATCTATTAAAATTTTAAAAAAATTATTATATAATAACATATTAATATCACACTACAAATTTAATATCATCTAATCTATCCTTAGAAAAATTTTTTTTTTTCAATATATTATATTTATTGTATGTTAATAATTTAAGTTTTAAATAAATTTTATTCTAATATGGTGATTTAATTTTTAATTATTATTAATTTTTTTAAATTATAAATAAAATATTTATATTATTATTAAAAAATTATATTTAAAATATTTATAATTAAAATATATATATATATATATATCAATACCATATTTATATCTTAAAATTTTTGAATTTAACGTGTCTCTATATCTATATTGGTATCGTGTTTCGTGACCATATCCATTTTCGTGCTTCATTACCGGTGACCTAGTGTGCAAATATGACGTGCTTGGTTTGTGTGTGGGCAATAATTTCTCACCAAGGCAGTAAGTTTCCAAATCCAAATTGAAGACAGCAACTTTTGTCGGGGCCCACTTTTATGGAGTTATTGTGTTCTAATTTGAAGAATCTTAGCCGTTACCCGTCTCTGTAGAAGACACACATTTCTTTTACTTCATTTCGTACGGAGTTGCAGATACACTGCAAGTCTGCAACTATCCTTCAGGACGCCATGGATTCAGCTCCTTTGCACATAGCACTGTATCCATGGTTTGCTATGGGGCACCTAACCCCATTTCTCCACCTTGCCAACAAGTTAGCCAAAAGAGGACACAGAATCTCCTTCTTCATCCCCAAAAGAACACAGGACAAGTTAGAGCACCTCAACCTTCACCCACATCTTATCACCTTTGTCCCCATCACTGTTCCTCACGTTGTTGGTCTTCCTTGTGATGCAGAGACCACTTCAGATGTTCCCTCCTCTTTATTCCCACTTCTTGCCACTGCCATGGATCTCACAGAAAAGCACATAGAACTTATCCTCCTTGAGCTAAAACCACAAATTGTTTTCTTCGATTTCGCCACATATTGGCTACCAAACTTGACTAGCACCATGGGGATCAAGTCTGTTCAGTATTGGATCATTAACCCTGCAACAATAGCTTACATGGCATCACCAGCAAGACAAAGAGAAATTGATATGAAGAAACCACCTTCTGGGTTCCCTGATACGTCCATCAAACTGCATGCCCATGAAGTTCGGTTCCTTGCTGCAACAAGGAAACTGGAGTTTGGCAGTGGTGTCCTTTTTTATGACCGCATCTCCACTGGTGCATGCTTGTCAGATGCTATTGGTTTCAAAGGTTGCAGAGAAATTGAGGGGCCTTATGTGCTCTATCTTGAAACACAGTTTGGTAAGCCTGTTCTTCTTTCAGGGCCCCTTGTACCAGAGCCATCCACCTCTAATTTGGAGGAAAAATGGGCTGAATGGCTTGGTAGATTCAAGGGTAGTTCAGTAATCTACTGTGCATTTGGAAGTGAAAACCCTTTACAGCTAAATCAATTCCAAGAGTTGTTGCTGGGTCTTGAGCTAACAGGAATTCCATTTCTTGCAGCACTTAAGCCCTCTGATGAGTTTGAGTCCATTGAGGAAGCTTTGCCAGAAGGGTTCAAAGAAAGGGTTCAAGGAAGAGGGATTGTATATGGGGGATGGGTGCAGCAACAATTGATTTTAGGACACCCTTCTGTTGGGTGCTTCATAACACACTGTGGTGGAGCTTCTCTAACGGAGGCACTAGTGAATGAGTGTCAGTTGGTGTTGTTGCCACGCCTAGGTTCTGATTTTATCATCAATGCACGAACCATGGGTGGAAAATTGAAGGTTGGGGTTGAAGTGGAGAAAGGTGAAGAAGATGGTTTGTTCACAAAGGAAAGTGTATGCAAAGCTGTGAGAATTGTGATGGATGATGAGAATGAGATTGGCAGAGAAGTCAGAGCAAATCATACCAAAATGAGGAACCTCTTACTAGGCAACAATTTTGAGTCGTCTTGTGTTGATAGTTTCTGTCATAAGCTTCGGGATTTGCTCTAAGTTCTGCATTTCAGTGACAGCAATCTGATTCAGTCAAATGGTTCTAAGTTATATTTACTCAATCCAATAAGGTTGTTTAGCTGCATTCAAAGTGTTGTTTATGATTGAAGCATTAAATCATGAGTTAATAAACAACATTGCAAAACTCAGTCTTTGATAAACTTAAGAAGCATATTTTAATTTGTGATAAAGAGTTGAACCAAAAAAGTTGCCAATGCTAGTGAATTTCTCAGGACTCAGTGCAGGTACGAGTGAGAAGCTCGCGTGGTAAGTGGGTTAGAACGTTTACCACCCTTACTGGAAAAGTAGATGGAGGAAATGGTAGATTGTAGGTAGGGGCTGAGATGCCCATGTGCCAGCAAATTAAAAGGCACCATCACCACCTCAACAAATAAAACAAGGTACCACCACCATGTGAGTATTCGTCTTTTGATTTACCCGTTTTGGAAATTGGCTTGGCTAAAGGTCTCGTACGTTATTGTTTGGAACGCAAAAATGGAAAACTGCCCACAGTACTATAGCAATTAGTCCAAATCTTGCATTTAATGCTCCTGAAATGCTTCAGAGGAAATTGGCCATATGCAAGGGATCTCCAATTCTCCTTGAGTTGGGCTCCGTTTTCCTTGTTTGGATAATCCTCCCTCAATGCATCAAGTAATTTAGGTCACCATTCAAAATTTAAAAGTATTTATTCCTTATTCTTTATTCAATTGTTTATTAATTTTGTATCATTATTTTTAATAATTTAATTTATACTACGGTAAAAAAAATAATGAATACTATTATTAGAGGTGAGAGTAGGCAACAACTTATCAATTTAACAAACAAGCATATTTAATAATTTGTTTGAATTCTTTCAAATGTAAATGATGAATATTAATTATTAATTTGATATATGAAAAATTATAAATAACTATTACATTTCAATTATAATAGTTTTTAATCATTTTTTATATACTAATCGCTTTTAAACATTCATCAACTTCTTATTATAAGTTATAATTCACTTCAAATATTTTTTAGTATTTATTTATTTATTTATTTATGCTACTCATGATAATTACAATGATAATATAATTTATGTAATATTTTTCATATGCATTTATTATAAATTATAAAATATAAATCACTTTTTTCTTCTTTTTTTTCACAATGTTTTTATCTAACTAACTTTTAATAATTCATTGCTTTAAAGCACTTAACAAACTGAATATAATGAATCCTAACAAGTATCAAGAGTGAGGCTACTTGCATTAGAGTTCACCTCAACCATATTTAAAAAAAAAAACTTATTGTGAGATTCTAATGTTATTAAACGATTTCCATGGGAGTTTGTGAGGTTTTCATTTGTGCCAATATCATTTTCTTATTTGGTCTCCTTATTTGTTCATAAAAAATATTTTAATTTTTTTTATATTATTCATAAACTCATATTATATTTTATAAGAATATTACAATTATATATAATTTAATTTAACAATCTTTTTACATAAAAATATAATTAGATAAAAATTATAAATATTTAATTGTACGTCAAATATTTTTCTTTCTTATTCGTGATTTTTTTTTTACGGGAGTAGTGATTCTTATTCTCAATTTTTTTTTTAAAAAAAATGTAGGACTGTAGGCTATATAGGTCATGGCAAAATAAATATATAAAAAAAAATCAAATATAGGTATTAGAGGTTATACGCCAAAACGTGGCACTTTCCATAATGACTTGCCGTGCTAAGTGTCGTTCAAACAGCAGGGAAAAAAACATTGGTCGTTTTGGTCTCACGCTCTGCTCCCCCTTCCAGCAATTTCCTTCTGTCAATCGATGAAAGAACAGAGAACTGCACCTCCCTCCTAGTGTTGCAGGATCGCTCATTCATTCGCCATAACTCAATTCGATCTCGTTTGTCACATTCTTCATTCGAAGAATCTGAGAATGTCGGAGCGAGATAGAGGTTGGGATTTTCACCTCCGAACGCTGTCGAATGGTTCCAGAGACTCCAACACCGCCAACGACCCTGCTTCCGACCCCTCCCTTCTTCATTCCGTAACTCTCTCCTTTTGATTCGAATATATATTTTCATTTTTTTAATATTTGATTAATTGAAATATTTATTTATCTTTGAATTGAATTTGATTAGGTGAAGAAGCTTCATGAATTATGTAAAGCCGAGAATTCTGAGGACTTGGTAGCTAGGGTTTATCCGCCGATTAACAAGATCTTCCAGCGCTCCGTGGCTTCCCTTTCTCAATCTCGAACCTCCAATGGCCTCCTCTTACTCGTATAGCCTTTTTTTTTTTAAAATCATAATATTTGCTTCCTCTTCAATTCAGTGTTTTCTTACTTCGTAGTATCATTTTTGGGCAAGAACAATTTATAATCTTCTTATTTTGTTCTCAGGAAATTCTTCAGTTTTATCTAGACTTTGGGGAGGTTGTTCTTCATGATGCTGATCCTAGTCTTAGGACTTTTTTTCGTTCTTGCTTGAGCAGGTAATTATATGTGTGTGTATATATATATATATCAAGTCAAATTGTGATTTGGGTTGTTTTTAGAAGAAGGGATAGTTGGCACCTGGCAGGGAAGTGCCATGGTACCTTTATGGGTTGGGTATGGTATTGAAAGTGAGTTGTAAAACATTCATTGATTGTTGATTTCATATTTTAATATGGGTACCTGAGTAATACCTTGGCATTCAAATAATAATTAATTCTTTAAGTGCATATTCTGATCTTGCATTGCTTATTCTCTTTTTCCTCTTTAGTCTTTATCCAATCCCTCTTAAATAACAATGCTCCAAAGAATGGGAAAGAAGGAGAGGAAGAGGGCGTGAAGGGGCTACCCAAGGGTTTTAGGGACATTAAGCTATGCTATATTTTTTTGCAAGTAATACAAAAAAAAATGTAATATTACTAGCATGGAGTATATCATTCTTCAAAATCATTTGTATCCTGTTGTAGGGAGTTTGCTGATCCTGTTGTTGCAGAAGTAATGCTTGAATTTCTCATTTCCAACAAGAAGAAGCTTTTAACTTCCTTCCCTAACTTATTGCCTCAGGTAGCCTAAGCTCTGCTACACTTTCCATTATTAAAAATGTAGCATGCAATAAAATTAAGAAGTTTAGTATGAGGAAACATTTGCTTAACTTAATGAGTTTTTGTTTTTGTTTTTTTGTTTAGAAGGGTATTTTAGGCATTAAAGTCTTGGGGTTTGGGATGATGGAAAAATAAAAGTAAGTCACTGATTGATTGAATTGTCTGGGCTCTTGGTTGGGTTCCAACTGATATTGGTGAATTTCTAGAATCTAACTTCAAGTATGAGATCACAGTGCAATCAAATTAACCTCTTGATTCTTGAGCTTGTTCCCTTCTGGCTTTGGAGCATGCTTTTTATCCCATTAATGCCAGTATGTCTCTATCTGATATTATCTATAATTATTCTTTCGGCAGTTTTTTCCATTGTTGTTAAAGCTGATCGCTTGGAATGGTGAAAGGTATGTACCTTATTCTCTTCCCTTTTTTTTGGGTGGGGTAGGGGGATAAAGATAACTAAGGTAAGTACTTTTCATGCCATAATCTGATTCAGTTAGTAAATCGATAGCTGATCCTGTGCTCTATCTTGCACTTCCAAATCTTAAAAAGTTTAAGGCTTAGTAATCTCTCCTTTTCTGTTTCAAGCATTTTATGTTTTAAAGAGGCAAAGAAATGGTTTCAAGTAGGGATAACAGAACTGTAGACTACCCTCTTTTTACAAGATTGGTAAATATTGAAAGGAAATTTGTTTAGTTGCCTGTTGCTAGAAATTTTAATATTGAACTTGTCCTTGATTTTCAAGTAGGAATATATTATCACCGCTGAATGGAATAAAATATAATTGGTTCTCAATGTCAAGAATTTTTTCTCTTCTGGTTGAAATTACACTGTTCTGTAGCTGTTTCTTTATGGAATTGTTTGTTTGGCATTTTTGGAGAGTGTTAGGTGTGCCCTAGTTCCTTGGAGCAGTTTTTGATGACTAGTTTTGCTGGTTTTGGTAGAAGTAAAGAAGCCAAATATTTGTGGCATTGTGCTGTCTATGCTACACTTTGGTGCATATGGTTGGAGCATAATTCTTGTATCTTTAAGGAGAGTTCTTTGGGTGAGCAGCTTCTTTGGGATAAGATAAGGCGTTTGGCTTCTAGTTGGTGTAAAGCTCATGGTCTTTTCAGAGGGATTTCCCTTACAAATATGTTAAGGAACTGGGTAGCTTTGCTTCATTGATATATTTTTATTCCCTTTTGTTTGTATTTTCGTTTTTTTAAGAGGATCTCTTATCCTCCTATCTCTTTGTATTCATCTTCTTTTTATCTTAATGAAATTCTTCTTTTATCCCCCCCAAAAAAATGCTTCTCAAGCTTACTAAAATGTTATATTTGAATTATTATTCAGTTACCATCTGTTAGGAACTAAATGCCTTAATTTTGAGATAGCTTGATTTTACAATGAGCTTAGTATTTCTATAGGGTTCTGATTTCTTATACAAACATTTGACCAGGTTTTTCCCTTTCCCCTTACCCTCAGTCCCCTGCTTTACGTGCTACATAACAAGAATCTTCACTGAACTGAAAAAGGAGCCTGGAAATGAAACATTATATAGATATTTCATAGAACTTGTGTTTTGTTGCATTGTGGTGTTAGAGTGTGCGTAATAGAGAAGGGATATTGACTAACTATTTTTATGTCTACTCTTGCAGATTAGGGAAACTATTTTTGAAAGCTTTTCCTGGATTGATGTCACCTGGGTCATTTCTTCCGTTATTTCCATATTTATTAGACTTGCCGAGTAAGTTCAAGATGTATGACCATTTATATCTTGTTTACCTTTTTCATATGTATAGAAAATATTAATATATAAAACTGTTTATCCATTGTCTCTTTTTACTCTTCTGAAGTTCTGATTTTTCTTGTATATGAAGAACTACAAAGTTCAACATATAATCAAGATAGGGTGAATAAGTTGACTGCACTAAGATTACATGTTTAGATTTTCAACTTTTATTCCTTTCAGGCACATTGGCCTTTGCAATATTCATACTAGGCCCTTCCCCAATCTAAAAAAGTAAAATAGAAAAGGGAGGATGCATGGACTATTCACTTCAGTAATGAATAAAAATCACTTAGGAGAAATGGATAGCTACTGTAGATGCTACTTGTAATAAGCTTGAGGATTTTAGGATGCGATGATAATATGTTTCTTCTTATCTCCCTTTACAACAACTTTATCAAGTCAACATTTTCCTGCCCATCTTTGCTAGTTTTGGTAGTGGCATTGGAAAAGGTGGAAAGAAGCTCAGGACCATTAATTGGAAGCAGCATAGCTTCAATTCAGAAAAATACTGCTCCTAAGGTTATTTTTGATACTTTAAATTTGAGAAAAGTCTAGCCACAGTTGCATAAGTGTGCACTGTAAGTAAATTTGGTTATTTTCAATCTAGATGTTACTTGCACTTATGGATGAAGCATACACTGGTTCAACCATAGAAGATGGCGGAGGAGATTCTGAATCTGAGGATAGCAGTGCAATTGATGTAGCTGATCCTTTTTTCCTTGAGCTTTTAAAGGATGAAAATGATGGTATCGCTGTATGGTTACCTTCTATCCTTTTAGTCACCATTGTTTAGTTCAATTTGTTTTGGTTCTATTCACTTTAAAGGTCAAATTCAAGTTGTTGAGGCTTTTTTTTCTCTGCCATCATGTTTACCAAGTTATGTCTTTAGTCACTTGGAACAAAAGATTGATAAAAAGTTTGCTGTCACTAATAATGCTTTCTACCCTTGGAAAGGTTAATATCCTTTAATTATTCAAGGTAAATTTATGAGTTGTTCCAAATCTGTTTGATATGATAACTCCATTGCAATTCCAGGGTTGTTGTTTGGTGTTAAGCTTCATTTAGGTTCTTAAATTGTATTGTATGTCAGGAACGTCCCTGGTCGTCTCCGGTGATGGCCGCAATATTGCAGGCTTCAGTCAATAGTCCTTACTCTGATAGGCTTAAAGCAGTACTCAGCATGGCACCTTGTCTTCTTGATGTCTATTTCTCCATAGCATTGCGTGATGTCAATGATTGTAAGTTTTGTTCATACACCCTCAATGTTTGTTTGACTTGGCATTAGTGCATTATATTGAGAATTTTGTTCTCAGAATCTGTACTCTTAAGTAGGAGATATATTCATGACCTGGCTACATTTACTTTTTTTTTCCTCTTTCTTTTAAATTCATTTTCAGCTTTGATCTGTGCATTGATTCCCCTGCTTATGTCAAGATTTGCTACAATATTTCCAGACAAAATATTTTCTTATGAGGTATTGACTATATCTTCTCTTATCATCATGCGTTAGAATTGTTTTTGAGAACTGGCATTTGAAAATGCATGAAGCTGTGCTTATTAGTTTCTGGAGACTGATCATATGCTATTTCAAGCTCTCCATTTTTTAAAACATCAGCTTGAGTAATCTAGCCCAAAGGAATGAAATTCAGTGGCCTTTTATTTATTGCTTGTCTTGTTCAGTTAGCATTAGAATTTAAATGTGACCTTTGTTAAGCACCTTTGAATATCTGTGTTCTATAGCAAGTTTTCAGATATCTTGTTTAAAAGATTGATCCATATGAACTTATAATTCATATAATTCCATAAATGTCAGCATTCTGCATAGAAGAATATTGAGGTGTTCTAGTAAATAGCAAATCCTTTATTATTTATTTATGTTTTAACATTTCTTTTGTTTTGCTCTAAACATACAACTGTGCATTTAAAACATTTTCCCCTGTTAGGGAAATATGAATAACAGATAATGTTCCCAATCAAAAGAACAAAAAGAAGGAAAAACAGGCAAAGGGTAGCAGATGTTGTTTAGTGTAGTCAAAGGCACCAAAAGGCGTGTCTAAGGCATTTAGACAAGGCGCTAGAAAGGGTCAATGCCTCTTGGCGCCTTAGGAGTGCCTTGATGGTTCAGGCGAGGCACAACTTTAGCACCTTATTGATAACAGTAAAAAATTATCTGAAAGCCCAGCCATCTAACTTGCTAATTGTGGTGCTAAAGGGTGTAGAATAGTCAAAATAATAAAAGAATGACTATTTGTCAGTCTTTGGGACTCTTAGCAGCAAGCAACTTAGGGTTTTGTAAATTGAACATCTTAATCTTTTATTTTTACTATGAATTTTATGCTTGAGTAGTTAATTTATATGGAAAATCAATGCAAAATTGTCAAGTATTATACTGTTTTCTTTTTCTAATGTTAATGCCTTCCTTTAGTAAGGCGTGCACTTTTTAGTGCTACTCGCTGCAAGGTGTTAGAACCTCCTAGTGCCTTAAGGGAACCTTCACCTTTGACTATGTTGATGTTGTTATAAATTCCTCCTCTTAATTTTTGTTTTGTGAATTAAGTCATTGTTTCATATTCATCACTTTGTGTTCTAAGTTCTACTGTGCTTTTAGGTTCATAAGCGGCTTTTGGAGTTTTTGCTCTCTACATTTCAGCGCTCCCCAAACTTCATAGCCCTTTTGAAGGTATCTTTCTGACAATATACTGCTTTTATTTATGATTTCACACCACATGTAGTTCAAATTTTAGTTGGTGATCTACATTGATCTACTTGATATATCATATTTAAGACAGCTTGTGAGATCATTCAGATTGCGAACTGGAAGATTTTGTTATGTGACAATATAATTATTTTTGGTGAAAGGCTGCCTTGTGCCCCCTGCTTTGGCTTATACAGTCAATTGATGCTTCTTAATGTTGCATTCATTTTTTATCTTTGAAATACTGTCACATTTGTCTTTTGTGCTGTGATTTTATAGCATTTGATTGTTTTCTGTTTTAGAAAGCTATAGCTCATATGAATTTATTTCAGAAACCTATAATGGACAGAGTTGGAGAAGCTTATGATAGCCCAGACAAGGTTAGTCAACAACTATTTTAACTATTCGTGTTAGAGTGATGCAACAATCTTGGGTTAAAAATTCATTGAATTTTCTCTAGACAGAATTGGCATTGCAATTATGTTGGGCCATTGGAGAGCATGGTGGAGGTGGTGGATCTCACAAAGATGAAGCCCGTGAGCTTTTTGAGAGTTTAGAACTACTTTTGTATGAAAACCTTTCCTCAAGGTATGGTGTAGGATACACCTTGCTTCTTCCAGTCTGAACAATTTCTTGGGTAATTGTTTGATGACTTGATCTACTTTGTTTACTTGGAAGTCGTCTGGGCATGACGCAGGAGGTATCCCTTAGTTCTGATAAGGATACCTACAGAAGGTCATCTCAGTCCAGGCTTTTATGTTTTGTTGTAACAGCCATTGCAAAGCTTGCTACACATCATCGAGAATTACTACCAAGAGCACGTGTATCCCTGGGCAAGGTATTTCGTGGTTTCACAGAGCAAAGCATAAGTGGTCATTTTTCTAATTATTCTGCTTTTCAGGTGGCTCGGTCTCGAATTTCAGATGCAAGAGTGTGGAGACGTGCATGTGATTTCCTCGGTTTGATGAATGACCCTGCTATATGTTCATCCATACTGGGGCCCTCACGACCTTCACAAGGCACCATACAGAAAGTTGGCAGCATAAACTGGAATGAAGGTGCAACAATGATGATTGCACATATTCCATTTTACATTCTAGGGGAACAAGAAGGTGAAGGATACTTTGCTCCCTTTCGGTTATTCATTTTATCTGCTTTACGTGCGTGCGTGTTTTCGCATTTGAGAGTACGTGTGGAGAAGAAGAGAATAATATTTTATTTTTCCACTCCCTCACTCCCTTGCACACATGCATGTGCACTGGCACACACACAACTCCTGCTTGTGGTTTTGCTTGTATGAATCTGAAATTTGGTGCTTGTGATTAACTGGCACCTCTGATTTGTTACTTACTTTTAGGTTACTTGTTACAGGACCACCTTTTCATGATTTCTCATTCTCAGATATCCTTCCAAGAAGATGATGAAAGCTAAAATTGTTTGTACCAGTGGGTCCCTTTTTTGTAAAAAAATTTTTGTTTAGTCATCTCGGTTGCATCAATCCTAGATTAGTTTTTTTTTTTGTTGAAAAAAAGAACTGCATATTAATCAAACCCTCCCATAAATAGGCAGTCTCACTTTTTAGTTATTTCTCCAAATTTCTTAGTTTTTTGGTTGGCTTCTAACATTCACGTCCCTAATTAAGCACTCTATTGATAAGCAGACAAGTTTATGGGTAGATCTTGATTATTTTCTCATTGGAACTATAGAATTAGAGAGAAATGGAGGAATTGAATGTTGTATGTCTATTCACACACAAGTATATTGGTATTTACATACATAAGTGATACATTAAATAAGTAAATACAAACATTAATTCCTATGAAGTGATTATTACAATATTTAGTGGACAGAACTTGACTCCAACCTTGGTTAGAGAGAATCTTTTCAACTCTTATCTAATTTGTTGTCACGTGTCTATTATTCATTTAACATGTTATGTGTTATTTTTAATCTCATTTAATTAAGTTAATTGACACATAATAATAGATTAAATGAGTAATGGATAGGTAGCAACATATTAGATGAGGGTTGGAGGGACTCTCTTCAATCAGAATTGGAGTTAAGTTCTGTCCATATCTAGTAATAATCACTTATGTATTAGTTATAAAACATGTATGTGAAACATGACTTAATTCTAATAGGAACAATGGTTTTGGCCTTTTCCTTGGAAAATAATCAAACTAACGGACTCTATTCTCCTTGTTAAATAACTAAACTCTTGAAATATTTCATCCTCGTTTATTATTTTCAAAAATTCTTTAGCACTCTTATAGTAAACAAGCAAATCTATGGGGAGATCTTGATTCTCTTTTTTATTATTATTGGAATTTAAAAAAAAAAAAAACTCATTGGATTCTTGGCCTCAAGTTGGGTGATAAGTTCAACAATCTTCACCGTGGTGTCTGGTTGCTTTAGGTCCAAACTTCATCCCTCTTAGAGCATGTTTGGTTTAATTTATTTTGTTGAACTAATAACTTTTTTCTTGCCTAATAGCTTTTTTGGTTAGCAATATCATGTTTGGATGTGTAAATTAAAAGATGTTGATTAAAATTTATGGTCATCAACAATTTTTTTTCAAAAGCTAAAAGTTGAGCATTTTTTAAAAAAGTTGTTGAGATTATTTTATATTTTGAAATATAAATATTATTTTGTTTTTAATTAAATAATTTTTTAATTTTTTAATATTATTTTGATAATTTAATGCATAAAAATAATTTTTTTATACTATTTAAATAAAATAAATTAATTTAAAATTATTTTTAACTAATATATCTAAATATAAAATTAATTAAATTATAATTGATTATAATAAAAAAATTATATAATAATCAATTATTGAAGTAATTAAGTTTTCACAATTATTCTAAATACACACTTAGTTAGCCAATGGCTCAATAGCTCGCTTATTAAAAACTTGAAGTCTAGAGTCACAGAAATTCTAGCTTGTATATGTTGATACTTGACATAAGGTAAGATTAATACCTAATAAGAAATTATACATTACTTTCAACATTTTCTAACAAATTCCACCCGGCTTCAATCTCACACAACAGACCATCTTAAAGAAGTGACTGCGATTTAAAACTTAAACAACAATATGAAAAAGCATACTTTAAGCAGAGGCCAAATCAAGATTAAACCAAACTCAATTCAGAGAGATGAAGCATCAAATGATTACATGAAATAAGAAATCCAGACAATTGTAAGACTAAGAAAATTGTGTCCACTTCATCGTCACAACAATCAAGATTCTGACTGAGATAAGAAATTGGGATTGTGTGTGTTTGATCTGGTGGTAATAATGTCCCACCAAAAGTAGAGGTTATGGTTTGATTCCCATCGACGAAATTTTATAAATTAGGTAACCAGCTTCTCTCTACGGGAAAAAAAGGATAAAATATATTTTACTCTCGTGTGGTTTAACCATTTCTCAGCCTACTCTTCAACTTTTTTCGCTATCACTAAATCCTCCTATAATTTAGGTTGACTTTGTAATGGTTAGTTTTCCCGTTAATTGTAACGTGGAATCGTGTTCGCTTTAAGTCCACTGTACTCTTGTCATTTAAAACAAAAGAAGCAATGAGGAGCAATCTATGTCACCTGCTAGGAAAATTCTTGGATATGAACTTCTACTCATATACACTCAAATTAACATTTGATATATGTAAAGACATTTTTTATAGAGTATGAATTTTTACTATGACTCATAATAATTTTACATATATCAAATATTGTTTTGAATGCGTATAGTAAGAAGTTTCTACCCGGCAATCCAAGAATCACTCATAGCGGTTATAATTTGATCTCCTTCTGAGTTGGAAGCCCAGCAATATTTCCACTGTATTTAATTTCCCAACTAATAGGAAGAGGAACGCTCCTAAAACTGTTATACGTGCTGAGGTGAGCAGAATGAAATTTTATATAAAGAAATTAACCTAGAAGGCCGCGGAAAATGTGGAGTCCTATATATGCTATCCTTTTGTTAGGACAATAACCAGAATGGGAAATTTTTAGTTACATACAAATATAACAAATTATTTTTATATATACTCATAAAAAATTGAAGAGAGATGATAGTTGTTTTTGATGTGTGAGTTTAGTGGATTTCGTTTTTTTTTCTCTCTTTAATTTTTTGTTTTTTGTATGTAAAGATGACATATTATATCTATGTGTACACAATAATATCTCAACCAAAAAACCTAGACACCAGACAAAGTATTGTTTTGCTATTCAACAATGATATTCTTACTATACTTTTCTCTCATATCACATTTTATTATTTTTCATATCATTAATTATATTATTTTCTTTCACTTAATCACAACTATTAAAAATATAATAAAAAGTGATATATTTTAGAAAATGATGTAAGAACGTCGTTATCCTTTGCCATTACATATTAAAGAGGCATGCGCAAGTCAAACAAAAAGACTGCATATCATTTTGACAGGTCCTAGTTGAGAAAATTGTATCAACCGAAGCCCAAATACACGCTTGATCAAGCGCTATTTTCCCAATCGGCGGTAATGAATAGATACACATACATGAAATAAACAACAGTGAGAAATGTCCTCAAGTTGACATTTTTGTCATTTAATATATATCATCATGTTTAATGTGAGAGGAGGGTGGTTTAGCTCAACAATTAGATCATGGTTTAATTTGCTAATGTGGGTTGTTTCAGTTGGTTGAAGGGGCATAGAACATTGGTCATGTGTACATGATTTTTGCTTGCTGGTTTCCCTCCCTAAAAATATCCCCTAACGCTCAGAGGCTACTTGAGTAGTTCCATTTAGAAATGGTGGTCCTCTGCCTCTTCTTTTGAATTCTAAACATGTCATTGACAGTATTAAAGTAACCTATCATACTTTTCTTTTACTTTAAAAAATCATGGTTTTGAATTTTTCCTTCTCTGAATGTTCACTCGAGCTCACAACCTTGCACAAACATGAACGGCTGTTTCAGTGGGATCCTTACGTAATAAGAACCTCCACCCACCTCTAATCGTCTGTTCATGCTGTGCACGAGTGGAAGTGGAAAGTGTACTACGGCTAAAGTTTATATTTACAAAAAACTTGAAAATATTTCTTACATTTATAATCTATTGTCATTGTTAAAACTTAGTTAAACTCTAACATAACACTTCAATATTTTTGGTTATGCAACTTTTTTTGATAAAATAACAACAGCTTTAGTTATTATCATTTTTTATAATAATTATTTTACTAAAAATAACAATCAATTCGTAACCCATATATTTTAATAAAATATTTATAATTTATATTAAATAATTAATTATTTAATGTGGATGTTTACTTGAAAATGATTGTTCAAGGATAATTTAAATAAATAAATATTTCATTAAACTAGAATATCATTTATATGAAATGAACGCTAAAAAATTATTCTCTCTAAGCTTTCTGATCACATGATAAAATATTTAAATATCGTTATTGATAGTAATTATTTTAAAAAATAATTACTCATGTGATTATTATTGTTGTCGTTATGTTAAAAAAGACTGGTTACTCGATTATCAAATCTTTTTAATAAATATTTAAATAATTGTACCAAAAAATTATAGTAACTGATGTAACATATATATTTAATGTGTTATAAAAGAAGAATATTGAAAATGAATTCAAAACTAGTTACATGATCTGTTTCATATATTTTAATATAAAATTTGTGTTTATTTGATGCACTGCATTTTAAATTGGCGTATAACTTAACTCTTTTGAATTATTCTTCAAGTGACCTCTAGAACAGATTAACCATAACAAAAATATTTTGTATGCATTAAATATTTTCGAAGCTTATAAAGTAATAAATATATTATGTGTATAAAAAAAGTAATAAATATATTAAATGGGTAATTAATGAGAGCAACTAGAAAGATTCTAGTAAAAATATTTTTGGCTATTATTTTGTCTAGAGGATCATCTTGGAATGAAGATCACCTATTCTATTTTTTTATTTTCTTTCTTGTCCCTCTATTTAAAGTTTATTAAGTAAAAAATAAATTAAAATAAAAAAAAAAAAAAAAGACATATAATTAAGTTTAAGACATTTGACAAACTTTAAATAAAAGAATAGAGAAGAGGACATGTGATCTTCATCTGTCGTCTTGATGGTTGAACTCTTGTCAGAATGCACCTTGTTCGGCCAGATACACTTAAGGTGCGTGGCACTTACAAGGCTCCTTTAACATTCAAGTTTAGTGTCAAAGATGTTAAAGAGAATTTAAACTAAAAGAGAATATAACCCAAAAATTGCTGAGGCTATCCTTATTTATAGAAGTTAAAGGTGATCATTTAGGGAAGATAATATACTCCTTAATTTCTCATGATTGCAAAAAAAGGAGAAGATATTATTATTGGGCAAACATATCTGGGATTGCCACGTATCTATTTTGTTATGAGAGTATATTATAGAATCGGGTTAATGGGATTCAGATTCATATGTAAGTAATCCAGTTAGGTGCATGCGAGTGATCCGATCGTCTAGATTGGTCATGTCAAGCTTCTCTTGTGAGAGTTTTGTTATGGATTGTGTATGTCAGTCTTGGTTCCTATAACGCAATTGAGGCTGGTTTAGTTATATCCGAGATACGGTCAACTATGTAGCATTTTTCATATTTAAAGAAGTATTGCAACACAATAAAAAAATTAATTTAATCAAAATTGTGATAGAATTTACTTAGATTTAAGAATAATTATTGGATGAGATAGAGTAGTAGAGAGCACTCTTCCATCCAAGACTCCGTAATCATTCTAAAACATCCATGTCATCTAAAATAGTAGAATGTATTAACCTACATGTTTTGTAGAGTCACATGATAATTATTTATAAGTCAGAATTTCATTCACCAATATAAAGTACAGAGAACATTCTATAAATCCAGCAATAAACCATGTACTAAATTTGAAAAGAACTTATAGGACTTCACATTCAAGCTGTTCTTTCACCAGGGACAAGCCAGAGAACACGAAGAATAAAGTCTTTCATTATCTTTTACAACATCCCAAAATCTCGAAGTTGATATAAGCCACTTTGAAACTACGAAGTTTCAATCTAACACAGAATTGCCTATCAGGCATTATTAGAGAGAACTGCATCCTTTATACCAGTGACAATGCCATTAATAAATTGGCTGAATGCAGCAACTGTTTTAGGAGGGATGATGAGTGGTGTACTGGTGACACTCTGCATCATATAGTAAGCAATAGTTAGAATACTTCCGGTGCCACCATTATCATCATCTCCTGATGACATCCCATCAGGAAGGATAGCAAACCCTGAAGGCGTGATAGCCACATTGTCTGGGTTTCCTCCATTCAAAAGAGTTGACAGAGCAAACTTCTGTACAGGAGCATAAACCACGTAGGAGGAGCCTGTTGAGTCTGTGTAACTCTCTTGCACATAAAAATTACCTAACCTACCGTCTTGACCAGTCTACAAAATTGCATATGTTAGGTAAGTTTAGGGTTTGCATTTGATTTTGGAGAAGAAAAGATAAAAGGAAATGAAAGAAAAAGAAGAAGCTTACATTCACTTGCATTATGGAAACACGATTCCTAGGATCATTCCCCTGAATAACGTAGGCGAGTTCTCGAATTGGAAATGCACGTGAAAACATATCCCACTATGATTAATTCACAAAAGCAAAGAACGAAAATATGTGAGAAGATATATGGTAATACGTCGAGCTTAATGTATTGAAAAAAAAAAATAGATTTGGCATATATAGATGGTATTTAAGTGGAAATTATAATTATATCAACTTATTTATAAAATTCTCTTTTTAAAATGAATAAAACGAATTAGAATAAATCTATCGAAACAAATCAGAAAAAGAAATAAATTTAAGATGCAGTTAACAATTTTTAAACAAGGATGTGTTGTTTAAGAGTCGCTTGAGTCCTCTCCTAATTAAAATATCACTGTTATATATTTATCTAACAATATACATTGACGCGTCAAGAAACAATATACATTGAGCTAAAATATTTTCTTCTTTTTTTTTTTTGATCTGAAATTTCCTTCCACTTTTAACTTTTTCGTTCGTTGTCTTTCAACATATATAGAAAAACGATACAACAAATAATCAAGTTTATTTTATCACACGTGGGATACATAAAACTTACAAAAGTAATAATTACATAAAAATATAATGAAATTATGCAAAATAAAGTTGTTTTTGAAAAACAAAAAATAGTTGTTATCTAATAAATCTAAAAAGAAAAGTTATAAGGAGTACAAAGAAAATTGTTTCGGTAAATAACAATACCCTTCAACATGAAGACTCCTACAAAATAAATATATAATAAGCCTAATTAATTGTTATGTATTCATTTTGTCCCCCTCCATATGATTTTCTTAAAAAAAAATTATACAAACAAAAAGGCGGTACATGCAAATTGTTAAATTAACTACACCGATATTCTATTTTTTCTGAAATTAACTAGACCAATATTAGTGATATATTTCACATACCTTGAATCTGGAATTCTCGTCACGAAGGAAGTTGAATAACCGCATTGGGGAGGCTGGAAGCCAAATTGAACTAGCGAAAATCAATGTTGCACCTTGAGGTCTCCCAAAATCCTGCATAATATTCTTAACCATGACCATCAAATCTTGAGAATCACCTAATGAAGCTACTTGCGTCCATCGGTTTGATGAGGAAGCACTGGTGTCAGCACAAAAGGTTCTCATCATCCTTCCTGCCAGATTTAAGAGACCTGTTCGTCCCTCTTGAGGTATCATAGCTGTTTGTGTCAAAAGAAAAACTAAGCTATACTTAGCATGTTTTTTTTCTTGGTTTCTCTCATTCAGCAAGCATATAATTGAAGCAGTTAAGCATGCTATGTATTTGTTAAAATAGAAGAGATTATTAATAGGTTTTGGTGATGCCTTGGAGGTGCTTAATTTCATGTAAACAAAAGCTTCTTATTTCAATCCTTCCAAAATAAATTCCTACACGATCAATTCTCCATATGAAAACGCAAACTCATACAAGAATTAAACCATTTAAGCATTTACATCAACGGGTTATATCTAGGACCCTAGGGTGGTGAAAACTAGAATAGGGATCTTCACAAAGAGATAGGGCACACAACTACCATTCAAATTCAATCATGTTTTATAGTTATAAAGTGAGACGGAAACACACTCAAAAGTTCCACTTCCACTTAAAGCAAAACAAGAGGGTTAATGAATTCAAAACAAGGGTCATATTAACCCTATGTCTCCTAATTTCACTCCTCAAAAAAAGTCTCAGTCTGTTAATGAATTCAAAGAAGAAAGTATACACAGTAGACTTACTTCCATGAACTGTGGGAATATTTTCAGCTTTTAGAGTCTCGGAGCATTCAATGCTACGAACTAAAGAAGCAAGCCAACGAGTTGCACCAAATGCCAAACCTGAGGACACTAACGGCTGGAATTGAATGTTCAATTTGCTACAGTCTGCTACCACATGCTCCACCCATATAACCTAAGGACATAAAACAAATGAGAAATATGACCTATGAGTCCACATACATATAGGTGGGAGTGAAAATATTCAGTACCATTTCCATGTTCTCCAATCTTGCCTTTTCAATAAAATACTATCAACTGAGAAAGAAGAAACAAGATTGAAGACATATATGTGATATTTTGTATAGTTGGTAGTATTTTATTTAGATGAGAGGATTGGAAACAGGGGGAGAAGTGATAGAATATGAGTCCACTAAACGGAACTAATTTAAAATTAAATAAATAAACAGCATAAGGATATAAGAAAACAACCTTAGAGTATCCGTTTGGCATTTCTTTAATCAAACAGCCTGATGGTCTTCTTCGAAATTCGTCAGTTGAATAAGGAAAAATTTTATGCAAAGGGACATCCGCCACCCCCCATGTATCAAGAGACAATTTTTGACAATACCTTGCAAAATAATATTCTCGAGTCGCTACAAGCGGTGTAGACAATTGAAATTCTGCATTTACCTATAAAATAAAAGGACATACACTGAAATGACAATATATACATTATTGTCTACGTCAAACTGAAATTAGCTTATGATTTACGAAGGTAATCCCAGATGCATATGGAGCATAACTAATGCCATAGTAGAAGTATATACGAACCCAAATAACTTTAAAAGTTAACATACTTGAAATCAATCAACAAATTGTACGACATTCAACATAGCTAGTACTATAGTTCCTTCTTTGACATCTATATTAGATCACTCTTTTCTTTTAATATCTTTACTATTTATCTATTTTCTCTTATGGTATGTTTGAGAGTTAAGAGGACAAACTCAGGAAAAAATGAAGGAAAAGCCAAAAAGGAAAGGAATTAGAGAATGATATTATTTTTTTTTCTTTATGTGAATGTTTAAAATCTTCCAAATTGGGAGAAGACTGTCATGTTCATGAAAATGATAAGGTATGGTTTTGAAGGGTTACATGATAATCGTTCATTTTTAAGAAGTCCTAAATAAGAGGAAGTTTTACTTAGAACCTTTTCTTCCTCTAGCTCCCCTTTCCTCACTTACATTCAATCCAAAGTATATTTGGGAGTTGGGAGGGAAAAGGAGGGGAAGGAATTAAAAGAAAATGAAAAGGGAAGAAAAGGGAAGATATGGAGGTTAAAGAATAAGTTTCCTTCCCTTTCTTTGGGTGTTTAAAATCCTTCAAATTGGAGGAACTTGAAGGATATGTTTGGGAGTTGGGAGGGGAAGATAATAGAATGAATCAAAAGAAATGAAGGGAAGAATATTGGAGCTGGTTAACTAATAAGTTTTCTTCACCTTGTTTGGTTTAAAACTTTTGAAAGCCCTCCAAATTAGAGAAACTTTAAAATGTGTATCAAAATTAATAGGGGAGAGTTTTAGGAGTATACATGATAATCACCCATTTTCCTCCACTTATTTTTAAAAACTCATAATTTAGGGGCAGCTCTTCTTCGAGCCTGAGCGACCAAGCCCCCCTTCCCATTTTTTTTTTTTAAATTTAACTTTTACATGTATTTTATTTTCATAATTTTTTAATTTAGCCCCCCTCAAATATTTTTTTCACTATCGTCACCTTACAATTTTCCTCTAGCTTTGTCCCTGCTCTTAAATAAGGCTGAAATTTACTTTAAATTTTCCATCCCCTTCCATTCTTTTCATTCTCCTATATCCAAACATACTATGAAATGTATATAAAAATTACTAAGGGAGAGTTTTTGAGGGTTACATGAAAATCCATAATTTTCCTCCATTTAAAAAGCTTCAAACAAAGGCAAGGTTTACTTAAAACTTTCCCTTTGCCTCCCTTTTCCTCCTTCTCCATCTAGGCATACCAAAGAGTAAAAACGATCATATAATATCGTACGATGGCAAACTTAATTACCTACGTTGTAAAAGAAGTTAATTGAAAGTGTACAATATATATTTTCAGCATTGCTAACATTTACAACGTAACTAACATATCATAGTAAACACAGAGCCTTCTTATAGCTAGGGTCTTGTTCACAGGGACTAATTAGGTTCATGATTAATATTTCCCAACCAGTAATGTAATCAGTAAAGTCAGTTCGATTCTAAAAAGTGAATCTTAATGTATATTAAACCTTTTTATGTCATAGATTATTAATTATGAAGCATGACAACTAAAAACTTTCACGATACTAATTAAGAACTCAAGTCAGAGGGACATCTGCTATTTTTTCATAAATGATATATTGTGCTTCCATAAAAGCATTTAACACAAGAATGATGATCACCTGTCTCCATTCTCTGTCCTTTTTCCTATCTTCCCACTTAAATTCTGACAAGTGTTCTAAACTTAATTACATGTCTCATTCTCACTTAATTTATTTTACACTTGTCAAAATTTAAGTGGAGGGACAGGGAAGGGGATAAAAAATAAAGACAGGTGATCTCCATCCTTAACACAGTACCTAGAAGAACAGAAAACAGTAAACTTACCACTTGTAATCTCCCATTATAGCCTCCTTGCACTCCATTTGATAAAATTCCAAGAAACGCTGCTTTTGAGACAATACTAAAAAATGTTCTCCGCCATTGATTCTGATTAATAACCAACAAAAAAAGAGAAAGAGAGAGAGTGTGTATGTTAGAGAGAGATCATGGTTACCTGAAATCACTATACACGAGCAATAGAAAGCAAAGAAATAACCTACCACATCCATAAGTAAATGAACAAGGTCGATTGCATTCATTTTAATATATTCCATATCTCGTGAAGCTTCAACTTTTATATGATCTCTCGGAGTTGCCTTTGGTGTTGGAACACATTCAAGTGGCCATGAGTCGTAGCTTGGTAAAGGTTGATACTTTCCAACCTCAGCCATCTTAACAACCTCCCTAAGCATTTCCTCAACCTCGCAATGATGTTTCAAGTATTCAGTGTTATCCATAGTCTCGAACTTCTGGCCTTTTCGTTGTTGCCATAAAGGTTTTCCTGCCATAGCTACCTTCGATAACTCATTCATAGCTGAATATGCAAGATTGCAGATTTTTCTCTTGGTTGGCTCAGCACATAGTGAGACTACAATGAGAAGGTCACTTGCTCGTTCAATGTAGAATCCAGGACCCTTTAGGTTTCCCGAACTAGACTCTGGCAGAGAAGCATTTGCAGAATGTTGCGGAGATGGAGCCTGTGAATGATAAAGGAAACTCTGGAAAATTTGTGTATGCGGTCAACCAAATTAAAAATGAACATAATTTACAAAAATATATTTGGTGACCATGCAAGTTGTCTTAACTGCTTGAAGAGATCAGAATAAAACTCTTTATTTCTCATGTGTAAGGGTTCAGACCCTCATTTAACTAATAATTCCACTTGGTGGTCATTTCTCCTCTAGGAGATCCCTGTTTCTCACGCTTAGTTGAGTAGGTGTTGCTAAAAGATCTTAGACATGTCAATAGCACCCTGAGTCATAATCTTAGATTAATTTATCTTTATACTATCTCTTTTACTTAAAAAATAATAATATATCTATTAGTAGTCCTACTAAGTGAATATTAATTAACTCAAACTTGTCTCATATTTAAAGTAGACTATAAAATCTATCACTTGGGCATAACTCAGGTAGAGATTTGGGTAGAGGTCATAGGCAGGGGCAATGCGTATTGGGTATAAGGGGGGCCTTATTTTTTTAAACATTTTGATTTTGCATGTGTTTTTCTTTTAAACATTATTTAACTTAACCCCCAAAAGAAAATATTCTTTCATTTTGGTCTCTCTCATAAGAGCCTTCTAACTCTGCCTCTGATCAAATGTTTTAAGCAAAGGTGGAGAAAGAAGGACATTAGTAGAGCTAACAATGAGCCGAGTTTGCCCGTGAACCAGCTCACGACTTGATTCATTAACAATTCAATGAATTAAAAATCTTGGCTCTTTTGTTAAATGAGATGAGCATGAACTTTCATTTGTTTAACTCGTTAACTTTGAGTTGGCTCGATATATGTTTATTTATATTTTAAGAATAATAATAATAACATTAATATTTTAATTTAATATATAGTAGTATTTCATTTTATTTTTTGTATGATTATATATCCTTTCTTAATTAACTAAATATATGTACACAAAAATTATTGAGTTACGAATTCAAGTCTAACGGTTTAAGAATAATATAAATCCTTAAATAGAGCAATTAGGTTAAGGAACTTTTAGAAAACTAGTTATAAATATTTTAAATATTTACTAAATAAATTTAGGTATATTTACTAGAAATATTTTATAGACTTTATAAATATCTAGATATTTTATAAATTAAGTGGAGAAGGTTCTAGAATTCTATCCCTCTTAGAGATTCAACTATATATCTCCTCCTTACAATCCCCTCTATTAAGCATGTGAAGCAATTATAAATAGATAAAGTCTTTGTTAGGCTAAATCAAAGAGAATTAAATAGTCAATTTCTAAATTAAATTTTCCCTAATAAACTCTCGCTTACGTAAAAACTAAGCCTAATATTGGCTTATTGAACTTGAGTTGCTTATGAGCTTAAGACAAATTGAAATCAAGCTAATAAAATAAGCTTGATTTTTTATTGAGCTAAGTCTAACTTAGACATGACTCGGTTCAACTTGACTTATTTTCAACCTTAAACATGAGGATGCCATGATCCCCTAAAAAGTTTGTAATTTGTTTTCTTATACTTATTCATATATTTAGTTATGGCTCCCATAAAGTGAATTAAATTTTTACATAATCCCTTTGGTTGATAGTCCATTCCTTTTCACAATATATATGTTTGGTAGTCAATTTTTGGCTCCGTCCCAAGGTTTACGTCATGGTAATGATTTCTTTGTGTTCCAAAAACAAACCAGGTGAGCTTGAACTTGAGTGATTGGGTTGATATTCAATAGTGACAAAAAGAATCGTAGAGGGTCATATCATCAAGATAAGCATGACTTATCATGTATGAATCATAGTCTTCGTTAGAGATAAGCTAGTTTCAATTTTTGTCTCTCCTCCTGGCTTGGTTCCCGTGGGATTTCCATGAATTTTTATAATCCATTGTAAGGTTAGAAAATGAAATCTCCACATTAGATTTTAGGGGTTTCTAGCAACCATTGTTGTACTTCCCCAAACAATGAATACATTAGGCTAATAATAATAATACTAGTTGTATGGAACCTCACTTACCTTGGAATTCTCATTTGAATGATGATCTATCTCCAAGTCGGCACTGTCCTGAATCATTTCATTATCCGCAGATGCACTGGAAGAACTGCTTCCTGCTATATAACTGAACAGATATACCAAAACCTTGTAAATTCTTCTGACAACCACATATAGAACAAGTACACTAAGAAATGGGGGGAAACAGCTAAGCTCAAAAGACATGCAAGTTCCTCTATGATTCTTATTAAGATCCTACTTGCTCATTGCATGTGCATCCTCGTTGCCATCAATTCCCTGAAATTCATTTCCATTAAGTCCAGCACCTTCCATAGCATGTGAAGCTGCAACACAAACATATGAACCATGTATATAAATTGATCTCTCTCTCTCTCTCTCTCTATATATATATATATGTGTCACATTCTTCTCTTAATTTGCTCTATCTACTTAATTCAGAGCAATTCAAAATGGCCACCAAAAAACTCTACTCATAGAAATGCAATTCGGATATATATGCTGTGCATGCATATAGATGTTGAAATGCTGCAAAATTTTGAAGAAAAAAAAATGACAAGAAAAAAACATGTTGAATTCTATACATACAGAAGATGAGAAAGATGGGTGCAAATGGGATTCACTAGCTTCTTTCTCTCATATAGATATGGAGAAGACTTAGGTAAACGATGGGAAAGTTTGGGAGAAAGTGAAAGGCGATGATTCTCAACAAGAAAGAAGAGTATAAGAAGCGGTTTTGAAGCAGGTTGGGTTTAGTGCATTGCCAAGTGAAACGTTGCTGCAGGTTTATACGTGGTGAAAGTGTTTGTTTGTTCCAATTGCAAGCGTTATGTTGTTCGAATGACGCAAGCTTTCACACCAAGTGCATTTTTTATTGCGCCTTTCTAGCATATTTATGTAATACTGTCTTAACCTCTTTAGTCTTTAGGAGTTTCCTTAAAATCTTCACTTCTTTCCAATTGTGGATCCTTTCACATGGGCCTTCGCCCAACTCATCATAAATTACTCCTTTTTCTAGTTATTTTACTTTTGTTATTTTAATTTTTAATTTTTTTCCTTAATTGCATTGAACTATTTATTTTCTTTTTATTTGAGTTGATATTTTACTGAGTCTTGGAATTTTATTTCTTCAACAAGTTAAAGGAAAAACATTTCCATTAAAAAATGCATGATTTTTTCAGCCCAACCCATTACAAAATATTCCCTTTTCTAATTATTTTCCTTTTTTTTATTTAAAAAAATTTCCAAAATTTCATTGAGCTTTTATTATTATTATTATTTTCTTGGAGATGATATTGTACTGAGTCTTGGAATTCAGTTTCTTCAACAAATCAAAGGGAAAATTAAACATTTCATTATTGGATTTCCCTTTTCTAATTATTTTCCTTTTGTCATTTTCATTTTTTTAAATATTTTCCTTAATTGCATTGAGCTATTTTTTTTCTGAGATGATATTTTAACGAGCCTTGGAATTTTGTTTCTTCAACAAGTCAAAGGAAAACATTAATTTCCATTAAAGATTGCATGACCTTTTCACATGAGCCTTGGCCCAACCCATTACAAAATATTGCCTTTTCTAATTATTTTCCTTTTGTTATTTTCTTTTTTTAAATTTCTTTTCCTTAATTGCATTGAGCTATTTTTTTAAATTTTTTTGAGATGATATTTTAATGAATCTTGGAATTTTGTTTCTTCAACCAGTCAAAGGAAAAACATTTATGCATGACTTTTTCAAATGAGCCTTGGCCCAACCCATCACAAAATATTCCCTTTTCTAATTATTTTTCTTTTGTTATTTTCATTTTATAAATATTTTTTCCTTAATTGCTTTGAGATTTTTTTTTTTTTGAGATGATATTTAATGATGCTTGGAATTTTGTTTCTTCAACAAGTCAAAGGAAAAACATTAATTTCCATTAACGAATTCATGACCTTTTCACATGAGCCTTGGCCCAACCCATTACAAAATATTCCCCATTCTAATTATTTTCCTTTTGTTATTTTCATTTTATATTACCTTTTCCTTAATTGCATTGAGCTATTTCTTTTTTCTATTTTTTTAAGATGATATTTAATGAGTCTAGGAATTTTGTTTCTTCAACAAATCAAAGGAAAAATTAAACATTTCCGTTAACGAATGCTTGACTTTTTCACACGAGCCTTGACCCAACCCATTACAAAATATTCCCTTTTCTAATAATTATTTTCCTTTTTAAGCGTAATATGTTTAACTTCATATATATATATATATATATATATATATAATAATAATATTATTTTAATTTAATGTTTATTATCAATTTTTTGGTTAACTACATTACTTTTTCTAATTATATATATATATATATATATATATATATATATATATATATATATATAAAAAGAATAAATTTTACTGAGCTACAAAATCTAGTTTAACACATTAAACCTAAAATACTTAATTAATACAAGCAATCACACAGCCATGTGTTGTTGACACAATAGAATATTAATATTTATCATTTTTTTATATTGCATAAACATTTAAAAATTATATTATATTGACTAATTGTATTTTATTATGTATTAAGATTTGATACGGGTACACATCTAATACTAATAAGATAGACATTTTAAAGTATTTTTACTTCTTAGACTATGATTCAAGAATAACATAGATCCCTGAATTGAGTTATGCTTTAAAGGAACCTTGAGAAGACTGATCGTAATTATAGTAAATATTTTTTAAATATATTTTATAAGTCATGTTAAAATCAAGATAACTTATTAGTTAGGTGGGAGAAGTTTCTATGACCTCATCCCACTGTATACTTGATTACATCTCCATCTTTCACTATCCTTAATTAAGTAGTAAAACAATATATAAAAAAATATTTTTTAAATATTTTATTATTGAATTAAAATATTAAAATAAAAATAAAATTTATTAGAATTAATATATATTTTTTAAATTAAATTTTTATTTATTTTAAAATATTCTTAAGTAATAATTTATATATATAATAGGATTTAATAATTAGTTAATTTTGATAATTACATGTTGGCTTGAAACTTGAATTTAGAACAATTGGGACCCACGTGTGACTTTTGTGTGAATGAAGTGATGAAGCTTGCATTAGAAACAATGAAAACGAAGCAATTAAAAAGATGAAAAAGTTAATCATACACCATTTTTAAAAGTGTAATTATTATTTATATTTTTTAAAAAATATATAATTTAATTAAAAAAATAAAAAAATTATGTATGATAAATAATATTAAAAAATTATAAAAAATGTTATAAGAAAAAAATAAATAAGAATATCATAGAAGATTCACGGCCCAATGGTAAGCCTAATTCAAAAAGGGGAGCAACTTTTTATTCATATAAAAAGGCAAAAGCAGAATGTAGGAGGGGACCGCGCCGCACACAGGGAAGAAAACACATATTGGTAGCGTGGAGCGTGGAGCGTGGACTTAAAAGAGAATTGCATATAGTTTTGTGTAATAAAAAATTGAGCAAATTACATTTATCATCCTTCAAGTTTCATGCCATGACACTTAACCCCAATTTACATTGAGAATTACACTCCGTACCATTAATTTTTTATCACTGACGGTGGTATCACTTTTACCATTTGATGTGACTTTCACTCACCTAATTAATACATCAAACTCAACTCAAGTTAGTCTCTTGGATCATTAATTTTACGCGGGAGAGAACATAACAGGGGAACAAAAAAGCTTGAACACTTTCATTCTCTCTGTGATTTGTTTACAACGAAGAGAATAGGTTCAACTTAGTACTGGCATCCCATCCCTACCCAAAATTGTAAGAACCTGACTTCTACTCGTTTTTCTCTTTTTGCTTCTTTCAATTTTAATTTCTCATAATTTATCAATTTTCTCAAATTCTGGATACCATCTTTTTTTATTTTACTGTTGATGGCTTTATAGGTTGGATTTGAGTGTTTGAGTATATAGAAATCTAATTATTACATTGAGGGTTTCAGTAAAAGGGCAAACTCATTCTTATACAGTATTTAATCAACCATTTGCCAACCTCTCTAACCCTTTCCTTACTTGTTTCGGAGAAGCTCAAAAGGTGCAAGCTGCAAGTCATCGAACTGGGTTAAGCATTTTAAATATTGCACATTTTTTTCCACAGCCACGAGTTGACCATTTTCAAATATTGCAATTTTTGTGTCCATAGCCAAAGGTTGGCCTTTTTCAAAGATTGCACATATTTCATATCCACGGGACTTGCGCTCAAGTCAAATTTTTTCATCACATGAATAGTTAGCCTCCTTATTAACATTATATATGTATATATTCTATAATACAATAAACCTTAAATATATAATGCTAACAAACACATCAAAACAGAGTCAAAGAGGAGCAAGAAGCAAAATAATGGGTATAATACATGGTAATATGTAGTGATGAGTGATGACTATATAAATGAGAGTGAAGTGGTAGGATTGCTTTTGTTTTCCTATGGAATATTACAAGTCTAGGAGCTTCTGGGCTAATTGTATTTCTTTTTGTTTGATGCTATGTCGTGTGCAGTATATGATATTTGCCTCTTTTATGAGTTTTCAATCATCCCCTTTTAATGTAACTTACTCCAAGGTAGAGTATTATTATTTCCTGTTTAAAAATTTTAGTATTAAGAAAAACATTTTTTAGTTAAAAACATTATTTTATCTCATTAGAAGGGCTTGCAACACAACAATAAAGTGATAGTATTAGTAAGCTTTACAATAAAGATTTCTCATGCCATTGTTGCTAAAACTAGAATGAGTGCAAGTTTTTGTGATTTAGGTATCATGAGGGATGTTCGCTTTTGGATGGTGGTGCATTGGAGGGATAATGAGATTGACCCAGACCGGTATTCCTATATGGATCTCATCAATGAGACATATGCAGCTCTCAAAAACGGTTGTGAAGTCAAGCTACGATTTGAAGGACTTTTACCTAATGAGAAAAGAATGCTGGTTGCCTCAGATGCTTATTTACTCAATTGGTTTGCTCAAAATGGAGGTGATGGTAATGGCCAACTACATTTATTTGTTGATTTTGATGATCCTAACATGCAACCTGATTATAATGGTGGGTCTAAAGCACAAATACCCATAAATGACTTTAATGGAACTGATTCCAATAGTAGTGATGGTGAATCATATAGAATAAGTGATAATGATACTGCAAGTTTAGGATCTGGACATGGGTTATCTAGTGTAAGTGATGATGATGTTGTGTCAGATGGGTTATTCGATTGTGACCCAGATGGTTTTGATGTTAATCTTACTGGGTCTGGAAGTGATAAGGAGAGGCCTTACCTTGATAAGGCCATGAAAGGTAAGATCTTTGATAATGAAAAAAATGAGGGTAAGATTGAGTTAGAAAGAGGATTGTTGTGCCCAAATGTTGATGTATTTAGAAGTGTATTTAGAGATTATCTCATTCAGCAAGGGATTGAGGTTATACGAACTAGGAATGAGAAAACAAGGATAACTGCCATTTGCAAAAACAAAGGATGTGATTGGTATCTGCATGCTAGCACTAACCCCGATGATGTTACATTTGAGATCAAAGTTTATAGGGGAAATCACACTTGCGTCAAAATCACAAAAAATTCTAATATTACATCTACTTGGATTGCCAATAAAATGGCTGATCAATTTAAAGTTGATCTAGATTTGAAATACGAATCTATTCGTGCTCATATGTTGTCCATGTATGGTGTTGAGGTCTCAAAGTCACAAATGTATCATGCATGAAAAAAAGCTAAGGAGCAACATGAGGGTTCTCATGCAAAGTCTAATGGTCTTATAAGGAAATATGCTCATTTGTTACTGCAAGCCAACCCTGGCAGCATGGTGAAGTTGCAGGTTGATAAGGTCCAACTAGCAAACAATCCTGTTTTCAAGAGATTGTTTATATGCCTTGATGCCATGAAGAAAGGATTCCTTTCTGGGTGTAGGCCTTTCATAGGCATAGATGGATGTCATCTCAAAGGGTCATTTGGTGGAGTACTTCTAGCAGTTGTTTCACTTGATGCTGACAATGGAATTTTTCCTATTGCTTTTGCTGTAGTAGAAATTGAAAACAAAGATAGTTGGATATTTTTCATGCAGCATTTGAAGGCTATGATAGGTGAATGGGGACGTGATAAGCCATTGGTTTTCATGTCTGATAGACAAAAGGTCATATCTTTATCTATTTATGATCACTTTTGTTTCATATCATTCATTGTGTCTTATATGTTCTATTTTTGCATACTTTGATGTGTTAACAGGGTTTGCCAGAAGTTATTTCATGTGAATTCCCTGAAGCAACACAAAGATATTGTTGTAGGCACTTATACAACAACTTTAAGGCTATTTACCCTGGACTAATATTGAGGAAGCTATTTTGGAAAGCTGCAAAAGGCCTATTGTCCTTGGGTGTTTAATGAAGCAATAAATTATATCTTCAAGGAAAACAAGGAAGCACATAGGTATTTATCTAAGTTGTCTCTTGAGGCATGGGCAAGGCACACTTTTGATCCTAGGGTCAAGAGTGACCATATCACTAACAATATGACAGAGTCCTTTAACCATTGGATTGGTGAAATTAAGGGCTAAACTAATATTAACGTTGGTGGAATCATTAGTTGTTAAACTCATGGGCAAGTTACATGTAAGGTATGAGAATGGATGCACATTGGAGACTAATGTTGCACCAAAAAATAAGAAGAAGTTGAACCAAATACAAAACAGTGCTAGGTTTTGTAGTTTGGTGCCAGCTAGACAAATGGAGTTTGCTATTACTGACAATAATGGAGATAGGTTTGCTGTTAACTTAGGAACTAAGGAGTGTCAATGCAGATCTTGGCTAATTAGTGGGTTGCCTTGTAAGCATGCTGTTGCATGTATGGTTTATTTAAGGCATGACTTGGAAAGTTATTGTGATAAATATTATAGCAAGAATGCTTACCAGCAAATTTATAATGAAATCATACACTTTGTTCATGACTTAAAAATGGTGGAGATGTATAAGACTCCTGGAGATATTATATTTCCTCCAATTTTACGTAGGCTTCCTGGAAGACCTAAAAAAAAGAACTAGAGAGACAAATGAGGGAAAACCTAGTGATAGAAAAGCAAGGAGATCAAACACAGTGAAATGTGATAATTGCAAGGAATTTGGCCACAATAGAAGAACTTGCCAAAGAGCTCCAATGGCTGCGAAAAGGAAATACATTGGTAGAAAGGTATACATCTTATTAATAATGATTGAATACTAATTTTTTTTCAAGCATGCATTTCACACATTTATAATAAATGTCCTTATATATACAGGCAACTAATGCCAATAAAGCTAGCGGGGTCACTCAAGAGGAATCAATTATTGTGAATTCAAGTGCACTCACTGAGCACAGTCAAACTTCCAAAAATATTACTGCTATAAGGAACAGTGAAAAAGGGAAAACAATGATTAGTGATGCCACAAGAAGGACCACTAATGAATCTTACCAGGTAATATGTTTCATTAATTGTAAGATTACCTTATAGTACTAATTACAAGTGAGCTTTATAATACTTTTTTTTTTTTTACAGTATTCAAGGAGGGCTGCCACTACAAATGAGGGTCCTAGCAGTGGACCTACTGTGACCAACATTGTGGAAGGAACCCAGCAACTTAATGCTAGCCAAGCAATAACCAACAATGCAAGAGGAACCATTAACATAGAATCAAGATGGGTAAGATGTTACTTTTAATTGATTGCTTGAGTAATTTATAAAATTAACTATGGGTGAGGTCATCAATAATCATTTGTTTATATGAATTCTTTTTTTGTAGGATTTAAGGATAAATGCCACTACAGGTGAAGGCTCTAGTAACGAATACAATGTGACAAACAATGTAGAAGGAAGCCAACAACTTAATGCTAGCCAAGCAACAAGTAACAGTACAAAAGCTACTCAAGCCAAGGATATGAGAACAAGTGAATATGCAACATTTTAGCTATTTGGAAATGAACAGTTGGTGTGTTAGAATTTAATATGGTGTATATGTTTTTTTGTTGGGGAACCTTGCTCGATTATTGAACTAGCTACAACTTGGTATATTTTGTGATTTGTAGCAGCAAGAACTATAATAGGCTCCATTATGGTGTATATGTTGTTTTGTTGGAGACCTTGCTCTATTACTGAACATGCTACAACTTTGTATATTTTGTGGTTTGTAGTAGCAATGACTATAATAGACCCCATTAAGATAAACATTTTAGTATATATGTTGTTATGATGTTGTTAAGTATTAATATATTTCTGGTGAAGAGATAATATTGGCTATTCAAAGCACAAGCAGTAGTTACTCTATTTTTGTGTTTTAAGGTTATTAACGAAGTTATTCAAAACTCTGTTTTTATGTATTCAAAGCACAAGCAGTAGTTACTCCTCAACATTATTTATATTGTGATTTTATTGTTTCAAGAAAAATCATAGTTAAATGTATGGTTAATTAGAATATTTTGTTAACATTTAACAGATTCTATTATTTAAATTAGTTAATTGGGGTAAAGTATAATTTAAGGATGAAAATAGGGTTAAGTGTCATTTCTACATACTTGAAGGAGTTTAGTGTAATTTATTCTAAAAAATTTTAGTGAGATAATTTTATTATATTTTAATTTCATTATATTTTATTAAATTCTTTGTATCAAATGGATGATCAAATTTTGATTATTTTGATGTTATTGTATTAAATTATTTTTACTTAATTTTAAGATTTAATGTTTAATGATTCTATTTTCTTAATAGATTATAATGAATTTTAAAATGAGTTCACCATATTTTTTTATACTTTATAATTTATTTGTATTATCTGAATATTAATGATAATTGTTGAATATTAATTGTAGTTTCTTATTAGGTTACATTTGATGGTTTAATAATTACTATTAATTAAGAAAATTTTATCATATATGTGATTATTATTTTTAATGCTTTATTGATATATTTTCCATGAACATATGCTTGTTGTTAGATGTGCTTAAGTTAAATTATGTAAATAAAATAATTTGACATAGTTAATGTTAAAATTAATTTTGATAGATTTTGAATCTTAATTATCTTACATCCGGTATAAAACTCATTTTGCTTTATTTTGCTTTACTTAATTTTACATTTAAATTAATATTTATTTATTTTTAATCATTTGATATATTTTTTAGTTTCTTTATTTTTTTATTTATCTTTTAATTTGTCTCTCTATGAAATCGACACCCCAAAGTTATGTTACAATTACCGCGTTATTCTTTAGACGTAATCAAACAACAATAAATAGATGTGCCCTCTTAGGCCAAACCATAGATAATTTCATACCAAAATTGTAAAATAAATTTCTGAAGCTAAATACAATGCTTAATATTAACTTATTGAGTTCTAATAACTCGTGAGTTTAAAGTGAGTCAATCTTGACCTAAAAAAATAAATAAGCACAACTTCTTATTGAGTTAAACCTGAATCAAGTCTAGCTCAACTTACCTCGAGTCATTTTCCTCTCAACATCTCTTTAAAAATAAATTAGAATAATATATACTATTATATCCCTTCTTATTGTAAAAATTACCTCTATCCCATTTTAAATTTTATGAATGATGAATCTCACCTAATTTTTATTAAACACATGCATGTCAACTTTCCATACAATTGAAAAACTTAATCAATTTTAGTTTAATGTTTTTTTAAATTTAAAAAAAATGAGTAGCTGAGTATAACTTAAGTAAAATTCAGAAATGTTGGTGTAATTTACATTTTTTTTAATCTCTTCAAAAGAGTTTGAAAAATATTATAAATAAATATACATAATATATTTTTTTAATTGAATCTGTTATTCTTTTAGAAACGCTGACACTAGTGGCTATATATGTTGATGATCCTATTTTATATATACACAGCAACATTAACCCATTAATTTGCACAGGCTTTTAGCAACAAGATTTAATGATGTTCATGTCGTGACTAAAATCAATATTTTTATAGGGTGTGTGATTGTCAAAGTCTCATATATTCTCGATTTAGAGGTTTGCACATCTAATATAGTAATAATAATAAAACGCTCAAATATACTTGTTTTCTGGATCGAAAGTCGAAATATATGCCATTGGTGGCTAATATACTCTAGTTGGTTATATGTTATTACTGAGTTTGAATGTAATGAAAAATCATAAAAAAATAGTTTCCAATATTGCTAAAATAAAAAGAATAAATGTCGGGCTTAGGCCCCGTTTTAATTTTTTTTTTAAAAGAATGAATGTTAATAAAAGTTCCTCAACTTGGTAAGATTTTTTTTTTACGAAGAAAAAAATTATTAAAAACAAAGGCTAATGACACTTACAAAAAAAAATTCTTATCCAAAAAGAGAAAAAAAAAGTAAATATATTCTACACTCCGAACTAATTAATGTTTTTTTAATTCTGCTCTTTATCTGAAATCTATCGATATTTAAGCATCTTTTATATCAAAAATTAACACAAGAGTATTGCAACTTGAATAATATATTACGTCTCTTATCAAAATAGATCTAAAAATCACATTCACGGTTCCACTTGCAAGATCATCATCATAGGAACAATCACAAGAGAAAACCAAAATACTCACAAAAGGACAACGATAACAAAATCAAAATTACAATATCTGTCATTAAAAAAAAGAGATCTAGACAAACATATTCAAGATCTAAATTCAAGATCTATTAGATATGAACCACTACTAAAAGAACACACCAGATAAAAGAAATGGAGACGATGGAACTGCTACTAAAGATGGAGAACGACAGCCCTCACTCTTGCACTCTCATAAAAAGGAAGATCAAAACAAGATAGGAGAGAGAATGAGTGACTAGGCTTGACTCTTCCCTTCTAAGTTCTATAGCAACATTAAGTTGTCTATTTCCAATTGGTAAGATTAATTTTAAAATTTTGAATTTGATTAATATGTGAGTAGCACGAGAAGTTTTTACTTAAACTCAAAGATATGTCATAACTTTAAAACGAAACATAATTCTTGTACACCTTCACATTATGATAAATGGTAGACTTCCGAGCCAAATACAAATACTCAAAGTGTTAGACCCGTAAGGGAAGAGCTTCCATAAGCTAACAACCGTTGCACTTCATCATCCTAATTAAAATTGAATCTGTCAACGAAAAGTATGTATGTATCTAATATATATTTGCCATACAGCCAAGAGCCTTGTGATTTGTCATGTCTGCCTAGAAACATATGATGCAAAGTTTGGTTTTTTAATAAAATTTTGTGCATCCATATATTCTCTATATTATAATTGTTGTGAAAATTTCTTAATCGGAACAGTGGTTATATCTTAATAAAATATGTAAAAAAAAATTTCTTTATAGTTAACATAAAAATCAAAAACTACAATTGATCCATAAATGCCCGAACCTGATCGGATCGAAGTGCCGTGGTTTGTCCCCCGGCCCCCCCCCCCCTCCCTTTCTTTTTGATAGATTTTACCCCCTTGTTTTTCTACAGTAGCGAAGAGACTTCTTTCTTTGTCAATGTCATAAAGTCCTTTCCTGTTTTCAATGTGTCACTGGGCAATGGGCATTGGCATTGAACTTATGTGATAGAACAAGTGATCACAACTAATTGAAGACAGTCTAAAAGTTGCAATTTGGGTTTTGACCCAAACCTAATTGATCCCTTTAAATAGTATGTTCCAAGGCTGGTATTGGCATCTTCAATCACTACCATTGATAAATTTATTTCCAGATATTTTTTTTAACAGGAAACAGAAATGGTGGGTTTTGAGTGTTCTCCAAATCATACGCAACCGCTACTAAGACAAATTAAGACGCAAACATACAATGCAAGCGTTTAGCTGTACATTAGTTTCTATTTATTCATTGCTACCCTACTTGCTGGGCTAACCTCAAATAGGAGGACAGGGGGAGGAAATTTAGATAAATGTCTTGGATTCAAATCATACTACAACTTCTTCATACATTAGAAAAGACTTATTATTTATTCATCTATCATTTGCATTGAGATAATTTAAGGATGAAAAGAATTAACTCAAACTAATTAAAAGAACCAAAAAAAAAAACACACACACACACATCCGGAATTAATATAAAGTATATAATTTATTTGGTAAAAGTTATGGAATTTAAGATAATTAGAATGGATATAGATCCAAACCCTAATATGACTTCTCAATGTATCAAAACCAAGAATGAGTGACACTGCTTGTAGAGGAGAACCAATTGAATTCAATGGTTTTGCACATTTAGTTCCGCCAATTATTTAGTTTTGCTAACTAACTAGTTCCTAAGCTGTCGCTGAGATCCTATTTTTAAGAGTGTAAGATGATCATTATTAAATTCAAAAAGGGTAGCAACTTCTTATTCATATAAAAAGGCAGAAGCAGAATGTTGGAGGGGACCGCGCCGCACACAGGGAAGAAAACACCTTGGCAGCGTGGAGTGTGGACTTAAAAGAGAAAATTGCATATAGTTTTGTGCAATAAAAAATTTAGTGCAATAATTTTATTATATTTTAATCTCATTATATCTTATTAAATTCTTTGTATAAAATGGATGATCAAATTTTGATTATTTTGATATTATTGTATTAAATTATTTTTATTAAATTTTAAGATTTGATGTTTAATGATTCTATTTTTTTAATAGATTATATGAATGAATTTTAAGTTGAATTTAGTCATATTTTTCTTATATTTTATAATTTATTTGTGTTATTTAAATGTTAGTAATAAATGTTGAATATCAATTATAATTTCTTATTAGAGTTATATTTGATGGTTTAATAATTATTATTAATTAAGAAAATTTTATCATACATATGATTATTATTTTTAATGTTTTATTGATATATTTTTCATGAACGCATACTTGTCGCTAGATGTACTTGAGTTAAATTATGTAAATAAAATAATTTGGTATAATTAATGTTAAATTTAATTTTGATAGATTTTGAATCTTAATCATCTTATATTTAGTATAAAACTCATTTTGCTTTATTTTGTTTTACTTAATTTTGTATTTAAATTAATATTTATTTATTTTTAATCATTTGATATTTTTTTAGATTCTTTATTTTTTAATTATATTTTAATCTGTCTCTCTGTAGAATCAATATTCTAAAATTGTGTTACAATTACCGTGTTATTCTTTGAACGTAATCAAGCAACAATAAATAGATGTGCCCTCTTAGGCCAAACCATAGATAATTTCATACCAAAATTGTAAACTAAATTTCTGAAGCTAAATACAATGCTTAATATTGACTTGCTGAGTTCTAGTGACTCGGGAGTTTAAAGTGAGTTAACCTTGACTTGAAAAAAAAAAATAGGCACAATTTTTTATTGAGTTAAACCTGAACCGAGTCTAGCTCAACTTACCTCGACTTATTTTCCTCCCAACATATCTTTAAAAACAAATTAGAATAATATATACTATTATATCCCTTCTTATTTTAAAAATTACCTCTACCTTTTTTAAATTTTATGAATGATGAATCTCACCTAATTTTTATTAAACACATGCATGCCAACTTTCCATACAATTGAAAAAATTAATCAATTTTAGTTTAATGTTTTTTTAAATTTTTTAAAAAAATGAGTAGCTGAGTATAACTTAAGTAAATTTCAGAAATGTTGGTGTAATTTACTTTTTTATAATCTCTTCAAAAAAGTTTGAAAAATATTATAAATAAATATACATAATATATTTTTTTAATTGAATCTGTTATTCTTTTAGAAACGCTGACACTAGTGGCTATATATGTTGATGATCCTATTTTATATATACACAGCAACATTAACCCATTAATTTGCACAGGCTTTTATAGCAACAAGATTTAATGATATTCATGTCGTGACTAAAATTAATATTTTTATAGGGTGTGTGATTGTCAAAGTCTCATATATTCTCGATTTAGAGGTTTGCACATCTAATATAGTAATAATAATAAAACACTCAAATATGCTTGTTTTCTGGATCAAAAGTCGAAATATATGCCATTGGTGGCTAATATACTCCAGTTGGTTATATGTTTTAAATTACTGAGTTTGAATTTAATGAAAAATCATAAAAAATAATTTCCAATATTGCTAAAATAAAAATAATAAATGTCGGGCTTAGGCCCCGTTTTAATTTTTTTTAAAAAAAGAATGAATGTTAATAAAAGTTCCTCAACTTGGTAAGATTTTTTTTGACGAAGAAAAAAATCATTAAAAACAAAGACTAATGACACTTACAAAAAATAAAAAAATAAAATCTTATCCAAAAAGAGAAAAAAAAAGCAAATATATTCTACACTCCGAATTAACTAATGTTTTGTAATTTTGTTCCTTATCCGAAGTCTATCGATATTCAAGCATCTTTTATATCATAAATTAACATGAAAGTATTGCAATTTGAATAGTATATTACATCTCCTCTCAAAATAGATTTAAAAATCACCTCCACGACTCCACTTGCAAGATCATCATCATAGGAACAATCACAAGAGAACCAAAACACCCACAAAAGGACAACGATAACAATATCAAAATCACAATATCTGTCAGTGAGAGAAACAGATCTCGATAAATATATTTAAGATCTATTAGATTTGAGTCACTTATTAAAAAAAATACACCAAATAAAAAAAATAGAGATGATGAAACTGCTACTAAAGATGGAGAACAACAACCCTCACTCTTGCACTCTCATAAAAAAGAAGATCAAAACAAGATAGGAGAGAGAGTGACTGACTAGGGCTGACTCTTCCCTTCTAAGTTCTATAGCAACATTAAGTTGTCTATTTCCAATTGGTAAGATTAATTTTAAAATTTTGAATTTGATTAATATGTAAGTACCATGAGAAGTTTTTACTTAAACTCAAAGATATGTCCTAACTTTAAAATGAAACATACTTCTTGTACACCTTCACATTATGATAAATGGTAGACTTCCAAGCCAAATGCAAATACACAAAGTGTTAGACCCGTAAGGGAAGAGCTTCCATAAGCTAACAGCCGTTGCACTTCATCATCCTAATTAAAATTGAATCTGTCAACGAAAAGTATGTATGTATCTAATATATATTTGCCATACAGCCAAGAGCCTTGTGACTTGTCATGTCTGCCTAGAAACATATGATGCAAAGTTTGGTTTTTTAATAAAATTTTGTGCATCCATATATTCTCTATATTATAATTGTTGTGAGAATTTCTTAAACGGAACAGTGGTTATATCTTAATAAAATATGTAAAAAAAAATTCTTTATAATTAACTTAAAAAACAAAAACTACAATTGATCCATAAATGCCCGAACCTGATTGGATCGAAGTACCGAGGTTTGTCCCCCGCCCCCCCCCCCCTTTTTCTTTTTGATAGATTTTACCCCCTTGTTTTTCTACAGTAGCGAAGAGACTTCTTTCTTTGTCAATGTCATAAAGTCCTTTCCTGTTTTCAATGTGTCACTGGGCAATGGGCATTGGCATCGAACTTATGTGATAGAACAAGTGATCACAACTAATTGAAGACAGTCTAAAAGTTGCAATTTGGGTTTTGACCCAAACCTAATTGATCCCTTTAAATAGTATGTTCCAAGGCTGGTATTGGCATCTTCAATCACTACCATTGATAAATTTATTTCCAGATATATATTTTTACAGGAAACAGAAATGGGGGGTTTTGAGTGTTCTCCAGATCATACGCAACCGCTACTAAGACAAATTAAGACGTAAACATACAATGCAAGCGTTTAGCTGTACATTAGTTTCTATTTATTCATTGCTGCCCTACTTGCTGGGCTAACCTCAAATAGGAGGACAGGGGGAGAAAATTTAGATAAATGTCTTGGATTCAAATCATACTACAACTTCTTCATACATTAGAAAAGACTTATTATTTATTCATCTATCATTTGCATTGAGATAATTTGAGGATGAAAAGAATTAACTCAAACTAATTAAAAGAACCAAAAAAAAAAAAACACACACACACACACCCGGAATTAATATAAAGTATATAATTTATTTGGTAAAAGTTATGGAATTTAAGATAATTAGAATGGATGAGAATGTGATTAGAAACTATAGATCCAAACCCTAATAGGACTTCTCAATGTATCAAAACAAAGAATGACACTCCTTGTAGAGCAGAACCAATTGAATTCGATGGTTTTGCACATTTAGCTCCACCAATTATTTAGTTTTGCTAACTAGCTAGTTCCTAAGTTGTAGCCGAGGCACTTTGGGACTTCGAATCCATCCAAGAAGACCAAGACAAGCAAAATTAGATACGCAATCAGTGATTCACTACGTTTAAGGCTATCGTAGTACTTGAAGGTCATGATTGCTGAAAGTGAAGGCCTTTATTATATATGAATACGATGACTTCCCCATGTCTCATTCAGTACAACAACAAATTTTCACTACAAGATGAAACACATTAATTTATTCATAGACTCAAAATTACTAAGAAAAATTGAAAGAATTAACAACAAAACGGTTCTGATTTACACACATGCAATTAAACTATAAACTTATATATGATGATCAGAGCTCTTCTTCACTTTCTTCCCAACCCAAATGGATCATATTCATAACTAACTACAATATAATTCTTTCTCACATAACACCTCGTTTTTAAGTTTTGTTGCCCATATATAGAATAAATTTTCTATTATTATATGTACTGAGGAAGGAGTATAAGTGTAATATGGACAAATGAATGCACTGCAAATAAAAGAATAGTCGGCACATAGGCTCTGCGGTCAGTCACTACTCCTGTTTTATTTTGTGGGAAAAAAACAATGTTACAGTACAATCAGTCTCAATCACAAAGTGAATATATATAGGTTTAATACGTGAAAATGGGAATATGGTAAAAATTTTAAGGCTCTCTGAAAATATTGATGTATGAATGACACCAGCATCTTATAAACATATGGTTGGTATCATAGACTTTTTCCATAAATAATGATATAATTTTGTGAATCAACATCTTGTGTGGACCTAGATTTTCCCATCACAAAGGCAAATGCTACAGAGAAAGTGACCAATCTTCAGCTGCATTTAAAGCTCTGTTTGTTTCTTGGGGAAGTGATTTTCCTGTCAAATAACCCATTTCTCATCATGACCCATGTGACGTTCAGCTTGAACTCATTAATTATGCTTTCAGGTATATGTACAAATCACTGAATCAGTACCAGAAAATAGAACCAATATGCTTCAGTTAACCACCATTTTCGCTCAAAAATCAAAGACTCTAACCCCCTTTGCTTCAAGTTCAATTGCCGGTTCTCCAAGTCTGTTCGTTTAAATTGATGCAATACAAAAATACTCTACACTGCCCAGGTATTGGAAGTGATATGTGTCTCCGATAAATGGGATGTGTGTTAAATTCTTGGATAAATTTTATTAGGAGAGATCACACTGTTTTGCTTCTGAATTGAAATTTTGGAATGGACATATTCACCAATGACAATTTAGGAATGATCAAATCTAAGGTAATTGTTATGGTATATCCTATTAAGTTTGAGTGTATTATATATTTTTGACTTTTATCTGTAATAGTAAGTTTTTTTTTTGTAGGTTATTTTTTTTTTTAGACTATGTTACTGTCCATGTTAAAGGTCAGCCAGAGGTATTGTTCATGCTGAAAATATTGTTTATGCCTAGAAAAATATTATTCATGTCAGAAAAAATATTGTTTACGTCAAAAAAAATATGTTTATGTCCAAAAAATACTGTTCAAGCTAAAAAAATATTGTTCATGCCAGAAATTACTATTTACATATTTTAAAATTACACAGTTCTGTAAATAATACCAGTTAAAATTATATCAATCAATCTTTATATTTTTTCATAAATAACTGTACATACTAAAAGTTTTTTCTAAAACTATTACTATTGAAAAATCTTATAAATTTTAACTGATAATATTTATATAGTTATATAATTTAAAAAAATTGGAGGTGATCAATTTCTTAAAATTATAACTGTTTTTTAAAAAAATTATAAATTTTAACTGATAATATTTATACAATTATACAATTTAAAAAATTAGAGGTAACCGATGGTAGTCGACAAACAAATTTTTAACTGCGATGACAATGGTGATGGTAGTAAGTAAAAAAAATATAACACTAAAAAAATTAAAAAAAATATATAAAAAAAATGAAATCTACTTAGCAAGTTTCTTGTAATTGATATAAGTCATTGATTTATTTTATAAATAAATCAATAGCTTAGATTATGAGGTGTATGATACACCTTCCAAAGAATGGTGTATATTAAAAATGGCCCAAATCTAATCTAAACTTAAAATAAAACTGGAAATTGAATAAAAAATTGAAATCTAATTAAAATGAAATAAATTTGATTTTTTAAAATCTATTGAATTGAATCATTTTTTGTTTTAATTTTTAAAATCGATTTTATCTAATCTAAATTAACTAATATTATATAATATAAATTTTTATTTTTAAATTTATACTTTTAATTTTAATTTCTCACATATTTCTCTTATTTTATGTATTATTCTCAATTAAATATTAATTAATATATATTAAATGAATTGCTCTCAATCTAAAAATTAATTTAAATTAAATCGGTTTAAAAATTTAAATTAAGTCTATTCAATCCAATTCAAATTAATATAAATCATATTATTTGATTTAATTGATTATTTTAATTCAAAACTTATCAGAATTGGGCCATAAATAGAATTGCTGGTAGAGTGATTATAAGTTTATTGTTGTATAAACAATTAAATGAGAAATTCTTATATAAATATAAAGCACCCAAATTAGTTATATTTAATCAATCATATCATTAATTAATAAATAATTATTATATTTAATTAATAATTAGTTATCATAACTTATTATAATTAATGATATGATTGTCAAATATACTTAATTTGTGTGCTTTAGGTTTATGTAATAATCTATCCAATTAAATATGTACATCAGTTTAATTTAGAGAGAGAGAGAGAGAGAGTTTTTAACAAAAAAACATTCTTGTCTATATTTCTTGTCCATCAAACATGGTTACGGGATAGACGATTCTCCTCCATGAATCTTATTGCACACACTCTAATTATATTTCAATTTGAACTCTTCAAATTGAAGTTAAAATATATGTATTCCCTTGCACATTGACAATTTTCTTTCTACATCATCAAATTATTGACGAAACTTTTTTTTTTAAAAAAAAGGTACAAATTTTAGACATTCTTGTCTATATTTCTTGTCCATCAAAACATGGTTACGGGATAGACGATTCTCCTCCGTGAATCTTATTGCACTCACTCTAATTATATTTGAATTTGAACTTTTCAAATTGAAGTTAAAATATATTGTATTCCCTTGCACATTGACAATTTTCTTTCTACATTATCAAATTATTGACGAAACGAAAAATGAAAATTAGTATTTGGATTTGCTTGTAGGTAATGCCTTCAGCATCTTTTTCGTATTCTATACCATTTGTTTGGAGGGGGATTCTTGGTAGTTGTTATGCTATCCATAATTATACTTAATGTGAGTTGTCAAAATTTATTTGTTATTCATTTTAGTATAACTGTTTAAAATTTTATTAAATAAAATTAATAAACAATCAATAATTAACAACTCACTTTGAATATTGATATTTGTAATATATATATATATATATATGGGTAATGAAGTAATCCCCACAACACATATATTATTGCTCAGTACACATATATTATTGCTCAGTGGTTTTGATACCCACAAGTGATATGACCTAAAGTATATAATTAATAGTTTATTGAGATAAATGGTTAATTATATTATTTCTTGTCAATGGTTAAATCAATTGGATAAATGATCAATGAGTTTGTTATTAATTATATAAATGAATAATGCCATATAGTAAAAAAATTGGACAGAATTCAACAAGAATTTGTTAAAATCTAAGGATAATTATTGGATAAATCAAAGTGATATAGAGAGTACTTGTCTATTTAAGATTAAAAATAATGCCAACTTATTTTGATAAAAATCTTAGCAAAAAATTTATGACTATTTAATATTTTGTTATATATATATAAATAAGTGTTTAATTTAATTTGGCAGTTGGTTAATAATGTATGTTATTCTACCTTTTAGGAGTAGGGTAGTGCCACCCTTGTTTTGAAAATTTGAATGGATTCAGAAAGTAACTTCCTATTGCTATTTATATTTTATTTCGAAAAAGAAGAAGAAAGAAAACCTCTCTTATCGTTTTCTTAATTAATTATAACCTCAAAAGAGAATTAGACAATAGACAAGTATGATATTTTGTTTTAGCAGTGACAATGAGTTTTGAATTTATGGATTTATGTGAATCATCTAAAATACCTCATAATTAACCCATATATATCTGTGTGTTAAAAGCAAATGCAACTATATTACCAGGTTGGGTGAGTAGAGATTTATGTTAATAACTCAAAAGAAAAACAAAGTTACGAAGAGTTGGTGATGCAAGGCGTACATGGTAACTAGAAGTTTCACATTCTGGCATGTTTAAACCAACCGGTAGGCCACACGTGTATGAATGCCCCATGTGCCATTTCATCCATATGTTTATTAGTCTTGACATGGATAATTAAGTGCTGAAAGAGCCATTCCTCTAACTATGACCGGAATCCCTGATTAGATTACATCCTTGAAAATGAGAATACAAAGGCATTTGACCTAAATTTAGAAACAATTTCTTCAGAAGTCATGTTAGTTGGGACCCCACTAATTAAGTAGTGGCCTCAACTCAGTGCTCCATGTCATTGACATTAAGGCTCATCCACCTCTAATTAATTATTTCCCTTATTTGAATTCACAACCAAAGTAATAAAGGAAAAATATTGTCTCACATTAGAATGACTGATACTAGTCACCCACAATTTGGCTATATCACTTAGGCTTATAGCCTTGTCAAGATCGACCATTATTCTAGATGATGTAGAACATACAGAATCTCTCTCTCTCTCTCTCTCTCTCTCTCTCTGTATATATATTTTGTTTATTTCTTTATTTATTTGACTGATACCCAACTTATAATTATATAATGAGAAGGAAAGAGGTTTAAACCATGTCTAGGTTTAATTGATGTTCTTTTAATTGTTTAATGTCATAATCAAATCTCTGCACGATCAATATCGTATATATTTGAGAATTATATATTAACGTCTTGGCAACAGTACAACACTTTGATTTATAACTTAATTTAATATGATGAATTTTTGTTCCAAATAGGTAGGTTAATGAGATTTATGAGGCATAAATGAAATTCATTATAAGTCTGAAAAAGAGTGAGAGCTGAGATGTTTGCTTACAAGATGACAAAGGTATGCTATATTGGCGACACTTGGTGGGCATGCCCCATCATTAGTTGTCTAGTTCAAAGCAAATGACGCCCTACATCGGCAGTACGTGGTACTCAGTTAATTTTTTGAGGAGGGCCGGTTTTGAAGGGTTATTATAAAGGACTGTTTAGAGATTTCTCAATCTTAAATTGAGAATTAATTTTACATCATTCATATGCCTAAAATCATATTCACATATAAACTAAATAACTAATCAAACAAAAACAAAAAAGCTTATACTGTGTTTTTTATTTAAGAAAAACAATGTTAGGTCACAATGTAGCAATAATAACTAACACTTCCTTAAACATTGAATTGAAGCTGTATAATTACGTGCAAGATAAATCTTATCAAATGCTTACATCGATTTACAAATTGGAGTCTTGATTCAAAATTTCTCCATCGCTAAAGTAAAAATGGGAATGCATGACCAACGTTAATATTAAATTTTGTTGAACTAATTAAAGAATTTATTTTTTATCTATTATCAATATACTTTTTATTTTACATTTTCATTTAACTACATTTGATACATTAAAAATTTTGACTGTAATAATAATTGTATAAGATATCAAATTAAATTTTTTTAATGATATATCAACATTTGTTTAAATTATAGTATAAATTTCTTAATAAATTACCTAAAACTGCAACTTATTACAGGACTCAGAATTGAGTTTGGCATTCAAATATGCTCCTGACACATTGCTTTTTGGCATTTGTTAGTCACATGATCATTGTCTCTGTTCATTATCACCTTTAAAAGCTTACACTCAGTAATGAGAGGATATATATCCACTCAAGAAACTTCAGCTACGAAAGGTTCATTGGCAGAGACTTTGCCGTATAGGGCTCGTGTTTTGTCCTAGACAAAATGGTCACCTAGATTTAATTTTTAGAAAATTTGCATGTGTCTTATGGTCCATTTCTTTTTGGTCAAGCCCTTTTTCCCTCTTCTTTTTGAAGTGATCAATAGTTACATCAGAGGGTCCTCCATTTCTCTGAAACAGTTTCACCGTTGATTGCATGGCTATGTCCTACAATTTGGGTGTGAGTACTTTCATGTTGCCAAAAAGCATATCTGCCAGCAGCCAGTATTAGCTGTGTTCAGTACCACTTATGAACTCATGTCCTTTCGACTTTGGTATGTGAATATTCTTGTCTAAATTAATATTTGAGGAATACATTATGTCTCTCTATACACATAAATACACACACAAACATGTTAGAGGAATGTGTTTTAGTTTGCATATATTTCTATGATTCTTTTATATATTTAATTAAAAATTGTTATCACAATTTAAAATTAGTACATTCAAAATTTTATCGAGCTTAACTATTTGAAAATCATGTGACAATTTACTTATATTTCTTCATAATAATTGTTTTATATTTCCATCGTATTTTAATTAAGAATATTTTTTCTTAATAGTGAAAGAAGAGGGTGATCAAAATGGGACCAACAATGTGTTCAACTTAAAAACTTAAATATTAGGTATAACATATAACACCTGAAAACATCATGTCTAAAAGTTAAAAACCTATATCTACCAAGAAAAATGCTATTTCAACGAAAATTGAAGAAATAAAAATGACAATTAATGTACAGAATTATTTATGAAGGAAGTGTTGATAGGAAATGTTGGTTTAACGAGGCCATTCTTAATCTAAAATTAAAAATGACTGCTTTTATGAATTTTTTTTTAAATAACACTATATAATTGTATATAATCTCAAAGAAGAAGGTGAAAATGGGACCAACAATTTGTTCAACTTAAAAACTTAAAATATTTGGCATAACATATAACACCTAAAAACATAATCTCTAAAGTGAAAACCCATATCTATCAAGAAAAATGCTATTTCCACGAGAATTTAAGAAATAAAATTGATAACTAATATACGGGATTATCTTATATTATATGTAATCTTATGAAGAAAGTGTTGGTATGAAATGCTGGTTTAATGAGGCCATTCTGAAACTACAAATAAAAATTACAAACTTTATGAAAGATTAAAAAAAAATAACACTATGTCTCAATTCCACATGGTTTTTGGTGAAAGAATAGTTTTTAATTCGAAGTAGTTTTTGTGGGGGCAAGCTATAAGATAGTAAACTTACGCCAAAAATAGTTCCACTCAGAGAGAGAAGAGAAGAGTGATAAATAGGATCTATAATGACGTAGTTTTGACAGGTCAGGACGATAAAATAATTATAAAGCAACGTCACCAAATACCAAACATGTTCTTAAACAAATGGACAACAGCAAACGCCAAGGTCATCAAATAGAGTCCGGATCTTCTTCAGTATTGTAGAGTCCAGTATTTTTTTATATATAAAAATTATACATATATTTTATTATATTATATTTTATTTATATATATATTTTATTTATTTTATTTTATTTATAACATACATATAAAAAAGCACAGAACCCTCCAGTACTGGAAAGGATCCTGGCTCCATCAAATATATTTTTATAACGATTCCGACTTTTGTTATATCATTGTTTATGGCTTAAGTCAATAAACTCAAACTCTCAATACATACATCGTTCAACCCGATTATCAACCCTTGTTATCTTTTTCAACGGATGAGTACTCCACATTAAATGAAAGGAAGAAAGAAACTTAAAGTGAGTGTGCAAGTTAAACAAGGCGCTTGCAAATATACACTCCATTAAATTAGAATGTATAATATACTATTGACTATGATTTTATAACAGCAGATTTTTTTTAGTAAATTCTTTTTTTTTATAGAAATCATGTATACTGTTTATGTTAAAAAAATATTATTTACACTAAAAAATATTATTTACACCAAAAAAATATTATTTATGTCTAAAAAACCATTGTTTTAATTGGAAAAAACATTATTTATACCCAAAAAAACATTATTTATCAAAAAAATATTATTTATATATTTTAAAATTACACAATTCTGTAAATAATATCAATTAAAATTATATCGGTTAGTTTTTATATTTTTTCATAAATAACTGTGTATACTAAATTTTTTTCTAAAATTATTACTGTTAAAAAATTTTATAAATTTTAACTGATGATATTTATACAGTTATACAATTTAAAAAAATTAGAAGTGATCGAGTTTTCTAAAATCATAACTGTATTTTTTGAAAAATCTTATAAATTTTAACTGATAATATTTATACAATTATATAATTTAAAAAAATTATAATGATAACAAGTGGTAGTCGAGAAAATAACATAATGATAACAATGATAATGATAATATGTAAAAAATATAATACTAAAAAATAAAAAAAAAAAAAAAAAAAAAAAACTTACAAAATAAATTTTTTGTAATTGATCCAATTGATTTATTTTATGAATAAATTAACTACTTATATTATAAGGTATATCTTAGAAATGCCGTTAAACAAACGCTGATCTTATTGACTTTAATTCTCGTGAGATTTTCAAGATTTTGTTGCGAAACCCAAAAAAAAAGGATGATTTGAGGCTGCAGCTTTATCATCATCCTTTCATCCTTATACTGAAAGTACTTTTTCTTCAGTTTATAAAAAAAAATTGTTCGTTTTTATTTGTTAATTTAAAAAATAATAAAATATTAATTATTTTTTAACTTTATTCTTAGTATTAGTAAATATAAGAGAAAATAATAATAAAATAATATTATTATTTTAAGTTTTTTAATAAATAATAATTATATCAAGTGGAGTTATTTTTACTAAGAATTAAAATTAAAATTATTAAGAATTTGTCTACCAAAAAATTATTAATAACTTTTTAAATTCTTGTACAACTATTTTAAAATACAAATAAAAAATAATGGAAGGAGTACAAAGTAAGAGGGGATGGGGGGCCTAGCTGGCCATTGAAATACAGGATAGAGAACGATTTTTAAATATTGTTCACCTATGTATACAAGTAAAAGTAAAAAGAAATACTATATTTTACAAAATGATATTTCTATATATAATTTAATTACCTCGTATTTGATACTCTTTTTCTTTTGGACTTTAACTCGAAAATGATATTCATGATCAATCTAGTGTGAATAATCCATTTCTAGTCGTTGTTTAGATGAGTTTACGAATATCATCTCGGAACCTATATACATATGTTATGTAAAAAAAGACCTATATATACCTATCAATCTTTTTATTTTATTTTAAAAAAAAATTAGTTTTTGTATCATGTTTAAGCAGAGAAACTGCATTTTCTTTATCATCCTCCTAGAAACTTCGGAAAAATGCTAAAAATTCGATAAAATATTTAATAGAATAGTTAGTTAAGATGAAGGTGCGTTTCCTTTGTTAAATACAGAAAGTCATTTTTTAGGAAAGGCCAAGAATGAACATTAAGAAAAAAAAATCTTATTTATTTTATGTGTGTGTATATAGATATTTAGACACACGCAAAACATATGTTCTTTAACAGGATCGACTGCGGATGCTATGGTGATTCCTTTTATTTTTTGTACACCATACACTTTTGAATTTATTTGTAATAACAAATTTTTGTTATTGTTTCAAGTTGTATTTTTTTTTTTGTTATTGTTTCTTTTACAAACTACTGTTACCACCTCTGGCCGACACCCACTGGCCACCTTTGGTCACCGTTGTCCACTTTCGATTGATCATTGTTTATTTTTTTAAAATTATATAATTGTATAAATAATATTGATTAAAATTATATTAATTTTTATATTTTTTTATAAATAATTGTACATATTAAAAATTTTATAAATTTTAACTGATAATATTTACACATAATAATACAATTTTTTTCATGTGAGTATGTAAGAAGTTTTTAAAAAATATTTTTTAACTAATAATGTTATCGATTTTAACTAATTAAAAAAATATTACCAATGTTCAACTGTAATATTTACACATGATAATATTTTTTTTAATTTTTTTCCTAAAACCATAATTATGTATGTTGAAATTTTTTATAAATTTTAACGATAATATTTATATAATTATATAATTTAAAAAATAAAATAAAAGTGACCAATGGTGGCGGATGGTTGCCGATCGATGGTGTACGATGACCTGCAAGCAGCGTACAGTAATCTGTTGACCGACGACAGTAGTGATGGTAATATATAAAAAAAATATAAACTAAAAAAAATCTACTTAATAGATTTCTTATACTTAATTTAAGTCATTAATATTTTTTATAATTAAAAGATGATGTATATTAGATACCACCTGAATTGACATTGAAACTTGACCTGTGTATATTTTTGCTTTGATCCAATATTTTCTGATTATAAATGTCTTTCTTAATAATTTAATACTTGGGTATGGATAAGCTTATGGGTTTAATTTTCATGTATTATAAAGTTTTATACCATTAATCAATTACATGTCATCACATGTGTAATTTTTAAAATAATTATTATGAGAATTAAATATTTTTAATAACGTGGTAATATATAATTAAATGACATTGTAAAGTATTTTTACACTGAATAAATTATGATTAAATCTTAAACTTATTTAACATATATATAACTTTGCTACAACATATATATATATATATAAAACTAAAACTATACTAGGGAGGCATCATGATTTATTTGAGAAAGAAATTGAGTAATTAAATATCAAGGGTAAAGAATGGGGATGGTGAGAAATTGATTACCGTAGCCTTAATTATAAGACAATTTCTTCCGAGTCTAGAGAACGACATGGCCGAAAAAGATCATTTCCGAACTTCTATAGGGTGTATAAATGACTAATTCAAAGCATTAGTGTAAAGTTAAGTCCACCGTAATGAAATTCTTGCCAAATCTCTGATGGGGCATACCCTATCTATCACCACAAAGGTCAAACACACACACACACAAACTTCTATGACCCACCCCAAGAGATTCCAAAGTCGTCATACATAATTCATCATTATAGATCGCTATATTTTTTCAGTGGTTTTTTTTTACAGATATATGTATTTTTTAATATATAATGAGAAATTCTTAAGTTAATATTACTTATTATATACACTTAAATTAACAGTTAACTCATATAAAGTATTTTTTAAAAAAAATTCTTAACTAAATATGATCTAATACATTATTTTTAAATACTCAAATTATTTAACATATATAAAAATATTTTTAAAATTAAATATATTTTTATTATAAATTCTATAATTATACATATCAAATAATAATTTAAATATTTATAATAAATCATACGTAATTAAAAATTGCTCTCTTTAAAAAAAATACAACATAACTCACACAACCTTACACATTTTAACTATTGATTTGAGTTTTTATAATTAGCAGTTCGTAAGAATTTCTTCACCTATATATGTTTTCTATGGGAGACTTGCCTCTTTAGGATTGGCCACCAAACCCCACTAATTACATCATCGTTCAACTTCTCTTCTTGGCTTTCTGATAGAGAAAAACTATAGCCTCAATGAGTTCCATAAGCAAAGCTCCTTCCTCCAATGATATTTCCAAGTCCCCAGAGGAGAGTGGTTGGACTATGTACTTTGAGGACTTCTTTAACAACCATAATGATAACCAGAAGTGTTCCATCTCTTTATCTGGTGTTGCTAGCTCCTCCTCTCTTGTCTCCGATGCTACTTCTTTGGCTCCGAAAAAATTGGCTGATAGCGAGCAAGCTGAGGAGTTTTCTGTGAATAAAAATGGTAAGAGGTCAAGTTTCAAGAAGAGGAAGAATATCATAACAACTTTGGTTGACGACGCTTTGGAAGATACTGCAAGTTCTCCTCTCAATAGTCCCAAGGTTCATTTTTCTTCTTCTCCTTTTTCTTTTTCCTACATTATTACCATTTATTTCTTTCTAGTAAAAGTTTAATTATATTAATAATCATTTAGTTCTATAATTTACCCTTGGCATTTTTAGGTTTACGCGAACCAGTTTGACTTTGACAAGCCAAAATAGATGAAAGAAGTAAACCTTTCTCAGGCAGGTTCAACCCAATTTACATAGATAATATAATGTTTATCTGTGTGGTTTTTTGAAAGAAATATTTTCTTTGGCTATTTGGAAAGGAAAGGAAAATAATATACGTAAGAATTACATAAACAAAGACTGTAACTTCAAACCAAAATAATTTTTCATTCCTTTTTCATTTTTCCTTATGCCTTTCTCGCTAAAATGATGTCCTCAGTCCCCTATAATTTTAGTGGTGTACTCTTCCATACATGCATGTTGATTGTGGAAGTGTATGATTTATGCATTTTTCAACTAACAAGTTGCCATTTTGTTTTGTCTTTGTAGGAGAAAGGCAATACCTCAGGACAAAGAGCTGAGCGAAAAGAATTGAGTTTTAATGGGAGGGACAGTGACTGCACAGAAATAAAGAGAGGTCCTTGCTTGGTTCCTTTGTCTTTGGTAGTGAACTATCTAGGTTGATTAGTTTTATGTTAAAGTACTACTACTCCATATGCACCTCTCTCTCTCTCTCTTAGCACACAAAGAAAATCATGCTAGAGCATGTTGCTGCATATCATGAATCGAACCATTTTCCGCTGTTCCCAACAATTGAAACATAAATTCTATATAGAGTCCTTTCAAGTAGTAGTACATTACTAGTTTTACACTAAAATAATACTCATACATACATAAATACTCTCTGGTGGAAAGCACAAACGAAACATGAGAAACGGAAAGCATAGAATAAATAGAAAGGTAGGAAGTTAAAGTGAAGAGTAAGCTGAATAATAAGTAAGCCAAGACTATCATTTTACTCTGACAGAGCAAATCCAGATCAATGATATATCAGCATATTTTCAGATTGCATATGTCCCCAACATCGATTAGAGCAGAAAAAGGGTTTTTTACTTTCACCAACGAATTTAATGCATTTGTTATCTTCTAAGAAAAATGCCGTCTTAATTAGTGGACGCACGCAAGATCCAACAAGAAGCAGTAAACAGGAAAAAGAATATAATTTAAGTTAAAAGATATCAAAAACCAAAATATGAAATGAGGTTGCTACTTCTATATAATTTTTTTTTCCTATAAATAGTGGATCATCGAGAAATTTATAAATTTCAACCAATAATTAACTCATACACAACTAAGTTCATATAACTAGGCTCACACACGCTACACCTAAGAAGGAGAATGCTACTTTAACCGTTGCTACACCTAAGCATGATTTAATCCCAACAGCTTGCAATTATTTGCAAAGATATTTACCAGCTAAGTTAGTTAACATCTTCTTGCAACTTCTATATAATTTATTATGGCTCATACAATCTTTTTTTATTATTCTTCATTATCATTAATCATTAGTATTATAAATAGTTAATCACATATACCTTAATTTAATTAAGATGCCTCGGAGACTTACTTGGTATATGCTATTTATTAATGGATTATTTGTCTCCACTCAACAACAGCAAATCTTTCACATCCAAAAAAAGATAACATTACCAAACCTTAATCCCAAAGGACCCAAACTATAGTCTGGCCATGTTGGTTGTTTGAATCCTAAACTAGTGTCATTTGAAATCCTCTCTTTCTTTCTCTCTCTCTCTCTCTAATCATTATCTCTAATTGAGAGATTAGTCTCACACTAATATTATAAGAATATTTTAGTCAAAGAAAAAAATAATAATAAAAAGAAAATATATTTTGCTTAACAATAATTTATTGAATAGTTAATTAATAATATCCTTCATATACTTATGTGTTTTATTTCTCATACAAGGCCAATAATAAAATATTTTACAGAAATAACCTGTTTTATACTTTTACATGATAAAGTAATTTCCAAAATTATACTAAAATTAGCATTAGATATAAAATAGCGTTATTACCATGGTTATTCCATTTCAAATGAAAGGAATAATTTATCCTTTTTTAATCTCAATTATAGATTTGGTGCATATATATACAAGTAATTTTCAATAATAACAAGATTTTTAGTCTTAAAATAATTTCATCCAATTTGATCATGGTTTCCATTTTCACAGCCAAATCATAGATTTACAAGTATTTCATTTGTCGCAGTCCATGTAATTTGCTTTATCCCCTTTTTTTAACAAGTAATTTGATTTATCCTTGTAAGGTGGCACTGTATGATTCCGGTATACTTTGGTCTATTCTCTCTCACTCTGGCTCAATATTGTAGCTAATTTTTTCAATCATCAGATAGTAAGAGTAGTTTGCCTCAACACACTTCCTTCTCTAATCGTCTGTGTGACTAGTTCACACTATCAAGTGATTCCCAATTAATTTTAAAGATATATTATCTCAAGCAATTATTTATTAATTAGGTTCCTTTGGCTCCGTCGCAATCATTGTTGTTTAACAAATTGAAAACGTAAGCTATGAAGAAGAATGAACCCTCATGGTGCACAAGTTCTTCTCCCCCTATATTTATTCCCATCGAGCATCTTTATTCTTTCTAGCTCTATTTACTAGGTTTGAATTAGATAACTATAAACTATAAAGATAGTATTTAAATAATTAGTAAGTGTTCATGCTTTTTCCTAGGCGTAGTGTTTGTGTCGATCTTTGATCCGTTAGAGAGTTTCATGTTGGCAGACTACTGTAGTGGTGAGGTGCAAAGACACTTTGATACATAAGCCAATAAAAAATAAATATGAGAGCTATAAGTATAGGCATAGAAGCAAACATACCTGAGACAATCCTATTAAGCTCCTTAGAGAGGCGAAAGATTGGTAACCAAAGTCTACAACCTTGAGCCCTCCTCAAGGACCAGTCTACAATGAACTCAGTCGTTAAGAATTAGCTTGCAAGACATCAAGACTTCAACTTCAATTGTTCCATGCTATCTCTCAAAGTCAAAAATGAAAAAAGCAGGAGTGCTTACAGATAAAGCCCCCACATGCTCAAGCTTACTGAAAATAAGCCCGGACCTTGCTTGGCCACACCAAAGCTAAGTCTTATAGCATCTCAAGTAACTCCTCAGAACATCTAACCATGCTTCTACACATCAGCACTTGACACACTAAGTTTATTGACTATTGAGTTGGGGGCCTTATTGACCAAGTTGAGGGTTGTAGACCAAAAGATCCATGTTAGGCCTAGCCCAATGGTACTCATCTAGCCCATCATCTAAACTTTTAAGGGGCTTCACTCCCTCTATTTAAGCAATTCAATATGGTCTCCTAAGGTATGTCCTAACCCCTTTGTTTATCTCTCATTTAGAGTCCCACATCAAACACATAGTGAAACCCCCTAGGGTACTTAAGATCAAGGGCTCTTCTACTTAACAAGCCGGTCTTTTGGATTGAGCTCTCTTGAACTTGAGTAGTGTAACAATTGGTGCTTTGATTGAAAGTTGGTTACAGAGATAGTTATATATAAGCTAGATTAAGGTGTAGTACCTTCTTAGGAGGTGCAATATTGAACATATTGGTAAATAAGTGAAGCCATCAAAAGGAAAAGTGCTATCATTGGGTCAATGTCTACCATTGGGTCAATGTCGATAGAGTGAAGTCGTCAATGTCGACTCTTAAAAGGATGGCAATGTTACAAGTATCACATTAGGAACTTTGGGAAAACTCTGATCCTAAGATACTTAAGAGTTAAGATCAAGGGTTTTCTTAAGACTGGTCTTTTGGATTGAGATTTTCCTTAAACTTAAGTATCATAACACTGTCAATGACTTAGACGTCAAAGTGTCTTTGTAAGTATTCCACCACTGTTGTTGCAATAGACTAATGTGAAGCTTATTGGCGCATCAAAGATTGAAACAAACATTACCCTCTTGGAATAAGCAAGTTTTAACCAACCTCCAACAACTCTCTCCCAATAATAAGAACTATATGGGGAGGTGGTTTAGAGAATATAATTGAATATATATGATGAAAAGAACCAACAAACATTTATTTATATACCACAAAGGGTCTAGCTCGCTGTATCGGTAGGTAACTTCCCGAGTCATAAGGTTCTTCCAACCAAGCAAGCATGATGCAGGAACAATGGAAAGGAACACATTAAAGGCAATTTGGCCAAACTATTCTGGTTATGCATATGTAGCTAACTTTCTAAGGTGTAGCTATAGCTAGTTTAGTATTTTTCAAAATGATTTGAAATTTTGGTACATCATATATAAATTAAGGAAATTATGGCATCATGTAAGAGCATATTTTCTGGATGGTCACTCATAGCCCTCATTTAGTCGTACGTTTTAGCATCACCTATGGCTAATTAAGTCTAGCGAGAGGCCAAACAAAACATGAGATGCTCATATTTAAAGGCAATTTGGCCAAACTTTCTGGTTATGCATATGTAACTAACTTTCTAAGGTTTTAGCTAGCTAGTTCGGTATTTTTGAAAATGATTTGAAACTTTGATACATCATATAAAAATTAAGGAAATTCTGGCATCATGAAAGAGCATATTTTCGGGATGGTCTCTCATAGCCCTCATTTAGTCATGCCTTAATTTAAGCTTCGCCTATGGCTAATTAAGTCCAGAGAGAGTGGCCAAACAATACATGAGATGAACATATTAAAAATGTGCCACCTAACATAATAATGTTTCCCGGGAATGGCTTTATGATCCGAATGGCTGCGTGTTACTAGTTGGGAATTTCTTGTTTAGCTACTAGCTAGCTCTAGCTGCAGGTGCAGCTGCAGAATGGACAAAAATTCAGTTTGTCATTTAAGAGAATTTGGTTGCAGTTAGGAACTTCATGAAGGTACAGAGAGGACACCCTTGTCTGGTGCTGCTGATTTTTGCCGTGCCCAAGGGAGTCACTACACTTGCAATTTAAATTTACTGTATGTTTGGACTTTATTTTAAGTCATTTTACAGAACAAAAAAATATACTGTACCTTGCCACAAAGAAGAACAAAATTATAAAGCATTAATCTGCGCATCCGGGGAATCGAACCCCGGTCAGTACCGTGGGAGGGTACTATGATACCACTACACCAGATGCGCTTGATGAGAGAAGTGCTCAAATATTATCATATATATATATATATATTTTATTGTGGCTTAAGTTGATTTTTTTTTCTTCCTCAGCATGATTTTTGTTCATAAAACTTGAGGATACGATAAATATTCATGTATAATGTACCCAAAAAAAAAAATTCATGTACATGTATCAAGGAAAAAGCTTTTCTAAAGTACAATGTAATCTTAATTAACTAAAATTTAATAATAAACATACCCTTACTTATTCAATTTAAAAATAAGTTTACTTTAGAATAATGTTAAAAAAAAAGAGATTGGACTGGCCGATTTAACTAAAAAATTGGTGAACCGACCATAGGTTTAGTCCAAATGACCCAGAAAGTCATAATTTTAAAGACCCGATCAAAATCAATTGTGAACACCGATTTAAATTGACTTTTATTTTTTAAAAAAAAACTCATTTCTTAAAAATTATCCAAATAGAGACACAGTTCTAAGTTATAAAGGTCCATACATAAAATCTAAGTAAGGTATGAGAATATTTGTCTCAATCTTAGCTTTTATATAAATTGTATGCTTGAATGTTTCATTCACTAGTTTATGTGGGACTTGTAAGTGTAATTACTTCTAAACTTTTATATATGCTATATGCTTAAATATTTTACTCATTATATACCGTAAAAATTTGAAATATGATGCAACATAATATGAGATATTGATAAGTTAATTTATTATTTAATATATTATATAATATTAAAATATATATTTAATTATCACTATTTCAACTACAATTGAACTATTCAATGGTGAACTAATATCTTTACCAGTTCAATGACATGTCTAATTTTAAAAATTACATTATTTTTTTATTTTATTTGCCATGTAATTTTGCACTAATTTTAGGATTAATCGTTTATATAGAATTTTATTTTTTTATATAAAAAAAGAAGATATCACTTTTGCTCGTATTATGGCACGAGTCCATGCAATAGCAACATTATAATAGGCATGTTAAATTTCAAGGAATTTTGTTTTTAAGAAAAATTCAAGGAATTTTAAAAACTCTTAGTGTTACATCTTTCGTTTTATATTTTTAAATTAATTTGTTATTTTATTTTATTCCATCTCGACCATTAAATTCCTAATTATATAACAAAATACCAACCATAGAAGTTATAAGGAAAACATTTTTTTCAAATTAATATAAGCGGCAAGTCACATCCTATTTTAATGTATATAATGCAATTCATACACATTAAAACTTATCTGAACACCCCGTAAAAAAAAAAAAAAATCTCTGAACACTTACATATATAGGACCCACAAATTGTACACATACAAATAGCACAATATATGTATCAAGAATCTCCCTAAAATTGTGTTGGTTCTGAGAGAGAGTGTTGTTATTCTTTCAAAACCAAGTGTACAGAATCGTTATGCCGCAAATCACTCTATGGACAATGCAATTGATACACGTTACATTTCTGAACACGTACACATGTAAGGCAGTACACATAAATACATGGTACAATCTGCTATCTGTGTATCATGAATTTCCTAAAAGCAACCTGCTTCTAAGAAAGGGTGTCATTTTTCATTCAGAATCAGTATATAGTACTTTTTGTTCATCGTGCAATAAATTGGACACTTTTTTAAAATATATATGGTGCAACCAAAACTATTTTTTTTTGGGGCTGTACTGCCCTTTCACAACGAAGATATACTGTCCAACCTGAAATTGGCCCTTATGTTATTATTGTTCCAACTTAAAATGAAATAACTGCTCTCTGCTTAAAAAGAAAAAGAAAAAGAAAAAAAAGGAAAAATAAATAGCTGCATAAAAGGGAAGCCACGCTCACTCTATTAGTATTTATGTTAACTTTCCATTTCAATACGCAAGTTTTTTCACGTGTGTGAAGTGATTTAATGTTTTTTTTTTTTTGGTTACAATGATTTAATGTTACTTTTACCCACTGTAAATCTGTAATAGTGCAAAATGAACCATCTGGTACTCTGGTAATCCATCTATAAACTTCATTTTCTTCTTATTTCAGGTAAAACAATTGCAATTTTGAAGTTCCAAGGATGATACATTCTGCATCTGTGTATAGTGTATACAAGATGCATGTTGCACGTTTTATTTTTTCTCAGGAAGCTTCTCTAGCAACTCTGGTATCACCTCAAACAGATCTCCTACAAGTCCATAATCAGCAACCTGCAATTCAACATATCACATAAATATGGCAAAACTGTTTTCTTCTTGAGATTGTTTGTGGCAAATAAAGTAGAAGCTTCACTTAAATAGATTTATCAGTATAAACGAGAGAACCATTACCTGAAATATAGGAGCATCAGCATCATTGTTCACAGCAACAATGACCTTGGAATCCCTCATCCCTGCCAAGTGTTGAATAGCTCCTGATACACCAAAAGCCATATAGAGTTCCGGGGCAACAATCTTTCCAGTTTGCCCAACCTATATATCAAATCCCCAACAGGAAACACGAACTTGAGAACATGCATTAGCCCATGAATTAATGTAAGTTGAAGTGGCTATTGAGATTCAATGCAAAGCCTATTACATGCATATTCAAATCCTCCAAATGATATGCCATTGCATGAGCATTCAGTAGCAAGTCAGGAATATAAGGAACACTTTTTTCTTTTCTACTAATTTATGCATCAGGCTTAGCAGCTTAAAATATCAAATGTTAATATTTTGTCATGATATTTTATAAACTACAAAAAGATGCTTAAAGAGTGAAAGATAACATGAAATGATTAAGTAATGCACAGCTGCTTGACAGAAAACAAAAGCATACGTTCAGCTTTTAATGTGTTTAACTTCCTAAAGTGATATTTGAACACTAGAGTTCTATTCCTCTTTCTTCCATTCAGAGGGGTCTGCAGTTTCAGACTTGGGATTTTCTAAGCACATGAACTTTCTTTTTTTTTGCTTTTAAAGTAATTATTTTTAAGTACATGGACCCATGTAAATTAGAGTAGTAAACAATAACAGCTCAGCGTTGGAACACTCGAGCTGATTGTAGCATTGCCCTTCAGACTTTTAGGTTTGTAATTATCTTAACTTCAAAGTATTTCTCATTTACACAGATCAACATGACAACTAGCAGCATAATCATGGAAGAAACGAAGTAGGCAAGTAGCCAAGGATGTAAAACGAGTAACCTAGAATGAGACTTGATTCCTCTTTTCGCCTTCAGTTTTGTTTTTGTATGTTTGTGTTTGTGTGTGTGTGTGGTTTCAGGGGTAGTTAATTTTTATCTGAAAGGAAGCAAAGTTATCACCTGGAGATCATTAGGAACAAATCCTGCATCAACAGCAGCACGAGTGGCACCCACTAAGCAAAGGAGAATGAAGTTAGCAGATTTGACTTAATTCACAAAACAAGCAATAGAATGTAAAACTGACAGTAGTGAAACATGCTATCATGTATCAAGACATGGAATTAGATATTAAAAGATTTTCCACGCCATCAATGATCTAGGAATTTAAATCAGGAAGCATATAGCAAATCCAGCAAAACAGAAATAACAACTCTCTAGCTATAAAAATAAGTATCATAATAGCAGATATAGAAAATAATACCAGCAGCACCAAGTTTCTTGGCTAGATTTTCTATCAATTTAAAGTTCTCAGCACTCTTTAGTGCACGGCCACCAGTAATTACAATTCGTGCATTCCCAAGATCTGGTCGTTCGTCATCCTGAGAAGTTTGAGACATGTATCTAGACTTGCCCAGATCTGCCAAAAAAAAGAGAAGAATTCAAGTTCATCTCACCATACGGGATAGGTTCAAATATCCAAGTCTGACAGGGTGGCAATTGATCAAATAGATGTAAATGACTGAGGACAATTATCCCTGATACTGTTGATCCTTAGCTCTTTGAAGCATCCAACCAGGACCTATAGTCAACAGATAAATAAGGACAAGATGCATTTCCTATCTCGTTTTTTACAATTTTCCCAAAAACAAAATGTCCATGCATCGTAAACAGAAAAACAGACCTTCATCAAAGGTTGAAAGGTCAACCTGAGATATTGAAGCCTCATTAGATTTTGAGTCATCTGATTTCTTGGGAACAGGAAAAGATGTGGATCTAATTGTCAATATACAAGGATTGGCACCAGTATATCGGACAGTACAAAGTGCATTTCCAGCATATATTGGCCTGCATATGACATTGAGATCTTACTTTCAGTCAGACAAAGAAACCAACATTTATATTTCAGTTACGATGGAAGCAGGTTCATAATGAATAAATCAAATACAAGAAGTAGAGTGTGCTGCTTCAATTAACAGCCAAAACCATAAATAAAAAAAGGACCTCCCAATTGTGTTAGCCATCTCTTAAACTCTATAAATATGCCCTACCACACGCAAACTCGTTCATTTTGATACTAAGCTATTAGCTATGGAGGTCAATTTTTGCACCAGAACATATAAAGAAGTTACAAGAACACTTGCTCAAGAAAGCTTAAGCTGTTATCATGTCCTTCTTTTTCAGCCAATCCATGTACATAAGAAATTCACTTTTTCTACTCTTTCTTTAGTAAGACTTAAGCATGGACTGCAAAAATCTTCTCCTATATGCATGAACCACCATTCACATTGTATCATTTCAGTCCTCACCTAAGAGTCATGACCATCAAGAGTTTATCTCTGTTCTAATGTCTTATTATCCAGAGCCAGAAGCAAGCTATGGCAAATACACTCTGATAACACTACCTTCCCAAAGTTTGATTTGAACTATAAGTCCTAATATAATCCCACATTTACAGGTTTTTCATTTGTTTACTCTAGACTCCAGCTTACTATTAGACCTCTAATTAATCATTGCTTTGTTTATAAATAAGTTCTTATAAACATGTAAAAGAGAAAGAAAGAAAGAAAGAAAGAAAAATATTAATAGTATTCAGCTGAAGAAAAGCTTGTCATACTAAAAATCTGGGTGAGTTTCTATTAATTTTAGCATTAAGACTCTGAAAACCTTAAATATGATAAAGAAGCCAGAAGGTTGATTATATAGATTGACTGGATAAAAAGTTTCTTCGCAGATGCAGTCCAGAAGCAGGGAGATCAGCCATAAATCAGTAACATGAACTTGAGTATTGCAAGCGATAGGCTGGAATATGCAGTAGTATCGCCCCCTCATTAAAATATCTTAGATGGCCAATAACTCACATCACACGATACCCAACGGAGGGTCTTGTTAAATTAGCAAACAACCAAGAGCATGGATTTACACAGTAAAGATAGCTATTCCATGTTACCAATTAAGTACAAGATTTAATTAGCTAGCAGTAGCACCAATCCATGATAGATTTAATAGCAGGTGACCAGCACCGAATTGAGCAATAAACATCAAGTTTCTATTTATTAAAACAGAAAGAGAACACATCAAAATGTACCTTACAAAAGTATGAGAATCAGAAATTTCAATAACATCAGTAATTGGAGAAACATCTAAAAGGGCAGCTGCGCGTGGCATGACATTTTTCCCAAAAGAATTTGAAGCAGCAATTATATGAGAGTAACCACCTGTCTGGTGAACCAAATGGACTAGTTTAGCCCAGGGTTCTGCCATAGGGTTCTTGAATTTATCTGAATCTGCTACGAGCACCTACACCACAAGTAGCACCCACACCAACTATCAAAATCCTGAAGTTCAATCATTCTTTCCAATATTTATCTGCACACGTAAAAATAAATAAATAAACTCCCACTGTTTGTTGAGTTTAAGAAGTCGAGTTTACGAGGATTGAAACACATCAGTTTTTTGCAATGTTGAAAGGGTTTCTTCCATTAAAAAAAACACACAGAGACACAAATAAGGGTGTGATTTACGTGAGAGATTGAAGGGTGAGATGAAGCAGCATGTGAAGCAGCTTGATGGAGGGAAGGACCCGAGCCAGCCAAGAGCAGAGAAACGGAAGAGTCGTCGTCATCACGGAGAGACTTGGCAGCCACAAGTGCAGAGAGAGAAGGGGCTTTGATGGCACCACCTTCGTGCTCCGCTACAACCAGCGTGCTACCCTACATCCCATCCAATTCAACAATAAATAAATATTATTTATTGGAGAAACAAACAAACAAACAAACACAGAGAAACGACTCGAAAGGAATGAATTATTACATTTCGAGAAGAGGAAATGGAAATGGAGGAGCGAGAGAGAGAGTAGGATGCAGAGAACAAAACGGGGCGTTTCTTAATTGCTCCCAGGATCATGCGAATCGCCATTGTTTTTTCAGAGCAGAGGAGACTGCTGCTGACGATGATTTCTTAATCTTAATTTGATACTAGAAGAAGGTATTAAAATAAAACGGTGCCGTATCTAAGTCACCAACCACCACTGATGCTGATTCAGTTTAGGCAATGTTGAGATTTAGAAGATGATAACTGTGACGTGCTTGAGTCAGTGTCTGTCCCCATACCTGTGATGGAAAAAACTGCTTAAAATGAATTTGTTTTTAAAATGATGGAGTAATAATGAAGATCTAGGTATTTTGATGAATTTGATACTTGGAGTATTAAATATTTATTAAATATTAAATTTATAAGAATTATTAAAAATAATTAATAATTAATAAAATGTTTAATAATTTACTTTAAATATTAAATTTAAAACAATATATATATTATACAAAAATTTATAATAATATATCTATTCTTAACGTAGTAAAATGTATTAAAATTTTAACTTAATAAATAATTTGATGATAAATATCTCTTTACTTAATTACTTTAAAAATAAATTCATTTAAAAGAAACTTTAAACCATCAGCTAGGCACCTGAGTATGGACAGAGTATGGGATGAAAATCATAGTTTGCATTCATGGAATGGAAAATAATTAACATAAATTAAGATATATATATTATAAAAAAAGTACTAAAGTTTATTTTTATACGACTATTAGATACGTAAAAAAAAATAAGATTCTTTTAAACTAAGAAAACATAGATATATTTATTATCAAATTTTAGTATGTTAAGATAATAATATATTTTAAATTAAATTAATGATAAATATATTATTAATTTCTCATTTTAAATGTATGTGTTTTAGTAAGTTAAAATTATAATATATTTTAAATTAAATCAAAATAAATATATTATTTTTTACTCGTTTTAACGAAGATTTTACCCATAAAAAATGACTATAAAGAAACTTCACACACTTTAATCACTTTCATTTATTTTTTGTCTCTTTCTTTCTTTTTATTTTTTTTTCCCATTCCATCCATGTCTTCCATCAAACTAGTGAGAAATATGTTCTATATATATACTATGATTAATACTATTCACACATATTTATACACATATTACTTCACATCTTTATAATTTTTATTATTTGATTAAAGGTGGTCCAACTTTGAAAACTATGCTTTACACCATGCGACAATTTTGTCATTTGGATTACACTATATGTCTTTCTTTTCACCATGTGACATCTATTTTTACTATGAGTCTTATTATTCGTCTAATTTTTATATGTCTAATTTGTTTTAACCCACTCACAAACGTATTTTGTATCCCGTGAGAATATTACAGTAACATACAAAATAATTTAATATTTCTCTCACATTAATATATGATGTGCATATAAAAATTAGACACAAAACATTTCTCTTTTCCTATTTGTAACTAACTTTTATTGCATATGTACATATATTAACACACGATCAAATAATATCTTGCCATCTAGAATAGATATTAAGTCTCTGTCAAAATAAATGATACAAGAGAAATGTTTAGATACACTAGACTAAGACATTTTTCTTGCTATGTGTCATTTGTTGTTATCTAAGTCAATTTTGTGGGCTATTTTTGCCTTCTTAAATATATTTTTTAAATTCTTAAAACATTAACTATTAACCATGGTTGACTACATTTACATATTAACTATTAACGTTTGGTTAGTTCAAATGGTTCAAAACTTATTTTTTAAGCAAAGTCTCGAATTCGATTATTGTGAATGAAGAAAATTAGTGTTGAGAGAACTTTACACTTTTATAATTCGATCCAACTGAACTCTAAATTAGTCAAGACCTAATACGACTTTTGGATATCAGGGAGTTTATGCAAAAAAAAAAAAAAACTATACACTAACCAACCTTTTCAATTTTTTTTTAGAAATGTTAACAACACATTTTTTTGAATATTTGTTTTACTATTAATTTACTTCATACATTTATAAAAATTATTAAGAGAGAGATACTAACAATATTTTAATTTTTAGACTAATAGTAAAACAAGTGTTTAAAAAAATATGTTAGTTAGTATTTCTTTCTTTTTCTTTTTTTTTTTTTGCCTTCATTTCCTCTCTCTCTCTCTCTCTCTCTCTACGACCCTTCGTCTTCTAATCTATTCGGACGATGTCGTTGCCTTTAGTTTAGCACTGACCCCACGAAAGCACGAATTTGATTCGTTTGCAAGTTTTTTCCTTTTCACTTGTTTAAATTCCAAGCGTGTTATACTCCTCTATGTTCCCTCAACAACAGGTTGTGCGCTTCAACCACGTAGAATAAGGTCTAATTAGTTAAAAGGATGGATTACAAACCAGCAATATTTTTTTATCTGAATAATATAAAAAGTCGAAATGGGAATGGATTCAGCGCGGCCTTGACTAACGTCGACGGTCTCCATGTGTTCGACGACCGTCTGCAAGGGCTAGACAAACATTTATATCCATGTAAGAATTTTTCCTACCCTTGTAATTCCTTGATATGTGTTCTGGACTGTGGATTGGGATCTTACTCAGAAGGGTCAACCCGACACGCGCTCCATCTTACTCTTCCATCAACACCTCGGATAAGTGCTGTAAGACCTCGGAATGTCTAATTCATGAAGGATCAGGGAATCAACGGATCTTCGTAACTGCCAATACAAATCTCTTTGATTCTATAACCTCTCCTCTCAATAAATGATTATAACGTCCACATTACAATAATACCTACATTGAATGCTCTGACTCCAATCATGCTCCATAAAATCAAGCTAAATAAACCTAAACAGGTAACGTTTGATTGAATAGCAGACACCTTAGCACTCTAGCTGACTTGAGCATCGAAGTCCTTTTTACAGGTACCACCCCCACCGGACCTTGACGGTGGAACGCAGCTGCAGAAGGGAGGAAATCACCAAACCATACCTTCCACAGGTATCCTTCTGAATCCGTTCAGAACATTTGGCGTCGACTGTGGGGAATCTGGTAAATTACTATTCCCACTTCCATCATGGTGAGTACGAGGCAAAATCAACGGAGAGGAAGTGCTACACATGCTGCCCCTGCTCACGAACAGGGCCCAACGGTTCAGCGCGACCCTCCTTCCGTCGTACCACCAGAAACCTCCGTCGTAAGGAGCAGGCCAGTCTTCGGTAGAGACGCTAAACGGGGACATGAAACTTCAAAGATCACCGAAAGCCCGATCCCTCGCGAAGGGTCTCTGTCCGGGAGAGACTTGTCTACCCCCAACCGGAGAGAATAACGCAAATCCAGTGCAAGGGTCCCAACATACGCCCGCTTGGGAATCCCCACTTAGATGCTTTCCAATCACATTATGAGGACAACTCGCAACTGGAATGACGAGAAATGAACTTCGAGAATTACTATGCCAACGGAGATCGCACGATTGACAACCAACGACGTCAGTTGGAGGAACAGCGCCGCCGTTTGGACAATTTAGAAAGGTTTGCGCAGGCTGGCAATGAGGGAGGTGAGCGAGTCGCAGTTCAAAGGGAAACCCAACATGTCCGTGCCGGGGTCATAGAAAACAGTGACCCAGTCCCCGGCCGTCAGCAGCAATTCTCCGATGCCTTAATGGCATATAGGATCCCGAGGAACTTCAAGCCCCCGAGTAATTTAGAGCCCTACGACGGGATCACGGATCCGCAGGAGCACTTGGATGCTTATACCCAGTCCATGCAGCTCTACGGGTATACCCCAGAACTGTTATGCCGTGCTTTCCCGCTCTTCCTGAAGAAGGATGCTCTTCGTTGGTTCGTGACCTTACGGACAAAAATTACAGGATGAGGGGACCTCACGCAGCGTTTCTTGTTGCATTATACTATTGCCAAGGAACGACCGAAGTCAATTGATTCTCTATCTGGAATTCGACAAAAGAGTGATGAATCCTTGCGCGAGTACATCAAGAGATTCAGTCATGCTTGTGTGGGTATTGAAAACCTCGACGACAGGATAGCCCTCTACTACGCCAGAAATGGTCTACGAACTGATTCAGACTTCTTCCGGTCACTGGCAAAAAAGAAGTCGGCCAGTTTAGATGAGTTCCATCTGCGGGCAGATAAGTACGTTGAACTGGAAGAGATTACCAGGGCAAAAAAAAGCCTCGAGAAAGGTGAGCCAGTTCAGAAAAAGAATCACAATTCCGGCCAACCCCGGGATCCATCCAAGAGTGGGCGGTATAGGCCTAAATATTTTGAGTATACTCCTTTGAACACCCCTCGAGAAACAATCTTGAAGGAGGTCCTTCAAACCGAGTTCCAGGATATCAAAAGGCCACCACCTGTTAAAAAGCAATCCCAGAGAGACCATTCGAAGCATTGCAGGTGGCACAACAGTTACGGCCATGAGACCGAAGATTGTTATCAGCTCCGAGATGTTATCGAGTCCCTGATCAAAGAGGGACGTTTGCAGAAGTACATTAATGGTTTTCGTGGTAATCAAGACCACGGAGGAAGAAGGAATCAGAGATGAAGCCGAAGTCCACGGCGAAGTCTAAACCAACATCGGCAAAGAACCCGCAGCCCTGCCAGAAGAAACCGAAGTCCTGTCAGAAGATCTCGAACCCCGACACGCCGAGATGGGGAGAACAGACAAGGACCAAACCGAGATGCTCAAGAGGGCGGATACCGGAAAGATAGGTTAATCCATACTATCGCTGGAGGTTTTGCTGGAGGAGGAGTGTCAAATAATTCCCGAAGAAAGGCATTTCGGACGGCGGTTTTAAGCGTGTCGAGTTCTTCACTAAGACCACCCGCCCGGAATAGTGGAGCACCTCCCATCTCTTTTTCCGAGGATGACTACGACGATATCATCCAGGATCACGACGACCCACTGGTGATCTCCGGAGTAATATCTAATGCCAAAGTCCGTCGAATTTTTGTGGACCAGGGAAGTTCGGCAGATATCATGTTTATGGACGCCTTTGAAAGGCTGGAATTTCCTTTGTCTGAATTAACACCATATGATCGTGAGCTCACTGGTTTCTCTGGGGAGAAGGTCACCCCGTTTGGATACTTCGATACTTTCCTGACCTTGGGTGATGACAGCGCATATAGAACCGTGAAGGTGAGATTCTTGGTTGTGGATTGTCCCTCGGCCGACAACATCATTCTGGGACGTCCTACGTTGAACAGCATGGCCGCTGTAATCTCCACCGCCCACCAAGCCATAAAATTCCTTAACCTGGATAATAAAGTGGTCACGGTGAAGGGCGATCAGATCGCAGCCCGCAAATGCTATAACGAAAGTCTGAAAATCAGTAGGGCATCCAGGATCAAGAAGGCACGCACACCCATTCCAACCCACCAAGTCAATGTTTTGATGACCGAACTAGATGCACGAGAAGAAATCTGAGGCACTAGACCCCAGCCCAACGGAGACTTGATCCTGTTGCAGCTTGGTGATGAACTTAGTCACACAACCAAAATTGGGACGAACCTCGACGAGCAGGAAAAAGTTCAATTGGTAAAACTCTTGCAAGAAAATAAAGATCTTTTTGCCTGAACATCTGCTGATATGCCTGGAATTGACCCCGCTTTCATCTGTCATCGTTTATCTATTAAACGAGATGCAAAGCCGGTCTCTCAAAAGAAGAGGAAGGTTGGCCCGAAGAAGGCGAAAGTCATTGAAGGACAAGTAAAAGAGCTCCTGAACGCCGGATTCATCAGGGAGATCGCATATACCACCTGGCTGTCCAACGTTGTCTTGGTTAAAAAATCCAACGGCAAGTGGAGGATGTGTGTGGACTACACCAACCTGAACAAGGCGTGCCCTAAGGATCCATACCCCCTCCCTAATGTGGACAAGCTGGTTGATAGTTCCTCCGGTTTTCAACTACTGTCTTTCATGGACGCATACTCCGGGTACAATCAGATTCCGATGTACCCCGGGGACGAGGATAAAACCGCGTTCATCACCGAAAAGGCAAGTTACTGCTACAAAGTAATGTCTTTTGGGTTGAAGAATGCCAGAGCTACATATCAGAGAATGATGAACAGTGTCTTTGAGAATCAGATAGGGAGAATGCTAGAGGTCTACATCGACGACATGATAGTCAAGACTTCAGTGTCAGGATCCCATACCTCAGATTTAGAAGAAGTGTTTGAACAGCTTAGGAAGCACAATATGAGGCTTAACCCGGAGAAGTGTGCATTCGGGATTCAAGCTGGAAAGTTTCTTGGTTTCATGTTGACACACCGGGGAATTGAGGCAAACCCCGACAAGTGTAAGGCCGTGCTTGACATGCACAGCCCCCGGAATGTGAAAGAAGTACAGCAGCTAAATGGGCGAATCGCGGCTCTTATGCGTTTCTTGGCTGGAGCCGCTCACAAATCCCTCCCACTTTTCAAATTGTTGAAAAAGGGGATCGGGTTTGAATAGACTCAGGAGTGCGAGAACACGTTCGTCTCCTTGAAGAATATCTTGTCATCCCCCCCAATTCTCACAAGACCTGAGCTAGGAGAAACGCTGCACATATACCTCTCCATTCATGAGGAAGCCGTTAGTGCAGTACTTGTCAGAGAATCTGACGGTGTCCAGAAGCCAGTCTATTTTGTGAGCAAAGTATTGCAAGGCCCTAAGCTCCGGTATCAGAAGATTGAGAAGGTCGCATTCGCACTCATCGTTGCGGCCAGAAGGCTGAGACAGTACTTCCAATGTCACCCGGTGGTGGTAAGAACAGATCAGCCTATCCGACAGATATTGCACAAACCGGACTTGGCAGGAAGGATGATTGCATGGTCCATTGAGCTTTCCGAGTTTGGAATCACCTACGAACCCAGAGTAGCAATCAAGGCGCAAGCACTCTCGGATTTTCTAGCAGAATTAACCTCGGAAACAAATAAAGCTGAAGAAAAACAATGGACCGTGTTTGTTGATGGGTCCTCAAACCCAAAAGGAAGCGGCACCGGGGTGATAATTGAAAGTTTCGACGGGGTCACCATTGAAAATTCCCTTAGGTTCGAGTTTCCCACCTCGAACAATCAAGCCGAATATGAAGTATGCATTGCCGGATTAACGATGGCTAAGGACTTGGGAGCCACCAAACTTAAACTATGCAGTGACTCCCAACTCGTAACTTCACAGATCCGAGGTGATTATCAAGCAAAAGAGCCACTTTTACAAAGGTATTTGCTGAAAGTAAAACAGTTTCTCTCAAGTTTTCAGTCGGTACAGCTAGAACACATCCCGAGAGAGCAGAATTCAAGGGCCGATCTCTTGTCTAAATTGCCTAGCACTAAAAGCTTGAGCAATAACCGCTCTGTGATCCAGGAAGTCATCCAAGAGCCATCAATCGCCGACATGGCAATATTCCAGGTTGACGAGGAGGAACACGATTAGACTACGTCATTGGTGGAGTACTTACAGTCCGGCAGCCTCCCTGATGACCCAAAGGAAGCATCTAGGCTAAAAAAAATCGCGGTCAAGTACACTATCTATAATGGGCAGCTTTACCCACGTGAATTTTCCTTACCCCTCCTTAAGTGCCTTACGCCGAAAGAAGCCAAATATGTTTTGGCCGAAGTCCATGAAGGGAGTTGTGGACACCATCTTGGAGGGAAAGCCTTAGCTTTAAAGGCTCTCAGGGCAAGTTACTACTGGCCAACGATGGAAGCAAATGCTCTTGCACATGTTCAAGTATGTGACAAGTGCCAGCGGCATTTGGATCACTATCACGCCCCGCCTGAAGAACTATTCACAATGTCCATACCCTGGCCCTTTTATCAGTGGGGAATGGACATCCTGGGTCCGTTCCCTCAGGCTCCCGGGCAGCTAAAATTCTTGATTGTTGTGGTGGATTACTTTACCAAGTGGATTGAAGCTGAGCCCGTAGTCACCATTACCTCGGCTCGAGTTCAGAAATTTACTTGGCGTCACATTATTACCAGATTCGGTGTTCCGGAGTCAATTGTTACGGATAATGGGACGCAATTTAAAGACAAGGGGTTCGAAGAACTACTTTCTGGGCTGAAAATAAAACATCATTGTAGCGCAGTAGAGAACCCCAGGACAAACGGGCAGGCCGAAGCCGCAAACCGGATCATAGTTCGAGGATTGAAGAGAAGGTTAGATGAAGCAAAAGGAAACTGGGTCGAGCAGTTGGACCACGTCCTTTGGGCCTACCGAACTACTCCCCACTCCTCCACGGGCGAAACTCCTTTCAAACTCACATTCGGATGTGAGGCTATGATCCCGGTGGAGATTGGAGAACCAAGCTGGCGTTCTCAGAACTTCTCGCAGGATGATAACCCCGGTTTAATCAGGGAAGACTTGGACCTGTTGGAGGAAAGGAGACGCATTGCCCACATACGAGACGCCGTGATCAAGCAGAGAACGGCATCCCAGTACAACTTGAAGGTCATTCCGAAAAGATTCCAGCTGGGTGACTTGGTACTCCGCAGAGCCGATGTCGATGGAAGGAATGCCTCCCAAGGAAAACTAGCCCCTAACTGGAAAAGTTCCTACCGCGTAGTAATCAGCACCGGCAAAGGAGCTTATATCCTAGAAACTTTGACAGGGAGGCCAGTTAAAAATTTTTGGAACGCAGACAAACTTAGAAAATACTACAGCTAAGTGCCTTGTCAGGCTTAGTCTCCTAGTTAAACTTTGTTTGATCTGCCCAGAATTGTTATGAAACGCACATTATGATATTCAATAAAGTAAGTGTTATTTCTTCTATTGTGCTCAGTTTAAGTTTTCAATTACTTCATAGTACCAACCGAGATGTGTTACATAGTCCGTGCAATAGAAAAATCCTATATTGAAAAAATTCTAACACCAAACTATAAGCACGAAATGACCTCGGCAATGACTAGTATTTTAAAAAACATCGTCATGCGGTATCCCAAAAAGGACCCCGGACTTTGTTTCCTACCTTTGGCACGAATCTCAAATGCCGGATTTATCTGGACATCGGATCCTAAGCCAAGGTTTAAGCAGTTCTACAAAGAATAAAGAACATGACATTTCGATCAGCAAGAACAACGATAATTAATAAAGCCTAAAATCTGGGTTGATATTTACAAAAACCGAGGTACAGATAAAGCAAGACCTTGCGCAAGAGGATAAAAAAAAAAACCCTAGTTTGTGGCTGAGTCCGGACCATGGATGTTGGAATCTTCGACCAAGTCTGAAGAAGCCACACGAGGAGCCATAAGAGATCCCTCCCGAACCACCTTTCTGGAGTCAAGTCCGTCCAAAACCAATGCAACCCCGGGGTTGAAATGTTGAACTTGGCTGACAGCGTTGCTGAATTGATCTTATTTTATCTTTGTGCACAACGATATCAGCTGGTTGACATCGGCCTGAAGAGAGGTAATCTTAGCCTCACACCACCAAGATTTGGCCCGAGAATTGTCACTTTCCCCCCGGAGCGCCGCAATCTACTTCTGCTGTTCGGTCAGAGTGGCCTCCCTGGCTATGCTGGCATCCTTCAAAGCAGCTACTTCGGTTTCTAACTCCTTTACCCGAAGTAAAGCTTCATCTTTGGCCTTTGAGGAATCCTCCAGATCCTTAAGAGCTTTGGTTTCACCACTCTTGGACGCGGCTAGTTTGTCCACCATTTCTAGTTCACGATCCTCTAGGGCGAGCTCTAAGAACCGAGCTTCGGCAGTAATATGGATCCCCATGTTTTGGAAAGCCAACAAAGCTTCTTTTGGCCTGCGTCGGGCGAAGTGATCCACAACCTCTTCATTAAGGATATTGAAGTCAATAAATTTTTGGGGATCTGCTTCCTCCTGGAACAACTCTATTGGCCCAGAAATTTCTTCAATCGCTATCCTCTTACTCCGGCCACTAGACTGCCCTTCTTCCAACGCCGTCCTCTTGCGTCCCCGAGGTGATTCAGGAGAATCATCCACGTTGATTGGTTGCACCGCCTCAAAAGGAACCTCGGGCACCGTGCTTATAGGGGACGACATGAACCCCATTGGAGGACTCATTGGAACGTCAGAATTCTTTGCCCTAAGCGCCTCCAAAATAGCCAAAGAGTCACCACCCACTATCTCGGCTAAGCTCTCTGCAGAACAAAGAAACAAAAGTCAGATGCATTAAAATATTGGGCATTCAAATATACACCACGGCTGACTGACGTTACCTAGCACAGTTCAGAGCTCATCGTCATCCGGACTATCTAAAATATCTTTAGGCCGGATCTTGCCAACCTCTTCCACCCACATGTCGAAGAAGTTTACACACTCAACCTCTTCATCGTTGAGCTGGTTGATCTCCTTCTCGAATGATTGAGTGGGGATACTCCATGCCCCCGGATTCCAGTAGAGACTGAATACCGTCTCCTCACCATTACCCAGCCAAAAGGGACGGCTACCGATCGCTGCCTCCAATTTGAAGAATTTCTCCTTGAAGTCTTTGTAACTCTCCAAGTACGACAAGAATACAGCCCTTCCTTGCTGGGATCGAACTGAGAGCCAAGACTGCTGTCGAGCACAGGCTCCAAGGGTTGAATACCGGGTATGGAAGTAAAAGAACGCCCGTCAGAGCATCGCAACCCCACTACCCTAAGCATATTCTTTCGAAGGCCGGATGTTTGCCCAACCGTTGGGATGAATTTGACCGGGGCGCATGAAGAGTCCGGAGAATAACAATATGAAAATCGTTGAAAGGAAGCCGTAGTCCGAACCGCGTGAAAAAGTCCTCGTAGAGATACATGAAGTGCTCGCATTCTTCACGGGTCTAGCACACTCGTTTTCTCCCCGGGGACAAAATCACGAACTCATTGTCCCTTTTACCCCCCTCGGTAAGCTCCAGGTATTCCTTCAACCTATCTAGTTCAGCGCCGGACTCATAACGGGATATCCTGTCATAGGCATCATCTGCAACCCACGTACAGGGCAACAAAGGACCTCGGCGAATCCGAATCTCTTGCTCCGCTTGTTGATCTGAGGTCGCGGCTAGAGCATCGCCTCTTGGCTGCCTTCTTCTGGCCATTTAGTTTCCTGGAAGACATACAGAGGCCTAGGGTAAGAACCAAAGATGTTCAAAACATCCAAACATGGCAGTGGGTAAAGCTAACACCCACGCACCGGCCTCTGCACCCACCGAGACTTAAGCCTCGGAAGGACATCCCCGCCCGCCGTACACGACGCAGTAGGGGAGGTGCAACATCAGGCAACGTCATTAGAAATGGGGACGAAATAACTATCCCCAAAGTTGACAGAAGAGAAAAGCAAACAATCCACAAAAGGGCGTTCGCATATACAAGTTATCGGTAAAAATGATGTTTAGAGGAAGAAAATACCTTGACAAATGTTGGTTGAAGCTGCTTTAAAATGTAAGCACCACCGCTGACAGCCGTGAAAACTTGTCAGATTTTCTCTCAGGCAATTAGTTTTTAAGCACAGTAAAAGGTGAAAAATGGAAGGACGAAGCCCTATTTATAGCAGCTACGGTTAGGGGACATTTCCGTCCATTCAGTCTGAATTTGAAAAGATGTTCATTATGGTGCGTAAAGTACTATGCACGACTCCTCAACCAGAGCAAGCCACGTGGCCCACGTCGCTGTCATGGCAGTTGAGGGACGGCCGCTCAGCAGAACCAACCAACCCTAGTATCTACAACGTCTACAAAATAGTAAAGACCCTACTCGTCCCATATCCCTATTAAATCCCTTCACGGTAACAAGTACCTCGGTTAAGTTGCTCAAGCTTTGCACTTTGCCTGTCTCGGCAAAGTACAGAGCTGGGGGCATGTTATACAGGGCGAACATTGGACTCACCCCGGTACAATATAAATTCTACAAATCAAACGGTCAAAGAAGTCGCTTGTCAATTTAATCAGATTTTATTTCATTTCATACATCGTCATACATCAATACAAGAGAAAAGGAAAACAAAGGATATGAAAAGGCTAAACAGCACTGACGAGCCCGGAGGCCAACTTTTTCGCTGTGAACTTTCACATCCAGATTCTCTAGAGCGCACACCAATCTCTTCCCTACTGAGGCTTCTTGAAAAAGTGGATTGGCTTCAAAAAACTGAAGATAACCGGAACAGAACACTGCCGCGGACTCAGGAAATTTCAGCCACACCACTCATGGGTTTCACTCACAAGGATAAAAGAAGACCAACGTGCATCCCCTTCGGTTGAACGGAGTTGGGCGTGGAATGAACTTCTTCATGATCATTCCGGGACGCCTGGAAGCAATTACTTCAATGGTCCCCCCGGCTTATCTAAAAAGAGGACCAAGAAGGGCTCTATTTTTCCAATTACCTACGTCCAACACGACAGGGATTACAGAACTTCCCAGCGAAGAAGTATGAATTAGACATTCCTTCGTACGCTGGGAAGGTAAAGTCCCCGTCCTCATTATGCTGGGAAAGGAAAGTTCCTAATGAAACAAGGTTTTTAGCAAGAAAAGAAGTATCTTCAAATATTTTGGGAAAAGCAGAAAAATGGTGGCCTTTGCAGAAGGCAAAACTTCTCTAATCCCCTCTGAACACAAGCACAAGCGTAAGAACAGCAAAACCATTCTGGAAGATTGCAGGATTAGGAGGAAAAAGGAATGATCGTACCAGGCATGAACTCTTTGTATTTATAGAACGGGAGGCTTTGACCGACCCTACGAATCAAATCAACGACATTAAATGTTCTCCCTTTCCTATTGGTTACGAGAGCAACGGATCTGGGAAACATTGAAACGGAGGATCAGTTTCAAGGATCCTTATCTCCCATTTAAGTCAGAAGCAACAGTTTCCAAAGATAAGGATTCAGATTTCTACAAGTTTCAAGAAGTCTAGGAACAAAATCCAGATTCCGAGGAAGCAGCAAGATCCAGACTCCGGGATAAGGGATACAGATTTACCGATCACCAACCCCGACGACATTTTAATACAATGAGCGTCGACCTCGGCACGAAACATCGCGAAACTTGGCTTTGAAGTCGGGGCGTAGCTCTTCACGTTTTATGAAGCTGAATACCTTGGCACTTGACTACCCCGTCGAAGCACCAAGCTGGGGGCAACTGTTCTGGACCGTGGACCGGGATCCTACTCAGAATGGTCAACCCGGCACGCGCTCCATCTTACTCCTCCATCAACACTCCGGATAAGTGTTGTAAGACCTCGGAATGCCTAATTCATGAAGGATCAGGGAATCAACGGATCTTCGTAACTGCCAATACGAATCTCCTTGATTCTATAACCTCTCCTCTCAATAAATGACTATAACGTCCACATTACAATAATACCTGCATTGAATGCTCTAACTCCAATCATGCTCCATAAAATCAAGCTAAATAAACCTAAACAGGTAACGTTTGATTGAATAGCAGACACCTTAGCACTCTAGCTGACTTGAGCATCGAAGTCCTTTTTGCAGGTACCACCCCCGCCGGACCTTGACGGTGGAACGCAGCTGCAAAAGGAAGGAAACCACCAAACCATACCTTCCACAGGTATCCTTATGAATCCGTTCAGAACAATATGCTTTCAAACTCCCATGGAGCCACAGAACACTTTCTTTTAAATTCTTTCATTTGCTATCAGCCTACCATGCAATGCTTTAAAAATCAGAGATTAAATCGATGAGGCCTTCAAATCATAATTTGATTAATTCAATCAGTTAAATTTGTAATTGAATTGCAATTGAAGTGAATATTATTTGAACCAGATGAATGAGTCATGACTAGTTCATAATCAAACCGTTTCAACTAATCGATTCGGTCCAGTTTTAAAAACACTGCTACTATGGAACTGCCGAACCCTTCCTTTGTAATTTTGGCACTTGTTGTCAACCTGCCCTAAGAGAGGTTAATGGCGAAGATTGGTTAGGGGGTCTTCAGAGTCCCTTCCTGTTGAAGATTTCTTAGTGGTTATTAAATACCCGTCCTCTTTAAAACACTTTCATTTGCTTTGAAAGAAACCTGGAGCTTGTGAATTACAAAAATCCACCCCAAGGAAGCAAAGTCGGAGCTTCCCACGAAATTTTTACAAATGGAAGGTGACATTCACTTATGATTTGATTCTTAACCAAATGAAAATCCTTACATATGTTTTGGCCACCGCTTATCAAAGCCTTGATAAAGACTTCATTGTAAAGAACATCCAGATTCTTCTGTTCCTCACCCTTTATTCCAATTTCTGCATTGCATGTATCCTTGGAAGCTTGATTAAAAGTAAGAGACCAAGGATTGTCATATTATATAATCTATTTTCTCATTCATGATTTTACTGTCTTATCATTAAAAGAAATTACCATATGATTAACATCATGTTGCCGGTCTGGATCATCATCAAAATCTGAAATTCATCATCAAAATCATCTGCATCAAGGTTCTGCACTTCATCTCCAGCCACTCTAGGACAACCTGCAGGAGAGCCAAGATAAAAAATAAAAAATAAAAACTTTCTATAGCCATGGTTAAAGTATAGGTATTTATTTTCAAAGCTAGTTATTACCCTAAACGTTAAAAGTAATTAAGAAAGGCTATGGCTCCAAAATTTCAAGGCGATGGCTCCATTTAACATATTGAGAAGTAAAGTAAGGCTTCTAATATTATATTATCAAGTATCAATAATGGAAAGCTTTGTACTGATTTTCACCACTTAACATTTTGCACTGGGCTGTTTTGGGGAAAATTTACTCATTCGGTCACTCCTTTGAAGTAGGTACTCCTAACTCCTAAGCTTCAATAGGTGACTGATAGTTTCTGGTTTGACAGCAAAATTGCAGCTCAATAAAGTAGAAGGTATGATGCATAAACATCTTTAAACCCCAATGAAAAATTACACGAACGAATTCCCCAAACCTTTCATCAAACACTTGGCATGCGTTTTGAGAGGAACATAAATTTTACCGTTTAAAGCAAAATCAATTTGAATGAAGAACAGAAAATTTCGCGGATTGAAGCTAAATCAGTGATAAAATGGAAATCAATGGTAATAATCCAAATCATGGCAACTAAAAGAAATTCCTACCGCAAGATTGAAAGCAAGTGCTGCAAAATGAGGATGAATATCATAGCAAGTCTGCAAAACACAGAGTTAGGCATAAGGGCTTGACATATCACAAGTGTCGCTCGCAATCCTACAAATGAAACGAAGGCAATCGCACGGCCATGGATGACGTAGCAAAGCAACGACAGTGGAGGAAGACGAACAGGGCTCACAAACGAGAATGCAGCTAAGAATTAGCTCATGGACATGTTAATTTTGATGAAAAAGATTTGAATTTTTTTTAAAAAATAATGAAGCACTAAAACAAATTTTAACTAAATATTTTTATATCTTAGAAAAGATTATTTTTTTGAAAAAAATTAGACTTTATTTGAATAAGTAGTAAAAGATAAAATAAGATAGAATAAAATCATGTACTGTTTCATTATTTGGATTTTAGAAATAATGATGAAATGGAATGATATTAGATGAAACTTATGAAACACACACGAATAAAGACACAAATATATTAAATTCAAAATATTATAAAAAGAGAATATATATATATATATATATATATATATATATATATATATGTGTGTTACGGACAACGGTTTCATTGTGTGAAAGGCCTTGAGAGCCATCAATCAAATCGCTGTATACATTTTTTTTTTTGTCACCCTCCAAAATGATGTTCTTGAAACCCAATTCACAAGCGAATAACAAGCCTTCCTTTAGTTGCCAAGAGTTAACTCCTAAGGAAAATGTTAGTTGCACAGTTTTTATTAAATATATGTTACTAATAAATTTATTATCCTTTGATGCTTATTTTTTGTTTTGACTTATGAATATTAGTCAACTCAACCGGTCATAACTCAAAATATTTGGTGACTTAAAGTGAAATTACAAAATTAGGCTTTTTTAATTAAAAAATTATTAAACATAATACAATTTTTCATTTAAAATTTAGTTTTCTTACTTTTTTGAGTAAAATTTACTTTGTACAACTCTATGAGGTGAAAACTACTTGAGCAGAGACAAAAGAGAATGAGAAATGCTACATAGCTCCAAAAATAATTATAATTTTGATATAATTTAACTAGATTTAAGAATAATTGTTGGATGAAATAAGTAAGATGAACTATTCACTCATTAAAGAGTTAACAAACATACTAAATTTTTATAAAGAATTTTAACAAAAATGTGTTCGCTTTTTAACATTTTTTAAAAAGAATGAGCCGTAAGAATTATGATAAATTAAAAATAACTGAAAAGAAAAAAAGTAAAGACTATGGGGCTTAAAATAATCGTGGGCCTAAAGTAAGGGCTTCATCAGTTTTTGACTAAAGTGGGCCTTAATTTGACATCCAAATCATATAAATTAAAGAGAAATTCTAATATATTTTTAAAATAGTTTTGAATGAGGGAGAATCATATTTATTAGTGTAAGTTTTTTTTTCACACTTATTTTTAATCTATTAATTTCACTTTTATCTAATAATTACTTTTAATGAAATAATCTTAACTATTGATAAAAGTGGAATTAACGATTGAAACTAGATATAAGAGAAAAAAACTTATACTAATATAAATTGATCATTCTTCATTTTGAACACCACTCTTTTAATATAAAATTATGGGAACAATTATTAATATAAAAATATAAGTTTAGACAATTTTATAATCATTTAAATCTAATTTAATAATGATAATTTTGACTTTTGAGAGCAAGCTATGGATATAGTGTGGAATTTAATTGCTTAATATTAGAGTGTGTTTGGTAATAATTTTTTTATCAAGATTATAACATGTTTAACAAAATTAATTTCAACTTTTATATAAATTCAATGCATTATAAAAAATTTTAAGCTAATTTTTATAATCTTTGAAGATTAAAGTTTATAATTTTAATTTATAAATTATTCTTTACACTTTAAGATGTAAATATAATTTTGTCATTAATCAAATAATTTTTTAATTATTCTATTCCTATTTTAATAATTTAATACATAAAATTATTTTTTAAATCATTTAAATGAATCAGATTAATTTAAAATTATTTTTCAACTAATATATTTAAATATAAAAATGAATCCATTATATTTAATTATAACAAAAAAATTATACAATAATCAATTACTAAACATAATTAACTTTTCATATTTTTTCTAAACACATACTTAAAAAAATATATTTTTTTATTTCTATTATATTAGGGTAATTGGTAAGATAAAAAATGGAAAGAAAAATGAAAAAAAAAAAACTGGAGAGACATTAATTATAGACTCCCACTAGCTAGTTAACAATCATCATAGTGGGATGAAGGCTCTAATAAGTTAATGTTGAAAATGCTTCTAAAGCTAGGCGTTGCATATGTCTTTTTTTTTTTTTTTATCTATTTGTACCTTTTGGGGTTTTAGAGTTGAGAATAACTTTAGTACTTTACTTTTATTCTCATTAAAACAAGGAGCTGATCGATATGGTCAAATTATCAGCATACCCAAATTTTTTAAAAAGGATTAGGATCGGGAAATGATACAGGATTGAAAAATAAAGGTTTAAATATGATTTTATTCTTTATGATTTTTATTTATTTAAGTTTGGGTCTTTATATATAATATATTTTTTAGATATTAGTTTCTATATTTATATTTATTTATATTATAGTTCATAGTTCATACTGTTAAAATATTAGTTCACATATTTTTTATTCATTTTACTTTTAATTCCTATAATTTTTACTATAGGCTCTTATTTTTCTCCAAAAGCTAAAGCTAAATAAATAATTAATTAATATTTACTCGTAGAGAAGAAGAGAGTGAGAGAGAGAGAGAGAGAGGGGAAGAAGAAGCTACAGCTGAAGAAGAAGAAGAAGCTCCTTCGATCTATAATTGATTACTATCTGTGGGAATTTCAACTCTCTTCTCTGTTCCTCTATCTCTCTCTCTGAGATTCCACCTTCTCGCCACCATGATTTCTGCAAGCAAAATCAAATCCGTCGATTTTTACAGGTCACTATCTTCTTCTTCTTCTTCTTCTTCTTAGTTTCAATTTTTTACTTCCGAATTCGCACATTTCCTATGAGTTTTTGGTATCAATTTACATTGATAGCTGTAATTTGCTTGCGGATATGCAGACTAGTTGTTTTCTGTTATGAATTTGGTTAAATTTTGTTTTATTCATTGTTAAGCTCTCTAGATAATGATTCATAGTGTAAGTGAAGTGCACAGCATAAGAGAACAAGAATACTAGTGTTTATTCAGTTTCTATTTGCAAGATGAACATATACAATACCTGAATGGATATAAGCACAAGTGAATGAAATACAGCGTAGACATAAACATGTAAATTGTGAACGCCTGTGTACTTTTCTTTTTATTAATAATTTTATTATGTATATGTTGTTGACTTCTGTCAACAGAAAAATCCCAAGAGATTTGACTGAGGCGTCGTTATCAGGAGCGGGACTATCCATAGTAGCAGCTCTCTCCATGATGTTTTTATTTGGAATGGTCAGTGGCTTTTTACCCCCCATCATGTTTATGACTTGTGAATTGTTGAACATAATATTTGTATGAGTAATGTTACACAGCCAGGAAAAGAAATTGTCAGAATTTTGACTGAATACAGCTAGATTCAAGGGTGGTTGTTGGATGGAATAAAGTGGTGGAGACCACTCACCCATCTGAGAGTCAATGAGCATGGCACTGTAGAACATTCTGGCTATCTAGGATTTTTCTATATGTATTTTAGATTGATTGATATTAGGTCATATACTGCTTATAACTCAAATTGTTCAACTTCTTCCTCTATTTAGTTTTGTCAAATTTCAATATTAGAATTGGTTGTTAAATTTCATTTTGACGTTCATCATGCAAACTTCTTTCAGGAACTAAGTAATTATTTGTCTGTCAGCACCTCTACATCTGTGATTGTTGACAAGAGTTCCGATGGAGAATATTTACGTATAGATTTCAATATCAGGTAGATGCCTGCATAGGTTTTTGCTATCTTTGATTAATTATGATGTTTCTCAAAGGTGGTGGAGGCACATGTTTTAAATTTTTTTTTTACTAAATTTTCCAAATTATTGGTGGCTTCATGTTTTTCCTGACATGACCTTGGCATACAGCAAAGAATGCGAGGTTTTGTCTACTTGCATTTGCAAATTAAGGCTCTTATTGTCAAGAATGCAGAACTTTCTAATAGAGAACTTATAAAGACCAGCTTGTTAGGGGGTTGATAAGTTGTTTGCTAAAGACTTGGTTAATTCATTAAACAAAATGATATGTAGTTTGACTTTTTAGAAGCTAGAAATTTTCTTATAGAAGGAATAGAGGTTAATAATTTACTGTTCAGTGCTAATTATGTTCATAAAGTCACTCTTTTCATGCCTTTCATGCTCATTTCCAAAGTGGGTATAGGAAGACCCTTTGATGAAACTGGGCGTCTGGGCCTGCTTCTTATTAGATGATTGTTGAAATTGGGAGTGGGATGGGGATCTTACAAGATGATAATTAACGGGCCGGGAATCAATACTGATATTTGATGTGTAGTGATTGTTTGTGGAATTGAGATGAAGTCAAAGCATTGCCACGGCGATGCCTTTGTCTCTCACACCTCATGAGTTTTTCTAGGAGTTTCCAGTCCTTCCCAACTCATTTGGCAACTGTATATAGTCATAATATTATGTTAAGTTAATTTCATGTCTATTTATAAACTTTATCTTTCTCTCTCTTCATTGTTGTGGGCTGATGGCTTCAACTTATCTTGTAGTTTTCCTGCGCTTTCATGTGAGTTTGCATCAGTTGATGTGAGTGACGTGCTGGGAACAGTAAGTTTCTATTACTTCATTTGTTACATCTGATCATTTATGGCAAATGTTCTTCTGGGTTAAGAAATTTCTCTCTCACTGATTTGTAAATAGTTAAATGCCTCGTATACTTCATGCATTGACCTTAGTGAAGGTAAAAATGTTTTGTTTGTTTAGACAGTGAAAACAACAATAATATCTCAAGTTATTTGTTATTTCATTTCAATTAATGTATTTTAGTCGTTAACTTAATAATATGGTTAGTACCTATTGAAGGAGCTATTCATTAAAACTGACTAATGAAGTGAGGCAAAACACGAAAAAACTGTTCATTGTAGGGTGTCTTACTTTCTATGTTTACGTGGATTCAGTGTTTAAGCAACCTGTAATTAACTATTAGAAAGCACTGCTTATTGGTTCTCTGGAAATTACTGTGTCAGTTTATAAAGCTATCTGTATCCTTTACATTTATTCATTAAAAGACTTCTAAAGTTGTGTATGCCACATCCTTACCAGAATTTGACTGTGAACCCAGGGCATTGAAACATAAGAGGGACTTGAGATGGATATAGCACTTCATTTATGCACTATTCTTCATATATAGATTCTTCATTTTCTTATTCATTTTATATTTGCTTATGCTTTGATACTTATCTCTTGTTCCTTGTTGTTTTAGTCCTTGTCCTTAATTTTTTACCTTTTATTTTCAGAACAGGCTCAATATAACAAAAACAGTTCGTAAGTTTTCTATTGATTCAAATTTAAGACCTACTGGCGCTGAGTTTCATTCAGGAACAGTTGCAAATGCCATTAAGCATGATGATGAAGTAGGTGAAGAATCTGTTGAAGGTTCTTTATCACTCACAGCACAGAATTTTGATAAATATGTTCATCAGTAAGTGGGCCAATTCTGAGAATGATTCATTTGATTTTTCTGCCCTGTAGCTAAGTGAGAGTTCAAGAGTTATTTTTCCCTCCTTTCTCTTAAATTGCACAGTAGTTATGCATCATTTACACCATTTTTAATTATCATTTTGCAGGTTTCCAATTACAGTTGTAAATTTTTATGCACCTTGGTGTTCCTGGTGTCAACGTTTGGTAATTATTTTATCCTGATTCTTTACCTCTTCTTCACTTCAGGAAATAAGAGTGGTACTTGATGTCTTTGTTGTTTCCTAAATAGATTGACTTTTCTAATTCTTTTTCAACAATGTCTTACTGTACCTTAAAAGATAAACCTCCCCTTAGGTACAAGCCCAGTAGTAGTGGCAAAGGCTAATTTGAGTTCTCTGCAGCTTACCAGCTTCACCAATAGTTACACTTTAGTAGTGACTAATGTGAAGTCATGATGCAGAAGATTAAATAATATGTCATGTAAAGGGTGCTAATAGCTGCATATCACCTGTCTATATAAGATTATTGGCCAATTGCTTATATACAACAAAAGAAATTATGTAAACGTTCTTCTCTTTAATGGATGATGGTGTGATTTGTTGGAAACTGTATATAAATTTAATTAGGTGTAATTAGTTAGTCCCACATCATGTAAATTGTGTAATTATTTATTACTTATTGAGTATATATTCAACTTCCGTTGTGTAGTTGAAACACACGGTTTTCTCATGTCTCTCACTTTCTCTCTCTCTCTCAACATGGTATCAAGAGCCTAAAGAGAGACAATCCTAGAACCGTGCACGCTCGGTGAGCCCACTACTCTTCGGTGAAATTTTTTCCGGCCAACCGTGTTTCCATTCCGGTTTGTCGGCCTTTCTCCCGTGCCGTGACGTCTTTCCGGCCATTTTTTCTTCCTTCCCCGCCGCTGTCTCCGCCGTCCGCCGCCCCCTTTCCGACCGGCGACTGCACCACCGGGATCGTCTCCCGCCGATCGGCCGGCCCCTAGAAGCCCAGCCCCAGCGCCGCCGGCACGCGCCCCCCCGCGCGCCCATAGCCGCTGCCAAACAGCCACCACGCGGCCCCGTTTTCCGGCGCGTCCGGCCGCCGCTCCTCTCGTCTGACTCGTCTCTGTCTCCTCTACGTCGATCTGCCCTTGGATCCTCCATCGGACATCTCTATCCTCTTGTTCCCTTGCGTTTGGACTCTCAGGTACATTGTGGTTTCACTTTTTAACACTTTGTAGTCTGACCCATAGTTAGTTCTACCTTCCCAGATGGTTCTAAAGACAACCCAAAGGCTAAGCCTCCTGTGTTCACGAGTTACCTAAATGCTCCTCTCTCCGCTGATAAATTAGATGGCAACAACTATGATACTTGGGTCTCAGATGTCAAGTTGTGGCTTGAGGGTTAAGGATATGAAGACCACCTCACCACCGACCTTGCCTCTGTGCCTACGGAAGAACAACCCAGGTGGAAGAAGATTGATAAACAGTTGTGCGTTGTCATCAAGTCCACCATTCACTCGTCCCTTGCTAGCATCTTCCGTGCTCAGACCACTTGTGCTTCGTTTGGGAGCAGGCCAAAGTTCTTTACACTAATGACACTCAGCGGCTATATGGGGTTTGTCACAATCTCATGAGTGTTATTGCTCCTCGACAGTTTGATGGCCCTATGTCTGCTTACTTGGGGAAGGTTCATGCTGCTCTCCATGATTTCAATGAGTTGCTACCTTCTGTTGCTACCCCAGCCAAAGAACTCAAGCAATGCAGCACCTTTTTCATGCTCATGGCCTTGTATGGTTTGCTTTTGGAATATGCTGCCAACCGTGATCAGATTTTGGGTTCGCCTACTATTCCTACTCTGTCCTCTGTTTGGTCTACTTTGCTCCGTGTCCCTGCTAAGTACCCTTCTGATTCTGTCCTAGCCTCGGCTACGGTTGATACTTCTGCCCTCGTCTCTCACGGTGTCAATCGTGGTCGTTCTCGCCCTGGCACCTCAAGTAGGCCTCGTCCGAAGTGTACATTTTGTAATAGGTTGGGTCATACAGAGGATAGATGTTGGACTAAACATGGCCGTCCTCCACGGGCTGCCAATGTTGCCCAGGTTGCTGTATCTGATTCACCTGAGCCTTCTGCATCATCAACCCCATCTCCGGCTGCCTATGCAGATTTTCTGAAATGGTTTGAGCAACAACAGGCTTCTAACTCTACTGCATCTGTTGAGCACACTGGTAATGCATTTGCTTGTCTTTCTCACTCACCTTCCTTAGGTCCTTGGGTCCTTGACTCTGGTGCATCTGACCATATATCTGGTAATAAGCGTCTTTTCTCCAAACTTTCTAACTCTGACTATTTACCTATGATTACTTTAGCAAATGGTTCTCAAACACGGCCCCAAGGGATTGGCACTGTCCATCCCCTCCCTTCTCTGTCTATTGATTCTGTTCTTTATGTCCCTGGATGTCCTTTTAATTTACTGTCCATTAGTCGTTTGACCCGTTCTTTAGATTGTCGCATTAGTTTCACTAAAGACTCTGTCATTTTGCAGGACCGGAGTTCGGGACGGATGATTGGCGTCGGATGTGAGTCTAATGGCCTTTACCAGCTTTCTTCCACCTCTCGTGTATGCTTTACTGCAGATTCCCCTCTCACCATCCATGCTAAGTTGGGTCATCCTATCCTTGCCAAATTACAGCAAATGGTGCCACACTTTTCTAAATTATCTAGTTTACCTTGTGAGTCGTGTTAACTTGGGAAACACACCCGTAGTCCGTTTCCTGATAGGCTGTGTCGTCGAGCTGCGTCTCCTTTTGCTTTAGTACATTATGATATTTGGGGTCCTAGTCGTGTTGAGTCTACTTTTGGGTCTAAATACTTTGTTACTTTTATTGATGACAATTCTCGATGTACTTGGTTATTTTTAATGAAAAATAGATCCGAGTTGTTTTCAATTTTTCAGACCTTTTATCATGAAATAAAAACTCAGTTTGGTGTTCCAATTTGTATTTTGCGTAGTGACAATACCCGTGAATTTTTATCTCACAATTTTCAAACTTTTATGGCATCTAACGGAATTCTTCACCAAACATCTTGTGCCTATACCCCACAACAAAATGGGGTTGCTGAGCGCAAAAATAGACATCTTATTGAAACCACCCGGACCCTTTTGCATCATGGTCGTGTTCTTTTCCGTTTTTGGGGCGATGCGGTTCTCAGCCTGCTATTTGATTAACCGTATGCCTCTTCTCGTGCTTGATAACCGGTACCTCATTCTATTTTGTTCCCTCACCAATCTCTCTTCTTCTCTTCCACCTCATGTCTTCGGTCAACATGTTTTGTCCATGATGTTACTCCAGTCTTGACAAACTGTCTGCTCGCTCCATAAAATGCGTTTTTCTTGGTTACCATCGGTCTCAAAAGGGTTATCGGTGTTTTTCACCCACTCTTAAGCGTTATCTTGTCTCTGCCGATGTCACCTTCTTCGAGTCTGTTCCTTTCTTTGAGTCTCATGACGACCGCCTCTTCCACCTATTACTGCGAGGTCCTCCCTACTTTTCCTCCTCTTGTTCCAGTTGACCCTGCTCCATCATTACCTTCTCCTGTTGGTCACCTGATTCCTACTACTCGCCCCATCCAGGTCTATCATCGCCGGTCACAGCCACTGCCACCACCATCAGAGGTTGTAGAAGTTACTGAAGCCCCTTTGGACTCCCTTCCGGCTCCACCTCCTTTACTTTACCTCCGGAGCGCCTCCCGCGTGCCCGACCTTCCCATTGCTCTTCGAAAAGGTATACTCTCCGCTCGTAACCCTTCTCCTCATTATGTTACTTTAAGTTACCATCGTCTCTCTTCATTACATTATGCTTGTCTTTTCACCTTGTCTTCTGTGTCTATTCCTAAGTCTCTAGGTGAAGCTTTATCCCATCCTGGGTGGCGCCAAGCAATGATTGATGAAATGTGTGCTCTTCAGAGCAGTGGTACTTGGGAACTTGCTCCTCTTCCTCCTGGGAAGTCTGTTGTAGGTTGCAGGTGGATTTATACGGTCAAAGTTGGCCCTGATGGTACTCTTGATCGCCTCAAGGCTCGTCTGGTGGCAAAAGGGTATACCAAGATATTTGATTTGGATTATGGTGACACTTTCTCACCAGTGACGAAGATGGCTTCTGTTCGGCTTTTTCTGTCTATGGCCGCTATTCGCCATTGGCCCCTTCATCAGCTGGATATCAAGAATGCTTTTCTCCATGGTGATCTAAAAGAAGAAGTCTACATGGAGCAACCTCCCGGGTTTGTTGCTCAGGAGGAGTCTTCTGGCCTCGTTTGTCGTCTACACAAGTCTTTGTATGGTCTCAAACAATCCCCTCGGGCTTGGTTTGGGAGATTCAATCTTTTGTTCAAATTTGGTATGACTCGCATGAAAGCCGACCACTCTGTTTTTTTTATCGCCATACAATCCGAGGTCATATCTATTTGATTGTGTATGTAGACGACATTGTTATCACAGCAGTGCGATCACCAAGGTATAACTCGGATAAAAAAAGATCTCTGTCATCATTTTCGGACCAAAGATCTTGGCAAACTTCGTTATTTCTTGGGAATTGAAGTGGCACGAGTCCAAAGATGGCATAGTTATCTCACAAAGGAAGTATGCTATGGATATTCTTGAAGAAACAGGTCTATTGAATGCAAAGTCAATTGACACTCCTATGGATCCCAATGTTAAACTTTTTACCGGATCGGGGAAGCCATTTTCAGACCCAAGAAGATATAGACGATTGGTTGGAAAACTTAACTATCTTACTGTTACCCGTCCAGATATCTCCTTTGCAGTGAGTGTAGTAAGCCAATTTCTAAACTCACCTTGTGAAGGACATTGAGATGCAGTGACTCGTATCCTCAGATATATTAAGGGAGCTCCAGGAAAAGGCCTTATCTATGAAGACAAAGGACACACTCAGATTGTTGGATACTCGATGATCTTTGATTGAAGGCGGTGTTCTCCTATCGATAGGAGATCCACTTCTGGTTATTGTGTATCCATTGGGGTAATCTGATATCCTGGAAGAGTAAGAAACAAAATGTGGTTGCAAGATCAAGTGCCGAAGCAGAATATCGTGCCATGGCCTCAGCCACTTGTGAACTCATTTGGTTAAAACAGCTTCTTAAAGAACTTCAGTTTGAAAACGTTATGCAAATGACTCTTTATTTGTGATAACCAAGCTGCATTGCATATTGTTTCCAATCCAGTGTTTCATGAGAGGACCAAACACATTGAAATAGACTGTCACTTTATTAGAGAGAAGATCTTGTCTGGAGACATCACCACTAGCTTTGTCAAATCAAATGATCAACTGGCAGATGTTTTCACTAAGTCTTTGAGAGGTCCTCGAGTAAACTATATTTGTAACAAACTTGGTGCATATGACTTATATGCTCCAGCTTGAGGGGGAGTGTTGGAAACTATATATAAATATAATTAGGTGTAATTAGTTAGTCCCACATCATGTAAATTGTGTAATTATTTATTACTTATTGAGTATATATTCAACCTCCGTTGTGTAGTTGAAACACACGATTTTTTCATATGTCTCTCACTTTCTCTCTCTCTCTCAACATGATTAATAGATTCTTAATTTGTTATATGAATTTATCTTCTTCTCCCTTTCAGAAACCTTCATGGGAGAAGGCGGCCAAAGTAATAAAAGAGAGGTACTTTATTATTGACTCAGTGTTTCTCACATTTCTTGAAATTACATTTTAGAAGCTCTACTCTCTCATCTCTGTTCTGAAATTGGTAGTTATTTTATCACCACTTCACTAATTCAGTGTCCCATATGCGTATGATCACATTTTGTTTAGATATGATCCAGAAATAGATGGGCGTATTCTTTTGGCGAAGGTAGATTGCACTCAAGAAGGTGATTTATGCAGAAGGTACTATTGCTAGTCTATTTACTTTTTCTTTTTTAAAAAAATAGATTCTTTTTTCTTACCTTATAGTTGATTTAGTTTTCTCCTTTCATTATTTTTTCTGTCCATTATTATATTAAATTTATTCTTCTATCATTTTTTATTTTGGTCTTTGAATCATATATAGACAATGTTGCAAAATTTTATCTTGAAAAGAAGTGCTGAGATAACTATAAAGGCAATGGTGCTGATGAACTTTGAGTGCAGAAGGAATAAGGTGAAGATAGACTTTGTTTATTTTGGTGGAAAAAGAAGGGAAATAAAGTTTGAGGAAAGAATGTACCAAAGAAAAAAGTTGGAGGAAAGAGAAACGGGGGATAACTGCCATATATACCCTGTTTGGTTTGACAAGAGAGAAAATGGAGAAAAACACAAAAGAAATATGCATGGGTGTGCCCATCATTTGGTTCTCCCCATAGTGAGCAAGTGCAACAAAATGAAGTGTAATGGGTATTACCGTTATTGTAACTTGTACTTTTTATCAATTTGTCTTGCTCATCACTTATTAGTTTTTACTTATAGGAAGGCAATGAGATAGAATTTTCAAAATGCATATATGGTGCTAGTAACATTATAGGAGTATTTTGATCGAAAAATAATGAAAATGTTCGAACTCTTTGAAATGTTGAAATAAAATATATTTTGCATCTACCTCAACATATATCAACTAATAAGTTGACAATGAATATAGTGAAATTGCTAGTTATTACTTTATACCATTATATATATATATTTTAAGTTCATTAAAATTTTATTCCATCTAATGAAAAAAGACTTGGTTGTTATTGTTGTTGTTGTATTAAAATATTTATTTTTATAATTTTTTAGGCTTGTGTTAATTCAAATAAAACATAGAGCAAATGTATTGCAATAGACAAATTTGGGATTTATTTTTTAAATTCACTTTTACTTAAATTAAGAAATTTTTACAATATCTTTACTCTCTTGCCCCTCATTTTTATCCCGCTTAAACAAGACAAGGAAACAATTGTATTCTCTTTATTTTCCATTCTCTCCATTTTCTTTCCTGCCACTTTCTCTTCTCATCCAGAGTTCGGATTCACATTGTGCTTATTTATACCTTAAAACAGTGGAGCTTAGTTTTGGTGTCAATTCTCCTTTGTTAGAAAATGAAAGAAAGAAAGTAGGGGGAATAAAAATGAGGAAGTAAAAAATAGGTATCTCTTATCTTGTTAGATATCATATGAACGAAGCAAATGAAAATGAAGAGAAAATTTTACAATTACATACTCATCTATAACTATTTTTGGTTGAGATGGTATTTTGAGGAGGAGAAATATGTAATTTTGAATGCTATCACTATCTATTCTATTTTTTCTCTACACTTTATCTCCACTTATGAAGATATTGATTTGGGTGAAATTTAGGTTAGATATTCTCCTCATTTTCGTTCCTACTATATTCCTTTGTTTCCTAAGCAAGGAAATGTGACTTTCACATCTAATTTTCGTTCCATACAAAATTTTTTCCTCCATTTTCACCCATTTTAAACAAAGTGTTAGTCTTCATAATTTTCTCCCACATATAAAAGTCTTTCAAAAGAAATGCATCAATTGAAACAGTTGAGAATGAATCTTTGCTTTTTTCCAGAAATTGGACATACTAGTAGAAATTGCATTTTGCTGTCTCCTTCAGTTTTTATATTTTCAATTTATTTTGTGCATGTTATGTCTTCTGTCATTGCAGACAGGAATTACATACAGTATCTTATAATCCTGTCAGAAATCTGCATTGTCACAAACAGATTATATGAAATAGGTTTTGTAGATATGCTTAGCATAGATTGAAGAAGAAGATAAACATCAAACACTTTCTTCTATACTTGTTAAATTGAGCATGAAATTACTTTTTCTTCATTGTAATTTGTTACTTTCTTTGTCTTGGTTTGTATTTTCCGTCTATGCTTCTTTTGCCACTCATCTATATCTCATTATCAATGTCCAGGCATCACATACAAGGGTATCCATCAATCCGCATCTTTCGTAAAGGAAGTGATGTCAGGTAATAACATCATTAGATAAAATCGATTGGTTCCCCCTCCCCCCTTCCCAACCTCAGCCCTCTGCACCACATGTTTGATGAGCATGTCCTACCTTATATTGAATTAACAATCATGTATATACTATGTATGTATATTACACATGATTATTAATTCAATATTATTATACTGCATTAATATCGTTAGTTAGTATTTACCATTGTGCAAACCTCATAGTATACAGCTCATTTCAGATATTTCTTCGTCTTCGCTTTCTGGGTAATATTGAATATACGCTCATCTGCTTATCCTTTTTAGGGTATTAATATGTGTCTATAGTAAATTTCCCCCCTAGTATAATGCTGTAGTTTTTTTCCTTCCATAAAATATGGGAATGAACCTAAACCTTGTATCTAGAATGTGTGTACCGAGTAGTGATGAAAGGCCAATATTAAAATCAGAAGTAGTGAAATGTAAGGATGCAAGTGATGGATTGAAATAGTTAGAAATGAAATGGCTGTATTTCCTTGGGAAATGGTAAGTATCACAAAATCTTTTCGTGAAAACAGATACGAATGGGTTGATTTAAACTCAGATATATATTTTTTTAATTTCTGTTTAAAATATTTGGTTGAAAAAGAAGATGAAATGGGTGTATTCCAAGAGCAGTTCCCTAAAACCATTTGTGTAACGTGGCGCCGCTGTATTTCCTTTGGATCAGCTGAATATTGGAAGAGAATTCATATTGATGACCCAAGTAGTAGTAATTAAAGCTAACTTAGGGGAAGTTACCAGGACGTTACCTACTCAAACTTCTTAAATGAATCAATTACAATCAAACAATGTCGATTCTATTCCAATGTTTGGTTCTCCATCGTATTTAGAGGTCTCAATTCATTTTCAGCCATATCTATATGATATTCAGATTTTTTATTTATTTATTTTTATTTTATTTTATTTTATTTTGCATCCTGAATATTGTACCATTTTGGTTTGTGATTGGGTTTCTGAAGTTTTGGATTTTCTGATCAAATCTAGTCTTTTGAATTCTTTTCCTATTTCAGAAGTGACCATGGACATCATGAACATGAGTCTTATTATGGAGATCGTGATACGGAAAGCCTAGTCAAGGTTCACGCTATATTTAATTTAAATTAGCTTAATTTGAATTAAATTTAACTTAAGTAGACTACTTGATGCTTTAAGATGTAATTAAACCTCACTTCTTTACCATTAAAGAGTGCAACAGGCTGATATTAAGTTTCTCCACTGCAGACAATGGAGAATTTAGTCACATCTCTTCCAACAGAATCTCAGAAGCCAGCTTTGGAGGATAAATCCAATGCAGCGCACAATGCAAAAAGACCAGCACCATCAGCGGGCGGATGTAGAATTGAGGGATATGTGCGTGTGAAAAAGGTAAACTCCCGAAGGGTTAAAGTTTAACCTTCAACTTTAATTTATAGAAAAACTCCTTTGTTTCTTCGTAGTTTTCAGTTGTAATGATGAATTAAGATTTCTTGCATTGCTCTGGAAGTAACTGATACCTTTGATTCCTTGCTTGTTTTTTTAATTATTTCTTTTGCTTTTAATAGAAGCTTCAGTTGTTAATACTAAAGTCACTGAAAATAAATAAGGAAAGAAATGTGACCTCCTGTTCTTATTTCTTTCCTAGATTTTAAATACATGATGTTGAAATATAAGTTGTTTGCACTCTGCAGGTTCCAGGAAACTTGATAATCTCAGCTAGATCGGATGCCCATTCCTTCGATGCTTCTCAAATGAACATGTCACATGTCATAAACCATCTGTCTTTTGGAAGGAAAGTGACACCTAGGGCGATGAGTGATGTGAAGCGCTTGATACCTTACATAGGTAGCAGCCATGACAGGCTGAGTGGCCGGTCATTCATCAATACTCGTGATTTAGAAGCAAATGTAACTGTAAGTGTAATATTTTATATAAAAACTTCTAATTTGGTGTCAACTTTACTATTTGACTTTGTATGGTTGGTATCAAAATGTTTGATTGCATATTTTAATGGGACAAGGTATTGATCTCCATTTGCAAGAGTAAGATGTTCTAGATAGCATGGATGTCCAGGGCCTTGCGAAGTTTTTTGCTTCTCTTTTTTTTTTTCCTTCTTTCTTTTCTTTCATTTTATAATGCCTTATAGACCTACAAAATCTACTTTACAATACTATATTCCACTCCAATGCCATTATAGGATAGGTTGGGCCTTTTTTCCTTCTCTTTTAGTTTGTCAATCAGCCTGAAAACACTCTTGATTCATCTGGCAAATCATTTGGGGTACAAATTTACAATGTGGAAGGAGACAAATTTGTTTGACCTAAATTTGTTTGGATTATCTTGTGTATGCTCTCCTAATCTGTGTTTGAAACACCCAGCAAGGAGACAACTTAATGAAAGAAATCAATATGGAGTGGAGGCAATAAAACCACTTAGTTCTTCACTCATTTTGTTACACATTGCTTTGTTAGTCTCCACTGAGATAACACAACTTCTCATTGATACAATCTGTTATCATTTGATGACGCTGATCATGGTTGTTTCTTTCTGTATGGATGCTGATAACTACAGAAACATGAGTTTCTCTGATATTTGGTGATTTATTGTTAACCAAAATGTTATACATTCGTTTGATATCTGTGTATGCAGATAGAGCATTATATTCAGATAGTTAAAACAGAGGTAATAACTAAAAAAGATTATAAATTAATTGAGGAGTACGAGTACACAGCACACAGCAATCTGGCGCACAGTGTAGACATTCCTGTTGCAAAGTTCCATCTTGAGCTCTCCCCGATGCAGGTCTGCATATGGAGGTTATAGATTTGAATGAATTTGTGCACTGTTTTTAGTAAATTTATTTTGGGTTGACAATGTTTTTGTGAGCAGGTCTTGATAACAGAAAACCAGAAGTCTTTTTCACATTTTATTACAAATGTCTGTGCTATTATTGGGGGTGTTTTCACGGTATGTATTTGTATAATTCCAGATATTCTGGTTCTATGCTTGTATCATTAAATAATTGTATTGTTGACAAGTCTTTTCTGTGATTTCAGGTAGCTGGAATTATGGACTCGATTCTACACCACACTATTAGAATCATGAAAAAAGTTGAGCTTGGCAAAAATATTTGATAGATCGCTGAAAATTTTGTCTAGCTTAGGACTTATGATTTTGCTATACCCGTTTTTACTAGAGCGGTATTGTAGCACTTTGTTCTCTACAAATATGCTATAAATCATACAAATGTAATTTTGTAGTTACTAAAGTAAAATGATCATTACAAGGATAAGGAACGAGCTTCATGATGCATCTGATATTTGCCTCCATTGATTTCTTGTTCTTGGTTTTATGTCTGAGGTTTTTTTTTTTTTTTTGGGGGGGGGGGGGGGGTGATTAGAGGAAAGAATTCTGATATTTAGGAGGATAATGAATAATTTTGAATGCAAAATTAGGACTGAAGTGATGATAATCATGGCTTGTGACCCAGCTTTTAGCACATGGTAGTTTCCTTTACTGAGGTTTCTTTCTTTTAAGGTTACTTTTGGAAAAATAATGAGGTTACTGAGTCTGAGGTTACCCTTGGGTCAAAGGAATGAGTCGGTTTGCATAAGTCATTGTTATTTGCAGTGTTCTTTGAGACGAAAATGATCAGCTAGTCCCAACCCCTTTTTAAAAAAGGGGAAAGTGAGGAATGAGTGAAATAAAACTATAAAAGGGTTAATGTACTCGCCTCTTTTCTTTTCTTTTCGTTTTTAGTAAGATTCTCCTTAAGCCACTAGAAGCGATGGTATTCCTTGAACACTGACGGAAAGGGTTTGTATGAGCAAAATGAAATCGCGAGTGAATGGTGCTTTAGAAAACACTTGTACAACATTGATCAATGAGCTTTACGGAAAAATTACTTTTTTTTTTTTTGAAAAATAGTTCTCTCATAAAAGTTTTAATTATTAGTTATTTTTCATACACAATAAACTAATTTAAACACACATTAATGTCATTTACCTTCTGCTGATGAAAGTTTATTCAAAAACTTCTCGAGTTCCAAAACTTTATCGAGGGATAGGAATCTTGCAATATTTGTTATAAATTAAATGTAATAAAGGTTATTACTTAGTTACATAATTTTTCAGAAACAGAAACATATCTTCAACCTCTTTTTTCCTGAGAAAACGGGGTCAGAGACCCAACAATATCTTCAAATTATTTTTAAACATGTTGAAGTAAGGATCTTTTATTATTATTATTATAACTGCTTCTAAACACTGTTTACAAAGTAAGACATATTTTATTGTTGAAAAGTTTTAACTAAAATGTAAAAACTAAAAAGTGAATAATATTATCCCCCCCAAAAAAAGCCTCAGCCACTTATTCACATAATATTTTCTTTGATTTGTTTTGATTTTTCTCTTTCTCTTGCCTTTGACCTCATTAATTTAGGACAATAGTTTAAATGTTATATGTACATCTGGTTCAACAGAGAGCAAAATATGTATACATAAAGGAAAATGTCTGGCTTATACAATGACTCGGTGAATCACATAAAAAATGGTTTTATTTAATTTCATTTTCGACATGTACAACATTTTTTCATCATCAAGTAAGAGGCACACAAAAGGGTACATTATTGTCAGCTTATTTTCAATCTTCACAAACAAATATCAAACAGCATCCCAACTTTGAGCCAAAGACCCAGTTCTATAGTACTGAACTCAAAGTATAGGAAACAAAGAACAAAAAAAAAATTGTAGAAAAAAAATTAAAGTATAAAATTAATACTCAATTACTGAAACATACTTAGAGAGATAAAATTAGAAGTGAAGCCATGAAGGTTCCAACTGAGCCAGCAAAGCTGACAAAGATTGAAGCAGCACCATTAGGTGGAGGAGGTTCATTGACAGGAGCTGGTGTTGGGTTTGTCTCTACAGATACTGCAGGTGCTGGCGAAGGAGCTGATGACTGTGGTGAGGGTGGAGAAGCAGTGCTTGTTTGGTTGTTGTTGCGGTTGCTCCTGTCAGCCAGTACAATCACTGATAACTTCTCATTCTTGAGACAGTTGTCTTTGTTTCCACTTATGAAGAAGTAAGGCCCTGATTGATTGAGTTTGAAGACTGTGTGGCCATCAGAGAATTTTGCATAAGGTGAACCAGTGTTGCAACTGGCATAGTCTTCGCTCTTTACAAAAAGCACTGAGTCTTGACTAGATTGGTAGTTGAACACTACAACAAGCATATGTAAAATTTGAAATTTTAAGTCAATATTTTCCTTTATATACAATTGAAAGTTTTGCACTCTTTATGGTCATATAGCTTATTACAAAATTTTGATATTCTAATCTTAAAAACTTTATGCACGACACAATGTTGACATCCTTTAGAGAAGTATTACATCATACAAGAACATGTATCCAAAAAAATCTTTTAAAAATTTCAATTAAGAGTAAGATGAAGATTTTGGATTCACCAGGAAAAAAAAAAGAAAAAAAGAAAATATTTTTTTTATTTAATTTATAATAAATTAAAAAATATATATTTGTAATAAAAAAATAACAATTCCATTAATCCAAGTAGAAATATGTCATTCAATTTAGATCTAATTAAAATGGTCCCAAACTATTTTCCCCTCCCCTTGACAAAATTAAACCAATGAAGACATATATTGGATTGAATAAGAACTCACCAAGGGAGTCTCCTTTTTGAAAACGGCTCTTTTCTGCCAATTGATTGAAAGGATTGAAATTGGGATCTCTTGGAACACTCCAACCCTTTTGACCCCCAACTATGAATTCATAGGCAGCACTCTTATGCACCAACAGCAGGAGACAGAACCAGCCCAAGGCATGAACTGCCTTATTAGACCTTAAAATGAAGGTAGCCATGGCAGAGGATAACTGAGCAATTGAGAAGGGGAAGTTGGCTGGGTATTGCAATTTGCAACCAAAATGCTGGAAATGCTGAAGCTAGAGGGATGACAGAAACTGAACCATCATCAGGGTTTATATAGGTGTGAGCTGCATGGAAACTTAACAAGCTGTGGCATGGAAGCTTTTGCAACTTTTTATTATTCTCCCCTCTCTGTGGGTTTACTTTGATTCTGGTGCAAGCATAAGTTCACTTTCATTGTCTAGAGTATGAGCTCTTTTTGAATCTTACATATAACTTGGTATGTGGATTTGTGCTTTGCTTCACTGTTATTAAGAATATTCATGTCTTGTGGTATGGGGCTAAACTAGCTAATCGCATAAACTGTTACATATAATACCCTCAGTTAATATGAAGCTATTTTCGTGCCGGCAATGATATTAACGACGTGTCTGCATTCTATTGGTGCCTGACGTATACGTGATAGATTAACACTATGCAAGCATTTTTCCATGCCTTCTTCGAGCACTTTTACTCTTCAGCCTTCTCTCCTTTATGATCTAATCCTCTTTAGTAAATTTCATCAACTTTTTTTAGCAATGAATTTCACCAAATGCATTGAGATTTATAGCAGTGAAAGTTTTCGTTTCCAGCACTAACTCTAAAGGCTTTGTATGCTTGGATACTTCAAAAGTTTATAGAAAGATACATAAACATTTGTCCTTAACACCGTTAGTGAATAAGTTGACTTTTGTAAAATTAGATTAGTGAATAAGTTAACTTTTGTGAAATTAGATTAGTGAATAAGTTAACTTCTATGAAATTAGACTGAGATCAATATTTTTGTGAGAATGCATAGTGAGAGGGGGAAGGAATAGGATTTATGGGGATAAAAAGATGAATAATAAATGTATATTTTGATAAAAAATTACACAATTAATTAGTATTTCATAAAAGCGTAGGAGCTGTAGCTAGAATATATATATAGACACATAAATACTAGGACTTTAGTCCATGTATCCTTAATCACCAGGTAATTCAATAATAGTCTACTAAGTCAGTTAATTTCAAGGAGACCGAGGAGAGAAAAAAATATATATAAAATAAGAAATTTGAGTGATAAATTTAAAAAATGAAAAAAGAAATCAATAATGTATTGCAAAAGGATTAAGAGTGCCAGGTTGGTAGGAACAAAATGCAAAGATTTTTTTATTTTTTATTTACCTTCATGTAAAAGGGAGTTGGGTGATTAGGGATCTATTTCATAAGCGAACACAGCCCACTTTTAAATTCTCAACTCTTTTTGAGACAAGAGTAAAATAGCATAATCCTCCTCCTATATAATTTATCTAGAATCAAGTACACATCTTATTATTAAGTCAACCCAAGTAAATCTTCAATCTTGGTCTAACTTGTCTTTGGTCTAACTTGTCTTTATAGGTGCCATCTAATATGTACCTTAGAGAATTATGGTGCACAATACACCTTATATTGTAGCTATTGATCTGGGTGACATTTAACTCAATGGCTATGAAGTGTAACTTGTAACCTGATCAACAGGTAAGGTGTTTTTTACTTGTACAAATTATTATTTATTATCAAAATCTTTTATTTATGTTATTTGTTTTTGAGTCCTTACCCCTCCTCCAACCCCTCTGTCATCCATCGCCACCTAACCACCTTGCCATCGCCAGCCATCAGCACCAACCAATCACCATCAGCACCATATAAGAGGTCAGTATGAGAAGGAAGCCAAAAAGGTAAAGAAATCGAGAAAGGAAGAAAAATTAAAAGTTAAAAATACAAAAAATAAAATAAAAGAAATAAAATGGCATTATAGACAAACAGAGCCAGAGAAACCCACAAAGAAGATAGGAGGTAACACACTTGACATCCATTTTTATTTAATAAATTTTTTTGACAATTTTTTTGACATCCATTTTTATTTAATAAATTTTTTTGTGTGTAGAAGAAGAAGAAGAAGAAGAAGAAGAAGAAGAAGAAGAAGGTAACACACTTGACATCCATTTTTATTTAATAAATTTTTTTGACAATTTTTTTGACATCCATTTTTATTATATAAATTTTTTTGTGTGTAGAAGAAGAAGAAGAAGAAGAAGAAGAAGAAGAAGGTGGTGTTGCCTCTATCTTCCTGTGTCCTTCTCCCTGATATCCGTGCTGCCTCTATCTTCCTGTGTCCTTCTCCCTGATATCCATTCTCTATGAAAGACCCACTAAAATTTCACACTTTGAAATGTCTCTTTGAGTTTCAAGATTGAACTTTTTCTTGTCACCAAAATATGGGTCTCTCTTTTCCATTCATTTCCTCAACACCCTCTTCATATATTATTAAAAAAAACCATCATCATCAGGAGGGGCAGAGGAGGAGCGGTGGCTCTCAAACCGGGGTGGGGGGGTTCGCAGCGGAGATCAGGGACCCTTTGAAGAAAGCGAGGGTGTGACTTGGAACCTTTGATTTGGCCGAGGAAGCGGCTCAAGCCTACGATGTCGCCGCTCGCTCCCTCCGTGGATCCAAAGCCAAGACCAACTTCCCTCTTACCCCTTCCCCCTTCCCCTACCATGACGCCATTGATCCCTTCTTCAATCACCACCGATAGTTTAGGGTGGATTTGAGGAGGAGGATGTGGAGGAGGGGTGGTTGTTATTGTCGAAGTCAAAGGTGGAGTTGCCGATAATGTTTAAGATTGGTAGAGAAGAAGGAGGACGCATGTGGCTATTAGGGAAAATAATTAAAAAAAAGTTAGGAATATTTTTGCAATTACTTAAGGCTTTAGTTGTAAATACTCAAAGGATTTCTAATTAAATATTATAAACTGGTAAATAAGAAATCAAACCTGTAATAATAAGTAAATTTCAAAGTGTATAATACACCATAACTTAACAAAGTGTATATTAGCATCTGTCGTCTTTATATGGCTTCATGTATTGTTTTCGCGTTGGTTTTTTTGGCCTAAATGCATTATTTTTGCTGGCCCGTTGCAATGGCTTATGGTCACGGTTCTAGCTTAAAGTTACAGGTCACAATAAACCACAATCCTAACCTTTGCATCACAAGCCCACTTAACGCATTTAAATGGGTGGTTTTTGGGTAAGCATGTACAAGCCACGGGAGCCATGAAGACAAGATACAACCTTGATATAGACTAATGTTAGCACTAACTTTGGACTAGTTGGGCGAGAATTTAATTGTGTTGATTGATACAGCTTCAGACAAAAAAAAAAAGTTAAGCTCAAAAATATTTTTTACCATATAATTAAAGGAGTTGTTATGATATATTTTATGAGTATTGTCAAACTTTTATTACCATCAAGCTTCAACATAGTGTTTGAAAGTCTATTAAATATGACTAAGAACAACTAATAAATGTTTATCAACTTATTTAAGAACTGGAATCCATAAAAAAAATACCAAAATAATAAGCACTAAAAATAGTTTAAATTTACATTGTTTATCATAAGTATTTAAATCAATAGTTAATGTATGTAAAATTATGTAAATCATATTCAAAATTCACTAAACTCAGAAAAAAAAACTTATACTCTCTTAAAGTAATGATATAATATTTTTGGACATTTTTTACTAAATATTTTTTTATCCATCTTTCATAGTATTCTATACATCGCATGTAACTTGCACGAAAATCGTGTGTGACTTGTACGTACATCGCACAGATGTTAATCTAATTAGTATAAACATTGCCCCCAATAAATAAATTTTATGGATCCATAACTGAACATCATCTCCATCATCAGTATAGGTGGATTGGTTAAGAACACCCTTGCTAGAATGATCTATATCAGCAACGAGGTGAAAAAATACTTCAATTTTCGTACATGGGTTTATGTGTGAATCAATTGTAGTGCTAGGGAGCTTTTGCTTGGCCTTCTCAAGTGTTTGATGTTGGAGCATGAAGAATATGAATATACAAGGAGGAAGAAGGGTAAGAAAAGGCAAGGAATAGATCAACCTCCATAACTTTCTAGCTTGAGTGAGGATGAGCTAAAGAAAAAGGGGCGGGACGGATTGAAGAGGAAAACATATTTATTAGTCTTGGATGACATGTGGAAAACTCAAGATTAAGACGAGGTACAAGATGCTTTTCTCGATGATAACAGAAGCAACAGAATATTGATTGCTAGTCATTTGAAGCAGGTGGCCTCATATACTAGCCAAGATCCTCTTTACTACCTTCAATTTCTTAGTGAAGAAAAAAGTTGGGAACTATTCTCCAAGAAAGTGTTAGGGGGAGAATAGTGCCTTTCTGATCTAGAACCTCTTGGTAAGCAAATAGTTGAAAGTTGTTGTAGTTTGCCACTTTCCATCATCGTATTGGTTGGACTTCTAGCGATCACAGAAAAGTCACACAAAGAATGGTCCAAAGTGATGGGACATGTCAGCTAGTATCTTACTTAGCATGAGACCCAAGTCAAGGATATTATACTCAAACACCTTTGCTTAGAAGATTAAAGCCATGCATTTTTTATCTTGGGATCTTCCCTGAAGATTTTGAGATCCCTATTAGGCAATTGCTGGAAAGATGAGTTGTTGAAGGATTTCTACAAGAAACTGGGACTAGATGTCTAGAGGATGTTGCTGAAGACTACTTGCACGAGCTATAGATCGTAGTTTGATCCAAGTAGCACAATTGAAGACTAGTGGAGGTGTGAAAACATGTCGCATCCACGATCTTCTTCGGGACCTCTGCATATTTGACAGTAAACAAGACAAGGTTTTCGAAGTTTGCATGAATAATAACATTATGTTTCGAACAAAACACCATTGGTTGTTTATCCATTGTAGCGTGCTTCACTATGTTTCTTTAAGCAACAATGACCACTCATGTGTTCGTTCATTGCTCTGCTTTGACTCATTCTTCTATTTTATTCCCAACGAGTGGAAATAGCTTTTCAAAGGATTCAAATTGATTAAGGTGTTAGATCTTGGGAGTAACCGCTGCACAAATATCCATTCCAACTTGAGGGTGTTTATGCATTTGAGGTACTTACGAATAAAGTCAGACTTATAATTATTTCAGCTTCTATATGCATTTATTTTCTTTTAATGTAAATTTATTTTCCTTTGTCATTTTAACATGAGTACATTGTACATTCATTTTGTCGTTTTGATATGGAGTATATTGTACATTTATTTTCTTTTGACTGTTTTATTTAGTTTTTACCTTTCTATTGTAAAATTAATTATTATCTTAAATTTTAACTTATTACATTCTCTTTAAGTAATGATATTAGATTTTTGGACATTTTTTACCAAATATTTTTTTATCCATCTTTTATATTATTCTATACATTACATGTGACTTGCACGAGCATTATATGTGACTTGCACGTTTATTGCACGAATGTTAATCTAATTAGTATAAACATTACTCCCACTAAATAAATTTTATGCGTCCATGACTGAACATTGTCTACATCATCGGGATGGATGGATTGAGTAAGAACACCTTTGCTAGAATGATCTATAATAGCAACAAAGTGAAAAAATACTTCAATTCCCATGCATTACGTAAAAAATAATTCAATTATTGTGCATGAGTTTAGGGTTTAGTATTTACTAGGGAGTTTTTGCTTAGTCTTCTCAAGTGTTTAAAGCCAAACCAATGTAATAAGAAAGTTATGAAACACAAGGGAATAGATAAACCTAGAGATGTTTCTAGCTTGAGCGAGGATGAGCGGAAGAAAATGGTATGGGACTACTTAAAAAGGATAAGATATCTTTTGGTCCTCAATGATGACTTATGGAAAACTCAAGATTGGGACCAGGTACAAGATCAACAATGTTAGCAAAGTATTGATTACTAGTTTATATAATATATAAAGAGAGAGCTCAATAGTAAAATGTTCAAAGACATGTTGCCAAGTGGCATACTAAAATGACAATATATGTAAGATGTAATTAAGAAAGAATAATTTGAATTTTTAGATAACAATAAATATATAATAAATTTGAATTTGAATTTGACTTTGCATCAGTTTTTTTGTTTTTTAAAAAAAGGAATTCTAGCAAGCATGCAAGTATTAGACATTTGGAATACAACAACCAATTTCTATTTGTACTGATATGTTTTCATTGAGTTTTTTACACTCTATTTTGTTGTCGGCGTCATTTTGATATGGAGTACAATGTACATTTTTTTTCTTTTGTCATTTTAATAGGGAGTACATTGTACATTTATAAAATTTATAAAACTAATAAAGTTAATAATCAAGAATAAATTTATTTCAAATATGAATTTGGAGATAGTTTCTTAAAAAACTTAGAACCTAAAACAATGATAAACAAAAAAAGTGCATTATAAAACATCCTAAATGAATAAAAATAACAATAGAAAGTGAAATTGCAATTTAAAATGCTTGGATAGATGAAAAGGCAAAATATTATAAAATTAGAACATGAAGAAGACATTTAGAAAATAAAAAACAAAATTCTTACAATGATCAAGTTAGATTTTTGGGAGGTTTTGTAATACTAAAGATGTAGAAGATAAACAAGATGACTCCATATAAATTCAACTCCATCTGAAAAAATAAAACATAAAATAAATAACATGATTAGAGATAATAGAGAGAACAAAAGTATTGTGATTAAAAAAAAAAAAAAGTTAAAATGATTACATATTTATACACACTAATAGAAATAGTTAAACTTTCAAGTGTCATATTTTTAAATTTAAAACTCAACGATGATTTTTGGTGCAAAACTCAATGATAATTGAATTCATTAATTAATTCCTTAAAATAATAATAATAATAATAATTGATAATCAAATCAGTTAAAAAATTTAATTGATAATCAATTGAATTTGTTAATTGATAAAATACAAGGTAACTATGGTTAAAAAGATATAATTTCGTATTTTATGTAATTAATTGACTTAACTTATTCCATTATCTTTCTTATTAAATTGAAGATATTAAGTATTTCCTTACTAATGAACTAATTTTATGCAAGTATATTTAATTTAATAGATATAAAATATCAGTCATTGATTGAATATTATATTTAAATATTTTTAATAAAATAGTTGATATTTTAAAAATAACAAACAACATTCAAGGACGATCTATAACTTTCAAATACTTGATCTAATTATATATATATATATATATATATATATGTATATATATATATATATATACTTTTCATATTTGATATAATTTGTACATTTCAAAAAATAAATGATGAAAAAACATATGTATACACTGCTAAATTTTAAAACCAACCTTACTTAAAAAATATCAATTTGAATTAATTAAATATTTCATTATCAATAAACTAATTTCATGCATGCATATAAATTAATAATATAGATTATATAGATAAGAACAATTAATTGTAATAAATTATTGTGACATAAAATTTTCATATTAGACATCAATTACATTACTATATATCAATAATTTAAATTAGTCAGAACATTATGAAATTTGTAATAAATTCAATCAATTTCTTAACTTCAATAGACGTCAATTGCTATCTAATTTAACATTCAATAGTTATTTTGTAATTTTTTTTGAATAATTTATATTTTTCAATTTTGAATCTATATCAAAGTTACTAATAGAGGAAAAGTTAGGAAAATGGAGAGAAAAAATAATGTTTATAAATGCGACACGTGTCTAAGGTTTTCCTGTAAGTGCGACACATGTCGATTGTAATTGTGAATGTTGCAATTAATAATAACTAATCAATTAATAATCACTAATCAATTTATTGGTTTAACTAATTTTGGTTTTAATTATTTTGTTTTCAAATATTTGTGCTTTTCAAGTTTAAACTTAAAAAAACCCTACTATTAGTAAAAAAATCTTGAAAAATATAGCGAATTTAAGTGCCTTAAAAGATGAGACGTGACACATATTATAATTGCAATCAAATTTAATTGATTGGTATCAATTATAATTCTTAATTAAGTAGCTTTGATTAGGTCAACTATAATTGTTAATGTTGTAATTAATAATAACTAATCAATTTATTGTTTAATTATTTTTTGGTTTTATTATTTATTTTCAAATATTTATGTTATTTAAATTTAAATTTTCAAAAACCTTATTATTAATAAAAAATCTTGAAAATTAGAGAGAATTTGAGTGCTTGAAAAAGTGACATTTGGCATAGGTTTCTGAAATATGATATTTCAATTGTATATTATATATATATAGATAGATAGATTTAGTTATAGATACAGCGTGCTTCTAATAAATATATATATATTTTTAAAAGAAATACTTGTTTTCTCTTTAAAGAATATTTATATATATAATTACATTTGCTTATTATTTATATAATTATATTATTTAATATATTATATAAAAAATTTATATTTAATTAAGAATGGTTCAATTACAGTTTTAACTACGGTCAAACTAATAAACCTTAAACCAATATATTCATCAGTTTATTGGCTAGTCTAGTTTTAAAAATATTAATTATACTTAAAAGTTATAGCTTAATTTTAATTAATTGTTAGTGTAAAATTTTTTTACACTCTTATCAAATCATGCATTATTACATTATTAAAAGAGTTTAACTTATAAACTAATTATTATCATAATTAAATTGATTTGAATATAATATAAAATTAAATGATAATGTAACATTCAAAATGAATCAAAATTAAATCCTAAAAAAATTAATTTTGTCCTAAGTAAAAATTTAAGTTTGTCAAAAATTAAAATACTTAATTAAAGTTTGATTTTGATATAATAAAAATAAAGTATTTGTTAACAAAAAAAAAGTATTTTAGTGAGAATAATTTAGGAAGTCAAAACTATAAATTATTAATGGAAACTGTGAATAAGTATAAGAGACTGTCAATAGTGTCACCCAATATTTTTATTATGAATATTATTTAGCAATCAAATTAAATAGTAATAATATTTATGAATATTTATTAGAGTTTATTTTGATATATAGTAAGTGTAAAGTTTTTAGATTATTAATCAATCATATATAAGTATATGTAGGAATTTTGAAGTAGTTATTATAAAAGTCAATCATTTTTAATGATGTGACATTATATAATTGAATGATAACATAAATAACTTTTACATTGATAATACATTAAAATTAAATTCTATTTATATTGTATTTGTAATCCTCACATATTATTTTGAATCCCCGTTAAGTTAAATGTAATATTATGAAGTAATTTAAATTATATATATGGTGTATTTTTTAATTTAAAAATAAAACAATTATGTTTTATCAAATGAGACACATTTAATTGTATCAAGAGAATTAAGGAGAAATTTGATTGTAGATAACCAAGGAAAAAAATCTTTAAGTGATTGAGGAGATAATAATTGAAGAGATAATTAAGGAAAAATAATTTTTCTTTGCAAATAAAAGCACAAATGAGAGAAAAAATGAAAAGAAAGGTTAGATAAGGATATACGGCAACATAAGAAGAAGAAAATGGTTAAAATTTGACTACTCTCAAAATAAAGTACTCTTATTTATAAAATAAAGATGAATTTTATACTATAAAAGAAAATTAAGAAAATGAAACAACTATCTCTCGTTATTTATGTAATTAAAAGCCCCTAAGCATATTAAGTATGAACTCAATCACAAAGGCATAGAGACATTTTTAAGTACACTAGATATAAGATATCGGCGTTATATTGCAACATTGAATGAGCATCACCCCAATTATGTCTTATTATTATTGTTTTTTTAATATCCATATACTAATAACGGTTAACATTGAAACAAATGTTGTAAGGATTTTGTGGAACTCAAGTATACAATCATAATACATATAACCTTACTCAGAAAGGATAGCCAAAGTGATGAGCAATTTTAATCTTCTGATACGAAAATGCAAATTTAATTATAAAATATAATTATTGTAAAAAATTGTTTAACCTTTATATTTTTATAGTTGAATAAAAATTAATTTTATAAATAATTCAAATGAACTCAACTTATAAAATAACTCGTGACCTTTAAAAATAATAATACGTATAACTTGCGTAATTATCTTACATTGAATTTACATAAGAATTTCTCCAAAGATTTAGCATATACTTTCCTCCTTTGCCTGACTATTCCAAAGTGGCTGCACATTTGTCTCGCGGTTCTCCACACCAGCTCTGCTTGGTTGGTCTCTTTCCATATTTGACCACCCTATCCGTTCTATCCCTAAGAATTAGATAATTACTTAAAAATTATACACCTATTTTTAAGTTCATTATTTCCACTCCCAACTTGCAAAACATGATAACTTACTTAAAAAAGTAAACGAAAAAGGCTCGTTTGGTAAGAAACTTCAATTTGGACATAATAATAATAACAAATTCCAAGTCATCATACAAAAATACACAAAACAGAAAATAAAACAAAAATGGAAAATTTTATTAAAAAAATAAAAATAGAGAGGAACAAATCAAAATTTGTGTAAATTTACGCATTAAACGGCCATTGTTGGTGTTCGTGAGGTTGTGAATCATTTTTGACAGGGTATTAGGACTCCCACCTTCCTCAAACACCATCACCATTGTTAACCCCACAACACCATAAATTCTAAATAAATAAATAAAATTAAAAAAACCCCAAAAAAAAAATATTGGTTTTTTTTTTTGTTCTGTGCCGCTTTGGAGCTTGGTCTTTCCCTATTGCACCTTGGCTGGATCCCCTTCGATTTCTTCGTCAAAAAGACTTTTGAGGAATTTTTGTTTCTGGGTTTAATTCATCATTTTAAAGGGGTCCAGCTCCTGGGTGCTGGCAAGGATATTCATATATATATATAAAAAAATCATTACTTTTTGATTTGTATTGTGTTTTTCCTGAGAATTCTTTTGATTCTTTGGGATGTGGAGAGATCCTGGAGCTCCCGCTGATTCTTTCTATGAAGTCCGCCCTGAGTGCACTGATGTTCCCAAGTCTCGATTTAGGATCAAGGTCTGTTTTTTACCCTTTTTTCTGATATATATAATAAGAAATTTTGGGTTGAAAATGATGTTGGCCTTTTAATGCATGTGAATATTCGGTTTTATGAATGCATTGATCATTTAAGAATGTTGGGTTTTTTCTTTTTTCTTTTTTTTTATAAAAAAAATTTGACTGTTTATTGCTAATGTGTAATCTTTCTAAGCCATGTTATTGAGTTTTAGAAGTTAATAAATGCGAGAAGGTTTTGTTCATTTGGGAGATAACTCATTCACAGATATTTTAAATGGATCAACCTTTACAAAATGGTGATCAATGATTTCGATGATTGTATTTTATCAAAAGGAAAATAAAGGTTTTGATTGTTGCTTTTATGATAGTTTCATAATTATCTTTGGCTTATTATGAATTTCGAATTAAGTGATGACATTAATTTTCACGTTTGATCAATGAAACCCCGATTTGTATACAGGAATTCCCTATACAGAAATTACCGTATCATATATATGCAAATTTGAATGCAAATGTTATTGATTTTATGGTTGGTCCCCCTTCATCCTGATTCTAATGCTACTAATATGAATGAAGGGTACTTCATTGAGTTAAATAAATGGAACTTGATGACGTAAAACAATCATTGTATTGAGAGTTCTTTCTATTACACTATTACTGGATTAAATAAGCAGCATATCAGCTGGTTATTAATTGATTGATTGCTTTGTTGAATAAGTTTATCACTTGTAAAGAAGTAAATCTGAGTATGGATAAATTGCACTTCTTGATTTATGACGGATCATGACAAGTATCTTATTCTTAATTGCCCTTGTTGGGTTTTTATCTTGAGAAAAACTAAAAACTAAAATCATATATATTAATTAGATAGTCTGCACCTTAATACAACAACCATACGCTTTCAGCTGAAAACTTTCTGATTTATTTTAATTTTCAATCTTGTAACACTAATATAATGTTCTTTAAATTTGAACTTTTTGTTATTACATGGTCCAGGCTGGTAAGACACTAAGTGCAAGAAAATGGCACGCTGCATTTTCTCCAGAAGGGTATCTGGATATAGGCAAGACTCTAAGCCGAATCCACCGTGGGGTAATTGCATTTTTACAGTTAAAATGCTGCTTCATTATGTTTCAAGATATGAAATTTATTCTATCTCGTACTTCATTTACATAGTAATCAGGGGCATTAGGGAACTCCATCTTGTTGGGAAAACCTGAGGTTATATATCTGTCTTGTAATATAAGATGCGTTGGACTAATGCTTGCAGTTTAAGTGGTCCATTTTTTTGGGTCTATTTTGGTTCTCTTTAGAACATGAGCTCCTATTATCATGGTTGACTTTGCAATGCATATAGACAACTAAATATCAGTAATACATCGGGCTGGCCAAGTTCTGTGAGTTGCAGATTTCTAGATATGGTTGACTGGGATAAGATTAAAATTTCTTTTTCCATATGTTTCTCTCCTTAAATCCTTGTGAAAATTCTTTTATTGTTTTGCCTTTTTTGTAACGGGGATTTCATTGAAAAATCCCGTATACAGACTTCATTGTTTTCATAATTGTTTTTCAATAAATTGTAACATTCTATTTCTTTTCAATATTTAAAATCTTATAAGAAATGTCATAAGTTGTACATTGCCTTTCTAAGATAATGTTATTGGCTTTTCATGCCCCAAAATTAGTGAAGATTCTTTATTTTGTATTTTTTGGTTTATGTGTGCAAATGCAAAAAACAAGTATTTGTCTGTATTTGTGGCTGTGGGTGGGTTGGTGCTTGCGTGCAAACATGCTGGTGTCTCTATTGTGGTGCAAACCAAAGAAAACTTTGGGCATCTCATCTGTTAGAGAAGATCTTTTATATGACTCTGGATCAAGGGTTTCAGTGCAGAAGCTGAAAAAGTAGCTTGCTTCAGTCAAATTAGTTTGCAGCAAGGAATCCGAAGAACAATTTGTCTCACTCACTTTATTGAATTTTTCAAACCAGGGAATCCATCCATCAATTAGAGGAGAAGTTTGGGAATTTCTACTTGGTTGCTATGAACCCAAGAGTACATTTGAGGAAAGAGATGAGATAAGGCAGCGCCGAAGGTAATCCATCTTCTGTTTCATAATCCCCTCATTACCATCACATGTTGCATTATAGAGCATTTAAAATGTCACTGCAATCTCTAAGGCCTGTGTCTTCCTTTAAAAGAAAAATGGAATGGCCATAATAGATTAATATGTCACTACATACTTGATATATGCCTTGTAAAATATAGCAACAATTACTTCCACCTCCAATATACACGGATAATACATAATACTTTACAATTTAAGACTTCTGTGTTCTGAATTCTAAATCTTATAGATCATTAGTTGTATCACTTTTATGTCTATATTGTCAGGGCGCTATATGCTACATGGAAGGAAGAATGCCGCCAATTGTTTCCTCTTGTGGGAAGTGGTAAATTTATCACAGCACCTGTAATTACTGAAGATGGTCATCCAATTCAAGATCCATTGGTTCTATTAGAAACAAATCCAGACAATGGAGCGATTGCACCTCCTCAAGATAATAATATGGGTGGTACCAATGGTATGGGGCGTTCAAGCACTGGTGCTAACTTAGAAAAGGTGACAGACAAGAGAGTAATCCAGTGGATGTTAACTCTCCATCAAATAGGTTTGTGAATATTTTTGGTTCTCAATGCATTGTAATATATTTCTCCTATTAAATGTTATTTATTAATTTTAAGCCATGTATAATCTAGAAGTTTTAGGTGGAACTCTTTGCAGCAATTCTTTTCTTCATAAATCAATTTATTAACTTGTATCATTGCAGAACAGTTATTAAATTTACTTTCCATGTGAGTGCACACTGATGCAGAGAATTCATCTTTTTAGAATTGTGAATTCCCCCTCCTGGCCCTACCCAGATTAAATTTTTATCCAGGTGTACACACACACACACATAAGTAACCTTCAATTGTTATTTTCATGCCTTCTATGTTTTATAGTTTACAGCTCCTGCTTTGTTTTTAAGATAATAAGTCTTCTATGGGATAGTTTAGGCACTCTATCATTGCATGTATTTAAGACCCATTGTCCATGTTGCATGGTTTCTTTACGTAATTTCTAGTTATATGACGATGTGCCATGGTATTATTCAAAATATGCATGAAATGCATTGTTGTACAAATTCAATATGATTTTGTACTAGAACTTTATGGCATGACCAAGTTGTCTTTGACTTCAATTTCTTGAACTGGGGTAAGAATGTTCCGACGCTGTTGTCTTTGAAAGTTTTCTCATGTAGTAAGGTAAAATCCTATCACCGTGATATAACTCACATGGTGAACGACCCTTTTTCTTGCACAAACACATATTTCAGGTCTTGACGTGATTCGCACTGATAGGACATTGGTTTTTTATGAGAAGAAAGAGAACTTGTCAAAACTATGGGATATTCTTGCTGTTTATGCTCGGATAGATACAGATGTTGGTTACTGTCAAGGTGGGTCTTTAAATGAATAATTCATTTTATTCTTAAGTATTTTACCTTTTTTGGACATTGACCAATACTATATTTAGATGCCCCTTTTGATTTTAGTTGTGAGATCTTATCTTAGTGCATGGGATAATTCCATGTAACCAGTTTCTACTGGCTATGATATATTTGACAAGGTATTGACCTTAATTTTAGCCTCAACACCCCCCGGCCCTGAAAGGAAAGTCAATATTCATAGAGCATTTTATTAGTAGATAATGTATAGTAGTGGTACCTTGTTTTGTTCAAGTACAGTGGATTTTTGAAATAACATAACAGTTCCTTCATTTGTATTAGTTATTTTGTTACTTCTTTTAAGTGGCCAGTCAATACTTGATTATTAAACCCTCTAAATTAATTTCCATTAAAGGTATTAAAGATATAAAACCATTCCTTAGCATCCACCTAATAGCTTAAGCTTCTAGGAGTTGGTCTTGAGATAGTATTAAGGCCTCTATGACCAAGTGAACAGAAGTTTGATCCTTGCCGTTCATATTCTTCATTATTAAATTAAATTTCAGTTCAAGGTAAAGTGAGTATGTGCATTGTCTACATTTCAAGCCCAAAGGGCTCTTGCGTGAGGGAGTCCCTTAGAGATATACAATTATTCCTTGGCCTACACCTAACAGATCAAGTTTTTGGTATAGTTGGTCCTTGACAGGAGCAAAAAAAAAAAAAAAAACTAAGTAGACAAATCTGGGCCAAAAGAGGAAAAGAAAACCAACTAGGCAATGGGTTTCTTTATGGAAGAAAACAAAGTATATAGGACATACTTATTTACATATTAGTTTTACTTCTGCTTTACTTTGCAATCTTGTAAGAAACTAAATATAACCATCATTTGCAACTAATGTAAACTTCCAGTTTTAACATTATACTATTTGCAGGAATGAGTGACCTATGCTCCCCTATGATAATACTTCTTAATGATGAAGCTGATGCATTTTGGTGCTTTGAGCGTCTGATGCGCAGACTGGTAAACTCTGATCTCTATGATTTACTTTATTATTAATTTCTTTTTAAGCATGTTTAGTATGAAATGGTTTCTTGAGAAGCTAATAAAAACACAAAGAATTCTTGTGTTTGGTTATTGGTTTTTCCCTCTTACATGTGGGTTTCAAGGGATTTTGTACTGTAATTTGGGGGCTTTAGATTTTTCAAGAAAAAGTTCTATTCCTAGTTGCCTTTGCCCTCATTGTCCACTCGGTAAATATTCCCCTCTTGTTTAAGTCGCATAATGCGTATTGGCTTGTTAAAATCAGGGCCTGAGTACACTATTTCTTTATTTATGCTGTTAGTGTTTCAGAATCCCTTCATTATGAAATCGAAAACCTTTTGCAGTCTCCTTTTCATTTACAGTGTTAAAGTTTAATCTTACACGTGTATTTTTTCCCCAGTTTACTCTTTTCTTATGCATACCTAGTCAGATATTCCTGTTACAGAACTCGGTCAATGTGCCTTCTTTTCCCTTTTTTTCTATCTAGAGCAAGTGGAATCAGCCCAAATTTGACAGATGGACTTCCTTGTATGAAATTACAATTTAGCTTTAATGTTTGCAAATATACAACTTGAAGAAATTCTATAATGTATTTGGATATATAATAATGTGGGAGCTGAAAAGTAAAATATATTTAAAGAGTGGCTGCACTAGGATTCCATGTGATCAGTTAAATACTATTCTTTGTAGCTACAAATTTTACTACATTTAGCTTTATCTCCATTTCTTATGATCTATGTTCTTTAATTTTTAAAGCGAGGAAATTTCAGATGCACCGATAGCTCTGTTGGGGTGGAGGCTCAACTAAGTAATTTGGCTTTGATTACTCAAGTAATTGATCCAAAACTTCATCAACATTTAGGTATTTCCCTGCATCCATCCTTCTGTATTTTTATTTATGGTCAAGCAAGGCATTGAATTTTATTACTAAAGTGTGTAGTTTTTGTGTGATTGTTTTATGAAACAATGATGAGAGAAAGTATTAGGGGAAAGATTTCTTAGTCTTGGATTTAGGCCATGGGCATTCAGTTATACTTAAGTCAGTTGATGGTTTTTCACTTCATCAGTTCATCTAGTTTACAGTCCTATATATGAGGGCCAAAATTTTGTTATGATCACTGTTGTATTGTCATTTCAAAAGAGTTGAATACTTTCCTCCTATGTATTATACATTTTTGTATTTTGTTGCCACTATTCTCAATCGATGTTTTGAGAAATGGAAAGTAACAATGAGTTGTCTTTTAATGTTGGAGCGCAGAGCATCTTGGCGGAGGTGACTATCTGTTTGCTTTTCGGATGCTAATGGTTCTGTTTCGTCGAGAATTCTCCTTTTGCGATTCATTGTACCTTTGGGAGGTATGTTTAGCTTCAACTCTACTCTAATATAATCTATTACATTTCTTCAACAAAGAAACACTGAGTCACTTTGTGCATATAATAATATGCCCTCAATATGAAATTATGAATATAATTTCCAATTTTTATTATGTCATAATTCATGTTATTCTTTCAGTGTTTACATTATTTTCTATTAGAAATTGTTGGTTGAAATCATTGATGATAGAGATTAGTTTTATGTTGTATCCTTTCTGTTAATATGTATTGGGGGTGGGGGGTGGTGTGTGTGTGCGTGTGTATAATGATTTTTCTCCATGAAAACAGTTTGTGGTGATTGTGATAACTAATTACTTGAAATATTTAACAGATGATGTGGGCTCTAGAATATGATCCGGACTTATTCTGGTTGTATGAAGATGCTGAAGAAACTTCTGAAAAATCCGAGGAATCTAAAGGAAGATTAAAGTCAATACGTCATTATGGGAAGTTTGAGAGAGAAAATATGAAAAATGGAGCAAAGAATGCCGAAGCTCCTCTTCCCATATCTGTTTTCCTTGTTGCTAGTGTGTTGAAAGAAAAAAGTGCAACACTACTCCAGCAAGCGCGAGGCCTGGATGATGTTGTCAAGGTTAGTCACGTGACTTCTGAAGTTTAAGTTTGCACTAAATTGGAAGGAGCACTCACATTGATCTAAAAGAAAAAAAAATGGAAGGAATATATATATTCTTTCTTTGGATGAACAATCTATACTAGATTGTTAGGGTTAATTCATTTATTTCATGATAAAAGTTGTGTTAATACTTGTTATATTCTTTAACAAATTTGGCTTTCCTTTTTCATATCTGTTAACTTCCTTCTTTGGCCCTCTGATTTAATTCTTCTCAGATATTGAATGACGTAAATGGAAATCTAGATGCCAAAAAAGCATGCATTTCGGCACTGAAACTTCACAAGAAATATTTGAAAAAGGTAGTACAACTTTTTTTCTTCCTTTCCTTATGTTCATGTTTCCATATAATGGGAGGGAAAGCAAACTGCATCAGTGGAAGCCATTGATCATAATGATTGTCTGATTGATCCCTCAAGATATAATAGAATACTATAGTTGTCATGTTTACTGCACTTGTCCTCTTGTAGACTTAAATTAGTCTCCGAGACCCCACCTTAATCTCCAATATATTGGGTCTACTATGTAAATATTTAATCCAAAGTCCAATTAGTATTGATCTCCAATTAAAGCGATCAGGATGCACGACATGAGTTGTGTTACCTAGAGCTATGCCCTGCATTGCATGTATCTCAGCATTTCCTTCCTTAAACTGTTACTCCTACCATTCTTGCCTCCTTATTGTTTGTGACATATTGCATATACTGCAGCAGTTAATAACTGCATATGGGCAGAAGAATGTATACTATAAGACTACATTATGCATCAGTCTCTTTTTAAGAAATATATGCCATGATTACGTTTTTGGTTATGCCCCCCCCAAAAAAAGTGCTGCTACTTTAAAGAGTGACCTGGCATAGGTGATAGATAATTGTTTATGTGAACAAATGTGTGACGTCTGCCACTATTATGGCTAAGCAATGCTGTATGTCTGCCTTTGCACGTAATCATATTGCATCTTGCTTGTTTTCATATTTCTTTTCTTTTTACCCTTCTCTTTCCTTGTTTCCAATATAATTTTGTCTAGTTATCCCCTTAATATCCAAGTAATTTGTATTTGCTGCAGGCCAAGAAACCCTAGCACCAAATGTAGCGCATGATATTTTTTTCGCTCAAGTGATGTGTTGCTTCCTGCATGGTGGCCTATGTTTGGGAGACTATTGGAGTTCCTCATAAAATTTGGATTAGATTTTACAGAATTGAAAGAGAGTTCCAACCATCAAGTCTACGCTGAGAAACAACTGTTGTATGTGAAATTAATTTCATTTTTTTTTTGTATATCTAAAATAACAATGGTTGTGCATGAAATTATATTGTGCAACCATCTGTTCATACTTTGTAATATATTTGATATGGCAAAAGAGGAAAAAAAAACGGTACAGGAAATAACTGTCCCTCTCAACGAAATTGATTTTGGTCTTCATTTCTTTCCTTGTTGACAATATTGCTCTAAAATGAATTTGTCAACATATATATATATATATATATATATATATATATATCTTTAAATTATTTAATAAGTTAATATCATAATATATTTTAAATTAAATCAAGAATGAATATATTTATATTCACTTACTTTATAATTATTTATTCATTTTACAGATAAACTTATTTTAGAGGAATTCTTTCCTGTGTGTTCAATATCTTATTCTTTCTCGAAATAAAGTGATATTTGTGACTGTCATTTAATATTTGAATGGTCAATTGCTGTAATATTCAAAAATTAAAAATCCAGCAAAAACCAAACAAAGTAAAACTATATCCATTGCCTCTAACGAATCCATGGAAACATCTTTCATTTTTTGTCAAATTCATAGAAACTTTATCACCATGAATATGTCCAAACTTTAATAAATTCCATTGATGAAAGAGTTTAATTAGTATGCATTATTAGTATAAAGACATTTTACATCATTAATATTTTGACAAATTAGTATTTATTACTATTTATTTTTTTAGTAATTAAAATAAAAGCATAAGTGTCAAAATATTAGAGGGTTCGAGTGTAAAATTTCTTACATTAATAGTGCATGCCACTTTAATTATTGATGAATTAAGAAATAATATAAAAAGGATATGTATATTAAACATTTAAACCAGTTGTTGTAATCAAGACTGTCGAATTTTTTTTTTCTTTGGAATTTCTTATTTTGATATGCCTTATAGGCTTATTAATTACACTTCTCTCATGAGCAAGTTGCCTCATTATGATAAAGTTTAGTTTTGATTTAATGTTTAATATACTATACTATATCTCTAAGCCACTCACCCGAACGATCGGAGCTAAATTCATATAGCTATTAAAGAAGCTATATTATTAATTAAAAATTAATATTGCTAACAAATTTTTATAAAAAATAAATATATGCACTCCACTTAGACTTTGTTTGGTATGCTTTTTAGAGTGAAAAGGAAAGAAAAAGAAAAAAAAAAGAGATGGGAGGATGATGCCCATCCCTTATTTGGTATCACTTTAACAATGGAAAGGAGGGGATTTTAAACGATGTAACTTTCATGAGTCTCTTTATTTTCTCGTCATCTCACTTTTGGATAAAGGGTATGTTTGGTATTAGGAAAGGAAAAGAAAATAAAGGAGCATGATGCAAAAGAAAAGAAAAGAAGAGAAGAGAAAGTAAAAGAGTTATCATTTTCCTTATTTGGTATCATCAAATTTTCTTCTTTTGTTTGGTTTTATCAAGAAAAATAGTAAAAATGTATGTAAATAAATATTAAATTACTTTATTACTCTTTTAAAACTCATAACATGACAAAAAATCACTACAAATACGTGATGCCTATACTAATTAAGTAAAACTCTTTCTCATTTTCCTTCCAATCCGTTGTAAGAAGGGAGGATAAAAAAAATGTGAGATCCACGGTATAAACATCCCCTCTTGTCCCTTCCTTCCTATTCTTATATTGTTACCAAACGATAGAAAGCCTCCTTCCCAGCCTTGTTTCCTTTCCTTTATTTTACGGGACGAAAAAAGAAATCACGTGATAGACTAAATAAAAATTTGTGTTAAGTGGGGCAATATACTTCGTTAGCATGTTAGTAGTTCTTCCCCTGACGGAAATTTCTCATTAACATGTTCTCTTTCTAAATGCATGAACAAATCTGTCACCACGCTTATATACCAAAACTACTCAAAGGCACTAGACATGTACCTGATGCATATTTTCACTTCATGAACAAATCTGTCGTGATAGTTATATACTAAAACTGCTCATGAAGACTCACGTATCGAATGCATATTTTGACTTGACCATTGGAAATCTTTCCATTTTTTTAATGGAGTTGTATCTACCTTATCTACAAAAATAACATGTAACAAAGATGATCTCTGCCTTATTTTAATGTAGTTTGCATGATTTCCCTCTACCCCTAAGTCAGAAAACCATGTTCATTCTCAGTTATGTCTAAATTGCTAAATTACTGACGTCTAGTGTATAAAAGCCCCAAATCAATGAACTGGTTACCAGCTAGGTGGGAAATGCTAACCCTTCCTTGCAAGGGCAGAGCAACAAAGTTCTTGTGAAAAAGAAAAAAAAATCATGTTTTTCAACATGGATGAAAGAAATTTTGGGGATTTTTTTTTCCTGTTGAGAGAAATGTGGGGGTGGGTATGAGTGTACATGGAATGAGTTTGACTTGACTCGAATTTAATCTGATATTTTGATCAGACTAACTTCTTAGAGACCCAAATTCAACCCGACCATGACTCAATAATGAACGGGTCCAAATTAGACTAACTTGATATGTAGGCATAATGCATAAATTTGAATTTTATACATAGTTAAATCATAAAATTATAGAAGTGAGAAATTAAAATTAAAATATATTTTATAATATATATTTCAAAACAAGTAAATATTAATATAGATATATTATCATATTATACAAAAGTTATTAATTTAAGTCAAGAAATCTTATTATCTATAACTAATTGTAAAAAATGTATAAGTTTAAAAATAATTCAGGACACTAGACTAGGTTAGGACGACCCGAAGAATAACCCAAACCCAATCGAAAAACATATCAAGTCTAATTTCCAGAACTCGAACCAACCTCAATTAACTTCAAGCCGGGTCGAGTTTTGAACACCCTTAGAGATAGGGGCACCCTCCACAATGATGCACCACCCGTGTTTCTTTCCTGCTCAATATAATTAACAACAACTTTCACCTCTTCTGTTGACATGTAAATAAATTTTCCCTTATCATTCATGATACTGAAAAGCTTACCCGATGTCATCCAAGACTTATATGTGTGTATGAACGTATATTAAAAGTGATTGACAACTCAGCCCGCCAGTACCAAGTGTATATTGTGAAACCTCTCATGTTTGCCTACAATGCATGAGGCTATACGCTTCCATTATAAAGAAATAAAAGTTGCGCTCTAATTAATAGTTATAACTTTTATCTTAGTAGTAAGTGCTTGATCTTACAAGTAATATCAAAGCGAGGTTGCACATTTGAATCCTCCAATGTGGCTAAGGGAGGTTGTTGGGTTTATAAGAATCCAACAATTACACTAAGACTTGTACATACATCAAAGGTGACGACACCCTTATATTCGCCCGAAACACATTATAGATGCGAAAGCATATATAACTTTTGGCTTAATAGCAAGCAATTGATACTAAATATATACCTTTCCATGGATGCACATTATGTAAAGACATAATAGGATCTCAAGAAGTGCAACAACATTTTATCGGTGCTTTTAAGTTTAATTCTCTAGAGTTGAAACATGTTGCGAGATGATCACGGTAATAATTGAGCAATAAAATAAAGAGAGGTTGATCACCGTAATAACTGAGCAATAAAATAAGAGAAAATATATAGTTTTTGAAGTTAATGGCAAAAAAATAGGAAGCAGTGCTGATTATAAGGTATAGCATGTAATGTAATAAATAAACATTAGTGTGCATCAACGGATACATTGTTTCTATTATTTTCTATACATTTAAAAGTTGGAATTGATCAATTGAACTAAATTCCAAAACTTAAAGTAAGGACATGTGATTACAATTTTTTAAAGTCAAAAACAAATTTTCTGTATAAAAAATTACAATAAACTAGTGAAATTTAAGAGCAAGATAGAGTTCATTGGAAATTGATAGACTACAATATCTATAACATGCATATATCTGTGTAATTCTTATATTATATATACACCTGAACTCTTTGAACTAGAATATCTATTCAACACACTTTAGTCATTAACTTTGTTTCAGTCAATCTGATTTATAGTGCCTAAACATTGAATTGAATTATATTGACCATATGGGTCATAACTTTTATTTCAAACACAAAGGTTTTACTTAAATACTGATTGAATTCAATTCGATTAATAGATTAATTGAACTTTTATTGTTTGCCATATTAATTTTGTTTTACCACTCATGTTACTGTGGAATCTGAGAATAGCCTGCCTCATCCCCAATATCCCCAGAGCTATTCATGCCACCAGATTCCAAATCCACAAATGGTAGCATGCGCCAGCGAATGTGGCAGAACCGTAGTAGACAAAAAATAAAGTCTTGGAGAAGAGAGAGACACACGCACAACAGGAATTGGCAAACACATTCATGTTATTAACAAAACCTCATACACAGTCACAGCCATTCATCACTACCAACACCATCAAAGCTTACTCCTAACAACTCAACAAGTTTTATTTCTGGCTGCGGGCATTGACATTATCAACTGAGAGTTAATACAACATTTGATCAAGCGTCTGCAATTTCAGCAGAATTTGCGGCAGCTAAGACAAGCTCAGGGTGGATGTTTTCTACATAATCCACAGCATTGGGAAGTCCCAGTGATCTCAAGGCCAGATGGGCTGCCTTCTGCCCTGATATCATCATTGCTCCAAATGTTGGACCCTGCATTTCCAATTGACCGAAGCACAAAACAATTAGCTTCTTCATTTCAATTTGTCATAAAAGAAACAAGTTTTCTAGAGGACACTCAGCGCATGTTTGGTACACCTTAAATGTGCTAATAGTTCTTTTTCTTTTATTCATAGCATGTTTGATAATTATTGCTTTAATTTTTTGTACAAAATTCAATACATTATAACAATTTATTTTATAAATTTTACTTATGATTCTAAATTATAAATTATTTCAAAAACTTTAAAATATAAATATCATTTTATTTTCGATCAAATAATTTTTTTAATTATTTTATATTACTTTATAATAATTTAATACATAAAAATAATTCATTTTATATCATCAAAATAAAACAAATTACTTTAAAATTACTTTTTAACTAATATATATAAACATAAAAAATAATTTTTATTATAATCAATTATATAATAATCAATTATTAAAATAATCAAAATTTCCCACTTAATCTAAAAACACACTTAATCTTCCAAGTGCACATCAACAACAAAAACAAAAACCAAAAGCCTTACTTCACTACATAGGTCTCCTACATAAATCAAACTATGAAATTGTATTTTATCACAAACCAAATTTTTACAAAAACCATTTAAATCAGGATTTTTTTTTAAATCGATTTCTCCTAGTGTTTACTTTGTGCCTCCTCTAATTATCAAATAGATCAAAATTTATATGCAACTAATTATCAACAAAAAAAATTATATACAAATAAATAATCCAAAAGAAAAATTGCAAAAGGACAAAAAAGATGCCATGAAGACAATGACGTTAGGAGACTGGGTCCATGGCCCTTTATAAAGTTGTCTCATTAGGCATGATTTAAATTCCTTTTCAGTCTCAGAGTTGGACCCATCATATCTTATCACTTTATCAGAATCCAGAATGCTGTATAAAATATCTAAGTCCAAGTTAACGAAAAAATATCCAATATTTGAGAACTGGTTTTTGAAAATCAAAAGGTGAAAATTTACCATTCTTGGGGCGCCATCAATCTCAGCAACTTCCATCCCAGTAACAATCATTCCAGGCACAATCTCCCTAGTGAGCCTCACAATGGCATCCTCAGCAGCGTTCATGTCCAGGGCCTTCATTCCAGGCACACTATCAATGAGCCCAATACTCTTGAGCCTTTTAACCCCAGTGGCTCCAAAAGGCCCATCATGCCCACAAGAGCTCACCACCACTTTAGCCTCCATAACATTAGGATCCATGCAGGATTGAGTGTTATGGTTCATGGACACCAAAGCCCAATTGGTCACAACCCCACCAACTCTGCCATTCTTCACAATCAAGTCCTCAGCTGCCACAGCATTGAAGAGCTTCACATTTGGCCTAGCCAGGAGCTTGCTCATGATGGTGGAAGTGAAGAGAGCAGCGTGCTTGATCACCACGTAGTTGTCCTGCTCATCATACTCAACACCAAGCTCGTCTAGGAACAGATGTGCAGGCTTACGCACCACCTGCACTCACATATTCACATACCATTACATGTTATTTTTCATGGTTCTTTTTTTTTCTTTTTTCTTTTTTTGGCTGAAGTTCATGGTTCATTTCTAATCAAACTCCTGAAAATAAAATCTGGGTTTTATCAGATTATTTATATTCTTCAGATTTTTCATTGTTCATTTCTAATCAAAACTCACACCCATTAACCATTAATATGAAACAGTTGAGCAAACCAATATTTATTAAAATAAGACGAGGTAAAACTTCTAGTTTAGGTCCAGTCAATTGAACCATTTATTCCGTATTTATATGAGAGGTTATAAAAATAATCAACAAACAATAAAATAAAATACAAAATAATTAGATTTTTAGAAAATTAATGATCCGTCAGGTTTAAAATAATTATTTATTTTGTTTTAAAATATATATTATTTAAGATATTTGCAATTTGCAATTATATGAAAACATAGTTATATTTAATTAAATTATTTTTATTAAAATACTCAAAATATTATCATTTAATTAATATTTCCTTTTATCTTACTTAATAGAGACGTGACAAAAATAATTAATAATTTTCTAAAACGGTAAATTAAAACAAACATTTTTTGTAAAGAACAACAAATATCTTGAAATTATTATAAGTTTTATCATCAAACTAAGCCGTGATATTAGAGACAACTCATACTACGTCAGATAAAAATAAATAAAAAATTAAACCATCACATGTAAAATGTCTAGTTCACTATCAGAACAGTCAACAGTAACACCACAACAATCAAGAAAAACAAAACGGCATAAAATCAATTAGGATTTTTTTCCCCAGTCATGAAAGAATTAAAATCCATGTTCGATAAGAACAGGAAAAAAAAAAGCATGTTCGTTTACGGGGTGGGTTATGATGAATTATATTACCATGGCAGAGAAGAGTTGGCCACCGAGCCAAGCGCCACCACCAGGGCTAACGGATTGTTCAACGATGGCGATCTGCACAGAGGGATTCTTACTGAGTTCGTAGGCACAGGATAGACCCGCGGAACCGGCACCCACGATGACAACATCGGTGTCAGCGTGGGTGACCATGTCGGTCATGTACCTGCGTGTCATCTCGCGTGACACGATGGACTCCTTTATGGGTTCGAACTTGAAGGACCCAAGGTCGTAGGGTGGTGTTGGTGATGCTGACATGGACACGCGTGCAGCGTGGGGTAATTTGAAGGGTTGAAAGCGAAGGGTGGTGGTGGTGGTGAATGGAGTGGTGCCATGGAAGGAGGATTTTCCCAAGAGGGAAGAAGGGTTTGGGGTTTTGGTGATGGTGGAAGCCATGGTTGCCGTGGATCTATGGAGGAAATCTCAAGTTCAAGTGAAGTAGCAGTGTGTGTATGAGTACGAGGGAGGTTAGGTTCCTACTTCCTAGTGGTTTCGATGTTTACAATGGATGGATGAAGGAAGATATTTATGGTTGGGATGTGAGCCAAAATTGGGGGAAAAGGAAAATCCATACAAGGATATAATCATGTACTATTAATATATTTTTTTAAGGAGATTAGATTTAATAAAAATAATAATAATAATAATAAATAAATATAAGCAATAATATTAAAAAATATATTAAAAATATGGATGTAATAATATCAAAACTAATCTCATAGATATAATGGCAACATTTTTTTAAAAATTGCATGCAGGACACGTGGCAGGTGATAGGAAATGAATGGTAGAGATTTTTCAATCAGGATTTGAGAAATTAATTGCTGCTTGAATGACATGCTAGAATTTCTGTGAGAATTTCTCTATATCTAATGGTTGAGATTTGTAAACCTCCCTCTCTTTTTTTATGCATATATATTAAATTGAAACGATTTTTATATATCTAAATTTTTACATCAATTAATGATATATTAATTATTAATTAATAAGATTATATATCAATTTATTATGGAATTAAGCTGATTGTAAATTTTTAGTTCGATAATCAATGAGTTTTGGCTTTTAAAAAATCATTTTAATAAATATTTTTAATATTTTAAAAAATATTAAATAAAAAAATAAATATACTTAATGTCATAAAAATATAAAAAATATTTAATATTTTAAATTTAATTTTAATATATTATTAATGTAAAATTTTTTATATTATTAATTAACTATATATTATTACATGTATCATATTTAAAATAATTATTATAAAAATTAAATATTTTTAATAATATAATAATATATAATTAATTAATAATATAAAAAATTTACATTCAAAATACATCACAATTAAATCTTAATACTTTATTCATTTAATCCACTTCTATAATGTTTGTACTAAAATGATAGAATCATCCTGGATTATTCTAAGTTAAATTCAACAAGTGGCATCTCTTTACAGTGTGCTTATGTGGTCCAAAGTGGCTTCTATGGTCCAAAGTCAGAGTGTGCTTAATGCATAGCTAGGCAAAGTTCATGTGGGTCTCGGTCTGTGTTCTACTTTGTCGTGGGGGAGAATAGTGGTGGGCCATGATTTTCCATCTTTTCATACGCTTTTTGTGATCTTTGGCCTCGAAAAAGCTTCATCTTTTGTCACGATATGCTCTATGGAAGAGACGACTTTCTTTTTAGTTTTTTTCCTTCTTTTTTCCCGTTCTGTTTTCCAAAGAAAGATCACGGATGGTATCAAAATCAAACTGTCGATGGCGTCGTTTCTCAATTATTGGAAATCATGAAGGTGGCTTTCAAAAAGTAAATATGTTCGGATTATCTTCTATTGCCATATTTTTGCACTCTTATGTATCTCTCTTGTTGGGTGGGTCATTACGGTGATTCAAGGTGGATTTGTTTGGATTATCTTTTATTTGCACGCGGAACCTTGAGTGTTTGTGATGTCATGAAAAGGATTGCTAACTAATTATTTGGTGGTAGGTGCAAACTATGTTTAGTTAGCAATTAGATAATTTGTTGCTACATACCTATCCATAAAAATAAAAACACAACTTTTACCCATGACTCGTAATTTCTAATTTAGGTTCTAAGATTTTAGGATGTTTAACTTAACTTTCTTTAACAACTCCAAAAAAAAAACGACTTAACTCTCTTTTTTTATCTTAACTAAGAAATGAAGTTTACATAATTTGTCTTTAGATAATTTTTTATCAGTTATTAACAAATATTTAATAATAATACAAAATACCTTAGTTTAAATATTCATGACATTTGTTGATTTCAAGTCAAATTTAATATATGTATAGGTATATCATAAAATATATATGTACAAAATCTTATTATTTGTATTTAAAAACAAAATATGATATATATATATATATATTGAATTACTAATTAAATATTTGAATGTGTTAATAAAAAAATATTTGTGGAACAATATTATTTAATTAAAAAAATTTGTTACTTTGCAAAAATTATTATTTTTAATAATATTAAAATTCATTGTATTTATCTATCTTAGTTAATAAAAAAATATTTGAATTTTTATTCATTGAACAATATTATTTAATTAAAAAAATGTGTTACTTTGCAAAATTATTATTTTTAATAATATTAAAATTCATTGTATTTATCTATCTTAGTTTTAAAATTTTTTAAAGCAACCATAAATACTTTGCTTCCTCATTGAAAACGGAAAATGTGAACCTGTGATGCAAGAGGTTATAATTTTCCCTGATAGACTAGTAGAGGCGGGTCGTTTTAATATGGACCATATGGTAAATGGTCCATCTATAAATCTTTGACTTTATCTGTTACAACAAGTTTTGTAATTTGTAGGACAGGTTTTATTATTTATTTCCCACAAAACCCTCTACGTATTGTTATTCCTAAATCAAATAATTACAAAACTATAAGTAGACATACGACATCAACAATGCCGTGATTTGCAAGATTGACGAAATCCATAATGCCGCGTTGAATTTTCAAGTATCGAATACGCGACGAACGGGGCCAAATGAAGATATGATGGCGGGTAATAGTGCATGAATCCTTTGTTTATCCACCTGATTATGCAGACTTATATTATGCCAGGTATAATGAACCTCAAGTTTCGAGGAAATAGTGCAAATTACCAAGATCTTTCATATGAAACGAGGCTGTAATTGTTGTTTAAGTCTTGTACGGAAGTATGATCGTAACCAAAGAATGACCATATCATCAACATAGAGAATAAGAAGAACAATACCAAGAAGGCGTGCATGAATGAACAAAGATGAGTTATATTGACTTTGAGTAAAGGAAAACCCAAGAAGAGTAGAACGAAATTTCTCATACCATGCTCGGGAGCCTGTTTCAAACCATATAAGGATCGTTTAAGCTTGCACACACCTTTAATGATGAAAAAGACCCGAGGGGAGTCATATAAATATCTTCTGTCGAGATCACCATGAAGAAATGCATTCTTTACATCCATTTGATGGAGGGACCACCATTAGAAGCATACCCAATAGAGAGTACCGCTCGACAATTGTCATCTTTGCCAGTTTCATCATAATCAATCCCATATCCATCTCCTTTGTTTAAGACTTATATTCAAAAGCATATACAAATTGGGTCTTCTTCCAAAACGTTCTAATGAGTCAAGAAAGACAAGGAAACATAAATTGATTATCAAAGAAGGTCACATTCCTTGAAATACTAAGCGATCATAACACAAAAACCTTTGTGAGAGTTACTATAACCCATAAATGCACATGAAGCTTATTCACACCCAAAAATATGCTTAAAGAGACGACATAGGGAAGACAACAGTGGACAAAGCTTCAACCCGCGGGTTCTGCCATTGTTGGTGGTCTGAGCTTCATTTATTTTCCTTTGTCATGCGGTTGCAATAGAAAATCAAAACAACATTCATTATTTTCCTTTGCATTTTTGTCAGTGTATTGGGACAGAACGAGAGACAATGCTTTTTTGTTGCAAATAGTCCCGAAACTCATGAGACATGTACTCACCACACGAGAATCGAGCGAAAGATTTTAAGCTGGCTTGGGCATGCGGTTGCAATAGAAAATCAAATTCCAACAACATTCAACATAATACCCAAGGGGACTCATATTCAAAAGCACATCCAGTGTTCCTAGGGGGAAATGCTAAGGTGAAAATAAAGGTCCACCTATCCCCCTAGTTCATGATGCTTATGAGTGTCAAGAGGGTTCAATCTTTCTCATATATTAAAGATGAGGTAATTAAGCTCATAGAGTCAATTCAGTCATTTGCAGGTTCACCAATCAATGTCACTAGCAGGGTTTTCTCGTTGGCGAGTATTTTTTGTTTCAAGGGCAGCGTTTAGTAGCTGATCTAAAGACGAAGGTGAATTTATATCTTTGCTAAAGAAAGCAGTAAGAATGGGTGGAGGATTTGATCTTGTTGATTTGTATCTTTTAATGAGGCCCATTCATCATATAATGGGATGAAAGCCAAATTGGGGAAGGCTGGGAAGCTGCACACACGAGAATTGAGAGAAGCCAATGAGAGCAAAAGAAGGCAAGGGTAATAATAAAAGGCAAGAAAATCTTTTTTTCTTTTTCCTTGTTTACCTTATTATCAGGTTACAAGTAGTCATTCTTAACCGTTGATTTGTTTCTCATCAAATTCAATGGCTCATTCAATAAGGTCCATGTATAGTTCGTTGACGATAGGATCCATATTAAAACGGCACTCATAACATCTCAGTCCCACCAAAACCCAGCTTCTATTGGGTGGAGGATTTGATCTTGTTGATTTGTATCTTTTAATGAGGCCCATTCATCATATAATGGGATGAAAATAATTTTTTTTCCTTGAAAATCCAACAATTTCACTCGTCCAATTAATAACAGCAGTTTGTACGAAAAACTTTAACAAACATTCTTACGATAAAAGCACTATCAACTCCCCTAACTATTACCTCCCTTGTCCCTTCCAAAGAAGAATTCTTATATTGCGTGTAATACAAACTACTTCAATCAAAATATAACGTTAGTGTTACATGAAAATTGAATTCGTGTCATCAAATTAAGTTCACTCTTAGAATTCATATTCTCTTTCCAAAGGTGTGAAATTAAGGGAATAAATTATTTCATATGATTTTTCACATGATAAAATCATGTGAAGGAAATAAATAAATATAAAAAAGTTTTATTAATAAGGCTCAGTCAAAATTTATTAAATTTTTTTATAATTTTTATATTTATTTCTTTTTTTATATGATTTGTTTTTTACATGACCTTATCATGTGAAAAATCATATAAAAAGAACTATTCCCATTAAATTATAATAAATTCGAGCATAGAATTAAGATTAAGGCATTTAAATATTAGATATGTGAAATGAGATCGTATAGGACTCTAATAAACTGTTTTCATACATGTATTTTTTAAAGCAAATAACATATAATGTTATAAATTCTATAATCCCACATCACATGGTAGAATACCACAACACACTAGAAATACCACAAGCGGTCCACAATCACATATAAAACTCTAATCATATTTGCCCAACTCAATTAAAGTGAGGCAGGTAAGACTTGACACTTAAGTTTCCAGCAGCTCAGAAACCATGAATCTTGATATGCTCCTTCTTCATGATACCAGCCTGTTCACGTTCACAAGTGAAAACAACCAACGAGATAATGAGATAGACAATCCTGGTGTCCAATAATTTCATGGGAGGTATGAATCAACATCTACTTGATGTGGCAGAACAAGCTTGATCAGCTTTCTACAATGTTATAGATACTATCAATTATAAGATTGCAAAACGTCCTGGGCAAGACCCAACTATGATTTGCCAAAAATAAAGCCAAATCAATTCCAGCTTCCAACCATTATTTGCTCAAAATTAAGCTAAATAAATTCTCTACTTTGTAGCAGAGTAGCTAGGCGTTCTACATATAATTCCAAAATGTTGGATATGTGCAAGCCACTGCCCAATCAAAGCCCATTCACCTAACTCAGTAAAAGGCACATCGTAATTTTTAACTGCCAAATTGCTTGTCAAAAGACTGACCAGCTAAGATTGCAACATCCAAATGACTTTTAAAGGTTTTCTTTTTTTTTTTCAAATAAGGATATCCAGTTTTTGGTTTTCTTTTTTTTGGGTATATATAAGGATATCCAATTGCCTACACCATTACCAGGTCATTCCCAAAACTGGAAAAACTGCAGACCAGCAATAATGCCAAAAGCTCAATCAATAAGTTTATTCTCTCAAAGACAACCTTTCCAATATTAAGCCATTGAAACACCTGAACAAATTAAAACAGCAAAGCAAAAAGAGAGGTGGTATAGATGAAAATCAAAATGGAGAAATTAATAAGGACAACATACTTACTGCATAACACAAAAAATGAAGTTATAGTTACCTGGACTAGGAAGGTAGAAACATTCTTCTGCTGATCACCTTGAAGTTAAATAACCTACACCCACAAACATGTGTTATTTGAAGCAACAGGAGGATGTCAACACAGACCCGTGTCCTAGTTCGGGGTCCTGAAACTGTATCATTGCAAGTTTGCGATAAAACTCTCTGTTTAGGTCTTTAATTATCTTGTTATAGCTGAATTCTTTCTACAGTCCATGGACGGTTGTGAGGCTTTTCCTACAATTTCGCTGCTGTATGAAAATATGCACATACTCCTTTTGTTAGCTTTATTTGGCTATCGTTTCACTTTGAATTCGATATGCTTAACATTCTGGCCAATGATGTAACACCACAAGTCTAACTATCTCATTATACCCAAACATATATTAAAGTAATTAAGCTTAAACTCGTCACATGTTACCACTCAACCCTTTGTAAGTACACATATATTTTATTATTATTATTTACATATTTCATCTTTATTTATTACCTAAGCCTGTTGAGGGAAACTTTAGCTCATTTTGATGAGCAAAAACAGTTGCATTCAAGAGATGCTCAACAAACTTTCAAATTTACCAACCCATTATTGTCCAATTTGCGCACACGAGTTCCCTTTGGAGAACTCTAGCGTTATACCAATTTGCGCACACGTGCATAATTAAAAGGCTAAATCATAAGCATGCAAAAACTAGTATATTATACATATAATTCCAAGGTGCACACGTCAGTACTTACACTATAACATTCTATTTGGGCCTCTGGCACATACATACAATATCATAACAAAGGAAAGTAAAGATGAGGGTATCAGTACCCTCTACAGCACAACTACATCAAGCTAAGTCAGAGTCAGTGTTAGAGTTGTCTCTACGAGTATACTGATAGGCATATGTACATATGAAATACATCAATACACAAATGTGGTATACAATGATTAACAAAAAGAGCCGCATCCTATAGTATGCCTATCACAAAATAGACTAGCAGTGGTCCAGTAGGAGAAGTCAAAGATGGGGAAATAGGATGATGACCTCAGGAGAATAACGAATGTTTAGCCTCACGTTCATATAGATTGTATAAGTGTCAGTCTCAGGGTCGTACACCCACCAGCTCTTAGCAGACTCTCAGTAGATGGTCAGCAAAGGCATGTTCAAACTGCAGTAATGTCAGAAGCTGGAAGACCATGAAAATAAATAGTAGGATGAGAATTATAAGAATTCTCAATAATTCTAACAACTATATGTCATCGTTATAGTTCCAACTGCTTTAGAGTTTTTGCAACAATTTATAGAAAATCCTTAGTATGGTGGCAAAAGTCAAAATAAATTATTATCCCTGAAACATAGGTTCATTTTAATTAATAATTTATAACAACATATCAAGGCATGGTAACTGCCTAGAAAATTTCACAGAATATTTACAGAGCAACAAGAAATCATACACAACAAACAAAACTATAGCAGGACATTCATAAGATTTACAGAAAGTTCATAGAACTTTTATAGATAACTCAAAATGCTAGTAGAAAATAACATATTAACAGAGTACGACAACAACAATTTATAGAGTACTGACATATGTTCTAAATATTATGCAAACGCAATGAAATGCCTTTTAATTGCCTCACAGTACTCATTTAATTTATTATCTGTCCATAAGCTCATTCCCCGAACCCATGTCATTTTCAATAAGTTGGGAGTCTCATGCTCAACCTATACTTGGTGATAATTTGCTTATCATGTCTAAGCTCATCTTATACGTGATAGTACTTCGTCACACAGCACTATTCCTAGTAATGATGCCCTCGCCTATAAGTTACTTTCATAAGGAAACAACACATAAGGATCACCCTCAGGTACGATGATCATTTCCACATCTTTTAATTTATGAGCACTTAATGATGCACTTTTCTTCATTACAAATCAATTTCTGGCTCAACCTTAATAATTTAAAGGAGCATATCAATTTTAGTGCATCTCCAAAATTCAACATAGGCATGGTATGATTTTTTTCCAATTCCAATGCAATGGATAATTAAAGTGATGTATATATCACAAAAATCATTGCAAAACATATGGCATGGTTGTTGGCCAAATCAACCAATATCATAATTCTTTTTAGCATATCAATTACCAATCACAATGACTTCAAAATGCTTGATCATGCTCTAGGCATTCCATATCTCATGCATTTTTGTTGAATCGCTCATCAACAAGTAATTTAAACAACTTAGACATTAATAAATGGTGCACCATAACCCACGGCCAAACACCCCAATTCATGTCAAAATTCATGTTTGAAGCCTTCTTAGCTATCATCAAGTCTCACTTAACTTAATGATATCTTACTAACAAAAATTAAGGCTCACCATGCTATAATTTTTCTCAATTTTCTAATAAGCTCTTTAAATAATTACAATTGGTTTAGGCTAGACTCAATTAACTTAATTACTCATGTTTAACTTACAATTAGAGACCCTAGCTATCAAATTAAGTTTAGAGACTTAAGTATAGATCACGACCTATATATTGGTTCAAACCCAATTTTATCCATTTCAATTCATTTTAGCAATCCAATTAAGTTCATTCCTTACCAATTATCTTACACTCTTTAAATTTTTGTCCTCATTATCACAAAACTATCATTTTTCCTCCTCTCTTAACCTTCGGCCAAGCATACCATTAATCACCAAACCATTCATTAATTTCAATTTAACTTAAAATAGCTTAATTTAACTTAGTTCAATCAAATATGTGTAACCAAAAGGATATACCTTGTTCAATTACACCCTTAATCCATCATGAACTCGAGACCTTCATCCTAAACCACTCAACCAATTCAACATCAAACTAAATTTATTGATTTTAATCGACAATAACATGATAGCTTTATAAACATCAATCTTTTGGTGCAAGAACTCACCATAATCCGCAGCCATGCTTCAACCAAAAATAAACAAAACTCTTTCCAAAACAACATGCAATCACATATTCATCATCCAATAAGTTCACAAACTCGAGAATTCAAGAGAGAAAAGAGAGAAACTTTTATTCCTACCCCTCACCCACCAATATCCGAGAGCAACCCCAAGGAGAATCATCCAAAATATCAATTCAATAACATCATGTATGATCATAAAACATTAGAGCAATAGTAGAAGGATCAAGAACCCCTACTTGGTCTCCTAGAGCTCACAGGAAAGAGATGAAAATGGTAGGAGTGGCTTGCTTTAACAATCCGATCAGTGGAAAAGGAAGAGGAGAAGAAGATAATGATTTTCTCCAACTACACCAAGATGATTCAATCACTATAGGTCCCTCATACATGAGCTCAAAGTTGAGCTTCCATGGCTGCTTGGCAACATCTTCACCGTGAGAAGGAAGAGAAGGAATTGTGTCGTGTGTGTTGGTGAGGGTAGTGTCACGGGGGGGAGTTATAAGGAAGGAAACAACTTAGTTCTTAAGTTATTAAGTGGAAGGGAGGCAGATTAGTGAGTTTAAATGCTCTTAGGGAGTTTTGATCTTAAATCCTATATTTCTCTAGCTTCTGAACATGTTTTAGAAATACTTAGGATTGATTTAGGATCTTAGGTTAGGCTATTTGATATTAATTAGGTTCTAATTCTTACCAATGTATTGTTAACTTGATGTCCAAGTATCCTTTATACATAAAATCTTATTGGTTTGAGTCGTATCAAGCTTAAAGCTACTATTTTCAAGTTTGGACATCAAGTCAATAAGAATGTAGTATAGTGTCTTCTCTCTCCTTGCGTGAAATCTTAGTGGTTAGAAGGTAATAATTGTAACACCCCAATTTTTTATTTTTCTTGATATTTATGAGTTTTATAATATTTGTGAATTTTTGAGAATTTTTAAATTATTTTAATATTATTTTAGGTTGTATGTTTATTTGAGGCGGATCCGGAAAAATAAAATTTTTTCCTAAACTAGAAAATTTTAGACTGTAACTAAACCTGAAAACAGAAATAGTTGACAAAAATTTTCTTTATTTGAGGTTTTGTTACATTCTATTATCCATTGGATAATATTATTATCCATTGGATAATAAATAGCAGTAATCTTTGTCCATTGGGTAATAGTCTTTGGAAAATATTTTAAGTGGTCAAAGATGATGGTTATGACATCTTTTTGAACAACCAATTAGAAACAAGCTTGGAGGAGAAGTTTTGGATGTCCACCATTGATCTCATCAATGGTTGTGAGAGGTTGTAGTGAGCAAATTGATCACTCCTCCTCCTCTCTATCAAGCCCACGACCATGAGGGCTTTAGGAGACAAAAAAATCACATTTCTACACTTATCATTTTCTCATACAAAATACAAAAACTCTATCTTCCATTTTCTCTCAAGCCCCACGGCCTCACTATCCAAAATTACTTTCCAACCTCTCATAATTCAAACCAATCATACTACTTAATTCTAAACATCATCCTAAGCAACTTTGGTGTTGTGATCAAGCCTTAGTTCAACCATTTTCAAGCTTGATTTTTGAGTTCAAGTTCTACGGTTCTAAGGTAAAGTTCTTGAAATTTGATTTCTTATTTGATTCTTGAAATTTTAATACTATATTTGATCTATGGTTGTCTTACTCTAGCATTGGATAATATATTTGTGTTTACTTTGATTCTAAGAACTACTTAGTGGAGGAAGTTGATACAAAGGATCCTACTAGGAGCAAGGAGGCTACATATAAGGTAAGAGGGAGACTAACCTCATCAACCGCTTATGGTGGTGAGGGACACGAAATTGTGTGTGATTGTGTGGTTTGTAATTATTTGTTCTATGTGATTTTATTGCTTTGATATTATGCATGAACTTGTTAAAGTAAGATTTTGATGCTTAAAGTATGTTGTATGCTATCAATTTTGCTTGAGAGGAAAGAAATTTTTGGCTCCAATGGCCATAGAGGCTCACGGCCTCTAAGCCCTCCAAAGGGAATTCCAATGCAAAATATTTTATTAAATATTAATCTAGAGGATTAGTGGTAAGAAACTTAATTAAAGAGTTACAAAATAAAAATAGAAAAGAATATATTTCTATCACTAATTAAAAAGTGATTTTTGGTCATCATAGTGAAATTAGGATTAAGAAGTAATTTGAGAGACTTAAAGTATTTTATTAAATTGATTTAAAATAAATTAAATGGAAAAAGATTTTATTTAAAATTAAAATAAGGTACATTTTGAGGAAAATGCTAGAAATATTATTTAAAGGTAATTTAATGATAAAATAATGAAATTAAAGCCCAATTTTCATATTAAATAGGAAAAGTTTTAAATTGAGTTTATAATATGAAGAAAATATTTTACACGGTTTAAAAATGGTGATTTTTAGCTACGCGATTAAGAAAATGTTTTCAAATCTCTACGCAATTGAGAAAACATTAAAAAACTGTTACGTGATTTAAAAACGTAACAGAAGTTTTACGCGATTGTGAAAACGTGATAAAAATGCTATGCAATTGAGAGAAACAACAAGTTTTGTTGTTGGGCTAATATACTAGACCTGGATATATCATTGTGTGATTGTAGCCGGTAGTCTATTAAAGCTTATAATGTGCATTGAGTCATTAGACATGCATTGTTGACAGACGATGTCTGTTAAAACTGTTATTGCTTAGAAGTTGAATTACACCTTAGTGTGGGTGCGAATTGCGTAGTGTAGTTCACTTGTTGAACTTAGAGGCGTAGGAGCATGGGTATCCCACAAGTGGACAGTTGGTAACTCTATTGGGCCGTGGTGACTGAGCAATACTCTGACGATCTCGACCAGGCATTATTATATTCAAGATCTGGCGTAGAATGTCTTGTATAAGTCATGACGTGCACATTGAGAAATTACAGCACTTGGTTGAGACAACTGATATACAGACATATCTTCTAGATTATTCTCTCCCAAATTGAGTTTAGCTCCATGGAGTAGGAAATTGGTTCATTGTGCATGTGCATAGTCAGTCATCATTTTACTGTGATATATATGTGTGTGTGTGTGTGTGTGTGTGTGTGTGTGTGTGTGTGTGTGTGTGTGTTGTAGTAATTATTTGCTATTTGATGCATTGATTATATAATGCTATGAATATATTTGTTAAATGCTATGTAGGAATAGTATGTTATTTTACTGTCTTTATACTGCCATGATGGTATTGATGTAAACGATTTCACCTTTTTGCTATGTTATTTTATTTATTTGTATGTTTGATAAAGAGTGTGAAGAGGAAGAGGAAGGATCGCCTCACTTCTGTTTGTGTTAATTTATCTGTATTTTGGGATGGCGTCGAGGTCTGATTTCCTTGGTTTCGTGAGGATTCATTTTTGGGGAGACACTGACGCTTGGCATGTTGACGCGGACACTGATCGTATAAGTTATATTAGAAATATAATTGTGACCCTGAGAAGGACTCATGATGGGGATTCTGTTTTTACTTTTAATGTTTATGTGCATTTGAGTTTTATTATACCTATAGAGTTTTTATAGGGTAGTCGTCGTGTTATTCCTTGGGAGAACTTAGTAGTTTCATCTGCACGGACTCTAGTCCGTAGCCCTGTGACCCATTTGGGGTTGTTGTTAGCTGAGGAATCTAAGGAAGATCCGGAAGAGGATCCAGATGAGTACCCTTCTAACTAGATGTTGGGTACTAGGTTAGTTTATGTTTAGGCTATAGTATCTGTATAATTATTTTGAGGATAAAGCTGAATGTTTTTAAGTATTAAAACTTGATATGTAAATGATGTAAATTATTTTGGTTTCGTATATTCTATGTTTTATTAAATTTGTTAGTTTTTAATTTATCCGTGAAGAAAAATATTTGAAAAACATACGTACAATATTATTAGTTTTTATAACTTGGTTCTAATTTGTTAAGTTGAAGACATAAATGTGATGTCCTAAAGGAGATGTTACAATAATGACTCTAATTCTTTTATTTTAAATAAATTCCTAAGCTTATATAATTAATTTAATTTATTCTCATGCATTTTCTTAAGTCATAAAGGAATTATAAAATTGCTATCATCATCTAAATAATTTTCTCAATTTATAAAATTATTTTCATAAATTTATCTCATTTATTTCTAATTTCTACACTACTTTTAAATATATAAAATTGCTAAAATTATTAAATTTAATTATTTGGGCTATCAAAAATTATTATAACTTATTTTATTTATTAAGTAACTTAATTATAATTTTTTTTATATTTATTTCTATTGATTTATTAATTTTTGTTATTATTCAAGTTAATGTATGCTTAAATTACGCTATGCATAATTGTTATCACGCATAAAGTAACACAGACATGCACATAAATAAATAAGCAAGTCAGTTAATAATCTAATTGTTATTATATTATCTATATATGTAGGCAAATTGAAACATAAGATGTTACACATGGCGTCTATAGTGACCAATGGGTACAACCTCTTAAGCTAAATGCGGTTGTAAATTTTTTAAGAAAATAAAGTTACACCCTTCCATTAGCCATAACTTTTAGCCTTGGCAGTTGGCATACAACAAACACATTATTTAGATTATAATCATTAAACCTAATTGACGTAAGGGTGCATTTGTTTGTATTTTTCTGGCAAAAAAAGTATTTTTTAATTAAAAAATACTTTTTAAATACTTTTAATTGTTTAGATAAGATTTATAAAATAAGTATAATATAAAAATAATCAATTTCTCTAACAAGTTAGGATGAACTGCTTCAAAAAATAATAATAATAATAATAAAAGATAAAAAAAATACTTTTTTACTATCTTACAATTACCATTTTTTAAAAGTTTATCAAAAAGTACAATAACTAATTACAACAACAACCAATATTTCTCCAGTGGGTTGGCAAATCAAAGTAACTAATTATTCCATATAATGTATCCAATACTGAGTGAGCATTTCTAATAATACAACTTTCACAAATGTTAAAAGCAAAACGCATCAATGTATGAAACGTTCAATGAAGAAACCACCATAAACCAACACTTCATGGAAAATTCATCCTGTTAGTGTATCTTTCTTTCGGTCTCTTCTACTGGGAAAAGTTATAAACATGCATAAGGTTGCCTGCTCATGCTTATTAGCTCGTTCAATTGTATATTACTTTTTTTTGTTTTTGACATTGTTCAATTGTATATAGTAAACAACAAGGTCGTGTTAAATGCTCAATTGATCTTAAATATACTTTAAAGAGTTTAATTGGTAGCCATTGTTAGTGTAAAGGAATTTTATACTGATATTTACTAATATTTTGATAAATTAGTATTTACTGTTATCTCTTTCTTTTAGTAATTAAAATAAAAGCATAAATATCAAAATATTAATAAATTTGAGTGTGATACTCTTTACACTTATTCTTTTCTAAAAATGAACTCTATTTCATAGTTGAATAAAACTAGCACTATATCATATACTCTTATATTTATACAATTTCTTTTTGTTAACATTTATAATAATTAATTTTAAATATAAAATTCAATTTACAATTAAACTATAAACCAATTATTGTATTGTCTTTGATGTCGAGTCTGATTTTTCAAGACACTAATTAGGATACATGTTATACATTAAAAAAAATTATGATACATGTTATATAATTAAATACAACCAAATTGTTGACCAAAAAAAAACACGCAAAAGAATACATTCAAATTGTCCTTTTTATTAGCATATATTCAATTTGTATTTTTATACCTCTTATATGTACGAGAATGAGATGAAATTTAAAAATAAAATTAGTTTATTTAAATATGTAAGAACTGAATTTATTCATTATATTTTCTATATCTTAAATGTACAAGTTTGCCTATATTTATACACAGAAAAGGTAAACATACTTGATATATAAGTCAAAGATGTAGCATGATTTGCAGCATAAATCATGTTGAATGTTGCAGTATAAATAATGCTGACAATGTTGACATCCCCCCTCAAACTCAAGTAGGTGTAGAAGGAACCAATTTGAGTTTAGAAACTAGTGTGCGAAAGCGACCTGGATGATGAGCTTTGGTAAAGATATCAGCAGGCTGATCGAGATTGCCAATAGAGAGAAGACAAAGAGCACGACCAAGAATATGTTGGCGAATAAAATGATAATCAATCTCAATGTGCTTGGTACGTTTATGAAAGATATCATTGTGAGCAATTTGAATAATACTCTGATTTTCACAATAGAGATTAGTGGAAGAAGACTGAGGGATACCCAAGTCATCAAGAAGCCAACGGATCCAAAGTATTTTAGAAGTGGTGTCAACAAGAGCTCGAGATTCAGCTTCAGTATTGGAACGAGCAATCAATGTTTGTTTCTTACTGCGCCAGGAGATAAAAGCATCACCAAGAAAAATACAATAACCAGTGGTGGAACATTGATCAGTGGGATCTCCTCCCCAATCAACATCAGAATAAGCTCGGAGGATTAATGAGGAGTCGGCAGATAAATGGAGTCCATGAAACAAAGTACCTTTTACATAACAAATAATGCGAAGGACAGCAGCATAATGAGTAGAGCGCAGAGCTGACATGAATTGACTGACTAAGTGTACCACATAGGAAATGTTTGAACTAGTAACAGTAAGATATATCATGTTGCCTACCAACTGCCGATATAGAGTGGGATTATCAAGTACAGTAACGTCCATAGGAGTAAGGTGAACATTGGGCTCGAGAGGAGTGGACTCAGTGCGACTATCTGTAAAATTAGCTTGAGAAATGAGATCTGAGGCATACTTAGCTTGGGACAAGAAAAGCTCATCAGCAGAAGAAAGAACTTCAAGACCCAAAAAATAACTAAGAGGGCCAAGATCTTTCATTTCAAAATTGCGGCTCTAAGATCCGCAATGCTAGAAGTGCCATCTCCAGTAATGATCATGTCATCAACATACAGAAGCAAAATTACAATGCCTTGATCAGTCCGACGAATGAACAGAACTGAGTCATGAGGACTAGATGAGAACCCAAGCTGATTTATGGTAGAACTGAATTTAGCAAACCATGCTCGAGGAGCCTGTTTAAGATCATACAAAGCCTTACGGAGAAGAAAAACCTTATTAGGTGGACAAGTATAACCTGGGGGTGGTCGTATATAGATTTATTCTTCCAAGTCACCATTAAGAAAATCATTTTTCACATCCATCTTATTAAGAAACCACTTTTGAGTAGCGACAATAGCAAGAAAAGTGTGAACTGAGGTGATACGAGTAATAGGGGCAAAGGTCTCCTCATAGTCAACACCATACTCTTGAGTAAATCCTTTAGCAACTAAGCGAGCCTTGTATTGTTCAATAGAACCATCAGAACGAGTCTTGATTTTGTATACCCATTTACATCCCACAAGTGCCTTGCCAGTAAGAGGATTAACTTGGTCCCAAGTATTGGTGTTCTCCAAAGCATGTAACTCGTCCTGCATAGCTTGCTGCCAATAGGAATCTATGGAGGCTTCTTAATAGGTCTGAGGTTCATGAAAGTGAAACATAGTAGAAAAATAATGATAATTACAAAGATAGCTAGGTTGAGTTCTTAGCCTAGTTGGACGCTTAGAAGGAGGAGGATGTGTAGGTGTAGGAGCAGGATCTACATCTGGAACAGTGTCATCAGGAGCGGTTTGAACACTGGAAGTGTCTGGAAGCTCACCAAAGGAACCTGCATCAGAATCACTAGGAAAAAGATCAACAGAGGGATTGGTGAAAAAATAAGTTGAGGTGGAAGGAATGGACTTGAACTTAGATAGAGAGGACAACATAATATGTTCCCAAAAAATGACATAACGGGAAATACGAATGCGTTGAGAAATAGGATCCCAACAACGATAGCCTTTGTGTTCTGTCCTATAACTAAGAAAGCAACAAAGACGGGGACGAGGTTCGAGTTTAGTGTATTCATGGGATTGAAGAAGTACAAAATAAGTATAACCAAATACTTTGAGAGAACTGTAATCTGGGGGAGTATTATGAAGATGCTCAAAGGGAGAGAGGTTATTAATGACAGAGGATGGAAGCCGATTAATGACATAAACTGCAGTGAGAGTGGCTTCACCCCAAGCACGCTCTAGACAAGAGGAAGAGATAAGCATAGCGCGTACAAAGTCAAGAATATGACAGTGTTTTCTCTCAGCACAGCCATTTTATTGAGAGGTGTGAGGACATGAAATTTCTAAAAGGGTACCCTGTGTATTAAAAAAAGTCAAAAGTTTTAAGTCACAATATTCCATAGCATTATCACGACGAAAAACTTTAATAACTTTTGAAAATTGTGTTTTAATCATTGTAGCAAAATCAATGTGAATTTGAGGCAATTCATGACGATGTTTCATAAAGTAAATCCAAGTAAAAAAACGTGAATAATCATCAATAAATAGCACAAAATATCCAGACCCTCCCATTGTGGGTGTAGGAGCTAGTCCCCAAACATCAGAATGTATATGATCAAAAAAAGAATAAGAAATAGAAGCACTTTTAGGAAAAAATAATGTTGGTTGCTTAGCAATTTGACAAGAAGTACAATTAAGAGATTCATTACTGACTGAACCTAAAGTTCCCTGAGAGATAAGAGATTGCATTTTTCCTAATGAATAGTGAACAAGACGTTGATGCCATAGCTGAATGGAGGAGGAAGGAGAAGCAGCACAAAGGTTGGATACATGAGGAACATGAAGTCTAATGAGCTCAAATAATCTTCCGATCTTACACCTAGTTCCTATGACTTGTCCCGTTCGTGGATCCTGCACACGACAACTAGAGGAAGAAAATGTGAGTTCATAACCAAGATCACACAGTTGTCTGATAGAAATAAGATTGAAATTTAATTTGGGAATAAGATAGGTGTTAGGCAAATTAAGAGTTGATAGAGAGATGAAACCTTTATGACTTATGTTCATAAGAGACTCATCAGCAATATGTAGGGAGTGAGTAGAATCATTAGTAGATAATGAAGAAAAAAGATGGGATGCAGATGTCATATGATTACAACATACAGAGTCAAAATACCATTTAGAATTACCTAGTGTAGTGGATAAAGCAACAGAGGGATTACCAGAAGTGGAAAGAATTTGTTTAAGGAGAGACTCGAGGTTATCAGAGGAAAAGGCAGTCCGAGAGGTATTGGAATCAGAGATTGAAGAGTCATTGACAGCAACAGCAGTAGCAAGAGCGGGTTTGGAGGAACTGGAATGAGGCAGAGTCTTATGCTGATCAGGTCTTGGTGGATGAGTAGGACAGTGTTCGAGCAAATGTCCTGGTAGTTTACAGTAGCGATAGATCAGGGAAGGGTAGTTGGGTGCAATGTGGCCTTTCCTTTTGCAGGTATGACATTCTACATTAGGACATTCAGGAAAAGTATGCCCAGAACGACGACAGTGATGACATAATTTTTTCTTTTTATCTGGAACTGCAAATGCTGAATCTACTTTAGATCGAAGAAGACCTAATCTGGTTTCTTCAGACTTGAGACGAGGAAGAGCATCCTCAAGAAAGGCAAGGGATCCTGGTGTAGTGGAGATGCTCGAACAGGCTCATAGTCATTAGTGAGAGCCATCAAGAATTGGATGAGTCTGGTGCAATCATGATACTCCTGATATAACTGGATATCACTTTTATCCTTCAAGTTTGGTTCACATTAGGTCAACTGATCCCAAATAACTTTCATATGAGCCAGAAATTCATATACAACTTGTCTGGACCCTTGTTTCAGATTATTGAGTTCCTTCAACAATTGATATTAATGAGATAAATCAGAAATGATATATCAATTTTACAAATAATCCTAAACTTCTTTGGCAATCTCAAAACACCCAAACTGCAAGTGAATACTTGGAGTAGAGGTATTTCAAAACCAGGTGAAGATCTGATGATTTTTACTGTCCCAATCTTCTAATCTGTCAGCATACTTTTCGTCAGGCTCATCTGTAACTTTGGTTGGGATTTTTAGATCACCTGTTATATATTTCCAGAGTTTACGACCTTTCAGAAAGTCACGCATGACCTCAACCCAATGTGTGTAATTGGTACCATTGAGCGAAACAGGAATGGGAAGAGTAATATCAGATTTTCCATTTTTTTATAATTTTTTTTGTTTCATTTTTTTTTGTTAAAAAAAAATCAAATCTGAGACAACAAAAGAGGAAAAGGAGTTTTTGTTTGGACAGAAACCAAAGGAGGATATAACGTGAATGGCAGAACAGATCCGGAAGGCACGGAGCTCGGCCGCGTTAGTAGTGCGCTTAATGGCGTCGGGTGGCACGATGCAGGTGGTGGCAGTGATACGCGAGCCCGGTAACTGGAACGAGAAGGTGAGTGGAGCATATCCAAATCTGAGTAGAAAGGCGATGCGAAGGAGAACAGATTGGTCAGATCTGGTCGAATTCGGCTCAATCCACCAGCAGCGCGAGCGGCACACAGCCTGGGTTTGACGGCCGACCACTGGACGGATGCGGTGAGACGGCGAGGCTGGTTTAGGCAGTGCGGTGGCTGCTGTGACGCAAGGTGCGCGGAGGGTGCGGGTGGAGCGATTCGAGTAGAAACGGCCGACGTTCACGGGAGGCTTCTGGTTCGACCGCTGGACAGAGGGGACGACGCGACGCACAGTGGAGGGTGACCCGTGTAACATCCTAATACAGATATCTAGATATATCCTAGGTATACAGAGATATATACAGATAATCAGTACTAGTGACGCCACTTCTACCTTCTATATACTAACATATATCCATAATTACAGCTGAGTAATTATAGAAAGCCTTGAGAGATTACAGAAAACATGAAATCCATATATACAACATTGCCACAAAAGGGCATATTATAATACATACAAAACCATTGTAAACTGTATACACAAGCTTTGTCTATAAAAGCATATAAAACTATACTAGTCTTCATGCTTTACCTTCATTCCTTTATCAGGGTCTGTACTTCTGTACCTGGATTTACATAGAAGAACAACTGGGGTGAGAATTACAATTCTCAGTAAAAGCAATTCTAATACCAGTTACTTATAACATTTGAATAACAAACACACTATTAAATATAAATAACTGCTCATACAGCTGTAAATATCAATAGTGACAGACAATGCCCATACAACTGTCTGTAAATGCAATATAGATGATATGTAATATGATTATACTTATGGAAGATCCTAATTATATGTTCACGCAATGCTTTGTTCTAAAATATATGCAAGGGATTAAATTAAAAATCAAGAAAAAGACATTAGGAACTGGTTCAGTATATTATCTCGTGGTGAAAGAGGTATCTCCTCATTTCACACATATCCTGGCACGTTGACATGTTCGGTCTAAGTCCTGATTCTGAAGAACCTTATGGACCCCTACTTATCTCCTTTGGCCTTGGCACTACCGAAATATCAGGGCTATGTCTTTACTCAAAAGAGTCTTTTGGACACCCTTTAATTTCCCTTGGCCTTCATGTATAACATCAAAGGATACTCACTAAGATCAATACTACTAGACCATTTTCATTTACCTACATACATTCTTATATCTTAACACAACCAGATCACTCATAACTCTGGAGTGAATCCTATGCAACACTATGTTGCTAAAGTATTAGATACTCACCCATGGCAAACCATTACTCTTGGTTGCACAAAGATTCTCATAACTTTCACATACAAGCTAGATTAACTAACTAGTATATGAAAAATGTAGGGTTATGTTTATCTCATACATAAACACCATCTTAACATTCTCATAGACTCATTCGTGAAAGAGCCTATCATAGCTAATGCCTCATTCAACCTTGATTAAAGAAATAAATGAGCATTTCACTATAACCTTACATACTTAATGAATATGACAAACTTAAAAGTCATTATTCATCCTACTATGTATTCTACAATGTACATGATCCCATTAAATTAGAGACTTCGTACATAATATTTCCCCTTTGGAACTAAATACACAATCTTATCTCCATTCAAGTGAATAAAACATAAGAGTGGTTCATACTTATAACTCTTCGTTACTTAAGGTTCTAGGTAACTTCCAAGGGTAATCCATTACTTTTGGATATCCTAAGGCTCATACATTTCTTATCCCTTACTAAAGTGAATCCTATAATCCATTCTAGTATTCTCATTTCCATTATACCATCTCGTCACACTTAAGTGATATTTAATGCAACATGTATGTAGGTGAATAATATCAAGGTTAAGTCCTTACTCAAAAGAGTCTTTTAGACACCTTTCAATTTCCCACATAATAGGTATAATTCTTTACTTGAAAACTATCCCTATTGGTGCCTTAACACTCTTTAGGAAACATATTTTAATAGTCTAGAACTTCAAAACATCAAAATAGAAATTCTGATGAAATCTGCTCTAGGTACCCTAAAAAGGATGTTTTTCATAAATTCACCAAAAATCCATCTTAACTGATAAAATTTTGAAATTTTATAGATAGATAGCTTTATGTCTTATCTTTCAAATGCAACAAGAACCAGGTCATTCCGATACCTGTAGCTCAAGTTATGCGACAAACACCACAGGTTATTCAGTGTTGTCCTATTTTTGCGTGTTGCTGGACTATGAGCGCCCGGCGCTCCAAATACTGGCGCCTGGCGCCAGAACACCAGAAACACGACCTGCAGAAGTGGTTTCTGCATAATTGGTTCTCCAACCAATTTCTAACACTTTTAAAACCTTTCCTAGATGATTTCTAACATCATTCAAGGTCTCTAAGTATTATCAAATCCTAATCATGATCTAAAAACATAATAGAATCATCAAATACTTTCTTAATCCCTTTATCATAGATCAATGAGTAAGAATTAACTCATAAACCTAACTTTCCTATCTTGGAAGATTATGGAAGAACAAGGACTTAATCAGGTTCCTAACCATCACTAAACATCATACTTACTAAACTCAAGCCATTATCATGTTCACAAACACAAATCCAACATGAATATCCATAACCCACAATCAATCCCAATTCTACCCAACAAACCACATCTATGTAGCATGTTGAAACAAAAGGGAAGAGATGAAGTTATGAAAAAAAAAAACCCCTACCTTGGCAGCTGGATGATCAATCCTCAAGCTTCATGCTTTGATCTTGATATTCCTTTCCTGCCTTTCCTTCTTCCTCTTCCTTTCTTCCCTTTTCTCTTTTCTCTTCCTTCATTTTCTTCTTCTCTGTTTTTCTTTTCTTTATTGTGCAGCAGAAGCTGCTTACACGTGAGAGAGAGAAATGAGAGAATGACCATCATGTCCCTTAAGATGTTTCTTGGAACTTCCTTATCTGCTAAGAACACCCGAATTATGCTAATTCAAGTTTTTCAGCTTCTAACAATTTTAGAATAAATCATAAGATTCATTTAAATTATTGTTTCACTATTTTCATGATTTTTCATATCTGCTGGCAATCAATTCAGTATTAAAACACACACACAGTATGGTTAAAAATACCAAACTAACTCTGATTGCCTTGAAACTTTAACTACAGCTTACTTAGCTCATTTGTGACTTAGAGACAAACCCTCTATGTTTATTTCCCTTCACTTAGCAACTTATACTATTATCTGAGTCATTTTAAGCTACTTTTCAACTTCTGTATTGCAACTAAGTGCCTAAATGAACTCAGCTTGTCACAAAATTATATATACATACTAAACAAGTTGTATGCTACCTTTTGTAACCATATACAACCCTAACATGTGATTGTGAATGCTTATGTCTTGAAGCATGTCAAATGGTTTTTAATGATAACAAAGCCAAAGATCAAGATCAAGATCAAAAGAGAAGACCAAGATCAAAAGAGAAGACCAAGATCAAAAGAGGTTTATTAGACATAGGTCTTAGAATATTAATGTAAAATGCCCTTTAAGTATCTCAATGATTTTCAAATGGTTTTCCAAATATCGTTTTCAAAATCAACATGAAAATTTAATGTTAAACATGTTTTTGAAGAAATGCTGTTTTTAATCTTGATTTTAACACTCATGAAAGGATTTATGTTTAATCAAATGTCTTGAGGTGTTAGAAATGGCTTACAAGCTTAATTGGACTTGAAAAATGTGTTCAAAGGCCAAGGTAATCGATTACACACGTTTTGTAATTGATTACAAGCTAAACAGAGAGCTGGTAATCGATTACACCAGTAATGTAATCGATTACATTAAAGTCCAGAAAGGCAAGAACACGTTTGACGAGTCATGTAATCGATTACACAGATATTGTAATCGATTACACACAAGTCAGAAGCCATGTAATCGATTACACCAAGAATGTAATCGATTACACAAAGGCCAGAAAGTCAAGAACACGTTCAAACATCCATGTAATCGATTACATAGGCTGTGTAATTGATTACACGCGGTCTGACAGACCCCAACGGCTATTTTAACTGCATTAAAAGCTTGGCTTTATTACCCCCAACGGCTCTTTTCTTCATACAACTTATAAATACTTGCCTTGGGTCTTCATTAAAGGTGGAACTTCATTTTAGAACATCAATCTAACAATCATTTACGAGATTCAATCCTAAAATCATTTTTCCCCTGTTTTTGTGAGAAAACTTGAGTTATCCAAAAGAGGCATTGTTAGAGCTTCAATTTGTATCTATCTACTCTTTAAGAGAGTTTACATCTTCTACACTTTGAATAATCTGAAAAAGAGAGGGTGAGGTATCCCTCTAGAGTAAATGGTGAAGTATCCCTTGGAGAGTGAGGTATCTCTCAAAGTTAGAAAAGGGTGAGGTATCCCTTGAGGGTGAGGCATCCCTCAAAAGATTGTATAGGGTGAGGCATCCCTATTTTTGAGGCTCAAAGCACAAGGGTGAGGTATCCCAAGGTGTTGTTGAGTGCTCTCAATTGTAAAGGTTTTCAAGCACCCGTTCAAGCTTGAAGTTTAGTGGAAAATCTCAAGTGGTTTGCTTGAGGACTGGACGTAGGTCACAAGGGGTGGCTGAACCAGGATAAATCCTTGTGTTTGATTCTCTCATCCCTATCTCTTTACATTTGCGCATTTACTTTGTATGCTTGATTGAATATTATTCATCTTGGTTTATTTAATTTATGATTGATTGTGCATATTCCGCTGCATTTATTTAGTGAATGATTTAAAATGCACAATTTGTCAAAGTTACTTTAAAATCAGTCATCACCCAATTCACCCCCCCTCTCTTGGGTAATGGTTGCCATGGCTAACAGTGATTCAGGGTATTATATTTCTCCCCTCCTTTTTAAAATTTTGTCCCCAAAATTACTCACCTCATGCAAACAACTCTAGGTGAACTCTCTTAACATGGAATTCTTACTACCATGTAATCCTTTTTCAGCACCAGCTTCTCCCAACTACACTTTTGTTAGAGGAAATTTGTTGATCCCTAAGCTTTAGACCCCTCCGTTTGTGGATGGTAAGCTGTACTAAAACATAACTTAGCTTTGAACTCCTTCTTTTAAGGCTTTCCAAAACCAACTGTGAACCTAGTTTCCCCTTTCAGACACTACATTCACTGAAATTCCATACATCATAACTATTCTTTCAAAAGTAGTTTAACCACTTTATCTAGAAAATAGCTAACTTCACTTGGTGAAAGTGGGCAGATTACTTAACTTTTCCACTATTACCTACAGCTTTACACATTCTACTATATTCTTTAACATACTAGGCTACCATACATCTTCCTTAACTATTGAAGAACCTTGGTAGTTTCTAGATAGATGATACACTTTCTCTTGTAAGCTTCCTCCAGAATCCCTTTCTTGATTTTTGACCCTATTAGAAAACAAAGTCTATCTTTAAACTTCGTCTTTCCCTTTTAGTCATAACAAAATCCTTTAGGATTCCTTAAAAGATCTACTCACTTTTATCCCTTAGAGTTTCATTCTCCCTCTGAGCTTCTAAAAATATGAATCATTAGGCCTCTTACTATGTCCACCTTGCTCACTGAGAGACTATATGGCATCATAGTTACCGCTAGACTCAAATTCTCGAAACTCTCAAGAATTTCACTCTTTCTTGGACTATCATATGGAGAACCTATAGGAATTTCCTACCTAGTGCATCAACCTCTACTTTGGTCTTACTCGAATGATTCCACATCTCAAGATTATAAGCCTTGAAAAACTCCATCCATCTATTCTGCTTTATGTCTAGCTTCCTCTAATCAACAAGCATCCTTGAGCTATCATGATCGCTGAGCACCACAAACTAGAATCCTCATGAGTAATGTCTCCAAAACTATAAGTTAAATACCACTGTGGCAATTTCCAAAACATACCTAGGGTAGTCCTTCTCAAACAAATTTAACTGCCTTGATGCATAGACATCAACCTACTTCTAATGCATCTGAACATACCCTAGTCCCTTCTTTGAAGTATAATTGACTACCTCAAAGTTCTCATGAGAATATGGAATTACCAACACTAATGTAGTAATTTACCTCTTACAACTATTGGAAACCTATACTCATTCTTTAGAGTCCACTGTTGAGTACTATCTTTCTTAGCTGGTCTAAACTGGGTAGCACTAACTGAGAAAGCCCACTGATAGACTCTCTGCCTTTGGTCACAATGGTTACTTTTTTCATTGTACCTCTGCTTAAACTTTACTAGAGTTCCCTGTAATTTCTTCCTCGAGAAATTATATAGCCTTTAAACTGTACCATTTATAACCCAAAACTAACTTTTTGGCTTACTTGGCACTTAACTACTTTTGTCATAAATACATTCATTCTCATATACTTAGGTCATCTAAGATCTAGACATATTTTGCTAGGAAATTTTGACTGCTAATGTCTACCCATTATAGATAAGAAAAACTAGAATTCCACACTACATGTAACCCTAGCAATTAGTTAGGAATACTTATTCCCTTAGGGACTTCTTGACTTCCTTCCTTTTTGGATAAATGACCTCAAGTCATATCAGTCACATTAAAAGGTAGACAATATCCACTTATCCTAGTTTACTTATATCTAACACCTATTAACATCACATCTCTAAGGAAGCTAAGTAATAATAAGTTACCATAGGTGCTAGACACTTATCTTTAGTAAACTCTTACTTTTGAGTTGCATTAAGATTCATACTCTTCTCAGCTATACTTTTCTGACAATCAGGTCTTCGATCATCTAGTGAGAAAATCAAAACTTCCCTTAACTGATCCACCCAATCATCCTTTCTAAACAAAGACATTTAGTCTCGATAGTTCCTTCGTTCAACTGCCTAACATAAACACAGTCTCCCATTTAAACTAAACAAGAATATAACATCATTTGTCTCTCTTAGCAATTAAACCATACCAACTAGGTAAGCAAGCTAGATTCACCAAGTAAATCTATACTCTCCTTATACACATTTTAAAAGATTCCTCTTCATATGTGTTCTTACCTCATACCAAGTTGGAAGAATTCATCGCCTTCGCTGCGCACTCTGATCTATATCTTGCTTGCGCATCTTGTTACCTTGGAGTCTGATTTACCTCTTTCCTTTCAGGTTGCTCATCTTAAAAACACCTTACTCATAACTTATCATTCTCCAAACCACCACTTGAACATGTTTTCCTTTGCCTGACAAAAATTGAGACCAAGAGGCACCCTCACTGACCTCAACATATAATCATTTCCTCTTTGGAGAACTTCTAACTCTTGTTCCGTCGAGGCTCTAAGATTAACTGCTACTTCAATTTTGCATTCACTGACTAGAGCGAAGAAGTCCTTAATCTTTTTTTTTTTTTACTTTGCAACTCTATTAATGCCCTCTTCAAATTCTATTTCAAATTTTACTTACTTCTAGTCTTCATCTGGATTGGACGTGAAAAAAAAGAAAAGAACTCCTGACATTCCTTGAATTGCTCCGCATACTGGTCCTCAGTAATATCCCCTTGCTCAGACCTTAGAAATTTCTAAATTTCTCTTGTCTTCCATAACTTAAGGGAATAATACTTGTTTAGGAAAGTAGCTCTAAATACTTACTAGGTGATTCGAGTACCAACCTCTTCTAGTAACCTTTCTACTTCATCTCAACAGCTTTCGGCTCTTCCTACTAACCCTTACAAAGAAAGGTCACCTTCTATCCATCAGCGTACACCATGACCTCAAAGATATTTTCTATCTCATGAAGCCATCGTTTGACTCTTACTGAACCAAACTCTCCATTGGAAAACAAAGGAGTAACTTTCCCGAACTCTGAGAAATACTAATCTCTCATAAGTTCCTTCTCGTTCCCGCAACTTACTAGCGAGTTCTATTCTATCACTTCTGATAGATTTCTACTAATGGCAGTCTGCTCTCTCAATACAGTAGCCATTGCTCTAAGAGCGCTGGTTATCTCTTCTTTTACCAGTCTCCTAGTTTCATAAGTTCGCCTGATAGTTGCCATAGTTTCCTGCACATGCAGTACAATGCATATTGAGTTAGCTAGGCTCAATATCATGTAACTGTGCGACAGTATCCAATAGCATCCATACCTAAGGCTAGTCATGCAATTCCATTCATATATCTCAAAAACAGATAAAAGAATGCATAACTTTCTACTAAACTGTTACTCATGCCTAAGCATAGTCAGTCCATACCCCAGCTCATCAGGATGAACTGCTCTGATACCATAATGTAACATCCTAATACAGATATCTAGATATATCCTAGGTATACAGAGATATATACAGATAATCAGTACTAGTGACGCCACTTCTACCTTCTACATAATAACATATATCCATAATTACAGCTGAGTAATTATAGAAAGCCTTGAGAGATTACAGAAAACATGAAATCCATATATACAACATTGCCACAAAAGGGCATATTATAATACATACAAAACCATTGTAAACTGTATACACAAGCTTTGTCTATAAAAGCATATAAAACTATACTAGTCTTCATGCTTTACCTTCATTCCCTTATCAGGGTCTGTACCTCTGTACCTGGATTTACATGGAAGAACAACTGGGGTGAAAATTACAATTCTCAGTAAAAGCAATTCCAATACCAGTTACTTATAACATTTGAATAACAAACACATTATTAAATATAAACAACTGCCCATACAGCTGTAAATATCAATAGTGACAGACAATGCCCATACAACTGTCTGTAAATGCAATGTAGATGATATGTAATATGATTATGCTTATGGAAGATCCTAATTATATGTTCACGCAATGCTTTGTTCTAAAATATATGCAAGGGATTAAATTAAAAATCAAGAAAAAGACATTAGGAACTGGTTTAGAATATTATCCCGTGGTGAGAGAGGTATCTCCTCATTTCACACATATCCTGGCACGTTGACATGTTCGGTCTAAGTCCTGATTCTGAAGAACCTTATGGACCCCTACTTATATCCTTTGGCCTTGGCACTACCGAAATATCAGGGCTATGTCTTTACTCAAAAGAGTCTTTTGGACACCCTTTAATTTCCCTTGGCCTTCATGTATAACATCAAAGGATACTTACTAAGATCAATACTACTAGACCATTTCCATTTGCCTACATACATTCTTATATCTTAACACAACCAGATCACTCATAACTCTGGAGTGAATCCTATGCAACACTATGTTGCTAAAGTGTTAGATACTCACCCATGACAAACCATTACTCTTGGTTGCACAAAGATTCTCATAACTTTCACATACAAGCTAGATTAACTAACTAGTATATGAAAAACGTAGGGTTATGTTTATCTCATACATAAACACCATCTTAACATTCTCATAGACTCACTCGTGAAAGAGCCTATCATAGCTAATGCCTCATTCAACCTTGATTAAAGAAATAAATGAGCATTTCACTATAACCTTACATACTTAATGAATATGACAAACTTAAAAGTCATTATTCATCCTACTATGTATTCTACAATGTACATGATCCCATTAAACTAGAGACTTCGTACATAATATTTTCCCTTTGGAACTAAATACACAACCTTATCTCCATTCAAGTGAATAAAACACAAGAGTGGTTCATACTTATAACTCTTCGTTACTTAAGGTTCTAGGTAACTTCCAAAGGTAATCCATTACTTTTGGATATCCTAAGACTCATACCTTTCTTATCCCTTACTAAAGTGAATCCTATAATCCATTCTAGTATTCTCATTTCCATTATACCATCTCGTCACACTTAAGTGATATTTAATGCAACATAAGTATGGAGGTGAATAATATCAAGGTTAAGTCCTTACTCAAAAGAGTCTTTTAGACACCTTTCAATTTCCCACATAATAATTATAATTCTTTACTTGAAAACTATCCCTATTAGTGCCTTAACACTCTTTAGGAAACATATTTTAATAGTCTAGAACTTCAAAACATCAAAATAGAAATTCTGATGAAATCTGCTCTAGGTACCCTAAAAAGGATGTTTTTCATAAATTCACCAAAAATCCATCTTAACTGATAAAATTCTGAAATTTTATAGATAGATAGCCTTATGTCTTATCTTTCAAATGCAATAAGAACCAGGTCATTCCGATACCTGTAGCTCAAGTTATGCGACAAACACCACAGGTTGTTTAGTGTTGTCCTGTTTTTGCGTGCTGCTGGACTATGAGCGCCCGGCGCTCCAAATTCTGGCGCCTTGCGCCAGAACACCAGAAACACGACCTGCAGAAATGGTTTCTACATAATTGGTTCTCCAACCAATTTCTAACACTTTTAAAACCTTTCCTAGATGATTTCTAACATCATTCAAGGTCTCTAAGTATTGTCAAATCCTAATCATGATCTAAAAATATGATAGAATCATCAAATACTTTCTTAATCCCTTTATCATAGATCAACGAGTAAGAATTAACTCATAAACCTAACTTTCCTATCTTGGAAGATTATGGAAGAACAATGACTTAATCAGGTTCCTAACCATCACTAAACATCATACTTACTAAACTCAAGCCATTATCATGTTCACAAACACAAATCCAACATGAATATCCATAACCCACAATCAATCCCAATTCTACCCAACAAACAACATCTATGTAGCATGTTGAAACAAAAGGGAAGAGATGAAGTTATGAAACAAAAAACCCCCTACCTTGGCAGCTGGATGATCAATCCTCAAGCTCCATGCTTTGATCTTGATCTTCCTTTCCTGCCTTTCCTTCTTCCTCTTCCTTTCTTCCTTTTTCTCTCTTCTCTTCCTTCATTTTCTTCTTCTCTGTTTTTCTTTTCTTTATTTTGCAGCAGAAGCTGCTTATACGTGAGAGAGAGAAATGAGAGAATGACCATCATGTCCCTTAAGATGTTTTGATGGAACTTCCTTATCTGCTAAGAACAGCCGAATTATGCTAATTCAAGTTTTTCAGCTTCTAACAACTTTAGAATAAACCATAAGATTCATCTAAATTATTGTTTCACTATTTTCATGATTTTTCATATCTGCTGGCAATCAATCCAGTATTAAAACATACACACAGTATGGTTAAAAATACCAAACTAAGTCTGATTGCCTTGAAACTTTAACTACACCTTACTTAGCTCATTTGTGACTTAGAGACAAACCCTCTACGTTTATTTTCCTTCACTTAGCAACTTATTCTATTATCTGAGTCATTTTAAGCTACTTTTCAACTTCTGTATTACAACTAAGTGCCTAAATGAACTCAGCTTGTCACAAAATTATATATACATACTAAACAAGTTGTATGCTACCTTTTGTAACCATATACAATCCTAACATGTGATTCAGGGTATTACAACCCGCAATTATGGTTTCACGGTGGTGGCTTGGGAAAGGGTGGCCATAAGGTTTGGATGTGGTTGAAGGTGGTGACTGTTTGGTGGTGAAAGTGTTGGTGGAGATGGGGTACTAGTGGAGGTTGGTGTTGAAAGCTTAAGGATGGAAGTGATGACGGTGGTTTCTGGGTGGAGCGAGTTGCCGAAGGCGGCTCGGCAGCGATGGAAGGGGAGAGCAGCAGCAAGGAGTCTGAACGGAAAAAGGCAGAGGAGTTTTGACAAAGATCGAGACTAGTCTGATACTATGTAAGAACTGAATCTATTCATTATATTTTCTATATCTTGAATGTACAATTTACCTCTATTTATACATAGAAAAGATAAATATAATTGATATACTAGTTAAAGATGTAGCATGATTTGCAACATAAATCATGCTGAATTATGTTGCAGCATAAATCATGCTGGCAATGTTATATATATATATATATATATTATAAAAATATTTTAAAATTAGAAGGGAACGTATATATAGAACACATAAAAAGAAACAGAGACATAATTAAAAATGATAAAAGTAAGATATGAGGAAAGTACGATATCCTTTTCATTGAGACAATAAGATAGGAGAAAAATTATCATTCGTACGACAAATTATCATGTTTTTTACGAAGAAATATCTCGAAATTTTTTTATAAACTCTTTATACGATTTTTGTTGTGAAGAAAATTATAGCTATTTTTAATATTATTTAGTATTCATATTTATTATATTTCTTCACATTTTATACTTTTTTTTTGTTTTTCCTAATACCATAAACGTTGATGAACTTTGAATTTGGTTAATACCCATTAAAGGTCATAAATATGATTTCTAATATCAATTGAATATCAAATTTTAATGTGAATTATATGGAAAAGGTCAAAATCATATTTTTTAATAAAAAAATTTCATTGTTTTTTTATGTGAAAAAATATTCATTTATTTTTTATGAAAGAATTTCATTGTTGAGTACACTTCATCATCAGTAATAAGATGTACATTAATTTAATATACACTCTCTTATACAAAAGAATTGTAAACAAATTTTATGTAAAATCTATCCTTATCTTATAAATAAGAGTATTTATATTTTAGAGTAAGATGTCTTTTTATTGTACTCTCTTTTTGAGGAAGTAGAATATTTTTTTATGATATTCTTTTTCTCATTATGTCATGTGGTCTTTATTTTACATTAATTTTTCTTTTATGTTAATGTTAAACTAGATTTTGCACCTATGTGATGTATGGGATAAATTAAGAATTCAATAATAAAAATCAATATAATTATAAAAAACCTATTAAATAAAATATATATAATAATTCATCAAGAGAAATAATATTTATAAGTTTAGTTTAAAAATACATAAAGTATATTTTTTATTATATTTTCATTAAAAGATTCCTCTTCAATATAAATATTAAAGAATTTAAATATAAAATGACATAAAACAAATTTTTATAAACAAATATAAAGAAAAAATTTGTCTTTTAAATTTACAATTAATCCAATAATTTTATAAAAAAACTAATTTTACTGAAAACTACATATAAATTATTTCAATTTATGTTTATATAATCTAAAAGGAATAAGTCAAATGATAAGTCACTTCTATTCCATTAAAATAAATTTCAAAAAAATAAGCTATATAAATTCTGCTTTGATAATTACTTAGGCAATTAAATATAATTTATTTAAAAGCTCAATATTTTTTTGACCAATGAAAGTACTAACCAATATTAATTGAAAAAATATTGAAAATCTTTATTAAATTCAAGAAGATGAACTCTTTATAATTGAAAATCTATTTATTTTATAATTGAGAAATTATTAAATTATTAATCAATAATAATATCTTTTTATTATCATAGTGAAGACTTATGACAATTAGATAAAATTTGAAAATAAAATCTATAGCATTGATTAATTTCTTTTTCTATCACAATTAATTTGAAATTAATGTGAACAGTAAAATCTTACCATAATTTTCATTGGGAGATATCATTGGGATATATCAATACCAAATCATCATCACATATTAATATTGGGTCATTTGGTATCTAAGAGAGAGTAAGAGAATTCAGTGTTTTTCATTTGATTATTAGAGTGTTATTTTATATTTTTTATTAAAATATTATTTTATATTCCATATAAAAAAATTGTTTTGTATTTTTTAAAATATACTTAATTGAATTATTTATATTTAAAAAAAAAGAGTATGAACTGAATTATAAGAATAAGAATAATAATAGTATTTATATAGAAAAACAATTGTTTCTCACTACCTCCACTTTCAATTCTAATTTGAATTTAATTACATATTTTTATCGATTTACTTAGTTGACCAAATCACCCAAAATAAATTTCAAATATATCAACAAAAATTAATTTCAAATCAAATTTGGATAAAATAAAGTTAATTGAAATGATTTATGATTTTGGTAAGAATTATATATGAATTACATATAGTTACCAATTATAAGCAAAAAAAAAAAAACCTTCTTCAACCATGTCGTCACCGATGGTTCGTTGCAGCATCACTTTTATCAAACCAAACGTGTCTCTACCTGTAGGCACTAAGCAAAAACAACAAGAACAACGACCTGTTGGTGGCATGATGGATTCCTTGCGTGTGATAAAGTTTCAACTTGTGGCCTTGATATTGGTTTTCTTAGGAAATGACCTTGTCCCACTCCTTGATCTAGTGTTCCTTGCCATTGCTTCTGCTTACATCTTAACATTTGCATAGAGCACCCATTTTTTCCCAAATCCTCCAAAACCCAAATCTGGTCTGACACAGCATATATCACCCATCATTCCCCTCAGCAAAGTTTCAATCTTTAACGGTTTTATCCCCGTAGCATATAGCACTTGTCTTTGCAGTGGTGGTCGAACTTGAATGCTTCCATGGTTTGGTGCTCCAGCGATGGTGGGAATCGTAGGGATACTCTCCTCCAATGTCACCTAATTGGGCGATGGGTGATAACTCTAGGAATGAAGTTATTTCACTTGAATTTGAATGTGTATGAGTATGTTATTATTAAGTTTTTAAGTCCAAATGTTCAATTCACGCATGATTTTGATAATTAAAGCTTTTTGTCTCAAATGATTAAGGATTGAATGTTTAATGATTTTATTTAAGAAATTTGAATGAATCCTGGTTTGACAAACTTTAGCATTGTTTCAATGTAGGTATTTAAGATGAGAAGGTTTTGGAAGAGATGAGGAAAATGAAGAGAAGCTTAAATTTGGAAGAAAACATGAAGGGAGAAAGACTTGATAACCCATGCCTAGTCATGAAAAATCTATGCCTAGGCGTGACACTCTCGGTTTTCAGGAAAAATCAGGCAGAGAAACTCATACCTAGGCGTGGTAAAGTGGTACTTAGGCGTGGGCAAGTTACACCTAGGCGTGGGAAGGTTGCGCCTAGGCGTGGTTAGTGAGCTGACAGTACGTGTTTTGTTGTCACGCCTAGGCGTGAAAAAGCTGTGTCTATGCGTGAGAAAAGTCTAAGTCCGTGAAATTAGTCTTTTTATCTGATTTTGGAGGGCATTTGAGGCACTTTTGGTTTTTCTAAAAGTAGAGTTCGATAGAGAAAGTGAGAAAATGGAATTTTTACTTGGAAATGAGGATATTCAAGGGAATAATCAAGATCAAGAGAGGAAGATCAAGCTTGGATTCTCTCCAAATTTGCTCACTCTTTTCCTTTTCTCTCTTGATTTGCAAATTTGATGGTGTTCATGAATTTATTTATTTTTTCTTCTCTTATGATGTGTAACTAAACTCTAATCTAGGGGCTCTTTAGGATCTTACTATGAATGTGAATATTTTATAATTTCTTTGGGTTCCTATCAATAAATTTGGTTTTGTTCTTCGATACCTATGCTTAATGCTTGTTCTTGATTGACCATCAATTGCATGATTATAGTATTTTCAAATGAACTAGACATAGGGATTGTTGTGAATTTTTCGCAAGTGCACGGATCGTACAAGTAGTAAATAAAGATCGTTCCCACGAGGATCAATTGATTACCAACTCTTACGGCTATTTTGATTGTTTAAGCGAATAAAATCGATAGAGAAGGTTCAATTAAAATTAATACAAAAAACAAAGTAATAAAGTAAACAATTGAAACTAGAAAAAATGAGATTTAACATGGATTTAAAGCTCTGGGATTCATAATCCACTACACTACCCCCTATGATAAATTGTAATCCTATCTTTGTTAATGTTCAATTATGTTCTTGAAGGCGATTTGTCCTAAATTATTTAAAACTCAATTTCTTGGCACTAAAAACGTGCTAAAACTTCACTAACCTCATTCTCATGGCAATTAATCCAAGTTCCAACTCATTAAGATTCATGACAATCATTTACCCCTCGAAGGATTTAAGCCTATGTCTAGGTCTCAATTCCTAAGTTCAATTCTTGGATTATTAAGCAATTAGATTTCATCTTTCGATCCTTCATCTAAAGCCTAAAATCATGTAAATATAGCACGCAGCATATCACAAGCATTAAGTATACTAAGAATGAATCAAGAACAATAATTTCATTAACAAAAAATGAAATTAATAATTCATAATAGGGAAATAGAGAGTTTCATCCTAATCCTAGAAAAGGGTTTAGCCGCTCATGGCAATTGTAACACAAACAAGAATAGAGGTTAAAGAAACAATCATGATTCCAAAATAAAAAAGAAGATGGAGAAGATGAAGATTGGGGGGAAAAACTTCAATGGTTGATCTTCAATGACTCTTGCTTTTGCCTTTCAAGTCTTTGCCTTTGAATCTTTGCGCTTCTCCTCTCAAAACCTGCCGTCACATAAGTCTCTAGCCAAAAGTCTCCTTAGGTTTGGTGTTTTTGTCCTATTTATAATGATTTGGGGGCAAAACAACTTAATTTTCACGTCAAAAAGTCTCACACGGCCGTGTCTCTCTTCAACACGGTCGTGTCTTATGAAATATGTGTTTCAAAATTTTAAGTGAGACAAGGTCGTGTCTCATTAAGATAGGGTCGTGTCTCATAGTCAGAAGCTTTCTTCAAGTTAGACAGGGTCATGTCTAACTCCTAAATCGCTTCTGAGTTGACACAGGGCCTTGTCTAAGCCACAATTGCCTTATTTTGGTCTGAAAAATGAGATATCTTCACTTGCTTTCACTTCAAATGTGTTAAATCTCTCTTATTCTGCACAAACGAAGATAATTGATAAGAATCTATCCAAAATTCATCAATAATCACAATCAAATTATCACAATTCATCCATTTAAGGGCTATAAAATACAGGCTTATCAGGGATTTGGAAATACAGACATGATATAATTGATGTATGTTCAATTACATTCAAGTTAATTAGGTGTGTTGATTAGCTAATGGGATGAACACATACCCTTTGGCCATACATAGCAAGTATTTGAAACTTGGTTTAATGAGTGATTTTTATGCTAATTCACATGGACACATAGTGGTTTGGGTAAGTTTCATATGGGTAATTGACCTAAACATAAGCTTTTATCTATAATCAGTTTCTACTTGCAAAATCAATTCTTTGGTAGTTGCTCTTGAATTGCAAATATTCATTGAAGTAGCAGGTGAATAGGGACCCATAGATTTCATTCATACTTATCTTTCTCTTTCGAACTTGGTTTTTGGTACATCTTGTCTTGTCTATTTTAAGTTGTTATTTTTTTGGTTAAAAATTCACTTTCATATTACGATTGCTTGGATAAGATCTTGTGGAATTTGATTAAGTATTAGCACATTTCTTGCTGTCAATCCCTTAGGATATGATACTTTTACTTTCATTATATACTTGTCGACCTGTGCACTTACGGATCAAAAATAATTTTTTGGCACTGTTATCAGGGATTGAGTTTAGATTTGGTGTTATTTCTTATATTGATTCACAACTCTTATTTCAAGTTTTGTTTGTTTATTTTGTTTTTCAGGTACTTGGCTTTTGCATGCGAAGGACTGAAAGTGTATCTCGATTTCCTTACGATCCTGAGATTAAGAGGATCTTCCGTAGATTGCTAAGAGAATAACAAGTGCAAGGGCAGATGCTCAATTTTAACAACGAATCTGAGATGGCAGAAGAAGCAAATACTAAAAGACTCTTGAGGGAGTATGCCACTCCAAATGCTCGAGATATCCGATCTAACATCAGAAGGCCAGCTGTACAATCACAAACTTTTGAGATCAAGCCCACAATTATCCAGATGGTTTAATCTACTTTACAATTTGTAAATCTACCTCGTGAAGATCCTAATGCTCATCTAGCCAACTTTCTGGAGATCCGTGATACCTTCAAGCACCAAGGGATGACTGATGATGCAGCTCGCTTAAGGCGCTTTTCTTTCTCTTTGAGGGATAGGGCCAAGGCCAGACTTCAATCTTTACCTAAGCATTCTATCACTACTTGGGAGGAACTTGCACATAAGTTTTTGGATTGATTCTTCCCTTTTATGAAGTCAATGAAGTACAAAAATGATATCTTGTCGTTCAGGCAGCTTGAGAGAAAGACTTTATATGAGGCATGGGAGTAATTTAAGGAGTTGTTGAGGAAGTGCCCCCATCATGGTATAGCAAAATGGATGTTAGTACATACTTTCTATAACAGCTTGTAACATCCATTCGATCTATTATTGATGCAGTAGCTGGAGGGGCTCTCATAAGCAAGACTGTAGATACGACCTATGACCTTTTGGAGGAAATGGCTAATAACAACTATCAGTGGCTAGCAGACAGAGTTACTCCTAGAAGAATGGAAGTTGGTGTACATGAAGTTGATGCTCTCATATCGCTTTCAGCTCAAGTGGTAGCACTCTCCAAGAAGCTTGACACCATGACAATCAATTTAATGGCAAGTGGAGCCAATAACTCAACTGAAATTTGTGATCATTGTGGGGACCTTCAATCAACTGCAAATTGTACAGCTAGTCTGGAGACTGTGCAATATGCCAGTCAATTCCGTCAACCTAGTCATAATAATGCTTTTGGTAACACTTACAACTCTAGTTGGCAGAACCATCCTAATCTCTTTTGGGGCAAATATTCTCATGGTTCTTTTTCTTCTTATCAGCCCAAAGAAGCACCTCATGCTCCTCCTAATTTTCAATAACAGAGCTCCCCTCAAGCCAAAATTTTAACATCAACTTCAACTTCTAACTTGGAAAAGATGTTTGCTCAATTCATGATTAGTCAACAAGACTATATGACTAAAACTGATTCAAGGCTAGCCTTCCACGATGCTTTGATATAAAGGCAAGTAGCTTCCTTGAGGAATCTTAAGACTCAAGTTGGCCAACTTGCCTAAGCTCTAAACAATAGGCCCCCAAGGAGTTTTCCAAGCGACACCATCAACAATTCTAAGGGTGTCTCTAATGAGCATTGCAAGGCTATATTGTTGAGGAGTGGAAAGGAAATAGAAGGGAATCCTAAGACTAAGCTACTTGAAGAAAAAGTCGAGGTGGCAAAAGATGAAGTGGTTGTGAGCAATGAGGTCGAGAAAAATGAGGAAATTGCAAGAGGAAGGTTGATGAATGGGATGCTGCATAGGCGTTTCGAGGATAGGGGTTCTAATGGATTGAGCGGAAGTGTTCCTCTACCATCCCTATGCCCCTCTACCGTTGCCAGAATTTCTTAATTTTGTGTTCCTTCTTCGATAAAATGTGAGGAGCATTAGACATTTCTACTAAGAAAAAAAAAATTCTTCAAAGACTCAGAAAGAGAAGAATGGAAATGGAAGTACACTAACGCCAAACCTGGAGACAAACACAGAAGTTCTTCTAAAAAGGGAAGAATGATTATCACAAGATAAGTTTCTCGAGGACCAGAAAGTAGTTATTCTATTTCTTATCTTAATTTTTTTTCATTTTCATTTTTTATTTTGTTTTATGCTAATTGATTTTTTTTAAAATTTTATTATTTGGTTTTTGTACGTGTACTACATTAAATCATATGTGGCAAAAAATTGACACATCAAATGACAGGTGATAAAAAATTAATTATTCTAGGTGTCACATGTCAAGAAATTAAAGCATGTAATTGTTGTCTGGGATGACAAATAATAGCTTTTCAAGCCATGTATCTTCCTTTTCTATAATATATTGATTGATTGTTTGATGATTTTCTCTATTTACTTTCACCTACACTATTTCTTCTTCATATTAATTACAAATTAAATCTATTTAGTGTATTATTGGTTTAGTTATGAAAACTTTGATTATTTTAATAATCAATTATATATAATAGAATTAGTTTTATGTTTGGATATATTAATTAAAAATAATTTAAAATAATATGTTTTGTTTATATGGTATAAAAAAATTGTTTTTATATATTAAATTACCAAAAGTGATATAAAATGATTAAAAAAGTTATTTAATTGAGGACAAAATGATATTTACATCTCAAAACTTTTGGAATAATTTATAATATATAATTATAAACTTCAAGCTTATGAAAAAAACATCATAATGCATTAAATTTCGTGTAAAAGTTAAAGCAGAAATTGACAAACATGAGATGAATAATAAAAGAAACTTTTTTAAAAAAAAGAACTATTGGTACAATGATAAAATCTGTGCCAAACATGCTCTTAATCAATTTTAAAATTTACTTAATTAATTCCCTATTTTTAGATTTGCTTAATCAAATCTACACATATCAAAACTTTTAATGAAGTATAATTTAAAGACTTTAAAATTTATTTTAAAAAATTGTCCATTGCCCAGGCCTTTAGGTAATTTCATTTTAAGCATATTTTTTGGTCTTTCCTGCAATATTCCTACCCAGTAGGTGAAGGATTAATCTATCACAGTACTAGCTGGTTTCGAATAGAATGACTGCTACCAATCATGTATTTTTCATACACATGAGTCAAGAATTGAACTCCTAATTGTTGCTTAAGGTGGCCAAACCTAGTTACCACTTGGACCAACTTTATGTTGGTTCATTTTAAAAAAAAATGAGTTAAAGAAATTGGGTAATTAGGAGTCTACAAGAAATTCAAATAATTTTTATATTTAAAATTACTCACTATAATTGTTAATTAATAAGAAAATTATATAATTATAGTAGTGACAATAGAGTTTGATTCAATTATTTAATAAAAAACTTTTTGAAAAATAAAAAAAAATAATTAAAAAAAGTGATAATAGACATTCCTTTAAATTCCTTATTGAAGTCTGATCCGAGAAAACATGTTCATTAATAAAGGACAATCGACATGAGCAACATGAATACGTGAGATGCGATTTGAATATCTAACATGCTGATATTTATTCGATCACTCGTGCCTCCATTTTAATGTGAATGAGAAGCCAATGTAATAATGTCTACTCCATGTAAAACTATATATTGGACATACAGACATCACACCAAACTCACAAAAAGTAGAAAACATAAAAGTCATCTCGTGTTCAAAAAGAAGGAACTGAATCAAGATGTTTTGTTGTTTCAAAAGTTCCGATTGTGACCACTGCAAGAATCTCAAGCCAAAGCCGCCGGGCAAGGTTTGTTGTGTCATTATTTGTTGAGGATATAATTTAGCTTTTCTTTTTTTAATAATGATATGATGATACTTGACACTTAGGAGCGGTTTAACGTGCACCTAATTGTAAGTACTGGTGCACCATGAGCTCAGTACTGTTAATTAATTAATAATCTTAATGGACGACTGTGAATGAGATCAGTTACTTGTAAAATTGATCATCATTGATGGGTCTGTACAAACAAATAGAATTTGTGACTAGCCAAAAACTGGTCGGAAATAGCGTCGCTGGATTTCATAGCTACAGTTGACATAACAAGAGTTTGTTCTTGCTTTATCAATTGCTGAAGAGAGAGTCAAATATAAGATGATCAATTGAAAATATCATAAATCTGTTTGTCTAATAAATTTCAATTTATATCTCTTCTGTTATTGTCTCTAAAATTTATCCAGTATCTTTGTAGCATTCTGAGAGAGATATATAGAGAGAGCAACTGAATAAAGCTTGGGACTTTATGACTTTATGGAAGTAGAAGAGGGAGATAAATATTGTTGTAGGTGGTGGCCACATTTGTTTTCAGTGCTTTCATATCAGATTATTTTTCTTTTCTAGATACAACAAAGCACTCTGCCAGCTTTATTTCAACTAGTAAAACATTTGAATTTATCGGAAAATAATTTCATATATATATATATATATATTTGATGCATTCTTTATTTGCATAGATATATATACTCTTCAGTAACGAAGAAGTCTTAAAATATAAATAAGTGAATGGAAAATAATAAAGTTTAATAAATTATGTTTCCGCATATGTTGTGAATTCAAAATGCTGTATCCTAAAATATTGTTCATTTGCTTTAGGCCGTTATGGAGCTAAATTTCAAGGATGAGATCAATGAGGAACAACTCCGAGAGGTCGAACGTTTCCTTGATAAAGTGAAAGGTAAGAAAAACAAATCTTAACTATTAGATATTGTATAAATGATAACAACTAGAATATATATGATTGAAGCAAAAATTATATACGAGAAACATGCATGAATATACCCAAAAAGAAGAGTATATATGAAATGAAAATGAATTTATATATATATATATATATGTATATATATATTTCATTTCTTAAAAAGAATGTCTGTATGATTAGATAAAATGTTGCAGATTCTAAAAGTGCAAAAACTATATTTCGTTATCTAAATTATATTATAATGCATTGAACATCATTTTTCAAACGCCTCAGCATATTACTGACCCCAAACCATGGTTTAGAAGGTGTAAATTAATTTTTATCTTTAAATCCATATATATGCCAAAATATCAATTTTTGATGTATAAGGAGATTTTTGCTTTAAACCATAATTTGAGTGAAAGTGAATTTACGTTGAATTGGAAACATTTATGGTTAAAGTTAAATACCAAAACCCACTTTTCAAACAAAAGTAATCAAATGTAAATTATTTCACAGCAAATCCACTTTACTTAAAATCAAATTCACCTAAAATTAAGTTTGCAAACTATAATTCAAACACCTACTTAAAGTTTCAACTCTGATATTCTTATTCTTTACCAAGTTATTTATTTATTTATTTTAAATGTTTCAGGAGATTTCAAAATTGATAAAGCGGATGTCCATGGTATAACATTGAACGGCAAATTTGATGAAGTAGAACTGATTGACAGCATTGATAAAAAGCTAGGCATAAAAATGGCTATCAAATCCCTTAAGAGAGATGAGACTGAGATAGGATCATAGGAGAATTATATTCTCTTACAAACATGTGCCATTACTCATCAAATAATTATTTTTAGAGATAATTAAGCTCAATAGATGATGCTTTGGAAGGTGGGACTTGATGTTGCTTCTTATCTTATAATATTTTATATATAAATAAAGGACATTTATACGTTTTGTCCATTATTAATATTTTGTGGTAAATGTATTTTTAGTTGGCCAGTACAATTTTTTTTTCTTTACAATATCGAATGATCCACTATTCCTATCATTAAACTACAAATTAAAACCTTATTTTCATCCCTAATATTTGATTGAAATTTTAATTTAATCCAATTTTTTTAAATTTAGTCATAGAAGTTTTTTTTTTTTACTTATCACTAGAAGATTATCATGTGCATAAATATATAAATATCGAAAAAAATATCGCAGCTATTTCTGTTAAATCATCAAATATACATTAAACGTGCAACAGTTTTTTAAGGGTAAGAAAATTAGTAACTGTAGTGAGCGTAGGCTTGGAAGGCAGTTTGTGAATATATATGAACTTACAGTTATAGGTTTTAGTCATTTGTGTTTCAATAATTAAGTAATGACATTTTAAAAGTTGTACACCAAAATTATGAATTACCATTATAAAAGACTTGTTTGGAAAAATTAAAAATTATAGATTATGCTAATAATTGATTATTGTTATAATTGATTATAATCGATTTATTTTTATATTTGAATGCATTAGCTGTAAAATAATTTTAAACTAATATGATTCATTTAAATAATATAAAAAAATTACTTTTATGTATTAAATTATTAAAATAAATATAAAATAATTAAAAAAATTATTTGATTAAAAACAAAATAGTATTTATATATCAAAGTGTAAGAAATAATTTATAAGTTAAAATCATAAACTTTCAATATTTAACTTATGATTATTAGCTGAAAAAAAATTTTATTTTACATTAAATTTCTTATAAAAACTTTTTTAAAAAATAATTTTTTTACTAAATATAATAATTATTTCACAAAATAATTTAATTATCTAAAAACAACTGTTTGAGAAAAATTTAATATTTTTCAAATATATTCTAAGTAGTAATAGATAATAGATTATTTAGTCTAAAAATGTATTTTTATTTACTAAGTTGTTTTATTGTCATCTTTTTCTCTAACACGCACCGTCTTTTTTATTAACAAGTACTGGCGTAGATCGAATGTGAAATCCTAATTACTAACGCTACAAAAAGCCTATTTTAAAGTTTGACCAAAATTTCAAACTAGTCCTAAACCTTTTTTTTTTCCCAATCTACTCCCATTTCTAAAATATAACATGTGAGTGTAACATAAAAATTGAATTTGTGCCATCAAATTAACTATACTCCTAGAATTCGTAAGAATTTCTCTTTCAAAAGGTGTATATTGAGACGGGTACAATGCAGCACCGAAATCAAGATTATATGTGAAATGAGATCGAATAAGACTCAAAACTGTTTTCATACACGTCTTTAAAGCAAATAACACATAATGTTATAAATTCCATAATCCCACAAAACTCTAATCATATATGCCCAACTCAAAGTGAGGCAGGTCAGAATTGACACTTGAGTTTCCAGCGGCTCAGAAACCATGAATCTTGATATGTTCCTTCTTCACGATACCAGCCTGTTCTCGTTCACAAGTGAAAACAACCAAAGAGAAAACTGGATAGAGAATCCTGGTAATAAAAATTTTTAGATTTTTTTTTTCCATATCATGGGAGGTAAGAATTGTCACTATGTGGCAGAATAAGTATGATCAGCTTTCTACAATGTTAAAGATACTATCAGTTATAAGATTACAAAACGTTCTGGGCAAGAGCCAACTACTGATTTGCCTAAAATAAAACTAAATCAGTTAAAACCATGATTTGCTCAAAATTACTAAATAAATTCTCTTCTCCGTGGCAGAGTAGCTAGGCGTTCATTCACTACATATAATTCCAAAATGTTGGATATGGGCAAGCCACTGCCCAATCAAAAGCCCATTTACCTAATTCTGAGAAAAAGGCCCATTCTAATTTTTAACTGCCAAATTGCTTGTCAAAAGACCGACCAGCTAAGATTGCAACATCCAAATGACTTTTGAAGGATATCCAGTTGCCTACACTATTACTAGGTCATTCCCAAAACTGGAAAAACAGTAGAGTAGCAGGCCACCAATAATGCCAAAAGCGCAATCAACAAATTTATTCTCTCAAAGACAGTCATTCCAATATTAAGCCTTTAAAACACCATTAACAACATCAACAAAGTAAAAAGAGTGGGAGGCATAGATGAAAATTAAAATAGATAAAATAATTAGGACAACGTACTTTCTGCATAACATGAAGATGAGGTTATAGTTACCTGAACTAGGAAGGTAGAAACACTCATCCGCTGATCATAGTTATTTGAAGTTGAATAACCTACACCCACAAACATATGTTATTTGAAGCAAGAATGGATGGATCATAGTTTACAGGAGGATGTCAACACAGACCTGTCCTAGTTCTGGGTCCTGAACAACTGTACCATTGCAACAGAACTCTTTCTTAAGGTCTTTAAGTCTCTTGTTATAACTGAATTCTTTCTTCAATCCCTGAATAGTTGTTAGGCTTTTACGACCATTCCGCTGCTGTATGCGAATATGCACATACTCCTTTGACCCAGCACCCGAGTCATCAGCATTTGCCTCAGTAAAGGGATCTACAAATTGTTGGCACACAGCATTATTTATATTATAATCATTAAATCTAATTGACTTAATCACAGTAAATAAGTACACCAACAACTAAGGCTCATCCCACTAAGTGGGGTTGGCTAATTACAGTCGCTAAGTATTTCACATAATATATCCAATAGTACCAAGTATGGTTTTAAAATGCGGACCGCATCACCTGATGTGGCCGCTGTTAGTCAAACGTAGGCCCTCCCCAATTTAATTTGTCCAACGTGTGACCACCCAAAGCTACAATAGTAACGCACCGAAAGTTGCAAATTGCAATTTACAATTTGCAATTGCAGTGGAAGCCAGTCAATTCTGTGTTGGCAAACCGCGTGAAGGAAAATCATGCGGTTTCAGCTTCTATAAATAGAAGCCTCCGTAGAAGAGAAAATGCATTCCAACAAAGAGAGAAAAACTCTAGAGAGAGAAACAGAAAAGTTTAGAGAGAAAAGCTTTAGTTTTTGAGTATAATTAAGGTGTGAGTTGTGAGAGATTTTGAGTATTTTGTAAACACGTTTTATATTTCCTTTATCAGTAAAATATTTGCAAAGCGGCAGGAGACGTAGACACATTGGCCGAACTCCGTTATCAATTTTGTGTGTGTTATTATTCCGCATTTATTTCGCTTTCTACAAATCTGATGATAAGAAATTTTACGTAATTTTCCAACAACTGTATCAGAGCTAGTTGGTTATTTCTTCTAATTTTGAAGTGGGTACTATTTACATGAATAGTAAAATTTATGAATAGTGAATTTCATGAATAGTAATTTTATGAATAGTAAAATTAGTCAGCGTTACCAATTTATCTACGGAAGTGTTCTAAAGCACAGTGGTTCACAGAAATTGTTAGAAACGATCCTGAGGAAGTCAGATTCGAGTGGAAGCGATGGCTGCAGACGAAGGAAAGGTGAAAATTGAAAAGTTCGATGGTGCGGACTTTGGCTTTTGGAAGATGCAGATCAAAGATTATCTGTACTAGAAAAAGTTTTATCAACCTCTCTCAGAAAGGAAGCCAGAGGGTATGAAAGGTGAAGACTGTGCTCTTATAGACAAACAAGCCCTTAGAGTTATTCGATTGACGCTATCCCGCAATGTTGCTTTCAATATAACAAAGGAAAAGACCACGGCGGGTCTTATGGCGGCTCTCTCCAGTATGTATGAGAAGCCGTCGGCCTCTAACAAAGTGCACTTGATGAGGCGGTTATTCAATTTGCGGATGACGGAAGGCGCATCGGTAGCTCAGCATCTCAATGAACTCAATACAGTCACAACCCAGTTGAGTTCAGTTGGAATTGAATTTGATGAAGAAGTCCGAGCATTGATACTTTTGTCTTCTCTACCAGAAAGTTGGAATGCTACTGTCACGGCTGTGAGTAACTCATCGGAAAGTAATAGGTTGAAATTTGATGATGTTCGTGACCTGGTTCTCAGTGAAGAGATCTGACGGAGAGAGTCAGGTGAATCATCAACCTCTTCAGTTTTGCATACAGAGTCAAGAGGAAGAAATTTAACCAGAGGAAATGGACGCGGCAGATCGAACTACCGAGGTAGATCAAAGGACATGAGGTCCAAATCTAGGAATCCCAATAATTCCAGTAGCTCAAAAACCATCGAGTGTTGGAATTGTGGGAAAATCGGACACTACAAAAATCAGTGCAAGAATGCACCAAAGAATCAGGAGGCGAAGAACGAGGCAAATGTTACTTCCACCTCAGGAGGAAATGATGTGTTGATATGCTCTTTGGAGAGCAAGGAAGAGTCTTGGGTGTTAGATTCTGGAGCATCGTTCCATGCTACTTCGTAGAAAGAATTCTTCGAGAGGTATGATGAACCTTTAAAAAGTAATGTTTTTACGGTTCAATTTCTGGGTTTTTCATTCTCTTTTAATTTATTTAATTAAGTTTTGTCCTTCTATTTTTCATGTTTTTTAATTTAAAGAGTTTCATTCTTTGTATTTTCTTTTGCTTTTGATAGGTTTTTGCTGGGAAAGAATGGATTATTTTTGCATGGAAGAGTTGCTTGACAAGTCTCTGGACGATCAGCGCTTAAGCGTCCAAGAACCGCGCCCAAGCGCTAGTGAGGCGAACGAGGGAATTTTCTCTGCTAGTTCAACGCTCAGCGTGGGGATTTCAGGCCCGCGCGCGGATGGCGAAACAGGGTGATATTGTTGATATTTCATCTCAATGACTGTCGGTGGCGCTGGCGCGTGTTTTGTGAATAATTGGTCTCTGGTGATCCAGCGCTGAGCCCGGAGAGTTAATACGCTGAGCGCAAAAGCAGCAATGCGGCGTGAATTTCTTATAAATAGAAAGTTACGCCAAATTTTAAGACACTCTGCAGACGAAGAATGTCAAGACAACTCAAATCCTAATTTCGTGTGGGCGCATCAAGACTTGAAGATTAGGGATTCTCTTCAAACTTGCCACCAATTATCAATGGAGTTTGTCATCTTCTATTCTTTGTTTTGTTCTTTTCCTATGTGTAACTAACTTCCCTCGTTAGGGGGCGATGGATCTTGATACTTTGATGATGTAATTTCTTTTATGGGTTTAATGCATATTTTTATCTCATGATTTACGTGTTTATCTCTGTTCTTAATGCTTTTCTAAACCTGATCAATTTGGGAATGATAAATTGGGTTTATGTATGATTTGGAAAAATTTGCATGAACCTAGAACTTGTGATAAACACCATAATTTCTGCAATCGCTAGGGATAGACGTTGTGGGTTATGTGGTCTTTCTTATAATTCCTCTGTTCTTGATAATGCCTTTCTAATTGGAGTTAGACTAAGGGATTAGTTAATTTCAATCAGTAAGAGGATTAGTATACCAAGGGATTGGATATTAATTAATGTTGGGAATTGACCATGAATCATTGAAATAGAACATGTTTTAAACCAATTTTTAGAAGTACATTTGAAAGAGTTCAAGTGAAGTCTGAACCCTAACACTTTCTTATTCTTGATTTCATCTCTTGTTAAATTGATTGATTTTACTTTGTTTAGTTTTATTTACTTTCTTTTAATTATCTTTATTTTCACTTTTTTTTCAACTTCCATATTTTGATTGGCTTAAATAGTGTTAATTTAACGAATTTGGTAATTGGCAATATAATCCTCGTGGGACGATTCTCTTTTCACTACTTTATTACTTTTTGCGATTCGGTGCACTTGTCGATTTTCAACATCAAGTTTTTGACGCCGCTTTCTTGGGGATTATTAATTGCTAATATCAATAAGTAGTTAAAAGAGCACTAATTTAAGTATTTTTTTTTTAATTGTTTAATTTTATTTTTAATTGTTTCTTTTTAATTTTAATTTATTTTTTTAATTTTCTTTTATTTATAGATAATTATTTTTTTTATTTAATTTCATTTTTTTTCATTTAATTTTATTTTTATTTTTATTTTCTTTCTTTACTTCACTCTGGTTTGCTTGTTTGTGTTTATGCAAGGTTCTTTGGAATCGGAAGAATTACTTTTTGATCCAGAGAGATAGAAGAATCGCTAGAGCAAACAGAAAGCGACTAGAGAGAGGAAGAGACTTGAAGAAGTTGAGCAAAGATGGCGAAATTGTTGTAATCTGGCAGAGCAAAGACGTACATTGGGTGACTATGCTACCCCATCTCCGAGAATATTTCTACCAAGATTGTGCGTCCCGCTATTCAGGGCTAATAATTTTGAGATTAAACCAAGACTTCTACGGCTAGTGCAAGAATCGGTTGGGGAGGCCATGCGAAAGATCCAAACTTGCATATTGTGAATTTCTTGCGGCTCTGTGATACTTTTAAGTATAATGGCGTTCATGATGATGCCATTAGATTACACATTGTTTCCCATTTTCGCTCGAGAGATAAAGCAAATAGTGGCTACAAGCCCGACCACAAGGGAGCATCTCTACTTGGGAGGATTTGGTTAACAAATTTTTGACTCGATACTTTCCTCCATCAATGTTTGTGAAGATAAGGAGTGAGATTGCTTGCTTTACTCGAAATCGGGAGAATCTCTATGAAGCATGGGAGAGATTCAAGGAGCTATTAAGGAGATGTCCTCACCATGCATTTGAGGTTTGGCGGCGGTGCGATATTTTATAATGGGTTAAATCATTCCACAAGACTTATGGTGGATGCGTCTGCGCAGTGGGTCTTTAAACACTAAGACTCCGAAGAGGCTCGGGAATTATTTGAGGTTATGGCCACTAATGAATATCGGTTGCCTAGTGGGAGAGCGATGAGTCAGACAAGGAGTGATGGAGCTTGGTACTTTCGATGCCTTACTTGCTCAAAACAAAAGTATTTCTCAACAGTTGGCCAACCTAACTAAGCAAGTGGAGAGCATGCAGGTAAATTCTGTGAACCATCAAAGGTTAATTTGCGACTTCTGTGGAGGTAACCATGCTAATGGTGGATGTGAGGCAAGCAATTATGGTTTTAGTTCTCAAGAAGCGGTAAATTATATGGGTAATCCTTCCAGACCTCAGGGTGTTCCATTTTCAAATACATATAATCCAGGGTGGAGGAATCATCCTAATTTTTCTTGGAGCAATCAAACAGTGCCATTGAATCCTCAACCAGAACAGAAGTCTCCTCTTGAGATTACAGTGGAGAAACTCTCTTTGCAGACCTCTGCTTTTATGCAACAGACTTCAGCTTTTATGGAAGAGTCGAGGGCCAATTTCAAGAATCATGAGGCCGCTATTAGAAGTCTTGAGAATCAAGTGGGGCAAATAGCGAAACAGCTTCAAGAGAGACCTCTAGGTACCTTTCCGAGTGATACTGTTGTCAATCCAAAGGAGCAATGTCATGCAATTACACTGAGAAGTGGCAATACTTTGGATGGACCAGTTAAGGACATTGATGTTCTATTCTTGCAGATGTCCCATTTCAAGAGTCTGTAATGAAGAAGCTAAAGAGGAGCAACCAAAGTGGCGAGAGGAAGAAGAAGGAATGTGAGAAGAAAATAGTTGATCCTTCATTGTATGCTAAACTTCCTTATCCTCAAAGATTCGGAAGGAGATTCAAGAAAAATAATTCTCCAAGTTTTTAGAAGTCTTTAAGAAGCTGCAGATAAACATTCCTTTTCTTTGAGGCACTTGAGCAGATGCCCTCTTATGCAAGGTTCATGAAAGATTTGCTCTTGAAGAAAAGGAAGTTGAAAGAAGATGAAACTGTGGCACTTTCTGAGGAGTGCAAATAATTCAGAGGAAACTGCCACCTAAATTGAAAGATCCAGGTAGTTTCTCTATTTCTTGCACCATTGGCAAACTGACTATTGAGAAAGCTCTTTGTGATTTAGGAGCTAGCATTAATTTAATGCCATTGTCAATTCTCCGTAAGCTTGGGATAGATAAAGTGAAGCCAACTACAATGTCTCTTCAACTAGCTGATCGGTCAATTAAACATCCATATGGTATAGTGGAAGATTTGCTAGTGAAGGTTGACAAGTTTATTTTCCCAGCTGATTTTGTGATTTTGGATATGGATGAGGATGCTGATATTCCTCTGATTCTTGGAAGACCATTCTTGGCTACTTCAGGAGCATTGATTGATGTACCTAGAGGAGAGCTTATTTTGAGGGTAGATGGTGATCGGTGACTATTAATGTTTTTGATAAATCTGCCGACATCAGATCTCTATGCCCTGTCAAATGCATTCAAGACAAGCCTCTACAAGATTTAGCTAATAAGAGTCCTTCATCATCAGATCAATGCTTTGATTTTTCTACTCCCAAGATGGTTGACGAAAAGGAGAAAGGACCTTCTCTTTCTCAAAGTCTTTGCAATTGAAAAAGATCCTCCGACTTCCACGATTTATTGAAGATTGATTCCGTAGGCAAGGATGGCAGGTGTGTGGAGGCAAAGAGCGACAAAGAAAGATGTCATCTTATTTCTCTTGCTTCAAGCCACCATGACTAGTTGAAAAGGCAACGTCGAGCTAATGACGTTAAACAAGCGCTTTTGGGAGGCACCCGAATTTTCTCTCATTTTCTCTTTTATTTTTATTTTTGTTTTTGTTTTTATTTTGTTATTTTCTTATTTCGTTGACTAACATTTTTCTGTTTTGAAGTTTGCTAATGTTGAGTCGGCTTAGGTGCCTCCCCGAGTTCTGAGCCTTTGTAAGGGGATGTATATAGTTGTCGGCCGCCAAAAAGAGTTTTTTTTTTTCTTTCTTGTATTTTTTTATTTAGTTATTTGTTTTTATTTATTTTGATTTTGTCATCATTATCCATTTTGTGTTTTGAGTCATTTTGTGCATACCAATGTGTTAAATTGAATATCCAATGATTGTTTGAATTGTGGATTGATCGATTTCTTGGGATAGCACATGAGAATTTATGAGTTGCATTTATCTCTATTGTTTTAATTGTGTATGGATGTTCTTCCCATCTTTATGATTGATAGACTTTGGAATTTAATTGCATGTCAAGCTTAGAGAAAGTTTATGGGATTGCATGTGTGTGGATGATTTGCATCTAGAAGTTGTTTGATTCTCTCTTGAGGCGAAATTCTAGGCAGTGCATGATTAAGGAAATGATAAGGGCCTTCTTTGGACCGTTTGAGCCTTTCAAGCCAACTGTATACACACTTTATCCTTAGTTCCCTTTTGCAGCTTTGTTATTGTTTGGCCTCTGTTTCTTTTCTTTACTCACATTTTCCTTTTTCCCATACCCACAAAAAAAAAATTTATCTTACATAACCTCTGTTGAGTGCATATTTTGTATTATTTTATTATTCAAGTCTTTGTTATTTTTGTGCATGAAGTTTTGTGGAGCTGAAAAATTTCAAAAAAAAAAAAAAAAAGAAGAAGAAAAAAAGAAAGAAAGTTCACCCAAAGTATTGCAAAGAAATAAGTTTGGGGGTGGAGATTGTTGAAAAAGAAAAAGAAAAGAAAGAGAAAAAAAAAAATAAAGTGAATGTTGTGTTGATTCTTTTGCTCCGTTTTGCACTTGTCTTATATTTTGAGGCTTGAATTTTGAAATTTGCATGATTTTGTATCTCAACTTTTGTTTTCATTTTCCTACCGCTTCTTTCTTAATCCATACCCTTGGCTTTACATTACAAGCTTATAAAGTCCCTTTTGATCCTTGGTTGTGAGTTGTTTACATTAGTGGAGAGAGAGATGAAAAATAACCTTATGGATGTGGGTTTGATGTGCATTTGCTGTTTTATAAACTCATTTGGGCTTGTACTCTATGAGGAGATTGAGTCTTTCATTCATGTTTTTGGGAAGTCATTTGTGCATAAGAGTTGCATGTGAGGGACGATGTGATAATTGGATTGTTCATGTGTGACACCTTTGAAATTAGATTGTGAATTAGTTTTTGAGGATATGAATGATTTTCGATACCGGTATTGCCATGTTTAGTCTGTTTTGAGTTTTAGTTTATTTTATTTTATTTTGTTTTTCTTTTACTTGAGGACAAGTAAAATCTTAAGTTTGGGGGAGTGATGAACCTTTAAAAAGTAATGTTTTTACGGTTCAATTTCTGGGTTTTTCATTCTCTTTTAATTTATTTAATTAAGTTTTGTCCTTATATTTTTCATGTTTTTTAATTTAAAGAGTTTTTCTTCATTCTTTGTATTTTCTTTTGCTTTTGATAGGTTTTTGCTGGGAAAGAATGGATTATTTTTGCATGGAAGAGCTGCTTGACAAGTCTCTGGACGATCAGCGCTTAAGCGTCCAAGAACCAGCGCCCAAGCGCTAGTGAGGCAGAACGAGGGAATTTTCTCTGCTAGTTCAGCGCTCAAGCGTGGGGATTTCAGCGCTCAAGCGCGCAGATGGCAGAACAGGGTGATATTGTTGATATTTCAGCGCTCAAGCGCTGTGGGTGGCGCTCAGGCGCGTGTTTTGTGAATAATTGGTCTCTGGTGATCAGCGCTGGAGCGCTGGAGAGTTAGCGCTGAGCGCGAACGCGTAACAGCAGCGTGAATTTCTTATAAATAGAAAGTTGCCAAATTTTAAGACACTCTGCTGGCGGCCCGATCAAGACAACTCAAATCCTAATTTCGTGTGGGCGCATCAAGACTTGAAGATTAGGGATTCTCTTCAAACTTGCCACCAATTATCAATGGAGTTTGTCATCTTCTATTCTTTGTTTTGTTCTTTTCCTATGTGTAACTAACTTCCCTCGTTAGGGGGGCGACGATGGATCTTGATACTTTGATGATGTAATTTCTTTTATGGGTTTAATGCATGTTTTTATCTCATGATTTACGTGTTTATCTCTGTTCTTAATGCTTTTCTAAACCTGATCAATTTGGGAATGATAAATTGGGTTTATGTATGATTTGGGAAAATTTGCATGAACCTAGAACTTGTGATAAACACCATAATTTCTGCAATCGCTAGGGATAGACGTTGTGGGTTATGTGGTCTTTCTTATAATTCCTCTGTTCTTGATAATGCCTTTCTAATTGGAGTTAGACTAAGGGATTAGTTAATTTCAATCAGCGTAAGAGGATTAGTATACCAAGGGATTGGATATTAATTAATGTTGGGAATTGACCATGAATCATTGAAATAGAACATGTTTTAAACCAATTTTTAGAAGTACATTTGAAAGAGTTCAAGTGAAGTCTGAACCCTAACACTTTCTTATTCTTGATTTCATCTCTTGTTAAATTGATTGATTTTACTTTGTTTAGTTTTATTTACTTTCTTTTAATTATCTTTATTTTCACTTTTTTTCAACTTCCATATTTTGATTGGCTTAAATAGTGTTAATTTAACGAATTTGGTAATTGGCAATATAATCCTCGTGGGACGATTCTCTTTTCACTACTTTATTACTTTTTGCGATTCGGTGCACTTGCCGATTTTCAACATCAAGGTATGTCCCCGGAAACCTTGGAAAAGTATACCTTGGTGATGACCAACCTTGTGCTATTATTGGTAAAGGTGTAGTGAAGATTAAGTTGAACAGGTCTGTTTGGGAGCTGAAGGACGTCAGGCATATTCCCGACCTGAGAAAGAACTTAATCTCAGTAAGGCAGCTGGCTAGCGAAGGCTACACTACGATCTTTCACGGTGATGATTGGAAGATTTCAAAAGGTGCAATGACGGTTGCTCGAGGCAAAAAGAGTGGTACTCTTTACATGACAGCAGGGGTATGCTGCTCAATTGCAGTTGCAGCTGGAAACGAAAATCCAAATCTGTGGCACCAGGGACTTGGCCATATGAGTGTGAAAGGGATGAAGATCATGCACTCGAATGGCAAATTACCAGGTCTTCAGTCAGTGGAGATTGATATATGCGAAGATTGCATACTTAGAAAGCAGAAGAGGGTCAGCTTTCAGACAAGTGGAAGAACCCCAAAGAAGAAAAGACTCGAGCTTGTTCACTCTGATGTTTGGGGTCCAACGACTGTCTCATCAATTGGTGAAAAACACTACTTTGTGACCTTCATCGATGATCACTCTCGGAAGGTATGAGTTTACTTTCTAAAGCATAAATCTGAAGTGTTTGAGGCTTTCAAGATATGGAAAGCCATGGTTGAAAATGAGACAGGGTTGAAGATCAAAAAGCTCAGAACCGACAATGGTGGTGAATATGAAGACACCAGATTCAAGAAGTTTTGCTATGAGCACGGGATCAAAATGGAGAGGACCGTACCGGGTATGCCTCAACACAATGGTGTAGCTGAGCGTATGAACCGAACATTGACTGAAAGAGCCAGAAGCTTGCGTGTGCAGTCAGGCCTACCGAAGTAGTTCTGGGCAGAAGCAGTCAACACAGCGGCTTATTTGATCAACCGAGGTCCATCGGTACCATTGGAGCACAGAATACCAAAAGAGGTATGGAGCGGAAAAGAGACAAAACTCTTACATCTTAGAGTTTTCGGCTGTGTAGCATATGTGCACATCAATGATCAAGGTAGAAATAAACTTGATCCCAAATCGAAGAAGTGCACATTCATCGGTTATGGTGAAGATGAGTTTGGCTACCGCCTTTGGGATGATGAAAACAAAAAGATGATCCACAGTAGAGATGTGATCTTTAATGAAAGAGTGATGTACAAGGACAGACATAACACAGACACCAGTGACTCAGAACAGAGTGAGCCACTGTATGCAGAGGTGGATGATGTCCCAGAAGGTCCTATAGTTGAGAGTCCTCAGTTAGAGGAATCAACTGAACAGAGCAGTGCGCAGCAGTCCGAAACACCACAGTCTTCTACTTCAGCTCCTATATTGAGAAGGTCTTCTCGGCCTCATGTGCCTAATAGGAGATACATGAACTATCTGTTGTTGACTGATGGAGGGGAGCCTGAATGCTATGACGAAGCTTGTCAGACTGGAGATGCTAGCAAGTAAGAACTTGCCATGAAAGACGAGATGAAGTCTCTGATCTCTAACCAGACATAGGAACTAGCTGAGTTACCCGTGGGGAAGAAAGCACTTCACAACAAATGGGTGTATCAGGTGAAGAAGGAGCATGATGGCTTCAAGAGATACAAAGCCCGACTAGTTGTCAAAGGATTCCAACAAAAGAAAGGAGTCGACTACACCGAAATCTTTACTCTAGTTGTGAAGCTCAATACTATCAGATTTGTGTTAAGTATTGTTGTTAGTGAAGAGCTCTACCTTGAGCAGTTGGACGTGAAGACCGCATTTCTTCACGGAGACTTAGATGAGGAGATATACATGCACCAGCCAGAAGGTTTCTCAGAAAAAGGAAAAGAGAATATGGTGTGCAGATTAAAGAATAGCTTGTATGGCTTGAAACAAGCTCCAAGACAGTAGTACAGGAAGTTTGATCGCTTCATGCACAAGGAAGGTTTCCAGAAGTGCAATGCCGACCACTGTTGCTTCTTCAAGAGATATAAGTCCAGTTATATCATTTTGCTACTTTACGTCGATGATATGTTAGTAGCGGGTTCAGATATGGACGAGATCAGAAACTTGAAAATGCAGTTGTCAAATGAATTTGACATAAAAGATTTAGGTCCAGCAAGGAAGATCCTTGGAATGCAAATCACGAGAGATAAGTAAAGAGGGATTTTGCAGTTATCTCAGGCAGAGTATATCGACCGTGTTTTGAAAAGATTCAACATGGGTAATGCCAAATCGGTTAGCACACCTTTGGCCAGTCATTTTCGCTTATCCAATGATCAGTCCCCTCAGACGGAGGAAGAAGGAGAATTCATGGCTAAAGTTCTGTATGCTTCAGCCATTGGAAGTTTTATGTACGCAATGGTCTGTACGAGGCCAGACATTGGCCATGCAGTGGGAGTTGTAAGCAGGTTTATGTCAAATCCAAGTAAAGCTCATTGGGAAGCAGTAAAGTGGATTTTGAGGTATTTACGAGGCACTAAAGAGAATTGTTTGCACTTTGGTAAAGGAAAATTAAAAGTGCAAGGCTATGTAGATGCAGACTTTGGAGGTGAAGTCGATCATCGAAGAAGTACCACCGGTTACATATTCACTGTTGGAACTACAAATTAGTTGGATGTCGCAGATACAAAAGATTGTTGCTTTATCCACTATAGAAGCTGAGTATGTGGCAGTAACAGAAGCCAGTAAAGAATTGATATGGCTTCAAGGCTTCTTGAAGTTGAGTTGGGATTCGTCCCAGGAGAAAAGTATTTTGCATAGTGATAGTCGAGTGCGATACATCTGGCAAAGAATTCAGCATTTCATTCCAGAACAAAGCACATTGATCTTCGTTATCACTTCATCAGGACTCTGCTTGAGGATGAGGTGCTAACATTGGTGAAGATTCAAGGAAGCAAGAACCCAGCAGATATGTTAACAAAAGTGGTGACTATCAACAAATTGAAGTTGTGCTCAACTTCAGTTGGCTTGCTAGAGTAACAGACCAGAGAAGGCTGCTGCATTGATCGAGGTGAAGACAGATTGAAGTCAGTCTTCAAGTGGGAGATTGTTAGTCACACGTAGGCCCTCCCAAATTTAATTTGTCCAACGCATGACCACACCGAAAGCTGCAACAGTAACGCACCGAAAGTTGCAAATTGCAATTTGCAATTTACAATTGCAGTGGAAGCCAGCCAATTCTATGTTGGCAAACCGCGTGAAGGAAAATCACACGGTTTCAGCTTCTATAAATAGAAGCCTCCGTAGAAGAGAAAATGCATTCCAACAAAGAGAGAAAAACTCTAGAGAGAGAAACAGAAAAACTTAGAGAGAAAAGCTTTAGTTTTTGGGTGTAATTGAGGTATGGGTTGTGAGAGATTTTGAGTATTTTGTAAACACTTTTTATATTTCCTTTATCAGTAAAATATTTGCAGCAGCCAAGAGACGTAGGCACAATTGGCCGAACTCTGTTATCAATTTTGTGTGTGTTATTATTTCGCATTTATTTCACTTTTTACAAATCTGATGATAAGAAAATTTTGCGCAATTTCCCAACAGCTGCAATATTGCGGTTGCGGCCACCGCCGCAACCGCATTAGACCGCAATTGCGGTGTGATAAGAAATCACAAAAAAAATTCCACTTTGCGGCCGCATCAGAACCGCATCGAGCCGCATCAGACAGCATCACGACCGCATTGGACAGCATCAGACCGCATCGGACACAACATTTTTGTGCAAGCTTAAAAAAAAATCACACCGCAACGACCGCAATCCACATCGCAACAGCCGCAATCGCAGTAACCGCGACCACGACCGCAACCGCAACCGCAACCACAATTTAAAACCATGGTACCAAGCATTTCTAAGAACACAATTTTCACAAATGTTAAAACCAAAATGTATCAATGTACGAAAACAACGAAAAAACCACCATAAACCAACACTTCGTGAAAAATTCATCCTGCTAGCATATCTTTTTTTAAATCTCTCATATTGAGAAAAGTTATGCACATAAGATTGCCTTAGACCTTACAAGTCTACAGTATTGATCAACCATGGAATGTAATCTAATTGATATTATAAAGAAAATATCTCTGATAAAAGTCAAAAGTGAAGAGCAGTGCCAAATTCCATGCCCAGGCAGTAAAAGTGAAAGCAAAATAGTTAGCAAATACATTTTTTTCTGAACTTTAGAAGGTATATATTACCTCAAGATTTAAACGGGAAAAGTACATAAATATCATACGTAGTTAGATACATACACGGGAATTTAAAGATGATCCGTCACAAATTACCTAGATATAAAAGTTACACTAGTTTGATACTGAGGTTATGAAGGAAGTTCTACAATAGGTACCCTACTCTGCAAGCGTAGATACTATAGTAGAACTCCAACTGAGGAAAGATACAAACAAAAAACATGCTATGTTGTTATCAGACAGACAACATACACACTGAACCCAACCATACACATATAAGTAACTTATCTTTATCCCCTCGTGAAGAACTGTAAATCATGAACAAGACAATTGATCCACAGGCTAAAACACTTGTGAAGAAGTCACAACATACCAAAGACAGTAGGAATCTGAGCGTCTAATTCAGACATAAAACTTAACTCTCCGAAACAGAAGGTCCTGCCAACCAGGTTGCTCAGACCTTAATTTACAATCAACATGTTAGCTGAATTACTATGACAACAAGCTTAACAAAATACAAAATCAAAATCGTTGTTATTAATCCTGTCATCTCTGTCAAATCACAATAATCTTCCACAAAAGTACAAAACCAATGAAAGAATATATCAGCACTGAGCATCCAATAATCTTCCCAAATGAATATGAATATAAAAATCATAAATTCTTGCCAGTGGGCCCAAGACCCAAGCTAAAGCCCATGGTGGGCCTATGGGCTTAGACGGGCCTTGATCCAAGAGCCCAAGCTGCATCTTTGTTCCCTCTTGTTCTCTTTGCAGTGGGTTCCGTAATTGGAACGCAGATCGTAGCAAAAGCTCAGTGAGCTGCGTCAATGGCTCCCGTTGTTCCTCGATCTGGCGATGCCATATTCGCCAACGTGGAACGGGTGGTAAGCAAAGAAAAACCTCTCTTTTCCCCCTCTTTATCTTCTGTTTGGTTGCCGAGAAAATCACCGAAAAATATATCACCACTGAAATTCCCACTGAAAATAACTGCAAAATTTCTTTTTTTCCTGTTCGTGTGGCGGATTCCTTATACTCAAATTTATTTTTATTTGGTTTTACATGAAATGTCAATTTTTTCTCTGCATTTTTATTCAAGTTCATGGAATCGTTATTCAGTTCATAGTTGGATTGTGCAGAATGCGGAGCTGTTTACTTTGACGTATGGTGCGATCGTGCGTCAGTTGCTCACGGATCTGGAAGAGGTTGAGGAGGTTAACAAGCAGCTTGATCAAATGTACAATTCAGAATCTCTTTTTGGAGTTCCATTCTTAATTTCAATATATTTCTTACTTGATGTCATAATTTTATTTTATTTTTATGTCTAACTGAGGAGCTTTTGTTCCTTGGTTCAGTGTATGTTCATATTTAGGTAACTTATATTCACCAATCTAAATTTTGCTGTTTGGTTGGTTTACAGGGGTTATAATATTGGAATCCGTTTGATTGATGAGTTTTTAGCTAAATCTAATGTCTCAAGATGCGTTGATTTCAGAGAGACTACTGATGCAATTGCAAAGGTATTGATTGTATTGTCGTTTGGTTTCTTTACATGCTGGAGAAAAAGTGCCTCCAAATTTCTGCTTCTTCATTTAATATGTGTTACTGTCCAGTGTCCATTTTATTTGCTTGATTAGTAATTCTTTCATCTTGCCACACTTGTCCTGAAGAAATCTATACTCAAGTTCTGCTTGTTCATTTAATCTGTGTTACTGTCCAGTGCCCGCATAATCTATATTATTGGTTTTCTTTGACTTTGGTTGGAGAGTCCCATTGTTAAAGTTTTGAACATAACTCAGTGTAGTGTTTGCAGTAGTCCAATGTTATTAATTTAACAGGGTAAGTAAGTTGGTTTCTTAAGTAGGAAAACATGTAGCCTGCAGTGATTACCAAACTTGCTACTTGGGCTAGATGTGATATTTTATATCAATCAACCCATTCAAAATTTGTGGCATAGTGAAAAAGTTATAATTCATTATTGTAATAGTTCATCTACCAATTTCTTTATCACATTCTTTGGTAAATAGTAAAATTTTATCAAACAGAGCTTTAGCACTTGATATAATGACATTTTCCTTTCTTTGTCTATATAGTGCCTTCCTTCTCGACTTGACCAAACCCATGCTTTCATTAAGAATGCTGATCGACTATTTTTCATATCAAATCACTTTTCAATCTAAGTTTGTCATCACCAACTATTTAGTCGATATTAACTCAGTTTGGCCAATTGTTATATGAGGACCCTGAGATCATATTTGGAGTTCCTTTGCAATCTGTTCAATTAGATTTCCCTGGCTTTTGTCACATGATAAGGTTGGTTTGGGCAATTGATGTTTAATTTCATTATGTAACAGTTGGGTGACTGTCACACATTTTGATTGGCCTGACTTTTAGAAGAGTGGGCTATGCATTGCTTCTTGGTTGTGTGATCAGCATTTTTTGTTTGTTTGTTAATTGTATTACTAGTAAAGCATATTTAAAGGAGGTAAATTTTTATTTTTATCAACCTTAATATTGCTTTTATACAGGTTGGTTTTAAAATGTTCCTTGGTGTTACTGCGTCTGTGACAAATTGGGATGCTGATGGGACCTGTTGTAGTATTGTTTTGGAGGATAATCCTTTGGTAGACTTTGTTGAGCTTCCTGACACCTGTCAAGGTCTGTACTATTGCAACATCTTAAGTGGAGTCATTAGAGGAGCCTTAGAGATGGTAAGTTTCTGTTCCTATTTGTTACCTCATTTGACATATTACTCCTACTTAATAGAACTTCCGTTTATCAATGCTATTTTCTATTAGCTTTTGTTTTCACTTGGGAAACTAAGAAAATATAATATTCTGATTGCTGCAGCCTTCTGGTGTGGGCTTCTGAAAGCATTTGAGTATTTTACTCAAATATGAAATAGATTACTCGTATGTTTTTGTGTGGTATATCCGTATATGGAAAGGGACAAAGTTTTTATCATTTTTTGCTTTCTGAGTTGTCATTTCTCTTCTTTATAAATCATTTAGTATTTTCTGAACGCAATTTTTTTAGCTCAACCCCTTTTGTAGAGATGTGGAAAGGAAGTCAATGTTTAACTTGAAAATTTCCATATTTAGGACAAGTTTAGGGGGCATTTGGTTTGTTTTCTGTTTTCATTATCAATTTATATGTTTTCACTAATAATTCAAAAATGCAATTTTGTTTTCACTTTGTTTCTTGTTTTCAAATTTTTGTGAAGGAAATGGTGAAAACGACCTCTTAGCTTGTCTAAACTCTTATCACTGTACTTAATCTAATTTAATTGGAGAACAACTTTAAGAGAGTTAATTGTCCTGGAGGAAAAAATGAGGCATGTCATGCAATGTTCTGTTTCCTGTGATATCTTGGGGGATTGGGTGTTATGGTGAAGCTTAAAAGTTGTTTTCTACGCCATATGCTTCATTCTTTTCTCTGTCATCATGGTTCCTATACATCCATATTCAGGTGTCAATGAAGACTGAGGTCACCTGGATCCGTGATGTGCTTCGAGGTGATGAGGTGTTTGAGTTGCAGGTAAAACTTCTCAAGCAAGTTCCAGAAGAGTATCCATACAAGGATGATGAGTGACACTCTGTTTTGTAAAGTTGTATACTCGAGGTTTTTGTTATTTCATCTTTTCCCAAGTATTAGATTATCATCTGTCTGCCTAGTGCTGCGTGTATTTTAATGAAACTTTAGATACAATATCATTATGATACTGCCATTGACAGGGGACTGCTATTCATCGTGATTCCCTCTGTATTTTTAAAATAGTTCTTATTTTCTTCCCCATTCTTTGTTATTATGGGGTTGATACAGATGTTTCACCTATAAAGTAATGATTAGCAAACATATTTCATAATTCAAACTGATTTGTCAAGTTTGATATCCTTGTACTATCGTTGGCGATTTGATATTTTAATTCCCTGCTCCTTTTGAACTGTGATGTTCCTCGGGATTTTGAATAATCCGTTAGTATAAACTTTAGGAATCTATTTTTCTCTTCTTTGGGTGTTTCAAAGATGCCATTTTTTGGTCATGTATTGATTTTGCTAAGCTAAAGATTACAATTGTCTCACACTATGTGAGAGATGTAAATAATTGGAGTCAATTTAGGGAAAAAATTAATAATATAGATAAAAGTTTGAGAGTGTCATTACTCTTTTTTAATGGTTTGCTGGGGAAAGAATTTGAGGATGAGAGGAAATAAAGTTTAAGTGATGTATTAAAGATTCGTTATTAATTTTCAAAATAAACGATTGAATTTGAAAATTCGAATAAAGAATTTTTTAAAAAATATATATGAAAAAGTATTTTATATAAAAAAATATTAGTTAAAAATATATATTATATACAAAAGTACTAATAATGTTAGTCAACTAATAGTGATAGTTATTTAATTTTAATTTTTTAACTTTAAATTAATTAAATAATAATATAAATTAAAAAAGAAAGAATATTACTCAGTGCATGTGATTTAGTAATAAAATGTATTTTATCTCATGAGTCTTTCTAATACTATTTTTAAATCTTACAACTTATCTTTTTTAAACTTAAATTAGGAAGAAAAAAAGAAAAAGAACCCGAGTTTGACCACGTCAATAAACAAACTCGTTCTAACCAAAAACTAGATCAGCCCAAAGGCTCACTCATAAATTTTTGGTCAAAATATGCAACTATGTTTATTTTAACTATCATGGCCAAGGTGGGATTCTAGTGGTAAATAAGGGTACTATTTTCAAATTTTACAACTTATCTTTTTTAAGCTTAAATTAGGAAGAAAAAAAAAAAGGAACTCGAGCCACTTGATTTTGATCGAGTCAGTTAGCAAACTCGTTTTAACTAATGACCAAACCAACCTAAAACCCCAACCAAAGGTTTTCTGGTCGGACCAGACCATACAACTATGCTTATTTTAACTATCATGGCCAAGGTGGGATTCTAGTGACAAACAAGGTCAACAAATCATCTTAATAAACTATGTTTTGATATTTAATAGTAGGTGGAATGAAATGAAATAAAGATAAATAAAGGTTAAGAATTATATTAAAATAAGTAGATAACTATTTTTAATTAGAATTTGAATAATAATTACATTATTTTGATGATCAAGGTAAAGATATTTTCATAAAAAGAAAAGTAAAAATATAAGTAAAATTACACAATCATAACAAGGTTTTCATAATTTGAAGTTAGAGGAGAATGACAAAAATAATTTTAAAACACAGTAAGAGATTAAAGGTATCATAATAATTAGAAATTTTCATTTGACATTAGATGTATGTTGTATTATTCTGTATTAAGCTTAATTAAATTGATTTTTTATATTTTTACGCTGTTTATTTCAGTCTTTATATTTCTCTAATGAAATTTTGGGTAAAACGTTTAAAAAAAAAATATCTTTTCAAACTTTAGGATATGTGCGACTTACTCCCGAATTTTAAAGAGTCAAAATCAGTTTGTATTACATGTGCCAAAAAATTTATCTAACAGAACTTATATGGCTAACGGAAGTCATCGAGCATCACTAACTGCAAATAAAATGATCTAGTAAAATTATATAGCATCACTAACTGCAATAAAATGATCTGGTAAAATTATATATATATATATATAAAACACTCTTTGAGGTTTGAATCTTGCAATAAACACAGGTTATGTAAAGAGGAACATGAATCGATTTCCTCTTCAGCATATATCTGAGTATAATTACTATGGCTTGTTCTTGGAGCATTTAGAAATTATTGCTTGTTCTTGAAACACAATAAATATATGTTACAAGATAAATTTTTATCATTAATTTTAAATTAGTAACTTAAAATTTAGTATGTAAGTTTGTTTAAAATCAATAATAAATATCTTTTTTGAAACATATATTAAATGTGATCTAGTAACATGTTATAAATTTTCAAGAAAGTCTAGGTGCACTTCTCTTAGATGCCAATAAGCACGGAACTTGAACCTCAAAACAAAAAGACACACATTCCACACCAAAATAAATAAACAAAAAACACCAAATCTATATCCTTCTAAGTAGGTCAAAGGATGTCATCTCTAAGCAAAGTTAGAAAGGTTATAAAGGAGCAAATTGATGTTAGTGGGAATCTCCAAGTGCGAATTCGCCTTATACTGAACACGAAACAGTACAATATAAAAATAAGAGTGAAAAACTTAGAAAATGACGAAATCAATACGATGCAACAAAGATTGACTGAAGAGTAAGGACGGCAGGCAGCATATTACTTACTCACTACCACAAGATTACATTCCCTCATTACAAATTCGGTTTCATAACAAATGGTAAAAAATTAGAGATTGTAGGAGCTGCCTAGAACAAAGTGTGACAATTTCATCATTGTTTAAACTGGGAGCAATTTTATATAATATTTGATTGAGTAATTGATAATCTCTTTGTAGTTTTTGGTTAGAATGATACAATGAAGGCAAATACATACTAATTGACAACCAAAACAAAAATAAAAAAATGCTAAGTTTGGAACCCTTATGTGACTCTGTCCCTACATAACAATGCAAGGGCAGGAAGACACTTCCAATAAACATGCCTTAGAAATATCGAAGCATTGCCTTACTAAGTTGGCAACAACACTTGACTAGGTCCTATTGGCTACCCATCTTATCCAAGATAATAACGGGGGAATAATTCTTTGCAGTATCTAGAACTGCAAGAAGACAAATTAACAGTGACCCTATGGAATTATGTGCCTGGCTAATTAACTAGGTGGTATCACAATAACGAGCAAACACAGCATATCAAGTTACATAAACGATGGTTAAGTTTGAATAACATATTGGCCCGGCCAATCCACTCGTTCATGTTGTAACAAGACTAGCTTTATTAGTAAAAAGACAATGGTAAGAGCCATTTGTTGGCTGCAGATTTTATGCTTATCTAAGAGAACCTGACTGAGTATATATAAGTCTTTCCAAGTATTTTTACTGAGATTGGTGATAAAGCTTATTGAATCTTGAGAGAAAAAAAAGGGTATCTCTCCAAAGGGAGGGTCAAGGGGAATGGGGAACAATAGCATGTTTCGTTATGCAGATGGAGTGGACAAGTTGTTGATGCTCTTTGGGACCCTGGGCAGCCTTGGAGATGGGCTGCAGAACCCTCTCACGATGTACATTCTTAGTGATGTGATCAACACCTATGGAGACCCAAATAGCATTTTGACAAAGCATGATGTGAACAAGGTGAGCTTGTTCAATAAAATCTCTACTCCTCTGCTATAGACTACAAGAGTAATTCATGTGGCACAATACCTCATCTACTTTAATACGCAATTGTGCAGGAAATTGCCTTTTGTTAACTTTTTAGCAGTTATTCAATTTAGAACTTAAAGTTGTTAGCAGAAATTCATAAAACAATTTTTTATTTATGTCTGTAGCACTAGATTAACCACTATTGTGTTTCGGTATACTGATTAACCATTATTGTGTTTCAGTATATGTTGCTACACATTAATCTGTTTTTTAAGTAAAGCATCTAAACGGAACTTAGAAACTGATTTATGCATCTGTGGGTGCAGACCACTTATGCAAGGTCTGTTGGCATTGGCATTTTGGGCTTGGGGGAGTCCACTTATGTGGACTCATATCTTATATGGGTTTAGACCAAAAAACTAATCTTGAATGGGTACGAGGCAAGTTCAATGGTTACCTACAAACTGACAAAATATATTTTTATTTAATATATTATATATATTATGATTTTTTTTATAAATTTCACAATAAGATAAGATGAAGTTTTATTATATTTTTATTATTTTACAAGTTTAGTTTTAATACACTATTATTGTAAAGTTTTTTACATCATCAATCAATTATACATTATTACATTATCACATATATGACTTTTGATGTAATTATTATAAAAATCAAACATTTTTTATGATATAATAATGCATGATTGAATGACAGTATAATTTTTTACACTGATAATTAAATCCTTATTTTACAATAAAATATTTTAGTGAATGAACTTATAATGACTAAAATTGTTGAAAAAGTGTATACTAGTTAAATTATTTATATACATTGATTATCACAAAATATAATTAAGCATGGTTTGGTATTTGTAATATTCTTTTTTAATTTTGTATGTGATGTTAATAAAGATATTGTATGTGATATCAAAGTTTATTTTATTTATGCTTTATCTTGTAATTTCTAAAATTTTATTTTGAATTATAAATTTCAATATGTCAGAATTTGACGCTTTTTTCTCTTTAAAATTGTCAACTCATATTTTAGATGAAAACATTTGCTAAAAAAGATAACTATAACTATTGGCTCATCCAAACTTATAAAACACTTATAAGCCTCTAATCTCTCCAACGTAGGACTCTTTCCAACTACACATTTCACACGCACTCACATGTGTTTTCCATCAAGGTCATATTCTGTAATGTGAGACATTGGATTCCATATATGCTGGGACAGAAGTTCCCAAGGTTTAGAAAAAAAAATTTGTCATGCCCAACCAAGCAGTTGTAAAATTGAGAATAAAAACCAAGTTCTTGTTTTTCTGAAAAAATAAAAAATAAAAAAACCCTGCTCCCCATTTGAGAAAATATACTGCATGCTCATTGCTTTGCTAAAAATGCTAATCTTATACCACCTAAGAAACAAGAGACTGGAAGATGTCCAGCCTCAGTGTCAAGTATCGTCTGTGTTTTTTCTCCTCATTTTAAGCAGGCAAGAAATAGATATAATTCCACTTCTCCCTACAATTTGATTATTGGGACATTATTACTCAACAGTTTGAGATTTCCACTTCACTTTCCTTTTTTCAGTATGCATTGAGGCTTTTATATGTTGCAATTGGAGTTGGACTTTCGGCATTTATTGGTAAGCTGCACAGTTCATAACTCACTTACCTTCCTTGCAGAATTCAAGTCAACTTGGAAGTTAGGCACATAGCATGGCTAGCATTAGCAAAATAAATCTAACTACTTTTCTTGCTTTATACCAATTGATATTGGTTACCGCAGAAGGAATATGTTGGACAAGAACTGCCCAGAGACAGGCTTCCAGAATGAGAATGGAATACCTAAAATCAGTCCTAAGGCAAGAAGTTGGTTTCTTTGACACACAGACTGCTGGTTCTTCAACAACTTACCAAGTTATCTCACTCATCTCCTCAGATGCCAATACAATCCAAGTTGCCTTGAGTGAGAAGGTTCGACTTCAGTTTTGCATTTCCCTCAAACTTGCTTGGAATGCTATTGTAATCATAGATATATTTCATTGAGTAGGTTCTACATTTTTTTTTACTTACCCCCCCCCCCCCCAAGTTTTTCTTTCCTACTAACTACATGTAATAGGATTTGCATATTAAATATAGAAGCTCTTGCACTAATTTGTAATTGCTTCCTGTTATTCGTGAGAAATTAAAATAGTCATTAGGTCTATAAGCGTGTATTTTTATAGATTGTTTGGTCTACTAACTCAATAAACAAATTAATAAAATAAGCTTTTACCAAAAGTGTCACACACAAATTTAGAGCATTGTGCTTAACTTTGATAAAGGTATAATACATCTACATTTTAAACTATGAAACTTTTATTTAAATATCGTAACTTTAGAGTAAGCATTCATTTTGGTCTTCTAAATATATATTCAACATCAAATTGGTCCTCTATTTATAGTGACATCAAAGTGGTCCTTCAATGTCAATGAATGGCATCAAAGTGATCCTTCATGTTCCACTAAATTTATCATTCAGTGGAAAAAACTGATAATTGTCATTTAGGTACCTTTTTGATGTGGCCTATAAACAGAAGACCAATTGATGTCAAGTGTATCTTTAGAGGACCAAAATCTACGTTTACTCTTTTTTATAATTGGCCCCCCTCACTAATTAATTTCTGGATCCATCCCTGAGGTGAATATTTTAAACCTATGTTAATGAATCCACTAGATGCAAATGTTCAGATTATAATTCTTCAGTGACTGCAGCAAAGGTCCTCACAAGGAAAATCCTTTTAGTGATAAACTAGTACATAATAAGTTTCAGTGCATCAGTGACATACTTTTCATTAATCTTCCTATCAAAAAAGCTTGTTGGACTATAAGCAATTGTTCAGAAGGAAAGCACTGAATCTGACCTTCACATGAATTTGGAATCAAATTAATTTTGTAACCTTTTTAATATATGGACCATATGGTGTTAAAATCTGAAAACATTAAACTCTTTTATCTTTATGCTTTATTAATTTATATCTTTTGCTGAGTGCAGATACCTGACTGCATGGCTTACATGTCGACCTTCTTATTCTGCCACATCTTTGCATTTGTACTTTCATGGAGACTTACATTGGCAGCCATACCACTCTCTGTCATGTTCATCCTTCCAGCACTTATATTCGGGAAGATCATGTTGGATCTTGCAATGAAAATGATAGAGTCTTATGGGGTTGCAGGTGGGATTGCAGAACAAGCGATATCTTCAATAAGAACTGTTTATTCTTATGTTGGGGAGAATCAAACACTGGACAGATTTAGCAGTGCACTTCAAAAAACTATGGAATTTGGAATAAAGCAAGGTTTTGCAAAGGGGTTGATGTTAGGAAGCATGGGAGTTATTTATATAGGTTGGGGTTTTCAGGCTTGGGTTGGAACTTTTCTGATCACTGATAAAGGAGAAAAAGGTGGCCATGTATTTGTAGCTGGCTTCAACGTCCTCATGGGAGGGCTGTAAGTGATTTTCTCATTATTTATATTCTAGTTTTATGTAAATTACATGTAGTTTTAACATTTACATATAGCTAATACTAATATGTTTAACTTAATAAATTTCAGGAGCATTTTAAGTGCGCTTCCAAATTTAACTGCCATCACTGAGGCAACTGCTGCTGTCACTCGTCTTTGTGAAATGATTGATCGGGTGCCAACTATAGATTCTGAAGATAAAAAAGGAAAGGCTTTATCATATGTGAGAGGAGAAATTGAATTTCAAGACATCTACTTCTGTTACCCATCTAGGCCAGATGCACCAGTCTTGCAAGGATTCAATCTCACTGTTCCAGCAGGTAAGAGAGTAGGTCTGGTGGGGGGCAGTGGTTCAGGCAAATCCACTGTCATTGCACTGCTTGAGAGGTTTTATGACCCTGTTGAGGGGGAAATACTCTTGGATGGGCACAAGATTAGTAGACTTCAATTGAAATGGTTGAGATCTCAACTTGGCCTAGTAAATCAAGAGCCTGTTCTTTTTGCCACATCCATAAAAGAGAATATATTGTTTGGACAAGAAGGGGCTTCAATTGAAAGTGTGATAAGTGCGGCTAAAGCAGCAAATGCACATGATTTCATTGTCAAGTTACCAGATGGATATGAAACTCAAGTAAGCTAGCCTCAACTTTTTTGCTCAGAAAAGCAGGGAAACAAACTAAAATTAGATAAGAAGGAGAAAAGAAAGAAACAAAACAGTAAAGTTTTATGGTTGAGTTAATTTTAAAAGTAGCTTTGAGTTTGCTTCTTTCTGACATTTTATTATCACATTTAAAGGTTTGAAATAGTTTGTAGCACCTGAGTGCATGCATCAAAATAGTTTGATCTTTTATATACCATTAAAGCAACAAGAATTTTGATTTTTTGTCAAAACTTAGATCTTCTAAGCTGTTCATTATGTAAGATGAGGTTCCTAATATTTAAGCTGCTTTGACTGAAGCCTTTCTTATTGCAAACCACTATGGTTTTCCTAGGTTGGGCAGTTTGGATTTCAATTGTCTGGTGGGCAAAAGCAGCGCATTGCCATAGCAAGAGCTTTACTTAGGGATCCAAAGGTTCTCCTGCTTGATGAAGCTACCAGTGCATTGGATGCTCAATCTGAAAGAGTGGTGCAGGCAGCAATTGATCAAGCATCAAAAGGAAGGACAACAATCATCATTGCTCACCGCCTGTCTACAATACGAACAGCCAACATGATTGCAGTCCTTCAAGCAGGGAGAGTGATTGAATCAGGTACTCATAATGAGCTCATGGAAATGAATGGTGGACAAGGAGGGGAATATGCTCGTATGGTAGAGTTGCAGCAAGTAACAACTCAGAATGATGAATCCAAACATTCCAATCATCAAACTGAGGGAAAGAGTCCCCACAACCACAGGATGAGTATCCCTCAGAGCCCACCAGTAAGTTTCAGATCAAGCCACCAAGGCACTCCAATGTTGTATCCCTTCAGCCAGGGATTTTCCATGGGCACGCCTTACTCTTATTCAATCCAATATGACCATGATGATGATAGTTTTGAAGATAACTTGAAAAGAACAAATTATCCAGATCCTTCGCAGTGGCGTTTGCTGAAAATGAATGTACCTGAGTGGGGAAGAGCAGTGCTTGGAATCTTGGGAGCAATAGGCTCAGGAGCAGTACAACCGATAAATGCATACTGTGTAGGAACACTTATATCAGTTTATTTTAACACTGAAAATTCTGAGATGAAGTCTAAAACTAGAGTCCTAGCCCTCATTTTCTTAGGAATTGGTGTTTTTAACTTCTTCACAAGTATTCTCCAACACTACAATTTTGCAGTTATGGGAGAAAGGTTGACTAAAAGAATTCGAGAGAAAATACTAGAAAAGTTGATGACTTTTGAGATAGGGTGGTTTGATAGTGAAGAGAACACAAGTGCTGCCATTTGTGCAAGACTAGCCTCTGAAGCTAACTTGGTTCGCTCCCTTGTTGGGGATCGGATGTCATTGTTGGCCCAAGCAGTTTTTGGTTCTGTCTTTGCTTACACTCTAGGACTTGTTCTCACATGGAGGCTTTCCCTTGTGATGATTGCAGTGCAGCCACTAGTCATTGGAAGCTTTTATTCAAGAAGTGTCTTGATGAAGAGTACGGCAGAAAAAGCTCGTAAAGCACAAAGGGAAGGAAGCCAACTTGCAAGCGAAGCTGTTATAAACCATAGAACCATAACTGCCTTCAGTTCTCAGAAAAGAATGTTGGCACTTTTCAAATCCACAATGGTAGGCCCTAAAAAGGAGAGTATTAGGCAGTCATGGATTTCAGGCTTTGGTCTTTTCAGCTCCCAATTTTTTAACACTGCATCAACTGCATTAGCATACTGGTATGGTGGGAGGCTCCTGATAGAGGGGCTCATAGAACCAAAGCATCTCTTCCAAGCATTTTTTATACTGCTCTTCACTGCATACATTATTGCAGAAGCTGGAAGCATGACTTCTGACTTATCTAAAGGAAGCAGTGCAGTTGGATCAGTTTTTGCTATCCTGGACAGGAAAAGTGAGATTGATCCTGAGACCTCATGGGGAGGAGACAAGAGAAGGAAAATAAGGGGCAGAGTGGAGCTTAAAAGTGTATTCTTTGCATATCCAACTAGACCTGAGCAGATGATATTCAAGGGTCTGAGTCTTAAAGTTGAGGCTGGGAGAACAGTAGCACTAGTGGGGCACAGTGGTAGTGGTAAATCCACTATTATTGGTCTTATTGAAAGGTTTTATGATCCTGTGAAGGGAACGGTATGCATAGATGAACAAGACATCAAGTCCTATAATTTGAGATTGCTGAGGTCACATATTGCATTGGTAAGTCAGGAGCCCACCCTTTTTGCTGGAACCATTAGAGAAAACATTGCCTATGGGAAAGAAAAGGCAACTGAATCTGAGATAAGAAGGGCTGCAACTATGGCTAATGCTCATGAGTTCATAAGGTACGAGAACTATAGTGGAAAAGAAAAAATAAATACTTCAATAATCACTTTTTTTTTGGCTGCCGAAATCTCTTCTTTCATTTGTTAAACACAATGTTAAGAAAACAAACAAGAATTACAATCAGCACTAATTACAAGCTCAGCTTAATTGACATGCACAAGCTGCTAGAGTATACACCAGTTATGTGCAAGCTAGGGGGTAACACTACGGCACCCCTCCGTAAGTGGTACTATACCAGTAAGTGGTAATTAGCGGTTATACCCGAGGTAATGTGACATAAAATATGGTTAATTATGTTACATAATAGTTTGTACCCATCTTTAGGATACGGTACCTATCAATAATTAAGGAAAACTTTATAGTACTCATCTTTTTTTTTTAAGATACAGTATCTATGGTGAGTTGTCAAAATTTTTATTAATTATTAATTATTTTTAAATATTTATTATGAATCATCAAGCAATAAATATTTGACAATTCACCCTAAATGTCATAAAATTTTCTTATAACTAAGATATAACTGAGTTAATCATACTTTATGTCACATCAACTTGGGATACAGGTACCACTTAGGAGTATTGTAGAATTTCTTGCTAGGTAGATCTTCCTCTTGGTACTAACATTTTTGTCTTCTTGCTGTTTGCCATGGCAGTGGAATGAAAGATGGGTATGAGACATACTGCGGAGAAAGAGGAGTTCAGCTATCTGGAGGTCAGAAACAAAGAGTAGCCTTAGCTCGGGCCATACTGAAGAATCCTGCAATCCTCCTTCTGGATGAGGCTACCAGTGCACTTGACAGTGTGTCAGAGAACTTGGTCCAAGAAGCACTTGAGAAGATGATGGTTGGAAGAACATGCATTGTTGTGGCACACAGGCTATCTACAATACAGAAATCCAACTCCATTGCTGTGATAAAAAACGGGAAGGTTGTGGAACAAGGTTCACATAATGAATTAATTTCCCTTGGACGTGATGGAGCGTACTATTCTCTTGTTAAACTTCAAAGTGGCGGCTCCCCTAGGTAAACCGAAGCAGTTGTAATATATGGTAGACTTCGTTTTTCTTCATCTTTTTTGCTTTTAGGAGACAATAACGTATATGTCATCATAGAATCCGGGGGTTACCCTGCATGAGATTTAAGTGTACATCTTTCATGTTTGTATGCTTGAATATGATGTTAAAAGAAAAGTTAGAACCAGTTTGGAGTTTATATACATATATATGAAGTTTGGAGTATTTTTTAAGTAATACTAGATATGTAATATTGTATTATAATATGTTATCTTACTTAAATTTAGCAACAAAAAGAAATTCTAAAAAAGTTTAGGAAAAAGGTTAGTGACGTCATTTAAACTTAAAAAAAACTATATATATGCCAATTATAGTTTGTTTTTTTTTTTTTTTGTGAGTGGGAGGGGCAAAATGCCCCTATGACATCTCCTCCAATCTCTGTCTAGCCACGAAAAATATTTGCTGAACATGACCATCACCCTCTCCAAAAACAAGCTCATTCCTATTAAGCCAAAGTAACCACAAGGTGAACCCAAATAATAGAGCCCAATAAGCGTCCTTATCCATGCCATTCCGCTGAACCAGATTTGCAGCAAACCAGTCCCGCAGCTGACAGCTAAAAAAAGACTCCCCAAGCATTCGGTTTTACCATCTGCAACCAGAGATCATGGACCCTCGGGCAATCACGCAAAGCATAGCTTTTAAAACTTCTCTCTAACCGCCAAGTCAATACAATGAGATAGTCTTTCCATACAAAGAACAAAAAGATATAGAGAAAGGAAATCACCTTCACGAACCCCTCTGTAAGGAATAAACTTCTCAGTTTTCTCTACATTAGACACAATTCATAATGATGGACACAAAATGATCACCAAGGCCCACCTCTTTCAAAGTATCTTGAAGAAAATTTCAATTAAGCCTATCATAAACTTTTTCCAAGTCTACTTTTATAGCAAAAGTATCCTGTTTCCCTATCTTTTTTCTCACTGAGTGGATAACTTCCTGGATAACAATTATATTATTTGAACTACGTTGCCAAGAACAAAGCTACACTGATTAGGAGAGACAAGAAAATCCATATACTTCTTCAATCTAATTAGTAGAGATGATTTTTGTAATGATTTTGCAAACCACATTATAAAGACTTATAGACCTGAAGTCCTTAAGTTTATCTGGGGTATCCACCTTAAGAATCAACACTATAAGAGTCTCATTCACCATAGTGATCTGTGAAGGATTAACAAACACCTTATAAATCAAATCACACACAAAAGACCTCATAGTCTCTTACTGACTCTGGAAAAAGATAGAATGGAGGTCATTAGATCCCGGAGCTTTAAATGGCCCCATACAAAACGCAGCATCTTTGATCTCACTCATCATTAGAAAAAGGAGACTGGATTTCATCTAACACCAGTTGTTGAAGTCTTGGAAACACATTTTTAATAGGAAAATCGGCCATACCACCAGGATCATGATAAAGGTTTTTAAAATAATCCACAGCCATACCTTTCAAAATACCATTATCATAAGCCCACACAGTACACCGCTATCATTCCTCAAGGATTCGATTTTGTTACTTTTTCTTCTAACCACTGTATAAAGCCAATTATAGTATTAAAATTGTGACTAAAATGTTGTATTAACTTTTATAATCTATTTAGTATTTCCCTGAAGTTATGGAATCGTTAGACGCATTTTTGTGTGGGACCATTTTTGCTTTTGTATTTTTATTTTTTAGGTCAAGAACTCGTTGTCGTGTATCTTTGCGGGCAGCTCTTAACCAACTAACTAAATTACCAAATCTTTCAGATCTTAGTGGCAACGAAGAGCTTTTCCTTCGTCTTTCTCTTCTTTTACTTCAGTTCGAGTCCCGAAAAAACAAAATTCAACGAACGTGCATCATCATGAATGTATAATTAAAGGTAAGCATTTAAAGGGTTATAATTCATATTTCCATTTTAATCAAAACATACGTACTGCTAAGTACTTGTTTGAATAATACTCCATAGTTACCTCGACAGCCTCATTTAAAGGGCTATAAATTCTTTTTTCGGGCATAGATAGTTATAGGTAAATTTTTTAGCTGGGAATACGAGGAGATGGGAATGAACCTGGGGTTTCACCTTTGTGGAAGCACCCTTGGACTTCTTGTGTGTGCTTGTGTATTAAATTAAAGGGCTATAACCAAAACATATATACTGCTAGGAAAATTATGCATGTCCTAGAAACATAAGACCCTGATGATCCCGGATGAGTAATAACCAGTAGGTCCCATAGTGGGTCCCACTCCTGCATTGGGCTGTACTGGTTGGGCTGCATAGCATATTAGCATCCTCATATTGTATTAGCAGCCTTCAAACGATGAGTATCGTCTCCTTTTCTTGGAGTAAAAAAACAAAAGGAGAGGATCTTGATCCACCTTCAAATGTTTTGGAGATTAACGCATTTGCTTACCAATTTTAAAATTAATTTCAGATTCTCAAAAACAAAAATCAAAAATAATATTTCGTTGCTTTTGATAAAAAGATAATATTGATATCGATACAGAAATAAAATAAAAGAAAAAGTAATAAACATTATCAAACATAAAACTAATTATCTTTAAAATAAAACTCTTGTATAATACATTTTGTTTAAAAGTAATTCTACACCATTTTCCCATTATTTGCCAATTGCCATTATCTGAATTGATTGATTTGCTAAGAGACAAGCTAACCTTAAATAAGCTTTTTCCGGTTAATATTTAGTGTTTTATAAATGTTTTTACCAATGTATTAATATTAATATTTATATTTAATTTAATATTGACATAAAACCTTGATTGAGTTCATTCCTATTTGTACTTTTCAGCTGCAAAACACAGGGACATTAACTAAATACGGAAAATACCAATCCAATGTTCCAACATCAATAAGTTATACAGTGGACCAAACGAACATCGATAAAATTTCTATCACTTTTTAATAATGATCAGTTTAAGCAAAAAGATCCATATTTGCAAATTTGTTTACTCAACCCAGATAATTCGAAAGTGTAAATTTCGCACCATCTCAATCTCATTGATTGAAAATTGATCTCAACTTTTACGTGTAAATGATCTCCTATACGGTCTAGGCCATGTTAGAACTTAGAGCCCAAAAAAAAAAAAATTACAATGAAACAATAAACAAACACACCCAACACCAAATACAACAAGCGGTAATGTTATCCGCACATTAAAATTTTCATAATCATTTTTATATCAGTTAATGATAATTGAATTTAATTATTAACTAATAATATATAAATTAGTTAATGGGTTAGTAATCTGTTACCCATTTATCACTAACAAATTCTTTATCCATCAACTAAGCAAAGTATATATTCTTAATTAATAACTGAGATATCACTAACTATTATAAAAAATAATATAAAAATTTGAGTGTACAGTAATCATTTTCCCTTTAAGACAAAATAATTGAACAAAAAATGAATTTAATAAAAGAAAAACACACACACTAGTCAACTCAAGTAAACGCCATGAGTAACAAGACACTGACCAAAAATATGAGAAGCGCACGACAGCATCCACGAACCACGGCAGCTTTGGATTCGATCCTCGCCGGCACGTTCCCGAGCCTGATACCTTTGGGTTCACCTTCTCGCCGGAACTCACATTCACCTCCACGTTCGCCCCTCCCCACAAACGGTGCCATTTCGTGTACCACAGCAAGATCTTGTACTTCACCGCCGTCGAAAACTCCACCCTCAAAAACACTCTCCCGTCCACCGCCGTACGGTTAACTCCACGGCGGGCCTCGGCGGAGTCGAACTTCTTGGCCGTCTTTTCGTGGCCCTGGTAGAACCCCTCCACGGTGGCGTTGGCGACGGGTTTGGTGGTGTTGGCGTCGACGAAGAGCTTGAACGCGACTTGAACGGCGTCGTATTTGATCCCCTTGTCTTTGTTGCCGTTGGCGAACTTGAGCATGAAGATGATGGTGTTGTTGTGGAAGGGAAGGTAGAGGGATTCGAGGGAGCATTTGGGTTGGTCGGTGCGGAGGCTCAGCCAGAGGAAGAGGGCGATGAGGCCCGTGGAGATGATAAAGCCGAGGCAGCGGGTGCAGCAGTTGCCCCGTTCCGCCGCCATCCACGGTGGTGGTGGTGGTGGAGGAGTTGCTTCCGGGGATTGTGAGAGAACAAAAGGACTTGCTTCTTTTTTTTTTTTTTAATTGAGTGAGAAGAAGACTTGGAATGGTGGAAATGTGGAATCATTTAACTAGTTTAAAATTTTTGTCTTTCTTGTCTTTTTAATTTTCTTCTTTTTGGTTTCTTTTCTCTGTCTTTGGTTTTGGAATGTGAATGTGCTGTGCCAACGTGAAGTAGGAATTATGAAAGTTCCCATGTTCTTTCTCTGTACGTAAATCTCTTTTTTTCTTTTTTATAATTTTTTGGGTAGTACTGAATAGGTAATTTGTTTTATGATAATTTGGTTAATTTTTGTGTTAAATGAAATAAAATTGCTTCTCCCTTACATTAACCTAATAAATTTAATAAAATTAATAAATTAAATGAACGTTATTATGTTAAATTTCGATATTGCATTGGGTCACTTATATATTTCTCAATTGAAACTTTGAATAGAATAATGTATTAGGAAAAAAATTTATCTGGTATCAGGAAGTTTTTCAATACTCTTTTTTTAGGTATATATGGTACTGTAATTAATTATTAATATTTAGCTACATATCTTAATTATTTAAATTTTAAAATAAATTTATTTATTTTTATATTTACACTTTAATTAAATAAAATATATGTTTTTGTAACTGGAATAAAATACATGATTAAATATTAGTTATATATTAATTAATACATTGTTACCCTTATAAAAACAAAGGTTACCAAAAGAATCACTGATGTATTAACATGGTGCTATTTTCTTCGTGGAATGTCAAAGGAGAAGATTTTGAAATTATTGTTGATGCACAGTGACGGACAATATTAATAGTGGTGGCAAGGTCAAAGAGATTATATACACAATTTTTAAAATAATTTATATTTACAAATAAAAATAATTAAAGATTAAATAATATTTTCCTTATATATTTTCATATTTTGAGAACAAAAATCAACTTTTTTATTATTTTCAATATTATCAAATATAATTAAGTGATAATAAATGCAAACATATATCTCTACATATATAATTAAATAAAAGTATCGAATTAATTATTTGTTTTAAGTGATAATGAGTGTAAACATATATTTTTAACTCCTAAAACTATAAGAGTCTTGCTTAAGAACTTTACCATCTAAAGAGATTAATCTTCCACTTATCAAGTGAAGAAATATTTTTTTAAAAACATTTTATAAAACTATAGAAACACAAAAAATAAAAATTATATAATAATAAATCTTTTAAAACATAATCAGGGCATGTGTCCATATCCTCTAAGGCTCGAACCTAGGTGCGTTCTGTTGATGCATGTGTTGTTTTGGGGACGTCTCCCCAGTTGTCGACTTGTCGTCACAACAAGTGTTGCATGAGCCACGAGGAGCCAAATTGCGTGGGTGTCCCATATACTTTACCATATTTTAGTAATCAGGAAAAACTGAACTTAATCTTACCAAAATTTGTCAATATTACCAGATAAAAAAATTTGTCAGTATTATTATCATTATAATTATAGAGTTAACACTTAACACTATATAATTTGGTATTTAACTAAAAGTTCTTTAAAAAAAAAAAAAGAGTTATACATCCCACGTCTTTTCATTGCTGCTAATGATACATGTTGATAATGGATACACTTGTGTTTGACGAGCTCTTTTTTTCTTTGGTAATAGGGTTTGACGAGCTTCAATGTATGTTCATTCAAGCTGTTGCTTCTTCAACTAAGTAGGTCATCTTGCATTAAGTATATTGGTTCACGGTCGTCAACAATAAGCATAAGAAGAAAAAAGGCAAAATACTTATTTTAGTCGCTTATTTTTTTTTTAAAAATTGGTCTTATATATATATTTTTATTAATTTAATCTATTATCTTGCATATCGTCATGATTTAATATAGTCTTCTATTACGATTTTGTTACAAACCTTAACGAAATTGATAACGTGTCACGAATAATGATGACATGATTATGATGTAGATATAATATAATAATGACACGACATTATTTGTTTGTGACACATTATCACTTTTGTAAAGGAGGTGATGGATTCGTGATGGAGAATCATATTAAATTATGATTTACATGATAGTTACAAATTCTAACAAAAGTTATGATGTGATTATAATGTGACAGTTATATAGATATGATATGATATTACTAGTTTGTGACATGTCTTCACTTCTATAAGGGAGTGATAAAATCGCAATAGAGAACCAAATTAAATGATTATTTGTAAAAATAATATTCAAATTAAAAAAATAAAAATAAGGTACCAAAACACCTATTTAAAAAAAAAAACCTATTCTTATTTTTTTTTAAGTAGAGAATAAAGAATAGTCTATTTCGTTAGCCCAAGAAAAAGAGCAACAGAACAAGAAAGAATACAGGCATAACTTGTTTTTCATCCAAACCCAATGTTGGTTTTTTTAAGAATTTTATTCTTTATTTTTTACAAGGTATATTTATTGTATTAATTTTAAAAACATTAATTATATTTTTAAATTTTTATGATTAAATAATTTAAACAAAAGAATATGGTTATCTTAAAAAATATGAATATTTTATTTAAAAGTGGATGACATGAATATTAATATAATAACTAATATTCACTAAATTTAATAATACTTTTTGTTTGGTTATTTTGATGTGAAAAAATTATTGTTGAAATGACAATCTTTTTTAGAAGATACATCACATTCACATCAGGTACAAAAATAAATACAATATTTTTTTTAAAGAAATATTCTCTCTCTCTTTATATATATATATAATTTTTTTATTTATTTTTTATTAGAGTATCTCTACCCAATAAGTGAAAGACTAATCTCTTAAGATATAGTCAAACGTCTGAGTAGAGATCCCTTCTAACAATGTTATTTCCATACGCATAAATTTCAAGATCAAAACCAAAATCAATGCTTAAAGGATCCGAGTTCTTTCCACTATGATCCATACACATTGAGAGAAATAATAATTACTTGCTAAAATAATAATAGTAATGTTACAGCTAATAATAATAATAATAATAATAATTTGATTGTCTAAATAATTAGTCGCTCGTATATGTCACTTTCTTGCCATCTAAAATGTATTTCTCACTTTGAGAGTCAAACTTGATTTTATGTTTTATAAAACACATGTATAGGTTGTTAGAATTTTCTATAATTAATTGTTATTTTGTTTTGTGAAAAACGGGTTAATGTCATGATCCATTTAAGGATTCTTTATAGTTTATTAATTAGTGATCCATTTGTAATGGGTTTAGAGCAGTTAACACCTTATTATTGTGGTTTTAATAAAATCTTTGTTGGCCATAACCTAATAGGCTTCAACTTAGTGTTCCTAAACTTAAGGCCAAAATTGCTCATGATATGGCGTATATATGTCAATCAAGTAGACACGATAACATTTAGGCAATGACAGTCAACCTGCCCTGACCCCATTGATTAGTCCCACAATCAAGGTGGCGCAGGGTGATCCATTTTGAAAACTACGTTAAAAGAGTCAACTCACTCCGCTTTATGGTGAGTTGACATGTTAGTTGGTCAATCCACCTAAAAAAGAAAAGAAAAGAAAAATTCCAGTAAGTAAGATAGTAGTCGTTATTAGTGTCCTCACCTGAGTCAGGATAGAACCTGAATGTTTTAAAAAAAATCCAACAAAATAAAAAATAAACTTGTTAGTGGTGGTGGAGTCAGAAAAAAAAAAACATATTGAGTTGTGTACATTTCTACACTGGCAGTTGTTAGGGTCAAAACGTGTTGCCCATTTGCTAACCGCAAGTGCACGGATCGCACAAGTAATACAGATACGGAGTAAAAGTTCTTTCCCACGAGAATATTACGATATACAACTAAATACCAACCAATAGCTTAATCAATTCTAGACAAGGACATAAAAATAGGAAAATAATATAAAAACTATCTAACCTACAAAAGCAATAAACCTAAAAGCGGTTAGGTTTCAGGAAATCCTCCTTCACCCCCTATATCTATCAACAACATGCAATTCCCCTCATAAACACAAATGCATTGATTAGGTTAGCTTGAGAATCTTCATTAGTTAAAAGTCTATGTCTAGGTCAATCAACCCTGATTTCAATTGCCCAACTCACTAAGTTTCCTTGAGAGCCAGTACAACTTCCACTCATGAACGATCTATTCTCAATCACACACTATACATGGTCAATAGGTATATTTCTATCCTATTAACGAATCAACTCATCCAAGCCAATTGAACTCGCCGAACATGCATCAACCATACCATATCCATATCAACAAATCCCTATGTCTAGTTCATTTGCCAATATTAGGATCATGTAATTGAGGCCAACCAAGAACAAGCATTAAACACAGATAATGATTGAACCATAATCAAACATCCACACAAACTCAGAGAAAAACACATCATTAATATAAATAAAAGGATTCAAAGTATTCCTAAACAAAGCTTAGCTATACAAAAGATAAGGAATAGAAGAGAGAAAGGGAAAAGAGAGAAAGAAGCTCATTGATTTGTCTCTGAAGCTTGAATCATCCTTCAATCCTTTGATCCTTGACTCCAATCCACCAGCAATGAAGATCTAGCCAAGCTATCTAACCTAAAACTAACTAAAACTAACTAAAAAACTATCAAAACCTAAAAACTAGAAATGGCCAAATGGCCAGAACAGAGAAAAACTGAGAGAGAATGAGAGAAAAACGTGTAAAATCTTATTTATAAGCTCAGCAGCCGCCTCCACGCCGCAGCGCGCACATACTCACGCCGTGGCGCCCAATGGGTCGGTCTATTTACGTTGCAGCGCCCACTTCATTAAGTCGCGACGCTCTTGCCCCGAGTCCAAGTATGACCAGGCTGAAAATCCTCTCAGCGCCGCGGCGTTCTCTGCCTTGCACCGCGGCATGACCTGCTGGAATGCCAATTTGGCTTCCTCTTCCTCTTTAAGCTCAACTGCTCCATATTTAACCTTGTTTGGAGCCCCTCCTCTCATAGAGAAAACACCAAATTAATAACATATATGAATCTACTCAATTCATAACAATTAAAGCTCAATTTTGCATAATAACACATCAGAAAGGCTTAGATTCAGAATATATCAAATATAAGCACAAAACCTTCCAAATATGCATTTAAACAAGGACTAAGCATTCATTCTAGCACAAGGATAAGACACAAATAACTGCATTCTATGTAGCTATCACACCCCCAAACTTACATTTTGCTAGTTCTCGAGCAAAACCAAATAGAACTAAGTAAATCACTTAAACATTAAAATACAATTTTTCATTCAGCAAATATATTTCAATCTTCTTTTTCAATAAAAAACAAATACTAGTGTGTACTGACTGCATCAATCCTCAAAAAGTGCAAATGCCCCGTAAACAGTTCCACACATATATAATCCTTGACATGCTAACAAGCCAAAAAACTCTCCATGCAATTCACATTTATCACAAACATACAAGACAAACTTCTCCTAATCAAGTCATACATATCCAGATAAGTTTACAAACATACATGCATATGATTCACAGAATCCACAAGATTGTAAATTAACTTTCTCTCCACTAATGTAAATCACACAAGATTGAGGATCAAAATGGACTTATCAGCTTATAATGTTAGGCCAATGGTATGGGCGAAAGAAATGAACGGAAAAAATACAATACAAATATTGAGACACATAAACATGATATTCCAAGACATGAACCAAAACATGATATTGGCAGGGTATTCAATTGTGAGATCATAAAACTTGCCAGAACCATTTTTGATGCTTTTTGAACTTTACTTTTCTTAAGCTTTTGCTTTTCTTTTCATTTTTATTTTTTTCTTTTTATTTGCTCTTTCTTTTCTCTTCTATTATTTTGCAAAGCAATGCTTTTTTTTCTTTGTTTTGCATTTGGTTCCTTCAGGCTCATTTTGAATTGAATATTCATACCCCTAATCATCAAACTCATTTCAAGAAATAGCATACTATGAACTCAATAAACAATAAGGGTAAGAAGAAAATGACATGCTTTCACATGCATTAGAACAGATAATAGGTTAACGAACACAATGGTTATGAAAAATAAATAAGGCCAAACAGTTTAAGGCTTCAAAAAGGGACCTAAGGATATCATCATATCAGGGTAAGCTTTTTAAGGCTCAATCGGTCCAAACAATGCCTTAATCATTTCCTCAATCATGCACAACTTAGGATTTCGCCTCAAGAGAGTTCAAAAACAATTTCCAGGATAATCAAAACTCTACATGTACATCCATAAACATTCTCAAAACATGCATTCTTATCATTTTCAAAGGTACACTTACATCTAAGTGAGATGTAAATCATGCATCAAAAGCAACTAAATTGTTTCACATGCTTCAAGATCACATAAGGTTTCACGGAAAAGGGGGCAAATAGCAACCTTTCACATCATGGACAATCAAAAACAACACCAGCATTCTTGCGACATGTCATGCATTCAAATGGATTCAACTTTCTTAGTTCAAGCATGCACAACACCTTTTGCATAAAGTGAAAATTGAAAATCTTGTCATCAGCACATCAGTGATAGTCAAAATAGAATATAATCATGAAAATATGATGACTAAAACACTGCATACTCAAAATATCAATACATGTTAACATTAAGCACAAAGTAACAAAACATGTAAAGATATTCCCCCAAACCTAAAATAAAATGTATCATTAATGAACATGGCCTATAGGGAACCTGAGACTAGTACTGAGCATTACTACATATTTAAAAATAGAGAAAATAACAAAAAAAATAAAAACAAAAACAGCAAAAATAGGGGATCAGCGCCGCGGCGCACCATGCTTGAGTCGCGGCGCTCACAAAAAGCTGCAAAATTATGCAAAAACGCCTCTTGCGCCGCGGCGCGCAACACCTTGCGCCACGGCGTGACTACACAAGCTGCTAAATTTAGCAGCAAACACAGTTTTGCTGTTGGGTTTGGCTCTTATGGGTCTCTAGCTGCAACAAAACTTGTTCAAAAAGTTAAATTACAAAAATATACAATACACACATATTAAAGCATATAAACAACTTTCTAACCTATATATAAACCTAAACAAACTTAAAAGTTTAAAAACAAACAAAAACATTAAACTAACCTAATTAACATATTAACCTATATACTAACTAACACAAACAACACTTAAAACATACACAAACAAGAACTAACACAACTAACACATAACAACTAACAAAAACTATAAACTACTAAACTAACATACTAACACTTATATACACGAACATACTAACAAAAACACATTAACACAACTAACAAACTAATATGCTAACATATTTAACATAACACATTAACATACTACCTATTTATGCACAAAGTAAAAACAGGAATGACACATAAACATGGGATACCCTCCCACGAAGGGCCTGAGTTATAGTCCCAGCAGGACTTTGTCACCAAAATTGAAGTATTGCGGATGAGTAGTCTTCAAGAACTTGATCCAAGGGTTATCCTTTCAGGAGTCGTTAAGTCCTTCAAGGGCCTCGTATAATGGAAATCACCCGGCTTCTTATTTGAAACTAAAACAAAACATAGATTATATACAACTTATATACAACTTGAATTAGAACTAATCAAACTCATTGTTGATATTAGCAATATAAAAACTATCCCCGGCAACGGCGCCAAAAATTTGTTAGGGTCAAAACGTGTTGCCCATTTGCTAACCACAAGTGCACGGATCGCACAAGTAATACAGATACGGAGTAAAAGTTCGTTCCCACGAGGATATTACGATATACAACTAAATACCAACCAATAGCTTAATCAATTCTAGACAAGGACATAAAAATAGGAAAATAATATAAAAACTATCTAACCTACAAAAGCAATAAACTTAAAAGCGGTTAGGTTTCAGGAAATCCTCCTTCACCCCCTATATCTATCAACAACATGCAATTCCCCTCATAAACACAAATGCATTGATTAGGTTAGCTTGAGAATCTTCATTAGTCAAAAGCCTATGTCTAGGTCAATCAACTCTGGTTTCAATTGCCCAACTCACTAAGTTTTCTTGAGAGCTAGTACAACTTCCACTCATGAACGATCTATTCTCAATCACACACTATACATGGTCAATAGGTATATTTCTATCCTATTAACGAATCAACTCATCCAAGCCAATTGAACTCGCTGAACATGCATCAACTATACCATATCCATATCAACAAATCCCTATGTCTAGTTCATTTGCCAATATTAGGATCATGTAATTGAGGCCAACCAAAAACAAGCATTAAACACAGATAATGATTGAACCATAATCAAACATCCACACAAACTCAGAGAAAAACACATCATTAATATAAATAAAAGGATTCAAAGTATTCCTAAACAAAGCTTAGCTATACAAAAGATAAGGAAAAGAAGAGAGAAAGGGAAAAGAGAGAAATAAGCTCATTGATTTGTCTCTGAAACTTGAATCCTCCTTCAATCCTTTGATCATTGACTCCAATCCACCAGCAATGAAGATCTAGCCAAGCTATCTAACCTAAAACTAACTAAAACTAACTAAAAAACTATCAAAACCTAAAAACTAGAAATGGCCAAATGGCTAGAACAGAGAAAAACTGAGAGAGAATGAGAGAAAAACGTGTAAAATCTTATTTATAAGCTCAGCAGCCGCCTCCACGCTGCGGCGGGCACATACTCATGCCGCGGCACCCAATGGGTCGGTCTATTTACGTTGCAGCGCCCACTTCATTAAGTCGCGGCGCTCTTGCCCCAGGTCCAAGTATGATCAGGCTGAAAATCCTCTCAGCGCCGCGGCGTTCTCTGCCTTGCACCGCGGCGTGACCTATTGGAATGCCAATTTGGCTTCCTCTTCCTCTTTAAGCTCAACTGGTCCATATTTAACCTTGTTTGGAGCCCCTCCTATCATAGAGAAAACATCAAATTAATAACATATATGAATCTACTCAATTCATAACAATTAAAGCTCAATTTTGCATAATAATACATCAGAAAGGCTTAAATTCAGAATATATCAAATATAAGCACAAAACCTTCCAAATATACATTTAAACAAGGACTAAGCATTCATTCTAGCACAATGATAGGGCACAAATAACTGCATTCTATGTAGCTATTAGCAGTCATCATGGTTTGTGGTGATGGAGCCTGCTGTCGAAGCTCACAATTTAGATGGTTGGGCCTTTCCTACATTGTCGAACCTCACTTCTCGTTGGATGGTCTGACTCATACTGTCGTTGATGGTGCAACACTGCTTGCCAATTGGTTGTGGTGGAGTCCCATCATTGAAGCTCGTAATTGAGATGGTTAAGCCCATTTTGCATCATTAAACCTTGATCCTCACTGAATGTTTAGGCTCATACTGTCATTGATGGTGCAACACCGTTCGTCGAAGAGTGGATGGGCTAAGGGACTTAATCACTGGTAGCAGGTTTGAGAATAGAGATGGCCAGGTGCAAGTGGGTGGCTGCGACTAGCTTAAGGGAAAGTAAAGAATGAGAGAATAAAGAAAGAAACCCTAACCTAATTTAATTAACCTAAATCCATGACCCATCCAAGTGGTCAAGTCAAAACCTATCACCCAACCCAAAAAGTTAATAACAAGCAAAAAGAAAAAAAGAAAAAATTGATCCGAGTTAACCTACCCCGACCTGCTTTAACTCATGGGCTATGTGGAAAGAGTTAGGCAAGTTAAATTTGGGTTGAAGTATACAACTTAACCCATCAAAAATAATGGGTTAAGCTGATCTGACAAGTCAAACTCGTTTTATCAACTCTAGTTATTTACCACCCCTTTTTATACTTGCATGTCAACTAGAAATAAAAGAATACATCTTTTTCGTGTATGCGATTTGATATCCAAACTGGCTGAATTTGCAGTTACATTGCACTCTTGCAAGCTTTCTCAGACTTTCTTTCTCTTCGTCAGTTTACAATTCAAGTTGACAAAACAAACATAAAACACATCCAAAGAGGGGCGACGTCTAAGGTACACCCAGTCCAGTTTTAGTGTATAATACACCGTTGATTTGACCTATTATGAAAGGTAAATTTATTGATAGTCGATCATTGTGTTACTAAGTAACAAAAGTTACTGTGAAGGAAAGTGGGCAAAAAAAAAGAAATTGAAGAGCACAAATTATCAGATGCAGTGGAAGGCTCGTCGATTGAATGAAGAAAACCCCATGTTCATTGCAATTGAAGAAAACACCAGCTCTTTTGGTATTTGAAGGTCGGCGTCTCGATTGAAAGCTTGGCCAGTCAAATAAGCTTCGTCAACAGACAATAGCAGAGACGATGGGTATGTTGTTCTCGTTGGAAAGGAGCTCGCATTGACGGAGAGTGGTAGTGGTCCAGAGCGTCATTGCCTTGCCCAGACGAGTCTGAAGAGGCTTTCGCTGTGCGTCATTGTGCTTGTAGGTGAGTTTGGTATGTGTTTATTTTTATTATTCTTGTGTAATATGGTTTTAGGGTTTGCATAATAGGGGAACTGAAAATGGGAAGGGGAAAGATTATTTTGAGAAATTAGGTTGGGTTTGTAAGCGGTAGTTGGCTTTAGCAGTGAGTGGGTTTAGATTTGTAGGATAAAGGAGTTTGTAGTGTAAAGCATTGGAGTGAAGATTTGGGTCCTTAAACCACTAGTGTTTTAGGAGTAAGTTGGTTTTGTAGATTTAACCCAATGCACAATTATTAGCAAGCTGGCTTACTTGCAGTAGATAGCAATAAGTAGTAAGGGTAAATTGCTCCTATGTCATTGTCAACCATCCGCCAGTATTTCCACCTTTATTTAAGGTGGATATAATCAATCAAATATGACTCCAAGCATCTGATTTTGTGAATGTATCTGTGGCTTTTCTATATTTGTACATGTGTAATGTGCAGATGTGTTTCTGTAGTAATGTACTGGAGTTTGTCTTTTATAATATGCAATTTGTATTTAAAATTAGATGAATGTTATGTATTTGTGTTGCCATTTGTCAATGGCCTATGGTGGTAGTTCCAAAATTCACCATAGGTTTATGGTGGATTTTATGTCAGACAAGGGCAAAAGAAAGGGGACCATGTTAGAGAAAAATGTAAAACTTAAGCAACCCACCTATAGAAGTAAATGAATAGTCGTAATATTATATATAAAGAACAACAAACATAATAATAAGTTTTTCAAGCAACTGAAGTCATCATAGGTTGTTAGAATTGGTTCAATCGATTAGAGATTTTTAAGAAAGTCATGAGAAACACCAAAATTTGACTTTCTTATTATCACTTACTAGAATTCAAATTCACACACTCTTAAAGTTCTATATCAAAACCTCAGAATACATTGATCTACTATTTTTGAGATAGTAAAGTTTAAGAGAATATGAGATTTCGCACAAAACAAAGAATAATAAAAAAATAAAAACTTACTTCAAGCCCTTGATACAAGTTGGTGCAAGGATTTGGTGCCAAAATAGAAGAAAAATGAAGACTTTTGCATGTGGCTTCAAATGAAGCTTTTGGCTTCACGAAGAAGAGACAAATATGATCTCTATGTCTCTGTTTCACCTTTCACTTTAAAGCCAATCATTGAATATTTTTTTTTAAACTTAAGGCAAAGAAATTACCAAACTACCTTTAAAACAATTTATATTTTTCACGGTATCCATTTTTTTTTGTCTATGATATTAGACTTGTGACATGTTCATACCTTAAAATGAGGCAATGTCTAATTCTCCTAAAGGATTACCTAGTTGATTAATTAATAAAATAATATCAAACAAACAAGTAATCAAATATGCTATTATTATTATTTATTTATTTTATTTTGCATCAAAGAAGTTTATCCTTTTTCTTCATAATAAGTCCTTAATCGTTGAAAGCCATAAAATCATCTATCATATGATTGATAGTAATTATCAAACCACTAGACCAAAGGCCAAGAACATGCCACTACAACTGCTGCATTCATGACTTTCTTCACTTTGGACTTAAGGCTTAAACAATATGGTCACGAATCTGCTTGGAACTTAGCTTTTCCTGAAATTCATGACAGATTTAGATTGTGACTGATTTCCGTTATTGGTCCAAATGTTTTGCAGTCTTACTTCAGGTGCCAATATACCAGATCAGAAATTGACCATTTAGAATGCACGAATTAAAATGCTTTTGAATGGACAATAAGGAAGTGTTTTGTTGTAGTTTATTTTACCCCCTCTAGTGTCTCTTGCCTTTTGTGTGAACAACCGAAACGCGTTTGCTTATTTTCCATGGATTTAGTTATTTTACTCATGTCGGAAAAAAAAGTGGCCTTTCACGAGTATTTTATTATGGTTATATTCTCTAGCTTTTAGCAAGTCACAAAAAAAAACTCATTTATGCAACTGTCATATGGATTCAGAGGAAGGACCTTGCATATGTTCAACTGAGATGGAATACAAAATTGATTGCATTGATGGTATATTTGGTGATAAATTCTGCAGATGGGAAGCGAAATTTGGGGATTGTGTTGTATGTGTAGTGTAGGATATAAATAAGAATCCAATAAGAGTTATTAGAAGCTCTGTAGCACTGGTTTCTGAATCACACATTCAGAATTGATATAATTCCCTGGGGAAATGCTCCCAACTCAGAGAATGTAGTTACAGAGAGAGTGAAAGATAGGAAAGGAAAATGCACAGAGGTTCCGTCCAAGATTTGGAGAGCTTGGCCTCTCCCTCCCAATTCTAATTCAAAAAGAATACCCCCTCATTCTCCCTCTCTCCTCCTTATTTATACTTTCCTAATTAGTTACAATAGGAATAACTAACTAGTCTATAGCTGGCCCAATAGGCTTGGGCTGTCTCGGCTTTCTCTGATAGACCTTACTAATGGGAGGTCTAACAATACTCCCCCCCCAAAAGATTGACCTTGTCCTCAAGGTGAAAAGAGGGAAACTGAGTCGCAATCGTCTCATAAGGCTCCCAAGTAGCCTCAAAATCGGGAAGGTCCTGCCACTGCAGCAGAACTTCAGCTGTTCTGGAAGGAGTGTTTCTGATGGCTTGGACTGCTGCTGGAAAAACCTGCAGTTCTAATTCTTTAGAGAGCATATTTGGAAGAGGTTGAGGTGTGACAGATGGAGAAAGAGCCCTCTTCAACAATGATGCATGAAAAACAGGGTGGATTTTGCAATGAGCAGGGAGTGACAATTGAAACGCAATATGGCCAATCTGCATGCTGATTTGATAGGGACCATAATAGCGAGGACTCAACTTTTCACTCCTCTTCTTTGCAAGAGACTTCAAACAATAGTGTTGCAGCTTCAAATAAACTCAATCTCCCACTGCAATAGTGACTGGCCTGCGAGACTGATCAGCATAATGCTTCATCTAAGCCTGAGCCTTAAGTAAATTGGTTTTTAAATCGTGCAGCAAGTGATCACGAGTCTCAATCATACTGTTCACTTCTTCAACTAAAGATGGAATGGTAGTTCCTCTAAGGAGGTGGGGAGGCTCCCTGCCATAGAGGGCTTAGAATGGGGTTAATTTGGTTGAGCTATTATAGTTAGTATTGAACCAGAATTTGGCCCAAGTCAACCAACGAGGCCACTGTTTCGGTTTAGAACCTGTAAGGCAGCGCAAATACGTCTCCAAACAGCGATTCACAACTTCAGTCTGCCCATCGGTTTAAGGGTGATACGCAGAGCTGAACTTGAGTTTGGTGCCAAATAGCCGAAATACAATATTTTAATATATTTTACTTCATCCACATTAATCTTTTCTTCGATATAGCCCTGTGCATTTCAATGGTTCAAATATTAGTTTATTAAAATTTGATATAAATATTATAAAGTTATAATTAACAAGCAGAAATTTTTATTCAATAAATAAATTCAATTAAACGTTCTAAGAATTTTAACTGTTACCTACTTAAAAATTTGTAATTAATAACTGATATTAAAATATTTTTTGAAATTTAAATAAAAAATGTGATTGTTTATTACAATAAGAGTAACGTGTGCATGTTTGAATATTACCATATATGATGAGTATATATATGTCATTTTTGCCATAACTACATTGTTTCCCTGAATTTAACTCAACTTGGAATACTTTACTTTTACTCATTAATTTCTTTGTCAAATTGAGCAACTATGCTTATAAGTACCGTTGAATAACGTTGAATTCAATCTTTTTCTGTATACGCATGGAAACAACCATCATTTATCCTTGAGTGTTAATAATATCCACCAAATTTACATGTCAAACCGGATCAGGCACACCTTATCCCTTATCAGTGTCAAGTACGCATTATATATTGGTAACTTCAGTCATAAAAAACGTCTGACACACGTTATGTAGTCTGTCTGCAATGCAGCAGGAGGAATAAAATAAGCACGCCAAGGTGCTTGTCTTATTATAAATATCCGTTTTAATACTATTAAAAATTTGCAGCTGCCCCGGGTGGTATCCTTCAATGTTTTTTTAATACAATATAGTCTTATTGTACATGAAAGCAACGTGAAAGCATAAATGACATGCTTCTGCGGCTGACATACTACGTCTCGTGTGTAGTCCAAAAATTGTCACACCAGTAATGGGAGCCTAATCACGTCATATGCTTTCATCAAATATTACATAGGAATCAAATTTTAAGTACGCGCGCCAATTGCAATTCGAATTTCATGTAGCTCGTCAGTAAATGACAAAAAAGAATTGATTTATCAAAATGCTTCACATTCAGAATAAAATTTAATTACTATTTTGGAATTGAAGGTCGAATTCGGATAACCCATGGACCCATGTTACATCGAGCAACTCACATGAGCGCTATCTGTATGGAAGTTTCTACCAACCCACCGTGCGCGAGCTTAGCAGATTGCAGAGCGACATGTAGATCAGACAACCACAAAGACGAACAAGTAGAAGCATCAATAGTACTGTTAGAGGTGGAAGCAGATTGGACAACCTTGTTCAGTTTGTTTATCTCCACGAGCAAGTCTGTGAGTAGGGAGATCCCGCGAACCACATCGCTGGAATCCTTCGTTGAACATGGCGTCGATGGCAATGACAGAGGTGACGGAGGAGGATATTCCACCACACACATATAATGCAGTTGTTATAAACCAATAAATGACTGCCGCACCGTGGATATTTCGACGGGTACGTATGTGTTGAATAACAACATTATTTGTTCCACACAGATCCACGGGCACCCCGTGTTGTTTTCTATGGGGACGTGTACAAAGGGAGGGAGGGGGGAAAGAGTTTTCCCGCAAGCTCCATGGCCTCCCCATGGATATTTCCACGACGACGTGTAATCAGTAAATAAATTCTGAGTTGTGGCTTTTTCCCGAGACCTCCACGGCTTATCCGTGGATTTTTTCACGTGTCCGTGTATTTCGAAGTTTATAAAACTCAGAGACCTCCACGACCCCCATGGATATTTCCATGGAGACGTGTAATCAGCAAATAAATTATGAGTTGTGATTTTTTCCCGAGACCTCCACGGCCTATGCGTGGATTTTTCCACGTCTCCGTGTAATTCGAAGTTCATAAAACTCAGAAACCTCCACGACCCTCCTGGATTTTTCAACGGGGCCATGTAATCATCAAATAAAAACTGCACTGAGGAGCTTTACCCCGACACCTCCATGGCCCACTCGTGGATTTCACCACGGGGTCATGTAATCCAGAAGGTAAAAACACTAAAGGTGGCTTTTTCCCGAGACATCCACATCCCCCTTGTGGATTTTTCCACCATACCGTGTAATCTGCAAATACAACAACCCAGTGCCTCACCACAAACCACCCCCTTCTCCCCGTCTACACGACAGAACCTCACCCAAAACCACACCTTTCTTCCATTCTTCATCTCTCTGCTCCCCCTAAACCCCAGTGCCTCACCCCACGGAGCCATTTTTCTCTCCATTACTCTTTCTCCCTCTGCGTCACACACATTTTCTTCCTCACCACACACCACCACCTCCTCTCTCAATCAACACCCATCACCCGGTCGACCGTGCACCGGATCTGCGCAGCCGCACCGTTCGCCCATGGCCATCGTCTCTTCCATCCCCAGCGGTTCCTTCACCTACCCGTGACACACCACACGGCTACCACGCCACCCATTCCCCTCCCCCAATTCACCCTCTTTTTCCTCCTCCCACCCCACCCAATCTGCTCATTTCCTCTTAATTTTTTCCTACAATCCACCATTTCCTCTCCCCTTACCCTTTAAACCCCACCTTCCTTTTCCTCCACCCCCTATTCTGTTTCATTTTTCCTTCAACTGTGTCCCTACGACCTTCCACTCTGCCGCCTCTATTTTCCATGGCTTCCAGACAAAAAAAAAGGGCTAAGTCTTCCAAGCCTTCTTCCTCCAAGTCCCAAGCAACCACCCCTCCGCCTAGAATACGAACCCGACAGTCTAAAGTGGCGGCTCCAACTCGAACGTCATCTAGTCGTGGTCGCCGGGCTACCACCCCTGAGGTACCTCCTTCCCCTCTCCATGGTAGGCGTGTTGTCGCCACTAAATATTTTGATGATGCTACTTTGGTTACTTTGGGTTTGATTGATGAGGTTCAACACCTGTTGGAAGCTATTGGTTGGTCTGATTTTGTTCGCATTAGGCGACCTACCTATAAGGAGCTCACCTTGGAGTTTCTTGGAAGTTTTCACTACCACATTCACCCGTATCTTCCCCATGATGTTGGACGTGTCAACTTTCGCCTTATGGGTCACGATTATGAGATCTCTATGCCTACACTCAATGCCATATTTGGTTTTCCTAACGATGGTTTACGCGAGCTGCCTCGCCCTTTCAACCCCCAGTCAGCCTGGGATTTAGTTGGCAGTCTTGGGAATTACACCGTTGGTCTCTCCAAATCTTCCTTGCTCATCCGTCATTCTTATCGCTACATCCACAAGGTCATGGCCAACACTATTTTTGCCAGAGGAGAAAGTCATGGCGTTGTCAACAAGGATGAACTTTTCATGCTTTCATGTATGATTCGTCGTGAGCCTGTTTGTGCTGGAATTTGGTTATGTCAACACTTTTCTCGTGTGTCCCACCAACAGCAGGGGTTAATTTGCATTGGTGGCTTGATTACTGCAATTGCGGAACATTTTGGTTTTGATTGTGCTACTTCTCCCTTAAAGCCCATTTCAGGCAACGATCGGATTGATTTAGCCATCCTTACATTCATGAACATGTGTGCTCCAGGTCCTCGTGGATATTACTTACTCCCATGTGCTCGAGTTGGTGGCCACCGCCAGGATTCTACTTTGGATTTGGAGGATGAGGGTGCTGGCGAGCGTCCTTCCCTCGCTGTTGGCATGCCGCATAATGCACCAACTCCGCCACCACCGCAGCCTGCACCTGCTACTTGGGAGCTTGTTCTGGAGCGGCTTGACAGGATGGAGTTGGGTATTGCCCAACGTTTCCAGGCTCTTGAAGATATCCAGCGCCAGCGCTTTGACCACATTGATGCTGAGTTACATGAATTGCGTCGCTTTCAGGATCCTTAGCTTTTTACATTTGTTTATCTTGTATGGGATTTTGTTTTGTTTCTATTCTCCTGCACTATCCATGGCTTGTACTATTCATCGCCTAGTCCTACATCTGTAAATCTTGCTTGACTCATGACTTTGCTTCATTTCTTTGCTTACTATGGATTGCTTACATTTTTGGTTTTATTTTCCTTAAGTTTCAATATTAATTTGTATCGCCCAAAATTTGACAAACCAATTAATACTTCAATCCGTGTGAACTATATGTTGCAAGTTCTGGTGTCATTAAAAAGAACTAACAAATGTAATGTTAATGTGATCAGAGCTGGAAATTGTTTCTTTTAAAAATAAAGCTTCTTACATAACTCTCATGTTTACAATTGTACATCACCAACCAGGTTATTCTATTGGAGTCTAATAAAACCAAAATTGAATAGGCCACCCCGATTTTTATTAATTCAACTACTCATAGTGCAAATTTATGTGTACACAAGTCATGCAAAGCAAGTATTATCACTCCTACTCTCCCAATATGCAGAAGCCATTCGTACTAAATTATTAAATCCGTTGCTTTATTTAGAACAGAAATGAAGTTACATAATTCATTAAGAAGTGCACCATATAATACGGTTCTTCAAAAGTAAGTTAACATCTCCACGAGACTTTGGATTTGGATTTTCCTACTGTGGATGACTGCACCATCAACAAGCAGGTGCTGCAGCACTCTTACTATGTTCTTTGTGCCTTCATTGCCAAGATGATGACTTCACAGCAATGGTATTTGCAGTTCCCTCATCATTGTAGCCATTTTCGTGGCCTGTTATCCATTATAAAGGAGACATATAATAAGTTAAGCATTGTAATTTAAGATTAATAAAATAAAGGGGAAAAAGAAAAGCCAAAAAAGACCTTTCTCCAAGTTAAGATGTGACCTACTCATTTAGATCAAGGGCCAATGTTACTTTGTTAGCAGATCAGATGCCAGACAAAAAATAGCATAATTTATGGACATTATTATTCATGCTCTCAGTCACTTAATGGGAGAAACTAGGTAAAGCATATGAATTCTATATATCTGTTTTTTTTTTTCATATTTTTCTACTTTGGTTGTTCAAACATTTCCATGTTCCTCAAGTTGTTCTACACTTACCACTAAAAGAAAAAGACGGACCAGAAGAAAATAGAAAGAACAATTCTTTTTTTCACTACATAACCAGAATTTGTATGGTTGACTTGCCAGGGATTGCAGTGTAAAGGCTTAGAAGGTCCAGGGTAAATGCTTACAACATATCAGATTAACTCAAAATTTCACAATATGTTAGGTTAATGATCCATGACAACAGTAGACTCTCTACTGTGAATACAATATCCATGACATTTGAGAGTCCTGTGGGTCTCCCCTTTTTCTCTTGCTTACTCCAAATCTATCTTGGACCTCTCAATTAACACCTCATATGGTCTAGGCTATTAACTTCTTTCAATTGCACTTATACATGTTCATTTTACACTCTAAAACTCTAGCGTATACCTTCCACTTCTAACCAAAACAATTTCCTTTCTGAATGCTATCATGTAGGTAAGCGAAGTCAACACAGGATCATTAAAATCAACATGGAATTGGGAACAATATTGGTGTACCTGCATACAACACAATTTAGGTAAATGCTTATATCACAGGATACATTAATTGTATACATATTCAAAAAGAGAATAACAACATAGACTGTTTTATAATTTATTAAAAGAAAAATAAAATAATAGCAAAAATATTGAAATATTGATAAATGAGTTCTCAGAGGATACTGTACAACCAACCCGTTGGTATATTGCAAGAAAAATGGTGAACTCAAGGCCAGACAGACTCCCCAAGTTAGTAGCATAAATGAATCCACATTAGCATTTAGAATGACAACAAAACAAAAAAAGCTGCAAAATAAAACTATTAAAGCCTGAATACTCACCTAAATAGTCCTTGTATTCAGAATCAACATAAGAATCCAGGAGGACAAAAAGAAAGCCAGCAAACCGGACTCAAATATAAACGAAATGAGAGAACATAAAATTTAAGAAAACTACAAAAGTACAAATGAGTCATTCAGAGATTTTCAATACAGAATACAGACCTTCCAACTTATTACAGGTCTCCTCAACAACTCACACCAAAATCCAAAGTACCTCTCAAACAAAGCATACTAAATCCTAATGGGAATGGGAATGATATTTCCCCCTAATTTAGATGATTAGCATATAGATGACAGGCTTGCCATAAAATATGGAAGAATGAGCATGTCTAGAGCTGGACGTAATCCTAGTGATAATGTCAGCAGTGTTATAATTGATAAAAGTGGGTTTTGGCTAGTTGTTAAATATATTTCGTTAGAAGTAAATATACTCTAATTACATGCTAATTGTTTGCCATGAATTATCCTGCTTTGTTTGTTCTTTTATTCATCTCTGCATATCTTTTACTTGCAACTTGCTAGTATTATCAATATTTACATCTTCCTTTCAGGCTCATCAGTCATCATTTCCTTCCTGTCTCTCAAACTTTACCTCAAATTAATAGACACATGGAAAGGTTTGCATGAACTCATTCAATCTATGCTGGTCTAGCCCTAATCATGAAGTTTGACCTAATTTATGTCATAATTCTCAAACAACCCATGCATTAAAGTTGGCATAAATTAGCTTGGTTTTTGGCCTAAGTTATGCAACGGTGAATTTTGTTCACTATCATAATTTAGCTTTACATGGTAAAAGAAAACTATTCGCTAAGGATTAAAAAGGAATTATTTCACGTATTGAACCCCTAAATATTAGCTTTCAATTGGGATTCATAGTGAACAATTCTACTTTGTGTAGCTAATGTTATGACCAAACCAACACGTGCTGCCACAAACTGTAAATATGCAGAGAGCGCATTGGCTTTGACAAAAATCAAGTTTTAATGGAAAAAGGTCATGAGATGGAATTTATATGCAAGGGAGCATTACATGTCATCTCTCAAATGCAGATAACAGTGCTCAAATACTGAATTAAAATCCCAAAGACATATCATCCCAGTCCCTAACAACCGACATTTCTAAATCAAAATCCCCCCAATGTGGTTTATCGACCCATATAATACTTGCACAATATACACGTGTTCTCCTGCCAAAAGATGACTCAACTTTGGTATCCGTCAAAATCAACAATTAACCAGAGGCAACATATTCAAAATGGTTTTAAGAAAAAAATTCTGGATTATCAAATGGTACAAATGACAATGATAAAAGGGAAAGACAGAGACCAAATAATAATGGTACAAGCATCAGCATACGCAATCTTGAAGAGAGTAATGGTTCAAACATTTTGTCAAGTATGTAATATGCAACCAAAACAAGAACAAAGAAGATTGAAAAAACCAATATACAACCTCGCACCTGGGCTGACGAGCAGCAGTGACGCGCAGCGGCAGCTAGCCGGTGACTGATGAGTGGCGGCGGTGACCTTGCACCTCCATCTTCGCTGCATTTGACGTTCACTGAAGATTGCATCTTAAACCAGTCAGTTTCAAATTTTGCTGCATCCGACGGTGTTCCTCTTTCGCTAGGGATTGCATCTCAACCCAGAAATCCCTGAACCCACTTCCATCAGCACAATGATTTACTCTTCAATCCTACGGATTGCATCTTGCGATTCTCTCTATATTCAGAATTGAAAGACTGAATTGGAATGCTAATGATGGATTCCTTTTTGGGCTCTTACATATAAATGAAAGACTGAAAAGAGGAAGACAAAGAAACTCTATCTGGAACAGTGATTCTCTCTTCCACGAAATGACCATTTTGGCAAACTCAAATTCATCGGGTAACCGGTCCTAAATCACGACCGTCAATTTATTTTATTGATATATCAACGCCTATTGTAACAAGGTGTACGGTACACCCAAAAAACAAAGGTGTACCTTAGACGTCGCCCCAAAGAGGAGAACAATAACAAAAAACGAAAACAAAGAGGCAGACTTCTGATTGAAAAAATATTATATACAATTGATAATATTATATAAATGATATTTACAAAAAAAAAACAATTAAAATATGTACAATGCTATTGGTATGATCAGTTTTTCATGGACACTTCTTACTCCTTACTTTTATTTGTGATTTTTTAAATCGTCTTAATGTGAATAAAGAAAGAAATATAACCAATTAATATTAAAATTAGAGAATAAGGAATGCAAATAAACAATTAAGAGAGAAAAAATTTTCTTTTAAGAACATTTTAATTTCTTTTTCATACATTTTTTTTATACAACAAAAAGTTTAAAAATTAATGTTTTAGGTTAAATGTTTCAAAAACCAAAAAACTCACCATTTTAATAATAGGACAAATCAATGTTTTGAAAGCTAATTCGGAGAATAAATCGACAACATTTTTGAAGCAAGATTTGATTAATTCAATTTATAATTAAATGGTAATTAAATAAAAAATATTCGAAGTGAAAACATAATATTATTCCTAATCACTATCAGACTTTAAAGAAATAATAAAAAAAAGGCTAGAGTTAATTTGATTTGTTACTTGGTAATCTCTTAAAAATAATAATTTTATTTATTTTATTTTTGCCCTCACCCCATTTTTATCGCATGCCAAAGTTTAAGCAGAAGTTATCGTTGTGCTAGTGTCAGTATACGTGCCCTTCATTCACATATCACCTTCATCGTTCTTGTGTGCGTGCTGCTTGCTGGGTTTGCTCTTTGCAGTTGCATTGCACTCGTAATTGGACACTCTTATACGTCCTTCCATTTCCACACTGAATAAAACTCTCTCTCTCTCTCTCTCTCATTTCGAACTTCAACTTCACCAACCAACACAAAACAAAACGCATTCCACAACCAGAAGAACCAAAAACGAAGAATCAAATTCATCTTCATATATTCTTCACCTTCTCGCAGAAGCTTAGATGTGCGCCTCCACCGCCAGAAGAAACCTATGCACTCTCAGCTCCCTCTTCCGTTCCAATTCAACCCGCAAACCCAAGATCCCTCCCTCTCCCTCTTCTCTCCGACCCTCCTCCATTGCCCAAGACGATGACTTCAACCTCTCAGCCACCCACTTCTACCCTGCCTCTCCCCCAGGTACTGCAACTCACTCCCAAACTGCCTATATTGCAAACAAACACACCGTGTTCCAATCAAGTTTCAATTTTTACCCCTACCCATCTTTACCCTTGTCTTCATTTCTTGGTTTTTTTTTTTTGTAACTAACCTTCTTTCATTTAATGGGTTTTGTTTTTGTTTTTTTTTTTGGAGCAAAAAAATTGAGCTTTGTGATCAAACGCGTTGGTTTAGTTTGTTATATTGCGGGACTCTCTGTATTGTTGGGCTATTTGGGTTTGTAATAATATCGTTTTTCGAACGTTTTGGTGCAGAGGACTCGCATAATGTGGATGCCACGACTACGCAGCTTTCTTCTATATTATACTGTAAGTGTTTGTGAAATTTACTGTGAGAATATGAAAAATAGTGTAGAGAACTAAGATGAGCTGCCTTGGCTTATCTTGTAATTTTTAAACTTGTTTTTATCATTCTTGAAGAGCAATGCTACTTATGCACACTTGTATACAGATCTTCACATTTTCCACTATCTGATTCCACTATCTGATTACCGTTTTCTGCACACCTTCATTCTGATTTTTCCACCTATGCCTGATGTGTATCAAGCATTATTCTTCTCGAAATGGTTGATTATATCAATGTGTATGTGCTCTTTCTTTTTGCAGCTCCCCCAGTGAAGAGACCTGTTCCCCAGGAAACTAATGATGATGAAGAAAAAGGGAAAAAAATGCTAGATATACCGTGGTTTCCTAACCTGTCTCGTGGTGATATATCGCTTAAACGGAAGGAGGTAACTCGCGAGAGGAAACAGAAATGGATTTTTAAATGCATGGGCAATGACCGTTTTGACAGGTTTGTTAAAATGTGTGCAAATAAACTAGGAACAAAAGCTACCCTTGATTTGTTTGGTAAGTTGGGTCTAGAAACCGGTGTGAAAGAGTACAATGCATTGATAAAGGTGTGCGTAAAGAAGGCTAGGGCAACTAATGATGAATATGTTGCTATAGAAGAAATGAGTAAGGCCTTTCACCTTTTCAAATTAATGAGGGAACGTGGTTTTCAGCTAGAAGAGCAAACGTATCACCCACTTCTTCAGTATATAATTGACATGGGTCTGGTTCAAGAATTTCAACTTTTCTCTGATGTTATCAAAGCCGAGAATCCCAGTTCAACTTCACGATTGGGTTACTATGAGATGATGCTGTGGATAAAGGTTAACAATGAAGAAATGATTCGAGATATTTGTGAATATATTGCAGTCGAATATAGTGAAGACACTTCTGCTTTACGAGGTTGGTTAATCTATTTTTCATGTGCATCAATTTTTCATGACATCCAATTGTAATAGAAATTTTTGTTTCATGTGGTACTAAAGAAACTTAACTGGATTCAATTCTTGTTGCAGAAAGTTACTTATTGGCTCTTTGTGAAAGTGATCGGAAGACGCAGATTTTGGATGTGTTGAAAGATATAGACATAACTAGTCTTTCATCTGCAGAATCTATATCAAATATATTCCAATCGTTAGGCAGGCTACTACTGGAATCTGTTGCAGAGAATTTACTTTTGGATCTGAGAGCACGTGGTATGATTATGGTCGTATTTCTTATCTATGCACATTTGTGGATGGTATCAGAGGTGGCACACTGTTCTGTTTTAGAAATAAGACATTTTTTATATATGTTTTCCTTTTTATCTCTCAATTCTGTTTCTCTTATGTTTTATATATATTTTCTGTGGTTTTGTTTGGATTTTGGAATTAACATTATTATATAGAATAAATTGGAATTAGTTTAAAATTATAATTCTAATGTTTGGGCTACATAATAACAGTTAAAATACAATTATACATATATTTATAATTTTCAGTTTTCACGACTTAGAAGCTTTTGAAAAATAATTCTTTTAATTTTCATAATTTATACATGTATATTTTTAATGATCATATTGACAAGCTTATTTTTTGTTGTCTTCCATTTATCACTAATTTTTCATTTATTATCTCAGTTGTGGCAAGCTCACAGTATGTAGAATGAGCAAATGGAAGCTTACAATATAGGAACCTGACACCAATATATTGCAATACAATTTGGCTATAGATCTAGTGTAATTTTTCCCAATTGAGGTTTAATTGTAGTTGGAAAACAAATATATCCCTGTATCTCATAAGAAATTCTCCAAATAAAAGCACATGCTTTGTAAAACCCCTTCAACTCTCCTTCCTTGAAAGATTTGCTTAAATTTGGCCAGAAGAGTTTGTTGCAAAGCCGTAACTACCCAAAGCTCAAAATCCTAGAGAATGGGGAAGAGGAGGAGGAAAGATGCAAATCACGGCAACCAACAGCAACAATGCAGTCAAGACTAAAGTTGAGGAAGGACTGGTGAAGGGAGAGAGGGGTGGTGAATGGTGATAGGGGAGGGAAGAAAGGTGGAGAGATGTGGGAATGGGTTGGGGTTCAAAGGGTAAGGAAGGGGCAGGGGGGCAAACCAATAAGCCCAATATAGCCAAAAAGTAATCGATTTTCAACTGAGAGGAAGATATTGTGAGTTTGTAAATCAGCTAGATAGAAGAATCAAGAGAGAGAAATAAGTCGGAGGAGAGATGGAGAGTATATAGCAGCAGTGCACTGGACTTGGTGATCAGAGCAATTATCAGGCTTTGTGCAGTATCAAACTTTTGCAGTTACAGCCTTCAGTGGTGGCTGGTGAGTGACATTTGGAGCTTCAAATCACTTACAGAGATGAAGAGAGATGGACAAGAGAGACAAACTTGTTTTAATGTTTTATCCTAATGGAATTGTAATATTTAGGGAATTGTTTGGGTTTTAACTCAGTTATTTTACAATAACTAGGAATTGTCATGTGGAATTAGAATACTAATTCTAAAAGGTGTGCCAAGCTCAGTATTTGGAATTAGAAGCTGAATTCCAATTCTGAGCTCAATTCTAACCACCAAATAGGGTCTGATATAAATTAAAACTACAAGAATCTATTTCTTAGCCAAAAAGAATAAGTTGTTGTTGAATGTTATATCTAATTTCAAAGTTTTGTTGAGGTTGCAAATGCACCAATTTAGGTTCTTCTAATGCTCTGCCAATATTTATCTGGAGTAGTAGTGGATGGTGAAAATCTGTTATCCTCCAGAAGGCTTAAGTATGAACTTCCTCTATGAATTTGCGCCCTGTAAGTATTTTAATGAGTGATTCTTATGTAATGCAGATCATGATTCAGATGATATTTCAAACTTCATTGCTAGTTATGCTGTTAGCATTCCAAATTTAGCGGTGAGGAACTTCTCATGAATGCTGCTGGTAATGTCCTTGATGCTATGTGATACTGGGAGGCACTTCTGCCTGTCTACAGTTTGCTTCATCCTAGAGCTATGTTTCTAGTTTTACATTTTAAAGTGACTTGAGACTTCAGTCACAATGGATGTTGTATGAAATCCAGTTTGCATTTAAAATGTGTTTTCCATCTCAAAACATGTTTTATAAGCATTTAAAATGTTTCAAAACTGATTTTGCCCCATTTGACTGTTTTCGGCCAAAAAGAAAAAGTGATACCAATGCAAGGCGAATGGTGTGCAAATAGATACCTTAATAGGTGCCTAGGTAGATAGGCCCGGTTATAAGATATACTACATACCTTATTCACTTTATTATTTTGTAGAACCATATGCTGAAAGTGTTGGGAGATAAACTGTTCTGTATTTTCAAATAGAGGGCATGAGGGAAAGGGGGGGGTGTGTTTGGAAAAGGGTTTCTCCCGCTCCCCAAATAAAAAAAAATGTAGAGAAGTATTGAAATTTACCGTTATTTTGAACTATGTTTTAACAAATGAATGAAGTTGGCCCTGAAAGTTGTGAGTTTTTCCATTAGAATCACTGCCTTTTTTGTTTATGATTTTTATATGTTTTCTTATATAACTTTATAATGTTGGTGATCAAGTTTAGATTTACTTCTTATAATGGTAATTCATGGTGAAACTTTTTCTACTGTGCTTCTTATCTCTCTCTCTTGCCATGTAATTTGGCTCATTACATTCAGAAGTTTCCCACAATTATCTGTTTTATATCTTTTTATATTGCTGTTTACTATGTGAATGTGAAAAATAAACTAGCACTCCAGGTTCTCCTTTCTGTTCCCTTTTTATTTTAAATAAGTTTTCTATCAATACTAACATTTTAAAGTACTTTGTATATTTAGCGTATGCCATTGATAGCAGAAGGTTCTTCAAAGTGGTTTGTGATGCAGATTTCTTTTGAAGTCTCTCAAAGCTTTATGGATTACTATTTGCCTTATTTTGAGCAGGAACTACTTAATCCTTCTTTACTGCCATGAGGTTTCAAACCATTGTGCTTATATATTACAAAAATGCATAATTGCTTGTGAAAGTTTTAAGAAATGTCGGCAAATGCTTTTGTTTAGGAAATGTTATTCGGCATAATATTTGCCTAGTTGCCTAAAGTAGTTGTATGTTATGAAAAAATGGTTTTATTTTTGTGTTTTCTTATTTGTGTTGTTGGTAATGTGGAAGGTGGAGGATATCATCTCAAAAATCCAGGATTTGCACAAACTATTGGAAGTTTCACCTTCATCCTCATCATATGAAAAGCTCATTTTGTATTGTTGTGACTTATGCAAGGTATAACCTTCTCCTTTTTTCATTTTCGCATCATGGGTTTCCATTGGTTGCAAGAACCTCGTCCATGAGAAGAAAAATAAAAAAAGCTAGAAGGAAAAGTGATAAAAAGGCAAGTGCCCCTTTGAACACTGAACACTGAAACACTGCTTCAGGCACCCATCACTTGCTTTACCAGTCTATAAACAACAAACTTTGAACAATTGGAAATAGTAATCTATTTATTATTCACAGTAAATTTTGTCAAAAAAATTGATTATTCACAGACTAAAGTAATTTCTTCAGTTTTTTTTTCAATTTTTCCACCATAATTGACATTGCTGGTTCTTCCTTTGCTGCTGTTAGAGAATATTTAGAATATCTTCTGATTATCTTTGAAAATCTTTTGAATATATTGTGGAATCAATTAGTTGTCTAATTGAGGAAGCAATCTTAGGATTCTGATATCATTATATTTTTTGATTTGTTTCCTTATTTAATCAGGTTATTACTCTTATTGTTAGTGGGCTTGGGCTTGTACTAATAGTACTAGTACTTGACCTAATTACTAATATAAATAGAGTAAGAGTTTTAGGTTAAGGTTTTGTATCACCTTACAGCTATCAACAATATTTTCAGTTTATTACATTTAGCCGTCTCTCTCTTTTCCTTCTTCCCTAACCCTAAATCCATTATTCTTAACAGCTGTAATTGGCATCACTTCTTTCCTGATTGATATACCTGTCCACTGACATTTGAAGACTTGACTAGTCTCAAGGATTTCTACTCATAAGAAAAGAATAGGGAAAAAAAAAGTGATATCACCCAACACTCTCTCTGCTGATGCCTGACCTCCTATCACTAACTTCAAAACCTATTTGTAATGTACTTCTTTGTACAATGTCACAGATGACCCTTTATTCCCATTTAGAGAGTGTTTGAGCCCCTAAATCATTGACTTGGAAAATAGTTCCTTGAGCCTGCCATGCACATTGCATCTTTTTTCCTTTAATGCTGGAGAGGCTGGTCTCTTCCGGAGTTTTCTGAAAGGAATTTGACATCCCCTTGTTTCTGTCACTAGGAAATTATCTGTTTCTTCAAAAAGACAGCGGTCAGGAACAGACAGAAAAGAAAGTAATAATCACAGGCCTGAGCAGTTATTCTATCCTGGCCTCTCTTGAGTCAAATCAACATGTCCTAATATCTGGGACTGCATCTAAATGTACAATATATTCCTTCTTTTGTATTTCCCTTATTCACACTACTCTGATTCAGCGAAGCCTGTGTTTTCTTCAAAATCTTTTGCAGGCTAGCTTGTTGAATGTAAAAGGCCTAACTTTAGTCAATTTTAAAAGTACTTTGGATTTGTCTTCATTATGTTCCACCAGCCCACTAGCTACAAAAACTTACCCCACTCATTCTGCTCTCTGCTTGATATAAACTACTTCCTTCCTGGTCTGTGGCATTTGTTGATAAGTGTGAAATTTTACTGATCTCCTTTAGTTACCAACTGCTAATTCCTCTCATCCCTGCTAAACGATACCTTTCTGAGATACTCACCTAGAAAGTGATATATCCTTATAATTTACAAACCATATAAACGACAATAGTCTCAAGACTTCCCATTCCAGACACTTAACCCTCAAAACATTGAGATTCTCTGGTTCTGTAGAAAGTCCAGCAATGGGAGGTCAATTGCACTTAGGGGGGAGAGAGAGGGGGAGAGGGAGAAGGAGAGGGAGAGGGAGAGGGAGACGGAGAGAGAATTATTATAATTTCATGATTCTATGTTCTATTATATTTATTTGTCAGAGATCTTAATGTGTTTGATTCATTATGCCAGTTACTTTACGAAGTAAACTTTTCTGTTTTGCATATACCTCTAGAGACTGCATTTGAATTGAATTCTTTAAGGTTTACGTTTAAATGCAGGTGGATGTAGCTCTTGATATTGTTGATAAAATGTGTGAAGTAGGCTTTACCTTGTCAACTGAGATGTTACAGTCCATATTACAAATTTGTGAAGAAACCTATGAATATAATTTGGTATGACACATCTTCCATACAACAGCTCCCTTGTTTCTTCTTTGTGTTATAACTTAATTAAAAAATACTCATTCGTCTCTTTTCACAACATTTATCATAATTTTTTTCCCTTAAACTTGTATTTTTTTCCCTTAATGTGTTATAACTTACCTTGATATTTTTTTTCCCTTAATTAAAAAGCAATCAGTGTTTGAGTTGTATCAAACACCTGTAATGTTTTCATCCTAAAAAAAAAGAAACTGTCTAACGTTATAGCAAACTGTTAGGAGAAGTTTGAAGAATAATTTTATTTCTTATGCACCCCCTCATGTGAAAGTTCTTTGGACTCAAAGGGAGGACAGAGTATAGTCATTACTACCTTGTGCTGAAATTTAATTTAACTATGAAGAGAATGGGGGTGGCATTATTTAACTCCCAAACACTTGGTTATGGAGGGTCTAATACCACCTTACATTTTAACCTAATAGCTTAAAATGTAAAGTGAAGGTGCAAGACTGGGTGAAATCTTGCTTAATTATAATGAAAAGGACAATATGGTTCGTTCTACAACATCATATAGTGCCCAATTTTCATAAAATTTGACCCTTTTCGGCCGCAATTATCTAACATGGCGAGGTTGCTTAGAAATGACCAACACAACTTTTAGAATACTTTTGTCAAAGACTCATGGCTTGCCATTTATACACCATTCTTTACTTAAGCAAGGTAACTGAATGTCTGGGGGCAAGAAAAGCCTTTATCATATCAGAATATCAGTGAGAATTACATAATGGAATTTATGCTTCCTTTTTGCATTTCTGTATTTTCATGAAATTGCATACATAAAGAACAAGTAGAACAGATCAACAGAATTCAATTTTAACGTTTTATGAGAGCTTCATGATTTTATGCTGAAATTAATTGTGTGCTAACCTTTAATTGTTTGAAGCCTTCTCTATTATTCAGCATATTATGCTGATATTTGTTTTTTCTTTTCTTCCTTGCTTTACTCAAAAATCAAGGTCCATCAAATCTATTCCATCATATGTCGCTACCATTTGGAGTTGAATGGTGAAATATGCAGGTGTTTGGTACACTTTTGCGTGAGGATGAAAGATGTAAGTTTTACCTATTTTGTTTACGTGGTTGCATACGTAAGTTTTCTACTATCTGATCTTTTAGGTTGGTGAATCCTTTGCTATGAAGGTCAACTTTGCAGCAAAATTTATATTTATTTACTTTTTAATGCAGTTTGAAGGTGCATACAAGATGGCTGATGACTTAGAGGAAATGAATTTCAAACCTACCACTGCCATGTACAATGCTATAATGGCAGGATATTTTCGAGAGGTGACATTCTTGGATTTGGAGGATACCTCTGTTCTCACTCTCAGACTTTCTACTATTTGTCCAACCAGATTTGAATGTTTTGCTTTAATTTCAAAAGTAATTTGGCAATTTTTGTTGTTTCCATTTTCCAACAATAAGTTCGAATAGCCTCTTGACATGCATGTCTAGAGGCTTCAGAAAGATTGCATGGACATTTATCTTATACACGCTAAATATACATATAGATGGATATGTAAATAGTACATTCAGGCCCGAGCTTCTGTTTTAACTTTTAATACCAAACTAATAATTGAATGTTGGAGATATTGATTGTTTTTTGACCAAGGGGTTATCCTCCTGATCTTTTCTCAGGACTTTAATCTGACTTGAATGTATTTTCTTCTTCTGGTCTCATTGGTATTTGAGGAAGGGCCCGAAGGGCTTGTTCTGAATAGATTCTGGACTAACGAACCACTGCCTGAAATTATCTTCCCCACCTCACCTTTCTCTCTCATTAGTAGTCATACCAGGGTTTAAAAGAGATAGTATTCCAGCCATTATTCTTCTTGATTGGAAGCCAAAATTTTGATGAATTTCATAAAAGTTGCATCATGCCAAATCATGACTTAAAAGAAGTGCAACTGTGATGTTGTACCTGTTCTCCTGCCCCCCCAAACAAAAAAGGTCACATTTTCAATGCCACTATTTCACGAGGACTGAAGACAGATTTGTTTCAAATGGCTCCAAATTCTTAATTATGTCTTGTGAGGGCTTGAAGAACAAATTCTAATACTCGTCTGAAGAACAGGGAAGACCTGTCAATTTACCTGTATTAGGCAGTTTTAAGATCATGATCTTCATTTAGTTGATTGAATATAATTAAACTTCGTCCATATACCCTCACGCTGAAAAGATTGGGTTCTATATAACATGATGCTAGTTATAAATAAATTACTTAGGTGATTGCATCTAAATCTTGGCAGGGAGCTGTTGTCACGTTCATGCCCAGTGATGAATTTAATTACCACTTGTGGACATTAAAACCTTGTATTTGTGGAGATTAGGCAAGGTCATTCGGCCAACCCTTTGCTTTCCATTGGATTATTCGCTTCAAATCATGCTAATGGTTTCTCTAGATGATGTGTTAGTAGGAATATGGCTGTTAATAATGGTCATGGTTATCATAATAATAGTTATATAATCTTTAACATGCTGAGATGACCTGTGAAGATGTATTTAAGGCATTTTCTATTGTGGATCTGCGGATGGATTGGAGAGCTCTTTTGAGTTTATTTACTTCTATTTTCTTCCCCATTTTTGGTTGGTCTAGGAGGATTTTTTTATGCTCTTTTATGTACTTCTCTTCTTTCTCTTAATGAATTTGTTTAATAAATAAGTATTTAAATAAAAATTTTGAATCTGCTTCAAATAATGCATTCCTTTTCTCACCATTTTCTGAAATTTTGTAGAAAAACATCAGTGGTGGGTTGAGGGTCCTCAAGCACATGCAAGGTGCCAATGTAAAACCTAATTCACAGACTTTCAGCTATTTGATTGGCAATTGTGAAACAGAAGAGGATATAATCAAGGTAATTTGAGTTTAATAGTATGATAGTAATACTTCTCTCTAAATTGGGCATAACCTCTTATGTTTGGGTCATTTTGTAATTTTTCATCCAGTGTTCTTGTCCAAAGGTTATTGTAACTTTTAATGTTGACATGGTCTTCAACATTATTTGCTTTCTGAAAATAAAAGGTACTATTCAATCATATCCCACCTCTAGAAAGAATCCAAGACAAAAATGAACTGATCTTTCCGTTAGTCTTTTTTGGTCCCAGATCTGTGTTTCTGAGCTTCGTTGAGTATATCATGTTTAATGTATTATGCCGTGGCTACACCAAGTCTGTGATTGTTTTCTTTTTGTCTAATTATGTTGACATTGTGATGCTGTCTTTTATTTATGTTAGGAATTAGCGGGGGGTTATACAGTGATGAGCTTAGGCACTAAAGGCACCACTTTTAAGTTTTAATCATTTATACTTCCCTAAAACGATGATTTAAAAAAGATACTCATGTGGTTGCAGCAAACAATATTAAGGATTTGCTTGCCTTTGGAAGAAATTGAGAAGGATTTTACTTTCCATTTAGGGATGGGAAGTTGTTTCCATTTCCTAGTTTGTACTTGAGGCTACGTTTTGGTTATATTTTATCGCTAGAATTGAGCTTTTTTGGTGGTTAGAATTATTCTATTTTGATATATTAGTAAATTGTAAGTCACTATTATTATTATTAACATGCTACAATTCATAATCTATAACAATATACTTTTCATTGACTTTTTTCAACAATAATTATACAGAACTTGAAGCAAAATGTTAAAATTTATTTAATAAAATTTTGAGTATTCATGCTATTGTCAAATGGCAAAAATATAGTCTCCAAGGTTCAGCTTTATATGATAGAAAAAGAAAAGATAAGCCCTCTTAATCTTCTTCAACTTTCCTGATAGCTGTGTAGTTTTTCAACTTGCTGACCTGTTTAGTGCGGCTCTGTCTATTCACTTCTTGTGTCAACTATTTTATGTCCTGCTTGTTTTATATGTTTGGAAGCCTGGGCCATTAACAACTTGTTGGGATTCTCGTTGGAAGTTTCACAGCCTAGAACGGGTTTCACCTAGTATTTTCAATAATCTCTGATAATTTGCATGTGTGTACACATAGGCCAAGTTTGTATATATTGGCTTGTGTCAATTTCATGATCTAATGACAGGGCTGAAATCGATGAACTTCTGCAACTTATATATATATATATGTGTGTGTGTGTGTGTGTTTTTCAATTCTGATGCAATATTATATTACCATGGATTTTTGTGAGGGATTCAATCTCCATTTTAACACAACCATTGATGCCAAAAAATATAAACATGATAAATAACTGTTAATTGTTCATTTGATGCATACATACTAGTAGCTGCATTAATACAGTTTTGATGAATCGATGTAACTAAGATTTGCTGTTAACAGAAGTTCTGAAAGCTTAAGATTTGGTGTATCAATGTTTTTGAGATGCTAATTAGAATATTTTCTTGTAGTATTATGAAGAACTGAAGCAATCTGGAATCCAAGCTACAAAGCAAATTTATATGGCCCTTATTAATTCATATGCAGCTTGTGGCAAATTGGAGAAGGCAAAACAGGTATGGGTGCAAGCAGCAAGGCTGCTGCCTGGCAGTACATTCACTGGCACCAAAAGGAATATAGATGCATTGTGCAAGCATTAATAACTAGCTGATTGAACTTGCATATTGATGAGTAGCTGCATGTAGATTGTCATGTTTACACAATTATTTCTGACAGTAAATTTTATCTAACCAATTTGATAGTATTAACCGTAGTTAATTTCTGAACTAGTAGGAACTAGGCTTGACTTTGAAGTCCATTTTGGTATGAAGTGCGAAGATTATTGTGCGGGGTTTGAACTCTGCTAATTTAGCCTACTATAGTTCTTCTGCTTTAATTTTATAACGCCAACTGCAGTTACAAGTACAACAAAAGCTTTTTTCGTTCCTATTCTAAATATTCTTATTGTCTGTTTGGTTCTAGATAACTATTGTTCATGCTTTCTATTCTCAGACTATAAATATGTTTGGATTTGATTATTTTGGGGCAAATAATCACTTTTTTTTCAAATGCTCTCTTAGTAAGATTTTGATTAAAAGTTGTTTTGAACACAAAATAAGATAATCCAAACACACATTATATTCATAAATTGACAACTTATTATCAGGAATGCCATTTTACTTATTTGTAAAATGATCTATTTTTTTTTCCAAAAATAAAAAACTCCTTTCCAGACCTAAATCAGCTCTTGTATTATGAACTGTGAATATGAGATTGGGCAGGTTAATAATTTACTAAGTAAATAAAATCAGCCAAAATTTATTAGTTTCTCCATAATGTGTAAATCTTCTGTGCTTTTCTACACTTTTCCTTTTCTTCTTTAATAGGTCTTCTCATTTACAGTTACATCTTACAGAATCCTTTTGGAGTGACTTTGAAAAATGCAGAACATCTTATAAATAACCTCTTTCTTCATTATTCATGTAAAGCATAAGTTATGTTTCTTTTTACAGGTTGTTTTAGATCCTAACATACCAATTAAGAGCTTAAATGAAATCAAGAGTGTACTTGTCTCAGCTCTTGCATCGCATGGGCAATTGCGTGAGGCACTTCTTGTTTATGAGGAGATTAAGAAAGCTGGACACAATTTGGAGCCAAAAGCTGTTATAAGTCTCATTGTAAGGTTTTATATTATTAGTAATCTGTATATCTTCTTCTTTCAGCTTTATAACTAATTATAGGACATTCTTAGGAGGAGGTCACTCGATTTGATGGAGAGTTGGATGGGTTACTTATCCTACTTAAGGAATTGAGTGATCCAAACTATTGGGTTGATGGTTGCTTCAGAGTTATCCTGTATTGTGTTCAGAACAAGCATTTAAGGTTTGATTTTTTCTCTCCTATATTGAATTTGTTTGTATTAAAATTGTATTCTTCAATTTGCATGTGTTCATACTTCACTGTATTTGGGTCAGTTCTGCTATTGACTTATTCAAGCAACTCAAGGATATGTTTGAAAGTGATGAATTAGTAATGGAAGCTCTCTTTGATGCGGTGAGTTCTGGTTCCCTTCCGATTGAAACTTGCTTTCAATATTATATGAATGGATACGTTGGGTTATTAATACAGTGTGTGTAAGTTTGAAACTCTATCAGGCTGCTGTTTGTTATGGATCATGAAATATTGTTATATTGGGGATTGGCAAAATTTAGACTGTTTCTCCTCTTCATCACGATGTTTGTTCTCACTGGCAAGTGTCTTATTGATATCAACTTTGTTCCATGTATGTATAGGTATTTTCTCTAATTGCCGCATCTGAGTCCACACATCTGCAGATTGGCCTGGACTTGCTTTGGGCAATCAAGGATGAGCTTGGCCTTGTGCCTTCACGGCAATGCCTTGATTTCCTTCTAAGTGCTTGTGCCAATGCTGGAGATTTGAATAATGCTCGTTTGATTTGGAGAGAATATGAGGTTACTGGATTTCCTTACAATGTATTAAGTTACTTGAGGTAAGTTGTAAGCCTCTTCCTTCCATTCCCTCGTCCTGTTTGAGCTTTTCAATGGTATTTATTTCCCTTTGCCTCATAGTTGTGCCTATAAATTATTTCCATGGTTGTAGGATGTATCAGGCACTTTTGGCATCAGGAGACTATAGATCTGCTAACTTCATACTCAAGAAAATTCCAAAAGATGATGCCGAGGTTTGTTCTGTCATCAAAGCATGTCAAGATACTTACCATGATCCTACCTCTGTAGGAATGAAGAACAAAAAGAAAGGAAAAAAGAAAGAAAAGAGGGAGACTTGAATACAAGTTCCATTGGTAGGGGGGAGAGAGAAACGGATATCTGCCCTATTAATTTTTGTGGCTTAAGAAATGTGCTTCACAAAGGGTGGTGCATTCTGACATTGTATCCATCTTATGTTTATTTAGTTACAGAGTCCTTTGCTTGCTCCCCTACCTACGTGATTGGTAAATTGTACGCTAAATTTGGCCATCATTAAAGTTAGTTTGAGTTCATGTTGAGGCTAGTGCCAGGCTTGACTTGCTCCAGATTCTGAGCCCTGACCCTGGCTAAACCTTTCATTTTTAGCTTGAAAAAGGTGCGCTTTGAATGTGAAGGCTGGCAGCTGCAACCAGTTGTACAAGGCATGAGTGCTAACATCCAAATGCCATCTTTCACAGAATTGAATCTCTGCTCCCCAGGATAATTGATAGTCTCTGCATCTAAAAAAGAGGAAAGAAAAACCTGAATGCATCGTTTTCTCAAATAAAACCAGTTTACATGCCCCAGAATTCTTTAATCCTATCTTTTAGAGGTATGGTACCCTGTCAGTGCTACTAAACATGTATCTTTTATTCTACAGTGAGTTTCCCTGCATGGATTGAATAAACTATAAAGAACAATTTGCTTATTGATTCAGCAAGTACTACAGATCACAAAATTAACTCGGAATAGAACATGGGCCATGTGAAAAAGTTTGAACATGATGATGGCTTTTAAGAGATTCTAGCAACCAAACCAATAATGTCGAGCTGTTTTGGATGAGCAATTATAACTTTGTACAGATTCTTTTTCATTCGTTGTTTCTGCTTAAGTTTAATTCATTATGGATCCAAAGCTCTAAGATTATCACAAAATGAGTCAATAATTAGCCCAAAATTGTATCCATATGAATATGGACGTCTAGAGAAAGGTCTTATGATTTGATTATCTAAGTTACGAGGCAGCACCATCCACCACTAAGAAACGAACGAGAGAAAAAATCTTCTTACCTTTCGAGACATCCTCTAGAAATGGGGAAATATTTCTCCTAGTAATGGAATGTCATTCAAAAAGATTTAACAAATGGATAATTTCACTCCAAAATTCAATTGAATTCTGTTACGCATTAATGTTCACTTTTATGTCATTAGAGTAAACATATGAATAAAAAATCTTTTATAAAAGGCTGCAATAGTCTTATATTCTTCCCCTTTTTATATGTAAATATAGGTATTATGAGAATGAAAATTATGCTATAAGAGTGCCTAGGCACGAGGAAAGGATGAAACCCTGGCATCTTATACGAGTTCAAAGTTTACAATAACATCTTCGTGAATCTTCGACTTCTCAAAGTTCAAATTTGCTTAATCAAATTTCATCAAATGGTCAAAATACAGAAAAACACAAATTACTACTTGCTATATGTTGCTATTCAGAAAATATGAATGAAATCATAATTTCAAAAACCAGCCAATAATTAAAACGCATCAGTTAAGCAGAAACCAAAGTCATGCTCAATTATGTAGACGGTCATACAAAGAAATAGGCCATTGGAAAATACCCTAGTTGTCATGCTCAGCATACACCACTAACATGTGGTATACTTTTTTTAATCTGAATCTGATTAAGTTGTCAATCAGGCACTTCAACATAATATTAATCAATTGTTTCAAATTCTCATTACATTGTATCCTTCAATGTCTCATACCCATGAAAAAGCTTCAAAAGGAGTATGCAACAATCTATACTGAAGTTTCGCAAACTTGAAGATACATGGCAACTACTAGAAGAAACATTATTGGTTACAAGCTTCAAACTTGCCTAGTTCAGGGGCTGAAAATGAAGGGAAGAGTCTTTCTTACCTCCGTTATAATGAAATTATAAAAGTAGATATAAATAGTGAGTTTTTGTGCTTAATTTTTAATAACCATTTTATCTTCTCTTTTTAGTTATACTAAAGATAAAATATTGAAAACTTTGAGAAAGTAAAAGAGACCAAACAAGAAAATCTCATCTCTGTAATGGAATTGAAATTTCTATAAATAAAAAAAAAGGAAAAAGAAAATAAGCTGCCACCACAGTATTCATCCGCCCTATATCGAGTGCTAGTAACAAATGAGCTTTCCACTACACATTTCAATTTTGGAATCTGACATAAAACTACATAGTACATAGGCACTTAAAAATTTTAAGGAAACAATATCTGTGAAAGTAAATAGTTTCCATCTTGTAAAACATTTGGGCAATGGATCTGATAATTTTGATGTTTCTAAAACCACAAGTAAAGATCAACGTGAACAACAGGAAGCCAAACATGGTTAAGGTACTAATAAAGGTTCCTCACGTGACTAGTTACACCAATTAAATAGAGCTGCCTCACTTTGGACTACAAAACGTGCACATAACATAGGTACTGCATCCTGCATAGAGACCAGTTACACTGAGGAAGTTGTAACAGTATCCCAGCGCCATATTGTTCCATCCTCACAGCAACTCAAAATAGTACTACACAACATGACAGGACAGTTAAAAAGAGAAAGGGATATATATATATATAGTGCACCAAAATTATGTGCAGCAACATAAATCAATGAAGAAATTACCTCCCGTCATAGGACATAGCAGTCTGTCTGATTGGTGACTTTGATTGAGCATTGGACAACCTGAACAAGGTGACTAAACATGAAAATTTGATAAAATAAGAATGCATTGAAACAACCTCGATCAAATAAAATGAAACAAACCTTGCAATAAGAATAGGGGGACTTGACTGCAATTCCCAAACTAAAATCTTCCCTTCCCTATTTCCTGGCAGACCCAATTAAACAAAAAAAACAAAAGCAAGTAGAGACTTTATATAAAGTTACAGTGAAAGCTTAAAATTGGTAACTTGCAAATGAAAAAGAAAAATAAACTTAGCCGGTTAAAAATTATGTCAGCAATCCTTAATTGACTGTGATACATGGTTTTTGTCATTGTAAGACTAAAAGCCGCCCATTATTTGGAAAAAAAAAATTGTAAATGACAAAGAAATTGCAATTGGTAATTGTTACCTATTGCAGCTGCAGTGTAATGGAAATCACAAGAAAACTTGATGAACCAGATATCACACTCAGGAACAGGGTATTTCTGAAGGATGTCAACTACATACTAAACACAAGAAAGAAACATTTTTTACTTTCAGAAACAGCAACTGTATGCCTGAAATTTACTGAAACTGGAAAAAAAAAATTACACTTTAAAATTAAAAAAATACAACAAATACAACTTCTAACCTCCCCCGGAGTCTGTTCCTTCACTTTAGGTTCCCACAAGACAATTTCGTTGTCAACACTCTAGAAATGCAACATAATCCATTACTTTGAAAATTGATCACAAGACTGAATTAATGGTTAAGTTCCCAAAAATGAGTTGTCTAAAAACAAAAACAAAAAAATAAAAAATAAAAACATTTCCACAATCTTAAACTATTTTTCTCTGTAAAGAAATTTATCAGGAGAAAAGGATTAAGCAGAAAAAGAAAGATATCCTCCTTAAACCAAGCAAGAACGAGGAAAATTATATGACAGAAGAGCTACCTCTCTGCATGTCTACCAAAGAAATTCCTCAAAAGGATCCACGTGCTGAGCCCAAATAAATGCCATAAAACTTTACAATCAATAAATTTACAGTTATAATAATAGCATTAGAAACTGCTGACTTTACAACAGATCCATGAGGTTGACACCACAGAAACAGAGCATTCAGACACTCAAATGGTTGCAAGTGAAGCCCCAGTTTTCTAGGAAGGGGCCAGAAGCTCTTTTTTAGAAATATATAGTTAACTTCTTTTCTTAAATTTCTGATTTCTTCTTTCCCTTGACTATTTGTATGTAGGTATCAAAAGATTATGTTACAACAGTAGTAGTGGAAGGAAGTCACATCAATTTCAGCGAGGCAGCAGTTTCCTCCCCACAGAAAATCAAACTTTTATTTTCCCCTAGGAAGTATATTGACACTGAAAACAGCAATCCCTCACCTTTGAGAGGATAAAATCACCAAGCCACCTATTACAGTCAACGTAATTTGTATGAACAGAAGCAGTGAACACCTGAAATTAGGCATAATTAGAACAGATTTTGATATGATCTAAAATAAACTGTTACCTACAGGAAATTGCACATATTTTGTGGGAAACTTAGAAGGAAGATCAGTCCAAGTGAACGATTTCTCTACATTGGTCCAGAACTCTGTAGCAGCAAAAAGGATATTATGAATTAAAATGAAAAGGATAAGAATACAATCGACACAATATTTTTTTTAAATAAAAAATGTTGACGTGTATAGATGAGAGATTCATACATGGTGTATATTTTGGTTTTGCACATGACCAATAGAAAATAACAGTTAATTTAAAAAATACTACCAATTTTATTTGGTGCGGTGCATGAACAAAAACGGTGTTTCGTGTCCATCCAAAAATTTTCCGACAAATTTTTTTTAAAAAATAAATGCTTGTAGCTTCCATACTGTCATGACACACAAATCAAGATAATTCATTTTCATTATAACTTCTGAATATATGATTTGGCATCTTAATAAACTAGTATCAAGTATCAACACAAATACATTCTTGTTCGTGCTATTTTCTTCTTAAAGTTAGTATTGGCCATTTCCTTTCTTTTGTTTGGGGGATTCATTCTGTCGAGTTTCAACTAGATAGAAATACATAATAGGGGGAAAATAATTTATAATAATCATAACTAAGTTGTGCAAAATACTAAGTGAAGCTAGACTAGATGATATCAAGATAAACAAAAGCAACCAATGAAATAACAGCAACACAATAAAATCAAATACCTTACCCTTCACAGACCATATCTTTACGGTATTGTCCATGCCACAACTGGCAATGCGATATATATCTGATGGGTGAAAGTCCTACAATAACCAACAAAATGTCAGTAGGGCTAATGTCCAATATCCTAAACTTCTATTATCACTAAGAGTAGGGAAGTTAAGCAAGGAAGTAAGGAGAGATGCATGTGATGCATAATATACTTACGACACTTAAAACTTCATTACGATGACCCCCAGCTCCAGAAAATATCAAAATGCATATTCCAGTATGCATATTCCATAACCGGACAGACTCATCCTGGTCAACCTTAGACGTCATTGAATGAAAAACAAGGCATTCTTGAATTAGTAAAATTACAAAGAAAGGTTGTTCCATTTACCTTGCTTGCAGATACCACAAGTGATGGCCTTAAAGATTGAGTCCTGATTTCATTTATGGAGTCCCCATGGCCAATGAAACTCTGCAGAGAGAATGTCATCATGTCAAGGAGCAACAGGAATTATTTACATAACTACTACATTTTCGACATTATTGAATAAATAAAATTACTTCAAGGCATGCAACTTGTCAAAACTTCCTATAAATTTTAAGTATAAATGAAAATCCGGTGATGCAAACAAAAATCTTAACTAAGACTTGACACATAAAAAAAAAATATAACCCTCTGGTTCCCTTGTTTGAAATGGACTGATCAGCAACTATTATTATTGTTACCATCATGTATTCATTACTGTCAAAAGGTGCAGCTATACCTTGTGTATCTTCTCACTGCTAGCGTCAATGACTCGGATTATGCCATTGATTCCTCCGGCCACTACAAATGGAGTGCCATCAATGTTGCATGCCCAGCTCACCGTGTAAAAAGATTCATCCTTCTGGTCTACAAAAGAAATGAAAATTGCAACAGTCTTACACATACACAGACACACAACTCAAAACCCTAGGCAGATGCAACAAATTCACAAAAGAAAAAAAAAAAGAGGCTAGACAGACAACAGTCTTCACTTACATCTTCATCTACGTAAGATTGCAAAACAGCTATAACTCCTCCTTCAAGACATTGGTATATAGTAACCTAATCAATAAAGAAGAAAAACCATTATAATTTATTTTATAAAAAAGATTTACCATTAAAATAAATAGAAGAAAACAAGCACGTTCCAATTGGTCATATAACTAAAAATAAAGTAGTGAAGTGTCAGTCTGCTGATGCTGATTACAGCAATAAGCATGTGAACAGCCGAAATGTAAATCAAGTTTATCTTCTTTCTCTTACCTTGGTGCATGAGCACAGGCGCACAGCTTAAGAAACCACCATAAAAACACAATCTTCGTAATTGCAAAACAGGAAATTTCAGAAGTTACTTTTTGAATAACAAGCAACCCACATCAACCATGAGGTCTGTCAAGCCAAGCCATCTGAGGCAAGCACCCATGTTCCCTTAAATGACCTCATGCACTTCTCTTTTCAAATTGTGTGTGTGTGTGTGTGTGTGTGTGTATTTAAGTTTTCCTTCTATTTAACAAAATTTGACTGCATAATGGCTAGGGGCAAAGTCCATGCTAATTGGTTCATCGAACCTTTGAACTGGACAACAAAATGGAGACAAAAGAGAAACAGAAAATCACACTGCTTTTCCTCCTAAAGCCGCAGTTAAGGCATTCTCCATTCACTTCACCAAACCATTGTTCACAACTTATAAGGTTCATACTCACAATTTGAATTTTCTTAAGACCTCAATGCTTCAAAACTCAATTATGTGTAGTAGTTTACACTTTACAGTTACACTCACAAAACTTCCAATGCCCACAAACTTGAGTGCAGAGACCAACACAAAAATTGTCAGGAACCAAATGTACACACACCTTATGCTACAAACGCTCAAAAGAAGACAAAGCTTCTATTTTTTTAACTTCAATCATATCTGGGGGCAAAGAACTGAAAAGATTCAACCTTTTTAACCCAACAACATCAAAAAGAACAAAAGGAGAAAAGGGGTTACACAAAATCCACGGATGAAAAAGGTAGCAATTTTTAGTGACCATTTGTTATAATTTTCTCGGGAACCAAACAGAAAAATGAGAGAGGTTAGAGTTAGACGAATAGAAACAAACCCTGTTGGCACCAACAGTGGCAAAAACGTTGTGGTAGCGAGAGTCAATGAAGTTGAAAACAATAGCGTACAATGGGCGCTTGCCCTCTTGGAGACGGTTGGTGACCCTGTAGTCCCTCTTCTTGGAACATGCCAAGGAACCCACCACTGCTTCACAACCCACACCACCAAACTTTGCCATTTGCCCAATATTCATTTCAGTTGTTAACCCAGCTTTCTTTCTACACCAAGAAGTAAGCATGGTTGTATGCACCGCTGCTCTGATCCGACTGAAAAACCTGTGACCTAATTAGAACGATTTTGTTCATTAAAAATTTTTTTTTTTTTATACATATTAACAATTAGGTAACCTTTATACTAATTTGTTTCACTTGACTAATCAACCTTCCTAATCTAGTAAAAAGCATGTAATCTAACATTGAAAATGCAGCACAAGGATATTCCTAAATATTCCTTGTGACTTGTCCTAAGTAATTAACATAGTAAAGATTCAAAATTGTAATAGTATATTTACTCACATGTCACATATTTATTCAAAGCTAAACTAATGTCATCTAACATTGAAAATGATATTCCTAAATATTCCTTATGACTTGTCCCAACTAATTTGCATAGCAAGGATTCAAAATTGTGATACAGTATTTATACACACCATAGATATATAACTAGTCTTTACTTTAAGTTGGTTAATAATTTAACCTTCAAAACCAACCTTAATTATATAAGAAAAAAACCTTAATTATATAAAAAGGATAGTATGGTACTATACAGCTCTCACTTGTTATATTTTTATTGAATTATATGTAATTTTTTATAATGATAGTTGATGAACGAGTATGATCACATGTTCGAATCTCAATTATACTAATTTCTTGAGAATAAATCATAAAAAATATTCTTGTAAATCTTTTAGTTACAACATAGATGACTTGTTTATGACTAGACTATAAAATGGATTAATCGATGTATGCGTAAATTGACCTGAATACTATGTGATAATACAAAAAAAAAGCACATAATAATTTCTCTTAAAGAAGGGTTGAATACACTATGTGAATTTATAGTAGAAAATTTTATTTTACATTTACAAAAAGTTGAATCTACCACTTAAATCTATAACTCGAGTAACAATTGCAACCGTTGTGCCAAAACTTTTCTTCAACCTTAATTATATACCTCCATAATATATTAATATTAGGAGTTTTGCTAATAAGTGCCCCAAAACACTTGTTAAGAAATTTAAAATAAGAAATTTTTCATAAAAAGTATTATTATTTCAATTCTCAATATATTAAATACTTTATTTTTCATAAAAAAAAATCCTTATTTTAGAATGTCCTAAGAGCACTTATTAGAAAAACACTAATATTAATAACTTACTATAATTTTACCAGAAGCCAAATAAACTGATTTCCATGTATTACTACTAGGTAAAGCCCCATTTTATTTTATTTAAAGACGATAATTGGATGAGAATTATAAGATAATAAAGTAGTTAGTATCAATTTAAGGCTCAATAAACTTGTCAACTTATTATGTTCGATAAGAAGTTTAAATTATCTAATATTTCCCTTTTGAAAGAGAAACAAAATACAAGTGATGGTTACTCAAAAAATTATATGTTGACCGAGGTTGAGTAGAATGAATACATTTTTTTTTATGACAATTAAACTTTCAACTAGAAGCAAGTTTGAGGCAAGCATTGGCGCTAGAATAAGGGGTGAGTCAATAGGACTCCAAGAGTGTGCTCAGCAGGGAATAGAAAGAATCTCAGACACAGTCAGTCACACAGAAGTATGCTCTATAGAGTAGAAGGGAAATAACAAAATACCCACATAGAATGTAACGTCTGTTGAGGTGAACTATTTTGTGACTGGTAAATAACACTTGCACACCTTTGAAAGCAATAATAGCTCAGAAAGATGCATTCCACGGACTTGGCCGAAAATTTACACTGTACAGTGGATGGGATTAAGTTTAAAACTTTTTAATATAAAGTTATTTCTGTTCTTTTGTCACCATGCAATGCCAACAAATGTTACCGCAACTCTAGTCATAATTATGATATTCCACTGCTCCCAGGGTTTAGTTGGAAATCTGGATTTCTTTTTTCCCTTCCGTGATTAAACCGCCAAAGGTTATGAGAACTCAACACTTTAGATTGCATTTTTTTTCCTTTCATTCCACGTTGCGTAAAGGGTGCAAAATTTTCTGTTACCAATAAGGAGCCTTAATCTCTGCCTAACTTGTACAACACTCAACATATGGACTTTTATGCTATATACAAAAGAATGGTAACCTACGTGAATGGAAATCTTTAATTCTAATTACACAAAAATGACAAAAAGGTCTTAAAGTTGATTCCGTAATTGCATCAATAAGCCCTGCATCGACTCAATCTTTTGACTGAGTTGTTTGATAACGGTAAGGTGCTGAAAAGAAGACTCAGAAGCACCAATATCAGTGATTAAAGCATTAATCTTAGCCTGTGAATCCACAATTGCTTCCTCAAGCAAAGTTAATGTTGGTTCCATTGTTTTGTGCGGGCTTTTGTGTGGGCTTTCGTTTATCAGGTTTGGTAATGGAGAAGGTCCTCTACTATGGACACTACCATCTCTGCTGAGCTTCTCAGGAGAGAAAATCTTGTCAATGCCTTCACTCCCTGCAAGTCATCATACCATTATTAAGGAAAGATGATAGAAGGAATTAATGAGTGCATCAGTCCAACGAACCTTTCAAACTTTAGGAACAACAAGCATGAATACATACTAGCAAAGGATCAATAGCAACAAAAAGAACCAAAGCTACAAGTCCTAGGGAGGGCTAATAGTCTAGGCTGGTCTTGTACCAATCTGCAACAGAGAACAGGAGGTGGAGGTGCAAAATGGGATAGATATATAAATAAAAGGAGGAAACGATCAAGACGACTTCTAAATTGAGTCATGCACTTTAAACGTTGCTGCTTGTTTTTCCCCCAACTTAAGGATCTGTACAATTTAAAGATCCCCCATGTTATATATGTGCTTAAAATTACAGTTCACCACAATTAAGTCTCCAATTTACGAGAATCTCCTGACAATAGTAGCAGTTATATCAGTAAGAACATTGTCATGTTCTATCCACCAATTGAAAAATAGTTAAATTTCACCATATTCACAAGTTTATTCAAGTGACACAATCAATATAGTTTTCAACTTCAAGACTTCCCATTATCTCTCATCTTTTAAGGTTTGTAAAAACTATTTTATCATATATGACTGCCAGCTGAGGTATACGTCAATTTTCAAACCACATGGATTTTATCTAGACACCTTGTTTTGAAGTCCATTATCAATTTCCTAAAATTTTTAACTTTTGAATAAAATAACACGAATTGAACCTTCTGGCTACTATTCTTATGCAATTCCTCTCTTCTTTGATCTAGACACCAACCATCTATTGCCAATCAAGAACGCTAGACCAGAAATCTTAAATCCATCTTCTGCCCTACATCAAAATGCAGTTTTCTAAGGATAAAAAAATGACAGCACTTGGTAACTCTGCGTAAGGCTGAATGGTAATACTTCCTAACTTTATGTAAGGCTGAATGTTAATACTTCCTAACTTTATGTAAGGCTGAATGATCACTAATAGAACTTAATAAGAATTTATTTCTAATGAAAAGCATTGGATACATAAGAAAATTTGACAGCATACCTAGGTTGCCTAGCTGATCTATTACAGACTGGCCAACGGAACCTTCTAGCTTAAGCAGCCGTAGAATTCCAGCTGTTATCCGGCCCATGGAATCAATTTCAGACTTGCACAGCAAAGTGAGGTGTTGAACCTCATCCTTGGTTACAACCGCCTCAATCTGCATAGTAAAATCTTCATCATACACAATCTTCCTATAAAGAGACAACGACCACATACTTTAAATATGAAATTCCCATTACCGGTTGCTTAATAGAGAATTTTAAGTTTTCCACTTCCCAATTAGCCATTTCATCATCAACATTATCCTCACATAATATCAAGCCCACTTCAAGACCAATTCCCCCAACCAAGTCAGTAAATTCTTTAACCCCATTTTCAGTTAACATTGATGAAGGAATGTCTTTTTGCGTATGGGGCTTCAAGATTCGCAGCCCTTGAACTCCAACCTGCAAGTGCAGGCTCAATATGTAAGGGGTATGACAGGACATGTCTCAATAACAGGTAAGACACAGAAATGAGAAGATATACAAATAACATCAATCAATAAGTATCTCTGAGTTTTCGCTAATATTTAATATTTACAGCATAACTATACACTTACAGTGTTTTGTTCATTATATTTGTACATTTAATCCAAGTTAAAAAGCCTTCCCTACTGACTTGGACAACACAGAATAAACAAATATAGCACCCACCAACCACACATTCAACCAGCCAAAGGTTAAGCTACCAGATACTCAATTGAGATATAGATCACATTAAAATTTAAAATTGGAAAGCTAATTGAGCTGCAAGAGAAGTTACTTCAAATCTCCTTTGGACCCTTCACCAAAGACCCAATTTAAAACAGGAATATTAACCAAGAGTTTTATGAATTTGGAAACAACCTATTTCTCCAAAATAGATCAGAAGTATGGAATACAAGCTTGGCCAATTAGTTATTTCATGTGGAATAAATTCATCATACATTTGATGTTGATGTGTATGCATTTTTTAGAAAACATAATTACCATCTAGGCAGCTACTAAAGCTAACAAAATAATCATACAATTCTTATTAACTAAAAAGATTCATGAATCAGAAATTGGAGTTCCAAGAAAAGAACAAAAATAAAAAAGATATATTGAAAATTGATCAACTTTAAGCATGAAAAACTAAAATTTTTTTTGTAGTATTTTATAAAAAGCAAGAGTCAACGTATGTCTTTAAATAGCAAGAGTCACAAAAAGGGATGTGTTAGTTTTGACAATTAGTTATTTATGTTTCAGCATAGCAGTTGTTACTAGTCAGTCAATGGAAAAATGTGAAGCTGGTCTAAGGATCCATTTCAGGAACAAACAAACAACAAAAATGAAGAAAAAGAAAAAGAGAAGAATATCTATTCTCCGTTTTGGTCTAATTTTAGTAGTTTTTGACTGATTAAGGCCATAGGTTGCAATTTGCAAATTAGTTTGCTAGGTTTCCAGATTTATGCTGGACTAATCATATCATGGATGACAGAACGGAAAATTTCTCCTGGATATACTCTGCCTGATAGCATGCCAAACTATTTTTAAATAAATTTTGATCTTGTTTTTCTACTTATTTCTAGTGTCAACCAATGAACCTAACTTCATTCTCAAAAGCAGCAAGAAAATCCTTAATTCCCCAGTAGAGTGGTGTAGCAACTTACACAAACAAACTGCATTAAATCTTTAAGAAAGCAGAAAGAAGCTTCTGTTTACCGTAACCAGTTGTACAGGATATTGTTGTATTCTTTGTGATTGTGCTTTTCCACCTGGAACATTCTTTGGGCTACTTTTTGCGTTTACTTGTAAACTATGGAAAGTTGTGTGCCAACACCTCTCTTCTCTTCCTACATCTTCATGGCTGGAGAACGAACAGCTTTCAGCCATCTCTTTCGCATCTTCAAGAGCAAATAACCAGTCTCTCAATTCTATAGTTACATCCACATTATCTGGCTTCTTCAAGTGTGGAAAACCGGTTTCTTTCCCTTCTCTCATACTTTCAACTGGCGTAAAAATGGTCAGTAAGAAAACTATACTTAAAAGTAATAAATAAATACAAGGAAGATGAACAAAGGAAAAAGTTATTATATATCAAGCAAATACACCAGCTACAGAAAATCAGATGACACTTTTTCATACCATCTTCTGAATTATCAACAATGAGAGGTGTTGTCTTAAAAAGTTTTGCTAATGGTCCTGCTTGTAAGTTTTCCAACCCTTTAGAAAGACCCTTCCCGGGACCACCATCAGGCCCAAGTATTCCAAATCGATGCAGGAGGGCTTCGGCATAGTTCATCCCCCCACCAAGACGAACACCAGATACAGAAGCTGAGACATTCAAACTATGAGACTCCATATCTAGTTCACAAAATGGTATGACATGCACCATGCTTATGTCCAGAAAAGGGACTGAATGACCATTTCCATTCAATAGATGGTTCTTGTTGTTATGCACCCAGAAAACAGCTCTAAGTTGAGGGTATCCATTGTCACTCAATGAGGGAACATTTTCTCCAGAACTCAAGAATGAGCCATTTACACATGCCAAGTGCTCCTCAGCATCCACACAATCTATCTCAACACTCTCCCAATGTATAGTGGATGAAACAACAACAGCACCACCAAGGGTTCTATGAGTGGCACTAATGAACAGATCATCTCCGACAAACTGTACTAGAGGCATTCCCTCAACATTGACTGAAGAAGATTCAAGAAATCGAAGTTGGAGGTCTTTTACTGCTAAACTTACAGAAGTGTCACTAGGAACCTTGTCCATCAGCTTTCCACTAAAAGATTTATTCCTAACGTCCTTCAATTGTTTCCTTTTTCCAGCTATAGCTATTTTTTCACTAACTCTACCAAAATAAGAATAGAGATCCAGGACAAAAAATAACTGTTCAACAGAAGTGTTCGATAGATACTGTTCACAAGCAACACCAACCCTCACAATACCCCCTGGAGGAGGAACCTTTAACAATGGACTGCCATCAGCAGTTGCCATCGCTACTTCACTGCAAGCATCTTTCAGATCAACACATCTCCACAATCCTGCAGTCCATCCAAGGGAATTTTGAGGCCCAGATGCACCAGTACATGCTTCCAGAGATAAAGTAAGCTGCGATGCTCTGGCAGACCACTTCTTCTGGCTAGCGTCAATTGGTTGATCTTCCCAAAGACAGAAGCAAGCAGGATCCTTCTCCAGGTTCAATATTCTTAGTTTCAATGAGGGTGATTCTAAAAAGAAAAGGTTTTCGATATGAAGCATTGCTCCAGTAAAGGAGGTCTGGATTGTATTGTCCATATTGCTTTTAGAAATATCCAACTGGGCCTTATCCAAAGTAACTGTTAGATCCAGTCCCTTGAGAGAGAAAATAAAAGATTTTACCGAGAAATCTGGTAAAATGTCACCAGGATTGACAACAATACCATCAGCCAAGAAGGAAGATATCCTCAGGCAGGATTCTTCCTGGAGATGAATCTGGAAAATAAAGAATAACCATCAAATAACATAATTGGCAACAATAAATAAAAATAGATGCACTAGCAGGCCATTTATAGAAAGAACTAGCACATAGCCACATACCATAAGAGGCTGACAGTCAATAACTGTTTGAGAAGTAAAGGATGGAGGAAGTGGAGAAGGCATGATCTGAAGGGAATGGAGGCAAATTAGAGGAGTTCCCTCAATCAATTGCCACTGCTGTTCTCCAAGAGGATATATTGGAGGGCAAAAGCTTCTAGCTGCCAAAAGAAAGGATTGAAAATATTTAATTAAACAAACAACATAGGCATTGCTAAAGTGATATATTCTTCTGAAGAATATGTGCTTATTACTTCAAGTTTAATTTTTGATCCAGTGTTGAGGGAAAAACTTTTTTACATTATCATACAATCATGTGTTGCCACATCATTAAAATAGTTTGACTTCTCAGGTAATAGGTAAGTGTTGTCAAAAGTGGCTGATGCGGCCGCCTAGGTGATGAGGCAGGGCGGAAAACAGCCTCAACACCTCAGATGGCCTGAGATGAAGCGGGTTTGATGATGCAGCCTTATGCTGCTGATGTGATGATGCGGCTGCATCATGCATTTTCAGCCAATTTACTTATTTACCCTGACTTAAAATGCTTAGTAGCCAATGGGTATCGAATCTAAAGGGGAATTTCAGTCTACTAACACCATCTGAACTTAATATTAAATAAAAATCCAAGAAAAACCCCTGAAAACAAGATCTGAACTTACCTGCTGTGCGTGACTAACAGTCCAGAAGCTGAAGCTCCCTTTATCTTCTGATTCCATGCTCTTATTCACAGCCTCATATCTATTCTGGACTGACGCTACAGATTTTCCCCCTTTATCTCCCTTTATTCTCTAATATTTGCTATTGTGTCTCTCACTTAGACTCTTTACTTTTATTTGGATGGATGTGCCCTTACATTATTATGTTTTCTTTTTTGATAGAAAAAGAAATATTATTAGAAGAGAGAAGAAAAGTACAAAGAAGGAGGATAAGTAATCCTCACAAAATCACAGCTAAAACCTATGAGATTGTATCATGCAACTAAGCAAGTCAATCTCTCTGCATGTCTAACAAAGAAACACCATCAAAGAAACCATGAGCTGAACACCAAAGAGAAGCCAAAAGGAGAACCCTATCTCAAATAAAGTCTAAACTTGAGGAAAACCCCTTAAATATCCTAGCATTCCTTTCCAACCATAAACACCACAAAATAACTAAGATAGAGCACTGCCAAAGGATCTTTGCTTCTTTCTGGGAGCCAAAGCCTCTAAACTTAGAATAAAATGATGCAAATCTTTAGGGCAGACCCATGTCTCAAAAAAAACCAAACAACTTGTTCCAGAGATAATTTGCTGCAGAACAATGCAAAAAGAGATGATCCCCTGATTCTAAAGCAAAGCAACAAATTAAGCACATATCAAGAGACAAAGCAATGAGAGGTTTGCGCTTCTAAAACATGTCGTTAGTGTTAATTCTATTAAGAATAGCAGTCCAAACAAAAGCTTTAACCTTTAAGGGAGCTTTGTACTTCCAAATGGACTTTTCCAAAAGGAATCTTTCTCTATTAGGAGAATGAGTCAAGAACTGAAAATAAGATTTACAAGAGAAAAATCTTGAAGACTCAAGAGTCCAAGTTCTAGTATCAAGCAGAGAAGAAAAATGGACAGGTTCAAGCAAAGACAAGAGAGTCTGAAGCTCAGTAACCTCTCTATCAAGCAAGTTTATGAAAAAATGAAAATTCCAAGAGAGATTAATCTGAGAATAAAATTGACAAACAGGGGTATTGTGTAAAGAAGAAAGGCGACAAAGCCTCGGAAAAGCCTCAGAAAGAGGGATACTACCAACCCAAACATCTTCCCAAAACTTTATACGAGATCCATTACCCAGATGCAAGGATAAAAGAGAAGAAAAAAAAGGCAATCCCTGAGAAATAAATTTCCAAGGACTAGTATGAGTCGCTCTACCTGCAGAGTTGGTGTTCCACCCATTCGAATGCAATCCATATTTACTTCGAATCACCCGATGCCATAAAGAAAACGGTTGAAGAGGAAAACGCCAAAGCCACTTAGCTGCCAAATCAATATTCTTAGACACCAAGTTACCAAGACCCAACCCCCCTTCCTTCTTTGGTCTACAACAAACCTCCCAACTAACGAGGTGATCCCTACTATTTTCCCCTGCCCCTGACCAGAGGAAATCCAGCATAATTCTCTCTATTTTTTGTGCCACAACCACAGGAATGCAAAAAAGGGAAAGAAAATATAAAGGGATACTGGACAAACACGACTGAATAAGAGTGATCCTACCCCCTAGAGAAAAAAGACACCTTTCCAACTATCTAACCGCTTGGTAATCTTACAAATCACGGGATCCCAAAAGGATAGGACACTGGGATTACCTCCTAGAGGAATGTCGAGATAAGTAAGAAGCCATTAAAGAGATTGGCATCCTGCCAGGGTAGCAAAAGCAGACACAATTTGACTATCCACATTGACACCCGCTAAACCACTCTTGGCCCAATTAATCTTAAGACCAGAGATGACCTCAAAGAAAGTCAAAATAGACAGAACGTTAACAAAAGTCTCAGCATGTGGCTCCAAGAAAAAAAAGTGTCATTAGGAAATTGAAGATGGGAAACAAGCACTCCCTTTGAACCAACTCACAACCCTTTAACCAACCCATTATTAACAGCTCTAAAAACTAAACGACTAAGCATATTAGCCACAATAGTAAAGAGAAAAGGAGATAAAGGATCCCCTTGCCTCACACCCCTCTAGCCCTTAAACCAAGACTTTGGTTCTCCATTAATAATGACAACAAAAGTAGAAAAAGATAAACAACCAGAAATCCAATTTCTCCGTCTGACCCCAAAACCTTTCCTATCCATAACTTTATCCAAAAAACCCAACTTACACGATCATAAGCTTTCTCAAAATCTAGCTTAAACACCAAACCTTGTTTCCTCCAAGTTCTAACATCATCCACCACCTCATTAGCACTTAGAGCAGCATCAAGAATTTGTCTACCTAGAATAAAGGCACTTTGATTTTCCTACATTATGTTTTTAAAGTATTGTCATGACTTAATTTGCATTTTAATCTTACTTTGGTTATGATTTGTCCTTACATGAATAATTTTAGTTATTTTTTTAAATATCCACATCACTTCAATGATGTGACCGCATCGCCTCGCCGCATCAAAGTGATGTGGTTTTGGGGCTGGCCATCTCAACCTGCTTTTCGCCTTATGACTTGTTATCATAGTCAAACTTTTTTAATGAAGTTACAACACGAGTGGATGATAGTGTAAAAAATTTTATGCTTATCAATGGATCAAAATTAAATTCATAACTTAATACCAAATTCTGGCACTTGGAAAGCATCTTTTGTGACAGATTGCATTGATGGTTGCACTAAGCTACATGGAGGGCATGAAAAGGTGTCCCTGCATTTCAAGAAACACAAACTACAATTTAGTTAAGTTATAACTCTTAAGATGGACAAACTGTTTACTGAATTGCTTGAGGAAAATAGCCTCAGCACCACTAATTATATACAAGATTTACAAACACTAATATTAGGAAATTATGTAAATAAGGAAACTAAATAATAGGACAAATATACAAATCAAATCAGAAAATATACAGCTCCTAAATAGATGATATTCTCCTTGGTCTTCTTCCTAAATAGGAGATACTCTCCAATACTCCCCCTCAAGCTGGAGCATACAAATCATATGCACCCAGCTTGTTACAAATGAACTGAATCCGAGGACCTCAAAGAGACTTTGTAAGGATATCCGCGAGCTGATCATTAGAGTTGACAAACTCAATAGTAATTTCGTTGGAGAGAACTTTCTCTCGGATAAAGTGACAATCAATTTCTATATGTTTGGTTCTTTCATGAAAGACCGGGTTTGACGCAATGTGTAGAGCAGCATGATTATCACAATATAGTTTCATCTGATCAACACTTCCAAACTTCAACTCACAAAGTAACTGTTATACCCATATAAGTTCACAAGTAACCATTGCAATAGCCTGATATTCAGCTTCTGCACTTGACCGAGCAACCACATTCTACTTTTTATTCTTCTAGGATACAAGATTACCACCAATGAAGACACAATATGTTGAAGTAGACCTCCTATCAACAAGTGAACCAGCCCAATCTGCATCTATATACCCTACAACATGAGTGCTTCCTTTATCTTCATATAACAACCCTTGTCTTGGAGCATTCTTAACGTATCGTAAAATTTGAACCACTGCATTCCAATAATCAACACATGGTGATTGCATGAATTGACTCACCACACTGACGGCGAAGGAGATATCTGATCTAGTTATTGTAAGATAATTTAGCTTTCCAACTAACTTTTTGTACCTACCTGAATCTGAATAAGGCTCCCCTTGATCTGGTAATAATTTGTTGTTCGAATCCATTGGAGTATCAACAGGTTTACAGTTTATCATGCCAGTTTCCTCCAGTATATCTAAAGCATATTTCCTTTGTGAAATCACAATACCATTCTCTGACTGAGCTACCTCAAGACCAAGGAAGTATTTCAGCTTTCCTAAGTCTTTGGTTTGAAAGTGACTGAACAAATGTTTCTTCAATTGAGATATTCCCTCATAATCATTACCTGTAATAACTATATCATCCACCTAAACTACCAGATAAATACATCTGCCAACTAAAGAATGTCGATAGAAAACTAAATGGTCTGCTTCGCTCTGAGTCATACCAAATTCCTGCACAATGGTACTAAACTTACCGAACCAAACTCGAGGAGATTGTTTTAAACCATAAAGAGATTGTTTTAACTTGCAAACTAAGCCTGACTCCCCCTGAGCAACAAACCCAGGTGGTTGCTCCATATATATCTCTTCGTCAAGATCACCATGAAGGAAGGCATTTTTAATGTCCAGCTGATATAACGGCCAATGCCCAATAGTTGCCATGGCCAGAAAGATCCGAACTGAAGCCATCTTAGCTACCAGAGAGAATGTATCACCATAATCAAGACCATATGTTTGAGTGTACCCCTTTGCAACTAGGCAAGCTTTAAGACGATCAATTTGACCATCAGAGTCAACCTTCACAGCATATACCCATCGGCAGCCAATAATTGTTTTCCCTAGAGGAAGAGGAACTAAGTCCCACATGCCATTGTGTTCAAGAGCGATCATCTTCATCAATCATGGCTTGCCTCCAACCTAGATGGGAAAGGGCTTCACTAAAGGTTTTAGGAAGCTGGACAGAGGACAAGGAAGACACAAAAGCATAATAGGATGATGATAAACGATGAAAACTCAGGTAGTTATGAATGGGATAAGGATTTTTAGTGGACCGAGTACCTTTTCGAAGAGCAATAGGAAAACCAACAGACTTAGGAGACTCATACAGGTCCGTGGTAGGGGAAGTCGGTGGAGTCGGACATGATGCACTAGGATGCTCGTCAATCTCTATAGTTGCTGGAGTGGCCTCCCATGGATTGTGCTGATAAGTGAGGAAGGGGAGTTGAGGTGGAGTTAACTGAGCCTCTCCAGATTGGACCTACAAAAGAAACAGAGGTGGGCCAAAAAATAGTACAGGTAAAACCTCAGAGATGATACTATCATCAACAGAAGAAGGGAAGTACGGTGTTTCTTCAAAAAAGGTGACATCTGCAAAAGTATACCAACGGTGAGTGACAGGAGAATAACAACAATATCCTTTTTGTACCCTGGAATCACCAAGAAAGACACATTTAATGGCACGAGGAGACAACTTATCTTGACTAGGAGAAAGATCATGAACAAAACAAGTGCAAACAAACACACGAGGAGAAACATGATACAGGGGACCTTTAGGGACTAATAACTCATGAGGAACTTGATTATTAGAAGCAGATGAAGGCATACGATTGATTAAATAGCAAGTTGTTAACATAGCATCTCCCCAAAAACGCAAAGGCATGTTTGCATGCAACAACAAAGTACAAGCAGTTTCAATAAGATGCCGATTTTTTCTTTCAGCCACCCCATTTTGCTGGGGTGTATGGGGACATGTTGATTGATGCAAGATACCATGAGACGACATAAATGATGAGAAGTCATGGGAAAAATATTCTTTTGCATTGTCACTTCTCAAGATCTTAATTGATTTGCCAAATTGATTTTGAATTTCAGAATAGAAAGACTTGAATATGGAAATCAACTTTGAACGTTCTTTCATTAAGAATAATCAAGTACATCGAGAAAAATTATCAATAAAGGTAACAAAATACTTAAAACCTGATAAAGTAGAGACACGACTTGGACCCCATATATAAGAATGAATGATAACAAAAGAGGACTCTGTTTGACGCTGAACCTGACTAGAAAAGGAAGTACGAACATGCTTCCCAAGTTGACACGACTCACAATTCAAAGACTCTAATTTTGCAAGACTTGGAACCATTTGCTGAAGCTTTTGCAAACTGGGATGTCCGAGACACTGATGAAGGAGGTTGGAAGACTTAATAGCAGTGCACACCACAGGAGGCGTTGTCTGCAAATAGTAAAGTCCATGTGATTCATGACCGATACCAATCGTCTTTCCCGTACCACGATCCTCTGTATCACAAAAGAATCAAAATTAAAGGTTACTGAACAGTTAAGGGAACAAGTAAGTTGACTCAAGGAAATTAAATTAAAAGGACATCTAGATACAAATAAGACAGATTTTAATGACACAGATGTAGTGGGAGATGCATGACCTATGCCTAGAATAGGTACTTTAGAGCCATTAGCAAGAGTGATAGAGCGAGAAAAATCAGGTAAAGAGAGAAGAGAAAAATGACCGATTACCAGACAAATGGTCAGAGGCACCAGAATCAAGAATCCAAGAAGTTGGATTATTACCAATATGAGATATACAAACTGTAGGATTACCCGTATGAGCAACAGTGGTAGTGGCAGACTGAGTCTGTTTAGCTGCTTTTAATTGTAGATATTCCTGGAATTCGATTTCAGAAAGAGAAATAGGTTGTTTTCCTGTCAGAGCTTCAGATCTCTTTTCTTCTTCCAAACCAGATGCAGACTGAATAAGATTAATAGATTTCTCGGGGAACCTATGAAGGGAATAACATGTCTCCTGAGTATGGCCTGATCGTTTGCAATAAGTACATTGGAGACGACTTCCTCCACGACCCCCTCGACCTCCTCTGCCTCCACGACTGCTACGTCCACCAGGGAATCTTGAGGTAGACACCATGGCTGATGTGTCAGTAGTGTTGGAGTGGGAATCCGGAGCTTTAGGTGAAGGAATTCTCAAAAGACAAGGTATGAGGTTCTCCATGGTAAGAACTTCCTGAGTAGTCAAAATTTGGTCTCAAATATAGTCGAAATCAGAATGCATAGCACGCAAAACCAGTACCACATACAAGTTTTCCAATTTATTTAATAAGCCCTGAAGATTATTAGCCTGCAAAAACATTTTCAGTTCTTCCATTGCAACTTGTGCCTGAGCAACAAAAGTAATCATGTCATGATCTGCTGTCTCAGAGATGCCAATTTCTGAGCTGAGTCATACAAGCGCTGGATATCATTAGCAAACAAATTACGTGCCTTGTTCCAAAATGTGAAACATGTCTTAAAAGTTCTAAAATTGACTAAAATAGTGGGTTCCACATATTGCCATAGCAAAGCACACAACTGATAATCGAACCTCTCCCACTAACGTCGATTTTCTAAGGGAATATCAAGTGTTGATTTCTCAAGGTGATCAGAAAGACCCTGTCCTAAAAATCAGAGTTCAACAAAGGCTGACCAGGCTAAGTAATTCTTACCATTCAACTTCTCTGAGGTAAGTGTAGGTGTGCCAGAGAATGCATAAGTAATAGGAATGCTTTGAGATGAAGTTTTGACAACAGGAGGGGGGTCCTCGCGTTCAGAATCAGATGTAGAAGACATTGAGCGGCTGTGAAGAGACAAAATAGCATCAAAAGACTGGATTTCAAGTTGGGCAGCGGTGAAGAAACAGGACAGCACCGAAAACTGGGTTTTGAGGCAGCTCCGGCGACCGGGACGTGACTGGCAGTGTGATGAACAGCACGAGGAGGCTCAGTCGACCAAAACGAGACCGGCGGTTCAACGAACAGAGGTCTGGAGAGTGGTGCGTGAACTGCATGCGCCGTGGCGGTGAGTGTGCATGGCGGTGCGTGGCTGGGACTTCCGGTGATGGCGCTTTCTGGGCTGGTTGGTTTCTGGCCGGAAATGTGCCACCAGTTGGTCGGTTGAAGATGGTTGGTCGAAAGCCCTAGCCTTGACAACGACTAGGGTGACGGACTGCTATTAGGGTTCAAGCCCAGAACATTAGCTCTAGTACCATCTTAAGATGGACAAACTGTTTACTGAATTGCTTGAGGAAAATAGCCTCAGCACCACTAATTATATACAAGATTTACAACCACTAATATTAGGAAACCATGTAAATAAGGAAACTAAATAATAGGACAGATATACAAATCAAATCAGAAAATATACAGCTCCTAAATAGATGATATTCTCCCTGATATTCTTCCTAAATAGGAGATACTCTCCAACAATAACAATTACTACAATCAACTCGGAAAAACAATTGTATCATTAGAACTATCAAGAGCTACCAAAATAATCAAGTAGGGAATATTGCTACTCCATAAGAATATTAGAGGCTTTTTCTTTTCCTTTTCCCCATTTCAATTGTATTAACTGCTCAAGAGTCAACCTAGGATATCTAACCACAAAAGTAGTGGGGTGCTATATAGGCCACCACCCATTGCCAATATTTTTTTAGATTAGTTGGTTCTCAGTTTCCACTCAACTTAAGTCATCTGAGCACAGATATACAGTGAGACAGACACCCATACCAGCACCCAAAAACATAAGCACAAACAAACCACTTAATCCTTTCAATAGTTGTTATTCAGACAGAGCACAGAGACACAAACCTCAAAAATAGTCCCACAATTGTAATCCTGGTCAAGTTACTGTCATTATCTCCTTCAGAAAGACTGGCCTGAAAGGATAATCTATCAAACAGTAATTCTTCCCCACTGGAAGCCTGATAGCATAGCAGAGGTACTACAAATATGGCAACAAGACATTGAAGAGAGGCCAAGACGTGCATATTTGTCAATGGCATTTGGCATTTTGAATCAGCAAATGCAGAATATAAATATACACACCCATAGTATGAATCATCCAAGGAAAAAACAGCTAGAAGGAGCTTCCCATCTCTTGGTTTTTTAATGAATACTTAGCTGACAACTAAAGAATTAAACTTATTATGTCAAACTCACATAGACTGCATAAATGTACTGTGTACAATTTTTTGTTTGTTTTCTCTTATTTATGAATCTATATAGACATTAAGCAGAACAACTACTGTTTCAACGTCCAATGTAAGGTTCTGTACTCAGTTCTAATGATTGCTTAAGATATAGTCAGTTCTATTCTATCTATTAGATATAAGACTAGGGTAGCACCTACATTGAAGAGTAACTTCAGTGTATCATATGCAATATTTTAGAATATCTTTAGAGTATCTCAGAAGATCTTTAGAATATATTATGGAATCAATTAGGGTTAGGAGTTGTTTAGAGTATCTAATTGACGAAGCAATCTCAGGAATTGTTTCCTAATTTTATTATGTTTCCTTGTTTAATTAGGGTTAGGAGTCTATTTTATTAATGGGCTTGAGCTTGTACTACTACCAGTATACTAGTACTAAACCTAATTCTTAGTATAAACAGGTGTCATTGCTTTGTATTTTAAATACATACTCATATCAATCTAATATCAAATTACTCAGAACCTCCTTTCTCTCTTTACCCTTTCCCTATCCAAACCCTATAATTTCAGCAAGTAATGTGGACACGTATCCCAAAAAGAAAGAATGAGTGCATGAAGAAAGAAATAAACAATTATCAAGAAAATTTACCCGAGAAAAAAAGAGGGATTGCATTAAAAGCTCAAGCTGGAACTCTGCAAGTTAATGCCAATTGTAGGATCATTTTGCATGCTATGTATACGCATAAAACTATTAGCTCTATGATATCTAATAATAGTTAAAGGAGATTTAAATCAATATAGAAAAAACTAAGGCTAAAGACATACCAGAATCTTTAATGCAAAGAAATATATGATCCACAACAATTGAGACAAGAGAACGACCAGCAGCTTCAGTTGACCGCTGTCATGATTGATTCAAATACAGAGAAGACTCAGAAAGCTAGAATGATACTAGAGTTTTTTCCATAACAAACTTCCGAAAAATGGTTTGCTCAGAGGAGGGAAAAGTTAAGGCAATATGAAACCTGCTGAGCCTTGAGATCTACATCTCCCCTATTTAGACAGACATATAGTCCTGTCATAAAGCGGAGAAGTGCACGTAGTCCTGCTCATATATGTTACATCAACCTCACGTCACATCTGTGCCATCTATATCAATTTAATAAGGATACTAGAGGCCTAACAAGTGTCCTTTTACTTACCTGGTTCACTTAATGCAGGGCAAACAGCTTCTGTGACATGTAACTGAACCTCAAGCCCAAGTGGAGTGTTCAATTCAGTTCTCTGAACTGTGATCTGGTAAGTATAAAGTTCAAGCCATATTTCATGAGTCAAGAAACATAAAATTCTAGAAGAAAACAGAATATTATAAAATTAATTCGAGGAAATGTGTTCATTACATATGCTTCTCCCGATATTCCTTCTATAAAACGCTCGCCTCCAAAGAATACTCGCTTTGCACCATCGTCATCTCTCAGGTTTGCTCCCTCTTGAAAGTGGCCTAAAGTAGCATCCGTGAACATGTCAGGATGAGGTAAAAGATCAATAGACAAAGATTCCCATTCCAGTTTCTGAAGAGAGAAAAAAAAGTTAGAATTACTATATGGTAATACATATATAAGAAACATAGCATCTTCAATATCAAGAAATATAGCAGAAATACATTCTGGTGAAAGGATAAATGCTAATCTTATGATGAAAGGAGAGACATCATATAGAAGAGAAATATGATGACAAGCAAATCATCCCAATACAGGTCACACACACACACATAAAAAACAAAATGAAAGGTGGTAAAGTACTTTGAAGACATATATATACTTCGTATTACTGGAGAATTCTCGTGCCTCCTTGAGATTTACAACCTGATAAGGAAAAAAAAAACTTCAATAAACTTTATACTCAAGAAGTGTCCAGAAAATTATTGTAAGCATAAGTCTCGACATAATTACCTGCCAGCTTTCATTTGTAGTATACAGCAAAAGGTTGCGTATGGTGATAGATGCCATAGGTGGTGCCCTACAACCAGAGGCAGGGAAAGGGGATGCTTATAAATAGATTTCAGGGAAAACTTTTACAACATAGTCTTTGAGGGCTTGTTTGGCATGTTATATTAGATCTGATAGGATAAACAAATACAATATATTATGACATTATCATTTGTTTGGTGAAAACACTATATTATATAAGTTTATCCATCAAACTCCTCTTATACATTAAAATGATGGATAACTTAATCAAGTATTGGGGAGTGGGATTAGGCATGATTGGGTTTTGATGAATAAACTTCTATAAAAACTTTTGCATTACAACTCTAAACACCCCGATATCCTCAACCCTTATGTATTAAGCCTTATACTATCAGGTTTTATACTATCAACCTTTATACTATCAGATCTAATACTATAACGTCTTATCCTATCTTTCATACCAAATGGCCCTGAGTCAAATAGGAAGAATAATCCATCAGGTTAATGTTTAAAGCTACCCAACAGAACCACCCACTAGGAACTCCTTTACAAGAAATGCAGTTTAAATACTGCACCAACCCCAACGAAGAACAAGTAACTAATATCAATTTTCAATTTATTAAGATCCATAACACTTGACAGTGATTGTAGAGCATAGATAAACTGAAGAAGATACCCAACTCAGAGCACTGGTAAGAAGAACTTACCATGTTGCTCCCCCTTGGCGACGAGAACTCCCACAAGTTTCAAGTAATAGATTAACTGTATGAATCTGTATAGTCATTCCATCTGCAATCTGAAAGTTGCTCACAGTCAGTAGCAATGAGTAACATTCAAATTACACACCAATACAAGCATCGCCTGGTAAGTACAATATCAATATCAATTAATCATACATATCAATTAAGGCGTAGAAATGACAGATTCAAACCTTATCAGCAAAACCATACCCGCTACCCTTCGCAGAGGCACTGGATGGCGTGGAACTGCATATAACAGTACAAGAAACAATAAAATACTTAATAGCTACACAGCAAAAGCATCACTCTAGAACAAGATTCCTCACGCATAATCATCACATCAACAAGAGACTAATTTCACTACCTGGTTGGAGTTTCAGAGGGGTCAAAATCAGAATTCTCCTCAAGAACCAAATCCAGCCTATCAATTTGCACAACGATTGGCTCTATCTGTACATTGCTCACCGACGGTAGCTAGAAAGTACATTAATTGATGAGTCAACAATCAGAATTTAGAACATTATATTGTATTATTTGATTGGGCGCAAAAGCTTACAACTTTTTTCTACCCATTTTACTTGTGATTCAGAGGAACCAAACAGCAACAAAAACCAAGTTAGATAGAGACAATTGACAAACCATAATCTCCAATTTGCCAACTTTAGCGGTGGCAACGTGGAGCGCGGGTGGCAATCCAACGCTGGAATGCAATGCATCCCCATTTATATCTGAACGCAAAAATTCACAAGTCAAAATCAACCAATCTCATTTAACAATTATTAAACCTAATTTCAAAAATTTAAAAGAAAAAGAAAGAAATTTGAGAAAAGTGACCTAAATTGGAAAGCTGAACGGTGCGACCCTGCAACTTGAACTGGTCTCTGGAGAAGGATTTGAGCCAGTACTTGAGCGTGTACTCCAGAGCTTTTGCCATGATCGACTCCATAACTACGTAGCTCGTTCGTTCGGATCGAGCTTCGGAAGATCCCGATCCAACACAACAACTGTGTCTCCGACAAACAACAACCCCAGACACAGAATTGTTACCGACAACTTATGTATATCAGATCATGGCCATAGAATGAAATGAAAATGAAAATGCGAACAGAAAAAGGCACTGTTTAATCGGGTTTGGATACGAGTATTCGGGTCGGTGCATGCATTTGGGCTATCTTTCTTTTTCGGCTGAAAATGGAATCGTGGAAAACAGTGGGGTGTTGCGAATTGTTGCAGCCACGTGCCGGAAGAGTGTGTGTGCCTGTGTGCTGTGGGGAGGGAGAGAAGGAGGCACCTGTGGCACGTGCGGTGGGGGTTAGTTTTTAGCGGGAGGCGAGAGCTTTGGATTTTGGGCTGTCAAAACTCTGGGCTTTTTGGGCCTGAATGGGCTAACCTATTTCGGGCCCAAAAAAAGTTGAATCCAAAAAAAATTTAAGTTGAATGAATCCGTCAGTGTGATAGCAAATGCCAAAAAATCATATGAATGAGAGTTGGAATAACCGATAGGATCGAGCTAACATACATACATACATCGACTCAAATGTTTTGAGTTTTAAACAGGATAACTTCTGTTTCTACTAATCTTTTCCTTTATTAAAAAAAAATAAAATAATGATATTAAGGTGTCCTATTTTTCTCTCTTTTTTGAAGGAGCGCTAGGTGGGGAGACAAAAACATACTTTCACATCTCAAAGGGAAAAAAAATGGAGGTTGACTTTGGGGAGATAATTTATGACGGAATAAATTGTGAATCTTTTCTTCTTATTTGGTCTACAATTTTGTTGGGAAATTTAATATCAAGGACCACTAAGAATGACCTTTTAATATCAAGGGACTTAAAATATTCAAATTATGAAAAAGATCACATAAAAATTCATGTGAGAATCAAACACAAAATTCAAGAAGATACATTGAATAAATGAATTGGGGACAAAATGTGTAAATCAAAAGCTGATGATGGAAAATATTAAAAAAAGGAAAATGATATATTAGTTGTCATTATTTAATTTTTTTTAAATATAATAAAATGGAGTGTAACATGGTTGACTTCATTCCATCCTTTACTCTTATTTTTCTTTCTTCTTAATTTAGAGGATATAAAATGGAATTAAGTTATATTTTATTAATATAATTATTAAATTACATATTTGTCCTTAACCTTAATCAACATCAAAAGGTTTTTTCATTTTTCAACGGCAGCTAAGTGAGTTCTGAATGTTGTGGTTGCCGCAACTATAACACCATGCACGGGCTTGGAAAACAGATGTACTTCTCCAGATAATGCATGTAAGATTATTTTTAGTGTATCATATAAAGAAAAAATGATAGTATAAATTAATATTATCAGGTCTTATTTAATATTTGGTGCATTCAACTGATAGTATAATGAAATCAAGTCAAGTCATTTTATCCTATTCTAATGTGATAACTCTATCCCTTCCCCTAAGACATGATAGGATTTCTATTATAATCTTATCGTCAATTTCATTTTTATCACTCTTCTTCCTTGCGCCACCACCACCATCACCACTATCACCACCACCACCACCACCGCCACCATCGCATCGCCTCAACCACCACTACTACTACCACCACCGCCGCCACCACCACCGCCGCCACCACCACCATCAAGACCGCCATCACCACCACCACCACCACCACCACCGCCGCCAAAGACCACCAATGCCGCAGCCACCACCGCCGCCGCCACCACTACCACCGCCGCCACCACCACCGTCGCCGCCACCACCATCACCACCTCCACCACCGCCGCCACCACCACCACCACCACCGCCGCCACCCCTATCACCATCACCGCCACCACCCCCACTACCACTACTACCACCCCACCACCACCATAAAATTTTTTTTATTATTATTATTTAATTATTTTAACTTTTATATTAAAAGATATTTTGGTCTTAAAAAAATATTATACAATCAACTAATTTATTTTTTTATTATCAAATAAAAGATAAAATTATGTCTTATCTTATTAATTATATTATCATATTTTATATTATCCTATCATCTTATCTTATATTATACTATTATGTGTACCAAACATAACCTAAAAGTAAAAAAACGTATCGGATAATGATAATACATATTACAGTAGGCCACAGTAGCTGTAATTTCAAGTTTCCATTTTCCTATATATATATATATATATATATATTTGTTGGATATACAGGAAAACAAACCCTAAAAAAACAACCAAACAAACATGACATATGTAATGATATATTAATAATTTATTGTCCTACTTTAGGTTAACTATCATAATTAATGATAGTTAATTAATAATTAACTACTATTAATAATTAACTATTATAATTAATGATGTATAAATATTTTATTAATTTAATGTACTCAATTTCGGTGCATCAAGTTTTTGCAAAAAAAGTTCTCAATCTAATCTCTAACTAATTGTGATGACTTGCCTAATCGACATGCTTATTAATCAAAGGTGAAATTTTTATGTACTTTCAAAATACAATACTTATTTCAATAAAATTATAATACTTGGACTGCATAATTATATATGGCATTGAATTAAATTTAAAATATTATTTAATAAGTTTTAATTTAAGTTAATTATTGATGATTGAGAGTATTATTCTCTTCCCAACAACAAGACCATTACTCTCTGTTAAATTTGGGCGTAAAAATTCCTACTAGGTTTTTTTATTATTATATAATTCCTACTATGTTAACTTCATTGTATTATTATTATTATTCATTAATGAATATAGAAGACAAACCATGTGAACCTCAATTTGTGGTTATTTTGCAATTTGTTTTTCTTACCAACACTTTTTTCAATTATAATAAGAAAAATGATGATTTTATACTTTTTTTAGAGGTATAAGTATTGTACATACTCTTTTTAAGGATGTGTGATTAAAAAAGTGATAAAAAAAATATGATAAATAATATTAGATGAGATATAAAAATAAGTATATATACTATTTGTGGTAGTTGTTATAATAATGAAGAATATAATGAGAAATGTTCGTTGTCTCTCGCCGTGCTTAATTTGGATCAATAGAGGGTACACCATAGGCTTGCATTCAATTGACGACTTGACTAGTGCAAGAAGTGTATAATGAATAGAGAGTCGAATCGCTGGTTTTAGGTTGAAATCATCAATCATCGATAGATCGTGGCCTTCAATTTATTTGGTTAATTTATTTTGTTAATGGGCTGTTAGGATCGCGTTCATTTATGATGGTTTATACAGTCGTCATCGACATTGTGAGCACTTATAGCAGTTCAGCAGAGTGCTGATCCTATCAGATTTTAATGCAAGTAGTTTGATGATTGTTTCAGACTTTAATCAGTCTGCTGTGGAAACGTTAACTTCTATTCGGACAAGGAGCTCCAATATTTGGAGAGGTTTTTTATTTTTTTTAAGGATTAAATGAGAATTTACATAATGAGTTTGATTTCACAATTTTGATTTAAAATTTCAAAATATTAAATTTATATACCCATTCATTTTATATTGTTAATATTTTTAAATTTTTTTTAATGTAAGACTTACTTTACATTCACACTTAAAGTTTTTACGTTTTTCTACCTTTTAAGTATGAGTCTTTCATATGAGAGTATACTCTCATTTGTGCAAAATCCATTCTTGTTCTTTAAGAGTGAGTCCTCCACATGTGTGTAAGCCTTTTTTGTTTTTCAATGGGACTGTGATGAGCCTATAATATATCATATTTTTAGGATTCAATTCTTTGAATTTTTATTCTCTTTTGATATTTTAATCACATATTTTATTTATTAAGAAACCCTTATGTTTAGTCATTTACACTCTCCATATTCTTAATTGATTGAGTTTGGTATGATTTTGTGAGTTTGAGCTCAAATTGGTCCTAATTGAATATTTTTAACATTTTTGAGATTTGACACTGTTTCTATATTTTGGCCATAACTTGAGTTCCTGATATCTAATAATCATGATTTTTACCTTGTAGAAAAGCTAAGAGGAAGCTCTACAACTTTGATGAAGAGCTCGAAGTCCTAAACAAATGTCTAAGGGACCTAAGTTTACATGGAAATCAGAATACGGGTTCTGTCACTAGAATCCGAACGGTGTGCACTCATAAAATCATATCTTAAGCTGTAATAATGGAGATGGGCTTAAATTTGGATAGTTGATAGTCAAGACCCAAATAAACAACTTTCATGAAGAACACCTTTTGAAAAAATGAAGTCTAATGGGTCAGTTTGGGCTTGCAAGTCGGAACAGATGTGCTGAAGTTAGGTTTGAGCAACCTGAGGTATTTGGGTCATATCTTGGGCTGTAGGAAGCCAAATTGGACGATCCAAATATGCATGTTATAGCCAAGACAAAGATCTACAACTTTCATGAAGAGTACTTTTCATGGATCTAAAGTCTAATTGGTCGTTTTTGGCTTCCAAGTCAGACCAAGAAATTTTCGCACTCAACCACTCCACTCCACTCAACCACTCCACTCCACTCATCCACTCAACCACTCATCCACTCCACTCCACTCAACCACTCCACTCCACTTATCCACTCAACTACTCATCCACTAAACCAATCCACTCAACCACTCCACTCCACTCAACCACTCCACTCCACTCATCCACTCAACTACTCATCCACTAAACCAATCCACTCAACCACTCATCCACTCAACCACTCCACTCCACTCAACCACTCCACTCCACTCATCCACTCAACTACTCATCCACTAAACCAATCCACTCAACCACTCAACCACTTATCCACTCAACCACTCCACTCCACTCAACCACTCCACTCCACTCATTCACTAAACCAATCCACTCAACCACTCATCCACTAAACCAATCCACTCAACCACTCAACCACTTATCCACTCAACCACTCCACTCCACTCAACCACTCCACTCCACTCATTCACTAAACCAATCCACTCAACCACTCATCCACTCAACCAACCCACTCAACCAATCATCCACTCAACTAACCCACTTAACCAATCCACTCAACCACTTCACTCAACCACTCCACTCATCCATCTACTCACCTTTGTTATTTTGTTACCCTAGACTTCTATAAAAGGCACCATTGATTATCATGTAAAAGGGTTGGATTCTCCTTCATTTCTATCATAGTTTCTTCATAGTTTCTCATAGATTTTGTATATTTTGATGCTTCCCTTCATGGTAAAAGAGAGCTACGGGCATAGAAGAATTTTTGGAGGAGGAGAGAAAGTTGTAGGCAAAAGGCAGCCGTGGGAGTTTTCCTAATTCTTGGAGAGGAATTCTCAAAGGAGGAAGACAACAACGCGCAAATGAGCAAAATTCTTATGGTTTATTCTCTCTTTGTATTTGTCATTTTTTTTACCATGAGTAGTTAAACTCATAACTAGGGTTATGGGGGATCTTGTGTTCTTAGTTATTTGGATCTGATTTCTAAATTGATTATGGTAATTTCTTTGTGGGTTTACTATATTACTTAAATTCTTATCATAACTTGATCACTTGTGACATTCATTAATTCATTGTTTGACCGGTGACCATCCGCACTCAATGAGTGGATCTATATGGTAAGCCTAGGATTATATTGGTGAATGACCAAACATCAATTTCTCCTACCAATGGAATTGACGGATTGTTAGTTCATATCTTGAAATTGGAATTTAATGCATTCTTGATTAGTTCAACTAAATGACCAAATAGGTGGATTAAATTAAGAATAGAATATTGTTTCATCCATGACCATTGGGATTCAATAGCTTATAAGATAATATTGGCAAAAGAATTACCTGTATCATAATTGAAAGAAGATCCGAATAATGAGACTCAAGTGAACCTTGCGCCCTAGCATCCCTCTATCTTTGTTTATCTTTTCTTTAATTAATTGTTCTTTTTATTTTTCTCCATTAGTTTTCTATTTTAAATTTGGATCTTGCATACATTTCTGATTTTCTAAATAACATAAGAATATTACAACTTTAGTAATTATCACTTATTCCTCGTGGGATCGATAACTTGGACTCCAAAGTCCTATATTACTTGGCGATAGAGTGCACTTGCTCTTAGTGTATTTTACACGCACCAAGTTTTTGGCGCCGTTGCCGGAGAATAATTTTGATAATATTAGAGGCGTAAAATTCTAGTTAATTTAGATGAAATTTTTATTTTAATTTATTTTATCTATTTTTATTATTGTGTTTTGCTTTTGTTTATCTCTATTTGCTTTTATTTTTATTTGTATTTATTTTCTTATTTTGTATATTTCTGTTTTGTTGTCATTTTTTTTATTTTATCTTTCTTTTCTTTTATTTTTGTTTAATATTATTATTATTATTTATGTATTTTTAATTACTTTTTCACTGTAATTTTCACTTGTTCATTTTTCTTGTTTATGTTCACTCGCTCTCAGTTTCCTGATTTGACATTTGATCCAAAAATTGAGAAAACAGCTCGCAGGTTAAGAAAGTAAACTCAAATTTCAGCTATGACAGAAGACATAAACAGAATAGAAGGACGAGTAATTGAAGGGAATCGTGACGAAATAGCTAACCCAGCAGAGCGGACCATGCTTGAGTACTCTATGCCCACTGCTGAAGGGTATGGAGGAAGTATTATAAGACTAGCTATGGCGGCTAACAATTTTGAGATCAAACCCGCATTGATCTCTATGATTCAGAATTCTGTACAGTTTGGTGGATTACCTTCAGATGATCCAAATCAGCATTTGGCTAGATTCTTGCAGTTGTGTGACACTATCAAGTACAATGGAGTGACAGATGATGCAATCAGATTACGACTCTTTCCTTTCTCTCTTAGAGACAGGGTGAGTCAATAGTTAACGTCACTTCCAAGGGGTTCCGTCACTTCCAAGGGGTTCCATCACTACATGGGATCAATTGACACAATAGTTTCTGGCTAAGTATTTTCCTCCTTCTAAATCTGCTAAGTTAAGAAATGATATATCTTCTTTTGTGCAGTTTGAAATGGACACTCTTTATGAAGCTTGGGTGCGCTTTCAAGAGTTATTGAGGAGATGTCCACACCATGGATTTCCCGTGTGGCAGCAGGTTCAGACTTTTTATAACGGTTTATCTTCTGCAAACCGTTCCCTTATTGATGTTACTGCAGGAGGTACTATATGGAGGAAAACACCTACTGAAAGCCAAACATTGATTGAAGAAATGGCACTGAAAAGTTATCAATGGCAAAATGAGTGCCACATTCTTAAGAAACCAGTAGGAGTGCATGCTGTGGATGCTTCTACTACCATTCTGAATCAATTGGAAGCCTTGACAAAGAAGGTGGAAACCTTGATGGTAACAAGTAGTGCAGCCCCACCAACTATTTGTGATGCATGTGGAGGATAGGGTCATACAAGTTCAAACTGTCAAGTTGGTAGTCCCTTTGCCCCAGAACCTGAAGCAGCAAATTTTGTTGGAAATCCCAACCGGCAGCAGTACAATCCTTATGCCAACACCTACAATCCCGGTTGGAGGGACCACCCCAATTTCAAATGGGGAAATCAACAAAGCTATCAGCAGAATCAACAGAGAGCCCCACAACCACCTCCAGGTTTCCAAGCACCTGCAGAGAAGCCAAGTTTTGAAGATCTTGTAATAAAGTACATGCAAAATTCAGAAGCTAGAATGAAGACCATGGAGACTCAAATCAGTTAGTTGACTACTCTGATGTCAGAAAGGCCACCAGGGACACTGCCTAGCACTATTGAGACTAATCCTAGGGAACAGGCCCATGCAATTTTCCTGAGAAGTGGTAAGGAACTTGGGGAGTCTCCGCAGAAGAAAGAAATGTCAGAGCCTAGAGATACTCTTGTTCAGTCAGTGCATGAAGATGAGAAGGCAACTGACGATGTCCTTACTAAAGATGTCAACCAAGAGAGAGAGGTTGAGAAGAAAGCACCAAAGTGGCAGAGAGCAAAGAAGGATCGTGAGCAAAGTGCAGTTTATGAACCATCCCCATATGCCAAGATCCCATTCCCTCAGAGGCTTAAGAACAACCAGTCAGATCAGCAATTTGTCAAATTCTTGGAGATATTCAAGAAATTACAAATTAATATTCCATTCGTTGAAGCTATCTCTCAGATGCCCAAGTATGCAAGGTTTCTAAAGGAAATACTTACAAAGAAACGCAAGCTTGAGGAATTTGAGACTGTATGTCTTACTGAGGAGTGTTCTGCCATTCTTTTGAAGAAGTTACCTCCAAAATTGAAAGATCCAGGGAGTTTTACTATTCCTTGCACTATTGGTAACTCTTATTTTGATAAGGCATTATGTGATTTGGGTGCTAGTATTAATTTGATGCCTTTTTCTGTGTTTAAGAAATTGGGAATGCAGGAACCGAAGCCCACCAACATTTCATTACAGTTGGCTGATAGATCCTTCACTTACCCGCGTGGTGTGGTGGAGGATGTTTTAGTGAAGGTGGATAAATTTATTTTCCCAGTTAATTTTGTGGTGCTAGATATGGAAAAGGATGCCGATATTCCTCTCATTCTTGGAAGACCATTTTTAGCCACTTCTGGAGCTGTAATTGATGTACCTCGGGGTGAGCTCATCTTGAGAGTAGATGGAGATCATGTGACCATCAATGTCTTTAGGGGAGCTAAATCTTATTCAATGTCAAATCTCCATGCCCCGATTAATTTTGTTCAAGCTAAGAAGCAGGAAATCTTAGCTATCAAGGACCCCCTGCCATCATACAGTGTTGAGGTTGATCTGTTGGAATGTCAAGCTACTGAGACAGATAAAGGTCCTCCTAAGATCCATGTTTCTTCACAGATTGGTCTTTCATCTATTGATCGAGTGCAACCACCTTGGCCCAGTGGAGTTAAGGAGCAATTGGGACAGTCAAGCTCTTGTCAAGTTCATAATTCTGTTGGAAGTAGTCACAAAGCTATTGTTGAAGGGAGGAAGGACTGTTTTGAAAAGAAAAGGACATCCTCCTATTTCTCTTACTTTAAGCCACCTTGATTTATCTGAAAAGGCAACGTCGAGCTAATGACGTTAAACAAGCGCTTCACAGGAGGCAACCTGTGTTTCTTCCTTATTGTCTCTTCTTTTAGTTATTTTTGTTATCTTTGTTTTAAAGTTACAATTTGAAGATAATTTTCACAAACTGAGAAGATAAAAATTTAATTCATTTCGAATGGTTGAGTAAAGAGTCATACTCTTGAGATGCATTCATGTGAACTTGTGCATCATGAACTTCTTATTTGTGGAATCTTTTCAGGGGTGAACATAAGTATTACAGTCTTGGGAATCTGACTTTAAAAGACCCTAGTTTGTGTTTCTACTCATGTGTTCTGTGATTTTTCAGATTCTGTTGTAGCACTGACTGTTACGTTATCTTTCTGCCTGCCATGTCTCATGCCTCATCAGGTTGTATTGCTCTTTTCTTTACTCTTTATTTATCTCTCTTTCACATTGAGAACAATGTTAATATTAAGTGTGGGGGAGTGGTAATGTACTTGATAATGTACTCTGTAAAAAAATGTTAAAAAAAAATTTACACAACTGATAAACACTTGAGTATTGCTGATAATTAAACTAGAATTGTGTGTTAATTGCTTGATTTATTTTGAGCTGATAGAGATATGTTTGAAAGGGAAACTGTTAATTATGAGATTATTTTGTGTGAAGCAATCTTATTCAATTGAGAAAAGTGAAATTTAGCATCTTTGAGTCATGTCTGCTTGTTTCTGTTTTCTTTATCAACTTAACCAGAAAGTGAGTTTTGAGCTTTAATGATTGGATTTTTCATAAATAAAGTCCTATTTTTCTTTTGGAGTGAATCTTCTTTTGTTTGATGTGCGCTAGAACTTGCTTTGATATCTTGTTAAAATTTTAATGATTCACATACATGCTTGAATATGATTGAGGAAATTAGGTTTTATTCTTTATTGACTTTCAGAGTTGTATTGATAAAAATAACCCTTAGTTGCCCCATTTGAGCCTGAAATTGATTTCTTTGAATACCCAATTGAATAATCAGGTTGAATGCTTTGGAGCAATTGATGTGTTGATTGGAAGGTCTTGAAAAGTTGATTTTATCTTCAAGGGTTAAAAAAAAAATTATGAATGAAAAAGAAAGAAAAGAAAAGAATTGTTGGTAAAGAATAATGAAAATATTGGGTTGAAAGTGAGAAGTTGTTATATTCTTGAGCATCATACTCTATCTATCATCTTTTCAGCCTGATTCTGCTTTGTATTGATTTATTCATGAGCATTCTTTATCCTAATTTATTCTTTTCTTCCTATCTTTCATTATACCCTTGGCCCCGTTACAACCAAAGCAAAGTCCTTTTGATTCTTGTATTGTATGTGAACTTGAAAATGGAGATGAGATTGATAAGCAAGCCTATGGTATTGCATTTTTCAAGAGAAATTTGAGTGATCTCTTTATCCTTTAAACACTTGAGCGATAGAAAGTTGAGTGATCTCATATTCTTGGTAAAGAAAATAGTCGCAAGTTAGGCTAAAACATCTTATTGTTTTAAATTGCTGAATGATCTTAATTGATTGAATTTGATTGCCGAACTTGAACTTTGGAACTCCCCTTGATGCATGTTTCTGGATGTTAAGATTGATCTTGCTGTTGATACCTATTCTTTGCTTGAGGACAAGCAAAACTCAAGTGTGGGAGAGTTGATGAGCCTATAATATGTCATATTTTTAGGATTCAATTCTTTGAATTTTCATTCTCTTTTGATATTTTAATCACATATTTTATTTATTAAGAAACCCTTATGTTTAGTCATTTACACTTTCCATATTCTTAATTGATTGAGTTTGGTATGATTTTGTGAGTTTGAGCTCAAATTGATCCTAATTGAATATTTTCAGCATTTTTGAGATTTGACACTGTTTCTATATTTTGGCCATAACTTGAGTTCTTGATATCTGATAATCATGATTTTTACCTTGTAGAAAAGCTAAGAGGAAGCTCTACAACTTTGATGAAGAGCTCGGAGTCCTAAACAAATGTCTAAGGGACCTAAGTTTATATGGAAGTCAGAATACGAGTTCTGTCACTAGAATCTGAACGGTGTGCACTCATAAAATCATATCTCAAGCTGTAATAATGGAGATGGGCTGAAATTTGGATAGTTGATAGTCAAGACCCAAATAAACAACTTTCATGAAGAACACTTTTTGAAAAAATGAAGTCTAATGGGTCAGTTTGGGCTTGCAAGTCGGAACAGAGGTGCTGAAGTTGGGTTTGAGCAACCTGAGGTATTTGGGTCATATCTTGGGCTGTAGGAAGCCAAATTGGACGATCCAGATATGCATGTTATAGCCAAGACAAAGATCTACAACTTTCATGAAGAGTACTTTTCATGGATCTGAAGTCTAATCGGTCGTTTTTGGCTTCCAAGTCAGACCAAGAAATTTTCGCACTCAACCACTCCACTCCACTCAACCACTCCACTCCACTCATCCACTCAACCACTCATCCACTCAACCACTCCACTCCACTCAACCACTCCACTCCACTTATCCACTCAACTACTCATCCACTAAACCAATCCACTCAACCACTCCACTCCACTCCACTCATCCACTCAACTACTCATCCACTAAACCAATCCACTCAACCACTCATCCACTCAACCACTCCACTCCACTCAACCACTCCACTCCACTCATCCACTCAACCACTCCACTCCACTCATCCACTCAACTACTCATCCACTAAACCAATCCACTCAACCACTCAACCACTTATCCACTTAACCACTCCACTCCACTCAACCACTCCATTCCACTCATCCACTCAACTACTCATCCACTAAACCAATCCACTCAACCACTCATCCACTCAACCAACCCACTCAACCAATCATCAACTCAACTAACCCACTTAACCAATCCACTCAACCACTTCACTCAACCACTCCACTCATCCATCTACTCACCTTTGTCATTTTGTTACCCTAGACTTCTATAAAAGGCACCATTGATTATCATGTAAAAGGGTTGGATTCTCCTTCATTTCTATCATAGTTTCTTCATAGTTTCTCATAGATTTTGTATATTTTGATGCTTCCCTTCATGGTAAAAGAGAGCTACGGGCATAGAAGAATTTTTGGAGGAGGAGAGAAAGTTGTAGGCAAAAGGCGTGACTGTGGGAGTTTTCCTAATTCTTGGAGAGGAATTCTCAAAGGAGGAAGACAACAACGCGCAAATGAGCAAAATTCTTATGGTTTATTCTCTCTTTGTATTTGTCATTTTTTTTGCCATGAGTAGTTAAACTCATAGCTAGGGCTATGGGGGATCTTGTGTTCTTAGTTATTTGGATCTGATTTCTAAATTGATTATGGTAATTTCTTTGTGGGTTTACTATATTACTTAAATTCTTGTCATAACTTGATCACTTGTGACATTCATTAATTCATTGTTTGACCGGTGATCATCCGCACTCAATGAGTGGATCTATATGGTAAGCTTAGGATTATATTGGTGAATGACCAAACATCAATTTCTCCTACCAATGGAATTGACGGATTGTTAGTTCATATCTTGAAATTGAAATTTAATGCATTCTTGATTAGTTCAACTAAATGACCAAATAGGTGGATTAAATTAAGAATAGAATATTGTTTCATCCATGACCATTGGGATTCAATAGCTTATAAGATAATATTGGCAAAAGAATTACCTGTATCATAATTGAAAGAAGATCTGAATAATGAGACTCAAGTGAACCTTGCGCCTAAGCATCCCTCTATCTTTGTTTATCTTTTCTTTAATTAATTGTTCTTTTTATTTTTCTCCATTAGTTTTCTATTTTAAATTTGGATCTTGCATACACTTCTGATTTTCTAAATAACATAAGAATATTACAACTTTAGTAATTATCACTTATTCCTCGTGGGATCGATAACTTGGACTCTAAAGTCCTATATTACTTGGCGATAGAGTGCACTTACTCTTAGTGTATTTTACACGCACCAAACTGTCTTTAATACTCATTTCAAAAGTCAAACTACCGACTATAATACCACATTAGGATAAGAGAAACCAAAATAATTAGAGTGATCTTCTTTCATTAAGTGTTTTTTTTTCATGAGCTAAATGAGAAACTATACATAATAAATTTGATACCATATCTCAATTCAAAATATTAAGATATTATATTCATGAGTCAATCCAATTGTCCTCATTTTTTCTATTTCTTTTTCATATGAGATTTATTTTCATTCATACTTAAAGTCTTAACAACTTTCAAGTTTCAATATTTGTTGTAATTTATTTATTTTTATTATAAATAAGGTTCTTTTAAAGTAAATTTATTTTTAAAATAAATAAATAAAAATATATTTATCATTGATTTGATAAAGTACATCAAATTCTTAATCACTATATAATATAAAAATAAATACATCATTACTTACTCACTTTAAGAATAAATTTACTTTAGCAAATTTTTTTACCCTTTTATTATATATTTATCCCCCCCTAAATTTACGTTGTTAACAAGCCTATGGATTAGTGCATTTATTTTTTTTCCTACGATCACTAATTTTTTTTTTATGATTTAGAATTCACAAATTCATGAAGTTGATGATTTAGTCAAAAATTTTTAATCCTTTATTTTAAAAAAAGTTTATGGGATTAAAATAGAAAGCACGCAAAGCAACTACGTACAAGAGTATGGTGCAAACCTTGCATGCCAATTAACAAATTTATGGTAATTATTGCAGAAATCATATGCTTACATATTTTAATATATACACCATTTTAATTATCTGTGCAGTTTCTATTATCAAATTGCAATTGGTCCAACAAAAATTATATACATCTTTGTAGCTTGGGGTCACACTATTAGACATATGATAAGAGATTAGTCTCATATTCAAATAGGATAATAATGCTTTGTAAGAGGAAAAAAAATTGTTTTAAACACCTTCTTTTACAATTTTGAGTAAATGAGAAATTTTATGATTTTTAATTAGTGATACTTCTATTTAATTGACAATATTATTGTATGTTATAGGAAGAAAAATTATATACACTAACTAATCATAAACTGATGTGTTAAAAAATTAAATTTAATGAACAAAAATATACATCTATTTTAATTATATGTAGATGAAAAAAATAGAATTTGTGTTTTTTTTTTTTTTAGTCTATCTAAATTATGTTATTAGTCTATACAAAATCTCATGAGTTTGGATAAAAAATATAGAACCTAATGATATTTCAATTTCAAAAATACTAATTAAAGTTATTATATAATTATTTTTCTTTTTCATGAAAAGTTGAAGCCTTGAAGGACAACAACTATCGCTGAGACGATGTGGAAGATGACAATCAAAATTACAACAATCAATGGCGCCGAATCGTATCCAGCAAGTTTCTATCTATCAGCCACAGCCAGAGTTTCTTTTCTCTTTCCCTCTCATCTAGTGAAGCATAATCTTTTTCTTTTTCTTGCTTTTTAGAGAATAAAGTATTTTTCTAAAGATTATAATGTATGCTTATAAACTCAATTCATTTAAATTGTTGATAGATTTAATCTTCACTTGATCTTAATACAAATGTTATACAATCTTCTCACAAAAATTATTTTTCTCTAATATTTAAATTTACATCCTCATTTTAGAGATTGTATCACACAGAATAAAGTATCCTATTGTATATTTTAGAATCTTAAATTTATATAATGATATCATCGCCATGAATGTCAACAACGGGAAAACAACTTTTAACAATACGAGGGAAAACAACGGGAAAAGTCTCTTCGTATAACATCTTACTTCCTATCTTATGATCCAAGCTTACGTTTTTCTATTTGTTTATATCGTCATATTAATAATTTTCGTTTCTGGCTAAGTACGGGAATCAACATTTAAAACATTTATATAATTAAAAATAAAACAATGCATTGTTACCGCATAAGATTGTTCATGTTATCATCAGTTTTACGTAAATTTTTTTATTAAAAGTATATGTAAAACTTACATATTAAAATACATACCGACAAACCAATTTCGGTTTAAAAATACTAGATGACTCTAATTATGTAACTGACAAAAATAGAGTAAAGTGCCCAGCTCAAAATGGTAGGATTCCAAGGCTAGTGTGTTGCTACTTTGCCAATTATCTATATATTTATAAATAATAATACTTTATATGTTCTTATTCTTAATGAGCATTTGTTTTCAATATCCCTTGTTCCCAGTAGAATTGGTATTTGCTAGATTATTCTGCCCTTTTTATACCCCTTTATTGACTCGCTAGAACTAGAAGTTATGCATATTGGGTTCCATTGACTTCAAGACAAAGTGAGGTTGCCTTTAGGGTTTCTTGTTTCTTTAGGTTGGCATTTGCGGGGATTGTGAAACAAACCCAATGCTTTGCGTACAGAAGTAGATATTCCTTTTGACAAAGCTCATCTTGTGCCATTGCTTACTAATACTATTTGAATACCTCATTTTTTATTTTATTACCTGGTCACGTACACAACAAATCAAGCCAACTATGAAAATACATTTAAGTTAAAACCAATATTAAAATTTAAGAATTTGTGAGAGTTCTGTTGTACATTAGAATTTATTTTTTTAGAATATACATGAATTTTATATTGCCATGAAGAACAACTGATCTAGTGAGAAAACCGCATAGTTTTTGTGTTTGTTCCTGGCAAGGCACCAAAGTATTACACATGCTATGAAAACCGAAAACACTAGGAGTCAAATTGGTATGGAGTAAAAATGAAAGTAAACATTTTGTTGATAAGTTCTATGAAATCTTGACTCTCATTTTTACCCCCAACCTTTCTTGTGGAGGGAGAAATGAAACTTTTGATGATTAATAACGTAGCATGACATGTTTACTAAGAAATAATTAATATCTCTGAAGATAATCAATGAAAGGGAAAACATAACTCAGACAGATCTTTTTATTTTTTTATTATTAAGTATTTTTAATGTATATTTCTCAGTCATTTGACTAAAATCAGGCGTAATATATGATTTCTTACAAAGTTTTTAATATAATTATTTTTTAAATTGATATTATGTGTGTCTTGCCACTCATCCTATCTTTTATTTTGTGAGATAAATCAAAGGAATACATCAATTAATCACGTCCAAATGATTTTGCCTCTTTAATTAGGGAAATGAGAAAGTTTAATTCGTAGTTAACTTGCTTGTTTTACTCAATCATGATACAATTAACTAATAACATATTCATAAAAAAGCAACATATACATGTATGCCAAAATAGGAAATTATGCTGTGTAATTTTGAGTGTCTTTAATTCCTTTTTCATTTTCATCCTTCCTGGCCTAGCTATTTCATTCCTTGAAGGAAGAAAAGAGGGCAACAGGGTGACTAAGGCAGTTGGAAATATAAAATTTTGATAACGAATTTGAGAATTTCTTTCTGTGTAAATTAACAATTAATTAATGCCCCCAATTAAGTATGTGTAGGGATGGCAAAATTTCTTACATCTATAAAGGTATGTGAGGATTATTTATGATAGGATGGAAGATTAGTATTCGTTTAATAAACTGGATATGCGGAGTGGGGATCATAATACGTGCTTTATGAGTACCACGAAATAACTATTTTTCATTTAATATTCTACACATGTTATATTTGTTCTCATTTAATATTTATTATATTAATTTCGTCCAAGATGCTAATTAGCTTAGTTAGTAAAGTCTCTAGATGTAGCATGTGCACGTTGGTATGTGAGAGTAAATTCCTAATCGAAATCTATAAGATTTTTTATATATCAAACCATCTATGACAAAAAAAATCATAATTTCGTCGTCTCAAATAATATTGGCAGATTGACAGATTATTAATATGGATTTTTTTTTTTACAAAATCACTTTTTGGTCAACTATGATAAATTAACTTTGTAGAATTATTTTAAATTATTAAATATACATATTCTATAATTTTCAATTATGTCTTTGCTTCTAATTAATGTCGTTATTATTTATGAATAATTGCTATGCATTTTAGATGTGGGAGATCAAAGTTACTGTTTTTTCTTTTGTCACTGACCAAAGTATCTCCACAAAGCTATTATTTTTTTAAGCTGCTATTAGTAATGCTATTATTGCTACTTGAAAAAAAAAAGGATAAATATTGAAAGATAATAGAAATAAAAATGATAGTTGCATATAAAATATATTACAATAAAATTTAAAAAGGATTTTATTAATGTGTGACCTTATGATATATATTAAGAAATTTAAAATGGAATTTATTATTCGTCATTCAATCATTATGATTATTTAAGTAATAAAGTATAAAATATTTTTAAAATTTTTAAATATTAAATACTTATATTTTTTATTTAATAATTTTATTATTATTATTTATCTGATAATAATTTTCTTATTAATTCCTGAACATGTGTCATAAAGATATATTATTTATATTAACAAAACCCAATTAAATATATCATTTTATTACTTATAGAAAAATATATATGAATATATATTACCAAATTTAGTCAACAACGTTTCTTTTTTTATTCAGCCCCATGTTGGTAATGACCTTCAATTCCCTCATCCAATTATTAAATGCCTTACATTTCATTCAATTTATGAATCTATATATCTTAAGGTTAAGTGATTTTTTTAAAATAAAATTTTCATTTGATTAAGGCATTTTGTGAATTATACAGCTTGCAAAGCATGTGGTACAATGGATTAATTCATTCATCTCCCTAAAACTTAATTGATAAATTGAATTCATACAATATTCGTTGTGCTCGTCACCGCTGGCTAGTGGTTGCAGGTAGAGTAGCTCGTTGTCGCAATGTCGCTGCTTGTAGCAAATCACGGCCAAATAGAAGCTCGTCCTTGTCGCACCAAATCGAATAGAGCCATCAGTCATTGTCATTGTCATAGCACGTCGTCCTCACCGGTGGACTTGGGTGGTCGGCAAAGGGAGCCAAGGAAAGGTGGCTAGGGCAAAACTTAAGAGGAGTATGTATATGTTATCAAATGGGAAATTAAATGGGGAGGGGGGGAACTCAAAAGGACAAAATTTAGATAAAGTTCCTTATGTGTTTGTAGTGTTTGTCTTCAATAAAAACATGATATGTGTATATTTTTCTATAACTCATTAATGAAAATTTTGAAAATAATAATTAAATAACTAAAAAATAAAACACATGTCATGTTTCTATTGAAGACAAGCACCTAAGGAACTTTACCTAAGTTTTCTTAAACTCAAAATTGATGAAGCCCTCTTCACCAAAATGCAGTGTATAGTCTTAGGAATATTTTTTTTCTTTTAAAAAGTCATCAGGTTAATGGGTCGGGTGTTTAGGTCTCGATTTCAAAAATCAATAAATCTGAGAACCGAATCATTTGTGATCAGTTGATGGCAAATTGTCTGAACCTAATGATGGAAAGGCACGAGTTTCAATCCCTAAAGAGTTATTGATCAATGACTTTGAAGATCTTATTGCAACAATTGTCAATAACACTTATTATTCTTTAGTTGACAATTACACTAATCTGAATTATTTGAAAAGAAGGGCTATTTTGACACCAACGTTTGATATTGTTGAAAAAATCAATGAGTATATTATTTTTCTTATTCCTGGTGAGATAAAAAAATATTTAAATTCAGACTCGATATACAGAACAAGTGAACACTCTAATTTTTTTCAAGATCTACACCCACCTGAGTATCTAAACACTCTTAAATCTTTAGGCTTGCCAAATCATAGCTTAATCTTAAAAGTTGACACTCGAATCATGCTTCTTTGGAACATTGATCAATATTTTGGACTTTGGAATGGATCAAGACTTACTGTTACAAAACTGGGAAGACATATTATTGAAGCAAAGCTTATTTAAGGAACCAATTTCGGGCAAAAAGTATTAATTTCTCACATGACAACGAGTTCTTCAAAGTCAGTCTGGCCATTCAGACTTGAAAGGAGACAGTTCCCATTTGTTATTTCATACTGCATGACAATTAATAAGAGCCAAGGACAATCACTTGGTCATGTTGGATTATACTTACCAAAACCTGTTTTCACTTATGGGCAACTTTATGTGGCACTTTCACGAGTCAAATCAAAGCAAGGACTACGAATTTTGATCCACAATGCTAATAATGAACCATTGACTGAAACCAACAATGTTGTTTACAAAGAGATATTCCAATATCTATCTTAGCTATTCCAAAAATCTTTTATTTTTTATGTTATTAAATTTAATAAATTGTTGCTCCCTATCAGCTATATATACAATCTTTTTGAACAAATTCATGTTATGTTTTATAGCTTCTTTTTGTTTAGTTTATGTGATGAATCCCAAAGTTATTATAGATTTACTTCTTTTAATACTGGTACACAATTTGTTGTTTATATTTTTAGCTTATTGATATAAGGTGAATCTTTCATTTTTTGGTTTTTAGCTTGCTGTTTATTTGCTGTCATGAATCCCAAATAAGTATACTAATACTTTCGTCTTGCTTAAATGGACAGATTCAATCAACTGTTGAAAATGAGTATTCAGAAGATAAATTACATTGCTGGATCAAAATGCAATGTATATTCTTAGGAATATTTTTTTTTAAAAATAAATCTTCGAGTTAATTGGATCAAGTGTTTAGGTCTCGAGTTCAAAAAATCAATGAACTTGAGAACCAAACCATTTGTGGTCAATTTTGATTGGGTTTAATTGATCAATTTTTTGGGTTCGTCGAGTCAAACTAAATTAATGAACACATCTACTATTTATGAAATCATGAAAAATATGTTGTTACACTACAAGAAATTTGAGATCTGGCGACGGAATTTTGCGAGGGATAATTTTCCCTCACTGTTCCCTCGCTGATCAGCGAGGAATCTGCGACGGAAATCTTAGCCTTCGCAAAATATCAAAAATATAATATGGGGAAAAATAACGAGTTAATAGCGAGGGAATTGAGAGGGAAAATATCCCTCGCTAAAATTAGCGAGGGTATTATGAGGGATATTTTCCCTCGCTGAATATTAGAGAGGGAATTGAGAGGAATATTTTCCCTCGCTAAATGACAAAAATGTAGCGAGGGAAAGTTCCGTCGCAAATCCCTCGCAAAATAAACCTAATTACAAATCCCTCACAGCTGCGCTCACCTCTCACTATCACCTCCTCATTCACAGCTGCACTCACCTCTCACTATCACCTCCTCTATTCTACTCTCACTCTCACCTCTCTCTCGCTCACATTTCCTCTCACTCTCACTCTCAATCTCGCTCTCACCTCTCTCTATTCTGCTCTCCCTCTCCCTCTCCCTCTCAATCTCACTCTTACCTCTCTCTGTTCTAGTCTCCCTCTCCCTCTTACTCTCAATTTCACTTTCACCCTCCTTCTAAGCACGACAGCCACGCGACGACGCTTATAGCAGCTCGCCCACTCTGTTCCCCTCCTTATGAGCACGACAGCGGCGCCACCTAAGCGAGCGATAACCCTGCAGGTAAGTTATCCCACCCCTTTCTCTTACACACTCATGAATGGCATTATTGATTCTAATAGGTTTTGAAAATGCAAGTGGAAAGCTCGTTTATCTTAGCACAAAGAAGAGAGCCCCCGGACCCAAGTGCCCCATTACTGGAAAGAGGATTCTGGGGGTATGCATATTTCATTCCTCTTTTAATTTTTTTTACTGGATAAGAATATTACTCTCAGTTTGCATAATAATTTCTTTGAAAAATGGTTCAAAGACCCTCCCAGTCACCCCACTTGCTTGAACAATGAATTTAGTTTTAATGCAATGTAAATGTAAGTCATCCAATATCCATATGTGCCCATAACTCTGGTTGTAATATGTGTGTTTGATCCTTCTAGCCCCATTTTTGCTAGTCCAAAATCTAACAATTTTGTTGTGAAATCCTATATTAAACAGAACCACATGATATGGAGGATTCACATATCATTGTCAAGTGTTTTATTTTGTCCATTTTGTGGGCATCTGTCATTTCTGTCTGATGTCTGTTACTCTTGGTCTTTATTTTGTTCACATGTCATGCATCAAGTGTTTTATTTTGTTAATTTTGTGGGCATTTGTAATTTCTGTTCTAATGTCTGTTACTTCTGGTCTATAAATTATCCAGCTATCTATTTGAATCATTTGAAAAGCTAAGCTATATGCTTATGACATCTCTAGAATAGTAATTATGTATTGTTAATGAAACATAATCAAATACCCTGTTCTAAATTTTCTGATTCAAAAAGGCTGAGATCGAGATATGTATTTTGAACCAGAATGCTATTTTCTAAAGTGAATCGTATTGAATCATGGTAAAATATATTTAAAAAATGCTATAAAAATATATACCTATAAAATGAAAGGAAATACTTATAATAGTAGCTTTAACCCAAAGTTAACGATAATAATATCACATATGGCCTTTAATAAACCATTAATTTTAGAAAACGCAACTGTAAAATTATATCTTTTGTTTCAAATAAAAAAAATTCCATTTGTCTTTTTTTTTTAGTAACGGCAAACAAATTGAATAACAAGAGTGAATTTTAGTTTAAGATATGAGTCAGTGGTCATGAAATCCATCTTTTTTACCCCCTTTCTTGGTGAGTGGGCCTGTTCATTGACCTTTAAATTTTTGGAAAACTTATTCCTTGAAAATTTCAAATTCTTAAATTCCATTATTCACCGCATGAAAACGACTGCTGGAACTCTACCCGTCATCCTGCTGGAACTTCATGGTCATAAATAACTGGAGTGGCTAGGCTTGCAGTTCTATCCCTAGTTGGGTAGCTAATCTAGTGTATCCTTGGAAAAGAGAAGATAGAAATGGAGACTAGGGAAGCCCTTCACTAATGATATTCTAATTAAGATAATAGGTGGTGCTACCATATCAAAGTGAATCTGGCCATGATTCTCCACCACTACAGTATTCTCAGGTTAAGAGAAATTGATATAATCCCGTTAAACATCACATTAGCATCATCGCTGGTCTGCTCTTGGAAGGCATAAAGAATACCATCAATCAGAATATCTTCCAACCGGGCATCTATGTCAGATGCTCCTAAGTTAGTGACCACCTTCTCAATAGTTTCCATAACCATTTGCCTGTAAGGTTCATGGTAGTCAGTATCGTAAGAATCGCGATTCGATTCTTACGATTCGATACGAGTCGGTCCTCCAACGATACAGATCGGTTGTTGTATCGTTTTCATCTCTGAATCGCACTGCGAATCAGTTGATTCGTAGTGGAATCGCAAGAATCGCAAATCTACAGTGATTCGTGCGATTCTTGCAGGGATGGGTCGCGAATGCAGAAATGGGTCGCGCATAGCAGAAGCTCCAGAACGGTCGCGCATGGAGAAGTTGCAAAACGCCCAACCAAAAGCAACAGAACCGGTCATGAAGTTGTAGAACGGGAAGCAGCAAACGGGTTGCGCGAAGCTCAAACGGGTCGCGTGAAGCGGGCCGCGCAGAGCAGAAGCGGGTCGCGCAAAGCAGAAGCTCCAGAATGGTCGCGCATGGAGAAGTTGCAGAACGCCCAACCAGAAGCAGTAGAACCGGTCACGAAGCTGCAGAATGGAAAGTAGCAAACGGGTTGCGCGAAGCTCAAACGGGTTGCGCACGAAAATGGGTCTGGTTTTGTGTGACCCAGTTCTGAAAATCCATTTTTGAGGGGTTTTTTTACAAATTTTTTTATGGGCTTGGAGGGAAAGGCCGAATCTTTCCCTCCCATCAATTCCAAACAATAATATTAAATAAACAATGACCTAATATTAGTCCCCACTCTTTGCCTCTGTCCCACATTTTGTCAGTTTGCCCTTTACTCTTTTTCTCTCCCACGAAGCCGCTTTTTTTGTCTCTTGGGAATGATGAATGATGATCATTAGATTATGTATTAGGTTTATATTGGTTTATATCTACAATGATGATCATTGATCTTGAATATTGGTTTATATTTCAATTTATTTGACTATGTAGTGAGTTATTTGATTTCAAAATACTAATATCTAGATATTTTTAATATTTCTTTATGTAAAAATATATTTTATATTATTGGTCATGAATCTTACGATCCATGATAAGATTCAATTCACAATTCAAAAAATAGGTCTTCCGATTCACGATTCGAATCCCGATTCGACAACTATGGTAAGGTTCACTCTCATCTTTAAGATCCTCAACAATTCTCCTGATAATATCGGCAACGCCAACTTTGTTTGCTATTTCTACAATAGGAAATGAGCACGTTGCTTATAATTTATTCGATCCAAAGCCATCCTCCTAACCCAGACGTTCTTGTTCAAAAGTCAGGGAGAATATCATTTCTAATATAATCAGTTTCCACACCCTCAGCAGGTATACCAAGAGCAGAGGCAACAACACTGAAAGCTCTAGCAGTAGTGTTCCTAATATATTCATCAATGTTGTCTATGTCAGGCCGCATAGCAGCAATCATTGTGGCCAGTGAAAACTTAGATTTTATTTATACTTTTCTCTCCTATAAGGTATATTTAGGACTATCTAAATATGACATCAAATCTTGAATGTTGAAAATAAAAGTTATGAATTTCTAACGAATTATGTGTTAAGAATATTGGTTTCATTTAACTTTTGATTGTGCTTTAACATATGCTTAAAGTTTTATTTTCTTATTTGAGTGAAGATTTGAGCAAAACTTTAGTTTTTCGTTTGAGATTCAATATGAATAAGCATACATACTTACTGTCCGTACTGCTCATTATATTGAATCTTGAATTGTCCAAGTGGGACAATTTGGTAAGAAATTTTTCCTTCACTTGGTTAATAGTTATTATTTAAATCTCATATCTTATACTTGTTGAAATTTTGGTCTGGTACATTTCCTTTTGTTCTCTGGGTGTATACTTAAACGTGGTAGATCTCACTGCGTTATAGTCATGCACTTGGAGACCAATGGGAAATGCTGCCGAAATTTTGTCAAGTATAAAATATGAGATTTAAGGAATAACTATTAACCAAGTGTTGAAAAAGTTTCTTATCGAATGGGATAGAGCTATACCATGTTAAGAAGGATCAGTTGATATAAGGATTTGTATTAATGTGCTAAACCAATTTCAGCAATCATGAGACCCGATCGAAGTTGGATGTTACGAAGAAATGATCCTACCGGCTATGTAAGTGAAGAATTCAAGGATGGAGTTGATGATTTCATTAGGGTTGCTCAAGGAGACCCGACAGTTAGTGATGTATTAAATCGCATCCTTTGTCCATGTGCTAGATGTAAGAATCGTGCTTGGAGGGAGGTATTTGGGGTAGAACAACATCTGTATAAGTACGGATTTGTGGATGATTATGTAAATTGGACCATCCATGGTGAGGACATATGGGGGGATAGCGGCTTAACATGCATTGTCCATGATGATGAAGTGGAGCCTAGGAATCCATAGGTGAATATGGTTATGGATGTCGCAGGTGATAGATTAAATCTAGAGGCTCAAGATTTAGAAGAGGATCCAAATGCGTCAGCTGCGAAGTTTTATGACTTGCTACGAGATGCTGACGAACCTTTATGGGATGGTTGCCATAAGCACACGAAATTGTCAGCTGTAACTCAACTTTTGAACTTGAAGTCAGAGTTTAACATGAGTGAGAGTTGTTATGATAGAATGATTGTCATAATTAAGAGCATGCTTTCAGAGCCTAAAAGGTTACCCGAAAACTTCTACAAATCGAAGAGAATGGTTCGTGAGTTAGGATTAGGATATGAGAAGATAAATGCGTGTCTTAATCAGTGCATGTTGTATTACAAAGAATACAGTGACAAGAGACTCTACTCAGTTTGCTTAGTATGTGGACACCCACGATTCAAACCGAAGGCGGGACGTTCATTGAATGAGAAGGATGTGCCGCACTCAGTGTTGCGATATTTTCCCATTATGCCAAGACTCCAACGTCTGTTTATGTCAAAAAATACTGCACAGTATATGACTTGGCATGCGGATGGAGTGCGTCAAGATGAATCAGTGATCAGGCATCCAGCTGATGCTGAGGCTTGGAAACGATTTGACGCTACCCATCCTACATTTGCCCTAGATGCTCGAAATGTTAGGCTTAGCCTGTGTACAGACGATTTTAATCTATTCAGTGGTTCAACCACACCATATTCATGTTGGCCTATTTTTGTCACACCGTACAATCTACCTCCAAGTATGTGTATGAGAAGGGAATACATATTCCTCACTCTTGTGATTCCTGGACCAAAGTCACTTGGTAAAAATTTAGATGTCTATCTTAGACCCCTAATTGACGATCTGAAGATATTGTGGGATGTTGGGGTGCAAACTTATGATGCCTCGAAGAAGCAAAATTTCGATATGAAAGCGGCTTTGTTGTGGACAATAAGTGACTTTCCAGCCTATGAAATGCTGTCTGGGTGGAGCACTCATGAAAAACTTTCTTGTCCGCTTTGTATGAATCATAGTAAGTCATTTGTGTTGAAGCACGGTAGGAAATGTTGTTGGTTTAATTGTCATCGCCAATTTTTGCCCTTTGATGATCCATTTCACCGTGATCGAAACTCTTTTAAGAGATCAACAGTGGAAAAATCGAATCCACCGCAACGCCTGAGTGGGACAGATGTCTTCAATAGAGTGACTCAACTTAAGGAAATCATTTTCGGCTTGAATTCAGGTAAACAAAAACAAGATGACTTTGGTATACACCATAATTAGGTGAAGAAGAGCATATTCTGGGAATTGCCTTATTGGTCGACTAATCTAATACGACATAATTTAGATGTAATGCATGTTGAGAAAAATGTGTTTGATAATATCTTCAACACTGTCATGGACATAAAGGGCAAGACAAAAGACAATGCAAATGCAAGAGAAGATTTGAAGATAATATGCAAACGTCCTACCTTGGAGCTAATAGTTGACAATGGCAAATGTAAAAAACCAAAGGCGACGTATGTCTTGGATGCCAATAAAAGAAGGATGGTGTGTGAGTGGATAAAACAGTTGAAATTTCTTGATGGGTATGCGTCGAATATCGCATGTTGCATCAATGTAGACGGCGGGAAGATATATGGAATGAAAAGTCACGATTGTCATGTTTTTATGCAAAGGTTAATTCCTCTGACATTTCGTGATATCTTGCCAAAACCTATATGGGGACCGTTAACAGAACTAAGCTTGTTCTTTAAAGAAGTTTGCGCAACTGAAATTCATGCTTCCACCATTGAGAATGCAGAGTTTTCTATCATTGAAACAATTTGCAAGTTAGAGAAGATTTTCCCTCCAGCATTCTTTGACGTGATGGAACATCTAGTCGTGCATCTCCCTTATGAAGCTAAGGTTGGAGGACCAGTGCATTACAGGTGGATGTACCCCTTTGAGAGGTGTATGCTGTACTTGAAAAGAAAGGTCCGAAATAAGGCGAAAGTTGAAGGATCTATTTGTGAAGCGTATATTTTAGAAGAAATTTCTAATTTTGCTTCTATGTATTTTGATCCCCACCTACAGACCAGGCGCACTCAAGTTCCTCGGAATGACGACGGTGGGGAAGATGCAATTAATGAACGGTTGTCTATTTTTAAACATCCATGTCGTCCTGTCGGGAGAGGTCGAAATAGATTCTTGACGGATGTGGAACTTCAGATTGCTGAGACATATGTGCTTGTAAATTGTGGAGAAGTAGAACCTTATCTCCAGTAAGTTTACTCTCTATCTAATGAATTTGTTATTAATGTGCTAAATTTATGCTAAATATTAATTATTGTATTGATTAGACAATTCGAGGATTCGTTAAGGGATACAGATCCCAATATCACTGATGATCAAATATTGGAAGCTCGAGATAAGGACTTCAGTAGGTGGCTAAAACATCTAGTGAGTCATTTTATCCATAATAGTGATCTATCATATTAAATTCAATGTGCATTATGTTAGATGTTACAACTATCCACTGTCTATGTAATGATACAGGTTAATATAGGCCAAGTCGAGGATCAAATGATACGAGAGATAAGTTACGGTCCATCCAAGTCCGTGACTTCTTACTGTGGCCTAATAGTTAATGGGTACAGATTTCATACCAAGGTGTACGGACAAAATAAAGCTACCATGAATAGTGGCGTATGTGTTAGAGGTAGTATATATGGTGAGAATGACTTCGACTATTATGGCATAATTGAAGATATATTGGAATTGTCATATGTAGGAAATCAGAACAAAGTATTTCTTTTACAATGTCATTGGTTTGACCCGATAAATGGAGTCAATGTTGATGAGAGATATGGGTTGGTTGACATCAAGCATAAATCAAGACTTCACTCAAATGAGTCATTCGTCTTAGCCGAACAAGCACAACAAGTGTACTATACAAGATACCCACAAAGCGGGAATAGAGCTAATGGTGAATGGTGGGCAGCTTGCAAGGTCAGAGCAAAACTCTTCGTGGCTGAGACATTGAATGAGGAAGGTGATGAATTGAATGACTTAACTGCCACTGATTATTACCAAGATGATGGATCCCTTGGAACACATAATCCTGTGATAGATGATGAAGTAGTCTCCTTGTTTGATGCACATGCGCAAATGGAAGAAGTTAACATACGTGATATACATTATCCAATGGACGATCTGGTTGATGATGAGTTCATTGATGACAATGAAAATAATGAAATTAATGAATTCTCAGATGAAGATGAGGAATTTTTTGCTTTAGACTCAAGTAGTTAAAATTGAAGCTTGTTCAATAAATTTCGTTAATGGTATTTACACTGGATTATCATTATTATATTTTGAGCTTTTTGTTGACATATAGTTGCTTAAATGGAGTCATGTTTCATTATGTTTCCTTGTGCAGATATCCATCATGACTATTTGAGGTAGAGGTGCTGGACGCAGTCGTGGGAGAGGCCGTAATGTTGTATCTACCTATGATTCTCCACCAATACAAAGATTCTCAGCTCTCTCCGGGTATACCTATAGGATAATCTTTTTAATTATTATTAACTCGTAGTTTATATAAATGTAATATACATGTGTTTTTTTATGTATAATTATATTAGGTGCAACTTCACCATCGGCTGTCGACCAAGGTGCACCTCTACCCGTCTAGTCTATTGACCATTGGAGGCGCATCAGCTTCTGTCCCACCCCGTACTGACCCAGCGATTTCTATGCCACCCCCTGCTGACCCACCCACTAGCAGCTCGAATGTGGTACCTTCATGTGGAGAATCAAATGTAAAAACAGATAGCAGGGAACTTATATATATGGCGCCTGTCCCTGAACCGTAAGTACTAGTGACATATCTTCTTTTATTACATGTATTTACTTTCATATAACTAACATTATCTTATTGTACTTACAGGAGGAGGTTTCTACCATCGAGGGTGACACGTGACATTATGTACAATGTCATGACACGGATGCCTATTCCGGCTAGTACGTGGCGAGGTTATCTAGCTGAGATGAAAGAAATACTATTTACCGACTTCATGGTAAGTAATTGTGTTTATAGAATTATATATTATACGTTTATTGAAAAATAAATATACATACATATCCTTTGTGTAGGCTAAGCATCGGTTCACATCTGATGCTGATCTGGGAACGGACTATCTTGGACCGTTATCCAGACCATTTGAACAAAGCACGATATAAGGCCTTTGAGAGGGCAAATTCAAACAACTTGGCTGATATTAAGGGCCATGGGCCCAGAGGAATGAGGACGGAAGTGTGGGATGGCTTGGTCGACATTTGACTGACAGATAAATGAATGACGAGGTCTGCAGCTGCTCGAAGGAACAGGGCAGCCATGCCTGATGCCTTGAAGCATACAGGCGGGTCGATAAGCTTTGGTCAACACAAGAGCAAGATGGTAATCTAACTTCCGCATTTAAAGTTTTAATGATAAGCATCTGTATATGAACATGTTGTAATTACTTGAATTATTTGCCTATCTTGAGTATGACATAGTATTTTAGAGGGATTGCATTACTTTTAATATGTGTTTCTTATATAATATTCTTCCATATGGGATTACAGGAGACAGAGTTAAAGCATCCGGTTTCTTACAGAGATCTGTATGCAAAAGTTCATAAGAAGAAAGACGGAAGCTATGTTTCTGAGCGCTCGAGGAATTTTATTGTAAGTGTCTTGTTCCTATTCAACAGTCATATATATCTTAGATTGTTCATTTTTTTGTTAATATTTTTCTTGTTTTGTTATTTTTAGGAGTCATATGACACCGCAATGACAGAAAAGTATGAAGAAAACTCTTCCTCTCACCCTATGGTTGACCCAGAGGTCTGGTTGGATGCGGCGGGTCCCAACAAGAAGGGACGTATGCGTGGCATAGGTAACAGCTTGCACATTGGTAATAACATCAGGCTAGCTTCATCCTCCTCGGTTGCGGGTCCTTCCCACTCTACACCGTTGACACAAGACATATCTGAAGCTGTAAACACAGCAGTGGCTGCAGCGATGACTTCGTTTGTCCAGAGTCAACTTGTCCCTATGTTGGCGCCCTTCCAATTGTTTCTATCTACGATCGGATCAACAAATGTTGCTCCACAACCACCATCACAAGATTTAGGCAGGGAGGGTCGAGAGGAAGAGGAAGAGGAAGACGAAGATAATTTAGACTGATTGTCATTTTTTATTCGTATTGTTACATTTATATAACTTTCAACTATATTGATTAATTGATTATTTGTATAATAACTTTTAACTATATTATTGGATTATTTTGTATAAGTTTTTTGTTGTAGCATTTTATAATTATTGGATTGTTGTTTGCTGGATTTCTGTTTGCTGGATTGTGGTTTGATATGCAAATTTTAGGGAAAGTTATATATATAAACAGGTTATAAAAAAAATTTTAGTTCATTAGCGACAGAAAACCCACACTGTATATAGCGAGGGAATAGCGAGAAAAATATTGCCGAGGGATTAGCGAGGAAATTGCAAGGGATATTTAGCGAGGGATTAGCGAGGATAATGGCGAGGGAAAATTTAGCGAGGAATTAGCGAAGAAATAGCGACTGAGTACTACAAGCCATTAGCGACTGATTAGCGAGGGATTAGCGAGAGAATTTAGAAAGGGATTAGCGAGGGTATAGAGACGGATTTAATAGAGAGGGAATAGCGAGGGAAATTGACAAAATTGGTAAATAATTTAGCGAACGAATAGCGAGGGAAATTCCATCGCCATTTTGTGAGGGAATATTAGCGAGGGATTAGAGAGAAATTAGCGAGGGAAATAAATTTTCTAGAGACGGATTAGAGAGGGAATACTTTCCCTCGCTAATTAGCGATGAGAAAAAAGCGAGGAAAAATTCTCTCGCTAATCTCTCTCTATTCCCTCGCTGTTTCTCAAATTTCTTGTAGTGTTATATGACAATTCAAATGATGATATTTATTAATTTTTACTAATATAGGTGAATGTTGAGTAAGATTTAATCTCACCCTATATTAGTTATAAAAATAATGTAAATGAAAAATTTAAACATTAAATTTGTTAGTTACCATATATATTTTAAAAATCAGTCATATATGTTAGCATATATCTCTTTAAAACTAATTCCCTTTGTTAATATACGTCTCTCAAAAACAAATTCTATTATCATATCTATTAGTAAATAAAATGTAATTTTATTTGTATTTAAGAGCAATCCTATCACGAGAGTTAAAAAAATTATTAGGACAAAAATATATTATTGGAATAATTACCTTATTTATGTTTGTTATTATTTTTTTATACAAAAGAAACATATTATTGTTATTATTTTTATTTTATCCTTTTCACGTTTAAGTTTTTTTTTTTTTTGGTTAAGGTTAAAGTTAAAGGTTTTTTTTTATTAAAAGTATTCTAGAGACAAAATATATCTTTACATATTATTAGGATATCCTTTTTAAAAACATTCATAAGATATACACCTAATGTTGATAATTCTATAAGATAATCATAAAATATATTTGTGCTACACTTTAATATAAGATATAATTTTAAAAATATTCTAATAATAAAAATATATAAAATACAAAGAAGAGGCATGTTATATCTAAAAAGTTATAAGATTCTTAAAATATATTTATTATATCCTTGAAAATAAACAATATTTATTATAATAGGTAACCATTAATTACACTTACATCTAATTTACATAATCACTTATGAAATATTGAAACAACATATTTTTATATGACAAGTTCAAATAACAACATATGTAAATTTTCCTAGAATATATGAATATTGGGTTAAAATACATTTATTAAAACTTGATGAATAAATCGAATAGATAAATTAATAAGCAATTCATATGTAATGTAAATTAACAATTTGATTGAATAAATTTGGTGAAAATACATAATGTCTTGATGAATAAATTAAAAATTAGTTCAAATTTAATGTAATTAGATGGATAACATATTATCACGTGATATCATCATTTGTGTGCTAATGGGTCTTAAATAAAATGGTCTATTAAAATATTAGTTAAAGTTTAGAGATTAATTTAGATATTTTTAAAGTTTGTAGTGATGATTTAAAAAAAAATCAAAGTTTGAGGTGGTTGCATATTTTTTTTTTTGAAAAAAAATTACTAAGATATTTCCATACTTTTTAAATGTAAAACTAATTATATGGATGTTATAAATTATTCTCTTATGTAAAATTTACATGATTATTTCTATTATAAATATTTTTATATAAAAATAAATCATTATATATTATTATTCTTGATATTTTACTTTTTTAATAATTTTGTACATTACACTAATGTTAATTTGTAGGAAAATGATATTATCAAATTATTTTCTTAATCATACTATTATTTAATGACTATGATTAAATGAAAGAAAATAATAAAAAAATGATGTAATAATTATATGAAAAATAATATAAAAATTAAAAAAGTGATGTGAAAAGAAATAATATAAAAAAATCATAATTGTAATTTATAATTTGAATAAAAGGCAAGACGAAAAGTCGTTATGTTGTACCAATACTGAGATATATTTTTTAAACTTTTGCTGTATAAATATATATTCTTATATTCTTACATCAAATAATATATATATTTATTTTTATATTTTATTTAATATTATTTATTATACATATTTTTTTATCATATTTTTTTATTTAATTATATTTCTTAAAAAGAGTATAAACAATCATACACTCCTAAAAAAGAAGGTATGATTAACATTTTTCTAACAATATATACATATTACATTTATATTCCTATGCGTGTTTCTTATACAACTACTGAGGTTAAGGACTTAAGGTTAGTTTTGGCGTTGAACTATAACAACGTGATTTCCACACCTTCCCAACCCAAAGTCCCACACTCAATCCCAACCCGAAAATTAAATTAAAATTAAAAAAAACTTCGAAAATTGAAAATAAACATTTTTAGACAGAGAAATAGAAAGAGAGACACGTAAACGGAGGGTCTTTTTATTTTCCCAAAATTTGCTTCGCTTCGTTATCCTGTTCTTTCTCTCTCTACCTTTTTTGTTTTTCTCTCTCATCAGATCGCTCCTTGTTTTCCGGCGATATCCCGGCGGTTTTCCATTCCAAAACCCTAAACACCCCATTCCCTAATTCCCTGCCACGATTCATTTCTTCCTCGTCAATTTTGGTACCACACAAATATTCATACTCATATATTCAGATTTTAAAAAAAACTCAAACCAAAAATCTCATTATTTTTCTGTAATTTGCTGTATTTTTGTTATCATTAATTATTATTTCATTTGTAATTATTAGAAAGATTAATCATTTTTTAATCATTTTTAATTTAAAGCTTAACCTGTAAATTGATTTTGATTTTTGTGGGTTTCAAATTTCAATCAAAGATAAGAAAGAAAAAAAAGGAAAAATTTTGAAACATTTTTTCTCTTGCCCAAACCGGTTTCTTTGTGTTGTGTTGTTTTTTTTGGGGGGGCTGGGGTTTGTTTTGGAAGCAAAAACGCAAAAAGAAAAAAAAAGAAGAAGAGATTTTTGGAGGTGAATTTTGTTTTGAGGTGATTGAAATTTGGAAGCTTTCTGCGAGGTGAAGGGGATGGAGACACTTGTGACCTAAGGTGTGAGAAAATTGTGAGTTTTTGTTTTGTGGGGTTGTTGTTGTTTGTTTCTAGAGGGTGATGATTGAAATTGAGGGTGGTGAATTTGAAGAATCGGTGGTGATCGTTTTGTTGTTGTGGATAGCTGTTATTTTCATCTCTTTGGTTCTGGGGATGAGTAGGAATGATGGCCAGAAACAACAACAACACCTTCTTCAGGGAGGTGCTGGTGGTGGTGGCAGAACCAACAACAACAACAACAGCTTTATTCCCAGCTCCTTCCGTGCTATCTCCAGCTACCTGAGGATAGTTTCCTCCGGTGCTTCCACCGTTGCCCGTTCCGCAGCTGCCTCGGTTGCCTCGTCGATTAGGGATGATGACGCTGGCCGTGATCAGGTATGTATGAGTATCAGAGTATGAGTTCTAAATGGGTGAAAATAGCAAATAGTAGCTTGCTTGCTTGATCATCATGCTCATCATGATGATCAAGTTTATGAATTGTAACTTGATTGCTTATTTTAATAAACTTGTGATGTTTGTAGGTTATTCATTTAAGGTAAGTTAGATTAACTGTTTGCTTTTATTGATTAGGTAAAATCTGATTCTATGTCTCAGTGATTAGTTTAGGTTTCTCCTAACTTGAGAGACTAGTTTATACAAGTCAAGTTCTGGTGTAGTTGCTGTTGCTCTGTTAGTTCATACTTGGGTGATCAGGATCCTCATGTCATGTGTAAGGTGTACTTTAGAGGGTAAAAAAGTGTGGAGTTGATATGGAAAAATTATGGTTTAGATATTTTAAAATACAAGCACACGGATAACTAATCATGGACATGTGAGAATCCATGCTCTTGATTTTCTCATTAGTGTTTACTGCTCGCACTTAAGAGAACCCATATCTGTATTTGACGTATGATGACTATTATTGGTTTTCAGTTCTTTTAGTAATTTGTACTAATTTAATTTACATGCTTGAATTTGTTACATGCAAGTTTCCACTTATGGAAGTATGGTGCACACTTTTTTGTATGAAAATCGTAATATATATGTGCAATTTCTTATGGGGATGTCATCATTTACCCAAGTAGGGCAGCAGAGTGTACTTGCTGGGGTTTGCAGCTGCTAGTTTGTTAAGTTCTTGAGCATGCATGCATTGTTCATCCCACAATGGTCCTTTGCGAATGATATATTTAAAAAAAAAGCTAAAATTTGGACAGAGGCTGTATTTAAGAAAGAAGCGTAATGTGTATTGTTGCAAAATGGATGTATACACACGTGTCTTGAGGACTTATGTATCTGACAATTTGGCGGTTGTTCATTTCTGGTTTCTAATTAATAACCTGATAATCTCTTTACCACTTGTCTTCAATGGTTCGTTATGGGAGGTTTTAGCTGTTTTTGTTAGTTGAGATTTATTCAATTTTGGCTCGATATTTGGACATATTCAGGTTTGAACATCCGTGTATTAAGGAATAAGGATTTTGTTGGATACGAGCAAGGGCATGTCGCATGGCCTAACGTTATGAGTTAAATATTGGTCAAGAAATTTTTGTTGTTATACTTTTGCTGTTTGGACAGCTAACCTATTTGTCGGTTCCAAAATGGCGACTATTAAATAGGGTTTTAAGAAATTTGAATATCGAATATAACTAACCAATTTATTGCACTTGGTTATGGATATCCCTATTAATTTTCCTTAATTTTATTTGTTTGAACTGAGCTCTATCTTTTTCGTGTAAGTTGTATTAATCATGTGTGTTAGTTAGTCAAAGAAGTATGAAAGTCTGTTTTGGAAAGGGATTTGTTTCTATGTTTTAGTGGCAGATCACTGGTTGCATGTTAGTAGAGCTTGTGTAGTATGCATATTTTAAGAATTCATATGCACGGGAGATAAGGCGCTTTGCATTTGTGATTTTGATGGATATATTCAGTTGATATGAAGTTAAATGTTGAATGTCACCTGAACCATGATGGTAGGAAGGTTACTCATGTTTCTTGATACAATTAAGCTGTTACCTAGGAATCTTAATCATTTATAAGTTCCTCTGAAAATCTAGATTTTCCTCTTCTCTTTATAGCAGAATTAAGGTTTGCTGTCTTAATTTCGTGGAGCATGTGATAGATTGATATATGGGTTGATACAAATGTGGATCTTTTCTCTCAAACATTTTGTAAGGCTGGACAGCTTTTCTGTTTCTTTTTATTGATAATGGAATTAGTGGATATCCATATGTGACAAAGTGATATAATTCCTTTTCTTTTGCAGACTTGCTAATGCAGTATAACGTAACTACCTTCCAATTTTTTATCTTATATAAATTACGTTTAGACAATAAATTATACAATGCTATTGGTCCATTTGAGTTAATCAGGTTTTATGAATTTGCCTATCAAGGAGTGAGTTATTTGTTGGAAAGCGGCATATATATATATATATATATATATATATATATATATATATATATATATATGAAAGAAATTCATTAAGACGAAGAAAAGAAAATTATAATGAAATTGGATGCTAAGGGATCCTACATAATGAAAAAGGAACATACAAACAACAAAAGAAAAAGAAAATATCAATAGAGCAAAGCTGTTCAATCTGTTCCTTTAAAAAGACCATGTGCATTACACCGAATTGAAGCCAAATGCCTAATCTTATTCTAAATTAGCTGTTGTGCCAAAGAAAACTCGTTAAAGATACAGGTGCTGCGCTCCAACCAAAAGCACCAAATAGTAGTATAGACTGCATTGTTATAAAAATTTAGCCTCTTTACTTCTACCTTAACCATTAAAGCTAGTCACCAACAGTTTGACCGAGGACCTAGCGGCTAGGGCATGCCCAACATTCACCTAAAAAGGCTGAACAATGTATTCCATTGAAACAGCAGCTGAACAACGTAAGAACAGATGTGGAACCGATTCTGAATAAGCACCATGTATTACATATATAAGTGGACTACGAGCCTGCAACATGTCATTAGTATTGATTCTATTAAGCGCCGCTGTCCAAATAAAAAAGTGACCTTAGTGGGAGCTTTGGACTTCCAATGAGGTTTATCAAGATAGAAAGGTATCTATTGAATTGTTTTCATTACTTAAATGGACATAAGTTCTTGATTCAACAGTTTCTGAAGTCTGAACAAAGCTGGACTTTTTGGGAGTATTTACATGGGATGATTATAATATTCCTATCTTCCAATGAGGTTTATCAAGATAGAAAGGTATCTATTGAATTGTTTCCATTACTTAAATGGACATAAGTTCTTGATTCAACAGTTTCTGAAGTCTGAACAAAGCTGGACTTTTTGGGAGTATTTACATGGGATGATTATAATATTCCTATCTTATTGGTTATTTAAACAAATATCTCTATCTTTTTTTGAAGTATTGGGCTTTTTAGTCTTGCACTGTTGTATGAATGATGCTGTTTGTTTTGACATCTTTCTTTCTTATGTAAAATGGATGTTGGTTTAGGAGATATATGTTATTTATGAATTTTTCTCTACCTTTTCATGTTTCTGGATCTTTTTTGGTTGTATGTGGATGGTTACCTCATGCTTCTTGATCTGATTAATTGTTTGGTGTCTGTGATTCCTTGTTGCTTCCTTACTTAATGAATAATTGATTATTCTATTTTTACATTTTCAATTTGGTGTTAGGATTTAGATGGCTCATTTCAATTACTTCTAAATTTGTATAGGTTATTTGGGCTGGGTTTGACAAGTTAGAGGGTGAGGGACAAGTCATCAGGCAAGTACTTCTTCTAGGCTATCGGTCTGGCTTCCAAGTTTGGGATGTTGATGATTCAAATAATGTCCGTGACCTAGTTTCCAGGCATGATGGTCCTGTTTCTTTTATGCAAATGGTACCAAGTCCAATTGTATCAAAGAGATCTGAAGACAAGTTTGCAGACAGTCGCCCATTGTTGGTAGTTTGTACAGATGGTTTCTTTGCTGGAGGAAGCAATGTTCAAGATGGGTTGACTGCCCCTTGCAATGGGGGCACTTCAAACTGCCATGACCAAGTGAATGGAAACTATCTGCCAACTACTGTGCAGTTTTATTCTATGCGGACTCAATCATATGTTCATGTACTAAAGTTTAGATCGGTTGTTTATTCCATAAGGTGCAGTTCTCGAATAGTTGCTGTTTCTCAAACCACTCAGGTATACTTTCTTATATCTATATCAAGCTGTTTTAGTATTTGTTTTCTTTGAATGTTTAATGGAGTCTTTGTTTGCAGATACACTGTTTTGATGCCACAACATTAGAAAGAGAATATACTTTACTTACCAATCCTATAGTCTTGAGTTGTCCTGGTTCTGGAGGCATTGGCTATGGACCACTTGCGGTGGGTCCTAGATGGCTGGCTTATAGTGGAAGCCCAGTTGCAGTCTCCACTTCTGGGCGTGTCAGTCCACAACATTTGACACCTTCTGCAAGCTTTCCTGGTTTTTCTTCAAATGGGAGCTTGGTTGCACACTATGCCAAAGAGTCTAGCAAGCATCTTGCTGCTGGGATTGTGACCCTTGGAGATATGGGGTATAAAAAACTTTCTAGATACTGCTCTGAGCTTCTCCCTGATAACAATGGTTCTGTACAATCTGTAAATTCTGCTTCAAAGAGTAATGGAGTCATTAATGGCCATTCAACTGATGTGGATAACATTGGAATGGTAAATACTGTTCTTCCTGATTTAGTGATTTTGCGTTCACTTGTAATTGGAACTGCATGTGTTGTGCTTGATTATCTTCTGGGCTTAAGTAGATGTGAATCATGTGATAGTATCCTCCATATCTTAGGTTTTACTCGGCTGGTTTGAAGTAGTACTTAATATTATGTTGTTCCTGAACTCGTATTCACTTTCTTCCCACTTTATTGGCTCAAATCTAGTTTCAAACTTAGTTCTGTCTTTCTGGACATAGTCTATTACAATTTTGCAATTGCTTAGAGGTTTTCATTTTGTTTCATCTTAGGTTGAGTTCATCATGCTTGTATAGTTTGGTCTTGGTTACTCTTCTACAATGCGACAACTGATGTTATAACATTTTATATTACGATTTTACCTAGAATAACTTGTTAATATTCTATTTCAGGTCATTGTGAGAGATATAGTCAGTAAAAATGTTGTTGCCCAATTCCGGGCCCACAAGAGTCCTATTTCATCCTTATGCTTTGATCCTAGTGGCACCATATTAGTGACTGCTTCAGTTCAGGGCCATAATATTAATGTTTTTAAGATAATGCCTGGATGCGAGAGTTTGTCAGCATCTGATGCTGGCCCTTCTTATGTTCATCTGTACAGGCTGCAACGTGGCTTTACAAATGCCGTGAGCTCATCTTCCTGCCCTCTCTTCCTTTGGATTAATACCTAGTCATTTTCTTTTTTGAAATGCATCTACAAGCAACTGGGACATTTTTTAAAGCTATATTTGACTTTTCAGGTTATACAAGATATCAGTTTCAGTGTTGACAGCAAATGGATTATGATTAGTTCCTCAAGGGGCACTAACCATCTATTTGCTATAAATCCTCAAGGAGGACCTGTAAATATTCAGCCATATGATGATAATTTTACAGCAAAAGATGGTGGGTTGGGTGTTATGACTAATCAAGCGGTTCGCTTGCCTCATAGTTCAGCCTTACAAATTTCTAAACAGCAGAGCCTCTTTGCTGCTGGTCCTCCAATCACACTTTCTGTTGTAAGCAGAATTAGGAATGGATCTAATGGCTGGAGAGGCACTGTAACTGGTGCTGCTGCAGCTGCAACAGGTAGGATGAGTTCCCTTTCTGGGGCTGTTGCTTCAACTTTCCATAACTTCAAAGGCAGCAGTGCCTTGTATGTTGAAGGGAACTATTCCAAGGAAAAGTATCACCTGTTGGTCTTTTCAGCCACTGGTTCTATGATACAATATGCTCTGCATCTGCAGACATTTAACAGTCAAGATTCAGCTGTTGTTTCTGGATTAACACCTGCTTATGAAACCGCTCCACAGACTGATGCAAGAGTAGTAGTTGAGGCTATCCAGAAATGGAATATAAGTCACAGACATAGTCGGAGAGAGCGAGAAGATAATATTGACATATATGGAGAGAATGGAATTTCAGACAGCAATAAAATATATCCAGAGGAAGTGAAGGATGATAATATCATTAGCCCCAAAATCAAGAATGTAGCCCTGAAAGCAAATTCCTGTCCTGAGGAGGAGCATCATTTGTATATTTCAGAAGCTGAACTGCAAATGCATCAGGCTAATACTCCATTCTGGGCAAAGACCGAGGTATATTATCTTAAAATTAGAAATTGTGTTTCTAATGTATATTATCATACCCTTTGGTTTACCATTTAAATGTATGATGGTTTGGCATTTAAATACATGATTCTGTTGCCAACCAGATATGTTTTCATTCCATGGGTAAAGAGGATGCCATGATGATTAATGAGGAAACTGCTTCAGGAGGGGAAATTGAGATTGAAAGGATTCCAACTCGCATGATTGAAGCTAGGTCAAAAGACTTGGTTCCAATTTTTGACTATATTCAGACCCCGAAATTTCAACAAACAAGGTTTGTTGATTAATTAATTTACTAATTAGTTATTAGAAAGGTCATAGGTCTAAAGATTCACGTATTGAGTTTCGCGCTTCTTATTATTGTATTCAAATTTTCAAAGGCTGGAGAATACCAAAAAAATTGGTGGTTTTCATCTTTTTAGATGAAGAGATTTTTTTGGCTTCTGGCCTGCCTTTAATTCTTTCATCCACCCTTTTTATGCAAGGAGATAGTTTATTTATGTTAATGAAAAATTATGGTTCTCTGACAGGACTCCTGCTGTGGATAACAAGTCAAATGAACAACTGTTGCATCTGAATTCCGGGTTGTTTGAAAAGGGCAGGACTTCAACCAGGAGTATTTTGGGATCTCCTGAGTGTATGACTAATTCTGGTGGTGCTATTACTGAATTTAAGAGTGATATTGAAGGAAATGAGTGGGTTGATCATTTGGTTCCGGCAGCAACAAAGGGCTTTGTAAATAACAATGATACTCTTAAACCAAATACTAGGCATGAGATTGTAAATAATAGAAGAGACATGGAGGCTCAACTCATGTTTGTAAATAGTGACAGAGAAGGCCTGAAAATAGAGAATCACTTTGAAGAAAAAGGAGATGAATTTGATTAAAGGTAATATTTTAATTTCTGATGTAGATATTATCAAATGGTAAGTTTCTTGAGATAATTGAATTGTTTTACTAAATCAATCATGTGTAACTGCTGTTATATTTCTGAACAATATTCTGGTTGTTTATTGTTTGTTTATAATATATATTTATAATTGAGCTATTTTTGTTAATAATTGCATTTTAATTTCCTTCCTTTTCATATAGGTATGGAAATATTCTTTCATTTCGCTCGGAGGCTTTATTAACAGTGTTAATATAATGGTTGGAGATGTAGAGAAGCTTGAGGTGTAGGGTGCTTGACTGCGATGCCAAAATGTGGATACTACGTTGGGATTCTTCTTATGTTGACCTTGTAAATAACAGACAAATGTATAATCAATAATTAGTTCCAATGTGTAAATAATAAAACCACCTTGTATCTTCTCTTTTGCCTTTTATTCTATTTAATTAAATTGATTTACCTCTCATCTTACATTTGTTTTTTGTTTGGTTTGTTACTTGCCCAAGTATTATAATTACCAGGACAAAATAAAACAGTTTAGGGAAATTTTTGTTGCACACTTATTAGGTAGTCTTTGGTTTATTTTCTGTTTTAATTTTAAGTTGATATTTTTTTTATTAATAATTAAAAAATGTCATATTTTCATTTTGTTTCTTGATTTTAAACTTTTGTACAGAAATTGTTGAAAATAAGAAAATGTTTTCATAACTTTTTTTACGAACGTTTGAAAATAGGAGTAAGTAAAAATAATGTGGTATTTTTATAACTTTTAGTAAAAACATATGAAGAACCCCTTAATGTGCAGCAGGTAGTTTAAATTGAATGTAGAGGTCAGTTAAATTCAAACGACAGTCTCAATATTTGTTTAACTTTTATACATTTAACTTTTTTTAATTTACTCATAAATTCATTTTATATTTTACGAGAATGTTACGATTACATATAAATTGATTTAACATCTCTTTTACATTAATATACGGTATAAATATAGTGTGCATATAAAAATTATATAATGTGCATATAAAAATTATATGCAAAACATACATTTCCCTTCAAATAAAGTATATGCAAAGAGTGCTGTGTAAATAAAATTTGTTTTAGCTGAACATACCCCAAAATAATTGCGCTATATAATTACTAGTATTTTAACAAGTACTAAAAGACTTAAACTAAAGAAAAAAATAGTTTAGGAACATTATTTACTAATTACCAACTACTAATTCTAATGTTTGTAGTTTGTCATGGAGACACTAACAAAACAATTAAACTCATGTTTCTAAATATGTTCTTAAACGATTTTTCATGTGTGTGTTAATTGAGACCACTCCCAGTTTGGGCAATTCTGGAATAAAATTATCGTGTAAAGTTATCTCGTGGAATGTTTAGATATGTCATGTGCATTTTTCCAAGGAATCTGCTGTTGGTCGTGTGAAAATCCTTAGCCTTCTTAGCCAGCTCAAGCGGTCAAAGATCTTCAGACCCTAGACTTGGTATTTCCTCCAAAGCAAGTCATGCTCCAGGGAACTCTTCAACCTTTCCTTTCGTGGTCCAGTAATGAGCACCAAGGCTTGGTGTCCCCATCATCTAAACATGACAACTTGGACATGATACCAACTTTAATTTAAAATGATGAGTACAAGGTCGATTCAAATTGCCCAAAGTTGCTCTTGTTTTCCATTCCTTCAAGTTATACAAATCAAGTACTTGTATGTTGACATCAAGCCATTCTTAGGAAAATTTCAGTTCAGCTTTGATATAAGTTACTCAAATTGGATTGTAAGCCGGATTTTACAGAAAAATAATTAGAATTTGTTATGATTGATGAGCTTTCTTTTGGAGTTTAGAGTGAGTGATAATTTAAATAGACATCCAGGAGAGAAATGAGAGAATTCAAGGGCTGAGATTTTATTGAAAAGTGAAAAGTGTATACAATAAATCAATACTTACATAAAAAAAATAAAAAGTGACTAACTAATAACCAACTTGATTCAGCAAACCAATTTAACTAACTTCTAACTAATACTAAACACATGCTAACCATTGTAAAATCTTAAGTTCAAGTTATAGAAATACTTTTCTGCTATACTTGAAAAGATAAAATAATCACTTCGAGAAAGCAAATTAAAAAAAAAAATAGAAAGCGAATTCAGATGAAATTCTTCTGCCATTGTTTCACTTTGCTGGCTACAATTTTTCATTCTTTCTTAGTTGAGACAATTTCTATCTGGTTATCATGTTGAATAACTATCAAACCTTTCAATCTTCTCTAATATGCTAGCTTCAATTTATCATTGTTTTCTGGTCAAGCAAACAGCTTGGAGACCGTCTTTCATTGAGCTTAACATTATTTTTAGGCTTTATTTCCCAGGTCTGTGATCAAGTAGTGAGAGAAGGCCAGGCCACAGGTTCAGTTGCACCCAGTTATAATAAATGAAATCATATTACCTGTTCAGGTATCTAGTCTAATCTAGCAATAAAACTAGGGCCCAAAGACCCTAAACAAAGAATTACGCCTTGCTATATGATTTATTTTTATATAACCTTTCAAAAAAACTGACTTGTTCTACACAGAAGCCAAACTTGAAGTGGTTGAGAAACGATTTATGGAGGGTGTTAGTACTTACTGCTTGGTAGACGTGCAAATAAAGCATTTGAAATCATAATAATAATGCATGTTTCTCGAATTTGTGCTTTACAATGTCAACCTGGGGCGGGTGTTATTGTGTACCTTATTAAGTTTGGGTATATTATATATTTAAATTTTTATCTGTAATAACAGACTTTTTTTTACAATTTATTTTATTTTCAGATCATCATTACCGGTCACCGTTGGCCATCGTCAGCCACCGCCGGTCGCTGGTCACCTTTTGCCACTTCCGACCACCTCTGGCCACCGCCTCTGGCCAACTGCCGGCCACCTTCGATTGGCTACTGCTTATTTTTTTAAAATTATACAACTGTGTAAATAATACTAATTAAAATTATATCATTTTTTATATTTTTTATAAATAACTGTGCATACTAAATTTTTTTTCCTAAAATTATAATCATTTGAAAATTTTTATAAATTTTAACTTATAATATTTATACGCTATACAACTTAAAAAAAATTGGAAGCGACCGGTTTTTCTAAAATTATAATTGTGTTTGTTGAAAAATCTTATAAATTTTAATTGATAATATTTATACAATTATACAACTTAAAAAAATTAAAAGTGACCGGTAGTAACCGATAAGCAACGTATAATGACCTGCCAATCGACAACAGCGGTAGTGATAGTATATAAAAAAAATATAAAACTAAAAAAAATTGCAAAAAAAACTTAAAAAAAAACATGTTTAACAAGTTTTTTGTAATTAATTTAAGTTATTGATTTATTTAATAACTTAAATTTAGTAATATACCATATACCTTTTTTTAGAATATATATATTAGACACCATCAAACTGGTCTAAGAGCTTCTATCTTTTCGACATTTTACCTTCTGTACCACGGCTTGGATGCAAATTTAGCACAAATTGTCAGTCTTGGCTGCTGCAAGTTTCAAAAGGAGTGTCTTCAAGGACTTGCGAATGCCAGGCGCTTTTGTTTTTCTAAATGTTATACGGTACAAAGCTTATAAAAGCATTTTAATTTTGTTTTTTGTGATTGAAGGTTTCTAATATATATATATATAAAAAGCGTATTTAGTGAGAGAAATATTTATTGTAAACTATGAAATAAATGAATTTTAATTATTGAATCTTACATAAATTGTTGGTATTATAATATAAATACATATAATTTTTTAAGTAATCACATAAATTTTAAGTAATTTTTAATTTTAATCATTTATATATAATTATATGACTAATATTTATTTATTTTATATTTTTACAATAAAAATTTCTCTCACTAAATAAACTCATATATATATATATATATATATATATATATCTCATTTATCTACCTATAATGTATAATTTATAATCTATAAGTAATCACATAAATTTTAAATAAATTTTAATTTTGATCATTTATATATAGTTATATGACTAATATTTATTTATTTTATATTTTTATAATAAAAACTTCTCTCACAAAATAAACTCATATATATATATATATATATATATATATATATATATATATATATATATATCTCATTTATCTACCTATAATGTATAATTTATAATCTATAATCTATCAATAATAATCTATACATTTCATGGCTTATTTGAAAGAAAGTCTTGCCAGGTGTCACTTTTATAAGCATTTGATTCTTCCCCTCACCAAATTTTCCTTTACTCAAATAGTAAGATAAAAACAAAAGTGTGTTAAGCAAAGTAGGAAGGAGCTCAGATCTTTAAGCACGTGGTCTTAAATTCAATTTAATTTTTTATTTATCGGGTGAAATGATAGTCTAGAAAACAAAAAACAAATAATAAGTTAGAAAATTTCAAATTTCAAAATTATTTAAAATAATTTCAAATAACATTTTATTTATTTTAATTCTAATTAAAAATAATAGATCATCAATCAAATGAAATTGAATATAATCTAATCAAGTTTTTTTTTTGTATAAGAAGTTTAGTTTGAATAAAGAAAGTAACACATGTCGCCACAGAGTTTAGCCTTAAATAGTAGAATATATTTTTAATGAAATAAAAGAAATAATACTGCAAAAATATATCATAAAAAATTAAAGAATTAATGTCTCAACTATGAATATTAATTCTGATTGTTTAAAAAATATTGATATAGAATATTGGGTAACATTTAAATCAAATGAATAAAGTTAAGTTATGACAGATTAATATTAATTGATTGAAAATCAATATTATAAAATCAAATTAAGATTTTGGTATATTATTACATTGTTTCCCGATTTTAGAAAATAATATAGTAAAAAGTATATAAATATATAATATAATATATATAATATGATAAAATTAAGATTTGAATATCTCAATTATGTAAATTATGAATATACTATGTATATTATGAACACTTATTAGAAAATATTGATATTTGATATCGTCCAGCATTTAAATTTAATGAATGAACAATTTAGGAAAGATTAGTATATTGTTACATTGTTTTTCGATAATTAATTAATAAAAAAATAATTTATGATTCAATTAAGATTAGAATGCTCATCTCTTTATGCTATAAATTGTCTAAAGCAAAACCACACAAACATAGTCACTGATGGTAAGCTACATTAAAGATATTGAACCAAGTAAGCTTATTGGAAGATTAAGATTTGAATTGCATCATTAGCATTGAGATGATTATCCAAGATGAGAACATATGCTCATTATTCTAATATATGATATGATATTGGTTATAAGAGAAAATTCATTCAAATTCATGTGTGTGTCTATATATATATATATATACATGGAAGCGAATTGCTTCAAATTATTTTAGGCTACCCACTAGAGGAAATGCAAAAATTGTAAGATGAATATCAAAATAAACCACTCTACCAAAGATTCCTAAAATCATAATATTAAAGGTTATATATCTCATCGATTTAGCTCATTTACAAAATCAAATGTGCTTTTTTATTATTTAAAAAATATTTGCTTATCATTCCTTAATTAAATCATGTAGGAAGGTATTTGTATTTGTTTAGCTTTAATAATATAATTACCTATTAATCATGTATGGTACAATCTCAGTTGTCAAATATGCTCTAAGAAGGTTGATGAGGCCATCTTTCGTTTGTAAAAGTGTGAAAAGATTTGTCAAATTGTTCTTAGATAAATTCTTTTATTCAAATGCTTAATATGCTTAAATCAGTCACATATTAACATAATTTATATTCTATTAATTTCATGCATAAAATGGTCACTTTTGTGGTGGTTGATTGTGAGGCAAGCCAACTCCTCCGTAAAAAGGCAACTAAATTTAGAGATATAAATAAATGTTTCTCTCATTGTAAAAAAAAAGGAAAATTAATGCTAAAGACTTTTAAGGAATAATATTTAATTTAAAAGGATAAATAAAGTTAAAATTATTAAAAAAGGTCATTCAAATTTTAATTAGAGAGAATGACCATTTAATTTCATATAATAGACAATAATATTCTTAATGAGTAGTTATTAGTTTTTTTATTTATTGAGTAGTTATTAGTTGTCACCGAATAACTAACAGCTTTCAAATTAAATTTTATATGAAAGAAATTTGTTAATGACTACTACTTTTTTATTGAGCAGTCATTTCTTGTTAATGTTTCAAATAAAATTCAATATATAAAATATATGAAATTAAGAAAAAAATACAAATAGTTATTGCCTTTTATTAAGTTATCATTAGTTGTCACTGAATGACTAACAGTTTTAAATTAAATTCTATATGAAAAAAAATTGTGAATAAATACTACTTCATATTGAGTGGTTATTTGTAGTCACTGAGTGACTAACGTTTCAAATGAAATTCAATATATAAAAATACATAAAATTAAAAAGAAATTTTGTGAATGACTATTACATTTTATTGAATGATCATTAGTTGTCATTGAGTAACTAACAATTTCAAATTAAATTCTATATGAAAGAAAATTGTGAGTAACTACTACTTCTTATTAAATGGTCATTTGTTATTACTAAGTGGCTAATGTTTCAAATAAAGTTCAATATATAAAGTCATAAAAATAAGAAGAAATTTACAAATGACTATTAACTTTTATTAAGTGGTCATTTGTTGTTACAAAATGACTAACAATTTCAAATTAAGTTATATATGAAAGAAATTTGTGAATGATTACTACTTCTTATTGAGTGGTTATTTGTTTGTAATGAGTGATTAATGTTTCAAATGAAGTTTTCATTAAGGGTAATTTTGACTATTAAGTAAAATTAAATGATTATTTTCTTTAATTAAAATTAGAATGATCCTTTTTAATAATTTTAACTTTTGTTGTTCCTTTAAATTAAATATCATTATCTAATAGTCATTATCATTAATTCTAAAAAAAAAAAAGCAATATTCCTTTCATCTACTTTTATTTATTCATTAAGGTTGTTGCACAAGAATAAAGAAAGTCATTAAAAAATTTCTATTATAACAAATTAATTTTATTGACTAAATTATCCTTTATTAAAATGCTCAAATATTATTATCATTACACTAATCTTCTCTCTTACTTATTAATACCAAGGATAAAGTTTTTTTTTTTTTAAAATAAAGACTCATTAGTTTTCTAAATGGACATATAATTTTAGACAAAACAATATTTTTAAATGGACAGATAAAAGTAAACGGAGGAAATAATTATTACTATAAGGAATGCAACATGTGTTGATACAAGAAATTAAGTAAAAAATGTAAAAAAAGAAATAAAGTAAAAAGAAGTAAAAAAATATAACTGATTAAAAAATCAATCAAGAAAAGAATATAACAATATAATATAATAATATGCTATGATAAAATCAATGAATAATATATTTAAAAAGAGAAAAAAATTGTAATAATATAATATAATATAATGAGACAATAAAAATCAAGAAATAATAAATATAAAAATACTTGAGTTTCATCCTCTCTTTGTACCTAAAAAATTGTTGATAAGAAAAATATAATTCAATAAAATCAATTCATGATATATTTTTACTTTATTTTCCTAATTATATAGGATTATGTTATAATGTTCTTCAATTATACGAGATACTGATATATTGTTCCCTATACGAGATATTGACTAAAATTTAAATTTATGCAAGTTCATCAAAAGTGAGTTAATCATCGTCATAATGTCTACTAGGATAATCATATGCAAAGGAAGGAAGTAGGGAGCATAAGGAGTGAGGTAATAATAATTTATTGTAGTTTAGACGTGAAAGAGATAAAAGGCATTTTATGACCATATTTCAAGCATTTATTATTTCATCATAAATTATTGGTTAAATTAAAACTTTAGTTCCTAAAATTTTAATTCATTTTCAATTTAGTCATTATAGTTTTTTATTTCCAAATCAATACTTACACTTATAAACATTTTTAAAGTAGTTTTTATTCTCAATTTCCATTATAACATCGTTAATTTAATCATTATCAAATATTTTACAAAGATAAAAAAGAACATCTAAAGCAGTATCTATTTAATAAATAATCACTTATTCAAAAAAAATTAGTACCTATACGAGTAGTTACTGGAATGTAGGATCACTTATTAGATGTTTTAAAGAAAAATGAACATATAAAAAAACATCCACTATGTCAGGTGGGTCACCAAAAAGTGGGCCCATGCTGACTTTAATTAAAAAAAAATAAAATGGGGTTATGTTGGCATAGGCCTAAAAGGCCCATTATTTGATATATTGATGTGTGTGTTTGCCTCTGGTGGTTTTACGTTGAGAGAGAGAATTTGAAAAAAAAAAAAAGACGAGAATAGCGTAATGGCAGCGAGAAGAAAACAATGGGAGAAAAGTTGTGCTCTTCTATCAGATGTTTGGGAGTGCAATTGTGTTTCATTCCTCCTGAATTTTTGATATGTTGATCCTGGTAGTGTGAGCTTTATTTTTGGTTTTAATATCTCTCTATTTTTTGGTTCTCTCTGTTGCCTGGTTAGATACCTATTAGTGGGTTTATTGTGTTGTTATCCACCTTATTAGTGAAGATTAATTTTCTCTTGATCCCTGGTAGTTCCTAGGGATGACAAAATTATTCGTACCCGTGGAGATCCACGGGGATTACCCACGATGACGCGGGAGATGAGTACCCGTTTAATAAATGGGGCGGGGCGGGATTATAGTGCCCGCCCCGCAGGTACCCGCAAACCCGTTAAGTATACTTTTTCATCTAATATGTATCATATATTATTTTTCTTTTTTCTTTTTTACTTTGAGATGAGATGAAAATACATATCTTTTTATTATTTTGAAATGATTTTTTTATTGAATGAATCCATAATGATAAAACTTATTAAAAATATATATACTATTTATGTAATAGTTATTTATGTAAATTGATTATTACAAAATATAATTGAATTTAGTTTGTTATTTATAATATTCTTTTAATTTTGTAAGAATCTTAGATTGTTGAATAAAATTGTAGTATATGGTGTTAAAATTTATTTTTTTATGTTTTTTTTTTATAATTTTTAAGATTTTATTTTAAATTATTAACTACCCGCGATACCCCCGCCTACCCGTGGGAATCATAAATGGGTACCCGTGACGAGATGGGGACGGGGGCGGGGGAAGTACTATCCGCCCCCGCCCCGCCCCATTGCCATCCCTAGTGGTTCCAGGAGGACCTGTAGTGTACCCATTAATTTTATTAGTGGAGCATTTTTTACTGGACTAGATCCCGTGGGTTTTTCCCTCACATTGGGGGTTTTCTCACGTTAAAAATTTGGTGCCTGTTGATTTTATTTTTCTAGTCTGTGCATCCTATTATTTGCCTAAAATTATTGTTTGTTGCCTGAGAAATTTCCAGAGCCTATTGTTAATTACACAGGAGAAAAAGGTGATCCAGTTTGCTTCCGCTTGTTGTTAATATTTGTTATCTTTTCCCAACAACTGGAATCAAAGAGCTCCTTGGTTAGGGCTCTAGTTTGTGCTCTTAAAATGGGAGAAGGCGATGCTACTGGTACTATGATTAAATTGAATTCTACCAATTACTCAATATGAAAATCCCGAATGGAAGACTTGCTATTTTACAAAGACCTGTATGATCTCATTGAGGGTGATGGTACTAAACCAGCAGATAAATCTGATGAAGAATGGAAGAGAATAAATAGGAAGACTATTGACATGATCAGGCAATGGATAGACCAAAGCATTTATCACCATGTATCTAGTGAGACTAGTGCCCACAGCTTGTGGAAGAAATTGAGCGACTTGTTTGAGTCTAAAAATGCACAGAACAAGGCATTCTTGATTCAAAAGTTGGTAAACTTGAAATACAGGAATGAGTCCTCGGTGGCTGAGCATATGAGTAGTTTTCAGAATGTTGTGAATCAGTTGAATACTATGGAGGTTGTGTTAGATGATGAACTGCTTGCACTGTTGTTGCTTAGCTCATTACCAGATAGCTAGGAAACACTGGTGGTATCTCTGAGTAACTCTGCTCCTAATGGAAACTTGACTTTCAATATAGTGAAAGATAGTCTCTTGAATGAAGAAACTAGGAGGAAGGGATATGGTATGACTAGCTCTTCGACTCAGAATGAAGCTTTGGTTGTGGAGTAACGGGGAAGACCATAGCAAGTCAAGAGGAAGGTCAAAGAATAAAAAAGACATCAAGTGCTTCCATTGTAATTAAATGGGACACATGATGAAAGAATGCAGGTTCCTTAAGCGGGAAAAATCAAGGACTAGAGGCAATAATAAAAGAGAAGACAAAGACAAAGACACCGCTGCAGTTGTATCTGATGGTGAAGTTGTCATTGTTTATAATGATGACTCCATTAATCTCACATGCCAAGACTATGAATGGGTTGTTGATTCTGCTGCCTCATTCCATATTACACCTCATCGTGAGTATTTTACATCCTACACTGCTGGGAATTTCGGGCAAGTGAAGATGAGAAATCAAGGGGTAAGCAAGGTTATTGGCATTGGAGAAATATGGTTAGAAACTAATACCAGATGCAAGCTGCACTTAAAAAATGTTAGGCACATTCCTGATATGCGCCTCAGCTTGATTTCAGTACAGGTACTTGATGAATATGACTATTATAATGCTTTTGGTGACGGTAAATGGAAGTGCACCAAAGGGACTTTGGTGGTAGCAAAAGGAGTGAAGCAGAATACTCTTTATTGGACATTAGCAAAGTTGTCTACACTTCAGTTGAATGCAATTGAGGATTGCTCTACAGAGCTATGACATAAACGCATGGGTCACTTGAGTGAGAAGGGCCTTGACACTCTTGCAAGGCAAAAGTTGCTTCCTGTTAGAGGTACATCTCTTAAAACTTGCTCTTATTGTCTTGTTGGTAAGCAATATAGAGTTTCCTTCTGCACTTATCCTCCACATAGGAGGCCATATATCTTAGATTTAGTTCACACTGATGTTTGCACTATGGATGTTAAATCCCTTAGTGGTTACTCTTATTTTGTTACATTTATTGATGGCCATTCTACAAAGGTGTGGGCTTTTGTTTTGAAATCCAAAGACTAGGTACTTGACGTCTTCAAACACTTTCATGCAAGTGTGGAAAGAGAAACAGGTAAATTACTGAAATGTGTTAGAGCAGATAATAGTGGTGAATACATAGGTCCATTTGAGCAGTATTGTAAGGACCATGGAATCAAGCTTGAGAAGACAGTTCCAAAGATCCCACAACACAATGGGGTTGCAGAGAGAATGAACTGCACAATTAATGATAGAATTAGATGCATGCTCTCTTATGCCAAATTGTCTAAAGCCTTCTGGGGTAAAGCAATGAGAGCTGCAGTAGACTTGATCAACCTTTCTCCTTCTGTTCCTCTTAATGGTGATGTTCCTGAGAGGGTATGGATGGGGAAAGATGTTTCATATAATCATTTGCGTGTGTTTGGCTGCAAGGCATTTGTTCACATTCCCAGAGATGAAAGGTCCAAGCTTGATGGTAAGTCTAAACAGTGTATCTTCTTGGGCTATGGTCGTGATGATTTTGGTTACAGGTTTTTGTATCCGATTGATAAGAAAGTTATCAGAAGCTGAGATGTTGTCTTTCTTGAAGACCAGACTATTAAAGATATTGATAAGAAAGATAAGCCAAAACAGGTTGTTCATGGGTACATTGATGTTGAGCCAGAACCTCCTACCAAGGTCACTGATAACGGGGGAGATGTAAATGCAGATGTGGAGAACACAGTTGATGTGCCTGAGCCTCAAGTTAATGAACCAATTGAGTCAATTCCACAAGAACCACCTTTAGAGCCTCAGGTGAGAAGATCTGCAAGAGAGCATCATCCTTCACAGAGATATCCTTCATATGAGTATGTGTTGTTGACTGATGGGGGAGAGCCAGAGAGCTATGAAGAAGCTATGTCACATAAGGAGAAGGACAAGTGGTATAAAGCCATGCAAGAGGAGATGAAATCCTTACATGAGAACCATACGTTTGAGTTAGTGAAGCTGCCTCAGGGCAAGAGAGCACTTAGGAATAAATGGGTGTTCAAGCTAAAATCAGAGGAGAATTGCTCACAGCCAAGGTACAAGGTAAGGTTGGTTGTGAAAAGCTTCAGTAAGAAGAAATGAGTTGATTTTGAAGAAATATTTTCACTTGTGGTCAAGATGTCTTCAATACGAGTTGTGCTTGTCCTAGCAGCTAATTTGAATTTAGAGGTTGAGCAACTTGATGTGAAGACAGTTTTCCTCCATGGTGACCTGGAGGAAGAAATTTACATGAAGCAACTTAAAGGTTTTGCAGTCAAAGGTAAAGAGAAGCTTGTCTGCAGATTAAAGAAGAGCTTGTATGGGCTCAAACAAGCTCCAAGATAGTGGTATAAGAAATTTGATTCCTTCATGATGGATTACGGGTACAGTAAAACTTCTTCTGATCACTGTGTATTTGTGAAGAAATTTCCTAATGAAAATTTTATTATCATCTTGCTTTACGTGGATGACATGCTGATTGTTGACCATGATATTAAAGAGATTCAAAATCTTAAAAGAGAGCTGAACAAATCCTTTGCAATGAAGGATTTGGGCCCTGCAAGACAAATCCTTGGCATAAAAATTGTTTGTGACAGGAAGAATGGTAAATTGTGGTTATCACAACAAAAGTATATTGAGAAGGTATTAGAGAGATTTAATATAGGCAATTTCAAATCTGTTAGTACTCCACTTGCAGGTCACTTCAAGTTGAGCCTTGCGCAATGTCCTACAAGAGAGAAAGATAAAGAAGAAATGCAGAAGATTCCGTATGCATCTGCGGTTGGTAGCTTGATGTATGCGATGGTATGTACAAGACCGGATATTGCTCATGCTGTTGGCGTTGTTAGTCGTTTCCTCTCCAATCCTGGTAAAGAGCACTGGCAAGCTGTGAAATGGATACTCAGGTATCTTAGAGGTACTTCTGGAGTCTGTTTATGCTTTGGAAGTGGTAAGCTTGTGTTGAATGGTTACACAGATGCAAATATGGCTGGTAATGTGGATTCTAGGAAGTCTACTTCTGGGTATATGATGACTTTTGCAGGTGGAGCAGTGTCATTGCAGTCCAGGTTACAAAAATGTGTTGCTCTATCCTCCACAGAGGCAGAATATATTGCCATTACAGAAGCTGCTAAGGAACTCTTGTGGATGCAAAAATTCCTACAAGAGTTGGGTCTTTCACAAGAAAAATATGTTTTGTACTGTGATAGTCAAAGTGTAATCCATCTCAGTAAGAACTCAACATTTCATTCAAGGTCTAAGCATATTGAGGTTTGGTATCATTGGATATGGGATGCGCTAGAAATGAAGCAATTATCATTAGAGAAAATCCATACTGATGAGAATGGTTCAGATATGATGACAAAGACTTTACCAACAGAAAAGTTTGCTACTTGCAAAGAGAAAGCGGGTTTGGTTGACTATGACCCCACTTGATTGGTGAAGGGGAGAATTGTCAGGTGGGTCACCAAAAAGTGGGCCCATGCTGACTTTAATTAAAAAAAAGGGGGTCACATTGGCATAAGCCTAAAAGGCCCATTATTTGATATATTGATGTGTGTGTATGCCTCTGGTGGTTTTACGCCGAGAGAGAGAATTTGAAAGAAAAAAAAGACGAGAACAACGTAGTGGCAGCGAGAAGAAAACAAGGGAAGAAAAGTTGTGCTCTTCTATCAGATAGTTGGGAGTACAATTGTATTCCTCCTGAATTTTTGATATGTTGATCTTGGTAGTATGAGCTTTATTTTTGGTTTTAATATCTCTCTATTTTTTGGTTCTCTCTGTTGCCTGGTTAGATACCCATTGATGGGTTTATTGTGTTGTTATCCACCTTATTAGTGAAGATTAATTTTCTGTTGATCCCTAATGGTTGCAGGAGGACTTGTGGTGTACCCATTAATTTTATTAGTGGAGAATGTTTTACTGGATTAGGTCCCGTGGATTTTTTCCTTACATTGGGAGTTTTCCCACGTTAAAAATCTGGTGTCTGTTGATTTTATTTTTCTAGTCTGTGCATCCTATTATTTGCCTAAAATTATTGTTTGTTGCCTAAAAAATTTTCAGAGCCTATTGTTAATTGCATAGGGGGAAAATGTGATCCAGTTTGCTTCCTCTTATTGTTAATAGTTGTTATCTTTTCCCAACACACTAGACAAAGGAACACTTATTAATTTAGCCAATTGATGGTGTTATAACGACATTATAACAGAAATTGATTATATGACTTTTTTTAAAATGTTTGTAAGTATAATGACTGATTTGAAAAGAAAAAAGTTATAGGACTAAATTAAAATTGAGTAAAAACAATAGGGGCTAAAATTTTAATTTAACCTAAATTCTTTTATTATTATATTGTTATATCTCACATTTATGATTTTAATTTATATAATTTTATTTCTTTCTTATCACAAGTGAGTTGAAGTCAATAATTAATTAAATAAGTTAAAGCAAAATAAAAAAGTATTAAAAGTATTTTACATATGTTTTCTTAATTTTGTAATTGTAATCAATTTAATAAATTATTTAATGTTTGTATTAAAAGTATTTATTAATTATTTTTAAATATGAAATTATTAAAATATATCCATTATATATATATATATATATAGGGATATATTTAGTAAGATGAGTTTTTATTGTGAGAGGGTGAAAGAAGTGAATTATGACCATAACCATAAATAAATAATTAAGATTAAAAATTACTCAAAAATCACATGATAGTTTAAAAAAATCATATATATTTATATTTTAATTTTAACTATTTATATAAGATCAAAATGTCAAAATATACTTCTCTCACCTTACTATAAATACTCTTCTCTCTAAATATGATTGTATGACATTTAAGTAAACACTCCTCTTACTAAAATAAGTATGATCTCTCACTATATATATATATATATGATAGTTAGCTTATTAATTTTGGTTTACATATATTTATGCTTTTGTCCTGCTACATGTCATACATCAGTTGGTCAATGTTAACATTTTACTTATTTTCCCCCTTAAAAGCTAAACTTATAAATTTACGCATACAATTGGTACATGAAAAAGTGAAGACCAATAAGCGTAAGTAAGAACATGAAGCTAAAACTCGTAAACTAGATTTTCATTTTGTCCATGTAATTTATATTATTAGTAGCAATCCATGCTTGTCAGTTCAGTTAGCACATCAATATTGAAGTTGAAATAATGGTCAAGCAACAGTTTTTCTTTTAAAATATCATATACCCACGTAAGTATTCGCATAATTTATATATCAATATTGAAAGGATACTCAAATAAGTTTATATAACATTTAGTACGTTGTGCCATATTAATATCCTTTTCTTTCTTCTGGAGCCATCATTTTGAAGGGAACTTCTCTTAAGTGTCACCTGATTCGAAAGATTAAACTTCTTTACCTATTAGTTTTTTAACAAACAAAAATATCCTTTTCTTTCTTTATCACCTGAATGGTGATATTTTGTTTGTGCTACTTTCCTTCAAACTTCAATTGAATTTTTATTCTAATTTTAAGTCGAGCCATCGATTTATACTGCAAGTTTATTAGTAGAATTTGTGAAAGTTACTGGTAAGGATTACTCTGTCAAGATATTTATCAGTATCTCGGATCTTGGGTTGAGTACGAGTAGACCGTGTTCGAAATCCAGTATCCGCACTGGCCCATCACGATCCAAATAGGATAAGCATCCCACATTTTAGAACCAAATAGGCTAAGTATCCTTCATTTTAGAATATCACTATATCTAAATTGAATTCTTTTTTAACGAGGATAATTGAGATCAAATTCTCCTGTAACTAGCTAAGATTCTTACTTACAATAGTTTTTATCTCTTAGATATTACTATTACATTGTTCTAGACCGAGTTATGAGTTCGCGGATCAAGAACAACTCGATCCATTTGAATAATATCTAGATATTAATACGTATTATTTGATAAGTGTATCTACTTATTTATGAAAAATAAGTCCCTCACATAATTTTTTATAGATACTAAAACTAATTAACTCTCACATAAATAAGAAAATATGTTATAAGAGATAACAATATTATATTCTGATTCTAAATAGTAACATTCAATTCATATTAAACTACAATTTTTAACACTTAAACGTTCTTATAAATATCCTGCAAAGCCTCAAAGGTATCATCCAATTCAATACTACTCATTGTCTTCTTTATACATGGTCTAACTTGAGTATCGCAGTATCTTTCATAAATACCCACCCTCTCACACCACTATTATTGTTGTCATTTTACGGAAGTATGCACCTTCAATCACCTATTCAGGTAACCCTCTAAATTGCGTTCAGAATACATGCAAATTGATCCCACTTATAAATAAAGAGTTTAACATATGCATCTAATCTCATATATTCTTCTTTTTTAGTACAAATTTTAACTTGGGCGCTAGAGTATCTCTCTGCTACTATCAAGACTAGGTACGTCGCCCTTAATCTTGGTTTATAACAACACTAAGGAGAATTAACTAATTACATAGTATAATTACTGAATTTATTTTATAAATAAATAGTTTTATTAAGCTGTGTTGTTCTGATGTAAAATTATTTATTCATATTAGTTCGTATCTCTCTCTCTCTCTCTATATGTATATATATATATTAGGACTAAAAATATTTGTAAAGTTTTTTCTTAGTTGAATAGCGTGGATAGTCTTGAATCCATTTTTTGTTGGTAGACTTTCATTAGTAGATTAGGATTACGTTAGTACCCCTGCAAACTTTTATTGAAACTTGTGACGTGATCCAACCTTGAAAAAGGATAACCTCCCTGTTCACTAAATTTATTCACCAAAACATTATATAATATATATTTATAAAACTATATGCATATATAATATGGATGAAAAATATGAGTAACTATAGTTATAAGATTATAAAGTTGTCATTCTAACCAATGGTATAATATGGACGAAAAAATCACAAAAAAATATTTGATAATGGAGTAAAGCTCAACAAGATATGGTCAATTTTAGACGACAATGTGATAAAGTAAAATCAGACCAAATCATTGAGGGAGAAACTGTACTTTACCCAAAAAGATTATTGAGCTCATCGAAATGGGTATAATTTTTCCTTAAAAATGTAATTTTTCAATTGTAAGGAATTATGATTGTCTTATTAGTCTTTCTTGATAACTTACATTCAAATGGAAAAATGGAATTGCCCTGATATATTTAATCAAATTGAACATCCAAAGAATTTTAATGTTGCGTAATGAATACCATCCATATCTGTTTTTACATAGAAACCTTCTTATATTAAAGCCTCAATCTATTTGGTAAATGAAAGAAATGATGTAAATATTCTGCCTACTTCTATGAAGACTACGAAACACCAAATGTAACGACAAATCAAATCTTAATATGCTATGGCGAAAGTTTCTACGTTTCAACGACCACAGAAGTAATGTATATTCCAATTTTTGTAAGCTAGTTTCATTGCAAGTGGCTTTAAGATGCACTGTCACTGATGTATCTGCCGAGACAAATAGTCAAATAGAGGGACACGGATTAAGGTGCCAATAGTTTCATGCTCGTTGAGCAAATCATGCCAAGCTAAAATGATACTGATGAGTTTTGAATTTTGACTGAGCAAACTAGACAGGCATGGAATTGCAAGCTGTTCTTCCCTCAAAAGCATGCCATAGCCAATTGAATCCACAGTATTTGTCAGTAGGTGAGGGAATCTTATAGTTGTTCTTCTTTCTTATTCTTGTGCTATCTTTCATAAACTGCCCTGAGTGCTATATCAACAACAAAGTTGCACTATATCTCGAACCAGTTTCTTACTAATTTGACTTCAGGACAGGGTTTTTGCAATCAAGTCCTATCATATGGGATTCCCCTTCTTGCCCTTTTAAAACAACACTAGCTGTTCCCTATTTTACACTTCTAAGAAGGTGTGATGTCTACATAGAATAGGTACCAATCTTGGACTATCTATTTCTGTATATCTTCAATGAAAAATCTTGTTAATGTGTAGAAGTGACGTCAATCATTTTTCAATTTTGTTCAACACTAGCTGATGCCCCATAAGGTAGGTGAGAGACTGCATTGAACATGTGCTGATTTTGTCTTTCCCATCCTCACCTCATCTGTAAAATTTGTAGCAGCAAGTACAGGCGATTCAATAGCTTACCCAAAGATTCAATAGCTTACCCAAAAAAAAAAAAAACTCAGAATAGCCAAATATTTAATTGCTAAATTTTCACCTGTAGGATTTATAAAATTGTATGAATAATGCTATACAGCCAATTCAGCCTCAAAGAATCAATGGTGGTTATTGGATGAGTTAAAGTGGTAGAGACCACTCATCCATCCAAGAGTCAATAACAATACTAAGTCATTCTCGTAAAATTTTTGACTAAACAATTCTGCTATCTATCTAGTATTTTCCATATTTTATATAATTAAAGCAGTTTTAATTTAAAACTTCAGCAAATTACCCTAAGCTTTCGTCACCAATCCACTTCTAATAAATTAAAATTATGTAGGTTTTGTTTTCTGGTAAAATTTGTAACTTTTTCCTTTTATCATAACAGAAGATGTGCATTGCATCCTATCCACATAAAACTTTTTTCTGTTAAAATCGTTAGTAGTTTTTTTTTTTATAATAATTGTTTTTTAAAAAGGAAAAAGAAAATGACTGCAGAATTAAACAAGGTTAGTAATGACATTAATTAGATTAAGCTAGAAATCAATATTCATAATTCTCACACTCTCCTTTAAAATTTCAGTTTCCTTCCAAGAGAAATAGAATTTAAGGTTTCCTGAATTTTCACTCCAACAACCACATCCTCAACCCCACCCCAGAGAGAGAAAGAGAGCTAGTCATTTTCCATGTAGAAGTCCTGTTCTGTCATGGTCCGAACTCCAAACTCTATGCTAAAGAAAAATACTTCATGTGGAGGCAAAGCCAAGCATGCACCAAACAAACCCCAAGTTCATATTTAATTTTCTTCCCTTCTTCCTCAACTTCCCTCCTTCAAAACCAAGTCAATAGCCAAAACTTGACACAAACAACGTCATCCTTCTTAGTCCCATGTCTCTTTCTCTTTAACAACCCCCTCCCCCTTAGTTCACCACAACAATATATAAAAGCCTTCAACTTCAAACCCCATTGACATGCCTGGCCCAAATGCAAAGCAAGGTTAGGTGAAAGATAGCAACCTTAGACACCATCCAAAACCTTCCTTTTACAGCATAACCTGACATGGGTTCTTGCAGTTTTGTTGATGAGGTGGTGAATTGCCAAATGAGATAAAGACTACTATCCCTTGAAGAGGAGAAACTCAAAGCACTGTTGTTTCTGCTTTTGGTGTGTCCCTGCTTTGTTGTGTTGGGACAAAATGCAGCTGCAAATATCACCAAGTTTAAGGCATGTCACTGTACTTCCGGGAAAAGGGTTGAAGGAATTTATCAAAGTGAAGTTTGCATCAAGGAGGCTTTCTTACCGGATGCTCTTCTATGCACTCTTGTTCTTTACATTTCTTCTTCGGTTTGTGTTTGTTTTGACCGCAGTAGATAGCATTGATGGAGAAAACAAGTGCTCTACCATAGGTACATTATCAGATTCTCTCTTTCTCTCTGTCACACACACACTGACGCGTGTGCGCGCGCACACACACACATAAACACACAAAATCACAAACATAAACACATACATGCATAGACAGAACACACAAACAGGTGCAAAAGAGGGTGGATAAGGCCTTCAATTTTAAATATAACAAGGCATATAGTATTATACAAAGCTTTGAACTTTTAATGATTTTTAAATAACTATTTGGCTGCATTCCCCCAAGAGAAAATGGTTACCGACCTTTGATTTAAGAATCTCATGATTATTGATTAACGGCACTTCTATAAATTAAAGGGAACTTGATTGAAACCACTTGAAACGACGCACTAACATTTTGTGTGTTGTTTTCCAATTTTGGCTATGTATATATATTCATTTGTGAGGTGCATTAGACAGGAATATAAATATCTACTAAGAGTTTCTTATTATCTCTGTCTGAACTGGATTTTATGTAATATGTATCTTGCACTGTATTAGTAGGATTCATCAATGGTTACTGTTGGGGTAAAGTTGATCATCCAGTTATATTTTCTTTTTAACAGTAGATAAGGTATACTATGTTTAAGTTTATTTCTACGACTACACTTGATAGACTTTATGCTCTTAAAAATACAATAACAAACGATGAACTCCACAATTTGCAAATCTCAAGTTCTAAACTTATCAATTTAGGTAGTAATCAATTCTCTGACCTTTTGAAGCAAGTACAGACATTTTAGACTTTTTACAGCTAGAAATTATAATTCCAATAAATGTGGTTATTTATGTATATATATGACCTTTTGTTTTACTAAAAAAAATATTTGCAGGTTGCCTGGGTAAAAAACTGAGGCCAAAGATTTTGGGAAGAAGTATTGAATCAACTGTAATCTCCTGAACTCCTCTAATTATATTTGTCCGCATTTGAATCCATATGGTAATTAATTGACCTGAATTTTCTAATGATGGCTGGAAATGACATTGGTTTCTAATAGGTCCCAGAAGTGATATATGGAATATTAGATCAACCCCTTGGCAAAGATGAAGTAGAGGGAAGGTCTGATATCCCACAGACTTTAGAAGAGTTCATGACTGAAATGAAGGATGGTGGATATGATGCCAAGATATTTGCAATTAAACTACGAGAAATGGTACCATTCTCCCACTCTTTTCAACCGGAGGAAATTAGAAGAAAATTAATTTAATGCAAAAATAACAGTTTTTTCGAGTTCAAGTCTCCATCACTTAATGCTGAGCATTTCTTAGGTAACCCTTATGGAACAAAGGACCAGGATGGCCAAAATCCAAGAATATTTATATCGTCATGTAGCATCAAGCAGCATACCCAAACAGCTTCACTGCCTTCACTTGAGACTGGCCAATGAGCATACTAGCAATGCAGAAGCACGCCTTCAGCTACCCTCTGCAGAACTCGTCCCTGCCCTGGTTGACAACTCCTACTTCCACTTTGTCCTCGCCTCAGACAATGTGCTGGCTGCCTGTGTGGTTGCAACATCACTTGTCCGCAGCAGTTTGCGACCTCAGAAAGTTGTTCTGCACATAATTACAGATAGAAAGACTTATTATCCCATGCAGGCTTGGTTTTCATTGCACCCTTTATCACCTGCTATAATTGAGGTCAAGGCATTGCACCATTTTGATTGGTTTACAAAGGGAAAGGTGCCTGTGCTGGAAGCAATGGAAAAAGATCAACAGGTACGGTCACAGTTTAGAGGGGGTTCATCAGCTATAGTTGCAAATACTACTGAGAAGCCGAATGTTATTGCAGCAAAGCTGCAAACACTTAGTCCAAAATATAATTCAGTGATGAACCACATTCGGATACATCTTCCAGAGGTAAAAGTGATAGCATAGGAAGTAAATCTATTATTTGACAGCTTATAATCCATTAGCCATTTTTTTGTTTTGGTGCCTGTGATGCTTACTACTGCCATAATACATTTTTCATAACAGTTGTTCCCAAGTCTTAACAAGGTGGTCTTCCTCGATGATGACATTGTGGTGCAAACTGATCTTTCACCTTTGTGGGACATTGACATGAATGGAAAAATCAATGGAGCAGTAGAAACATGCACTGGAGAAGATAAGTTTGTGATGTCAAAGAGGTTGAAAAACTATTTGAACTTCTCCCACCCTCTAATATCCAAAAATTTCGATCCCAATGAATGTGCTTGGGCTTATGGCATGAACATTTTTGACCTCGAGGCTTGGAGGAAGACCAATATAAGCTTTACATACCATAACTGGGTTGAGCGGGTATATGTATCTTCCATCCTACCATAATTCTGTAAAGAAAAAGAAAAAAGTAAAAACACTTTTGATATGTTTAAAATTTAAGTCATTAAAATTTGACTTTCCATAATTGAGAAAGATGGTACAATAATACACTGTGTTTTGCTTTATGCAGAATATAAAATCAGACCTCAGTTTGTGGCAGCTAGGGACATTACCTCCTGGATTAATAGCATTCCATGGTCATGTTCACACTATTGATCCTTTCTGGCACATGCTGGGATTGGGATATCAGGAAGATACAAGTTTTGCTGATGCTGAGAGTGCTGCTGTCATCCATTTCAATGGCAGGGCAAAGCCATGGCTAGATATAGCTTTTCCACAACTAAGGCCATTGTGGACCAAGTATATTGACTTTTCAGATAACTTCATCAAGAGCTGTCACATTAGGGCATCATCATAGCTTGGATCTTGAGAAAATGTGACCTTTTTGATGAGATGACGAAATGGTATTTGTATAGAAGGGAAAATGAAAATGAGAGGACTTCTTCCAAGCATAAGCACATCCACGACAAAGAAGATAACAATGATATGGCATGATGCTCCCTTCTTGTTTTAAATTTTTTTAAACTCTTCAATTGAAATTCTCAAATTCTTTTTATCTTCTGCCCATATTGTAAGTATGAGTATTTGTAGATCATATATGCATGTATAAAGAAAATACAGTTCTTTTGGGAAACAAACATGCAAGCTAATGGCTTAAGAATAAGCTTTTTGTAATGTGAAGAAATAAAAATTTTTGGTAAAAAGAAGGAGACAAAAGGACCATTCAACATCCTATTTCGTTTCTATTTATATAATATATCACGTTAACAGCAAAGCTTTTACCATGTATTTGATACTCATTATTCAGGCAGTAGTATCCTGCAATCATATGATATCAAATGTTTCACAATACATGGATGTTTAACTATGCTGTATGCAAAATATCTCCACTCACAACCCATCAATCACTCCTTTTCTTTTGCTCAAGACCCCCTTTACCTCCAACCCCAGAATAGAATACACCACTTCAAATGAACCCACAGAACCACTGAGATCACCAAAGTTGCTCTCTTGCCCAATTATGGTTGAATATAACCACTGGCTTTGGATAAAAGGCACAACTCACTGTTTTCATCAGGGAAGGGGCCAATTGAGAAGTCTCTGGCACCAAGAGTATTGCCACATCCGCAGCATTTAAGATTGTGAGTGTCAGTTTCGGCAACTGAAGGAATGTCTATATGTTCAACTAGGGTGGATGAATGAGATTGAAAAGCTATGGTGGCAGCTTCTTTTAAGCTGTGATCAGGCCACAGGATCAAGGCCTTATTAATAGGAGAACGTTTCCTTTTGATGGGTATGTCCCCAAAAACATCAAGAGCAAGTAGGGATGGTGAGCCTGGCGAGTCATCCACCACTGGAATTTCAACCTTTAACTTGTGGGTTGCTTTTGTTTCTTGATTTGGTCTATCGGTTTGGGGTTGTTGAGGGGCTTCTCTAAGGTTGTTGAAAAGGATTTAGGAGAATAGAGAGAGGATTGGATGGGTGTGGATAGCTTTGAGAGGAACAGTTGGACTTGTGGGGATGCAATAGACATGGTAGAGGTGATGAGTAGGAAATGAGATGGTTGTGAGTTGAGTATTAAGAGTGTGGACGCAGGGTTTGATGGCTTAGAATTTGAATGGACTGAAAGAGGGTTTGTATGAAGATGGATGATGCCATTTAAGCTTTTAAACAGAGTCACAAAGTTTGATATTATTTATTTATTATTATTAATTATTATTATTATTATTATTATTTTTAATATTATTACTACTACTTTTTGTGATTGAAATTTTAGGGACACAAAGCGCCGCTCTCGAAAAGGATGATTGCAAATGTCAACGAGAGTTTATAATGGTACTTACAATGATCTACCAACGAAGGACCATCAATAAGAATCAAATTTAAGACCTTTTTGTCAACATTGGCAAAGTTTTATAATTTTGACATGGAAGAGTTGTCTCACCTCTATCCAGATTTTTTTTCCCGATAGCTCACAGCCACAGAAGTCACAATAATTCAAAGAGAAGTACCATCCCGCGCCACGTAATAGATAAGTGGTGGAGGGATGCAGTTATAAACCTTTCACCATATATGCCACTACATCCTATATCTGCTTCATTCACAATCACATGCATCTCGTTATATATCAATCTTCACAGTTTATAAACTACTAATATTCTGAATTTAATCCATTTGTTTACAAAAGGAAATATGGCTGCACCAAAGTTAAAACTGAAGCATCACTGCCCTATTGCTTCCTCTATGGATAAAACATTACTTGCAAAAATGCATGCTTCCCTATTTTGCAATGCAAGCCTAAACCGAAATAATGTTACTGTCTATCTAACATTGGATTATCTCAGAACCTAGTAGCAACCATTATAACTGAGGCGAAGACAGCCAGAAAAGCTTATTAACATTTACACGCAAATACCAGCATTACTTCATAATAGTATCATATGCCAAATACAGTCAGAAGTCACCACCAGGTCCAGTTAGAATACTTAATGGAGAACTAACAAAGCCAAGAAGGTATGGGTAAATGGATACAACCTTGGACCAAAATGGAAGCCCAAAGAATTCTACAATGCCAACTTAGGCAACTGGTGGACGGAGTACATGATCCTGTGAGGTATCCACTGCAGCAGGTGGCATAAATTGCCACATGGCAACTCCTGGATAACTAATAAAAGGCAACAACTTGTTGCCAGGGGCTTGGCCTTGTGCAGCAAATGCAGCAGGGATTGCAGCAGGGGGAGGCAAGAAACTAGGTTGAGCATTCATAGATTTCAGCTGCTGTTCCAACTTCTCTTTCTCCGCCTTGAGCCTAAGTTTCTCATCACGAAGTTCATTCTTCTCAGCCTACACAACATGTTGATAAGAATTTAATTTTTAATACAGTTAATATTATATAAATGTACATGATTTTTCAGTCACCACTAGGAAAAGGTACTACTTTTAATGCAGTAAACTCAAGTGATCAAGAATGTAGAACTCCCAACAAGTCATTCCATTTGCCAAAAAAAAAAAATCGAATATAAATTGAGGCTTCACCTTTAACTCTTTAATCTTTTCTTGAAGACCCATATTAGAGTCTTTCAACTTCTGGGCTTCACCCCGTAACTGTGTCACCATTCGGACAGCATCAATCAGGATAGCAGCCTTGTCTGTTTTGGGAGGCCTTCCAGGCTCCAAAATGGAGCCCAATTCAACAAACCTAACCATGTCAATCACATTAGGTACATACCCTAACTACACATTTACCAAAAACCCACAAGGAGAAAAGAAATAGACAGAGGGAAGGTAGTGGAAAGTAAAAATTTTACTTGTCATTAAGTCTATCCCTCCGCAACTTCTCCCGACATGCCTTGGAGCTAGAAGCAGCACATGACTCAGATCTACCCCTGCAAGAGGAAATGAACAAGAGAATGGGGATAACTACCTCCAATATAAGCTATTTGGATAGATCCACTCATTTTGAGGGTTTAAATGTTAATACACAAAAGAGTAATAACGCTCTAAGACAGGGAACAATTAGAAATGTGGCCAACAGAAATTGAGAAAAAATAATGTTATAATTGAGCAAGATAACTTATATGCAGTGCAATGCACTAGGATTTGTCATGTTGATTTCCTGATTAACATTACTGAAACTAACTAGCCTCACCATAGGAACCAAGTTGTATTGCAATTTGACTCAACTACATTCTAGACATTTGTCAATTGTCAGTCTGTTGATCGCTTATGGGTAGCAAGTCTATTTAAATTATTCAATAATTAACGCTGCCTTTTGATTTCAGTCTTCAATCGTTATCATGGTAAAACAATATAGAAAACAAAATAAGGCAGTTAATCATCTAAAGAATTGAACTAGTAAGTAACAAGCCACACAAGCAAAACAACAGAGATTGGGAAATATAGCGAATAACGAGCTTCACAAGAACAGGTTACAGAATAAGATTGCTAAGTGGCTACACATGTTGAGTCTTTGTCCTTTCCGTTCATTAATAAATTATTTTGTTCAATGAAAAGGAAAGGGGAATAAAAAGTTGCGTACCTCTTCTTTGAACCAGATTCTTTGAGACCATCAGAATCCCCCAATGAGCCATCAATTTCAACACTAGGAGCAGGTAGTATCATAAAGAAGAAAAGCACGTCAGATAATTTTTTTTTTTAGCCCCCAAGGGGGAGGGTAGATAGAATCATGAAGAGGAACAAAATCTATAAATACCTTCATGCAAATTAGATCTTTATTTTTTGTTTTTTAAGAGGGTAGATAGATTCATGAAGAGGAACAAAATCTATAAATACCATCATGCAAATTAGTACAAACAATACATTCTATCATCATAAATCTTCCATGATAGGTTAAAGTCAAACCATCTTCAAAAATATTTCCAGAGATAAAAATATCCAAATACAGAACTCAGATAGCAGTCTCTGTCACTGTTCTGAACATCCTACTTCTAATTCAACCTTAAAATGTACAGTTTACTGAACAAAAGAGAAAATTCAGACTGAAAAGGATCAAATATGAAAAAGAAAAAAAGTTTATTATGAATAATGTCAGTAGCCAAGTTGCACAAACAAAACGTATATGGCCTCATATCACAAATAAATTTGTTTTGGAATGGAAAATGTAATTGCCTAACAGTAAAAGGGAATTGAAATATGTGCATCACAAAGATAAATAATGCATTATTAAGAATGGTAATAAAAGTAACAATCCATATTCCATAGACTTCTAAGGAAAACCTTCCCTGAATTTATGTAATCAACCATTCTGCCACTTATGTCCACATACTCAATCAATCCCCTCCCCCCAAAAAAATTGTCTAGCAATTGGCAAATGCAATGTGCAGGATTCTGGTATAATTATTTCCCATTCTCATATCAAAACCTACAATCCATGGAAACTTGCATGCTTAGAAGTTAGTACAACAACAACCTAGCCTTATCCCACTACAAGGTGGAGTTGCCTACATGGATCAATTGATGTTATTGGGCTCTATCAAAAACCAAAATTTAAGTAAAACCATTTAGGGCAACTTTTTTTAATGGTTTCTCCTAAAGTTTTCTTAGGTCTTCCTCTACCCCTTTTAATTGGAATATCTTATATTTGATCTACTTTTCTCACTAGAGACTCTATCGGTCTTCTTCTCAAATGACTAAACCACCTTAAGCAAGTTTAGTCATCTTCTCCTCAGTAGGTGCTACTCCAACTTTCTCTCAGATATTTTTGTTCATAATATTGTGTTTACCTAGTCGCCCATCTCACCATTCTCATCTACGATATACTTATTTCTTGCTCTTGTTGGCATTTCGCTTTCCCCCAACATTCACTACCATAGAGCATTGATGGTCTAAGAAGTTATAACTGCTCTAAAGAATTTTCCTTTAAGTTTGATAGCCGCTTTACGATTACAAATTATGCCTACAGCATTTCTCCATTTCATCCACCTAGCTTGAATCCTATGTGAGACAGCCCCATCACTTTGTAAGATGAATCCAAGACAACTAAACTGTGCAACTTGTGGTATAAAATGATCCCCGATTTGTTTGCTCAGAAACAACCATTTAAATTGCATGAGTTACATGACAATCAACATAGTTCTTGAAACAGAGACTGCACAGACAATCAAATGCAGAAGCATGTATACAATGGAAGTTTTACTAAGATAATTAAGTATGTGAAAGCTGCAGCAGCAACTATACTTGTTTGTATGACTAAGATTGTCCAGAGGCTATCTGAATTAATTCCAAGCACAACTTCCACTAGACATTCATATACCCAAGTTGACCAAACTAAACAAATTCTAGCAAATAATATTTGTTAAAAAAAAAAACACAACTATCTATGACTATTGCAATTCCCAAAAAAAAAAAAAGCCAATATTACATTTCTCCCATGAACACAGAAAATTTTGCAACGCGTAGCACTTACGAACTAAGAAATGAAACATCAAATCCTAAAAATTAAGAATTTACAGAAGCAAAGCAATCAGGCATAATATACACACGAAAAACAAAACCCTAATCATCAATTAGCGACACAGGGCAAAATCGGAGAGTGCATCAGCAAAAGAAGAAACCAAACAACGCAATTGTTGAAATGATCTGTGAGTACCCGACATTGGTAGAAGTGTTCAAGGCCTGGGGGGGCCAATTGAAGCCGGAGGAAGGGACAGCGAAGGTAGCATCAGGAACGGGAATATCATCAATCAAGCCGTAATCGAAAAGCCAATTGGAGTTTTCCCGGGAAACCATTCTGCGGTTGAGGTTCCCGGAAAATTCTGAATGAATTTTCCGGCGTCGGGGGACTCTGTTTTTATTTTCCTTGGAAACAAACAGGGACTGAGGGTTTTCTTGCACGTTTGGGAATTCAGAGAGAGAAAAAAAAAAGGTTTTTTATTTAAAAAAAAGAATTCTGGGAAAAGGTGTGCGAGACTGAGTAAGAGATTAGAAAAATTGGTGGCAACTGGTTATGCAAGTGGTGATGGAATTCGTCGTCTTTCTTCAACGACAAAACGGTTCCGGGCTTGGGCTTGGGCTTGGGTTGTTCCCGCAAACTTTTGAGGCTTCTAGCGTAGGAAACACGGAAACACCGTTTTTGAGGTGTGTCTATATATTAGATATACATTTATGTTAGACATATATTTATATTATATATATGAAGATACTCATACAATATACATATATTGCGTGTTTAAATATGTCTAATTAAATTTTTTTTTTCAGTTTGAATACGTTTCGAATACACTTTGATAAGTCTCAGACATGTTTGATCACGTGTAAAACACGACTTGGACACGAACCATTAATATTTTTTATAAAAAAATTAATTTTTATGATTAACGTTTAATTATTAAGCTCGTAATTCACCCAAACCTAATCACATGACTGACGTCTCAGGCTACTATTTTTACATACTAATATTTTAAATTTGATTGTTTCATACATCACTATTAGACTTTTAAGTTTTATCTTTTCACACATCACTATTTTCATCTGCTCCTTCTACCTCTACTAGTACTAAGTCATCAACTTCATCGTCATTGAAGCTTGCCTCATACCAATATTCCTCTTAATTAGTTTTTTTTATGCATATGTACTTGTACATGGTTAGTTCTATTAGGTAAAGTTGATTTAAGAAATTTTTTAGAATATATCAATAGAAATCATATTTCATATTTTTTAAGAGAGGCTTTTTAGGTAACAAATATTATTACATATGACATATATTAAGATATTGTAAAATTTCAAGTTTATAGAAATGATATTAATGAATTATGAATATTTTTTCTTAAAATTTGTAATTTTATATATATATATATATATATATATATATATATATATATAAATCAAGTTTTTAATTTACTTTGATATTAATTTATATATATATATATATATATGTTGTGTTCGTGTTATATAATTTTTTAAATTTAGTGTGTCTCCATATCCATATCTATATCGTGTTTTGTTACCGTATATGTGTTTGTGTTTCATAACTTCTAGCCCAGCCTGCCCCACCCTGTAGTGAGGCTGCTGGGTGGGTGTGAGTTTTGGGGCCAAATCTTATTTTATATTTATATAACTATTATATTTAACTTAATTATTAATAAAATTAATTATGTTAATTATTTTGATTAGTTTAATGTTTATTATAAATATATTTTTAATTTATTAAGATAATGAATTAAATTTTAAATAATAATTAATTATTGTATAAATTTAATTTAAAATATTTATAAGTATGTGTGGGAAGGTGGTGAGACATAATGGATATATGTTTTGATATTTTTTATCAACTCTTATATTCTTATATCAAATAGATATATACTCATTTTCACATTTTATATAATATCATTTATTATATATATATATATTTTTTATTTTTTCTCACTCAATCACATATATCAAAAATAATATAAATAATAATACATTTATTATTAAAGGTGTAAGAATATCTTTTTCTGTTTTTTATTGAGATGGATACAAGTTTTAATCTCTGTAGGTGCGGGATGGGGTAAAAAATCCTTCTTATTACCAAGCCTATCTAAACCCAGTGTCTCTATTTGTTTTTTATTTTTTATTTCAATATTAATTTTTTTTGGTATTTTCTCTAGTACCCTTGCATTAAAAGGGGTTTTAGAACCCTTCTTAATTCGACCAATAAAAATAAGTTATTTAGATAAATAATGTCTATGTCAATAATGAATAATTCTTTTTTTTTGAAAGGTCTGATAAATTTTTTACTTTACAATTTAACCTCAAGTATCATTTAATGAATTTTTAAAACATTAACATTAGTTACTATTAATAACTGATTATTTAAGTTAAATATTGTGATTAAAATTTACTGTTTAATAATTTTTTCTATGTACGAATTCTAAGTCTCAAATTTTACACACTGCTCTCATTTTCATCTTGTTGCTCCATTTCTATTTGAGAAGAAATCGACATTGGACTATCCAATCGCGTATTACTAAATCGAATTTCCACAAAGCAATCTCGGCCATTACATGTTTGTTTTGGAAGTGTGCTTTTCGTTGTTAGAATTTTATTTATGGACAAACATAAATCATATTATATAGAACCCATATTAATTGGATGTCAAAATTATTAGAGCATTTTGTTTAACCCAAATTGTGATCAGTATTGTTAATGAGCCTATTATTGTTAAAGCACTGCTCATATATGTGGGTTTTGTTTATGGGTCCTGTATATGAGTTTGTCATAGTGGGTAGGTTTAACCCATTTTAATTATTTTATATATACAGGGAGAAGCCCATATTTCTAATCACTCTAGTGCGTACAGTTGCCTCATTGATACTGACGCGTGAGCGACTATTGTGGGATAGGAATAGTATCTCTCCCTCATCGTGTTTTACTTTTCAGGATTGTTCGACAATGTCTTCTTCATCGATGCTATTTCAAGGTAACCCTAAAATCTTTTATATGAAATTGATATGTCATAAATTATTGAGATTAATAGATCCAATAAATATTTTCTATCAATTGGTATCAGAGCGTATGTTTTAATCCTGATTATGACTATCAATCTTGTTTTAATCCCGAAATCTTAATGTATGTAATGTTTAATTAATTTTTTTTTATAATCGATTTCAAAGAATAAAGTTAGGGCTTTTATACATTGGATTGTTCTGAATTCAGAAACATATTTATTGTATTTTGATATTGTGAATTTACAAATAATTTTATGCAAATCCATTGAACCCTAAAATTGTAATTCTTTTATGATTCGTTTTCCTTTTTGGAGATTATTTCAAAAATTAATTTAGGGCTATTGAAGATCCCTGTTTTCTGAGTCTAAAAACGTTTAGATCGTAAGTTTTGGTTGAGAAAGAGCATCGAATTTTCGAGAAAACCAGTCACGGTGTGTATTGCGAGTGTTCTTCGTTTGATTGAGAAAATTCATCGTTTTCTGTTGTTTTTTTCTGGAAATAAGGTTAGGGATATTGAAGATCCCATTTTTCTGAGTAATTAGACACCAAGAAATTGAAATTTGGTGGAGAATCGAGGGAGAAAATCAGCGCGACCCGTTCCTGGATGAACCGGGTCGCGCGACCCGTTACAGCCAAATGGGCGAAGAAGGAGATCTGTCTCCAGCGCTTCCCCACTCGCGCAGGCGGCGCGTGTGGGCTCTTTAGGGGTGATTTTCAACTTCTATTTTTTGTGTTGTACTCCACGCGCCCTCTACTTTTTTTTGGTATTTTTTATTTAATTTTTAATGCCCATTTAATATTTATTTTAAAATTTTCAGAGATTAAAATTATTAAAAATATATGGTGCTGTCCTCTTTTGCTTCTAAAATTTTTTTGTGTATTATTGTGGTGTTGTTGGGCATGATATATGCTACACACTCTCAGAGTTGATATTGTTTGGTCACTCAAATAATTTTGGTGCTATTTTGTGCATAAATTAATATATAATATTTTGAAATTTATATGTCTTGTTGTTATTTATGCGATTAATTATGAGAGTTGTTGTTCAAAGTATTACTGTATTATAGTAATCTCACCTTCGCGGGACCAATTGTGTCGAGGTGTTAATTTTGTTAATATTTTGTTAATAATGTTGCATTGGGATTTATATTAATAATACGCTTAACCTATCGGTTTGCCTTTATTAATGTAATTTCTAGTTATTTATTGAGTGATGTTATTTTGGGCACTTTTCATAATTGTGAGCTCGCCTTCAAGGGACCAATTATTGTGATGTGTTATTTTATTGATAAAATATTGTTATGTTGTGGCTTTGGGGATTATATTGGTAATGCGCTTACCCTATCGGTTTGCCTTTATTAATGTGATTCTTAATGATTTGTTAAAGACATTGAGGTTCTGACCTTAGAGTTCTCAATATCCTTTCGGTACTAGCTTTAGGGTTTTGATGTCTGTGGGAGTCTACTCATGTATTGTAATTCGGGACCCTTCAGCGGGATTGCAATCGCATGGGGAAAACTCAATTATGATTTTGCTCAAATGTTGTACATGTTGATATGCTTGACAAAATCTCCCTTTAATGTATCATTCTTTCTGCTTCATCGATGCAAATGAGTGCTATAACGAAATTGAATGAGACTAATTTTGAGGACTGGGTGGATTCTGTGAAATTGTTCCTTGCTGTCTCTAATGTTGATGCTGCTCTCACTGAGGATGAACTTCGAGACCCATAAATGCATCTTCTGCTACAGAAAAGAAGAAGCATGAAAGGTGGGTTCAATCCAATAAAGTTTGTTTGATGACCATGAAGTATAGCATGGAAAAAACTATTAAAGAGAGCATTCTTGAAACAAATAATGCTAAAGAGTTCCTCAAGTCTGTTGGTGAGAAATTCAAGAAGTTCGATAAAACTGAAAAGGCCTATTACCTCTCTTTGTTGACAAAGACTACATATGATGGTGTGAGTGGTGTTCGTGAACATGTTTTAAAGCTTGTGAACTGGTACAACAAGTTGAGGTCCATGAAAGTGGAGTTGGGAGAGGATTTCCTGGTCTGGCAGGTGTTTGAGTCTCTTCCGGCTAGTTTTGATATCTTGAGAACCACTTACAATGCTCAAAAGGAGGAGTGGACTGTTGATAAACTTATATCTATTCTTACTCAAGAAGAGCATACCATGAAGAATGGCAAGGCTCATAGTGTGCAGTTTGCTTCTCACAAGAATGGTGAAAAGAAGAAGAAATTTGCTAAAGGGAAGAATAGTAAGCCTCAGTTTAAGAAAAAGTGGAATGATAAGCCTGGATATTCTTCTAAGCCATCTTCTGGTCCTGGTGAGACTTCTAGTGTTAAACCCAGGTATCGTTTTAATGGAAATTGTAAGTTCTGTGATATATATAAACATAAGCAGTCTGATTGTTTGAAGTTTAAGAGCTGGCTTGAGAAAAAGAAAGGTAACCCCTTGGCTCTAGTATGTTTTGAATCAAATCTAGTTGATGTTCCTTTAAATACCTGGTGGCTAGATACTGATGTAACTATTTATGTTACAAATTCATTGCAGGAATTCAGAAGCAGGAGGAAACCAAGTGAAGGGGAGTTGATGATCACAGTAGGAAATGGAGCCAAAGTCAAAGTAGAACATATAGGAGTGGTTTCATTAAAGTTGTGTACTGGACATGATTTAGTTTTGAAAGATACGGTTTATGTACCTTCTATGAGGAGGAATTTGATTTTAGTTTCTGTTTTGGATAGTTGTGGCTACTCTTTCCATTTTAGTAATGCAAAAGTTTTTTTATATTATGATTGTGTTCTTGTTGGTTCTGGAGTATTGTCTAATGGTTTATACATGTTGAATATTGATTCTTTTTCTGGTGATCAACGAGATTCAGATATCAATAATGTTGTTGGAAACAAGCGTGGTAAAGTTGCTGAAAAATATTCTATGTTGTGGCACAATCGTTTAGGACACATCTCTAGGGAAAGAATGGAGAGGTTGATCAAGGAGAATATTCTTCATGACCTGGACTTCTCTGATTTTGATACCTGTGTTGATTGTATAAGAGGGAAACTTACAGCTGGAGCCAGGAAGAGTGGGGTTACCAGGAGCGAAGGAATACTACAGTTGATTCATACAGATATTTGTGGGCCTATTACTCCTATTGCTATGGGTGGTTTTAGGTACTTTATCATGTTTATTGATGACTTCCCTAGATATGGGTGGATTGATTTACTGCATGAGAAATCTGATTCTTTAGATGCTTTTAAAGCATTCAAAGTCACTGTTGAATTGAAATTTAGTAAGCAGATCAAATGTGTGAGGTCTGATAGAGGTGGTGAATACTATGGCAGGTATGATGAAACTGGTAGAAATCCTGGACCTTTTGCTAGGTTCTTACAGGACTGTGGTATTGAGGCACAGTACACCATGCTAGGCACTCCACAACAAAATGGAGTTACAAATAGACGAAATCGTACTCTGATGGATATGGTGAGGTGTATGCTTAGTCATTCTACTCTTCTAGAATTCTTGTGGGGAGATGCCTTGAAGACTGCTGCTTATATATTGAATCATGTGCCAAGTAAATCTGTGCTGAAGACTCCATATGAGCTTATGATAGGCAAACGGCCTGCCTTGAGGCATTTCCATGTTTGGGGATGTAGGGCAGAGGCGAGACCTTATAACCCACATTTAAAGAAACTTGATCCCAAAACCATCAGTGGTTTCTTCATTAGCTATTGTATTAGCTCAAGGGGTTCTAGGTTCTATTGTCCTTCTCATACTTCTAGAGTTATTGAATCTGATCGGGCTATCTATTTTGAAGGGGACTTAGGATATGGTGGAATTCAGGAGCCGTGTATTGTTGATTTTAGTGAGGAGCATGTTGTTGTTCCTATTCCTGTTGATCCCTTTCCAGGGGTAATGTTATCTCTTCTGATCTATAATGATAATGTTGTTGATCTTGTTGATGTTGTCGATATCCCTCAACAAGTTGAAAATAATGTTCAGATTCCAGATGTTGTTGTGACTCCATTGAGAAGATCTGAGCAGGTTCCTATATCCACTAAGTCTACTAGATTCAGGGACTATGTTGTGTACCTGCAGGAGCATGAGTTTAATTCAGTTGAGGATTCTGATCCTATTTCTTTTTAAGAGGCCATGGTTAGTCCTGATAGTGTACAATGGCTAGTGGCTATGGAGGATGAATTGGCTTCTATGAGAAAGAATAATGTTTGGGAATTGATAGAATTGCCTACTGGTTATAAAACTATTGGTTGTAAATGGGTCTTTAAGACTAAATGTGATGCTAAAGGTGAAATTGAGAGGTATAAGGCCAGACTTGTTGCTAAGAGATATAACCAGAGGGAAGGAATTTATTATAAGGAGACTTTCTAACCAGTTTCCACTAAAGACTCTTTTCGTGTTGTGATGACATTGATTGCTCATTTTGATTTGGAGCTTCATCAAATGGATGTTAAGACCGCCTTCCTAAATGGTGATTTATATGAGGGTGTGTATATGGATCAACTTGATGGTTTTGTTGAAAATGGTGAAGATCATATGGTATGCAAATTGAGACGATCCATTTATGGATTGAAACAGGCTTCCAGGCAATGATATTTGAAATTTGATTATATTGTTAGTTCTTTTGGTTTTAAAGAGAATACTATTGACCAATGCATTTATCTGAAGTTTAGTGAGAGCAAATTTATCATTCTTGTTTTATATGTTGATGATGTATTATTGGCGAGTAATGATTATATTTTTCTGAATGAGACAAAGCAGATGTTGACAACACATTTTGATATGAAAGATCTTGGTGATGCCTTTTTTGTGTTAGGTATTGAGATTCACCGTGACAGATCTCGTGGTATTCTTGGCTTGTCTCAGAAAGCTTATATTGAAAGGATTCTGAATAGATTTAATATGAAATCTTGTAATCCTTGTACTGCATCTATTCAAAAGGGTAAAAGACTCTCTAATAGTGTCCTCAAAGTGATAAAGATGTTGTTGAAATGGAGAAAGTCCCATATGCTTCCGCTGTTGGTGGTCTTATGTATGCTCAAGTTTATACACGTCCTGATATTGCTTTTGTTGTTAGTGTACTTGGGAGATACTTGAGCAAACCTGGTGTGGCTCATTGGCAGGCTGCAAAACGAGTTATGAGGTATCTACAGGGTACCAAAGACTGTATGCTCACCTATAGGAGGTCTGAACGCCTTGAGGTGATAGGCTATACTGATTCTGATTATGGTGGTTGTCCAGATGACTACAAGTCCACATCAGGATATATCTTTATGTTAGCAGGAGGAGCTATTTCTTAGAAGAGTGTTAAACAGACACTTACAGCTACTTCTACTATGGTGGCAGAGTATATAGCTTGTTATGAGGCCACGCGTCAAGTGATATGGTTGAAAAATTTGATTACTAAATTTCTTATTGTGGAGAGTATTTCCAGGCCTCTTACTATTTATTGTGATAATTCTGCCGTAGTGTGCTTCTCTCAAATTAATAAAAGCTCAAAGCGTTCAAAGCATTTTGATACAAAATTCATGTTTGTTAGAGAGAAGATTCAGGAGTTTCAGACTCGTGTTGAGCATATCCCTACAGAACTTATGGTTGTAGACCCACTAACTAAAGGTTTAGCTGTTAAAGTTTTTATTGATCATGTGACCCGTATGGGTATAGTGAGGTCTTTTGATGTTTTGGGTTAGTGGGAGTTTAATTTTGTAATTTTGTTATGACCTCATTTTATTATGTCTCGAGACAATTATATTATTATTATCGTTGTCATATAATATTGTTATTGTTATTGATCTGCGCAGTTTTGTTTATTTATGATATGACATATTGTGGAGACATTTTGGACCCAGTCTCATTTTGTTGTTGTGCTGAGATGTTAAATCTCATAAAGCATCTTGGGCGGATGCTTGGGGCCATTTTGTTGGGAAATGCACTTTGATCACATATTGGCATGCAAATTTTGGATGTGCTTTCCCATTACCCATTTACCACATTTTGATGGGTCACCGAGATATGAGTATGTTGCATGTATGATATCAGTACTCCTTCGAGTATGATTTTCTGCATTGTTGGGATACTTGTAGTCTCATTTTGGACCATTTGTTGAGAGTGCTAGCTCGATTTTGACATCATGTTGTGGCCACATATTATTTGATTAATCTGGAGAATTATTTTCTTATTAAAGTGATATAATGTGACTTATGTTGTCCAAGTGGGAGAATGTTAGAATTTTATTTATGGACAAACATAAATCATATTATATAGAACCCAGATTAATTGGATGTCAAAATTATTAGAACATTTTGTTTAGTCCAAATTGTGATCAGTATTGTTAATGAGCCTATTATTGTTAAAGCACTGCTCATATATGTGAGTTTTGTTTATAGGTCCTGTATATGGGTTTGCCATAGTGGGTAGGTTTAACCCATTTTAATTATTTTATATATACAGGGAGAGACCCCTATTCCTAACCACTCTAGTGCGTACAGTTGCCCCATTGATACTGACGCGTGAGCGACTATTGTGGGATAGGAATAGTATCTCTCCCTCATTGTGTTTTACTTTTCAGGATTGTTCGACAATGTCTTCTTCATCGATGCTATTTCAAGGTAACCCTAAAATCTTTTATATGAAATTGATATGTCATAAATTATTGAGATTAATAGATCCGATAAATATTTTCTATCATTCGTTTGTCCATGATTTTGGAAGTAATCATTGTTGCTAATATGTTTTTTCATATTGAATCTGATTGCTTCTAACCTGCTGACTGGGTTCTCTCTCGATCTCTGGGCTACTAATTCATCCTCACACTTTTTGTTCCTTCTTCGTGGCTGTGACAAAATTAAGGAAAGTAAACCTCGATGTGTATTAATCTGTTTTCACTGTCTAGATGGGAAGGGCTTCAAAATTTCTTGGAGAAGGATAAAACACCCATCCACTGTGAAAATGACTAGACAACCAAAGGAATTTGAGTCTCTCTTCTTAGAATGGTGTCTATATTTACTTCCTATATTTATTTATTTATTTATTTTGTTTGCATAATTTGAATCTTCTACAGGTACCTAGAGATCAGCACTGTTTTGCACTAAACAAGGTGGGTGCAATTACACAGTCACTTGAGGTCCAAGTTAGAATCAACTGTAGACATTATACATCATAACTAAGAATATCCCTAGATCATAGATCATGAATTTAGAATGCCATATTAATAATCAAATGCGTACCTCTTGTAAACATATTGTTCTTCTTTGGTTTTCGATCAAGAAAAGATCAATAATTGTACACACTTTGTGGACTACAGGAATCAGGATCTTCCTCTCCTTCTCCTCTCTCTTTTGGATGGGGCAATAGTAGTTCTTGAGTGAAAGATCATGTCCATGTCTTCAAAAGACACACACATATATATAGAGGGAGTGGAGAGGGGACCTGCCCTTTCGTTGAAGAGTTGTCTTGTTTCACCTATCATGGAAACAAGCAACCAAACATCACACCTTTTCAAGCACACATACCATTTGAATTCAAAGTTCAACATGTGATTTTCAATAAATCCATGGATCACAATATAAAAGGATTCTAGGAAACATCAGGTTACCATTCAACCAGTTTTGACAAACAAACAAATCAATGGAAGTCCAAACTCATAGGAAAATTTCTAACATTCTCCCACTTGGACAACATTGATTCAATTTAATTTAACTCAAAAGAATTTCAAAACTAAATAAATATATAGGTATTTTTACAAATTCATTTTTTGAAAAGAAAAAAAAAGAAAAGAAATTCTGGTTGAACAATTGTGGCCACTAAAATAACCTGATTATACTCACATTAAACATGATCAAAGAATTCAATAAAACTATCAATTAAGAGCCATAAGTGATAGATAAACTATAAAAGTCTAATTCACCAATGACTACGTAACTAATAATCTTATTGTCATGATCATAATTCAAGTGTGCTAGTGTAGATACACATCATAACTTAGTTTGTGATCATTCGCCCTTTAAGCTAATGTGTATAGGTCTTACATTGTGTTTTCCCACGAAAACACAACCAATCTCCCCAAGGAGATTATAAACATGTTTATCATTAAACACCATTTTCTTCAAGAAAATTAAATATCTCGAGACAATACAGCAATAAAACTGTACAATAATCATTATAACAATGATACAAAAAAAAATATGCATATAATTTTATTAAAAGAGCATTTACATAAGTACAATGTAACAAGTATACAATAAATAACAACTCCCACTAATCAATTACATCAAAGGATCTTATGATACCCATGTTCCCAACATGTCTCATAAACACTATAGGTCTAAGTCCCTTAGTTAGGGGGTCAGCAAACATCTCATCAGTAAGAATATGTTCAACAAGAATCTCTCCACTATCAAACATTTCTCTTACCACCAAGAATTTGATTCTTATATGTTTAGAGGTAGAAGTGGTTCTATTATTCTTGGTGAACAAAACTGCAGCTCGATTATCACAATAAATTTTTAATGGTTTAGAAATAGAGTCAACAACACCAAGAGCGTAAATAAAGTTTCTTAACCACATAGCATGTGAAGCTGCATCATACAATGCAACAAACTCAGCTTGCATGGTGGAAGAAGTAGTCAGCGTTTGTTTTACGCTTTTCCAAGATATAGCTCCTCCAGCTAACATGAAAATGTATCTAGACGTCGATCTGTCATCATCTATACATCCAGCAAAGTCTGAATCAGAGTAGCCAATGACATTTAAATCATCCACATTCCTATAAACAAGCATGTAATCTTTTGTCTTCTGTAGGTACCTCATAACCTTCTTAACAGCTACCCAATGAGCATGTCCTGGATTAGATAGATATCTACCCAATGCACTAACAGCGAAAGACAGATCAGGTCTAGTGCACACCTGAGCATACATAAGGCTACCAACCGCACTAGCATAAGGCACATTTGTCATGGAACTCCTCTCAATATCATTCTTAGGGCACTGCTCCTTACCCAACTTGTCTCCTTTGGTAACAGGAACATCACCAGGCCTACAAGTTTTCATATTATATCTTTTAAGAACATGATCAATATGGGCTCTTTGAGATAAACCCAAAAGCTTACGACTCCTGTCTCTATGAATTTCAATGCCCAAAATAAAAGAAGCTTCTCCAAGATCTTTCATATCAAAAGTAGCTGACAACATATCTTTGGTCTCAATAAGTAGATCATAACTGTTGCTGGCAAGTAAAATATCATCCACATAGAGAATAAGAAAAATGAATTTACTCCCACGCACCTTAAGATATATGTCTTGATCTACCTTATTCTCCACAAAGCCCATAGAAGAAACAACTTCATCAAATTTAATATACCATTGTCTAGAAGCTTGCTTCAAACCATAAATAGACTTCTTCAATTTGTATACCATATGTTCTTTTCCATCTTCTATAAAACCTTTAGGTTGCTGCATGTAGACTTCTTCATAAAGATCTCCATTCAAGAAGGCCGTTTTTACATCTATCTGGTGCAACTCCAAATCATAATAAGCAACTAGAACCATAATAATTCAGAAAGAATCCTTGGAAGAAACAGGAGAAAAAGTCTCTTTGTAGTCAATTCCCTCCTTTTGAGTGAATCCTTTTGCCACCAATCTTGCTTTAAATCGCTCCACATTTCCTTTAGAATCTTTCTTCGTCTTAAACACCCATTTGCACCCAATAGGCTTAATACCTTTAGGAGGTTCCACAAGCTCCCACACATCATTATGATTCATAGAGACTATTTCATCATTCATTGCTTCAATCCAATTATCAGATAAAGCATTAGAAACTGCTTCCTTATAATTTTCTGGATCTATCATGCACCCAACATTAGTATCTACCTCCCCAGAAAAGTATAGTAATCATCAAGGTTGACCGGTCTTCTTTCTCTTTGAGATCGTCTAAGAGGAGGAATCTCAACAAGGTGTTCAGGAGCTAGTGGCGGTGGTTCTTCTAGAACTTCTTGTTGTGATTCCTCATCAATCATTTCAAATGACTCACTAACAATTCTTTCTTGTATAATAGGAACAGGTACAATAACCTTTTCTCCACTAGAACTTGTGTCCTCATCCATAGTAACATCGGAACTCCCTACATCATTCTCAAGAAATTTTGCAGTAATTGCTTCAATTATTTTTGTTCCACGGGTAGGGCAGTAGAATCTGTAGCCTTTAGCATTGATAGGATAACCAATAAAGTAACACCTAGTAGTCTTAAGACTTAATTTGGATGCAGTAGGGTCATAAATTTTCACCTCAACGGCACAACCCCACACACGAAGATGGTTAAGGATAGGTTTCCACCCCTTAAACAATTCAAATGGAGTTTTGGGAACAGACTTAGAAGGTACTCTATTTAATATATACATAGCTGTTTTAAGGGCTTCTCCCCAAAGGAAATCAGGTAATCTGGATTGACTCATCATAGACCTCACCTTGTCCATTAAAGTGCGATTTCGCCTCTCAGCTACCCCATTTTGTTCAGGAGTCCCTGGCATAGTAAATTGAGAAACTATTCCACATTCCTCAATGTATTTAGCAAAAGGTCCCTTAAATTGTCCAGTCTTACCATGTCTATCATAATATTCACCACCTCGGTCTGACCTTACTATTTTTATTCTTCTACCATATTGATTCTCAACCTCGTTTTTAAATATTTGAAACTTTTCTAAAGACAATGACTTATCATTTATCAGGTAAACATAACCAAAACGAGAAAAGTCATCAATGAAAGTAATAAAATATTTATTCCCACATAAGGTTGGTTTCAAAGGACCACAAATATCTGTATGCATTATTTCTAAAAGTTCTTTACTACGCATAGAACCCTTTCTACTTGTCTTGGTCATCTTTTCTCTTATACAGTTTTTACAATCCCTAAGATCTATAGAATCAAGTGAAGGTAGGATATTATCCTTTATCAACCTATTAATCCTATCCTTATAGAGATATGACCTAGACGCCTATGCCATAAAGATAAGGAGGTGTCTTTGATTTCTTTTGTTTCCTATAGTTTGAACATGTAGGGAATTGAAGACATTGGAATCAAGATTTAAACAATATAAACCATTAGATTTAATGGCCTTGCCTACAACTTGGGAACCATAAGATAGAAGACAAGATCCATTATTGAAATTAAAGGAAAAATCATAATTGTCAAGTTTGGATAAAGAAATTAAATTTCGCCTCATAGACGGTACATATAAGGTGTCTTTCAAATGTAAAACAAATCCTGACTCTAACTTTATTTCAACTAGTCCTATAAACTGAACGTTGATTTTATTTCCATTCCCTACGAATAAGTTGACTTCATCATCACTTGACTTTCGCTTGCTCTTGAACCCTTGCAAAGAATTAGTAACATGAATAGATGCTCCAGAATCAAGCCACCATGAATTCAAAGGAACATCTACCAAACTAGATTCATAGCAAATGAAAGCTAGTGACTCATCTTGAGTTTTCTCTTTAATAAAATATTTGAAGGCTTGACAGTTTGATTTCTTATGACCTACAGACTTGCAAAACCAGCACTTCAACTCATTCTTATGAATATTAAATTTTGGACCAAGGGGTTTGTGAGACAGACCAGGCCTATTGTCATACCTATTTTTACCCTGAGGCTTCTTCTCCTTTTTCTTAAAATATTTCTTATGGTGTGGTTGAGAAACTAAGTTCACACTTCCAGAAGCCAAATGATTCATCCTATCCTCTTCTTGTGCACAAACAGATATCAAGGTGTTAATATCCCACTCTTCCTTTTGGATATTATAGGATGTTATTAAGGCATCAAACTTAGTAGGTAAGGAATTTAAAGTATAGTGAACTAGAAAAGTATCAGTTACAAGGTAGTTAAGGTCACTAAGTTTATTAGCAATGGTTACCATCTTCATAATGTGTTGCCTAACACCACCAATTCCATCATATTTCATGTTAATAAAGGTTTCCATCAATTGACCTGCTTCGGCCTTTCCAGATACTGCGTACCTTTCCCCAATGGAAGCAAGAAAAGTTTTGGCATTGTCGGAATGTGGAACTGCTTTTACAAGTGTCTCATCAATGGAGCGCTTAATCAACATTAAAGCCTTGCGATTAGCCTTTGTCCACTCCTTGTGATAAGCTTTCTGCTCATTAGTGCTTTCGGCAGTTAGTGCAGTGGGCTCATCTTCTCTAATGGCTATATCAATGTCTAGCAAGCTTAGGGCCAATTCAATATCATCCTTCCATTTCTTATAATTATTTCCAGTCAAAACCTCAACTTGGTTTGCAGTATTAGACAAAGAAAAAATGACTGGAGCTGAAAAATTAAATAAGAAAATGATTAATATCATGGGCAATTATAGTAATGACTGAAACAAGGATTTAATACATATAATATAAACTCTCCTGTGGGTAGAGTATATATCATACAATAACAACAATTACAAAAATTCTAACACCTGTGGGTAAAAAGAATTTTACTGTCAAGATTATCCCAAAAAAAAAAAAATAACATGTTACAACAAAATAATTTATGAATTTATTACCTGTGGGTAAGTTTAATTCACAAATTAATTAAGTAACACAACATCCCAAAAATTTATTCACAAGTAACCCTATCAATTTTAGTAAATAATCTACTGTGGTGACATATATTCACTTTAATTAATAGAGCCCTTAACTGGGATAAATCAATAATAGCCCAAATAATCACTTTCTAATATATTCTTTAACTTTCTTAATGTACTTAGAGAGTGCACCATCTAAAATTAACAACTAGGGAGAGTGGCTATCATAAATAGGTTTATAATAATATTAAAATATTTTTCATGTTCAGAATCACTAAAAATTAATTTTCATAAATGCCTAATCTAAATAAATAAGAAATAAATTAATACTAAATATTTTTAATATCCAAAAATTATAAAACCTATATAGATAAATTCTAAGCATCAATACGAGTGCATAGGAAGAAACGGCATGCAAAACGGAGCACCAGACAACTCACACGCGCTACACGCGCTGGGCAGTGCGAGTGGGCTTCGTCCCACGCGCACTGTTCATCCCTAACCTCCAGCCAACCCGTTTTTCTGGTAAACGGGTCCTGCAACCCGGTTCACGATCCGTCTCCATTTTTAGCATTTTTTCACGTCGTTTTGATCCCCAAACGATTGGGTCTTCCTCCAAACATAATTTACCATCATTTTGAATGTTTTTCATGAAGCAAATCACGTAATAATGGATCATGTAGAATTCAAAAATTAGAAAACGGGTCTGCTCAAAACCCAGTTGGAAAAATCACGCCCCTCTCCATTTTTTAACGTGTTTTGATTGACTCTAAGGTCTTTATTCATGCCTAAACATGTTATAGGATTGATTTATACAATTATCATAAATAAAAACAATCAAAACAATGATTTAGAAACATCAAGTGTTCTTGAAGTTTTCATCCATGGAGGTTGGATACGAGTTTCATATTTTCAGTCATTTACAGTGAATTAAAAATGACTTAATACATCTAAAATACTTACAAAAAAATAGAATTAAATAATTTTCATCATATATTCACATAACCATGCATAAAAAATTACAAGTTATAAACCCTAAAATTATTAGGTTCTCATATAATCATGCATGTATAGAATTGAATGGATTCTAAATCATGTATCTAAGGCTCTGATACCACATGTAGACATTATACATCATAACTAAGAATGTCCCTAGATCATAGATCACAAACTTAGAACATCATATTAATAATCAAATGCGTACCTCTTGTAGACATATTGTTCTTTTTTGGTTTTCGATCAAGAAAAGATCAATAATTGTACACATTTTGTGGACTACAGGAATCAGGATCTTCCTCTCCTTCTCCTCTCTCTTTTGGATGGGGCAATATATAGAAAGGTTTAAAGAATAATTCTGATGTATTTTATTCAAAGAATAGTGTAGTATATATATATATATACAAGGGTCCTATAATTCCTCATCTATTAAAGGAATGACAGCTGCACAAATTACCTCACAGCTGTAATAATGCCTAAATTACAGCTAACATAATATTTGATTGCCTAATATTAGCCAATAGAATATTTGACATATCTTAACACCCCCACTCAAGTTGGTGCATGGATATCACACATTCCCAACTTGAATAGAGACTCATTAAACACTCTGCTTGACACTCCTTTAGTGAGAACATCAGCCAACTGCAATTCAGATCTTACAAAGGGAAAGGAAATTATTCCAGCTTCAAGCTTCTCTTTGATGAAATGTCTATCAATCTCCACATGCTTTGTTCTATCATGTTGGACAGGATTGTGAGCAATTGCTATAGCCGACGTATTGTCACAGTACAAACTCATAGTTTCATTTGGTTTAAAACCCAAATCTGATAGCACATTTTTAACCCACAAAAGTTCACATACACCGAGTGCCATGCCTCTGAATTCTTCTTCAGCACTAGATCTTGCTACTATGGGCTGTTTTTTACTCCTCCAAGTTACAAGATTCCCTCCTACAAAAGTAAAGTATCCAGAGGTAGATCTTCTATCATCTTTTGAACCTGCCCAATCTGCATCAGTGTACCCTTCTACCTTTAAGTTTCCATGATTTGAGAACAAAATTCCTTTTCCAGGAGTGGACTTCAAATATCTCAAAATCCTCTCAACAGCATTCATATGAAGCTTTCGTGGGTCATGCATAAATTGACTAACAACATTCACTGCATAGGTAATATCTGGATGTGTATGGGACAAATAAATTAGTTTTCCTACCAGCCTTTGGTATCTCCCTCTGTCTATGCTTGCTGAATTTGAGCATTGAAAGAGTTTATGATTTTGTTCAATTGGTGTATCAACTGGTTTACTCCCAAGCAGCCCAGTTTCCGATAGTAAGTCAAGAGTATATTTTCTTTGGCATAGAAAAATACCATGTTTTGATCTAGCTACTTCAATACCCAAAAAATATTTGAGGTTTCCAAGTTGTTTCATCTCAAATTCAGATGCAAGGTATTGTTGCAAACTAGAAATCTCATCTTGGTTATTTCTTATAACAATCATGTCATCTACATATATAATCAAAGCTGTAATTTTTCCTTTTCCTCTCTTAAAAAATAAGGTGTGATCAGAGTTACTTGCTCTATAGCCAAAAGCCTTCATAGACTTAGTAAACCTTCCAAACCATGCTCTTGGGGATTGCTTTAATCCATATATAGCCTTCTTTAATTTGCAAACCTTCATTCCATTTGAATCTGTCATGCCTGGTGGGGAATCCATATAAATTTCTTCTAAAATTTCTCCATGTAGGAAAGCATTTTTCACATCAAATTGTAGAAGAGGCTAATCTTGGTTTGCTGCTAGCGACAAAAGTATTCTCACAGTGTTGAGCTTGGCTACTGGTGCGAACGTCTCTTGGTAATCTACACCATAAGACTGAGTGTAACCTTTAGCCACAAGTCGTGCTTTATACCTCTCAATAGTTCCATCAGCTTTGTGTTTAATTGTAAATACCCATTTGCAGCCCACACTTTTCTTCCCTCTTGGTAAGGACACAAGATCCCAAGTGTTGTTTTTTTCTAAAGCTGCCATCTCATTAACCATTGCTTCGGTCCATCTAGGATCTGCCAAAGCTTCCTGTATATTACTAGGAATAGAAATTGATGATAATTGAGATACAAATGATGCATATGACTGGGATAACTTGTGAGATGACACATATTTACTAATGGGATATTTAACTTTGGCTTGGAGGTCTGGTTCATATTTAGCTGGAGGTTGACCACGGTTAGAACGGGGTGGAAGATTATATTGGATAGTAGTAGACTCAGTGTTTGGTGTGCTGGTGGTCTCACGCAGACAAGGATCAATTTCATGATCGGTTTCATCTAAATTAGTATTATCAAGGGTAGGATCAAGAGAAACAATTTCATGATCAGTTTCATCTACATTAGTATTATCAGAGATAGGATCAGAAGGTACCTCTGAAGAGTCAAGCCGAACCTGTGGAGAAGATTGAGCCAATTGGTTATGATCAGAAGACACTGTATTATCCAAAAAAGAAGTGTCCATATTTAGGATTGGCTCACTTCCTGCAAAATGATCCTCACATGATGATTTATCTTCCCAATATAATTTTATATCTGAGATATCAAACATACTAACATCATGATTATGCACTTCACTTTCATTTCCTCCCTGAAGTGTAGAATCAACATAAAAAAATTTATGCTCATTAAATGTCACATCCATAGAGATATAAAATTTCTTTGATGGTGGATGGTAAGCACAATAACCTTTTTTAGTTGATCCATACCCAACAAAAACACATTTGATAGCTCGTTCTTCAAGCTTTGTACATTGATGTGGGTGTAAGTGAACATATATAACACATCCAAAAACATGAGGTGGTAAATAAACCATGGAAGGAAGGATACAATGATCAGACAACACATCTACAGGCCTTCTAGAGTTAAGCACACTAGAAGGGGTTCGATTAATCAAATAAACTGCAGAGCTCACAGCCTCACCCAATAAATGAGATGGGACATTACTATCTATCAAAAGTGATCTTGTCACCTCTAATATATATCTATTTTTCCTCTCAGCCACTCCATTTTGTTGTGGTGAATAAGAACATGTAGTTTGATGCAAGATGCCATTAGAGTTCATGAACTCTATTAATTCAGTCTTAAAATATTCCCCTCCATTGTCTGATCTAATGACCTTAATATATGTGCTAAATTGTGTAACTATCATCTGATGAAAGGAACGAAACACATCACACACATCACTTTTATATTTAAGCAAATACACCCAGGTTACCCGAGTACAATCATCAACAAAACTGATAAACCATTTTTTTCCATTGTGCGTAGATTGTGGGGCAGGGCCCCAAACATCTTTGTGAATTAATGAAAAAGGAAAATCAATTTTTTTATTGCTTAAAGGAAACACAGTACGATGGCTTTTTGCCATTACACAAGTTTCACAAAGAAAATCAGAAATATTGCATTTATGAAATAGCGATGGAAATAATTTTTTTAGAAAACCAAAAGAGGGATGTCCCAATCGTCTATGCCATAGCCAGATTTCCTTTTTGTTTTTATCTTGTGTGTGTTCATTCGCAAGACAAGCCAATGCTCCTTTATGGGTTTGTTGTGAGACATTTTTCAGATAATACAGTCCTTCACTCTCTCTACCACTGCCAATCTTCTCCTTGGAATGGATGTTCTGAAAAAGACAATAGGTTGGATAAAATGAGGCAACACAAGAATGTGATTTGGTTAATTTACTGACAGAGAGAAGATTACAGTCCAATGTAGGAACAAATAAAACATCAGGAATCGATAAGGAGGGTGAGAGGGATACAGTACCTACACCTTCAATAGGAGATGAGACCCCATTGGCATTAATAATAACAGTTTTAGAACAATCAGGGGAAAAATTAGTAAATTTATGAGGATCACAAGTCATATGATCAGTAGCACCTGAATCGATTATCCAATCACTACCCCTAGTAACAACAGAAAGATTAAGAGCAGAGTTAGATATACCTGACTTGGTCACAAATCCGACAGCAGTAGAAATATGGCTCTTGGAAGTAGCTTCTACCTTGGTATTGGGAGTAGTTTTGCCTTTTGGATGCCAATTCGGATAGCCATGGAGTTTAAAACATGTCTCCATGACATGATTATCCCCATTGCAGTGGGTACACTTGCGGATTCCTTTCTTAGAATACTTCTTAACAGCAAAGGTAGTCCCCATAGTAGACTCACTATCCAGCGTAGCCTCTTGGCGGTTTGCCTCGGCACAAACAGTTGCATAAACTGATTGAACATTTGGAAGGGGAGTGGTAGCAAGGATACGACCACGAACTGCATCCAAATGTGAATCCAGGCCAGCCAAAAAGACATAAACTCGTTGAGAATTAATCATGTTGTTATACTTCTCAACATCTTTAGGGCATTCCATGGTACAATTCGTGATAGTATCATACTCCAGCCATAATCTTTGCAATTTACCAAAGTATGTAATAACAGATCCTCCATTTTGCTGAATAGAGATTACCTCACGATATAATTGATATGATCTAGACGCATCCTGGTTGACTGAGTATGTTTGCTGCACAGTGTCCCAGATGTCCTTTGCCGTAGCTAAGCGAATAAAGAGGGATCTGATTTCTTTCGTCATGGAGTCCAGAAGCCAAGACTTGACTAGGCAGTTTTCATCTTCGCATGCTTCATATTCATCAGATTTCTTGTTTTCTGGTGCAGCCTTTGTTCCAGCGATGTAACCCCAACGTTTTCTGCCTCTGATCTTATTCTGCGCATTCAACGACCACTCGACATAGTTGGTGCCGTCAAGCCGTTCAGGGGTGAGTGCTTCGTGCATATGGGTAGCAGGGGAAGTCCCAGAATCATGTTTCTCCGATTAATTTTTATCGGAAGGAGCCATCAGAAATATTCAAAGAAATAAAGAAGCACCGATTCCTATATTGTAGAGGATGTCGGTGTTCAGCTTTGATACCATATAGAAAGGTTTAAAGAATAATTTTGATGTATTTTATTCAAAGAATAGTGTAGTATATATATATACAAGGGTCCTATAATTCCTCATCTATTAAAGGAATGACAGCTGCACAAATTACCTCACAGTTGTAATAATGCCTAAATTACAACTAACATAATATTTGATTGCCTAATATTAGCCAATAGAATATTTGACATATCTTAACACAATAGCAGTTCTTGAGTGAAAGATCATGTCCATGTCTTCAAAAGACACACATATATATATAGAGGGAGTGGAGAGGGGACCTGCCCTTTCGTTGAAGAGTTGTCTTATTCAACCCATCATGGAAACAAGCAACCAAGCATCACACCTTTTCAAGCACACATACCATTTGAATTCAAAGTTCAACATGTGATTTCCAATAAATCCATGGATCACAATATAAAAGGATTTCAGGAAACATCAGGTTACCATTCAATTAGTTTTGACAAACAAACAAATCAATAGAAGTCCAAAATCATAGGAAAATTTCTAACATCAACAAGCCAACAAGAACAGGATAAAGCAGAAAACAGAGATGAACTCATACAAGGGAGAGCTGCAAGAATGCAATTAATGCATTGTAGATTTTTACAGTGCCATTCTTCTTGTAAATAGCATAATCGATCATATTACTTTTGTAATTTTGACCGTGCCTTTGCCTTTGTTTTCCTAATTAACAAAAATTAAAATTTCTTGTGATCGGATTTGTTGATAGGGATCACCTTGAAATATAGTAAGCTCGTTCAAAACATACCATTCACGTATTTCACAAAACTTAATTTATAGTAAGTTCTTTCAATACATAACTTATTTTATAGTTTTTATTGATAAGTAAATATCACAACAAATTTATTTTCTATACACGCGAGTAGATTCTAAAGATTTACAGAGCATTATTTTATGAACTTATTTCAAAATATTTCGCAGAACTTATTTTAATGGTGATCAGGTCAATGTTAAATAGTTTATTTATGATTATATGAAACAAAAACTAATACAAAATAGTTAAACTAAAAGCATTTATAATGGCTAATTTACCTTATAATTTAATAAGAAAATTATATTTTAAAATAAATTAGTTTGATAAAAACATGAATATCATGAGAATATTGACTTTCAAGTTTAAATTGCGTGCATGCATGCATTGTATGTGTGAACTTTAATTTTTGTACTTCAAAGATTTTTTTTTTACGTCAATTTAATCGCTCAGTAATGCTAAGTGCTATTAATTTAATCCCTCAGTAATGCAAAGTAATGCAAAATTAATAAAATTAGTCCCTGAATTAAGATTCTGTTACCCTCAATTTTTTCAATCCGACAAAAAAGAATTATTTGATGATACTTCACATAATTAGAAGATTAAATTGATGACACAATTTTCTCAAAGACTAAAGTGATAACTCGCCCTTTCCCTCTCCCTATTACCCCCCCTCTCATTCTCATGTGGATTAACATAAATGAAAAGGGTTGAATCTCATGTAAACAACCAACAATTTGAAGGAGTTTGATAAAGGTATGGACGAGTTAGAGAAAGGGAGAAAAAAAAAAGAATAATGCTATACACACTTCATTTTATATTTATATAGTTTTTATCATCTAATTACAGTTGATTCCACATTGTTTTCTATACACATGCACTCATCTGAAACTTCATAGTGATGAGAAGGGATATGAGGCTTAGAGATGTACGACAAGCATTATTCAAGAACCAAATGGGTCGACACTGTTAGGTTTTTGTCTCTTTGATGGAAAATTTCTCCACTATCTGCCAATGAATATGAACTTTACAAAACTAACATAAACAAGAAATATGATAAGATCCAATATTACAATGACGAGTAATGTTATGTGCACAAGATGTGCAAGTGCAATTAACATAACTTACATAGGGAATTGTGCATAATTGATATTGATGAATGGATAATGTTTTGTACTCACTTCAAATACGATGAATGTATGTCTATTATATATCCATATGAGAAAGATGTCAAATCATATTGTATGTAACTGTAATATTCTCACAGAATATAAAATAAATTTGTGAATGAGTTGAAAAAAATTAAATGTATAAAAGTTGAACGAATAACGGGATCGTTGATGAATAAAAGGGAGAGAAAGAAAAAAAGAAATAGATTATGACAATAAGAGTTATGTGAGAAAATTTTTATGTGTAAGAGCATATTTAGAAAAGATTAATTCTTTCTCAAACAGTTGTTTTTGGAAGATTAAGCTATTTTGTGAAATAATTATTATGTTTAGGTAAAAAAATTATTTTCTAAAAAAACTTTTACATGAAATTCAATGCAAAAAAAAGTTTTTTATAGTTAATAATCATAAGTTCTAAAATTGAAACTTATGATTTTAAATTTATAGATTATTTCTTACACTTTAATATGTAAATACTATTTTGTCATCAATTAAATACTTTTTTAATTATTCTATATTTATTTTAGTAATTTAATGCATAAAAGTGATTCTTTTTTATATTATTCAAACGAATCATATTAACTTAAAATCGCTTTACAGCTAATACATCCAAATATAAAAATAAATCGATTATAATCGATTATAACAATAATTGATTATAACAATAATCGATTATCAATATAATCTATAATTTTCAAATTTTCCAAACAAGCCCTAAGTAACATTATTTTACAATTACAGCTTATTTTCAAAGGACTATGAAAAATACAACGTAATTAATAGGGATCAAATACCATACAATATACACTACCTTTACAAGGGGCTCTGCAAAAAAATGCAAGGCCTGGGAAAAGGAGCAGGAGAATCTATATGCCTGACCTCATACGCAATAAAAGGAAGCAACTCATTCAATCTTTTCCAGTATTTCCAACCTGGTTTTCCTCTTCCAACCTTTCATAGTGGCAACAAGGTTGATCAGCCCAACAATCGGGCTTTTACTATATTCCTGCAAGTGATGGGATGCTTTGTTAAAACCTAAGCAATCAGATAGTGTAGTGTAACTATGCTGTAGAAAGGGGCTACTACCGGGTGTGCACGTGCCCAGTGCACATATTCTGTCTCAGGAAGGGAGTAAGCCTGGTTTAATAGTTCAAAGTAAAGATGTCCGTAAGTAATCAAATGTTGATTGCATCCAATGAAAGTTTCAAACATGAGAGATCCCAATTTATAGAACAGGTCAGGCAGCAATACCCAACTAATTCTACCATGTGACTGAAACTCATCAGTTATTTGCAGACAATATAGTGTAATGTGTTTCCATGTTGATCCTTTGTTCCTTACCTTAATGAAAGTTTCAACCATTTGTAGCTTGGGCTTCACATTCAACGACACAAAAGCTATAGCCCATTGATCAAAACCTGGATGGTAGAAAGACAGAAATCCAAACCCAACATATAAAAACTTTAAAAAAGAATTACTGAAGGAGAAGGAAGGTTCATGAATATATTGATCACTGTCTGCATTACATAAGAATTCATTTGTTTCATAACAATTCAACACTTCCAAGATTTGATAACTATTAAGGTCGGAAAATAAAATACAGTTTTGAAAGCTCAACTTTGAAAAGTTATTCAGACACCGGTAAATTTTAAAAAGGACTTGATCACATAATTTAACAGTGGACTGAGTTTATATTAAGTTGTGCCATATTAATAATCTACCATATGAACTCCAAATCCAACCTATTGAAAGCACACTAAAAAAATTTGATCATAGCTCAGAAATAACCTAACCCGCAGATCCAATGACATTAGAGCTCGTCCTTCGTCACTACATCTCTTCACCCGTGAAAGTCCTTCGACAAGAGTTTCTGCCACAATTTCAAGCCCATAGTCCGATAATAGGTCTTGAATCTACACATATATAAGCAGAAGTCGTGAATCAAAAGTCATGTTAAGACACTAGGGATTACTTTTCTAAGTTTTGCCTTTTCAACAATTTAAGAGCAAGATTTTTAAACATAAGTATGTACTTCATGTAATAGGTTCTTATATACGCACTTGATGAGTATGTCTCATGATAATGAGTAACAGCAATACCTCTTTATGAATTCCTCCATGAGCAAGTCGTGTTTTGTAGTGCTTAAATTCTCCTAGCAACAAATCAACATACCTATCAATTCAGAACTGCAGCTTATTTCCAAGTAAAAATTCTGAAAAAAATAATAAAAAATAGCAGTTACATTTATTGTCTACAAATATGGTTGCAGCTCAATAACACCAACAGAGCTAAATTTTAGAAGTTATACTATCCGGCCCAAAGACTCAAATATCAAAGGCTGTTTGATGAGAAATACATTCTGGCTAGATGATTAGACACTAACAACAATAGTGTTGGCATTAAAATCTTTCAGTAGTAATGTTCCTAAATTGGAAATATCTTCACTAGGAGTTCCTAAATCATTATTCTCCCAAATTTCATTCACATATACAAACACCCAAGTGTTCATACTCAAAGAATGTCAGTAATCGGAGATCCCAATAGTGCAAAATAAAATTTTATAAGTGCATGCAATAAGTTGTTTATCTTTAATATAAAATTAGCAACTACTTAGATTTAATGTAATCAACCAGTAGTGATACAAAGAGGAAAAAAAATTACTTGGCATTCAAATATAAAGATGATAAAAAAAAATACAAACCCATTATGCTCCATCCCAAGCTCTTTTACTTCCCATTTAGTATTGGCAATACGTTCAACATACCTGTAACAAGTTGAGTAAAAATTAAAAAACCAAAAATTATAGTTTAAACTAGTTACCATGGCCATGCAATAGAATAAAGTAGTAAATGCTCAAAATTGGGTTGAAATTTCTTTTTCTACAGCTTATAACCCACTATCAATATTGCTGGTTAAGAGGCCAAAGCAAAGCCTCAGGGGCTTACAAATAATCACGAGCATCAAGAATGACAAGAACAAATTTATGATCGTTACAAACTGCATTTGAAACCAGACACTAGAGAGAGATTTTTCTATACTCTGATGAACTAAGCCGGTCCCCAAAACATTAAAATCATCATATTAGGATGTGAATTAACTTTTGTAGTTCAATAAATTAGAAAAATTTAAAAACAAATTAGTACCAAGCAGAAACACAATCTCGGAGAGAACTCTCAGGAATTCAATATCCCAATTAACTAGGTTTACAAAACCAGATTAGAGACAATCAGATTCAATATGAAAAAACAGATTAGCAATGTGATTACTTCTAAAACCACAGACAAACAAAAATTACAATTTCAAAACGAACTTGTAATGGTCGAGATTGCTTCGTGAAGATTCGATTAAGTAGGGCACGACTGGGTGGTCCAATGTCGTTTTCTTCTCAAACGGAGATGGAGCAACCACACGGAGATTTGGGACTTAGGATTCGTCCAATGAAAGAAATTTGGCGCTTAATATTCATACATGGAAGAAATTATTAACCAATAAATTTTAATCACAATATTTAACCTAAATAATCAGTGATTAATAATAACTAATGTTAATATTTTAAAAATTTATTAAATGATACTTAGAGTTAAATTATAAAATAAAAAATTTATCAAACTCTTCATAAAAAAAGAATTACTCATTAATAATATAAACATTATTTATCCAAATGTCTTATTTTTATAATTCTACTTAAAAAAGTTCTAAAACCCCTTTAAATACAAAGTACTAGAGAAAGCACCTATATTTTTTATTTTCACGTTATTTCACTTTTTTGTTTGTTTATGTATCAAATTGCATTGCTTTTAAAACAGGTTGAGAAGTAGCTATGAGTGACAGTGACTTGTGTATTTAATTTTTTTTAGTTAGTAGTTTAAAAACTACCTTCATGATTGCGGTTTCCGCACATAATATTTTAACAAAATCAACCACCATCAAATTAAGAAAACATATAAAGAAATGAAAGAAAACTCATCTTAAAGACTTTTACTCTATTTAAATGTTTTTTCATTGAGAAATAATCATGTTAAATCACTTTTTAATATATATCACTTTTTGTATTTAGTTAATGATGCACAAATTCATGATTAATTACGTATATTAGTTGATTATTAAGTAAATTTATAGTTTAAGATTAAAGTTTAGATTTATTCATTAACTAATCAATACACATGATTAACTACAAATTTATACATTATTAATCAGTGTAGAAAGTAATATTAAAAAATGATGTAGAAATATAAAGATTATTTTTCATTAATGAAACTAAATCTAACAAATAAAAAATAACTAAAAAAGAAGGAGGAAATAAAACCAAGATACATTTTTTTATTTGGAATATTAATAAAGGAGCATAATAAAACTCTATTATTTTATTTAAGAGTTAAATCATAAAGAAATATAATAGAATGTAAAATATTTATTTTTAAATTTATTCCACAAAAATTTTGAGAAAACAAAAATTTGGTTTTTGAAAAAAAAAGAAAAAATAATTTTTCTTTAAGTTTTTTTTTTCCTTTCTATTTATTATTAAACTCTAAAACATGAGAGATCATTCCCTTTTTTCTCGTTTCCTTCCCCTTCCCTTTCATCCAAACACTCTCTTTGTGAGAATGAATAAAAAATGATGGAACAATATTAAATTTAATTTATAGCAGCGTTCATTCAGCTTTTGCACCAATGCAAGATGACATGCACTCGTTTACGCACATATAATTATTTAAGACTATCTATGCAATACAAAGCCAAATACAAGTGAAAAATCTCCGCACCTTAGCAATACAAAACCCAAAAATAATAATAATAATAATAATAATGCAAAACAAAACCAAGTAGTCAACTCTAGTCGAATATCTACCTGCAATGCAGAGCCAAACTATTGAATGATGCACTTTAAGTAATTTGTCCATTGTTCAATTTGGTAGAGATTCCACTGCGGCAAATTCATTCTTAGTTGAATATTTAAATATGTCCAGCCATGTAGCAAACTTGTGCACAAACTTGACCTATGACTTGGTAATCAGGTGGTACTGGTAAGCTTGGAATGATATGACCACAGAGAATATTAAAAGAGAAAAAAATAGTATTATGAAGAAATTCAATACACTAAAATATTCTTTTACAATACAGCAACTTGCCATTTCATATCCACACTATCACATGACCACACCAAACATTTTACAGACAATGAAAGATCAACCAGTACTATTACTTGGAATTTATAAAATACATGAAATGAATCCTATTTAAATTTAAAAAAAAATAAAAGTAAAATCACTTATAGATCTTATTTACAGCTCTGGTAAACTCAGTTTAATGTGTTCCTGCTTCAGATTGATTTGGAGGAATGATTTGGTGAATAAAACGATCGATCCTTTTTCTTATCTCTTCAGGATTTGCACCCACAGTTTTATCCACTGGAGCTCCTCCACTCATCAACAGAAAGGTAGGCATGGCTTTGATTTCCAACTTGGAGGCAACTTCCTAGATAGAGACACATAATGCACATAGCAGTAGAACAAAAAGGGGTTAAATCAATTAAGAATACAAGTGATACTCAGCAATTATGCACAGAATTTGTCCCTTGAAACCACCCGAAAGGATCACAAAGGATATTATTATAGGCAACATATTGATATCATCTGCAAAGTTACACTTAAATATATTATGATCAATAATGTCATTATTATATGTTGAAGGCTTAAAGCCTATATGAATTTTTTATTAAGATTAGATTAGAGATAAGCTTTAGTTATACTATGTTTGTCGACATAAACCTCAAAGCGGGGTTTGGAATCCGAAAATAAACAATTTGGAAATATTTTTGTTGACAACCCTTTACATAATTCACTGTGGATAACATTGCATGTTCTGCAAATTAGAGGCACTGCATAGAAATAGATTAATTGAAAATTGCGTAGATATGGTATGCCCTCTAAATAGTTTTTATATACACCAAAGATCAAACCAAGAGGGAACACCTCTGCCGCCATATGTTTTACACAACAAAAGTGAATTTGTGTGGAAAATAAATTACCTTAACCTCGTCCACATCCACCTTCAGAAACAGAACATCTTGATAGGTGGAGGCCAGTTCTTCAAAGAAAGGATTCATAGCTATAGAAGGCATGCACCAGTAAGCAGAGAAATGAACCACAACCTGCAAATTTTATAGGCAAAATCTGAATCTGATTCCTTAAACCAACCGATTACAATAATTATAAATGCAAACTGATCAATATTAAATGAATCCTCAGAAAACAGATGAGACTCACAGGGCAGCCTTGATTGGTAGCATCAATGATGTGGTGTTCCCATGATTCCCGTGAGTCTATTTTCACAACCTTGGATTTTTTGAGCTGCTGTTGGCCCTCCATTTCTTTCTGCTTCTCCTTTTTCAAAAGGGGTGCTTTATATATTATGCTTTGGGAGATAATAAGAGATATAAAAGGTAGACTGTATAAGAAATGCTGATTTTTCTCTTGTTTAAGACATTAATTGAATTGATATATAATTATATATAGTACAGGTTCTAACAAATCTAATCTAGCTGGGGCCTTTGTTTTAGCCAATTCTTCGGTCATGCTCATGCGATGCATGCATCAAATTAAATTATAGGAGGACATACACCTCTATTATCTATTAATAATAGTAACAAAAATAATGAATTTTGCCACATAAAAGAACACATCTTGCTAGTTGTCAGCTTTGCTCACTGACTCGTGTTTCGTGAACATGCAAAAAAAAAAAAAAAAACACAACAAATATTGGCCACATCTGGTTTTGTATTAGAGCTGTGGAGAACGGACCATGACTATTCCTCTTTGTGGGTCACAGACAATTGCCATTATTATTCATTACTGACAAAAAACAATTACATATCTTATTATTATTAATGCTAAATTATTAATATATGATGTGATTTCTTAACAGTTTGGGGATTTGTGTTTTCTTTTTGTGATTTAAATCTTAAGGAACCAGTCTTATATTAGGCAAAAAAGCATGATAAGCAAAAGAATCTAGTCTTTCACTTTTGGTAGGCTACAAACTGCCGACAAAATCTTGAACCTTGAGGTTTCTCTTTCCTGTGGGGAACTTGCAATTTTAGATAGAGATAATCATGTCATTTTCACAGCCAAAATCTCTTTATTACCAAAGAGAGAAGAATGCCAAGTAGTCCATTTTATATAAGCACTAACGTTTGTGTTGTGTAGGCCATCCTTGTGTGCATCTGGGTGTGCATATCATGATTACTGTGAATCAACCTTATCCCTACCCTGTTGAAACTTGTGAGGATGCTTAAGCCAATCACCTTATGCATGCAGTGTACTGAATTTGCACGTCATTAGAGATAGATACACTAAAGTCTTGGGTAACATGCACCTGTCTCATGGGTTTCCTTGGTACTCAAAGCTACAGTTACAGAAGAATCTGCCTTTGGTGAGTAATATTCATGCTATTATCACAATATCACAGCTTTTTCCAACCAGTTTCAAAGCTTTTGATCTGAGTTTAGATAACTACGGAGTCAGCATTTTAAAATGTTCATATCTGCCTATGAAATAATATATTAAGATTTCAGTTGCTTTAATTCACCACTTAAACTTGTCACATTATTCAAATCAATCATTAGCAGCAACATGATCATGTGTGTGGTCACGTGAAGTGGATCACGCCCTTGTCGATTAGTAGCCTCTTCATTCCTCAGAGGAACGCACAAGAGCAAAGCTTGTGTATAAACTAGTTTTAAACTAGCTATATTTATTTTTGTTTTTTGTTTTTCATCTGTTTAATTATGTATAGCCTAAAAATAATAATAAATATATAAAATGGCATAAAATCTAGAATCTCAGCTTTGTTAGATAAGTATAAGCTATAGTTCTCTGGTATTTCAATATTGCTATAGTATTATGTTTACCTCCCATTACAAGGAGAAATTCTAAGCTATTATTAGAGTAATACTCTGAGTTATTTTGTAATAGTTTAGGTCTGGTTTTAAAATATTCAAATTTCATTCCAATTATCTGTATGATTATTAAGTGCCAAGTATCACAATTTTAGTGGAATAGAGTATTACTCCAAAAGTGTAGAAGAAATTCTCCATTACAAGGCTTCCAGAGGCGCACAGGATCCACAAGAGAGAACACATGGTTGAATTTCTAGGAAGCAAAACACCAGGAATTCTCAGAATGCTCAGTTCAGACTACAAGAAGAATAGCAGTAGGCCTAGCCTCAATAATTCTTGCAAGAAGCTTTCATTGCTCCCATATTTACTTAATATTTATGTTGGCTTTAATTATTTAGTCAGTATGCTTGATAAATGTCTAATTTGTATACCTTTATAGGTGTACATTGAGGTTGTTTATCTTTCTTTTAAGACTTGAGATGTCGTTTTAGTCCATGTTTTATGTGTTTTATTTAGTCTTTAAGAATATTTTCTTAATTGATTTTTTTTTGAATTATTTTATTTAATTTTTTGTATTGATTTTGCTTTTTTTTTTTTTTTTAAATGTGGCGCTAAGCGCAACATGATTGAGGCTAAGCCTGAATGCTTCAGCCAAGCCACTGAGAAATGGCGCTAAGCGCCTTAAAATGGGGCTAAGCGCCATAGCAACAGAGAATGGGGTAGATTTGGCTCGCAAGTGGCGCTAAGCGCACATACTTGGCGCTGAGCGCAAGTGCAACAGACAAAGCACTGAGAAATGGCGCTAAGCGCCTTCAAATGGGGCTAAGCCCCAGAGAAATAGAGAGCTGACTGATTCTAGCTCGTGAGTTGCGCTAAGCCCCCTATTTTGGCACTGAGCGCCAGTTTAGCAGAAATAACACTGAGAAATGGGGCTAAGCGCAAGAAAATGGGGCTAAGCCCCAGCGCATCAGAGAGCTAACTTATTCCAGCTCGTAGGTGGTGCTAAGCCTCTATTTTGCGCCGAGCGCCACATGCAAAAAAATAGCAATTTTCAAAACTATCGAATAACCCCCAAACTCATGCATTTCTCTCAAACTCACCCAAAACCCCAAAATAACACTTGAACATGGTAATTCAATCATGAAAGCTCCTAGAGAAAGCATGCAAAACTAAAATAAAACAACCTATCTAAACAACAAAAATAACACAAAAAGGGATAGAAATCCTATTGCCTCCCGATTTTAACGTCGTTAGCTCGACGCCTTGTAAATTTTATGGTTCATGCAAGATAAGAGCAACATTTGCTCTTTCTACTTTCCTACCAAGATAAGGTTTCAATCTCTGTCCATTGACCCTGAAAGTCCTTTTAGAAGCTAGATCCTCCACTTCTATTGCTCCGTAGGATGTCACCTCATTAACAGTGAATGGTCCTGACCATTTAGACTTCAATTTTCCCGGGAATAACTTCAGCCTAGAATTAAACAACAACACTTGTTGTCTCGAATAAAATTGTCTCTGTGAAATGTACTTGTCATGGTAGATCTTCATCTTTTGTTTGTATATCCCCATATTCTCATATGCATGCACACGCATTTCATCAAGTTCATGCAACTGATTAACTCTTTTTTCTCCACTCAAAGTAGGATCAAAATTCAAGAATTTTAAGGCCCAAAACGCCTTGTGCTCCAGCTCAACTGGCAAATGGCAAGACTTACCATAAACCAGCTGATACGGTGACAAACCTAAAGGAGTTTTGTAGGCTGTCCTATATGCCCAAAGAGCATCATCCAACTTCTTTGCCCAATCCTTCCTTGAATGACCAACTGTCTTCTCCAAGATTCTTTTTATCTCCCTATTTGATACCTCCACTTGGCCATTGCATTGCGAGTGATAAGGAGTTGCCACTTTGTGTCGGACATCATACTTGGAGAGAACATTTTGCAATTGATTGTTACAGAAGTGAGTGCCTCCATCACTGATCAACACTCTGGGAACTCCAAATCTAGAGAAGATGTTCTTTTTGATGAATTTAAGCACTGTTTGAGAATCATTTGCAGGAGTGGCCATGGCTTCAACCCATTTTGAGACATAGTCAACAGCCACCAATATGTACTGGTTTGAATAAGAGGAAGGGAATGACTCCATAAAATCAATGCCCCAGCAGTCAAACAATTCAACTTCCAGAATGGGATTCAAAGGCATTTCACTTCTCTTTGAGATATTGCCGGTCCTTTGGCATTTATCATAACCCTTCACATAGTTGTATGCATCTTTAAAGATGGATGGCCAATAGAACCCTGACTGAAGTACCTTAGCAGTAGTACGTTCATCATTAAAATGCCCTCCACAAGGAGAATCATGGCAATGCCAAAGTATCTTCTGCCCCTCATCTTGTGACACACACCTCCTGAGAAGTCCATCAGGGCCAATTTTGAAAAGAAATGGGTCATCCCAAATGTAATATTGGCATCCCGAAAGAATTTCTTTTTCTGCTGCCATGTGAAATCTTCTTGGTATAACCTTTGCAGACTTTAAAGTTAGCCATATCAAAGAAACCATGGCCTTTCTTGCACCATCAAGCTGCTTCATCCGGAAATTCATCCCTAAGCTCTTGTTCTTTGGTCATGATTTCCTCATTCACTAGCCTTGAAAGATGGTCCATTACCACATTTTCACTTCCCTTCTTGTCTTTAATTTCAAGATCAAATTCTTGCAACAATAAAATCCACCTAATTAGTCGAGGTTTTGATTCTCCCTTAGTTAGCAAATATTTAATTGCTGCATGATCAGTGAACACAGTAATCTTAGATCCAATCAAATAGGAATGAAATTTCTCCAATGCAAATACTATGGCAAGCAATTCCTTTTCAGTTGTAGCATAATGAATTTGATTCTCATTAAGGACCTTGCTTGCATAATATATTGCATGGAAAATTTTATCCCTTCTTTGCCCCAATACAGCTCCTACTGCATAGTCACTTGCATCACACATAAGTTCAAAGGGGAACTCCCAATCAGGGGCTACAATAACAGGAGCAGAAATCAATTTATCTTTCAAACAATTAAAAGCATGCAAACACTCATTATCAAAATCAAAAGAAGAACTCTTAATGAGAAGATTGCACAATGGTTTTGCAATTTTTGAAAAATCCTTGATGAATCTTCTGTAGAAGCCAGCATGGCCTAGAAAACTTCTCACGCCCTTCACATTCAATGGTGAAGGTAGTTTTGCTATCACTTCAATCTTAGCCTAATCTACCTCCATACCGCTTGCTGAAATCTTGTGGCCAAGTACAATGCCTTCCTGCACCATGAAGTGACATTTCTCCCAATTTAAGACTAAATTGGTTTCCATGCATCTTTTAAGAACATTAGCAAGGTTAGACAAACAATGATCAAATGAAGTACCAAAAACAGAGAAATCATCCATAAAAACCTCTATATACTTTTCAATCATATCAGCAAAGATAGAAAGCATACACCTCTGGAAAGTAGCGGGAGCATTGCAAAGACCAAAGGGCATCCGTCTATATGCAAAAACTCCATAGGGACAGGTAAATGCCGTCTTCTCTTGGTCTTCATGATTGACTGTAATTTGATTATAACTGGAGTAGCCATCAAGGAAGCAATAATAGGCTTGTCCGGATAATCTCTCAAGCATCTGGTCCATGAATGGAAGAGGAAAATGATCCTTCCGGTAGCTTGGTTGAGCTTAGGTAGTCGATGCACATACGCCAACCTATGGATCGTTCTAGTGGGAATTAATTCATTCTTGTCATTCATCACCACAAATCATACCTCCCTTTTTTAGGGACAACCCGAACCGACTCACCCAAGCACTATCTCGAAATGGGATAAATCATTCCTACTTCAAGGAGTTTCAAAGACCTCCTTTCTCACTACCTCTTTCATTGTGGGATTTAACCTTCTCTGAGGCTGCACCACCGCTTGAATTCCTCCTCAAGTTTGATCTTATGCATACAAAAAGCTGGACTTATTCCTTTCAAATCAGAAATAGTCCATCCAATTGCAGCTTGGTGCTCTCGGAGTACCCTTACAAGCTTCTCTTCTTCAAGTTTTGACAAAGAACTGCTGATTATCACTGGATTTGCATCTTGATCGTCAAGGAAGGCATATTTCAAGTGAGATGGCAAGGGTTTCAACTCTAGTTTTGCTTTTTCCTCCACCTTGTCATTCCTCAGCTCTTCTTTCATCTTGCTGATAGCACTCTTTGCTTGATTTGCTTCTAGATACTGCAAGCATTCCTCAATGATTTCCTCATCTACCTCATCATGATTCTCAATAGCATTCACAATCACTCTTTCAAGAGGTGTAGGTGGAGTATTGTGCTGAATAGATTCTGCAACTGTAGTATCAATCAAATCTACCCGATAAGAAGTTTCCTTATCATCCGGGTGTTGCATTGCTTCAAAGACATTAAAAGTCACATTTTCATCTTGCACTCTCAACATAAGCTGCCCTTGTTGCACATCAATTAAAGCCCGACCAGTTGCTAAAAATGGTCTCCCCAAGATAAGAGGTACTTCAACATCCTCTTCCATGTCTAAGATCACAAAATCTGCCAGGAAGATGAACTTATCAACCTTCACAAGAACATCTTCCATGATGCCGTAAGGGTGCTTGATTGATCTATCCGCAAGTTGTAGTGTCATCCTTGTTGGTTTCACCTCACCACCACCAAGCTTGTTCAAGATTGAGAGTGGCATCAAATTGATACTTGCCCCCAAATCACATAAAGCCTTACCAATAGAAATGCTTCCAATTGTGCAAGGAATTGTAAAGCTTCCAGGGTCTTTAAGTTTTGGAGGCAGCTTTCTTTGAAGGATTGCACTACATTCTTCCGTCAAGGCAATGGTCTCATCCTCTTTAAACCTTCTCTTCTTTGTGAGAAGTTCCTTCATGAACTTGGCATAAATTGGCATTTGCTCAAGGGCCTCCGCAAAAGGAATGTTGATTTGCAACCGCTTGAATATGTCAAGAAAACGAGCAAATTGTTCTTCCTTCTATTTTTTCTTGGTTGGGTGCGGGTATGGCAATTTAACATATGATGGAATATCTTGAGGTGCACCTCCATCTTTCAAAAGTTGACTTTTGCTCTTCCTCAATATAGACTCCTCATCCACTAACTTTTCTCTCTTCTCATTTTCTTTTTCTTTTTCAGTTTCTTCCCTCTCAACCTCTTTGCCATTTTTCTCATTTGTCTTGCTTTTTGTTTTATCACTGAACTCATTTTTTTCTATATCTCTCTTTTTCACCAAAGGCTCACCACACACATTCTCAAGGATTTTACCACTCCTCAATGTAATAGCTTTACAATGCTCTTTGGGATTGTTTTGAGTGTTACCTGAAAAACTCTCTCCTGATTGTTCTGCCAATTGCTTTGCAATTTGTCCAACTTGAATCTCCAAGTTCTTGATGGAAGCATCTGTGTTCTTCTGGTTGGACATAGACATTTGCATGAATTGATTGAGAGTGTTTTCCAAAGCAGAAGTTCGGTCCTGAGGTGGTTGTGTGGTTGGAGGTTTACTTGGTGACCCAACATCTTGTTTCCACCCAAAATTCGGGTGATTCCTCCACCCTTGATTGTAGGTGTTGGAATAAGGAAAGTTTCCTTGCCTCCCATAGTTCCCCATATAATTGGCTTCCTCAAAAGAATTTGGGGTAACCTCACAATTGCCATTGTCATGATCACCTCCACAAAAATCACATTTCATTACTTGTTGTTGCGGCATATTGGTGCTTTGCATGGCTTGAATTTGCTGTGGAAGCTGCATAAGTTGCTTGTTAATGGCCTCAAGTTGCTAAGTCAACAACTTATTTTGAGCCAAAATAGCATCCTTTGAATCCAACTCCAATATTCCCCTTTTTGAATTGGTGCCTCGATCATAGTGCATCAAGTAATCATTAGATGCCATAGCTTCTATCAATCTCAATGCTTCCTCTGGTGTCTTAGTGTTCATAGAACCTCCAGCTGAGGCATCCAACATGAGCTTGGTTGACGGTCTTAATCCATTGCAAAATGTTTGCATTTGGATAAGATCATCAAACCCATGATTTGGGCATCTTCTGAGTAATTCTTTAAACCTCTCCCATGTGTCATGAAGAGTCTCTCCCTCTTGTTGAACATAGCTTGTGATATCACCTCGTGTCTTCACAAATCTGGATGCAGGAAAGAATCTTGCTAGAAACTTGGTTTCTAAATCATCCCATGTAGCAATGCTCCCTCTTGGTTGAGATTGGAGCCAAGCTCTAGCTCTATCTCTAAGAGAGAAAGGGAACAACCTTAGGCGGATTGCATCCTCAGTGGCACCATTGATCTTCACCGTATCACACAGCTCAATGAAATTTGAGATATGAGTATTTGGATCTTCCTTTTCCATCCCTGCAAACTGATTTTGCTGCATAATGTTCAAGAGAGCAGGCTTGATCTCAAAATTGTTGGCAGTGACCGGAGGAGGTACTATGCTAGAGGTATGCCGGTTTGCATTAGTGTTGGCATAATCCCCAAGTGTCCTCTGAGCTCTATCACCATTGCCAGCCATCTCTTCCTCCACTTGTTGGACCAAAGTGGAAGATGAAGCTTCTTGTTGTTGTTGTTGTGTAGTCTTAGCTAACAACTTGTTCTTCCTTGTCTGACCCCGATTCTTCCTAGCTGTTTTCTCCACTTCCGGATCGTAAAGAAGTTGATCGGCTGGAGTTTTACCTCGCATAAACAACACAAGCTAGAAAAAATTGATTAGCACACAAGGAGATTATCAAAAGCAAAAAGAATAGAAAAGAAAAATAAATTTGTGTCTAGATTAGTAACTGAAATGGTTATGCTAATATTGAAACACCGATCCCCGGCAACGACGCTAAAAACTTGTTAAGAAGACTTTGGCAAGTATACCAAGTCGTGCAAGTAATAAAGAGATGAGTGGGTTGTCGTTCCCAACGAGGATCGTGACAAATACTAACACATAACACAACAATTACTATCTAAACGATGGGTTTGGAAAGAAGGGAGCTCAAACAAAAGATGATGAAATCAGAAATTAAAGGAAATAAGTCTTTTTGTAATTTTCACAAACACTTGGTGTGCACGAATGAAATTGAATTCGATTAAGATAAAACGCTGGGGTTAGACTTACTAATTCTTTCCCAAATGCAAGGACATGACAAACAATATAATCTCTAACTTCATTTATGAAAATCAATCCATTAATTACTCAAATCCTAATTCCTTAGATGAAAAAAGCCTAAATCCCCTAATTAAGTCCTAATTCCTTAGGTGACTTAAAGAGTGAATTTGCATTAAGATTAATGATTAAAAGATTACTAATAGATCAAAACCTATTCCTAGATTCAAGACCTATTAGGTGATTAATTTCAGGTTTAGACCTAGCATCAACTTTCCAATTGTTTACTAAATCAAGCATCAGGTCATGGATAATCAAGTCACAACAAGCATTAAGCAAAGAAATTAAGCACTCATTAAGAAGTAGAGAAATATATTGAATGATCAAATCAAATACATAAGAGATTCAGAAAAAGATACATCTAACCCCAATAAGTGGAAGTTTAGCTAGACATGATCAAAGTGATACAATAAAAAGAAATAGAGATAAGAGATTAAAACTCCATTGATGCTCTTGGCTCCCAGCCACGTCCAGAAGCTCTCAATCTTTGCTCAAGAATCTCTTTCCAGAATCCCCGTGAATGAATCCCCAACAAGTGCGTAATATCCTATTTTTAGGATTTCTTCCAGACGCAGCGGTGCTTAGCTCAAAATTGTCCACGTTGAGCGCAACTTAAGTGACTATGTTGTTGCATCATAAGCAGTTGCGCTTAGCGCATTCTTACTGGCGCTTAGCGCCACATGTGCTGAAGTGTATCACGCATCAGTCAATCTTCTAGCTTCTTCAGGCTGAGCGCCACAACCTTGGGGCTAAGCGCTAGCTTCCATACATGAACTTGGGCTTCAGCTTCCAATTGGGCTTCAATGGGCTTCCATGATTTGCACCCAAACTACATAAAACACATCAAAACATCATTAACTAATCTAAAAAAAAATCAATTAAGAAAATATTCTTAAAGACTAAGTAAAACACATAAAACATGGACTAAAACGACATCTCAAGTCTTAAAAGAAAGATAAACAACCTCAATGTACACTTATAAAGGTATACAAATTAGACATTTATCAGCGCTCCAACTCAACTTTACTAAAGGCTAGAACTTCATCACCCACTTTTGAGGCTTCACTCAGAGGCATAGAATCGGAAGTGGTCATATTTTCCTGACTGTGTTGTATACCCTTGAACCCTCTTGAGCGACTAAGAACCTGGTCTTTCCCATAGAGTCTGAAGCAATTCTCCTTGGTGTAACCACATTTTGTAATAGGTGCACCAGTGACCTTCTTAGTTTAGTCTGAAGGAGGAAGAATAAAAGCCTGGTTTAGTTGTCTTACCTGTAGCCAAGGCTGACCCATCAGTGGGCATGACAGCCCTACGACTTTCCTCTCTCCGAACAGTGTAAAACACCTCAGACAAGGATGACAGCTTCTCTTTTCCCAAAATCTAAACCCAAATAAGGTCATATTTAGAATTCAGGCCAGAGAGGAACTCAAAGATCCAATCCCTTTCCGCAAAACTAGCCAACGTGGAAGCATCCTTGCTGCACTCCATTTTGAGATTCTGGTATTGATCCAACTCAATCCACAGGCCATTAAGAGTCCCCATAATAATCAGTAACTGAGAGGGGCCCCTATGTAGTAGCAAATATTTTGGTTTTCAACTCATAGCAAGTTGCAATGTCCTATTTCATAGAGAAAGTCTAACGAAGATTGTCCCAAATTTCACGAGAAGATGAAAGAAACATACAGTTTCTGTTTATCTCAGGAGTCATGGAATTCCAGAGGCACGACATAATAAGAGAGTCTTCATCATCCCATGTTGCAAAATGGGGTTCATCATTTCCACGGGCAATCCCTTCAATGTGGTTCAACTTTGAACGGCCCTTAAGTGTAGTACGGATAACTTGGACCCACTGTAAGTAATTTTTTCTATTAAGTTGATAGGTAGGGTGCAAGACTGAGAGATCATTGGGATTCAGAAGTGTGGGTGGTACGGTGCTGGGACAGCTTTGGCAATGTTGCTGTTCGACATACTCACAGTCAATGACAAGCCCGCTAGGAAAGGACCTTAGGTTGCAGTGATAAGGGGTGGAATAGGACAAGGGGACGCTGGTGACCAGAACGAGACCACTGGCGAGGAGAACAAAGGCTTGGACGGTGGCGCGTGGCTTACACGCGCCGGTAGGTGTGCGTGGCCGTGGAGGCGCGTGGCTGGGTTTCTAGTGGCATGGTGCTAGGAGGTGGCCGGTCAGGATCTGGGCAATCATATGGTGCCTTTGCTCTGGTGATCTAGATGTGGGACAAGGTTTGGGCTGCGGCACAAGATGAACGTGCGAGAGACGGCAATGAAGGGTGAGTGAAAAATGACCCAGCAATGAAGGCTGGCAGTAATGAAGGCTGAGTAAAATAAAAAACCCAACAATGAAGGTTGATCTGATCAGCAATGAATGTTGAATATAGCGGAAACAACAGAAGCTCCTAGGTCGGAGCTTTGATACTAACTTGAAAGTGTAATTTTTGAATAATGTATTACTTGATACAAAGTGTATAGGCTGATACACATTATATAGGCTAATGACACTAATTATAATGCCTAAAAAGAGCTAAATTATAATAAATAAATTTATCCTAATAAAAGAATAAATATATACATTTAAATTTAAATCTATATAATAAAGCCCAACAACAAGTTACCTATTGTTTAGGGTTTACTTTTTCAATATTGTCAAACAATATGTTAGCCATATCAGTTAGTGGCCGCTTATCATTCAGTAGTGTTGCAGAGATAACTTTGTCAAAATCATAGTATAGAGTCTCAGATACCTCCTCACATAGCTTAGTGTGTCTTCTGCTATCAAATCCGCCATTGCCAGAAGATCAAAGGCATATACAGACTTCCTTTACCCTATGTTTGGATGTTTTTTCATTAATGGAACGGAACGGAATAGGTAGGAATGAAATGGAAAGGAAAGGAATGGAATGGAACATAGTTTCCATTCTCTTTGTTTGGAAGTTTCATTAACGGAATGGAACGGAACGGAATTACCTATGTGTTCCTCTCATTCCCCCTCAATTTTGGGGGGAACAAAAGTTGGGCATTTGAGGGGAAGAGGGGGGAAATGATTCCCCATGTATTCCGTTCCGTTCCTATGCATTTTAAAACTCCCAAATAAGGGAAGTTATTTCCGTTCCTCTCATTCCCTTTCCGTTCCCCTCATTACCTATCATTCAAACATAGTGTTAAGTCCAATATTTGGCGTGTAGAGTCCCTTACATAAGAAAAGAACTAGTCCCCGTTTTTCTCATTTGCAATCTCTAACAAATAATAATAATAATTATTATTATTATCTCACTCTCATCAAAAGGTAAAATTGCAAATCAAAATTCTTCGAATGAAATTATTGGATTAAGTGCTTACCAATTATCACTAGGCAACGAGGGTGCAACTTTATTTTTTTAAAAAATTTTAAAATCACATTAAGCATTGAGGAGGAGCAACTATTATACGCGCCATATATAGCACGGTTAAGCTCAGAAATCTTAAGGAGCATTGTTAAGAAGACTTTGGCAAGTATACCAAATCGTGCAAGTAATAAAGAGATGAGTGGGTTGTCGTTCCCAACGAGGATCGTGACAAATACTAACACATAATACAACAATTACTATCTAAACGATGAGTTTGGAAAGAAGGGAGCTCAAACAAAAGATGATGAAATCAGAAATTAAAGGAAATAAGTCTTTTTGTAATTTTCATAAACACTTGGTGTGCACGAATGAAATTGAATTCGATTAAGATAAAACGCTGGGGTTAGACTTACTAATTCTTTCCCAAATGCAAGGACATGACAAACAATATAATCTCTAACTTCATTTATGAAAATCAATCCATTAATTACTCAAATCCTAATTCCTTAGATGAAAAAAACCTAAATCCCCTAATTAAGTCCTAATTCCTTAGGTGACTTAAAGTGTGAATTTGCATTAAGATTAAGGATTAAAAGATTACTAATAGATCAAAACCTATTCCTAGATTCAAGACCTATTAGGTGATTAATTTCAGGTTTAGACCTAGCATTAACTTTCCAATTGTTTACTAAATCAAGCATCAGGTCATGGATAATCAAGCCACAACAAGCATTAAGCAAAGAAATTAAGCACTCATTAAGAAGTAGAGAAATATATTGAATGATCAAATCAAATACATAAGAGATTCAGAAAAAGATACATCTAACCCCAACAAGTGGAAGTTTAGCTAGACATGATCAAAGTGATACAATAAAAAGAAATAGAGATAAGAGATGAAAACTCCATTGATACTCTTGGCTCCCAGCCACGTCCAGAAGCTCTCAATCTTTGCTCAAGAATCTCTTTCCAGAATCCCCGTGAATGAATCCCCAACAAGTGCGTAATATCCTATTTTTAGGATTTCTTCCAGACGCAGCGGCGCTTAGCTCAAAATTATCCACGCTGAGCGCAACTTAAGTGACTATGCTGTTGCATCATAAGCAGTTGCGCTTAGCGCGTTCTTACTGGCGCTTAGCGCCACATGTGCTGAAGTGTATCACGCATCAGTCAATCTTCTGGCTTCTTCAGGCTGAGCGCCATAACCTTGGGGCTAAGCGCTGGCTTCCATACGTGAACTTGGGCTTCAGCTTCCAATTGGGCTTCCATGATTTGCACCCAAACTACATAAAATACATCAAAACGTATTTGGGAGTTTAGGGTTTGTATCTGTATTGGTGCTACTTCTCTGTTGGAGTTGTTGTTTTTGGCATTAACCCTGTATATTTTGAGCACTGTTTATCACATCTGTCTTATTTTATGTGCTTCTGTGTGCAAATGCTTCTCTGATGATTTTGGATTTTGGAAATTCTGCCTGGGGAGCAAGGTTTTGCCTGTTTACATATATTTATAGGGATCTATAGGTTGCTTAGATCATGTGAGCACGGATTTGTGCATGCTTTACTCTGCATTTGTGCTTGCAATTTCCCCTGTATATTTGTAGCATTTGCATTTGGGATTTGCTGGTGCTCTATGTTTCTACATTTTCTAAGTGGTATAGCGCTGAGCCTAGCTCTTTGCTTGTTTCAGTCATGGCTCCACCTTCCAAGCTTACCTCAAAGAAAAGAAAAGGATCTTCCTCGTATGATGCTGACAGGTTTCTATCTCTCGAGCACCAACAGAGATATAAGGACATTGAGAATCGAAACCTTCTGACTGAGCGCAAAGTTGTACTTGCTCCTGGTGAATATGAGGAATTTCAAGCTGAGTTGCGGAGGCGTGGTTGGCTTAAGCTGTCCACTTACCCTGAATCCGCCAATGTGGCCATTGTAAGGGAGTTCTATGCAAATGCCGTTACTGTGGAGGAAGGTTTCCCACAGCATAGGAGTTATGTCTGTGGCAAGGTCATTCCCTTTGATGCACAGGCCATAAATCAGTTTTTGGACACTCCCACTCCTTGGGCCCCATTGGATTGTGGGTACACTGATTGGAAGACTCGGAAAAAGGATTACCAACAGGTTTTAGCCACTGTTTGCAAGCCTGGGGCGACTATGTCACTAGTAGATCAAGGCAAAGGCAGAAGATCCTCCGAGGTGACTTAACTCACCGGCCCGATTTGGATGACATTCCTGCACTCTAACATTTCACCATGCTCCCATACTTCTGATATTATTGAAAGAAGATCTCTCATGCTCTATGCCATCATGGCTGGTCTAACCATGGACTTGGGGGAGATCATTTCTTTTGAGATTCAAGAGAAATATTCTAATCTTGTGGGGGTTGGCACCGGTGGGTCATCCATCTCGATTCTTGAATTGTCGAGTCATTGGTGTGGATGTCTCTCAGGGTGCCAAGATTAAGCCCAGGCTCCCCATTACTGCCAAGTTCATCCAAAAAAATTGTATGGGCAGTGATGCACCAGCTTCATCTAGACCGACTCCTCCTGCTCCCCGATCATTCTCCACAAGGGTAGATGCCTTGGAATCATCTCATAGCCTGCTTCACCACAAGCTCAATGCTCTTCACAGATCAGACATGATGATGTGGAATATGATGCGAGACTTATCTGCTCATTTGCCCAGTCCACCTGAGGGGTTATTCCACTTTCCATCTGCTAGTGAGGTGGATTCTTATGTTGCATGGCCAGAACATCCTGGGGACCAGGATGCTTTTCAAGAGGGGGATGAGCTAGCAGATGAGGAAGATGAAGAGGAGTAGAGCTTGAAGAACTTTAATTTGATTTTGAAAATAATTGTTAATGTTTGACTTTGTGACTTTGTTATCATTATATTGTGGACCTGGTTATTTTGTTTAGTTTTTGTTATTCTGTGTTTGGACATCATTATGGGTTAAACTTTGTTCATTTGAATTTTTGTTTGTGTTTTTGAATTTTTATATGTTATTTGGTGTTTTGGTTATGATAGAATAATTCAGTGTGTTTGGTTGAGTTAAAAAAATAAAAAAAAAAATTTAATATTTGAGTGTGATTTTAATTGGTTCATTTTCATTCATGGATTTCCACAGGATGCCACCTAAGAGGACCACACCGAATCCTCCAGTTCATTATATGAACGAAGACATAGTGAAAGAAAGTCTTGAAAGTGCAAGAACTTATCCAAATCAGAATTGGACTCTGGAAGGTCAGGAAATTGATGATGATTACAAAGAGTTTTTGCAACCACTGATAGACTTGTGCAAAAAGGAGAAGGAGCGGGTGTTTCCTCCTCAAGAGGTGGAAGAAGAAGAGCAAATTTCCCAAGTGCAGAAAGTGGAAGAAGAAGACACAAAGAAAGGGAAGAAAGTGAAGGGGTGCAAGAAGATTGGAGAGGGTTCCTCTAGGAACCCTTGAGCTAAATTTCTCTTCACTTTGCTTGAATTTAATTTTGAATGAATAAATGTACCATGTTCTTTCTGTTATTTTTGTCAAAATGTCTTGTGTTTATGTGGTGGTCTTTAAAAAAAAAATTTGAGATTATCACTCTTAACAATTTCATTGTAGTACATTTCTTCCATGTTGTTTCTCTTCCATTGAAGTTGACATTTGTGGTTCTTTGTGCTTTTCGTGATTTTGTTTTCATAAGGATATCATAGCTTTGATGTTTGGTTTGAATTCTTGTGAATAATGACTATGGCAAGGAAATCTGGAAAATTCAATGGAAATTTTTAGCTTTACCTGTGTGAGTTCTTTGGACCATTAATGATAAATTCTTTGTGAGTGGCACCATTGGAACTTATACTCTTGATTTTACTTGAATCTGATTTGAATTCAAAATTCACTTGCATGTCATAGAAATGATCAGGGCACTTCTTTTCTACTAGCCATTTTGACTAAAAAGCTTACCTAAATTTTTTTATCCTTTGTGATACCCCTTGAAATTTGAAAGACAATGATTAATTTTTGTGGATAATCCATATGCCAAAAAAATGAAAAATAATGTTCTACCTACACCTTTTTGGATAAGAGAACATTTTCTTGTGTTTGGGTTTAACATAAGTTTGGGGAGTAAAAAAAAAATGGCAAAGAATAAATTCAAAAAAAAAAGAAAAAAAAATTGGTGCAGTTTTAAAAAGTAAAAAAAAAAAAGAAAAAAAAAAAAAAGTAAATAAATAGAATGTTAAAAAAAAAAATTCTCTTATCCTCTTTGGTGATTAGCTTGCCTATCCTTTATCACTTTTCCTTTGACCAAACCAAGTTACATCTCAAGTAAAGACCCTTGTGACTATGCATGCATGTGAGTTGTGTAAGGAGAATTAAGATGAAAAGCAAAATTGAAGTTGTAGGGTTTTAATGTGTGATTTTGAGAGGAACACACACTCCATACACTAGAGTGATTGAGAGAAACAGCTACATCTTGTGAGGAGCTGATTTTTCATTATTTTGACTGTATTGCTAATGCCATGATTATTGTTCTGTCAAGAGTGAAAATAACTGTACATTTTTGCTATAACTTCTTCTGTTTGAGCAAAGTTTGGATGCAAGTTCGCTATGGATGGAATCTTATTTGTGAGTTTCTCATCAGTGGAGTTTGTATTACTTTGTTTTGTTGAGTAGTGATGGATCTCATTTCCTTTTGAATTTTGTTCTTTTGTTAGTTAACTTGTGTGTTGAGTTGTTTTTCTTTATTTTTTAGTTTACTTTTGCTTGGAGACAAGCAAAGTCTTAAGTTTGGGAGAATTTGATAAATGTCTAATTTGTATACCTTTATAGGTGTACATTGAGGTTGTTTATCTTTCTTTTAAGACTTGAGATGTCGTTTTAGTCCATGTTTTATGTGTTTTATTTAGTCTTTAAGAAGCGCCTGCGGACTCTCATTGATTCTCTTAGTAAGCCTTCTGGCTTTTGTTCTCTGACCATGACTGATAAGAATTTATGTTTTCAATCATTTAATACTTCTGGTACTGGTACTGGGAATTTATGGATTTTGGACTCTTGTACAACTGACCATATGACTTTTTATTCTCCACTTTTGTTATCTTATAAACTTTCTTCTGGTAAACATTATATAACCATAGCTGATGACTTTCACACCTCAGTTGGGGGTTCTTATACTATTAAATTTCAGCCCTCCCTACACTTGAATGATGTGCTCCATGTTCCCAAACTTTTTAATAATCTTATTTTCATTCATAAGTTTACTAAAGATAATAATTGTGTCGTAACCTTTTTCCATTCTCATTGTATCTTTCAGGATCTTGTCACAAGGAGGACGATTAGAGTTGCTAAAGAACAGGGAGGGTTGTACTATCTCCTTAATTTGAAAGATGATGGTGGTCAGAAGTTGCTACCTTTGTGTCATCAGTCCAGTTCTAAGTCTCTTACTTCTCAAATTTGGCTACAGCACATGCGTCTTGGACATCCTTCTTTTTTCTTGCTTAAGTCTATGTTTCTGTCTCTGTTTTTAAAAAAATCTATTGAGTTTTTTCATTGTGATGTTTGTGAGTTTGCTAAACATCATTGTGTAACTTTTTCACTTAGTTCTAATAAAAGTGTTGAGCCTTTTGAACTTATTCACTCTGATGTTTGGGGTCCTATATTTATCTCTAACATTTCTAATACTAAATGGTTTGTTTCATTCATTGATGATTGTACTAGAGTAACTTGGCATTTTCTCATGAAAGACAAATTAGATGTGTTCAAATAGTTTGTTCAGTTTTATCGCATGCTTTAGACACAATTTGGAAAGTCCATTAAACATTTGCGTTCTGATAATGATAAGGAGTATATCAACCAAAATTTCTCTAAGTTTATTAAAGAGCATGGTATTGTGCATGAACTCACGTGTGTTGATACTCCTCAGCAAAATGATGTTGTAGAAAGAAAAAAAATTGTCATTTACTTGAAATCACTAGAGCTTTCCTATTCCAAATGTCTGTTCCAAGCTCATATTTGGGGAAAGGTGTTTTAATTGATGCATATTTAATTAATCAGTTACCATCTCGTGTCCTGGGTAATGTAAGTCTTATCCAACTCATGACCTCTCATTTTCCTTCAATTCCTATTATGTAGAGTCTACAGTCTCATGTCTTTGATTGTGTGGCATTTGTCCGTGTACATCGCCAACGTCACAGCAAACTTGATCCCTGTGTTGTCAAATGTGTTTTTCTGAGTTATGCTCCTGACAAGAAGAGGTACAAATGCTATCACCCTTTAAGTCATCATTTTTTTGTCTCCATGGATGTCACTTTTCATGAACATAAGTTCTTCTTTTCTTGCTCTCAGCTTCAGGGGGAGAACACTTTGGAAGCTGAGGTTGAGGCTGTGGCGGAGTCCTTCTCTCCTAGGTCCTTCCTTCCTTTGCTGTCTAACTCTACACAGGAATTGACATCTTCTTCTGGCACCTCACCTGAATTAGCTAAAGTCAAGGCCAAGGCTAGCACACCAAAATTTGTGTATCAGAGGAGAAGGAAACCCGAATTGGCCCAACAACAACTTCAGGCGTCTAAACCAATGGTAAGTACTAAAGATACAAGTTTTCCTATCTCTGAACTTCATGTTTTTGAACCTGGCCCAAATAATATTGTTTCTGAACTTGATAACATGTCTTTGAATAATTGTGAACTTGACCTAGATAATTTACCCATTGCATTAAGGAAAGGGAAAATGTATTGTCTCAATCCCAAGTACCTTATTTCTCAATTTGTCTTTTCTAAACATCTTTCCCTGCAGCACCAGATTTTCATTTTAGCCATAGATTCTATCAAAGTACCAACATCAGTACAAGAAACATTGAAGGATAAGAATTGGATTTAAGCCATGAATGAAGAGAAGAGTGCATTAGAAAGGAATAGAACATGGGAGATTATTGAGAGGTCGGGTGACAAAAGGCCTGTTGCGTGCAAATAGATATATACTTTGAAATATCAGTCTGATGGTGCATTAGACCAGTATAAAGCAAGATTGGTGGCAAAATGATACACTCAGACTTATGAAATTTATTATGAAGAGACATTTGCGCCAGTAGCCAAGATGAATATTGTAAGGATCTTACTCTCCCTTGATGCCCATTTTAGGTGGGAATTACACCAGTTTAATGTTAAAAATGTTTTTCTCCATGGAAACTTAGAGGATGAAGTTTATATGAAAATTCTCCCTAAATATGATTCCACTAATGGAAGGAACAAGGTGTGCAAGTTAAAGAAGATGTTATACGGTTGAAGCAATCTCCCCATGCTTGATTTGAAAGATTCGCAAAAACAATGGTGTCCTTTGGTTATAGACAAAGTCAAAGCGACTTTTTTTTAAACATTTACAAGAAGGTAAACTCACAGTTTTGCTTGTATATGTTGATGACATCATTATATCAAGTGATGACCTAGTTGAGAAGCAACTCCTAAGGGAGAAATTAGTTGCTGAGTTCGAAATGAAAGATCTTAGAAGATTAAAGTATTTCATTGGGATTGAAGTTGCCTACTCCAAGCAATGTATCTTCATTTCTCAAAAGAAATATGTCCTAGATCTTCTCAAAGAAACTGGAAAGCTCAAGTGTAAGCCAACTAGTGTACCAATTGAGCAGAATCACAAAATGAGAAGTGATGAAGAGAGTCCCAAGGTAGATAGATCTCAATATTAGAGGCTAATTGAGAAACTGATATACTTGGCATATACCAGACCACATCTAGCGTATGCTGTCAGTATTATTAGTCAATTCATGCAAGACCCAAGGGCTACACATGCATGCCATGGATCGCATTCTACAGTCTCTTAAAACCATGTCTGAAAGATGACTACTATTTAAAAAAGGGGGAAACCTATCCATGGAAGTGTACACGGATGCTGACTATACAGGTTCAATTATTGACAGAAGGTCAATATTAGGTTATTGTATGTTTCTGGATGGAAATCTAGTAATATGGAGAAGTAAGAAACAGAATGTAATGGTACGATCGAATGCAGAAGCTGAGTTTCGAGTCATGGCACAAAGAGTTTGTGAGTTGTTATGAATGAATATCATACTAGATGACCTGAGAATAAAGTATGATGCACCTATGAAATTGTTTTGTGATAATAAATCAACCATTAGCATTGTACATAATCTTGTTCAACATGACAAGACAAAGCACATTGAGATAGATTAACACTTTATCAAGGAGAAATTGGATAATAGACTCATAATCACAGCATACGCTCCTTCTAGACATCAGTTGATAGATGTATTAACTAAGGGACTACCCACATAATACTTTCAGGACCTTACTGGCAAGTTAAAAATGATAAATATCTATTCACCAATTTGAGGGAGAGTCTTAGGCTTTATTGTATAGATTTAGATTAATTGTACATATTTATTCTTTTTTATTAAGACAAATTTATTTTCTATAATTTAACTCTTTTTTAGGCATGTAATTAGTGTCGTTAGCCTATATAATGTATATCAACTTATACAATTTGTATCAAGTAATACATTATTCAAAAATTACTCTTTCAAGTCTTGTACCCCCCCCCCCCCCAAAAAAAAATGGAGTATGTTAAATAGCTGCTGGATTAACACACATAATTTCCCATATATTTACCGCTTGAAGAAGCTACAAGGAAGAAAATTCTGCCTCAAACAAAATCATACTATCAGGAAACTACAGTTATGCTCCAAGAGGTCATGGACTGGATGACATTATGTATAAAACAATTTGATAAAATTTTAATCAAGTTATTTTACTATTTCTATTATCAGAAACAATTTTCTTTTTCCATTTATATAAGAGTAATGTTATAAATAGATGACATCATATGCAGAATTACAAACTGAACTATTAGAATGAGTCTTCGACTAAATGCATATTTGGTAACTTTCTTCACTATACAAGCTATATGCCGATGTTAGAATCAAACTCATTTTCATTTTATTGTAGTACTCACACTGGCACTTGATGGCCACAAATGGTTAAAAAATATACATCTTTCTGAGGATTAGAAATAGCTCAAGCGAGTGTCTGTAGAACGTCCATTGGTCTGACGGCGAGGTGTTCCAATCTCACAAGCATTTACTCTGGATGCAAACCTGAGTGAGCATAGTGACTCACCAACTGAAGAAGGATCAGGTGAGATGTTTACAAACATTAATGTCTTGGAGTCCCCACCCAGACAAGGCTGTTCAATCATATTGTATTGAAGACATTAGATCCCTCAAATCATTCAAAGCCAACAACAAAGAAATCTTCAATATTGTAGTGTAAATTTAATTCAGAAAAATGTCATGTAAAAGAATAAGAATTACCTGAAGTAGATATGTAAGCTTTGAGTTCCTGAATGGCACATGATCCTCCTTCTTGGCCAAGGCAAATATAACATCACTTAATGATGACAAACTTTTGTTGATTGCCTGATAACAAATGAATGAGAATTTAAATTATTTGAACTCAAGTAAGCACAAGTGAGAAAGAGAACATCTTGGCTTTACATACTTGAGTTTCTTTCAACCGGTCCCCAGTTGACCCGCTCTTTGAAAGACGCTCACTACCAGCAAGATCAATAAGATTCAGAATACCTTGTACTTGTTGGTCAGTGCTCTAGCAGAAAAACAAAACAGATTGCATTATGATGCAAGTCTGGTGTTTGTATGGAAGATTGAGATAGAAATTGAGAATAGAATATAAAACATGGTTTTGACTTCTGATTATTATCATAAGAGAAACATCTATACCTCATTTACACCATATATTCGAAGAGTGAATACAAAATGACTTCTTGATGATTGTTCATTCATCTGGGTTTTCCCCACAGATCTAAAAGGAGATAACCAGAAAAATCAATTTAGTTAAATTTGACATAAAAAAGCAAAGTATTTTGACTTCTAAGAGAAAACAAATCAATATTTTGTTGCACTGGAATTATGTCAAATTATGTTTTACCAAACCAGTTGCCATTTCTCTTGATCTCATTCAAAGCAATAAAAAGACATTTCCTAATTACATCATGAAGTGTAACTATGTAATGTAGTCATAAAATGGCAAGTTCGTTTGATGTGTCTTATTGATGTAATAAATAATAATAGTTGCAAATAAACACTGGAAACTAGTTACCTGCTATTTGCAGCTTGATTTAAAAGAAATGCGACCTCTTTAGCACTCTGAACATCCACTACTGTAAGATCAGAAACGTGTGTATTTCCGTTTGCATCATGTTTGATTGTATATTGTTTTCCAGGAGTACCATTTTCAAGGCGTGTTGCATCTGATGATGATCTGTTTGTAGATAACAGATCACGAATGGTTTCATTGTATATTTCCAACATTGACACCTGCAAATTTTACAAGGAAAACCTTCTCGATACCATATTTAAAACTTATACACATTGCAATGAAGGGTGAAACTAAAAAGAAAATACTCTATGTTACCTGCATTTCATATTTCCAGCCTTGAGGTTGCTGAGACTGTTTTGTTTGAAATATTTGTTCTAATGAACGAGGTATCAAGCCCTTTTCCTCTGGAAGTCCAGGCCTGCCCATCATTGTATAGGTTTTCCCTGACCCTGTCTGACCATAGGCAAAGATGCAAACCTGAAAAAGAAAACATCATCATATTTTAAAGAATCCATAATGCCATACATGTATGTATACATATTGATTTATAAATATGTTTATTAGAAAAATGAAATACCCACACCAAATCTAATTGGTTGACATGTGCATTATAGCATAGATAGGTCAGAACCTAAACGAATCCCAAGACAAAGAAGGGCAAAGATGCTATACAACACAACACTGTATATAAAAATAAATATTTTTATAATTCTGTTTTTCCAAAATTGACTAGCAATTGTGCAATAGTTTGCAGATATGTACACAAGATAATTTGAAATGAATAATGATATATCAAAGGAGACAACAGAAGAACTTTAAAATTACCTTATAACCATCAAGAGCGCTTTGTACAAGCTGTGAAATTTCTACAAAAACTTCTTCTTGCAATGCCTCTGGTGTAAAAACTTTATCAAATGTAAAAGAATGTTTTTGGCCTAAGAATGAAACAAGAGCAACATGAGTTGACAATATAATTAGATGATAAACTAAAACAAGAATGTAGGAATAAGAAAAAGAATAACTTCAATGACATCATCACAAGAGATATACCACTTTGGGCAAGGTCAATGCCTCTTCCAGAAGCTTCCATCGATGTTGGATAACTGAAAATCTTGCCTTCTGTGCTACAACTTTCATCAGGCAACAAAGGCCTCACTCGACAGAATACGCGGATGTTCCCTTTTAACTCCTGTTAAAATGGAGATTACTAAGGTGTGGATTTTTTTTATTATCAACAAATTTTTGGCTTAGTGAATTACCAAAATGGTATTATGTAATTTTTTCCGCAGCCTCTCCCCTTCTATAAGTTTATATTCTGCATCTGCCAAGCATCTTTGTAACTCATCTACAAATTTCTGTTGTCCTTCAAATTCTGTCCTTGTCTCGAGTGCAGATATATCAGACACCTGACAAGGAACAAAAGCAATGAATAAGATAGACAATCATTACAATGTACATGTCAAGGAGACAAGGACCAACTTCACCAAAAGCTTAAGCTATTAGGTGAAGGTTTATGAATGGTTTTATATCTAACATACCCCTCAAGCAAGAGTGCTTTGGGCTGAAGAGTGAATAATGGACAGACCTACTCTACCTTATTCTGAAATTCATGTTTTTTTTTTCTTTTTTTTTTTAATTAGAAGAATGGAGACGACAAATGATCAGGCTCTTGAACACTTGATCATAGGCTTTGATACCATATCAAGGACCAAGTCTCCCAAAAGTTTAAGTTGTTAGGTGCAAGTTCACGAATGGCTTTATATCTAACAGTATAGACTATAGACTTTCTTATTTTAAAATTTGTCTTTATTACCTGCAGTTTCTTCTCTGCAGTTGCTAGCTGCTCTTGCAATGCCTTTATCTGATTATCTTTCAAAGAAAATTTTGCCTGTGCAGGAAACTTGTCATCTCATGACTCCGTAAAAACAAGAGGATGTGTAACCAAAAAAATAAAATAAAATAAAAGAAAACAAGATGATGTGATATTTAATAAAAAGAAATGGGGTATACAATCCAACCTCCAGTTCATTTGCTTTTAACGTCAAGTTGTCCAGTTCACTGAAGGAGTTTTCTGTAGATTCTTTAAATTTCACTAATTCAGAAGTTAAAGTTTGCACTTGAGATAATTGGCGGTCTCGTTCATCTCTTACTTGTTGCAACTCTCCTCTAAGAGAAGCAACTTCACTAGCCAGAGCATCCTTCTGTTTTATGGCCTCTTCTTGAGAAGACTATTAAAAGAACCAAGGAAACTGGGTAATATACCAGTTGCATGTTAAGTAAGAAACTAAAAATAGAGCAAACAGAACTGAAAATCAAGTTCAATAACTATGGTCATCAGAAATTTCTTGAAGGATAGTAATAATAAATCCAAAACCCACAACTATTTATGCTTAAAATTTAAATAAAATAAAATAGAAAAAAAATATCAGCTCTTAAGACTCTACAATCTACTAAACTTGCCATGATTTGATTTTACTAAAAAAAATTATCCTCAATTTTTAAAACACTGTCAGAGATATTATAATTGGACTTAAACAAAGACTCAAAAAGGTGAAACATTTTTTTCTCTGGAGTGCTCTTTTTCTTGAAAATAAAGAAAGAAAATCCCAAAGATTCTAACTATGTTGTAATGTGCTAAATTGCTAATGTTTTAGGGGGAAAGACAAATTTCTCTGTGCCTCTTTATCGTTGAAGGCTTATCATTACATGAACACTGGCTATTTGTTTGACAATAAACTATCTTCCTTAAGAATTTACACCAATCACAAATCACTCATTCAAAACCAAACAAAAATATAAACCTACTTAAAGGAAGAAATCAAGACCTTACAAGCTTCATTTTAAGTAAACCTTCATGAAAAATACAAGGCCGTAAACAATAAGATCTTATCTACATGAAGTAGTAACACCAATGAGGAGAAAAAAGGTAGGGCCAACAATGAAGAGATAGTCCAATCATTCAAAAACACATAGAGGATTTTTCAAAAGTATATTATAATCAATATATTCTACAAGTATCATCTTCATCTAAACATCCCCAGTAGAAGATAAAGAATGAGTAAATCATAAGATTCTTCCTAACCATCTATCCTTATCAAAAAAAATTGAAGCTTCCACTTTTTGTCCTTATCAAAAGGCTTTTTATGTATCTACTATGACTGCCAAGTATTTCTTTTTTAAATAGTCTACTTGAATTCCAAATTGAAAAAGTTCACACATGGAAACAAACTCACGATGGACAAAGTAAGTTGACCCCTTAACATGGTGATGTTCTCCACCACAGTAGCCTTCTCTTTCTCTACACGTTTAAGTTCATCTTCAACTGATGAAAGCTCTGTGTGAAGTTTTCCATTGTACTGTTGTAAGCTTGTTATGTAATCCTGTAACCGTTTATACATGTCATTGAGTGACAATATCTGCAGAATTCCATAGATGAAGACATTTATTTATTAGTATAATTCCTGAAATGATAGGAAAAACAAATAAGACAAGGAAAAAAAATTCACTGAATTGGAGTTGTACTGTTATTTTACCTTCTGATTTGCACTTTGGATCTCTCGTTGAGCTCTCCCAAGGTCCTCCGACAGAGTAGTCTGTGACCTCTCAATGTTAAGCCTAGCCTCTCTCTCTTTAACAAGAGATTCCACTGCAGCCTTGTATTTACAAAGATAATAAAAAGTATAGAGTTTGTGATTAACATTTCCTTTGCTCAAATTTTTTTTCACATTTGAATTTCAACTGACTTGAAACTCTTTCTTACCGCCTTTTCTGATTCTTCCTTGATCAATTTCTCTTGTAAAGAAGAGCAATTCCTTCTCATTTCCGCAATAATTGAATTTAGTTCTTCTTCCTTGATTTTAAGCAGCAACTCTGCAATCAAATGAATCTAAGCATATTAGTAAACAAACTCGGCGAGGATTTTTCATAAAATGAAAGGGGAGAAAAATGAAAAATTATTCTTACCAATTTCTATGCATTTTTGCTGGGTTAATTCCAATGAATTCTTTAACTTTTCCTGCTCTAGTGAGTAGCTCATCTCAAGGTCTTGGAACCATCTGATGCAAACCTTAAGCCTTCTTATGTAATTCACCATATTTTCACATCTTTCCTAAAAACATAGAGGCTTATGTTAACATATGAGTAATCAAGCAGTAATTCAAGTAATGCTATGTATCATGTAAATCAAATAACACACAAAGCCATCAACCTTGCACATTGAACTTGATATCCCCCTTTGTTCTCAAATCCAAATATAGAAACAAGCAATTGTGAAATATATATAAATATTATCAGCTCAATGACCTTAAGCCTGAAACTTTAACTGACCTTATAATTGAATCTGTCCTTCCTTTTGGCTTTCTCATTTAGCAATGCTTCCACATCCTCTCTTGTGAACTCTATTATACCATAATCCGATCCAGCATTGCTTGGTGGAGCACTACTCGGGCCAAGATCGAGGCCACCATTTACAACTGTAAATGCTTGCCTTGCTCTTCCATTAATCGGAGTCCCCACCATTTTTTCTGCTCCAACTTGTTGGCCTTTGTCTATGAGGAGTTCATCACCCACAAAGTTCTGAAACCTCAACAAACAAAAAAAAAAGATCACATTTTTAAGCATTATAGTGCAGTGAAACTGAAGAACAAGAACAGCCCATGATTGAAACTGAGGTGAAGATAGGAATAAAATATTGGGAAATGAGAAAAGAGGGTACCTTTGAAGGGGTTGGAGGTGTAGATGTGAGTGATAATGGAGGCCGGTTCTAGTTTTTGGAGACCATTTTGAAGCACAGGCACTCAACTGGGAGAGACACAAGGGAAGAGAGAGAGACAGAGAGAATGTGTATGTGACACTCTGACTAGTGTGGGGCCATGAATTGTATTGAAAGCTAACAATATATCAAAACCGTTGCTTTAGCAAGCAGGAAGATTGATGAATGATGATGACCCACGAAGAAAGAGAGAGAGACAGATATAGATATATATATATATATATATATATATACAGACATGTGAAAGAAGTTTTTATTGAGAGAGATAAGAGAAGTAAATTTTAATTATACAATTATATATGAATGGTTAAGATTAAAAGTTACTGAAAGTTATATGATAATTTAAAAAGGTCACATGCATTTATGTTTTATTCTTAATTAATCATAAAAATTTAATGATTAAAATTCATTTATTTTATGTCTCATAATAAATATTTCTTTTATGTGAGTAAAATATTATATATATATATATATATATATATATAAATGAATAGTAAAAAACAGAAGAAAAATGAAAATCATAGAAAAAAGTGAAACTTTTATTTATCTTTTTTTGGTAATCAAGCGAAACTTTTATTATGTGTTTCCTAATGTGTGTTGGTGTGTGGAGTAGATGAAACTAGATCTGTTGTTGGTGTTTTGTTTGTACTTTGTTTGGCACTGTTAGTGAGTTAGGATTTGGTTTAGATTTTATTATCGTTCATATTTTGAACTTTTAAGATAAGCAGTGGTGGTTACGTGTAGTAAGATTCGTAGAAATGGTCCCTTACAAGTGTAGAAATTATATTAATCATCATTATAAAAATACTTTGTAGTCTTGAAAGTTGAACCATAGGATAGATCATAGATCACAATTAGATCCGAGTTCTTGGGCAACCGTTTATTGATTCTTATGCCAAAGTACTGATAAAAATGATTATAGAATTCAATAGTTTATATTTATAGAGTAAATTGTAAAAAAGTTAATGGGAGTAAATGGCTAACACTTCGGAAGGGAGTACTGCTATAGTTTTGCTGGAAATCTTCAACAGTCAGTATTCTAGTGGATGTTTTGATTTGTACATTGACATAGATGTGGGAGACAAAATGCTATAACAAAAGTTTGGATTTGTGGGGAATTTATTTTAGAGAAAAAATTATTAATGAAAAATTAAGAAAATAAATTTTAAGATATTCGTAATTTGTTATATATATATTCATATATTTTATCATAATATTAACAATTGATTTTATTATCAATTATTGATATTATTTACTTTTTTCTCTAAAGTAAATTCTTCATCTTAGATCAACAATTTTCAATATATTTATAGAATATGTTGTAGATGAAATTATGTCAGAAATTTTTTTCTTTTCAGAAATTTTATCCTTTCTCTCTTTTTTTATTAATATCTTTGCGTTCATTTATTCACTCATATTCATTATTTGTAGACAAGTCTTAATTTGTCTATGTATTTATGAAATATTAGCTAGCTATCACTTATGCGGAAGATGCAATGTAACTTAAATACAGACTATATAGGTTTAAGTTGTTGTATCTACTTCTTAATATGACAAAAAAGAAGTATGAATTAAGTTGTACACAAATAAAAAAATGTTATACTACACAGATATAAAAGATATAGCTTCGAATAATGTGTATGAAGCATATTTCAAGATCTCCAACCAAAGGTATTAAATAATAATAATAATAATAATAATAATAATAATAATAATAATATAATAATAATAATATGGATAGGATAATTTTGTGTTTTATATAACAGAGTATAAAATCTCATAAAAAAAAAAAAAACCTTGTAACGACCATGTATTGTTATTGTTTGTGTACTGATATGGGTTAGATTGAACAAAGTTATATACCTACTGACAAAGACTACAATAAATTGAAAAGTATTATGTAATAGACAGTGCGATATATATAAAAATGATAGTTTGGTGACAGCAAAGTTACCTTAAAGCATAAGAAATGGATGCTTTTAATTATATGTAAGAATTATTGAACGCTGCTCCTTAAATGTGAGCATCAACATATACAAAACTTGATTAAGTTATAATTAGCTAAATAAACTACATTACGCCCTCAACTTCTTTTAATGTTTATTTGGATATCATTTAAAATGGATAGCAATGATATAGTGCAGAGGTGCTGTATAAATTGTTGAAAATCAAAAGCTATTGATAATTTGATTACAAGTTGCAACATGATTTGCTTCTCTTTATAGAGGCAACCCAGGTTCCATATCCTTCACCCTAGAGCTATTATAGTTTATTATAAAAATGTGACTGAGTTTTACTTCAGAAATGTAATTAGCACCTGATTTTAATTTTGTACCATGTCACTTCACCCAAAAGAGAAATTGAACTTGGTAAGAACCAAAATAGCAAAAGACAAATGAGGAGTAAATTTTGATAATGTATCTAAATAGTAGATATAATACATGATTACTTCTCTTTGCACTCCTCTTATTTTCAATCATATCAAATTACTATTTAGGAAAAGAAAACAGTTGTGCTGAAAACGTCTGTTGCTGAAGGTTTCAGTTTAATCAAACTTCCCTATCTTTAAGCATAAATTTAGTAAAAAAATCTTTAAGCATGATTAGGGGTGAAGAACCATCTCTTCAGACAAAAATGTTCAGTAAAACTAGTTAGATCCCCTAAATTAATTTATTCCCAAATCTCATAGGAACAACCAAACAAGCTTGGTGAAACAAATAAGATGTCCACTTTAAATGTTCCTTACCAATAAAATAAGAATAAATTAGTGACCATTATTCCTCCCTCTGCTGTACCAGGATCCAACATAACTTCCTCCAAATCCAAAACTTTGCCAACCTGCTTAGAATTAAACAACTATTTTCTGTTGCGTTAGATGAGAGTCAAGAATTTTCCCTTTCATTTTCCGAGAAAAGTTGTTACACAACTTTCTCTGCCAACTTAAAGCAGAATGGAAGATACAGTAAGAAAGCTCATCCCATACCACCTCACATGATACAAGTAGTTGGTGTTTCCATTCACTTCTTGGTACTCAGCTGCATTCTATGTCCTTTTCCTATGACCCCCTTTTTGTGGCTTCTTCTTCAGCTATGCTCATCGATTGGACTTATCTTCTTCCTTCTGCGCCAAAAAAAGTTTAGTACTAAGCGTGCTGTATTACTACACTAATAGTGCTTCAACATTTTCCATGTTAAGTAGAATAAAGCTCAAAATTCTTTCTGTCACAATCTCACACTTGATTTTCTGATCTTGCCCTTTAAAGGCAGCAAGTCAGTGTCGGCAAAAGTTCCAAGGGATCAATCAAGCACCATTTGGTCTTTTCTTTGCACAAAGTCTAGCAGGTTAATTACTTACTCTTCTCCTGTAATATGTGAAAATGGATACCAAATATTATTGATTTTTTTTACCCAATAGTGATACTAATAAGAAGCAGACTGTGCAATTTCCCTTATTAGGATTGCTAGTTTGTCAAACAATGCAGTGTTTATTGCTTGAGTGTGCATAAAGGTTTCATCTCACAAAGAAAATCACTAGGTCTCCCTTCAGATGCAGAAATATATATTAGTTTGGTGTGATAAATAATAGTGCTTTTTTGGGGGGGGGGGGGGGTGGGTAAGAATTGAATATCGAAGCTCAATACAGTTATTGATCTGCCTATCACAATTCCATATCGTGATTATCATTTTGGTGTATTATACACAAAGGTCTTGTCTTTAAGAAATTACTATATATAACAAAGGGTTCCTTTCAAATTGTTTGTTTATAGATGATGGAGCATTATTTTAGTGGTTCCATAATTGCAGGAATAAACCTGAATAATTTTTTCCTTGATGTGTGGCTAGTTGACTTGCACATGATAAACTGAGTGTGGTTATCCACTTTAGCTTCTATCTGGTTCTTATTATTTTAACAACTCCAGGGTGGTATGAAACAAGTGAGTAGACTAATTAATTCAGCTGAAAGCACAGAATTTTCATTGCTGGCCTGCATACTTGTGCAGCTTAATGGCTTTCTCCAGATGTCATAGCTAGGCATGTGGAAGATTATTCTGGAATCTAGTACTTTTCAAAGTAAGATGAACAGGACCAGTTGGTTGCCCTCTTCAGTCTTGGTAACATTTTCAGTCTTGGTAACATTTTGGTATTTTAGCCAGCTTGGTTTTACTCTGCATTCAAAATGTTGTCACCTTAGTTTCTCTTGGAGAAAATGCATTTTTCCATTTTGAGTTTTTTAGTTAATTGTATGTTTTTTCTCCTAATTTATTAAAAATAACACAATGCATTTCAATTTTTAAAATATTGTGACAATTTTCATTCAACTGCCTACATTTACTATTATTAATTAACATTTTAAAGACTACACGTGATAAAATGATGTTTAAGTAGAATACATTGACCATTCAACTAAATGAGTAAATAGACACATTTATTTTAAAATAACTATAATAGTGTTTTCAATTTCTTTTCCGAAAGATAAATCTTTCGATTTACTCATATATGACCTGTATACAACATTAAACAATTTAAACAATTAGATAGAGTACTGTAATATTTAAAACATAAAATAAAATCATTTGTGAGAAGAACTGTTTTTTTGTCATCTGAAACAAACACACTCTTGAAGCCTTGCTTATAGTAAGCAAACACACTCTTGAAGCCTTGCTTATAGTAAGCAATAGAGTCGTTAAAATGGGTCAAGTCCAGTGAGTCAGTTCGAAGAGTCCGACAAGATGAGTAAGTTGAGTTAACAAAATATTAATCTAAAATTAAAATAATTCAAATTAGTTCAATTTGAATGGGTCAACCTGCAACGAGCTGAATCGACCCAATTAATTGACATTACACAAAAACAGGCTTAACTAACAAAATGTCAACTCGAAACTCATATAGTTCAATTTGATCCGATTCGAAAATGGTACAGCCCGAGTCAATCAGACCCGTTTTGACAGTTATAATAAGTGACAAAATAATTTTATTTTATTTACCCACCGTCTTGCATATCAGGTTCTATGTTTTAAAACATAAAAATAGTATATCAACTCATCATATCATAATGTGTAATTAATCAACATAATATGTAGCTATATATGTGCTTATAGTTGGCACAAAAAATGTTAAAAGAAAATTTTTAAACAAAAATATACAATTATTTTTTATTTCTGTTTTAAAATAACATTACGACCACCATTTTCGTCATGTTTTGTCTTTTTTCAGTTTGCTCCATTTGGGACGTCGTGTTTTCCCTTCTCCAAAACGTTGTAAACATTATTCAATTATAATTAATAGCAAATCTGAAGAAACAAGGGGATGTAGCTCAGATGGTAGAGCGCTCGCTTAGCATGCGAGAGGTACGGGGATCGATACCCCGCATCTCCACTTTTGCAAAATATTACTTTATTTTTTAATTGGAAAAAAAAATTACTTCTTTCTCTGAATTTGACTCCTTTTGTTTTCATTTTTCGATTCTGTGATTGATGAGGATGCATGTATCTCGAAAAGTTTAAGGTTTACACGAAACATGCTACTTGAAAGTTGGAAGACGATGCTTAATACTTTAATTAATGCCAACCACTTGTTCGGGAAAATGCCCCTACGAGTGTTTTAATTCATACGTAACCTATTTTTTAATTTTTATTTTTTTTTCTCGTGATTGATAAGGTAGGGGCGCATATGATAAAGCTAAAAGTTTCATCTTCTTCTTTTTTTTGTTTTATTTTGTTTTGTTTTATTTTTTTTATTTTCTTTAACTCGAGTACGAGATTCTACCATAAAATCAATAAAATCTCAAATTGTTAGATTGTGTCTCATGCCCTTCTATTAGTTTGAGGAGTTTCCAATAAAAAAAGATAATGCTTGATTCTCTTTTTGGGTGGGAGGTGGAGTGCTGTGCAATGTAAGTCTATGAGGTCAGATCTCACCAATTTAGCAGTTTTTCAGGTCCATTTGTGCCAACCCGATTTCGTTGAAATCCCATATACATAATTTCTAATGCTATAAAGAAGGAGAAATTATTAATTACACATAATTATACTACGTTATTCTTATATATATTTATAAAAAATTAGAGAGAAAAAATGATTTTTTATGATGAGTGAGTTTAGAAAGATTCATTTTTTCTCTAATTTTTTGTAAGTGTGTATAAAAATGACGTGGTACAATTATGTGTAACTAAGAATTCTCCCTAAAAAAATGTCATTTTAATAACATTTTTAGTTTATATATGCTTGATAATAATTTTTTTTTGAAAAAATAGGCATGGTTAATGCTCCTATAGTAGTTCTTTCATGATAACGTTTGGCCTGACCGTCATCAAATTCGTCATTGTTACCATATAATATGTGAAAAAAAAAATTTGTTGCACATCACTTTTTTTTTCTCACATGTCTCACGTCAGCGAGAGAGGATAGAATGAGAATGAAAGTATTCAAAAATTTTGGTAGGACCAGTTATCAATGTGAAAACTGTAGGTGATAGGGATAATGTTTTTCGTACAACTAAAATATACATATTGTATTTATATTATAGATTTATGTGTGTGAGATGTCAAATTAGACTGTATATTACTATAATTTTTTCGCAAAATACAAAATAAGTTTGCGAGAGAATTAAATAAAAGTTGAAGTATTTTAGTTAGACGAATAATGCTTGCGAGGTGATAGTGTGTGAAACTGTGGAAATAGCATTACTCATATGTGAGTCAGGTATAAAGGATGAGAATTTACTATGGTAATGTGGCTTTTCTTAATGGCATGGTTTTTTTCTTCTTTGTTGCCGTGAAGCTGCAAGTTAGTCTTAAATTCTTAATTTGATCATCATCTTGAATCACTCACCATGTTAAGTGAGATGGTGGTGAGAAAATTACATGACAGTCTACAAATTTTTTTGTAATATTTGTTGACAAAGTTAACATTATGTATCTAGTTGTAAGGTTATAAATTATTGGAACAAGCAAAAAAGATAACGCTTCCTTTGTTTGGTAGTACGGAATGGCATGTGGGTGTACAACTCGGAGACAGTGAATAAGAAGAATGTAGTTGCCGAGACATGAGTTGCTGGGTTGGATAGGAATGTCCCATTCTCACAGCAGCCCGTATGTTAAAAGAAGAAAGCACAGATGTTTCTTGCGATGCATAATATTGTCTATTTTCACCCTTAAAAAGTTTTAAGGATTATAAATCATACAATTGTAATGAGGCTTATGTTCAACAAATAAAATATGTTTACGATTGGCCTATCGATTCAGATATGCATGTCATTTGAAACATCTATACTTAATTGAGTTTTCATGACCAATATGTTTTTTGAATGAGAATTTCCCACTTTGTCCATTGCATCTTGTTTTCAGCATGAAACAGTTGTTGTTTATATATAACTTTTCATTGCACCATAGAATTTTTGCCCACTTATGGGACCTATATCATTATCATGTCTCCGGTCTCCAGCTTGTACCTGAACTTACAGTATTATATTAGTATTATTTTATTGCTTTTTCTTTTGGATTTTGGAGATTGGCCTTGTCATGAAATTTCATTTTTCCTAGTAGTACACTGTATTATCTGTTGTCCCAATTTCAGTTTTAGCTGCTCTAGACAGGAAACAACACCACTTTTCTTGTGAATTGTTAGATCTAACACTGAAAAGGTATCCTTGGTTTTCCTGACATGTATCAGTAAGGACATGTTCGACCTTTCTCTATGTATTTTCTATGAAAACTTTCCATGGAAATCAGGATTGTCACTAAGAAAAGTTGATGAGAAGGTTATCTGGAGTTTGAGCTTTTGAAACTATCTTCATTTTAGACATGAAATTACATTGGTTATTCCTCGTTTTGGAAATACAGTGAGAGTCTTATACACCATTTTTTTTCTTTTTATTGATTTCCTTTCTTTTTGTATACATAATATACACACACGTTATCAGAAGGCCTACTCATGCTTACTAATATTAGGTTGAGAGTTATAAGTTTGTTAAATGTCAACTATTGTTAAGTATCAAGTTGCATGGAAATTGCTACTAGATTGTAACAAACTCTAGTAGCTCTATCTGCTATTCTCTTAAATTTACACTGCTTGAAGCTACATTCTTTCCCTGAGGAGGATCACAACCCTGTGACCTCTTTGGTATTTGAATTTCTAGAAATACGGTATTATATATGTGCGCTTCTGTATTCCTCGAATCTGCATCCTCTGGCATCTCAAGCCTTCGAACATATCCATATTCCCACCAATGGCCACACCTCCAGTCACTTGCCTTTGAGTCTCTTTGCGGCTTCCACTGTTCACTAATTTCGACAACTTTCCCATTGTCAACATGGACTTGAATGTTATTGATCCCAGTTCCTGCTTTGACAAACCACTGATGTCACACAAATTTTTACTAGTTAAGCACTTTTCTTATTTTGAAACTAAGGAAACTTGGCCTCATTCACAACTCCAACTGACTCAATTTCAATTAGTTGATTATTTAATTGAAGGATCAACTGTATACTTAGTCACATGTTTTTAGTTTTTGACCATAACCTGGTAAAGAAAAATTTGATCCAAGGGTGAAGGCTCCCCTTGTTTTCAAATAATGATGCCTGCAAGTTATGAAAATAGTTCCTCCAGTTCTGATATCTTTTTTCTCTTTTGTGCGTATTAAAAATGATGAGGCAGTCTCCTTGTTTTCATAATTTGTTTCACAGATTCAATTTAAAAATAATAATAGTAGAAGGGTGTTGATATGTGAAATTGTAGAAATTTGTCTTACCTGGTATTTCTGCCTTTAATATGTAACCTTCATCTGTCTGATACCAATCCACAGTGTTTTGGGTGGAGCTCCTTAGATGAGATAACAAGACATCTGACTCAAACTCCCATAGAGGGAAGGCATCAGAAGGATCAAAGAACTTCCCAAACAGCATTGGACTGAAAAGTGACCCATCACCAAAAGCCTTATGCACTGTTGAATTAGCCTGGCTGAAGAATCTTTTAAAAACCTCTTCTCCCAATGAAGTACACCATTTATGTGGAGTTTGATCATCTGTTTGAACCTCAAGCTTCTTAGAACTAGTCATTGCTGCCCAAAAAGACTGAAAATTTGGGAGTGTCTGGTTGAGATAGTTTTTTTGGTCTATCTATTATAGTGGGAGATCAGAAGCCATTTGATAAAGCATAGGACAAAGTCCTTTGGAATATTTGGAGAGCTGTAAAGCTAAAAGGAATATTTTCTTTTCTAGACCTTGCTCCTACATAGAGAAACTATGTCAGGCACATTACGTAAGGCTAAATGCTATGTGGTTGCCCATTGCAATTTAGATGTCTAGCACAAGATGTGTCTAAAGTGGAAATGGGGACTAATCAAACCACTGTCCCTTTGACAAGTGATGGTAGCTCTAGCAGAATTGGAGAATTCATTTTGGAATGCTTTGGCATAATTATGTGTTTTTTAATAAACAATACTTGTGCAACTGTTGTAATTCTTCAACAGTGACTATTGAGTTGCAGATCACTCAAAGTCAGACCTGGTGAGCCACAAAAGTTCATAGTTATGACACTCTACAGTATGTCAAATGTCTCAACCTGTATGTTACATACAAATCATATTCTAGCAAGAGTTTGCCAATCACTGGACTAGACTAATTAAGGGGGTCAGGCATTGATCTACCGTCCTGCAGGAAATCTAGTTGATGATTACTTGATTTTAACCATTTAGCACCCACAAAATGTCTGTTTTCTTGCCCTTCTATCTGCTATGATATATTCAGCTAACTTATTTAACTGTTTGTCATAAGCCAGGCGTGGAGAATTTATGCTTTGCTGTTGCAGATTGCTTGTCTAAGATAAATTAAGATAAGGACTTTGCCATGGTGATGTTTTAAGGAAGATATGGTCAAGTTTCTCAAGCCATTTGTTGTGACAATAGTGCATCAAAAGATTTAAATTTTCCAAGGAGAAGTAAACTGTTGTCATTACGAATTTGCCTACTGGTTTAGATGATGAACTTGGTGGATCTACATCAAGGTCCCCCTCCCTAGTGATAAAGCTATTGAATAGTAGTAATGCATTTTTCAAGTTTCTTGAAAGAAAAAGCTTTCCTTTCTAATAATTCTGTGATTGGCTTTTCAATTATGATCCAAACCCATTAACTTCCAGATTCTTCATGATGTGCCTCTCCACAAAGCAAAGCTGTGAGAAAGGAATCTTAAATCATGCCTTGGAAGGAGTGGATGTCTGTTGTAATGCTGCACATTGTCAATCTGTGTGAGCATATTTCTGAACTTTTGATTACTGGCAGTGAAGCTTAAGGCATTGTTAATCATTCAGGCTGGTATCTATCGAAATTTTGGGGATTAGATAGAGAATAATCTGGCCTGATACCCCTATTTAATATTTATACTAATAATTCAAAGAACAAATGTAAACCTACTAATACAAGCCAATTCCCATAACACTCACAATATAGTAACAAAATAATTTTACACACTAATACTGCTTAATATCGGACACCTAATATTCTAACAGTTTCACTATCTACTCAATGGACGTCAGAATTTTTGGCCCATGGAGTGGTGAAGCCACTTTGGACAGTCCTCTACCAGCAGGGCATGCTGATAATAGTTGCAGTTATTATCTTTAAATTTGTGATAAGCCAATTTCCTTGTACACAACCACCTACCTCAAAAATAAAGCAGTAGGGAATAAGTTGCTTCATTCTTGTAAGTTGTGTAACAATAATCTCTTCAATCATGCAAAGCTGACGCAAACGAGGTAAAGAACAAGGAAGAATAACTAAGAACCCCATCAAATCATGTATCACAAAGGAAAGTTTAAAAAACAATCATCTACATTGAAATACCAACATGTAATCATTTATTTATAGATGGAATTACTCAAGCAAGTGAAGCAACCATATGTCTTAATAAATTATATCTAAAACAAATATTATATTTTTTATTCACAAATATATTAGTAGGAATAGGATATTTTAATGCCACAAGTGATAAGCCTGAGATCTCACGTAGTGGCTCATATATAGAAGTACTCAGTATTTTTTTCCCCCCTTAAGCAAGTCTTATCTACATCTCTTCAACCAGTAAGGCAGTCTGCCTTTGCTAAGATACTACGTAGCATCAATGAAATTGTTGGAAATTTCGTTCTTTTATGGTTGGGGAACTCTTTTTTTTTTTGAAGGCCTAGGACCAATCCCTTGGACCTGACTGAGAGATTCTTAGTAAAAATCTTAGATGACTCCCTAATAAAGCTTAGGAGTGGGTTAAGGGATAAGAAAAAAATACATTGTGATGAAAAACATATATGAGAATTGAAATCCGATTAGGGAGTTACTGAGTGTGTGTTTAGAAAAATTATAAAAATTTGATTATATTTAGTAATTAATTATTATATAAATTTTTTTGTTATAATTGATTATAATTGATTTATTTTTATATTTAGATATATTAGTTGAAAAGTGAATTTTAAGCTAATTTATTTATTTGAATAATATAAAAAAATTATTTTTATGTATTAAATTATTAAAATAAGAATAAAATAATTTAAAAAATTATTTAATTAAAAATAAAATAATATTTATTTATCAAAGTATAATAAATAATTTATAAATTAAAATCATAAACTTTAATTTTTAGTATTATAAAAATTAATTTTAAATTTTTTTATTTTATATTAAATTTTATATAAAAGTTAAAATTAATTTTACTAAATATGATTAAATACTGTATAAATAATTTTTTTTTTTTTAAAAAACTAATCTAATCTCATCCAAACATGTACTGACTCTCCCAAAGAATAAAGGCTAGGTTGACTTTTTTGCTATAAATCTCCAACCTGTAAAATGAATTAATCATTTCGGCCTAATCATCTATAGTCATTTTGTGGGTCGCAATAATTATCTATAAGCTTTCAGCCAATAAGGTATAGCCCAATAGGGCCCATGTCACAATGTTGGCTCAAGGTTTGTACGAAAGATTGCAAGCTGCAACCCAAAAGAAACATTCTAGAAGTCCAAAAAGTAAAAATAAAAAAGAAGAATTTTCAAAACATTCTCGAATTTTCATAAACGAGTACCCTTAATAAACATGCTTTGCTGACTCAGACCGAAACCCATCCCTTCATTTCAACTAGTAAAAATAATAAAAAAAATGTACAACCAAAAAAAAAATTGATAGAAAGTAAGAAAATAAAAAGAAAGTAAAAAATATATATATAGTATGTTATAATTTTTAAAATAACTTTTTATATTATTTTAATTATTCAATTACAAATATACTCATATTTTTATTAATTTACTAATAAATAAGCATAACAAAAATCTTACATGTTATATTGCTTTTCAAAAAATTATTATTTGGAAATTTTTTAATTTTTTAAACAATAAAATATTAAATCCTTTATGATGATTAATTAATATCTTAAGCGCCTTTATTATCTCAATGAATCAATGCGATGACATAGACATAATGATAGCCAAAGACAAAGACAAAATGAATTCTGAATTTACAATGCTGTGGCTCTTAACATTTCTTGTCACCCCAGCAAAATATCAAATGTTAAGCAAAAGGTATTTCTGCAATAACTCCTTTTGTTTAGCAGCAGAGTGATGCACACTAATTAAAAAAAAATCTTTATTCACTTAACGATGTTTAAATGTTTTCTAATTATTAAAAAATAATAGATAAAAACATTAACATTTAATAGAAACATTAAATATCTTAATAATGAAGTTTTTTAAATATTTTTATTTTTATGAGAGTACCATTACTTTTAGTAATTAGTGACTAATATTTAATCACATACTTCATTTAATTTAAAATGTAAATATAAAAATAATTTATTATATTTTATATTTTAAGTAAGTGAGATGCTTAGCTAAATATTAATAACAAGATTGTTAAGATATGAGTAGTACAGCTACATATATTTGAGGGGAGCACATGCTCCCCATAAAATTAAAAAAAAAAAGTAAGTATTATAAACTAAAAAACTTTAGAGTCTATTTAGATAATAAAATTAGAATTGAAATATAAAATTTTAATTTTAATATTAATTCTTTTAGAGTTAGAATTGATTTAAAATTTTAAATTTTATGTTTTGAGTTGTCAAATAATTGTAATAAGAAATTATAATTATAAATTTAATTATAATTTTATTATTTAAAGGTATGATCTAAAAATTAAAAATTTATTTACAAATTTTAAATTAATAAAAATATTCATACAATATAATAGCCATATTTTTTATAAATAAATTTCTCATACAAAAAATTTAGAAAAAAATATGCTATTATAATAATTTTATATAAATATAAAAATAATTTTTTATATAAATATAGAATTTCTAAAAATATAATTACTCATAAATAAATGTATAATTTAATTTTTAAGTTTGAAATTGATAATTCTTAAAGTATAAATTAAAAATTATAAAATATTTAACTTAATTATTTTTTAATTCCATAGAATTAGTTTATGGAATTACAATTTTAATTTTAAATGACATTTCAAACATAAAATTTGTAATTAAGATGCTCAATTCTAATTCTAAGTTTCAATTTCATATTTAATTACAAGAGTCAAATGTACACTTAATATTTTTTATAAAGAAAATATTATCCTCATGTCCTTTTCTTTTATAATTAACAAAAGCCTTCTTTATACTCATTAAATTATCCACTCTTATTCGTTAATTTATTTGTATCTCTTTGGTTCTACTAGTTATTGCTTCTATAATTTGATTTATTGATATTTAGAATTAAAGCTTGTGAGTTTTATTAAAAATTTCAAATGTTATAATTATAATTATTTAAATAAATTGATGAACAATATAATAGCAATTATAATTTTTTATAAGATATATTGGTATGGATAAATTCTTTAAAAAATTATTTTCTTAATATAAACATCAAATTCCTCTTAATTAAAGTAACAAATAATTGAAAAAACCTAAAAATTATTTTGGCAAATCATCCAAATAATAGAGATAATATGAAGAAAATATTAATGCCCCGCCTAACTTGCGAAAGTATGGCTTTGTCACTGTAAGAGATATTGGAAAAATTGCATAATTCATTACTCTTGCAGTCAAATAAAGATTAATTTTATAAATAATTTAAATAAGTCAAATTTATAAAAATATTTATGTTACCATAAAAAAAGATAATGATATACTCTTACCAAAAAGAAAGGTAAAAAAACCTCCTTTTTATAATAATTAATCTATTAATTATTAACTCATTACAAAAATATAAAAGTATTCATTTAGAATAATAAATTCTAAATAACAATGATAAATAACAAAATAAAATTGGAACAAATTAAAAAATTTAGTTTTATTAAAATTTTAAATTATTAATTAACAAAAACACGGTTAGCATGGGAAGTAAGATTCAGTGTTAGACAGCAGCGGCAGCAGCCAGCCAAGCCAATGTCCGAATCCGGAATGAAAGCTTCCTTCAGGACGGCCCTTTGCGCGTAGGGTTTCTGTCTGCGTGGCGCCAAGAAGCTTCCTTAATCTTAACATCCCAAAGTTTCATTCGGTAAAAGTCTTCCCTTCCCTTTTGGTCCTTTTCTTACCATACGTACACTTTCTGCAGAGGAAAAACAACATTGGCTCATTCAACATTTCACGGTCAACAAAGCTATTAGCACTTGTTCTTGAGCTGTTTCCCTTGGATCCTGTTCAGTACCAAAGACCCTTTTTTTGAATCTCTCTTAGGAGCTCTAGTTTGTCTTTGCATTTGCAGGGACTGTTTTGTGGGGTTGTTTGTTTCTAGGGGTACTTTGTGATTTTGACGGTTGAAGCTTGAACCTTTCCTTTTTTTTTTGAGGGGGGGAGCTGTTTTTTGATTATTTTTCTGGTGAGTTTTTATTCAACTGATCTGATTCAATAAAAGTTTGAAATTTTTGAGAGGGAAAAAATTGGAAAAAGTTTTCGAGGTTTGCTTTTATTCGTTGTGATTGATCTTGGAATTCTGATTTTCATCCGAAATCCTTGGTGGGTCTTGCAGAATTCACGTATGCAAGGGCAGTGATTGTGGTATTCTGCAGAGGAACTGACCTGGGTTGCCAGTGGATGATGAAAAATGAAAAAAAAAAATTGGGGTGTTTTTGGGTGATGAAGGGATTGTAGACTTGTGATTGTTGGGGGTTTTGGCCTTGATGAAATGAGAAGCATATCAAGCACTTGGAATGGGAATTCAGAAATATATGGTTGCCATAAAGGCTAGCTTTTGTGTTCTTTTGGTTCTTCTTCTTGTAGCAGCAGTCAGCTTTGAAGAAAAGAAGGAAACGCAAGAAGACTTTGTTAGCGAACTACTTGATCCAGCGTCTGGATTGTTAGATGAACACACGGTAAGACTTGCTTCACTAGTTATTTAGATTTTGGTAGCTTTTCAATTCAAATACATTTACTGTTTTAGCGAAAAAACAAAAAAGTGAACACAATATAGGAATTAAGAAATTTTGAGGTTTTAAGTGACTTCCCAATGAAAATAATAGTTTGGTGTTTCTTACCTTGATTGGGGTATTCACTGATCTTTAGAGGTTGGTGTGAATGCTGTGTTTCTTACCTTGATTGTCTTAGCCTGCAATTTCCCTCATTTGACAATCCCAATTATGCTGTATGCTGTTAAGCGTGGATATCCCATGGTGGGGGTGCTTCAGTGGCTCTGCCGCATCGTCCTAAGCAAATGGCCAATGATAGTCTCTGGTTAATCTGACAATGGTTTCAGCCTCACACAGAGGCAGCTACCATGGTTGCCTAAATCCATGATTTCCTGGTGAAATGGGAAATAAAAATAAGACGTTTTGAATGAAGTTTGGGCCTAGAGCCAGTAGAAATTGTTGCAACATCTGCTAACTTTTTCCATGGACTATCAAGCTCAAAATTGTCAGTCACTGATATCGATCAAGTACACGCCATTTATTTACATTAAATTCAAGTGTTCTCACTTTTCCTCCTCACTCATCTGAGTTTTATTAGTTTGCACTTTTATTTTTAATCAGAATTTAGGCAGCATGATAACTAGAAGATGATGATCCTACCTCTATGTTTATCTTCTGCATAACTCTTTTCATGTGGAAAAGTGGTTAAGAAGAGAGAGAATTAGAATTGTCGTTTTTCCACCATTTTCCAGCACAACATCGGCTTCTGACACTGAACTGTGCCATCCTCTTGTTTGGCATTCTTTCTGTGGCCATCGTTTGTGTTCCTAGGTATTAGTTGCAGAATCTAGTCTTCGAAGTGTCTTAAGGATCACCTGAAGTCATACATTTGCAAAGTTTTACTATGCGATAGGATTGCTTGATTTTATATATTCAATGAGATGATCATTAAGTACTTTTTTTAAGTGTGCTGTGTTTGCATGGGAAACACACGAACTTGATCAAGAAAGATGGTATAATTTATGAATGCATCTTTGCTTATTACCTTTCACAGGATTAGCATGAGCATGCGCTCTAATTTATAAAGATAAGCTTCTATATTTTCTCATGTAATTATTGCTTATTTCAAATGCCACTAAATTACAGGGCTTTGATTGTTTTATGATCATTTGTCAGATTTGAGAACACAGAAATGTACAATTTGTGCTCCATTGTTGCTAAGAATGGATTGATAGACTCTAAAACTTGTTAAGTTTCATAACTGCAGGCAAAGGTACTATGGACCACTTGCTGGGAAGATTTATTTCATTTAAAGAAAGAGATTGAAGATCATGATTTATGCCTCCCACAGGAATTCTCCGGTAGCACCAATAAAATTAGTTCAGATATTCAACCATTAGCACGAGCAGACATCCAAAAATTGATTAATGCTTGCCATCATCAGTTCATGGAAAATTTTCTTCACTGTTTGAGAAAAAATAATCTTCCATTTCATGTCTCACGAGAAGAGGATGATTCCAAGATTTGGCATGTCGCTTATATGGGATCACTTTTTTCCAGATCCACTGTTCCTAGAAGATATTTGGGTCGTTTTTTGCTCCAGCACATATCAAACACACCTAGTCCAGGTCCTGCAGTTGGATCACCTACACCCAGTCTGCCACCATCTCCTGAACCCAGTTTAGCACCATCATCTGAACCCAGTCTAGCACTGTCACCTGAATCTAGTCTAGTCCCATCACCTGCTCCAGCGCCTCTAGTTCCTAGACCTTTGCCACCAACGCAATTTTTCCCAAAACTGACACCACCAGCAACTGCAGATATTTCTGCTCCTCCATCTTCTGACACTAATAAACAGCCAGATAAGCATAGTAATAAAAAAACAGTTGTTCTTGCTGTAGTTATAACTGCATTGGTAACATTTATAGCTGCAGGACTGCTCTTTTTATGCTGTAGTCGGTATTATAAGACTGGTCGAGTTAGACAAAATGATCAGAGGCCCCTTCTCAGCTTGAGCATGAGTGACTACTCTGTTGGTACGTATCATATTACTATTCATTCATACCTTGTTAATGTCTTCTACTATTTTTGACAAAATTGACTTTTATCCTACAGGTACTTCCTATCATGCTTTTGGAAATTCAATAAAAGGGGATAAACTTGGGTTTCAGTCATTGAGTGATAATTTGGTAGACAACAAGAAGACCTCAGTGCAAGAAAGTCAATCAATAGGTGCTCTTAGTGCTGCTGCAGGATCACCATTTGAATTGAAACCTCCTCCCGGGAGGGTGGGAACCATCCCTTCTGGAATGCCACCTTTAAAACCTCCTCCTGGCAGGCTGAATCCTCTTCCCCCTGAGCCACCTTTGTTTAGGCCTTCTGGTAATGCTGTTGCTACTCCTCCCCCTCCTCCTCCTGCTGCTCCTCAACAGCCTGGTGTTGGAGGCGCGCCACCTCTTGGTCCTCCTCCACCACCACCCCCAGCACCTGCTGGTGCCAAACATCCTCCTCCTCCTCCACCACCCCCAGCACCTGCTGGTGCCAAACATGGTCCTCCTCCTCCTCCACCACCACCACCACCACCACCCCCAGCACCAGCTGGTGCCAAACCTGGTCCTCCTCCGCCACCACCCCCAGCACCAGCTGGTACCAAACCTGGTCCTCCTCCGCCACCACCCCTAGCACCTGCTGGTGCCAAACCTGGTCCTCGTCCACCACCACCTCCTAAGAGTGGTTTAGCTCCTCCTCGAGCTCCTCCCCCAATTGGCCCAAAGGTGGCTCAATCTTTAGCTAGTAGACCAAAAGCTACGGAGAATGTTGAAGCTGATGCTCCTAAAACAAAGCTAAAGCCTTTTTTCTGGGATAAGGTTCAAGCTAACTCAGATCAATCAATGGTTTGGAATCAGATCAAATCAGGATCATTCCAGTAAGGAATAAATCCCAAACTTCTTTTGTTGCTCAAAGATAATAATTTATCATTAGCTGCTAAAATTCTTAAATGACAAACATTTGACAGGTTTAATGAAGAGATGATAGAGACGCTTTTTGGCTATAATGCTGTGGATAAAAACAATGGTCAACGACAGAAAGAGTCTTCCTCCCGAGACCCTTCACCTCAGTATATTCAGATCATTGACAAAAAGAAATCGCAAAATTTATTAATTCTGTTGCGAGCATTGAACGTGACGATAGAAGAAGTTTCTGATGCACTTTATGAAGGTGTTTTTCTTGTTCCTTCAATTTTTCCTCAAAAATTGCTGATAACTGTAATTAGTAATATTAGGTTCTTATGGGGAAACACAAATTATTTAGTGCACACATGCACCTATTGATGCGCTAAAATATTGTAGTTTGTAGACATGCAGTATCAGGTGGACTCTTTGAAACTAGCACCATTTCCTTGCAGTTGGGGAGGATAGATTGTGGTAGTGTTGTTGTTAGGTTTGAATATTTTTATACAATTATTTGATTTTTGCCATCATGATGTTGAGTATTGAAGAGGATAGATTGTGGTAGTCTCCTCCGGGCTATGTTGTTGAGACGAATATTTCCTGAACAAGTGGATTGATTCCTTTGAACCTTGCTTGGGTGATAAATCGTAACGAAATTTATTTATCCGGGATAATAATATATAGAATTTCAAAAGTCAAATTGTTTAGTTGTCGCTGGTTCCACTTATACGAATGCTTTGTAACCTGTCTTTGGCTGATCAGGAAATGAGCTGCCCTCAGAATTCCTTCAAACCTTGCTGAAGATGGCACCAACATCAGAGGAAGAACTTAAGCTTAGACTTTTTAGTGGTGAGATATCTCAACTTGGGCCTGCTGACCGGTTCTTGAAAGCCCTGGTTGACATTCCATTTGCTTTTAAACGAATGGAAGCACTGCTTTTCATGGGTACACTTAAAGAGGAGCTCACTGCTACTATGGACTCTCTTGCAATATTAGAGGTATGATCTCTAAATTGTCATCAACCCTACAGTTGCATTGCTTATGCTCTTTCTATCACATGATGATCATGACATTAAAAATTTGTAGTTGAGCTAATGCCAAATGAGATCACAGAATGACTTGAGTGTGCTATATCATCCCAATATAGCATATTGCCAATCTTAGGATCAAAATTTAACACTGTAAACTGTCAAAAGCTGTGTAGAGTAAGTCATTTGTTGCATATGTAATGCTCAAATTGATGCTGTAATTAATGTGCAAGCATTTGCTTTACTGCAAAATTTCATTTGTATGTAGATATGGGTATGCTCTCTCTCTCTCTCTCTCACTTACACACACACACACAGGGTTAAGGATCATTTCACGCCTGTGTAAAACTTCCTTATCTTGCACCATCCAATAACTTCTTACGGAATGTGTTTTTCATCAATCCAACCATTGAATCATTAGTTATTATTCTGTTTTATTTTGCATGCAAAATTTTAGGGAATTTGGACTCTAATAGTCTAATTTTTGTGCATTAAGCAGTATATAGTTTCATATATTTCAAATACATATTGTACCTTCATATTAAGAAGCATACATGTAGTACGAATCAATTTCTGATTAATATGAAATTTTATGAGCATGATTGCAATTAGTAATATGGGATTAAAACTGCTTCCTTTAAAATGCTGTCGAACATTGTAAGATCAATTTAGTTTTATGCCGAGTGTCAATTAATTTGAAGCCATTATATACAGACACGAACACAGCTATGTCCTGTAATTGGTATCCTCTCAATGTAATTCCTTTGTTTTTGGAATTTCTGCCTTCACATCTGGTTCTTTTTTCCTCGCCCTGAAAAAAAAAATAAGATTTCTGATTCTCCTTGCACCTTCATCTGATATGTCAGGTTGCTTGTAAGGAACTAAGAAACAGCCGGCTTTTCCTCAAGCTTCTTGAAGCTGTTCTCAAAACTGGCAACCGTATGAATGATGGAACATTCCGTGGTGGTGCACAAGCATTTAAACTTGATACACTCCTGAAATTATCTGATGTAAAAGGAACAGATGGCAAGACTACACTCTTACACTTTGTTGTTCAAGAGATTATCCGCTCTGAGGGCATAAAAGCTGCTCGAGTGGCAAAAGAGAACCAGAGTTTATCTAGTATTAAAACGGATGACCTTCTTGAGGATAGCTCTCATGAAACAGAAGATCACTATCGTGAAATTGGTCTTCAGGTGGTTTCCCGCTTGAGCAGTGGACTTGAGAACGTAAAAAAAGCAGCAGTTCTAGATGCTGACAGCTTAACAGGAACTACTGCCAAACTTGGCCGTGGTCTCATAAAAACTGGAGACTTGGTAAACAAAGACCTGAAGAACGTAGAGGAAGATAGAGGGTTTTGTGAGACAGTGAAAAGGTTCGTGCAGAATGCCGAGATTGATGTCATGAAACTGCTGGAAGAAGAGAAGAAAATCATGGCTCTGGTGAAGAGCACTGGTGATTACTTTCATGGGAATGCTGGGAAGGATGAAGGCTTACGATTGTTTGTAGTAGTACGAGACTTCTTAATAATGTTGGATAAGGCATGCAAGGATGTGAGAGATGCACAGAAGAAGCCAACAAAAACTGTGAAACAAGAAACTTCTCGAGGATCATCTTCCTCTGAAACTCGTCCACCACCTTCTGATTTTCGTCAGCGGCTTTTTCCAGCAATCGCGGAAAGGAGGATGGGTGACATTAGTTCAGATGATGAGAGTCCATAGATTCAAGTTGGAAGTGGTATTGAAACTATTGTCCTTACTAACATGTCCTTATGTAGCATAGCATAATCAATGACTTACTTTCTTTTCTTTTCTAATCTTGAAGGGAATTATTGATCACTGATATTTGAATGTAGAGTCATGGTTTTGTTGGCTTACATTTGCAGACGGATGGTTACGTATGTTTCTTCATGAATGGTGGAAGTGGCATGGTATTAACACTTCTCAAACTAAAATATCATATGTACAGACCTGGTTGGAGCTGTCATCAAGCAATGCAATTACTTACTATCATCATTGTTGTAACCCACTGGGATTAGCTTCATAGTTTATGAGACAGCCATTTCTAAAGCATTATTTGTGTAGAGTCTTGATTTTTTTTCCCCCTTTTCACAATTCTTTATTCAATTTAATTATGTTGATGTATTTATGTCTTGAAAGGGGCAGGATGTAGCATGATACCTTTTTTTATGAATTTCGAATTATTTTTTAAACGTCTAGGAAAATGTTTCATTTTTATTAGTCGAAGACTGGAATTATGTGTGCGTTCTTGGATAACAATCGATGCCATTTGATTCAATTAGGTTTCTAGAGGAGCAAATGAAAGCTAAAAATGTGATAAATTAAGTAATTTAAGGGATTTTATGGAAAGAACTAATTCATAAGTAATTCCTTATTAGTTTAATTAGAATTGTGAGGGTATGAAGGGGAATGATGATCCTGTCTGCCTACGTTCGTCTACCTAAGCAATGAGCTATTGAACTAATTATGAGCATCCCAAATAACTCAATTCTGCTGGCATTTTTTTAATTATTATTATGATATGAATTTTATGCATTAAATATAACAACTAGCTTTAGTTTTTTTCTTTTTCTCTTTTCTAATTTATGATTTAACACAGAGACTAATTTATCAAAATGAGCAATTATTAACTATATTAAAATTTATTACATATAAACAAATTAAAACTAGACGAAAGTACCCTTGAGAAACTATATTAAAATCACAATATAATATTGTTTGCAGGTCATTTTTAATATACATCTTGCTATGCAAGGTATATGGTGTACTTGGTTCATCTCAATCATTGATTGTGTTGAAAAATATATCAATGACTATGATCAATGACCTGTAATCTGTTGTTTTCTTTTTTTCTTTCAAATTGCACAACTGTATAAATATTATCAATTAAAATTTATAAAATTTTTAGCATTCACAATTTTTTCATAAAAAAATAATATTTTTTAAAATATTATTATATGTAAATATTATCCAATTAAAATTTATAAGATTTTCAATATTTTATTTATGAAAAAATATCGACCGATATAATTTTAATTAGTATTATTTTAATTGATATTATTTACACAATTGTACCACTTTTAAAAAATTGCGATATATGGTTAAAAAAATGATTGGACGACCTTGGCCTCGACTAAATCACTCACACGATGAAAAATTGTAAGGATTTTTTTAAAAAATATTATTATGTGTAAATATTACCAATTAAAATTTGTAAGATTTTCGAATATCGGCATGATTATTTATCAATGTAAAAAAATATAAAACTAAAAAAAATAAGAAAACCTATAAAAAAACTTTTAACAAGTAAATTTTAATTGATATTATCCTAACTTAATATATCATTTTAACAAAGGCCTTGTTTGCAAAGGATGAGATTCTCTCCTATTATTTACTAATATAAAAGTAGAGAAAAAGACAAACAATTATAACAAGACTTACCATTATTCATGTAGAGTTATTAATTTTACTTATGTCATTTTCTCTTATAATATAACATGACCTTCTCTAAATACTAAGTAACATGATAGGATCTTGATTCGTGTACAAATAAATTGTGGAAAAGTAACAATTGTAGTTATAGTATAGTATACGTTACTGTAAACATAGAGAACAGGAGTTACTTAACAGCTAAAAGAAAAAGTGAGAGAAAGAGAAAGAAGACGTAAAATAAAGGGTGGAAATTAAAAGTTTGTAAGGTCTGTAAATATTTTTTTTCTATCCTTTAATATCATGTGGCTCAATTGACAACCCAAGCTACTATATAAGTCGATTTTACATGCAATATAGTGTAGGGGTTTGAATAGAAATTAATGCCAAACCCAAAGGCAAGATGTGGGAACTTCTTGTGAGAGATAAAAATTAAAAAGTCAGAGAATTTTAGAGAAAAAAAAATGGGAAACGTTGGTAGGGGATGCTCAAACCCCAATCTTTCCTTGTTTGATAGGATGAGATTCTCTCCTATTATTTACTAATATAAAAGTAGAGAAAAAGACAAACAATTATAAATGAGATATAATTTTATCTTTTGTTTGACCAAAATTATTCATGTAGAGTTATTAATTTTTTTTAAGATCAAAATTCTCTTATAATATAAAATGAAAATAATTAAATACTAATAATAACATGATAGGATCTTGATTCGTGTACAAATAATGGTCAGTGTGGAAAAGTAACAATTGTAGTTATAGTATAGTATACGTTACTGTAAACATAGAGAACAGGAGTTACTTAACAGCTAAAAGAAAAAGTGAGAGAAAGAGAAAGAAGACGTAAAATAAAGGGTGGAAATTAAAAATTTGTAAGGTCTGTAAATATTTTTTTTCTATCCTTTAATATCATGTGGCTCAATTGACAACCCAAGCTACTATATAAGTAGATTTTACATGCAATATAGTGTAGGGGTTTGAATAGAAATTAATGCCAAACCCAAAGGCAAGATGTGGGAACTTCTTGTGAGAGATAAAAATTAAAAAGTCAGAATTTTAGAGAAAAAAAAAATTGGAAACATTGGTAGGGGATGCTCAAACCCCAATCTTTCCCTTCTTTGATACTGGAGCCTTAGGTGCTCGGGCACGAGCGCTTGAGCTAGCGTCCACTGACACAACTCAAAAGAAGATTGTTCCTTGCACGTGCATTCTCTACATATTGCTTACATGTATAGATAATGACAGTTGCGCATATACTTTCTTTCACATATTTCACATGCATGATTTGGGGAAATTCCATTAGTGTGTTAGTTATGAGTAGATTGAAATTACTAATAAAATTTCTCCAAGTCACTTCTTACATGATATATGTAAAAGAAACCATATATGCAACCATAATTATCATACATATATATCTTCTATTAGTTTATGAGCCCTTTCTTAATCAATGTAAAATTTCAAGAATTAACAAAAAAAAATATTTTAAAACAAATATATGTGGTATGAAATACATGAGAAATGCATATGCACAAGTAACATTTTTATTTGAAAAATATTTGAGAAAAAAACTATAATAAGATAACTTGATCGATTTATCCGCAACGGGACGATATATGCATATTGTTGAAGGTTAAGCTGAAATCCGAAACGTGAAGCTGAGAATGAGATTGGGCAAAGTATTTAGGTGAAGAAAGACGCGAAATCAGATATGATGCGAACGCTGAGGTCATCAAAGGGTACATCACCTACTGAGTTGAAGCTCAAGCGGTGATAATAGGTGTTGTCGAAGGTGAACTGAACTGTGACTTTACCTACTGAACGGCAAGGTTCTGAAGGCAGTGGTAAAGATCTTTGGTCACTAAGAAATGTTGCAAGGTTCATTTGATATGGTCACTTCCCCTACTCCTTGGTAAATGGTAATGGTACCCCATCTCAAAAACCCCCAACTCACCACCTCTCGGGCGCCACACTCTACACAGCTTCGTTGCCGTCCATCAACTCGTCCGCAACTTCCATGGCTGTTTTGTTTCATCCAAATACAGGCAAATTTGAACTTTGGCCAAATTAGGTTTTTTAAAATTACACAAATTTTGATAAATATATGCCAAAATAATATTTAAATAAACATTTTAATTATCAAACTTGTCAATGCTGAATATAATAATATAATTTTTTTTCCTAACTTAGCTGAATTAGTTAGGAATTTTTGGTTTTGGAATCCCTATGCCATAATCATAGGATGATATATAGCTTCGGGTTAGCGATGGTCATTGATCATATCTTATTACAATCTATATGATCATATATTTGATCATATAGAGGACGAAGCAAATAAAATTTCAAAAATAAAAAGATTTGAAAGGAATTGTCACCAATTTTATTAGATAGAAAAAAAAATAGAAATTCTTTAAAAAAAAAAGATAGAAATCTAATCTATCACAATAGAGTTACGTCTGGGAGTCAGTCGTATACAAAAAATAGTGGAGATTGAATCACAATGCATTTTTGATACATTCGTCTGAAAACAGTTATCATAAATTTAGTTGTACAAATTAAATAACTTAAATATATTAAATTTATCCCATAAAATAAATAAAGATAACTGTCAATAGTCACAATATTTATAATATCAAAAAATACAAATCACAATATTTACAAGAAGAATAAAAATAACACAAATTAAATATTTACAAATCAGGAAAACATAAAAATAAAAACCAAAGACTAAATGTTGAAAAATTAATTTTGGCTTATGTAGAAAATAATTCATACTCTTACGTATTTCTTTGTGCAATAAAAAACTCAAAATTACATAATTTTTTATAAAATAAATGTGGGTTTGTTAATTTTAATTAATAAGTAAAAAAACTTAAGATGTTCAAAAGCAAGTGATTAACAAATGATTAATTTAAACAAAATCACATGCCAATCAAGGGCGGAACCAAAAAATTTTAATAGAGAGGCTAAAACCTATACTATCATTGTCAAAGTATATCACAATTTCATATATACAAAATATTCACAATAATGTTTTAACTATAAGGATTCATATAATGTAAGTAAATAAACAAAATTAAACAAAAAAAAAACTTACCAAATATGAAGCTCATGCTCTATGGTCTATTATGGAATAGAAATCCTCCATAATCATTTCTGCATTGGAAGTCTTTACAATATCTTTTTCAATGTAAACAACTAAATTATCGGCCAAGAACCCATCTTCAATTCTATTACGAAGTCTTCAACTCGTCGCTCAATCCCTATTTGGCGGTGGCTTTGGGGTGTTACTCTGTTTGCTTAGTTTCTTTGAAAGAATGAAGTGTACTCAAATATTTAATATATTTGGTAAGATATATGTTGGCTAATTTTGATACCTGTTGGTCATTTTCCCTGTTTTCATACATATTGTAGATTGTGTTTATATATTGGCTAATTCTAATATCCATTGGTTTTTCCCTTGTCTCACTCAAATATAATATTTTATCTTCTAAAAATGTTTCTTAGTTTTAGATCATTAAGTGTGTGTTTAAATTAAAGTTTGTAAATTTAAATTGGTTATGAATGAAGAAGTAAATATGGGAAAAGAAGAAAATGAGATGAGGAAGGAAGAATTAAGGTTGGAATTGTAGTTAGGGTTTGCTGTAAGTTAGAGAGAATGGTAATGTTTTTGGGACATTTCTAATATATACCCTCCAAAGGAGGGTATATGATACACCAAATCCATTTTAATCGTTGATTGTGTTAAGAAATATATCAACGGTTATGATCAACGACCTGCAACCTATTGTACTGTTCATTGTCATTGCTCATCACCCGGTGAAAATACTGTTCAGGCTGGGAAAAAATACTGTTCATGTCGGGAAAATTATTGTTCATGCTAGAAAAATTATTGTTCATGCTGGAAATTACTGTTCATGCCGGGAAAATTCTTGTTCATGCCGGAAAAAATATTGTTCACGCTGGTAAAATACTGTTCATCACTGAAAAAATACTGTTCATAACTGAAAAATGTACTGTTCATAGTTGGAGTTACTGTTCATACAGTTATTATTTTATTTTTAAGTTGCATAACTGTGTAAAAAATTATCGTTAAAATAATACCAATTAAAACTATACTAGTCTTTATATTTTTTCATAAATAATTGTGCATATTAAAAACTCTACAGATTTTATTGTATGTAAATATTATAAAATCTGTAGAGTTTTCAGTATGTACAGTTATTTTTATGAAAAAATATAAGGACTAGTATAATTTTAACTGATATTATTTTTACTTGTATTATTAACACAATTCTAATTTTTTAACAGTAATAGTTTAAAAAAAATTTTAATATGCTGATTATCCTGGGTGGGCGTAAGGCCTACACATGTGATAATGTCTGCCTAAAAAAATAGGTTTAAAAAAAAAAGATGCAACCTGTAAAAACAAAAAAAAAAGTTTAGGTGTATGATACACCCAAACTTGGCAGGGTGCATAGTAGCACCTGTCATGTTTTTGCAAGTTAAGACTTGCTGCACATTGGAGAAGAAAGGGCTAGGAAGAAAAAGGTGGCGTGGGACTCAGGTGGATGACTCGTGGCATAAATGAATTGAGTTGTCATCCAAGTGGCAAGCTAATATAGAATGTTATTTGTCACTTCACCACTTAACAGAGATTAGATAACCGTAGAAACTAATTTCACTTGTCTAGAAATTTAAAAAAATAAAAATGAGGTCAAAAATTTTATACGGACCAAAATCATAAATAAGTATATTTACAAAGACTAAAAAGTTAATTAAGCCTATTTATTTTATTTCTGGCACTTACGAGAAGCTTGACCAGGATTTAAGGGTTCGATTTCTTTTTTTAGAGAAAATTCTTTTCTGTTACCAACAAACTACCACATTAAAAAAAGGGAAAACTTTTAAAAACTTTATATACTATACGTGATATGTATTTTGATTATGTTACTTTAAAAATGTGTAAAATGGACCTGTTACTCTTTGTGAATTGTGCATAGTGCTACAAAATAGTAACAGACATTAAATTTTGGATGAAAATGTGTACGTGCAATGTACGTGCACGTCTCAAGCTTTGAATATCAAACATTGTCCAATTTTCGCACATGATATGCATGTGGGGAGTTCTTCTCCTTCCTCTCACCCAATTATAAACCATTGAACTTCATAACTCAACTGTCTGAACAACATTGAGTAACAATTAAGGGAGTAGAAGCATCCATCGTTTAAATATGATTTTGATTAAATATCCTTTATTTTTTCAAGGTTGTTGCAGTTGAAGGTGAATAGGTTAGAGGAAGAGAGAGCGAAAGAGAATGACGAAAAAGAAGACGAGAAACCAGATCTGGTGGTTTCCGATAAGTAGCGAATGCCAGAAAATGACAAAACTGGTGGAGAACGAAAAGAGATCGAACTAGCCAATTCTAAACTAGAGATTCACTAGCTTGATGAGAGCACCACAAACACTGATAAGTTGTTACCAACAATGGGTGATGATGATAAGGTAATGTATAAGATGACCAACAATTACTTATACAGTCCAACGATTGCTCCTTAAATCGAAATCACGATCTTGATGGCACACACAATTTCTCCCTCAATGACAATAATTTAGTTTGTAGGATTGAGGAAATGAGGGAAATAGAAAATTAAAGTAAGTTTTGAGAGCGAAATTAGAGTAAGTTTGCAGGATTGAGGAAATGAAGGAACATTCCCTAATTACCCTTAACAAAAATTGGAATTCGTTTGTCAATTACAACTTGAGACGTGCACGTGAGTGACACATGTTCATTTTCATCCAAAATTTAATGTTTGTTACTATTTTATAGCACTGTACATAATTCGCAAAGTAACAGATCTATTTTACACATTTTTAAAGCAACATGACCAAAAGACATATCACATATAGTAATGTGAATTTTTTTAAATTTTCCCTTAAAATAATAATAATACCAACAAATTGGTTTTCTAGTTTTCCAGTAAGTTTATTTAAATAATCATAAGTGTAATTTTATTTTACAACAAAGTGAGCTTAATGTTATGAAGCAGGATTCTGGGAGAATTACTTACTGTGGCAACTAAACTAATTTGTTGCACGAAAAACTTGCGCCTATATTAGTCAACAAGACCTTCACCCTGGACAAATGACAGTGAGAGAGACATTAGATTTTTCAAGACGCTGTCTGGGTGTCGGCTCATTAGACAAATCAAGGTACTTTACATTTTATTCTTTTTACTTTCTCATGTGCTTATATTACCTTATTAGATGAGTTTATTTTGTATTTCAAGTCTGAAGCGTGTCAAGCACTGCCCTTAAGGATTATTTCGGTATAGACGAAAATCTCCCAGGGTACAACAGACTCTTCCTGTTTGACAGGATCAAAGAACTGCAAGAGACTATTAACAGTGAGTAACCCAGACGAAGAGAAGGAGAAGGTGTAGAAGAGCAGAAGAGAGAAGCAGAATTCGGGTAACCAAAACCACAGTATGTAATCAGAATTTATAGAAACTAAAAGGAGCCGTTTAGAAAAAAAAGACTGTTGGCAAAGTAACGTTAGAAAACGAATCTGGCTGTTGAAAACTAAATGGCCGTTTAGAAACTAATTATCTGCTTGTTAAAAACTAATTGGAACGTTAGAAAAACAGATTTGCCCGTTGGGAAGACTAAGTCAAATTTGACTTCTTCAAAAATCTCATTTTTCGGGTAAGCTCAAAAAAATAATTAAATATTTGACAAAAGATCTGGGCTTCATGATATCACGCGCAGGGGGGGCAAATCGAGGATTTGCACTAGCCATGAGTTTTTCAGCCCAATCTTGTGTGCACGAGCCCACCACTTTATTTGTTTCTTACAAAGCTCAAAACACAAGTTGAAATATAAACTCTTCAAAAACTTACTTCCAACCAATGTGGGACTTATTCTTTTGAAAATACACATTTCACAACAATCCCCCACAATTTCAAAAGAATATTTAAAATAAAAATAAACAATAAATAAAACAGAATCTGGGTTACATCATCACTGTAAACGTTTTCGAATCTGGTGTCTTCTGGACTATGAACCAGACCTAGATAAATAAGACTCTAACTTACAATGTAATTGGTGAAGGTTAAACTTCTATGAACCAAAATATTTTTCGTGTAAATTAGAATCTCATTTGATCACATCTACACTCTCACTTATCTCTTGTGTTAACACTATTTTGCACTTTTCGGCCATGCGCATGTTTGGTTGTTCATGAGTGCTCTAGAGACTATGTCATTATCTCATAGGAGCGGCCCCACTCCACACTCATATAGGTGATTTCATCAAGTGTATACTGCACTTTATACACCACCCATAAGGGATATGAAATTCATTAAAAGCATATAACTTATCCTCACAATAAATGCAGTCTAGCACTTCTCATGCTTCTCACACCATAGGAAGGGACAGACACAGTGCTAGCAGTACTAACAAGTGACTTGTTATTACCCATATGAACTTCTTTCATGGGATCTCCACTCATAAAAGTCGGGTTACCATCACTGTTAGTTTCAAGTTGGCTTAAGTCCCATTCCCCTCGATGTGGTATATATTAAATTCCTTCCCAAAGGCTTAGTCAGAGGATCGGCCAAGTTCACTTCTGACTTCACATAATCAATGGATATAATTTCATCTTTCAACAACTGCTTTATCACTTCATGTCTCAACCTAATGTATCTGTTTTTACCATTAAAGGTTTTATTACTTGCAATAGATATTACCGCCTTGTTGTCACAATGCACAGACACAGAATGGGTTGGTTTTATTCCTAATGGAATATTTTCTAAGAAATTTCTCAACCACTCGGCCTCATTACCAATTTTTTCCAGAGCAATAAACTCTGACTTCATGGTGGATTTTGCAATTATTGTTTGTTTGGCTGATCTCCAAGTCACTGCACCACCACAAAGGTGAACACATAGCCACTAGTGGATTTAATCTCATTTGAATCTGATATCCAATTAGCATCACTGTATCCTTCTAATACAGCGGGAAATCCACTATAAACAATACCATAGTTCATAGTACCTCTCAAATATTTCATTAGTCTAGCCAAACCGACCCAGTGATCATTATTAGGATTATGTGTATATCTACTCAATCTGTATATAGCATACGCTATGTCAGGTCAAGTGAAATTCATCAAATGCAGCAGACTCCCAATAATCTGTGCATATTGAGACTGAGCAACAGGATCACCTCTGTTTTTCTTTAATTGAGTGTTAGCATCATAAGGGGTACTCACAGGTTTGACATCAAAATGTCCAAATTTCTTTAGAAGTTTTTCTACATAATGTTCTTGTGATAGTATTATACTATCACACTTCCTTATGATTTTAACACCTAGAATTACACTAGCTTCACCCATGTCTTTCATGTCAAATTTAGATTCAAGAAAACATTTTGTTTGATGCACTATGTCATGGCTAGTACCGAAAATTAGCATGTCATCCACATATAGACAAATAATCACACATTCATTATTTACTAATTTTGTATATACACATTTATCAACTTCAACAGAAGAAAAACCATCACAAATTAAAGTTTGATCAAACTTTTCATGCCACTATTTAGGTGCTTGTTTTAGACCATATAAAGATTTGAGAAGCTTACATACTTTATTTTCTTGTCCAGGAACTACACACCCCTCAAGTTGTACCATGTAAATTTCTTCTTCTAAATCTCCATTTAAAAAGGCTGTTTTAACATCCATTTAGTGAATAACCAAATTATGTATAGAGGCTAAAGCAATCAAAACTCGAATAGAAGAAATTCTAGTTACAAAAGCAAAGGTATCAAAAAAGTCAACATTTTGTTTTTGAGTAAAACATTTTGCTACTAGTCTTGCTTTATATTTTTCAATTGATCCGTTGGGGTTATATTTCCTTTTAAAAATCCATTTGCAGCCAATTGGTTTTGCTCCAGGAGGTAAATCTACCTAAACCCAAGTATTACATTTTGTAATTGAATTAATTTCAGAATTAATGGCTTCTTTCCAAAAAGGTGCAACAGGTGAAGAAAAAGCTTCAGAAACAGTTAAAGGGTCATCACCAACAAGATATGTATAAAAATCATTTCCAAAAGAAGTTTCTTTTCTTTGTCTTTTACTTCTTCTCAAATCCTCATATGAATCATCAGATAAATTTTGTACTGGAGCTTCAGAAATATTTTCTAATTTTAAGGGGAAAATATGTTCAAAAAATTCAGCATTTTTTGTCTCAATTATAGACTTGCAATCAAGCACATCACTTTTTAAAACTAAAAATCTATATGCAGCACTATGATCAGCATACCCAATAAACATACAATCAGAAGTCTTAGAGCCTATTTTTCTCTTTTTAGGTTCAGGTAACATCACTTTAGCTAAACACCCCCACACTTTTAAATATTTTAAGTTAGGCTTATAACCCTTCCATAACTCATATGTTGTTTTACCTATTTTCTTATAAGGAATTCTATTTTGTAAGTGACATGCAGTTAATAAGGCTTCACCCCAAAGGTTATCAGGTGCAGTAGAACTAATTAAAAGGGCATTCTTCATTTCTTTTAAAGTCCTATTTTTTCTTTCAGCTACACCATTGGATTGAGGAGAGTAAGGGGGTGTGATTTCATGAATTATTCCTTCTTTTTCACAAAAGTCATTAAATAAAGTGTATTCACCACCTCTATCTGATCTAACTCTTTTAATTCTTTTATTTAATTGATTCTCTACTTCTGTTTTATATACTAGAAACATATCAAAAGCCTCATCTTTATTTCTAAGTAAATATACTTTAGTGTATCTAGAAAAATCATCAATAAAAGTTACATAATATTTTTTACCACCTCTAGTCATAGTTTGTTTTAAATCTCCTAAATCAGAATGAATTAATTCAAGAACTTCAGTTTTTCTTTCTACAGATAAACATGATCTTTTAGTTATTTTTGATTCTGCACATATTTCACATTTATTTAAGCATGTATCACTAAAAATAGAAATTAATCCAAGATATTGCATTTTCTTAATATAAACAGTACTAACATGTCCTAATCTAGCATGCCACATATCAATAGAGTCAATCATATACGCAGAAGAAGTAGCATTTTCATTAATTTTAGCAATATTGAGTACAAACAGGCCTTGATTACAATAACCCTTCCCTACAAGGACATTATTTTTTGTCATCACTATTTTGTCAGACTCAAAAAATACTTTAACCCCAACCTTTCCTAGCAAGGCCACAGAAATTAAATTCGCCCTTATGCTAGGTACATGAAGCACTTCGTTGAGAGCTAAAGTCTTGCCAGATGTGAGTTTTAGAAGAACTTTTCCTTTCCCAAGAACTTCAGCGGTTCGGGAATCGCCAAGATAAACTTGTTCTTCTCCATCCCCCACAGAATTGTAGGAGGTAAACATATTTCTGTTTGCACAAATATATCTGGTAGTCCCAGAGTCTACCACCCAATCATTCCCATTGGTCATCAATAAAACTTGAGAAACGATCGCAGCAATTATATCATCTCCTTCGACCAAATTTGCGTTTGGCTTAGGAGGATTGTCATTTCTCTTCCTGTGTCTGCATTGAGCCGCCCGATGACCTGGCTTGCCACAAACATAACAGTTTCCTCCACTATTTTTGAAAATGGGATTATTCACTCTTGGCACGTAGTTTGGTTTATTGTAATCAGTCCTTTTGTTGGGTTTATGTTCGTACCTTTTCTTATTGACTTGTACTATATTTGCCCTTGAAGCCAATGCTTTTGCCCTTACAGCCTTGATCTCGTTTCTGTTCGTGTCCTCAATGATTATGTGAGTGATTAGATCAGCAAGGGACAACTGTTTGTTTTTATGCTTGAGTTGTTGTTTGTAGTCCTTCCAAGTTTGCGGTAGTTTTTCAATGAGCAATCCTGCTACGAATTCATCAGGCAAGGTGATGTTCTCAGCCTTCAATTCTTCTAATAGCTTGTGGTATTGGTTGATTTGAGTCTTGATATCAATTTCATCTGTCATCTCCCATCGGTAGTAGTTCCCAATGACGAACTTTTGTTTGCCAACATCCTCAGCGGTTCGGGAATCACCAAGATAAACTTGTTCTTCTCCATCCCCCACAGAATTGTAGGAGGTAAACATATTTCTGTTTGCACAAATATGTCTGGTAGCCCCAGAGTCTACCACTCAATCATTCACATTGGCCATCAATAAAACTTGAGAAACGACCGCAGCAATTATATCATCTCCTTCGACCAAATTTGCGTTTGGCTTAGGAGGATTGTCATTTCTCTTTCTGTGTCTGCATTGAGCCGCCCGATGACCTGACTTGCCACAAACATAACAGTTTCCTCCACTATTTTTGAAAGTGAGATTATTCACTCTTGGCACGTAGTTTGGTTTATTGTAATCAGTCCTTTTATTGGGTTTATATTCGTACCTTTTCTTATTGACTTGTACCATATTTGCCCTTGAAGCCAATGCTTTTGCCCTTGCAGCCTTGATCTCGTTTCTATTCGTGTCCTCAATGATTATGTGAGTGATTAGATCAGCAAGGGACAGCTGTTTGTTTTTATGCTTGAGTTGTTGTTTGTAGTCCTTCCAAGTTTGCGGTAGTTTTTCAATGAGCAATCCTGCTATGAATTCATCAGGCAAGGTGATGTTCTCAGCCTTCAATTCTTCTAATAGCTTGTGGTATTGGTTGATTTGAGTCTTGATATCAATTTCATCCGTCATCTCCCATCGGTAGTAGTTTCCAATGACGAACTTTTGTTTGCCAGCATCCTCAGCAGTGTATTTGACAATCATAAATTCTCAAATTTTGTTGCTTTCCTTGTATGAGCAGTAGACATCAAACAATTCATTAGATAATGTGGTTAGAATTGTGTGCCTACATACCTTATTGGCATAAGTCCAATCGTCAAGTGTTTTCTGATCAGTAGATGTGTCAGGCATTTGATCCGTGAGTGCAGTAGCGACGCCGTGCATATCTAGAATAGAGTAGACACGCTCCTGCCATCTTTTGAAATTTTGTCCTCCGAACATTTCGATCATGGAAACATCTGGGAATGGTTTGGCGTATGTAACTGTGGCAACAACAGGAGGTGGGTTTTGTGGAGCACCATTGTCGGACCCGTTGTTGGCTGAGAGAGCGGCGTTGTTAGCTGCGTTTTGTGGTTCCCTAATCCTTGAGATTATTGTGTAATTGAACCTGAAAAGAAACAGCAAACCCGTAAAGTCTGAAGCGTGTCAAGCACTACGCTCAAGGATTATTTCGGTATAGACGAAAATCCCCCAGGGTACAACAGACTCTTCCTGTTTGACAGGGATCAAAGAACTGCAATAGACTATTAAGAGTGAGTAACCCAGACGAAGAGAAGGAGAATGTGTAGAAGAGCATAAGAGAGAAGCAGAATTCGGGTAACCAAAACCATAGTATGTAATCAGAATTTATAGAAACTAAAAGGAGTCGTTTAGAAAAAAAAGACTGTTGGCAAAGTAACATTAGAAAATAAATCTGGCTGTTGAAAATTAAATGGCCTTTTAGAAACTAATTATCTGCTTGTTAAAAACTAATTGGAACGTTAGAAAAATAGATTTGCCCGTTGGGAAGGCCAAGTCAAATTTGACTTCTTCAAAAACCTCATTTTCCGGGTAAGCTCAAAAAAATAATTAAATATTTGATAAAAGATCTGGGCTTCATGATATCACGCGCAGGGGGGTAAATCGAAGATTTGCACTAGCCATGAGCTTTTCAGCCTAATCTTGTGTGCGCGAGCTCACCACTTTATTTGTTTCTTACAAAGCTCAAAACACAAGTTAAAATATAAACTCTTCAAAAACTTGCTTCCAACTAATGTGAGACTTATTCTTTTGAAAATACACATTTCACAACATATTAGTCAACAAGACCTTCACCCTGGACAAATGACAGTGAGAGAGACATTAGATTTTTCAGGACGCTGTCTGGGTGTCGGCTCATTAGACAAATCAAGGTACTTTACATTTTATTCTTTTTACTTTCTCATGTGCTTATATTGCCTTGCTAGATGAGTTTATTTTGTATTTCAATCAGTTTATAATCAAAATCTTAATAACAGATCTTTTAAGAGAAAATAAATAATTTTTTCCCTCAAAATTAATCAAAATCAAACATGCTACTACTCAAGTAAGTTATGAGTATTAATTTCTTTTGTATCATTTTGTTTCCCATTTTAACATTACAGTGGCAATCTGTGGAGAGGCTGGGTTGTTCTCATTGGGGATTCATATGATGAAGCACAAGCATATACTAAGAAACGTGCAAAAGTGGATGGTCGTACATTCATACCTCCTTTTGATGTCAAGGAACGGTTGGGATGGAAATTTTGCGCCAAATGCACGGTCCACTGCATCTGCACGCAATCTTTGTGCCTGTGGGGGGTGGTGGTCTCATAGCTGGTATTGCTGCTTATGTCAAGAAGGCTTCTCCACAGGTTCACTTGATGTCAAGTTAATCTTTTCTTTTTCTTCATTGTATGTTAATGTTATCCTTTATTAGAAGGAAAGACTATTGAAATCTATTGTACAATACAGGTGAAGATTATTGGGGTGGAGCCCACGGATGCAAATGCAATGGCATTGTCTCTGCATCATGGTCAGAGAGTGATTTTGGACCAGGTTGGAGGATTTGCTGAAGGTGTTGCTGTTAAAGAGGTGGGTGAAGAAACTTTCCAGATATGCAAGGAATTGGTAGATGGTGTAGTTCTCGTAAGCCGTGACTCAATTTGCACATCAATAAAGGTAGGATGTTTGTTTGTGAAAGTTTGAATATTATCAGGGTTCATAATGCTGTCTGGTGATGATTTTGAAGCAGTTTCCATATCCTCCTGTTAACTTATGATTTCTTGCTTCTTACGTTCACATTATATAATTGAGAAATATTTTTTCAAGTCAATGCAGTTCTGCATTGGAGTTGTGTAGATTGTTTGCTAAAACTGATTGTTCTGACGCTGGATTAAATTTCCAGTGGTATTTAATGTTCTTAATCAGGAGTTTTAGTGCAAAGTGAATGATATAATTGAGATTTGCTTGATGACTTATAAGCTTGTGACTTGTGAGTCAGCAGGTAATGTCAAATTTCAAATTGGTAGTTGGAGGAGGGGTATCTTGCGTATAATAGCCAGAATAATTATTTGTAGTTTGAGTAATCAAAAAATTATCATATCCTTTGTGTTTGTGTAGAGCTACGTTGCACTTGCATGCAGTGCAGTATGGTGCCCGTTTATAATCTGGTAATGCTTAAAATTTTTAAAAAACTAGGGTGCAGTTAACGTCATATATATATATATAAAAAAATAAATTATATATATATATATATGTATAATACACTAAAATCTTACACAATAAAATATGACAACATAGCATAAAAATTAAAACACATGAATTTCAACATAAAACATAGAAAAGAACTTAAGTTATTCAAACAAGACAACATCTACAATAAGAAATTACAATACTTAAGTTGTTCAACGTGACAACTTCTAAAGATGATTACAAAAATCAAACTCCAACAGTCTCAATTTCATCATTTCCTTGCCCATCATCAGTGAAAAGAACAGCCTCCAAATCTGGTTCATCAAGAGAGAGACTAGCAACTTCAAGAATCCCAGCTCCTTCAAATGGATCCCATTCATCTCCACCAATGTCCCACATTTTAGTCTCACCCTCATTATAGTTCTTATTCTTCCTTGAGAGGAGACGAAGATTTGTGTGGACAAAAACTAAATCTTCAGCTCTCTTGGGATTTAGCCTGTTCCTTTTCATGGAGTGGATAAAGGAATATGTGCTCCAATTCCTTTCACAACAAGAGGAAGAGGAAGGTTGTGAAAGGAGCTTCAAGGCAATGGTTTGAAGTTTGGGGATTGAAGCTCCATACATGACCCACCATTCCTTTGGTGTCAAGTCCCACCTATCTTGCAAGCAATCAAACTGGCTAAGCTCTTCTTCACCACTTGAGAATTTAACAAACTCTGAAGTGACCTCTCGCCTTTCTTGAGAATCCGGAAAGTAATCCTTCAGGCATTTGTTTCTCCCCATACAAATCTCATTGTCCTTATGTGGGGGACTCGTTTTGGAGCTTCCTCAAGCCATTGTCTACAATAATACCTATTATACAAAATATAAATTGTGATTACTATAATACAAAAACCAAAGTACATCTCTTAGATGAAAAAGTAAAAGAACTTGGAACTTGAAAGACTGAAAGTTAATTAAATTTACCTAGGATTAAGTGAATGAGCCAAGCAATGAAGAGGTGTGCAACTTTTATTCCATCTAGAAATTAGGATGTCAAACACCACTCCATAGAAGGATGAATGTTGATTCAACTCCTTTTCCTCATGTTGATAGATGGCTAGCTTCACTTGCTCAATCATACAATCCCATTTCTCATAAATCAAATGAAGGTTTGGCTTATCGGTGTCACAAGAACGAAGCATTTCATAGATGGGCTTTGTAAAGCTTAGAATATAATCAACTTTATCCCACCAAAGGTCATTCAAGATTGTTTCTTTCACAAGGTGGCACCTTTTGAACATCATCTTCTCTATAGTGAGACCATTCTTCACTAATGACCATAGATTGGAGACCATGCTTAATAGTTTTAAACCTTTTAAGCATTACAATGTAACAGAGGCAAATCTGTCTCAAGAATAGAAAGTAGCTTCGGATGCACAAATTGATTATACATGGCTAGCCTCATGGAATGATTCATGATAAAGTTCTTAATGAAAAAGGCATCATCAACAATGCATAATCCAATGACATTCAAAGATAAACACTCTCATTATTTGGATTATTTTTAGGAGCACAAATATTTTTCAAAGCAAGGTTCAAGGTGTGCACCACACAAGGTGACCAAAAGATATGAGGATAGATGGATTCAACAATTGCTCCAGCAGCCTTGCAAACAGGTGCATTATCAGTAATAATTTGCACCACATTTTGTGATCCAACCTCATCAATGGTGGACAAAATCAAATTAGCAATGTAATGTTTGTCCTTAAACTCACCAGAGCCATCAACCGCCTTCAAGAACATAGGTCCCGAATCCGATGCAGCCATGAAGTTAATCAATGGTCTTCTCTGTGCATCAGTCCAACCATCACTCACTATACTCACACCTTTTTCTGGCCAAGTGTCTTTGATGGGTTGAAGTAATCCCAATATGTGAGCTTTTTCTCTTTGCAACATTGAAGTTCTTATAGCATTGTAGCTAGGTGGAAGAAAACCTGAGAGAGTAGTATTTGCAGCATACGTGAATGAGCTAACAAAATAGGGATTTCTAGCCACATTGAATGGCAAACCAGCAGAGTAGAATAGTCTAGCTATTTCACATGACAAATGATCTCTTGCCTCATTATTAAATGCCTTTCCTATTGCACTCTCAGTGCCTCTTCTTCTCTTGCTCCCATCGAAGAGACATATCAACTCTTGGAGGGTTCAAACTTGTAGAGCCAGAGGGTAAAGGAACTTGCACTGGCTTTGCATTCCTCTCAATAGCCTCTCTTTCTATTTGCTTCATTTCTTGAAGATAGTCATTTAGCACAGCATTACATATGCTAATCCCATGTCCTTTTTCCCTCAGTAAATGAGATTTCACTCTAGAATAAGATCCCTTATAAATTCCATCACAAAAATTGCATTTCCAGCTTGCATTCCCTCCTCCTGCCTTTTTACTTTGCAATATAGTTACATAAACCCAAAGGGGACAATTTTTTTCAGCTATTCCAGTAGCATATTTGCTAATCAAAGAACTAGAAGAGCCTGTGCCACTACCAGACCCACTGCCAGACCCAAATCCACCAACACTAGCTGAACCTTGTGAAAACATTTGGAATAGAGTGAAGAGAACGAACTGAAGAGAGGGCTCTCAGCTTAGAGAATGGACGGACAGATCAGAAGGCAGAGAACGTACTGAACGGACGGACTGAAGAGAGAGCAGAGAACGACGAACTGAAGCTCGTGGACGGTCGTTCCACGCCGGAGCTTGGTCGCGCAGCTCGCGTCGCTCAGCTCGGGTTGCGCAGATGAGATGGAGCTAGGTCGCGCAAGCTTGGTCGCGCGCCGCCAACGTCACCGGAGTTGCAGTCGTTGACGTCGCCGGAGTTGCAGTCCCTGGAGCTTGGTCGCGCAGCTCGGGGAGAAGAAGAATGAGCTCTTGGAAGCTTGTTGAGACTCGATGGGAAGCTCGTGATGCAGATCTGAGATTAATGCCAATTGTTTGGCAAAAAACGACCGTGTTTGGCAAATATATGCTGGAGCCGTACCCAGCCGGTGGTGACGCCGTACCGAGCCGCACCGAGCCGTTCCCAAGCCGCACCGAGCCGTACCCAAATTCAAAAAAAAAAAAAAAATTTTTGGGGTACGTACCGTGCGTACCAACGCGTATGGTACGCGTCCTTTGTGTGCTTCAGAGGTGTAGAGTCAGTGCTGTTTTTGTTCTCTCTGTCTCTCTCTTGGTTGTTGAGAATTGGTGAAGTGGATTGGGGAGGGTGGTGGCAGTGGTATGAAGAACCTGTTACTTAACACCAGATTCATTTGGCTATCAGGTGCTTAATTAGTTAATTTATCATAGTGAATAAAAGGATGGCATGGTTTTTTTACATAGTGCTATAATTAGGTGAACTTGGCTGTTAACTATTCCGCTGTTCTTGGAGGCTGTCTGCTTTGTTGTTGACATGGACTGTCTCTCAGTGCAGAGCCTGTTCAATTGGTGAGTTGTTACTGGTCCAAATGTAGATCTTTTATTTGTATCAATGAGGCGTAATTTTCCACGTAGACCTTCGTTTGTTTTGTACATTGCATGGCAAGCACTGAAGAATCTATATGACTTGAATTATAGGATATTACGGTAGTGAAACTTGTCGCAGGACATGTTTGAGGAGAAACGGAGCATATTAGAACCAGCAGGTGCTCTTGCCCTTGCTGGAGCTGAGGCAAACTGGTTGTGGCAATAAACGGTGGGGCAAACATGAATTTTGATAAACTTAGATTGGTTACTGAACTTGCTAATGTTGGTCGTAAACAAGAGGCTGTTCTGGCAACTGTTACCCCAGAGGAGCCTGGCAGTTTCAAACAGTTTTGTCAATTGGTATGTTTATGCTACTTTAATTGACATTTCTTCTACAACAGGATTCTTCATATTTTAACTGACTATCTTCTGGTGTGGCAGGTGGGGCAGATGAATATCACTGAATTCAAGTATAGATTTAATTCCAATGACAAGGCTGTTGTCCTTTACAGGTAAGATCAGTTACACGAAATGCCTGATCATTTTTCTTCCTGTTTTTTTATCATTTTTACAAATCAATATGTTCCCAGAATATTGGCATCTGTCTGGCATGGTTATCTGTTGACAAGTATTGTTCTGAGACCCATAACATTTTTCCCTTTCAATATGTGTGCAGTGTTGGGGTTCACACTGTCTCAGAACTAAAAGCAATGCAGGAGAGGATGGAATCTTCTCAGCTTAAAACTTACAATCTCACAGAAAGTGACTTGGTGACCGTTCACCTGCGTTACCTGGTAATTATGTTGGCCAAAAGAGTTTCTTTCACAGTGTAGTTTATGTCTTTTTCCCTTTCATCAACATCATCCACAACTGCGAAACTATGTAAATACTAAACATACACTATCTAAGCTATTCATTTCTGTTCAACCTAAGCTTTTTTTTTCTGAGGACTAAGTTAGATCACAGCTGCTCATTGTGATTTGGTTGTCTTGTCTTGCAATTAGTCTCATTAAATTAAACATGTCACTTGCTCCCATGAACAGTTGGATAACTGATGCTGTGTTTGCACTGTTGTGCCAAGTTGACTTTGTTTTGAACACATTTCAGATGGGAGGCGGAGCAAATGTTCAGAATGAGGTTGTTTGCTGTTTCATCTTTCCAGAATGACCCGGTGCTCTGATGATTGGATTCCTTCAGTCCATGTTGGAATATTAGTTTATTCCATTACCGTGTGCAGGTGGGAATTTCTGGTTTTCCATTCCTTTAGTCTAAATTAAAACACATTGATTTCTTTTTCCTTTGATCAATGTATCTGATTGCCTCCTTATACTTCATGGCCAACAGGGTGAAACTGGAACAGATGTATTATTGGTTGGAATACAGGTACCAAGAAGCGAGATGGATGAATTCCATGATCGTGCTAACAGACTTGGTTATGATTATACAGTGGTGAACAATGATAATGATTTCCAGCTTTTAATGCGCTGATGATTGTAGCCGCTAGCCAGTATTATGATGTTTCAGTGGGCAAGATTAGTTCTATACTGTGCTGTAGAAGTAGACGCACAAGATAATACTTGTGTTTATTTCTGGAACAAATCTTAAATCCTGTATTGTTGACTGGTATTTTCATCTGCAACAGATGCAGTTATGCACCCCCTGGGAAGGTTCAGCTAGTTGAACCCGACTTAACTGTCATTCTAGTAGTGAAACTTATAAACCATATATTTTGATTGCATTATTTGCATTTACACACCTGCTTCAAATAATCAGTATAACACTGTATCCAATATGAACAACATACAACAGAATCTCCATATAATAAAAGCATTCATTCCTCATTCTCCCCTCTATCGCAAACCCGTTTCTTAGCTCAAAATAACATAAATATACTAACCAATTCATAAATCTCAAACATGAGGTTCAACAGAACCCTCTTATGGCTCTCTGGCATTGTAATTTTTCTCTTTTCTATCATAATTGTTCATTATACAACGCCTCCTTCCCCTACCGCTAGCACTGCCATTAATCCTCAAGATAGTTTCAATCAGCTCGGAATATTTAGTAAGAATATAAAGCTTAGTGGCGCTCAAGATTTCGTGTCTCTGCTAACAAGTATTGCGAGGTGGAGACACTGAAGGAGGCATAAGGACAAATGTGACAAGGCCAAATGAGCTTCTACGCTTATTCCAGACTATAATGTGACTCTTGTTTTCGCGGTTGACTTAAAGGGTTGTGCTAACTTTAGTAGTGTGCAGAAGGCAGTTGATGCAGTTCCTGAATCTAGCTCCGATACCACCCTTATCATAATCGATTCTGGTACATACAGGTTGTTTCTCTTTCTGAGTTTTTTTTTAATCAATTCCCAGTGCTTAATTAATTAAATCCTTACTTTTTTTTCCACCTAATAATGCTAATCACATACGAACGTATTCCTCACTTCACACAGATTACAACTAATTCTACATCATTTTTTACATACCTCTAATTAAAATACTTCACATAATTTTCACTGTCTAATTATAACTAATTTACATCATTTTTTACATATCTCTAATTATGTCACCTCACACAAATATGAAGTGATATGTATGATTATAATGTGCAACAAACATAACTCTTTTTCACCCTTCAATTTCATTTCTTAAATATTGAATCAAACCCATCACATTAGAACGTATTCCTCACTTCATATAGATTACAACTAATTCTACATCATTTTTTGCATACCTCTAATTAGAATAATTCACATAATTTTCACTATCTAATTACTACTAATTCTACAATACTTCACATAACTTTTACTATCTAATTACAACTAATTCTACATCAATTTTTGCATACCTCTAATTATGCCACCTCACACAAATGTGAAGTAATATATGTATGGTAATAATGTGCAACAAATATTACTCTTTTTCACCATTAAATTTCACTTCTTAAATATTGAACCAAACACAAGTGATGGGTTTGATGGAATTTTTCTTTTTGGGTTTTTAATTAATTTCCATTTTGTTGATCAGGCCCAAACATCCGGAACAAAACAGCAACTACAAAAATCCAAGCTAAAGATTCATTTCCTTTTTACAAAGCATCAACTTGCCATTTCAAGCCAAAACGGAAATCACAGAAATTCTTGGATACTGTAACTGTAACTTCACAAGTTGTTAGTTTACTTAGAGCCGCAACATGGCAAAAGAGATGATACCCAAATAAGAAAAATGGCATATTTGACAACATTTGGATATTTCGAAGTGTCAATGCTAATTAGGCTTATAAGAACTACATTCAGATTGAAAACAAAAAATTGAAACTTCAACAATCTCTTATCAGATGGAAACAAACGGAAGATGATCACTATTCACATTACAAATCGAAAACCTAACTAACTACTACAAATTATCCAACAACCACGAGGAAGAGGATCATCAAACCCCATTTAAAACTACCAAAAAAAAAAACTAAAAACTAAATCTGATAGTGAATCACGTAAGATAAACAAAATCCCACCAAATTTAAGAGTCATCGTCAGCACCAGCAGCCTTCGAAGAGGTTCCAGTCTTCTTCGGGAGTAGCAGGTTGTGAATATTGGGCATCACACCACCATTGGCAATGGTCACATCCCCCAGAAGCTTGCTCAGTTCCTCGTCGTTCCGAACCGCCAATTGGATGTGTCGCGGCACAATTCTAGTTTTCTTGTTATCTCTCGCAGCGTTTCCCGCCAACTCAAGAACCTGAACAAGTAACACAAAATTCCAAACATTTGAGTATCTAAGCAAAATTCAACGAGGAAAACAAATGATTTTCATTTCAAATTAAAGGAAATTGTTCGAAAACAAAAAATTGGTAAACTTCAACCACAATTTCGAAACATAGATTCAATGGCACAGCAAACACGCAAAACAAAATTCCAAACATTTGAAACCCAGACTTAGGAAAATTCAATGAAGAAACGGATAATTTAATCCGAAACTGTAGAAATTGCTCATAAACCCAAAGCTAGTCGCTGATAAGGAAAATTGAGCATAATTTCAAAACCCTAGGATCATTGACATTGCAAGTATAAAAATTCCAAACAATAATAACCACAATTCGGTAAAATTCAACAAAGAAACAAAAAAGATTTCATTTTAAACTGAAAGAAACTGCTCAGAAACATAATAAAAATATTTCATTTGACCCCAATTTCGAAACCCTAGATTCAACAACGAACACGTTAACAGAAGTGAACACAAATTGAAAGCGGGTAAGGAAGATTGCCTCGGCGGCAAGGTATTCGAGGACGGCGGCGAGGTAGACGGGGGCTCCGGCGCCAACGCGCTCGGCGTACTTTCCGGCCTTCAGGAAGCGGGCAATACGGCCGACCGGGAATTGCAGGCCGGCTTTGCTGCTCCGTGAGGTGGCCTTCTTAGCGGCGCCAGATCCTAGGGTTTTGCCTCGACCGGCCATTGATGCGGTGGTAACTCTGGTTCTGCAGAAACGGCGATGTGTATAGAGAGAGAGAGAGAGAGAGTTCCGACGAGTTGTTAGAGAGAGTGAGAGAGCGAGGCGAAATGAATGAAGAAGGTTCAAGTGGTTGCGAGATACATATATAGTGGGTTGGATTGAGGTTCAGCCAATGAGATTGAACGACTCGGATCATGAATAGTGACCGTTGGATTGTGTTGATGATGGACGGTGAAGATGGGCTTGAGATAGATCCCTCTTACATAAATGGAAGACTGTCGCCGTGTCAGCGGGGAGTGAATTGACGAAAATGGCACAACTTTGGACGATTTGCATTTGATATTTAGAATATTCATACTTAGATGAAATATTTTAAAATTGGACATTCAACTCGTAAGACTTTAAGCTTTATTTGAATATTTAATAATGAGTATAATAAAATAGTATGGATATTGAATGGGATAAATAAGAATATAAGTTTTATATCATTGTATAAATAATTTATGATAGAATAGAAATAAATTTCCATTCTATTGTTTAAAATAATAAAGGAACAAAATGTAATAATAAGAATTAATAAAATAAAAATTTCATTCTACCCCAAATTCTTTAATTTGAAGGGAAAAAAGTAGAATATGAAGTGAAATAAGAAGAAATGAGTTTCTTCAAATGCCATTCAATTCTATCATTATTTGTAAAACTCAAATAATAGAATTATACACATTTTTATCCAATTTCATTATTTACCAACAATCCAAACAAAACATATGTCTCAATAGGTTTAATAGACTAAATTGATAATTGAATTCGATATATATAATAAAAAGTAATTGAATCAAAGACACACTAGTTTATGATATGATTGATGGAGCCTTATAGAATGCTCCCATTAGTCATGGAGCATGGATGCTCACTTAAAATGCCTTATAATCCTTGTAGCATTGTTTTCATATTTTAGGAGTCATTTACAATGTTCCTATTTAAGTTTTGAGCATCAATGCTTAAACCAAAAATACATGTTAGAATAGGTAAAAACCTTTGACTCTTTTTTCTTTCTCTCTAACCTCTTCACTTTCACTATTTTTCTCCTTTTCCACCACACTCATGGCAGACGGTACTGTTTCCATCACGATGGCTAGGCAGAGGCTTCCGACACTAGTGGCACGCGGAGGAACGACGGTTGCTGGCGCAGTGGTGCCCATTCAAGGTCGCGAATCAGAAGGTTCTGAATGTGGGTCGCAACGCGGTTAATGAAAGCCACAGAGGGACGGCAGCTGGGCGGCGCAAAATGCACCTGCAACAGAGTTGTGAGCTGGGTCACTGCGGTTGACGGCGCGGTGGTGGTCGGTGGCTATGGCTATGGGGGTCGCACGCGGTGGTGCGGTAGAGAAGGCTGTCGGGCATGTGATGGAGTCTCTATTCCGTGTTGGCCTAGTGTGGTGCGCGAGTTGACGATAATGGCTTTGCAGGTGAGGCGATGATGGATTTGGGCCGAAGAGGGGTGGTGGTTCATGTGTGGTTGCTGGGGTCGCACGCGATGGAGGATGGTTGTGCAGAACGGCGAGGAGAGCGGCAGTTCTGGTCGGTGGCGGTGGTTTTCCAGATCTCCGATAAGGGTCCTGGAAGGAGAAGGAGAAGGAAAGAGAAAGATAAGAGAAAAAAATAATGATGAAAAGAAAAATAACCTGTGAATCAGGTTTCTTATAACAATTATTAGCCATAAATGTGTTATAGATGTTAAATTCTTACAAATCAATGGTTAAAAAACATTGAGCATCCATGCTCCAAACTCCTTTAGGAGTATTTAAAACGTTGCCCATATATTTAACCCTTGAATTGTAACTTAAATTCATTTCATCCTCCATTGTGTGGGAAAAATGAATTCCCATATAAAACCAGAGTGTTTTAACTTTTAAATTTCAATGTGAACATCGAGCTTAATGATAATTTCATAAAATGCAGTTATTTGTGTCATATATTTGTGTTTTATAAATTGCTTAGTCCTTGTTCTTAGGCATAAATAGAAGACTTTAGCCTCATATTCAATGAATTGTTACTTAATTCAATTGTGATCAACATCGAGCTCCAGCCGGGTTTAAGTCAAGTCTTCATTGAAGTGGGTTTCCTGAGCTCCGAAATCAAGTTTGCCATCCTCTGCCCCCTCCCCCACCTTTTTCGCGACTCATGCTCCTGAGCTTCTCCTTTGTTCCTTTGTAACCTGCCAAAACAAATCTATACTCTCAGCAGGCATTCCTCTGAGGATCCATATGAGCATTATGATGAGATATGAACACAAATATTTAATGAACACTTTGACCCACACCTGAGAAAAAAAATTCAATAATTAGGGCACTGACCAATGAGACTCTAACATTATTGAATATGGTTTTCGACACTAAAATCAAAGGCATGAAAATGCAACCACTGGTGAGATTCTGGCGTTGTCGACCTCGCTGGACTTAGTTCAGCAACAACCAAATTGCTGGCAAGGTGTTATGCCACGATGCTTCCTCCGATGCAGGTGTCATCGACGGTGGCGATGATAGGAAGAAGAAGCATAACACTATAGCTGCTAGGTTTCTCAATCGTTTGGTGCAAAGCGGACAAAAATGAACATAAAGGAACTAGTTTTGCAATTTAAACAAACTTATTATTTCTTCTTCTCCTAGTTACAAGTCACATATCCTAGCCCTTTAATTTTTAAATTATTTAATCAATGGTTGTTAGAAAATGAACATCGATGCTCCTCAAGTGTTTGGGAGTATTGAAGACAAATCCATGATTGATTAAACTGGCCAATCTGCTTTGAATTATGAAAAAATAGTTTCATGTACACAACCAATTAGAATTTAGAAAAAACATTTACAATGCTCCTAAAACTTTTCAGCATTCATACTCCGTTTACTTTACCTGCAATGATCGGTTGGTCAAATGTAAAAACTAAAAATTTCTGACAATACTTTATCATTGACATCATGACCATTTTGTGTCTTTTTCCTCATTTTTTCTCTCGCCAACAACGATTATGCCACTTACGCCAGAGCCAGCTACGAAGTCGAGAAGTAGGCAACAAAGTAGGCGTCTTCTCCTCTCCCTTGGTCAAACCTCTACCACGTCAAGCTTGTCCGGTGACAACAGTGCTCATTGGTATCGCAACTCCCTGTTCTCACACTGCCAGTCACTGTCCTCATTCGACCTCTCTATCGTATCAGGTCGACTAACAGTAAGCGGTGGCGCGGTGCTAGTCAATGTTCAAAATTGCACAGTTATGAAGCCAGCAAGGAGGTCATACCACGCCGATGAACACCCACAACCTCCATGACTGGTAACCCACCAAGTTCTAACCTCGACACCAACAACCCAGAACCTCCATGGCCGAACCAGAGCTCCAACTTCAACACATCAATGACCCAAGACGTGACCACCAAGCCTCCACTGCACACTCATCCTTGCTACTCCTTGAACAATTGCTTAAATGAAGCTTGCAAGAATCCATTGACTGAGCATTCATCCAAGACACAATCTTGTGGTACTGTAAATTATCTTATTGACGTGATGAAACATATTTTTCTCCCTAAGCAACAAAAATGAATCACCCTAGCATATCATTTTCTTAATCTTTCAGCATTTTTAGCACCGAAAATGGGGGAAAGCAACATATAGTCATTATTATTGTGAAGTAGAAGTAAAATTATCTGTGGGTCTTGATGTTTATTGGTCTTTACTATTTCCTCTATTTTATGTGGTGCTAGTGCCATTTCCTTGGACTTCCTAAACTTGAAATTTCTGAAGGTTGTGTTGATTTGAGGAGAGTAATGGGAGATTGAGGCTTAGAAAGAGGCTCAATTAGGAGGACTTTGCTTTTGGAAATTGGTTCGTAAGATCTATGGCTTTCGTTACAGTCGTTTTAGGACCTGATTCTACTTCATCACCACCAATAACACCAACACCACCAGGCTCAGACCCATCACGAGCAAGTGTTATTTGCCAGAACCAACACGCTTGGGTGACGATGGTTCTTCTGGGTGGTCAGAGCAGCAGCACCATGGCGAGGAATACGAGCATGGCCATTTGCATAGAATGGTGACTTGATTTACACAGTTTTGACGAGATATGCATTCTATCGCAAACAAGCTTTTAGTACTCTTTTTTTTTCAAATTAAAATTCATCACGTTATGTATCTTTGCAAGTGAACAGAGGAGGAGATGTAGTTTAGTTTACCAATAAGAATGTATTATAAAAATGTGACTGATTATGAAGTTTACCAATAATGAATGCTAGTCATGGATCTATTTTTTGATAATATCAACCGTTTGAGCAATTGGAGCATGAGTGCTTAAAATTTTTTTAAGAACATTTAAAACATTTCCTAGAATTTATGTGGAGAATTGAAAAATAAGGTGTGAGGGAGTTCAAAGTTGAACTTCCCACCTTTAAAATATCACAATTTCTTGGTGAAAAAAAAATGTCACTGAATAAACTACGAAATCATTAGAAGAATTCGATGCTTCTTGATCATTTGCGTGAACATACTTGCATGATTTTTCATTCTTTCTAGTATATAATTAGTTTAAAAAGTTGAGCTGATTACATTTGTGTTCATAAGGAAAAGAATTTAAATGAATTTACTTAAACTTAGTGGGGAGAAATAATTTTATTGTACAAGTGAAACTAATTAATAGGTGGTGATTTTTCATTTAGAAAAAGTGATAATATTTCAAGTATTAGATTAAAATTTGAATTTGATAAAGAATTTTTATATATAATTTCAATTAACGAGAGTCTGGAATTACCACTAAATCAATTATACCAATTTCTTACTTCAACTTAAATGGGAATTTAGGATAAAAGTCACGTTAAAGAATGTCAGACAAATAAAATATCCAAACATATTGAGTTGGCTATAAGCCCCTTTGAACTTTTCAAACGGGTTTACCAAGCCAAACACCCTCTATAGTCTAACTTGGTGGGGTTTAATTGTTTCAGTAATCTTAAAGATTCTTTGTTCATGTTAGGTTTAGGTTGGGAAAATTTTATATCAATGTAGATTAGATAATAAGTGGTAAGTAGTGAAGAGATTAAAAAAAAAGTGGTAAGTAGTGAAGGAATAAAAAATTTAATCTCAAATTCATATATTTAGTATTTTTTTAAAAAAAACTTTATTAATTGAATCATCTAGTAGCACTTTTAAATTGATAGTGAGAGATATCGAGCATGAGCTGAGAAGTAGAAGAGAGAGAGTTTCAAGAACATTTGAGGATGAAACATTAGTAATGAATATTATTGAAAGATGATGATCATTGTACTATTGAGTATTTATGGACACATAGTATTTCATTAATAATGAATACAAGACAGATAACTAATCATACATCCAATCATAATATAATGTTTAACTAATAACTAATTATAATTGAATTGTTCAACTAACATTAACTACCTTTCATCTCTCAGCACACTAATAAAAGGATGAGTTTTTCACTCCAAGTTTGTGCCTCGGTGTATAGAAGCCATTGCTTAAGACAACTTTGGTTAGACCATCATCCACCTGCTCAATTAAAAGAACATGACTCACATTAATGAGTATATGAACTACCTTGTATCTAAAAAAGTATAGATTAAGTTCGAAGTGTTTGATTCTTGTGTACAAAAATGTTAAGTCCCACAACATATTTAGAGTGAGTCGTGATAATAGACAATTAAAATTTATAAAAAAAATATTTATATTAAAGTCATTGCCAGTTTTTATTTTAAGAAAATAATTGAAAAAATCTTTTGATTTTGAAAATTAGTCTTTGCAAAGAGATTGAATTTAGAAGTCTAATTATGCACAATGAAGTATGAAGACTTAACTTCACTATACTCCTAATAAATACCTTATAGTTAGTTGTGTAAATTAATTAACAACCTTAACAATATTTATTTTACCTATTTTAATAGACAAAAACATAATTTATAAGATAAAAAAACTAAATTACAGAAACATTAATTTTGAAAGATTATTTTAGAAAGATTTTTTTTTGGTTAACACTTAAAAATATCTATTCTAAAGGTCCCAAGCCGAAAGGACTTGCAGCCCAAATGAAGTAAAAAAAAAACTAATCCAAAAACTCAATTTGTAGTAAAAAAAATAGCTCAGTTAACTAAATCACATCACAGAGAGTCAGAAACAAAGTGGCTTTGGTCTCTTGAAAAGGCAACTGGGGAAGGGTAACGGCAGGGGCAAGGATGGATGTTAAAAAATATTCAGTAAAAGGTCAAAAATTATAAATTATATTATTAAATATAAAAAAATTAAAATTAGTAAATAAAGATGTATTTATTTTTAAATTATTTGATAGGTTAAAATCAAAATGTATTATTTTAAATTAAAAGTAAATATATTTTATTTATTCACTTTAAAAAATATTTTTCTTTTATTATATAGAAAGATTTATGAATAAAATGAAAAAAAAAAAAATATTAATTTTAAATATTAAATGTATCACAATAATAGTTGTTCTTTACATTATAATTTATAGGTAAAATAAAGTTATATATATATATATATATATATATATATATATAAAGAGAAGAAAGTGAAGTTAAAAGTGTGAGTAGCTAGTAGATTTATTATATAAAAATTAAAAATTAATAAAAAAATGAGTTAAAATTATAATATCAATATATATAAAATAATCATAAATTATATGTCAAATACATATAAAGTATAAACTTTTTAACTTTACAATTTTTATCTTTAGTATAATTATACTTGACTTACTTTAAGATTAGTACTTATAATATTGACACCCTTTTTGTTTAAGAAATTATTCATATCTCTATTGTTTTGTATTTTCAATGAACTTTATGTAATGTTTATATATAAAGTAAATGATGTATATGTAATTTCGTAAATAAAGAAGGGTATTAGAGTGTAATAACAATATATAAAATTGGAGATATAGGTAAAATTTTTAAATAAGAGTGTCAATGTAATAAATACTAATTTTATAAAAAATAATGTAATTATTCCTTTATTTTTTAATCAATTTAATTTAATTATTAGTACTTTAAAAAATTAATGAGAAAAAAAAGGGTCGAGCCCATGCTCACCTCCTTAGATTCGTCCATGGGCAAGGGTGAGGCTTACAACAGAGACGGCGTTAGAGGGGAGTGGTGGTTTGTAGCAGTCGGTCGGAGGAAGACGATGGCTTTGGGAGACGGTTCCATTGGAAGCGGTGGCGTCTCAGTGAGGGTTATGTGGTTTGGGTGAGACGGACAATGGGGTTGGTTGTGGGCAACTAGTGGTCACGGTTGACACGTGGTGGTACGTGGAGATGGCAGATGGGTGTGTTGGTGTTGTAAGGTTGGTTCTATGGTTATTGAATTTTGAATGGCTGTATGAATGGAGGTTTTTCAGTGACTTTGTTCTTTAATGTTCCATTTCTCTCCCAATCTCCCCTCCTTGCTCCTCCTAAGCCTTGTAGATTTTTCTTATAAAACAAATGTGTATGTAAAGTGATGGAAGATGATGCCAAAGTATACGTGTAGGCAATGCCTGGTGTATGCAATGAAGTGGGTGCGATGTCATATGTGTGCTGTGTCTATGTAGTGACAATGATAGTGTCGTGCAGTAGTGTGAAAATGCAAATTCTAAAATTTATCCACTTGGAATTTGACACTCACTTTACATTTATCTCTTATATTGATATATAGTAAATTTATTTCATCTTCAAATAGAATATATTTTAATATTTATTCACATTCATATTGATATATATGATGTTCATTTGAAGTGTCAAATTTAGTGACATAAAAAATATTTTTTGTGAAAATGCAGAGTGTGTGTGAGTGTGAGCTATGTGAGAGAGTGAGAGTGAAAGTGCAAATATGTTCTTTTACTGTGAGCGAATGTGTGGGTGTATCTTGAGTTTGCAGATGAGATATATGAATTACTAAAGAGCAAAGTTAAAAGGCTTTTGAACAACTTAATTCATTTTGTTTATTTTTAAAAAATTGACTTTTTTTTTAAAAACCAAATAACTATTTAAACCAAAATAAGTATTGAAAATGGATCTAGTGTGCAAGGGATTTTTGAGTGCAAGTGAGTCAAGAAAATATTTTTAATTAATTTTTTTATTTTTTATTTTATTTCTTTTGGAATGGGATAAAGTGTAAAAGTTAGAAAATTAAACAAAATGACTTTGAATTTGCGCTCATAATCTTTATCAAATTTTGAAATTTTTATATTGGCCGAGACAAAATACAATGCTTACATTAAGTATCCTGATATTTGAAGAATAATTTTGAATTATGTTTAAGCTTTTACAATTGAAAACTATGGTTCCAAAATTTGCACAAAAAGATAGAAATGCATAATTTAAAAAAAAATTAAAACTTAGTTTGTGTTTGAGAAAGTTACGAAAATTTGATTATGCTTAGTAATCGATTATTGTATAAAAACTTTTTGTTATAATCGATTATAATCAAATTATTTTTATGTTTGGATATATTAGTTGAAAAGTAATTTTAAGCTAATTTAGATTTATTTTTATATATATAAAAAATCACTTTTATATATTAAAATTATTAAAATAAGTATAAAATGATTAAAATTATAAAAAATTATTCAAAAAAATAAAATGAAAAATTATAATATTATAATTTTTTAAAATTTATCAACGCACAAAAAAATGTAAACACCTAAAAATTTATATTTATATAATTTTATAATATTTTACTTTATATAATTAAGTTTTTTAAAATTTTATATAAAATATTTATAAAAATTTTTGTGGAAAAAATAGAGATAATACTAATTTATATCCATGTTGATCGTAATTTTGTCAAATATTAAATTATTAAAATAAGTATAGAATGATTAAAAAAATTATTTGATTTAAATAACTTTAAAGAAAAATAATGTAAGTTGAATCATAAAGAATTCTTCATATTATGAAAATAAGCTTTTAAATTTTTTTATAATGTATTGAATTTGGTAAAGAATTTTGCTTAAACATGTTTTTTTGCAAATAACTTTAAAAAAAAAATATTATTATAATAATTAATTTAATCACTGTTTGGTAATGATTAGATTAGTTTTTTTTTTGAAAAAAAAGCTATTATAATAGTATTTAATCATATTTATAAATCGAAAATACAAAATTAATGCAAAATAAAAAAATTTTAAAGCTAATTTTCATAATGCTGAGTGTGTATTTAGGAAAGTTGCAAAAAATTGATTATGCTTGGTAATCAATTATTGTATAAAAACTTGTTATTATAATCGATTATAATCAATTCATTTTTATATTTGGATGCATTAACTGTAAAGTGATTTTAAATTTATCTGATTCATTTGAATGATATAAAAAAGAATCGATTTTATGCATTAAATTACTAAAATAAGTATAAAATAATTAAAAAAATTATTTGATTAAGGACAAAATGGTATTTACATATCAAAGTGTAAGGAATAATCTATAAGATAAAATCATAAGTTTCAATTATCAGCAATATGAAAATTAGCTTTAAAAATTTTTTATTTTGCATTGAATTTCGTGTAAAACTTGAAGCTGATTTTGCCAAACATGATTAAACACATTACAACAGATTTTTTCTCAAAAAAAGCTAATCATAAGGTGAAACAAACACACCCTGAAGATTGAAGCTTATGATTTTAGCTTATAGATTATTCCTTACACTTTGAGGTATAAATACCATTTTGTCCTCAATTAAACAATTTTTTTATTCATTCTATATCTATTTTAGTGATTTAATGCATAAAAGTAATTCTTTTTTATATCATCTAATCGAATCAGATTAACTTAAAATCGTTTTTCAGCTAATGCATCCAAACATAAAAATGAATAAATTATAATCGATTATAACAAAAAACTTTTATACAATAATCAATTACTAAGCATAATCAAGTTTTTACAGCTTTCCCAAACACACACTAACATATTTTTGTTACTAAAGTTTGATCAAAATTTCGATTTAGAACTTGTTTGGGAAAGATTAATTCTTTCTCATTCAGCTATTTTTTTAGAAAAAATTTATTTTATAAAAAATCAGTTATGTTTGGGTATCTAAATTAATTTATAAAAAAACTTTTATTTTCATAAAAAAGTTATTTTAACACATGCTCATAATATGATTTTTTCATAAAAAAAAATTATTTTTTTAATAGATTTTTTAACTATACACTTTAATGAGAGATGCATTTTCATAATGACCCTTATGACTCTTCATTAAATATTATAAACAAAATAATTTTATATTTTTTTAATTTATTATGTAAAAATAATTTTTTTCGCACTTATCCAAACGAAATAGATTATCTTAAAATCACTTTTCAGCAAACATACCCAAGCAAAAATAGATTCTGATTATAATCGATTTTTACAATAATCGATTATACATACAATTAATTATCAACATAATCTATTCTTTTTAACTTTCCGAACACACTCTTAATTCCAAATTAAACATTGTGGGATCCACATGTGATCCTAATTAATTACGTAAGTTCCACATCAACAATTTCCATTAGTAATTTGGACTGTTAGACAAAAAAAAATCACATTGAAATGATTTAATAACTTTTAAAACGTAGTTAGAATAAAAAAATTTTAATACTAAATTAAAATTTCACTCGAGCGTTATGAACAGAAAAAGAGTTTTAGGCTTTTAGCCGATTGTTTAACCGGTACGAACTAAATGGGTTAGCATATTTCATAAAATTAAGTATATTTTTGTGTATTTTTTAAATTTTATAGTAAAAAATGTTTGAATATGCATATTATTTTGTTTAATGTATGCATAAATGATTATATATGCTTAAATTTTTTCATATATATATATATATATATTGTTATTTATATTTAATAATCAAGGTTTTCAACACATATTTATGATGATATTTAGCCTTGAATGGAAACGTTCTTATGGAAGCCCATAACCTTGTGGACTGGATGTGAGTGCCTGTGGCTTTCAGGCATTGGGTTTTCAGTTTTGATTGAAAAAACAGTTTAGCAAGCCCAAATGGATATCTGTTGGACTACACTTTTGGAAGATTGTTTTGGGCTGAAACTGTTTTATCGCTTCTAACCATTATATAGTCGTAGTGGGATTGGGTCCAAAATGGGTAGCTGTTGAGCCCATCAAGACTTATGTTATGTTTGGAATGAATTAAAATGAGAAATAATTGATTTGATTTGAATTAAATTGAATTGATTTAAAAATCAAATTTTATATTTGGAACTTAAAAAAAAAGAATTGAATTGATTTAGAAATCAAATTTTGTATTTGAAATTCATTAAAATGAGAATTGATTTGATTTAGTTTTATTATTTTACATTTTAACTCTTATGAGAGGTGATTAGAGATAATTATTAAAGGTAAAATAGTCTATTCATTTCAAATCAAATCAAATCCTACAAAATTCTATCAAATTTGATGAAATTTCTAAAACAAAAGGATTAAAATCCATGATATTTTAAAAATCAAATCATTTCCTATTTTTTAATATTCCAAACATAAAATTTAATTAAATTTTATTTACAAATCAAATCATTTCTTATTATTTTACATTCCAAACACACTCTTACCACCAAAACACACATCCCTTTATCATTGGACAGACCCCAAAAATCAAAATTTAGTAGATATAAACAATTAAGTAAATATTTTATTCATGGGAGTATTTAAATTAAATATGTTGTGGCATTAATAAAAGTCGATGTGAAAATAGCCACTGAAAAAAAAAAGTGCCTTGTTACTCATCCTGGGGCTCGAAAGCCCGGAATCAACCCGGAAACTATGAATAAAGGACAGTTTTGAACATTTACAAGTGGAGCTCACAGCATGAAATTCAAGTATTCAAATTTGTTAATATCCAATCTACAACCGGGATAAATAATTCGTGCCATATATGTTTTTCCAAAAAAAGAAAAGTGGGACAAGTTACACTCAACTGCAAGCACATAAGATAATGAGAAACTTGCAAAAGAGAAACTCTTGAAAAAATATATATATCTTGAAACTTAAAAGAATAAATAGTCAAATCTTTAGCACAAAATCACCACTTTTAAATAAATATGTTTTCTGTCACAGAAAGAAATATATGTTTTCAAAAGATATATTCCCAATTGTTGTTTTCAGAAAAACTGCAGCTCCAAATATTATGGAAGTATTTTTTTTTTTTTTGAGGGCTATGGTCATTGCTCCTCTGAAAAAAAGAATACAGACAAAAAAGGTTAAAAAAACATTTAAATTAAAAATTGGAAAAATTATTTTTTTAAAAGAAATTAGATCACAAATATAAAAGAATAAAATCAGAACTGAACACAAAATTATAACTTTATTTTCTTATTTTTTATATAATCTAAAATAAATTTTAAAAATCCTGGATTGGCAGAATTATATTTCTAAAATCCAATTCCAATTTTATTATCTGCCATAGGATATTCTAAATTATATGAAATTCTCAAATTAATTAGGTTGTATAAATAGGGACAACTATTTTGTTTTATCAAATTTTTAGGTAGACACGTAAATAATTGCGATATTTGTACTTATCTAATTCACGCTACTGTTTTATGAGCAAGACAGAAAAAACAAAGATTTTAGACAAGAGGAACATAATCTGAATGTCACAACGCGCATCACGTATTCACATTTAACAAGCCCATGTTCCTTAACATGAATCTTGATTTTTGAAGGGCATGGATGATACACAAGTCAGCGTACATAGGGACAATATTTTCAAACGTTGTTCCTACATGAATCGTCTAAAACTTCACCTCTCCTCATAAATTTTGAGGGTAAATTGAAGAGGGAGTATGACACAATGAGAACTAAATAATGAATACGATGTTTAGATAACCTTTTTATTTTTAAGGTTTTGTACATATAGTATACTTCACTTTTTTATTTTTAAAAATGACCTCTTATATTTTATGTTTTAAATTGAACAGAAAATGGTCCAAGGCGAGAGGCAAAATTGGGAGGCTAGCATGTGCTTGCATTTAATCAATGAATTGATTAATGGATTGCAGCACCACACGTCGAAACCATCATCAGGGACACTCTGTATGACACTACCTCATGTTTCACTCTCTGGCTTAGCTTTTGGACCCCCATCACTGTAATTTGACTTCAGATTAAGACAGTTAATTATGGCTTCAAACTCTAAAATCTTAGCTTTGTCTTAACCCTCTCTAGTTTTCTTGCTACCAGAAGCCACTTTGACATGTTTTATCGAATGCAATACGGGCAGCATAACGACAAGAAATGAAGACTATGGAAATGAAAAGCCTAAGTTACCTTAATCATGTAGTAGTACTAGACTACCAGTAAATTTACAACCTTTTTTGTTGCATCTATTTCACCACCTTTTCGATTTTCACACCTAGATAAAATAGTTGTAATAATGGTCAAAGCTAATAATGAGCTCTCATATTTTTCATGAGCCCACTTTGATCTTTTGAAGTTTGGGTTCATAATTATCCCCCACTAATCCCCAAATTTAGGGGGAGAGGTAAAAGTTACATGGATGTCTCCAAGACACCAAAAAAGGAGAAGAAAAAAGAGTGGGGCTAGATCCAAATCATTCGTGGTTTGCACTTTGCAGATTTTCACTTTGTGAAAAGATAATGTGAAGGCGACATTTTTATGCACTTCCAATATTTTGATTAATTTATCAAATATATATAAATAAAAATAAAATTTATCAAATAAGTATAATTTAAAAAATAATTATTAAAATAATATAAATTATGACTCTTATATTCAATTTTTTTTTTTTTTTTACTAAAATCGTGGTAAGAGTCAAGACTTCTATGTTAAATTTAAAAAAAATAAAATAAAATACATAAGTTGTATTTCTCAACCACAACTTTAAGAAAAAATAAAAATAAAAAATCTCATGACTTACATTTAGATTATTTTTTTTTTTTTGTACTGAAATCGTGATTGAAAGTCACAACTTTTATGTCAAATGTAAAAAAAAAAGAACAAAATACATAAAAGTCGTGACTCCCAATCACGATTTCAGTACAAAAAATAAAAAGAAATAATTTGGATGTAAGTTATGACTGAGAATCACGACTTACACTATTTTAATAATTATTTTTTAAATTACACTTATTTAATAAATTTTATTTTTACTTATATTTATTTAATAAGAGTTTTGCTATATCCTCCTAAAACATCCTCTTAATAATCCTCCTACTACTTAATGAAGAAAGTATTAAATGAAAAATTAAAAGCAACCAATATATTGAGAATATAAAAAACATTCAATACTTTCTTCATTTAATAATTAGGAGGATTATTAGGAAGATAAATTAGAAGGATTAATTATTTTCCATTTAATAAATGAGTCCAATATTTTGCATCCATCTACCATACCCTTGGTACTTAGAGGATCCTCGGACTTGCAGCCAACAAGAGCTAAATTTTTGTGCTCGAAATTCTTAACTCAAGTGATATTATGTTGTTGTTTTTTTCTTTGATTTCGAAATCATTATTTTTAAAACTAAACTTATGTAAGTAAAGTTGGTCACCTGAAGGTTGTAATATTAGAGATTTGGTTATCATAATTGATCTTCTTTCAAAATTAAGTAAATTTATAATAAAGTGATAAAAAAATAGTGAATTGATATTTTTTTATGGTTGGAAAATAGAATGAATTGTCAAAGGTAGAAGCCATAGATTGAGTTCTTACGCAAACAAAAAGACATAATTAGACTTATTATTTTATTAAAAATATGGTTTATAAGAGTTATTATTTTATAGAGTTTTATTGAAAAAATAAAATTTTAATAATCCAAAATTTGATATATGTGGATTTCATTTTTATTAAATTTCATTTAAAAGAGAAAAGACTACAAATTTAAGTGATATAATTGTATTTTTTTAAGGCACTATTAACATATATGAAATTTCAAAGGATAAGTAGAGGTTCATTAAGAGTATTATCTCTGATATTTACTTAAAGAATTTTCTCACAAGGAAGTTACTCCTAATTATTTGATGAAAAGAAATTTTCTTAAGAAAGGATAACCATTAAAAGAGACTATTGATCAAGGAGGTATTTAAACCCGATACTTAGGTGCAAGCCTTAATTAAAACCTTTAAATCAATTGAGCCAACTTGCATATACATAGTTGATACTGCATTTATTTTTGTTCATATTTTATCATCACTCTTCTACTTTTTTTTTTGAAAAATTAATAAAAAAAGATAGTTAATAATACAAAATTAAAGATGAATGACCAATAACTATTTTCATAACAACAACGACCATTCTAAATAGTTACTTGATTATTCAGAATGATTAATTAATCTTTCTCATTAATTTTATATTATTAACGGTCTTTTCAATTAATTCTCCTCTCTTTTTTGCCCACAAGGACATTTGCAGTGGTGGAAGCTGCTCCTTAATGTTTTTGGTTTTGTTTTGTTTTTTTTGAAATAGCCGAGCAATGGTTTTCAAAATTTATATAATATTATACTCTTTTTTAATGGTTGCTTATAGTTTTGATAGTTATTGCTACAGTAGTGTCTGCTACTTTCTTTAGCTAGGTAGCCACTAGTCCCAAGTGGTAGAAGTGCCGTTGACAGCATTGCTCGCAACCATGGGCATCTTGAATTATTGATAAAGAAAAGCAAAGATTTTGTTGTTTTATAGTTTATATAAATCTTCACAGGTTGTGGGTTGAAAAAGTTGCATTTTTTCTTATGCACTGAAAGGAATAAAATTGTATTTAACAGTGAGACAGGTGATATTTAAATAGAAAGAGTAGTATAATAAACTAACTCACTATCTTATCCTGTGTATATTTTTTCATTAAAGAAATAGAACAAAATAGGTGAGAATGAAGCGGAAAGGAAAGGAAAAGAATGAAACATAGTTTTTATTCTTTTTATTTGGAAGTTTCATTAATAGAACGAAACGGAACGAAATTATTTATGTGTTTTTCCAATTCCATCTCAATTTTGAAAAGAACAAAAGTTAGACATTTGAGGGAAAGAAGAGAGAAATGATTCTCTATGTATTCTGTTCCGTTCTTATATATTTTAAAACTTCTAAATAAAAAATATTATTTTCGTTTTCTTTATTTCTTTTCCGTTCTCTTCATTACTTTTTATTCAAACATAGTGTTAAGAAAACTTGTATTTAAGAAAGAGATATGTGGCATTCAAATAGAAAAAAAAGTATAACAAATTAAGCCATTCTAAAAAAAATAATTATATGAGGATAGATTTTACCTAACTTGAAGAAAAACATTGCAATTTTTTACATGCATTCACCTTAATTAACTGACCGCGTAGTTTTCCCATAACTAACACCTCATTGCTTCTGTTCCCATTTCATAATTTCCCTTTACATCATAGATGCCATAGCAATTACCAAAATTAACAATCTGGTCCCATTTTCCATGTTTCATTTTCAGTCGCTAACCATTAGAAATCAAACCACTCTCTATGGTCAAAGGATACTCCCAGCAAACATTACACACGAGACATTTGCACTAAGCAAAAATATGGAGAGCTACGAACCTATATATGATCATGCTTTGAGAATTGAGAGGCAATTTGAAACGGGATTGAAAATAGAGTTTGAAGCTTTGGCCATATTGTCGTTTAGCTCTTGAAAGCAATTTGCTAAAACTGAGCTTAAAATTGCTTTCAGATGCATAAAGATTGCTCCTTCATATAGGTGAAAAAGTGCTTGAGATGTAAAGCACTTTGCCTGTAAAAGCTGCAGACATGAAAGAAGGAAATTACAGGCTTGTTGTCAATTATTTAAGATAAGTTCACTGACACAATGTCATGGTTCATATTAATCAGAATGTCTGGTTGTCAGGCATTATGGTCCAAATCTTAATTGAAATATTAATTATCACTGGTGAAAAATATTTAAGGTTGTAATAATGTGGGCAAATCGACCAAAATGCTCTTTGTGGTAAATTTATTTACCAATTTGCTATCATTTTCAAATTATTTATCAAATTATCACTGATTTTATCACGTGAAAATTTTATATTATTTTTCGTTCCACGTGAATGCTCCAACGCGCGTGGCGCATTCAACCAGGATGCGCCAACACGCGTGGCACATCCAACTAGGATGTGCCAACACATGTGGCGTATCCCAGTTGGATGCGTCACGCGTCCTGGTTGAATGCGCCACGCGCGTTGGTGCATTCACGTGGAACAAAAAATAATATAAAATTTTACGTGGATTTCTTAAAAAAAGAGTGTCTAGAGACACGTACAATTTACATGTCTATTAAAGAGTGCACTATAATATTGAGAAATATTAGTTTCAATTAGCTTATTTATAAGCCAAGTATTTGCTTTTGATCTGTAAAGTAGTCAATGTGAGACTTTACTGTTAGCAAGACAAAGCAGTTAAGTAAGATAACAAAATATATTTGTTTGATGTGAGACTTTGATAGTGGCAAGACAAAGCAGTTATGTAATACAACAAAATATTTTTATTCGATATAAGACTTTAGTGATAATAAAATAAAATAATTAAGTAAGGTAATAAAGTACATTTTCATTTAATTTTCAAAGAAAAGAAATGAAGAAAAAAAAAAGTAAAGCAACACAAGTGCAGCAGTAAAGATACGTAACTTGAGAATGATGGTTAATGTACAGGATACCTACTGATGTACATGGATGTGTGCATAAACACATGGCAAAAAGCCAAGATCACTGCAGCATTACTGAATTTGTAATCACACGTACAAGAACCTTTAGTTGTGGACATGTCATGATGAAGTGAAATAATATTTTATGACAAAAAATATTATTTTTCTACCAAATCCAAAGAACATTATTTTATGAAGTGAAATATTTTTTCTGAACTCTCTACTAGTGCTATAGAGAGATTGGCATATCTGAGCCCATGATGAACGCTCAAGCCATCTTTTGTTCACAGGAAGTTACAATATCATACATAAGCCTTCCTCGACTGATTCTGTTGTACATCTTTTACAATATCATACATAAGCCTTTCTCGACTGATTCTGTTGTACATCTTTTGAAGGGAGTGATTCTGTGTCTTTACTCTCCACCATACATAAGCCTTCCCCGACTGAGTTTCAATTAACCTTACTTAGTTACTTTATTTTATCACTACCAAAATCTCACATCGAATAAAAATATTTTGTTGTCTTACATAATTGCTTTGTCTTGCCACTATTAAAGTCCCACATTAAATAAATATATTTTGTTATATTACTTAGCTACTTTGTCTTACTAACAGTAAAGTCCCACATCGACTACTTTACATATCAGAAGCAAATACTTAGCTTATAAATAAGTTAATTGAAATTGATGTCTCCCAATATTGTGGTGCACTCTTTAATAGACATGTAAATTGTATGTGTCTCTGGGCGCCATTTTTTAAGAAATCTACGTGAAATGGGTATTATTTTTCGTTTCACGTGGATGCGCCAACGCGCGTGGTGCATCCAACTAGGATGTGCCAACATGCATGGTGCATCCACGTAGGATGCGCCAACGCGCGTAGCGCATTCAACTGGGATACGCCACATGTGTTGGCGCATCCTAGCGTGGCCACGCGTGTGCGCGCCATCGCCAGTTGATCGCGCCTGGCGCGCAATCAATCAACGTGGAAAAAATAATATAAAATTCTCACGTGTCAAAATCAGTGGCAGTTTGATAAATAATTTGAAAATGATGGCAAATTGATAAATAAATTTGCCACAAAGGGCATTTTGGTCAATTTGCCTAATAATGTGTATAAAGTTGATATAAAATATTATAGGTTTTGTAAGTTAAAATACGAAGTTTTAAATAAAAATAGAAAATATTTAATGTATTAGTGTTGATATAAAAAATAATACTTTTCAATTTAGATAATTTTGAGTGTGTATTATAAAGTTTAGTATGAATAAAATTCATTAAGTCATGAACATGTACATATTTTAACTCTATTAAAATCAAAATTGTAATGAAGACTTGAAGTTATCGAAATGATAATTTTAATTTGATAATTATCAAAAATGATAATTTTGAGTTGATCTTGAAAATAAGACTCAAGAAAGAAGTAATTACACTTGAAATTTTTTAAAGATAGAAGCGAAGGTCTCGACTAGAAGTTAGTAACTATTTGAAGATTCAAATTTAAATTCATACAAGAGAATTTGAATTTGAAATATAAGTTGACAATAGTTACGAGTGTAAAATTCAGATAATACAATGATTGCTAATAAAGATTAAGCAGTTACTTGTAGTATAAGAATTAATGACAAAGATTTAATAATTACTTCACAAGGATCGCTGACAATGATTAGACTATATTTTTTTTGTTTTAGACACTTATCAAGATCATGTAAAGAGAACAATTACTTAGAATTTTCTATAAATATCGAAATGATGAAAATATTTGTATGACAATTCAATACTTACACACTTGCAAACACGCTCTCATGTCACTTTGATAATCTTGAGTACAAACATAAGTTAGTCAAGTATGTTTTCATTATGTTTCTTTTTTGTACAATTTACAATATTAATGCAAAGTTAATTCAATTCTATTTACGTTTTCAATCATTTACTTTGTTACAAATTCTCTTCTACTTCTGATCAAATAATTTTTTCAAGATCATTTGTGTTTTTTTAATTATTTTTATTTACTTATTTTCTTTAATTTTCTACAAGTTTACATTTTTGTTCATTTACTTCTTTACATATTTAATTTTCTTATTTTTATACTACTTTCTTTAAATTGTTGTCATTTGTCATTCTGTACTTTTCATTGCTTATCAAATTTACTTTGTCGCACTTTACTACCTTTATTCTTTACATTCTATGCTATTTACTTTGCATTTGAGTTCTTTAAAATGTTTTTACTTTCCTGCAATTCTTAATTTTCAAGCAATTTGTTTGTATTCTTATCTTTTATCTATTTTCTTCTAAGTTTATTATCACAAAATTGCAATACTTTAATTTTGATTTGCACATTTTTATGTCTTACTCAAAATTATCTTTTGACATTTTTGATTAAAAATATCAATAAGTACTAGAGAATCTATTGAATAAGTAATTTCCTTCTTCGAATCGAAATTCAAAATCAAATTTATTTTTTGACAAAAATTTATCATAAACAATTAGAAATTAAAAATGTTTTATTTTTTCATTTAAATTTTTTTTACTTTAATTTTTTTTAACAAGTGTGATAAGAGCACTTACTAACAAAACCTAAATATTATTTAGATGAAGATGGAAGGTTATGGTATACGGGTTGAATGCTGCATGTCCATGTTTGTATAGATATGGTACTGTGTTTCAAGGTAAAAAAATCACAGCTGGGGACAAAATTGATATTCTCCTCTCTGCTAATTCCACTAATTATTTATTTATTTATTGGGCCAACTTAATAAATTCCACGGTTTAGAGATTGCTTAAAGTTGTGCATAGTAAAATATACACTTGTGGTCCTCCCTCCAAAACTTAATTGCATGTGGCATTATTTTGGGTTAGACTCCTTCCCCATGAAATAGAAGTAAACACCATACATTCATGTGGTGACAGCATAGCAAAATATTATATATATATATATATATATATATATATATATATATATATATATATATATGTCACTTACTTATTTCGTATATTGTACATATTTTGTGCCTTCGATTTGGCATTACCAAATATATTTGTTTTTAATCACTTTAAAGACAGATGTTCATCTTATTTATTGTGTTTAAATTTGTTGAGGACAATAGAATAACCTTCTTAATTACTCTTTAGTCTTTAATCTTTAACCTCTCTATAGTGTTTGTGTCCAACTTCCTACAGTAATACGAGAAACAACACTTATCCTCACCCGTTTTTCACATGCTTTTGTGTAAGTAATTACATAGATCTTAATCTTACTACAATTTTTTTAAAAATAATTTGAATTATACACCTATTTCGTATAATTTGTGCATTTATATTTTTTCTAGTAATATATAGTGGTTTGATATAGTACTGGTTCAGTAACTCACATTTAATAGCGCCACAGTGCACGGTTTGTCCAAGTTAGTTGTCATGTTCCCAAATCCCAAATCCCAAATCCAAGAGCCCAAAAGATTCTTGATTTTTTCAAACACCCGTGTTTAAACAAATGGTCATCCATGTTCTATCATTCTATGGATTTGAGTCCCTTTTGTCTCCATCCTATGGAAATTGCCATTCTCATTCTGTGTGATGAATCAGGAGTGGCCTTCTGAGTGCTCTTCACGGTGACACTTGTGCTTGACAATTTACAGGGTGTTTGATAAAATCTTTTGAATTTTGTTCTTGTTTCTTAAATATGTTTTCCTGTTAACCCTGTGATGCATAGTTGAGTTATTTGCTGGTAAGTGGAAGGAAATTTCAGCAAACAAAAAGGGGTTGTCTGCTTAAAGCAGAAAGCAACTGAAGTTGTTATCTCTTTTTCATTCTCTCAGCTTTCATGTAGGAAAAGGAAGGGAAAGGTGGCAAAGGGAAATATGGAGCCTTTTGAGAATAAGCATTGCAAGAGAGTTAAACTGAAGAGCTCAGAAGCTAAAGAGTCTAGTTGAAGTGTAACTACCAAGGAGGAAAAAGCAAGAAATAAAAAAGGGAAAACATTTTAAGGATAATATGCCAACAGTGTGGTTCTCTTTGAAGAGGTCTCTACACTGCAAATCAGAGCCATCAGATGTTCATGACCCAAAATCAAGGAAGCACTTGAGCACAATCTTGACCAAAAGAGCAGGAAGGTCAGGGTGTTCCAGGTCAATAGCAAATCTCAAAGATGTCATCCATGGAAGCAGGAGGCATCTTGATAAGCCACCAAGTTGCAGTCCAAGATCCATAGGGAGCAGTGAGTTCCTCAACCCCATAACCCATGAAGTGATTTTGAGTAACTCAAGGTGTGAGCTGAAAATCACTGGCTATGGAGGATTCCAAGATGGAGTTGGCAGTGGTGGTAACAATGCTGGTGGTAGTGGTGGTTCAACCTTTGTGGGTACTTTGAGGCCTGGGACTCCTGGCCCTGGAGGGCACCCTACAATGCACTACTTTAACCCCTCTTTTAGGACTTCATCCACTCCTCCAAGGAAATCTCCTTTACTATTATCAGATAAAGAAGGGTCTGGTTTGCATGGTGGTGGACTTCATTCAAGCAATAGGTTATCTCTTGAGACAGATTCTAATGGGTCTTCAACTGTGACTTGCCACAAATGTGGAGAACAATTTAACAAATGGGAAGCTGCTGAAACTCATCATCTGTCCAAGCATGCTGGTAACACTTCCTTTGTCAGATATCTATTTTAAGCTTATCTGGTTTCAATGTTTCATGGTTGGATTCTTCTCAAGTGGAGAAGTTCCGTATCATAGCCTCCTACCTATATGCTTGTGACTTTCACTATATTGTTGGCTGTGTGTTTTTCTTCCATTTGTTATATGACCCTCTTAGTAGGTTATCCAAACATTCTTCTGACCACAAACTTTCTGGACACATATATATCAGATATACATAGATTTTTATGTTGAGGTGAGGAATCTTTTAAATTAACATACTTTTTCAGTTCGGGACAACCAAACTGGTTTTCCCTTTTTCAGTACCTTTTAGTTTAGAACTATGCTTAGGATTCTCCAACACCTTTACCTTCAAATAGTTAGGAGAAACAGTATCTCTCTCTCTCTCTCTCTTTCTCTCTCTCCATCCCCATGGTGAATTGTTGAAACTTGAAAGTAATCAAATTCAAAATTCATTGAAGTGTTTAGTGACTTCAAGTTTGTTGCTATTTTTGTATTGTTTTGACATATTTTAAGTTTCATATATTTTAAATTTAAGAGCAAGTTCTTTTTCCTTTGACAGTTACTGAACTTGTGGAAGGCGATTCTTCAAGGAAAATAGTGGAGATCATATGCAGGACGAGCTGGCTAAAGTCTGAAAACCACTGTGGTAGAATTGAGAGAGTTTTAAAAGTCCACAATATGCAAAAGACTCTGGCTAGATTTGAAGAGTACAGGGAGATGGTGAAAATCAAAGCCAGCAAACTCCAGAAGAAGCATCCTAGGTGCCTGGCTGATGGGAATGAGCTTTTGAGGTTCTATGGCACCACTGTTGCCTGCTCTCTTGGTCTCAATGGCTCTTCTAATCTCTGCCTATCTGAAAAATGTTGTGTCTGCAGAATTATCAGAAATGGTTTTTCTGCCAAGAAGGAGCTCAAGGGTGGCATAGGTGTTTTCACAACATCCACAAGTGGAAGAGCTTTTGAATCTATAGAGATTTTAGGTGATGACCCATCAATAAGAAAAGCACTGATAGTCTGCAGAGTAATTGCTGGCAGGGTTCATAGGCCTCTGGAGAACATTCAGGAAATGGCATCCCAATCAGGCTTTGACTCATTGGCTGGGAAAGTAGGTCTCTATTCAAATATTGAGGAGCTTTATTTGCTCAATCCTAGAGCTCTTCTTCCTTGCTTTGTGGTAATTTGCAAACCGTGAACCAAAAGAATCATAGTCAAAATGCCTTACATATTGTGTAGTTTTATGGATCCCCCTATTTTAGCCTTTCTATGGAGGTTCTTTGCCCTTCATCTTTTGAAGAATTTTGATTCTTCTTTCAAGTCCCTTGTGCTTTTTAATGTTTAGTGTGTGAACCTCCTATTCATACATTTGTATTCTTTTAAAATGGCACTGATATTTTTTACATCTACACTAGGCAATACGAAGTGCCAAAACCAGAAATAAATGTGTAAGATAATGGCATCAAACTAAGTCAGCTTTAATAGTTGGAGAAGGCTTATTTAAAGTGAGTTTGTTTTTAAAGGGAACAAGTAACTGTGTATTCATTAAATTTTAGTGGATTAAGACCATGATGTATTTAGATTAAATTAAGAGTAGATATACATTTACTTGCTCACTTTAGAATAGCTTTTTCCTTAATGCAGTTGAAGATTAAATCAAGGGTCAGTTATTCCTCCAACATTTCCACTAGAATGCAGTTGCTTGCAGGTTATAACTTTGTGTCGGTGTTATATTAGTTGAAGGTCTAAAAAATATAGAGTCAGTTGAAATAATGAAATGGGGAAATAACTTACTAAACTGATTAAAGTTCGCATTTGTCAAATTCCCTTGAAAGATAGGAGTAGAAGAATCCTAGTTGTATTTCATTTAATTAAGTGTACAGCCTAGGACAAAGTGAGAAAATTATTTGGTTTAATTTAATGCAATCGAAGATTAGATTCCGTAAGTGCTCATTAAATGACTAAATTGACTGAATATCAGTGGTCCAGTAGTATAGTAATAATCGGTGGGTTATACAATATTCAGTTACTTAGCCGGTATATTATAGTGTGAAATCAGGCAATGTGGTTGACCTCTGCCTCATATGTTAACTGGACATGTACCGTTCCTTAATCAGTTAAACTGTGACAGCTCCTACCTAGTGTGCATATATGACAAGATGTCACATTTTGTATTTTAATGTAGCAACCCAAATAAAAGGCATGTGACCTTCTTGGATGGTTATGGTTCAAGTCCAGACAGAGGTGATTCCAAACTTGAGGACAAATATCAGGAAGGATTAGAATTTAGAAGTGAGATGTTCACAGTTGAGGCATATATAAGCCTTGTCTCTTCTTCTCCTCTTCCCTTTGTGCTGTAAATGTTTTATTAATATTTAGTTGTCAGTTATCCTTCCTTGGAGTTTATTGGATCGTCCTGATGTGAACAGCAACGGTTTAAGATAAGGTCAGGGACCCATGTCCCATTTTCTCTCTCTCTCTCTCTCTCTCTCTCTCTTCTCTTTATACATATATATATATAAAAGTTATAACTACTTATATACTGTCACGAAGAAATGAGTGTGAATATGGTAATTTTGTTGGTCACTTTTGAGGGCCATAACTCCTAAGAGCATGTACCTGGGTGGAGGTTGGTAATGTCACTTCATTACTTTAACATCTGTACAGCTTTCAATTTCTCATGGCACATGCACCTCATAAATGTGCATTACTAACCCTCATCACCCTTCCCTGGTTTGGGAATGGAGGTCATTGAATGAAACTCCATTGGATATTTCAAATTTTGAAGTCAAGTAGTTTGGAAAAAATGAACTTGTAAAGAGCTTGGTGCGGTTGACTTGCAATTAGGCTTAACCAACATAGCTATGAGAAGCTTTTTAAGCCAGTTTTCTGAGTTCTGACTGTTTTATGAACCTTTTGGGGCTTCTCTCTTAAATGTTTGATGCAGACTTACGCCAGTTGCTGCTTGCTATGCAATAAAGACAATGGAAACACTAGTGAAAGATTAAGACGTCAAAGATACCCAATAGCTAAACCTCCCTAAAAATGGCTTACAATCTGGTATAATAAGACTCGCCAACTTAAACTTTTTCCTTGAGTTTACCCTTGCCTATAGCTAGTTCATAACGAATTGTTCTCAGCCCTATCTTTAGGATTACATTTACATAGCAATGTTTGTTATGATTACAAACTTCTCATTGGTCAAAATCTTGACCAACTCAGTAATGACTCAATGCACTTCAAACCAGAATGCTGAATTGCATCCTCGAAGTTGCATACTCATGATGAATTAACAAACCAGAGTTGGCTTTCAAAATAAATAGATAAATAGAGAAATAAAGAAATAAATGAACGTGTTGAAGTATTCAAATAACAAAATCAGCTACCAAGGAATGGTGAAAACAATTCAGCATTATGAAAATTATGTAGGGAGTAAGTTGAACATCTATACTTAATCAAAATTAGCTTGGATGTATTTTAGAGTGACTTCTAAGCTTTGTCTATTAAAAGATTTTTATAATTATTCTCAAAATGTAATTAATCTCCTGTATATGACTTTAGTCCCCATTCTAGACTCATCAATAACTACTTGTGAATTACAATTAAGTCACATTTGTTCAGCAGGTTTGCCTCTAGTAGCCTCTTGGCTACCCTTCATTTACTCTACACAAACTCAAAATGAGGACCGACCACCATTGAAGTTTGTTGATTAAGATTGATCACAATTATAAGTTCCTGATGTTTTTGAATTCATCAACACCTTGGTGTAATTGCCGTAGATCACGCTTGAATTTTTTGGTTTCAGGCATCTATTTCTATTGATAATTAATGATAACTATGAATTCTTGTAACCAGGGAAGAGAAAATAACATATACCAAAAATTCAAGAAGGAAGTTGGTGGTTTGATAGTTGACTTCATTTATTTGAGTGAAAAAACACAAAAGCTCAATTACTTAGAATCAATCATGTACAGCAGCATTGAAAAAACATTGAAAGACTACTGGCTAACTGGAGGTAAATAACTGTAATCTAGGCAATACATAATTGTTTGATGAATTATATCTTCAAGGCCATGCTTGTAACTAAAACCCAAATCTTTTAGATTCTTTGAGGAAATCTCAGAAGGAATTTTGTCATAATTTTTCTCAGCAATCCTGCAGATGTTTGTAAGAATAACATAAGCAATGTTAAAAAAAAAATGGAAATGAGTCTACCTATAGAAGGGAAGAACATTACCTTTGCATATTTGAGCAAGAATACACTTTGGAAAGAAGATTAGCCAAGTTAGACAATGCACAACTTTGGCTGCTGCATATGTATCGACCTTCTGCTTTAGCATGCTCCATTAGGAATATGTGGGCACTGCATATATCTTCAATGTGAACTAAAGCAATTGACCCCATTCGTGCATTTACAGCGGATAATATCTTGAAGTACTCAGTTTCACCTGCATATATGATCAATAAGGTCAAATGATGATAACTTAAATATATTAACTCATGTAGAGTTTTAAGCACACAAGTCTAATGCTGTATACTTCATACTTCATGATGCACATTGAAGCATAGAGGTTCAAAATTTTGGGGGCAATTTGCATAAAAGATACTTAAGTACACACATGCAATTTGCAGCATAAAAAAAAAAAAAGGTTCACGCAGGTAGATAGCCCTTCATGAGACCAAATTTCAGGAATTGAACAAAAGTTATTGAAATAAATATTTAATGCCTATCGATTTTGTAATATAGCTTTCATTCCAAACACAGTTACGACATAAAATAAAAAAAGTCAACCGAGTTATGGGAAACGTACTAATGGATCACAATCACAAGTTTTCTTCTCTTGGGACAAATTAGCTAAGATAGTAGTTTCCTCATAAAAGCAAGAGTTTTCAATGTCTCTAGGTGAAAAACAACATGTAGATTGATGGTAAAATCACCTGTTAATGGTGACAGTAGAACTTTAATACTTGATGGTACATGAGCAGTGAAGAATGGGCCTGCAACAGTGCTTGTTATGATTGACACAAGATCAATGCCATTCTCTTTTGCAAATTTAAACGCTGCTTCTTCTGTGAGAAGCTTTGAAAGTGCATAAACCTGCCAGAAAGAAAAAACCCCTCAAGGAACCAATTTTGTGTACAATGCAAGTTAGCCAGGGAAAGCATTAGTGCATTACTTACCCATCCACTTGCTTGTGTCTTCCTTACATTGTCAGTTTGGATTTGGTAAGATTCATCAACAACAGGTTTCCACCTCCCATTGCTGTCTGTGGCAGTAATGGTACTTATGGAAGATGTGAAAACAACCCTTTTCACAGAATTAGATTTCAAGCATGACTTGAGAAGGTTTATGGTTCCTTTGATTGCAGGGTCAATTATATTTGCTTGAACAAAGGCCTCTGTGTGCAAGTTCAATACAAGGTATATGTCTCAGTTACCATTGTACAATATTTAAAAATCCTTGTGTATGTCAGGTTCATGGAAAGCATCAATTCATGATATTACCAATGTTTTCTTTCTCAGTGACATTGAATTCCATTGAAGCTGCAACATGGAAAACGCCATCACATCCTTTTACAGCCTCATCGAAGCTTCCTTCTTCTTGCAAATCCGCATGGAAAAATCTCAATTGGTCACCACTCTTCCACAACGACAGGAGGTGCAATGACTTCACTGTTACATTAAAACAAATGAAAGTGAAACATTTATGATAATTAATGCATATTTGTGTTTGACAGAATCAAACATATATGATATTTACTGCACAAATAAGGAAGAAGCTGATTTTGAGTTTCATTAGTCCATCAGATACAACAAAAATTGTTGATCACGAATGATTAATACAGTTTCTGTTATCACCGTTAATCGTATTGGAATACCTCTTTGCAATTCTATAAAACTTAGGCAAATCATTGTGTTTGTGTCTACATGTCATGTTGATTGTGTTATTTTTATTCTTTTTGTGTTTTCTTCTAAAAAATGAATAAGTTTTGTATTCAAAAGAAAGATCACTAAATAAAATCCCCTGAGAAAATGGTACAGATCTTTGATTAAAATGATACACCTATATTAGTTTAAAGTAATATAAATAAGAGTTTAATTTTAATGTATCCATAATACATTCAAATTAAATTCTATAAATAATATATATTTAACGGTAAGGTAAATTATGTCAATAATCTATATCAACTAATTATTTCCATTGCTTGACATGTGCTTCCTCATGTGTTAATCCACTGTTACATCTAAATTCATATGACTCTATATTATTTTATGTAAATTTACATGTGTTAAACTTCATACATTTTTTTTTTTGGAAACAAAAAGAGTGACTCGTATTATGATCGGTAGATGAAGCTTTCGGCTCGGTTAATGGGCTTCTAGTTCTAGGGTAGGGTCCAACCAGTACCAATGGGGGCCCGAAGCAGTCCAACGATATTCTATACTTTTAGAGTTCTACTACTTGTTTCTAACAGACCAATAACGGGAAATTCTTGTATATTCTCTTTTTAATGTATCGAGAATATGATATTAAATTAACTTCAAATTAAAATTTAGTTTCCAAGGTGACTTACATATAGAATATGTAAGAATTTTCATTTCACTGTCAAAACTCAAAAGGGTGTTGCTTGATTGAGGTCATTCAATTTTAGGAGAATTCATCAGACGAAAACTTGGACTTTAGTGACAGAAAAAAGTTGAAATTAGTTTTCCAGAATCTCCAATGGCAGGGATATATGATAAGATTGATGCATATCTTGTGGGTTTTGTGGTTGATATGCCGTCACATAAACAGGGGAAGATGGAAAAAGAGCTGAAATAGCTGACTCTGGAACTGAACTTCGAGAAGTCACTTTTTTTTTTCATTTTCATTTTTATTTTTAAATGAAAAATGAATCGCGTTTTTAAATGATTTTGCACATTATTTTCTTTTTATATAACTTGTTTATTCTAAAATCTTGTATTATAATTAATACTTATATATTGAGATAGTGTAAAGATGATATCAAAATATCAATCTATACGTGAAATCCTATCTAGCTTCTCTCCTGATGAGAGATCATGGTTATTTGCAATAAACTATAGTTTTTCTCATCCCTCCCTTCTCTTCTTCAGTTGATGAGGTCATTTACTGTAATCACAATAACTTAAAAATTAAACTTCCCCTTTTAATTATAGGCAGATTGTCTATTCCCTTAGCCCAAAACAAAAATTGTGTCAAGAAGAAAATTATATTTTAGTTAAAAGGTGGCTTCCGCAAGGGCAACTATCACAATGTTTGTCAAAATTTTGTTTCTGACAAAAATGATTATGGAAATGGCTACAAAAGTTAAGTAGTAAGCCATGTTAATTTTCGATGATTAAGTAAGAACTAGTGAAGTAAAAATGCTATCACATAACTTTTGCTTAAATTTCTTTGATTCTAGTTACTTCTCTTGTACTAGTTTGAATAACAAAAAGGGGAAAAAAGAGTGGAAGAAGAAAAGGGTATTAGCCTATTAGGATTTTAGGATACTAACCAGGATCTCTGACAGTGGCATGAACCGTGCAGCCTCTTTCAAGAAGAGCATCCACAAGCCACGAACCAATATACCCTGTGGCGCCTGTAACACAATACTTAGCAGCATGAGCAACTTGTCCATTGCTCTTCACCATTTTCAGTGCTTCCTCCATTTCCTTCTTTACTCTCTGTCGCCAAAATCCAGCAAACTAAACCAGCCTGATGGAGCCCTTTATATGAAGTGCCTGGCCAAGTGTTTTTGAATTATTGATTCTCTCTGTAATATAATATAAAATATTATATTATTATAGTGGTGGGCAACCATCAAGCAGCACGTAGGCATGTGCAGATGTGCTATAAATAAAATGCACAGTGGAATGATCTTGAAACCTTTGTACAGTACCTTACCTTTTATGGTTACTGGAACTGGTATAATGACAGAGAACAAATTATACTGTTGTTGTTGTTGTGTTTCCGTGCATGATTGCCAAATGTTGTGGACTTGCTGTGTGTGTCCTGTTCCTGGTTATTTACAGGATTGTAATTCCTTACGAGAAATATGCTCATGAAGTAAGAAAAATTTATTCAATGTCTACCTTCTCCTTTGTGACATCCCAAAATTTGTACCATAATTAGCTGCACAATCAGATTTTAGAATTTTTTTGTTGTTGTGTTTCCATGCATGGTTGCCAAATATTGTGAATTTACTGCAGGTATCTAGGTTATTTACAAATTTTTATGTGCTTCAAGAGTAAGAGTTTGTAATGTTGAATGTGTATTACCTGAGTTATGGACACTATTATTTTTCACTATAACTATATTTTTAATATTATAATAAGTGGTATATATTAAATGATATATAATAAGAAATTTTTCTTGATTCAGAAACTCGTAAAAATTTCTCCTTGTGACATCCCAAATTTAGTACCATAATTAGCTGCACAATCAGATTTAGGATTGAAGTTCTCCAAATTTGCACATTTGGATAGTCTTCTTTGACAGTCTCCTATTGGAGGGAGAGAAAAAAGAAATTTCAAGAAATTCTATAGCAGGATTTTTGGAGCCCTGTATATATATATATATATTTGTGAAGTTTAAATGACAGTTATTTGAAGAAAGAGATAAATACACACAAATTCAAAGATAAAACTCAATAACTATCTCTTCTAATGTCAGAGTCATATAACATATGAAATTCTCATATGAAGGAATCCAAATTTAGATCTATGCAAAAAAGAGTTTTTCGATATAACAACTTGTGTTTTTGTCTCTTAGAAATAAAATTATTATATTCTTTAAAAAAGATGAAAAGATGCAAATCCCCAGATTCACTGAGGAGTTGTGGAAGGCCGGCTTTGCAGAAGTAGGGAATTTCTATAGAATTAACCATGCAAATACGACAAGAGAAAAAAGACTGAAATTTTGGGAAAAGAAGGAAGAATGAGATTCGGCTTCTCAAAAGTCAATTTTAGAAGATGATTTGGACATTAAATAATATTTGAAGGATAAGGGTCTCCCAATAAAATTTATTAATTTTTAATTTATTTAATTTATTTATATTAAAATTAATTTAATTTATTTAATTAAAATAAGGAATTAAATTTAATTATGAATGATTTGTAATTTAATCTAAAAAATATGTATTGAATATTCAATTAAAAATTAATCAAATAGATATCTAATATATTTAATATTTTTTAGAAAAAAAACATATTTTAAAGAGAATAAATTTTTTTAAAAAAAAATTTTTTTAAATGAATAGTTTGAATATTTATCTATCCATCTAATATATTAAAATAGATTAATAAATTAATTAAATATCTATCTATTAAATTAAGTCATGAATGATTTAATAATATTAAATATTTTATAATAAATCTTAAATATATTAATAATTTATTTTAAATTTATTTATTATGATCTAATCTAAAATCAAATCAATCATCAATTTGACATATGTCGCTGATTTTTGGTGGAAAGCAAACAGGAAGAGAAAACTAAATTATTAAATTCTGGGGTGACAGAATGGAGACTAATTAATAGTAATAATCAATATGCGGTATATATCTTATATACACATGAACAAACATATATGTCAACTTTCAAGTTGGGTATGAAAAAGGCAGAAAATGACTTGTTTCTCTAGATAGAAAGGGTATGGATTAAGATATAGGATAAGCATGATCTAGCTTGAGCATGCGCAGGATTTCTGGGCAAAGATGTGAACTGAGTCTAAGCCACTGCAAGGACCAAGTATTTTGGCCGTTTTGCGCGGTCATTGTCTCATTGACAATCAGAAGACTTGGTGGATGTAACTCAGGTAGGTAGTGTTGGGACAAGGGAGCCCAAACTATGTTATAATATAACAGTGGGTTTTACACCACCATTTAAACCTTAACCTATTTAATAAGTCTATCTATTTACTATATGATATTCTTATTATTAATAGTATATATATATATATTTATATTTTTTAATATTATTTATTATATTTATTTTTTATTATTATTTTATTAAATTTGATATTCTTAAAAAATATTAATAATACATACATCTCTAAGAAAATATATGATAATATTTTTTATCTATTTATATGTCTTTCACTTTTTTTATTCTTAGTGTGAAACTTATTTTATTAGTATTTACATTTTTAACAATTTCCCTTTTAAATAAGTCGCATACAGGAGAGTATCAGTGAATTCTACTGTACAGCTCCTTTAGTTAGGATGCATGATGCTCCTCAAATTTAACCTGCCATAACCCATCTTTTTGTATTTTAAAATTGATCCTTTAATTGTTTAAATTATCAATACATCCCTTCCTTAAATTACTCACCTACGCCATTTGTAGATCTGAAAAAATAAACGAGTCATTGTCTGAAAAAAGAAATGAACTCCATCTGTTTGGGCTTCTTCTGACTTCCATTTTCCAAATCTATTTTAGTATGTTTGGAATATAAAAAATAGAAAATAATTTTATTTGTAAATTAAATTTAATGAAATTTTGTGTTTAAAATATTAAAAAATAAAAAAATAATTTAATTTTTAAAATTCTATAAATTTTATTTATTTTATTTTAAAAATTCTATTAAATTTAATAGAATTAGTTAATATTTGATTTTATTTAAAATAAAAAACTATTTTACTCATAATAACTATTTTTAACCACCTCTCATAAATGTTAAAATATAAAATAATAAAATCAAAATAAATTAATTTTTTATTTTAATAAATTTTAAATACAAAATTTAATTTTTAAATTAATTCATTTTTTTTTTAAATTTTAAACATAAAATTTAATTTCTAAATTAAATCAATTATTTTTTATTTTTATTTATTTTAAACAACATACCGTGTCATTGCCACCAACCCATTAAGCACAGAAATTGTAGGCTCAATGTCTTTCTCATGATTAACAATCAGCTCCTCCAAAGCCTCGATTTTAGTTGTACAACTCCTAGCATCCATATCTGCAATTTCTCAACATAGAAAGATTGCAATTCAGCTGAATCAGGAATCTTTCCACTCTCAGACTCACGAAGAAACGAAAAAAAGCGGATCCTGAGAGCATCATCTTTCTTATCTATAATCAACTTAGCCCTCATTGACTGCTTCTGCAACAGCTCAATCTGTTCCCTAACATCCTTACTCAATTCAACATCCTTATTAGGACAGTGAGAGAAAGTGAAGGGGAGAAAGGGAACAGTTAATAATATGAAGAGTAGTATAAAAAATAAAACCGCGAGAGAAAAGTGTGGTGAAACAATTAATATTGAATCTAAATCATGGGCCCTTGACTTGCAAGAAAGACAAATATAAAATTACGAAGACCTATCATTTGGTAAATGGATTGCGGGCTGCAAGTTGGCCACTTTAGTAAGCCCAAATTCTGATCCCGTTTACATATTGAGGCAATTTTGTTTTTCTTTCTTTTTGTTTTTGTTTTATAATTTATCATTCCGATAAATATTTGATTAATCACAACCAAAAAGTACTTTTGATACAACCCTTCTTTAAATTTTTTTTGGTGGTTGATATGAGCATGAATTTTGAATATACAAATACTTTTGTTAGCGACTTGTTAATAAGGAAATGTCATAACTCATAACTAATTTCTCATGCGTCTAATATCACCTATGGTTTTTATTTTTATTTTTAACGATAAGGATATCCTCGATCCAGCTTTTAACATCAATGTATGATTAATGTTGATGAGCAATGATCCAAGTAACTGGCACCCTTCAATGAACTCAAGCAACACAATTTATTTTTTGTTGGCCCAAAAAAAAAAAACCAACACCATTTTGATTTGTATCCGGGGACAAAAATGAAAAGTTCAAGAGTTAATGAATTTAAATTTCTCTCAATTTGTTTCACGTCAGATTAGTTTTTCCCCTTTCTTTTTAATGTTCTTTTGTACCAAATAAGACATGGCAAAAAATAAATAACTCTCATAACCTGTCATTTGTTTTTTTATAATTTTTTTTTTTTTGTATAATCGATTGAGTTGAATTATGTAAAAGTTAACCCGTCTCCCTTCCTTGCAACCTACTTGTTCGAGACCTGGGCATAATGAAATGATTGGGACTAGAAAATTGAGCTGTGTAATAATAAAATTATAATATTAACTACAATTTTCTTATCACATTTTTTTCTCATATCATTTTTTATACTACTTCCTATACCATTAATCATATTAATTTTTTCTTATCACTTTTTCTCACTTAATCACAACCATTCAATATAAGTGTGAAAAATGATGTTTGCCCAAAAATGATAGAAGAACATCATTTTTGTTATAATATATATGTGTTTCTGGCGTAAATTATAATATCGTAGATTGTTACAGGTGTGTGAAAATAAATGCAGCCAGCTGCTGTGCACGGAAGGTACCTTTCTATTCTATCACTTCCCACTTTCATTCGTGAAAGTATTAATATACAAATTTGAAGTGTCATTTCTGCAAGACAATATAACTGAGGTAAGAGAAAGAATGGGAGGAACATTTTACACAACAGAATACATAAACCAGATCTAAGGCCATATATATATATATATCCAAAGGCAAAAACCAAAAATGGAATGTAACCAAAAAATGAGCACAAGGTGAAAAACCATATTCTACACTTCATATGTGTCTGCTGCACTATCCATAGATTCTTCTCTCTGGTGGTCAGTGACAGAAATCTTGGTTTCTGGCTGATCAAGATCAATGTAACCTTCACCTGCTGTGGCTGACAAGGCCTTCTTGTGATGATTCCTGTGGTGCCTTGATTTAAGGATCCTTGTTAACACTTGCACTATATCCCTCATAGAAGGGCGCTTCCTTGGGGCGCAGTTGATGCATTTGTAGGCATGGGCTGCCACTTCATTGAGCTCTTGGACATCAAAATTTCCTTCAAGGCGAGAATCCACAATTTCCTCCCAACCAACTTTTCCCTCCGTATTCATTGCTGCCTAATCATCCATCAATAGCATTCATTAAGCTAGAAATTGAATTATGCATTGCATAATGTGCTAAGACAACTAAGCCAACAACTATTTTGATTTTGACATGTATGCTTCCTTGACCATGACAGTGATCATTCATTCAACCAAGATATGACAATTTCACCAGATAGAGTCATCAAATAGCTCATAATACCATTGCTGCTTAGCAATGACTTGTTTTGGCATGCATTATATATCACCCAACAAGATATAACAATTTATAAAATAGAATCATCGAATAGCTAATAATAGATTTCTGCTTAGAATTAACTTGTATGCATTATATATCCCCCAAAACCACTACATCCATTATCCTCAGGATAGCTTGAAGGGAGAGAAAGAGATCTTACAAGCTCAACGTATTCCATAAGACCCTGCTGAGGGTTTCTGCCAGCTATAATTTCAAAGAGCAACACCCCATAACTGTATACATCACTTTTCTTAGTGAATGTCCCTGAAGATATATACTCAGGGTCAAGATAGCCAAAGGTACCCCGAACAGCTGCGTGTTTATCCACCATCTCTTCTCTTGAAAGTCCAAAATCAGCAACCTGCTTGATTCAGCATTAACAACTACAGAATAAGAAGCATCCTAACCAACAATGAATGATTACACAAATATATATTTTGTCTTTCAGCATGAATAGGTATATTAAGTATACTATTTCATAAAAATTAAATATATAGAAGGAAAGGGGAGAAGGAGAGTCATAAGAAGTGAATACAGAGATCATTCTTAGCCAGAAAAATATTTTTCTTTACAAACTACCTTTCGTAATAAAAAGGATGATTAACAAGGACATACCCTGGCTCGCATGGACTGGTCCAACAGAATATTGGAAGACTTTATATCTCGGTGGATTACAGGAGGAACTGCCTGTAGTTAGAAAACATACAATTATAACATTATACAAGGAAGAATTAGATTGGTGCAGATCACATGGAAACTTACCCCATCATGAAGATACTCCAAGCCTCTTGCTACATCTAAAGCTATGTGAACCCTCAAATCCCAGCTCAGTGCTTCATTCTCATCACCTGAATATAGAGACAAGAAAAGGATATTCATTTAATTTAATTTATATTGCATATGAAATACAACAATTGCAATTTGAAGGAATGGCCGAAAAAAAAAAACATCAATTGAAAGGCACATAATATCTAACTACTATTTCACATCTTTGATTACATGATTTGGTAAGAATTGCCTTCCATGTAAGGTGGGATTCCAGCAGAGAAATCCGGGGAGTATGAATGGAATATATTCATGCCTCCTGTGGAATTCTCAGGAAAAAAAAAGGGGTTTATAAACTATTTTACAGGTTTATAGAAGTTACATTGCAATTCAAAAGGAAAAGATTTTTCAGACAATCTATTTCAAAATGTGGATGTATAGGCTGGGTATACCGAAGTAAGATGAATGACTGAGAGGATATCTTCCATGTCCTTTCATTTGAAAAAAAAATTAGAACTACTGAACTTTTGGTCAAGAAAAAGGGGAAAAGTACCAGGATGCAGTGCAAAAGCATGCGAAGAAATTTGCTTGCAGATACATATTTCTATGAAGCACATTCAGCCACAAAGTTTGTATAGAACAACAGTCTATGCATGAACCTACATGAAGTTTGTCAAGCAAAAAGATAGATAGATAGATAAACTCACTATACAAGTGGGAAGCCAAGCTACCCTTACTCATGTAGACATATACAAGCATATGTTGCCCCTTTTCTGCACAATATCCGATTAAATTCACCAGATTTCTATGGTGTAACCTTCCCAACAACATAACCTGAGAAAAATTAAAAGAACATAAAAGGTTAAAATTGAAAAATTACTGTGGAGTAAAGAAAAAAGATCGTTTCTACCCCAAAAAAAGAAGAAGAAGAAAGCTCGTACAGAAAAATAATCTATATGATAATTAAAGACTGTACAACTCTAAATGGAAACATGCTGAGTTACTAACTATTTATATCAAGTGTAGCACACACACACAATCTGTACTGAGGTATTATAGAAAAAATTTCCAATTCAGGACATAGCAATAATCATGTTTTTAAATATTATAATTTTCCAAAATTATATTTAACACACCACTGCTATATTTTCTTCAGTAGTCTGACTTCCTCCATAAAGCTTATGAAGTTACCACATTTAACATACTCTTCAATCTGAAATTTTGGTCATGAAACACAGTATAATTCTATCAGTGGGGTGGCCAAAGTAAGGGTAAATGACATTGGTAAACGACCTCTGTGTGAAATTCTTTCTCCCCTTGCTTAGAATTAGTTGCAAGAACTTTAACTGCAACAGTCTCACCAGTAGACATCTGAGCTTTATAAACAGAACCAAATGCACCTTGTCCTATGACTGTAGTAAAATTATATGTTGCCCTCTGCAAATCCCTGAAGTGTGAATAAAATATTAAATAGAAAGAAAGAAAAAAGATATAAATGACATGCAAAAAGCTTCTGAAAAGCGGCACATTCCTACAAGTAATCAAGCACCTATATTAGCAAGTATAATGACTTAACGGTGGTAAAACAAAAGTACTAAAGCCATCCTTTCCTTTGTCTCAATGTCTGATATTCAAATGTTTCAACCTAATAACTCCGGACTTTTCTCTTCAAAGTATAAAGATCATGATTCATGAAGCATGCACGTTTTATTTAGAATGGACAATTTCACATTTCAAATAAGAAAAATGGACTGAAAAGAATTATTCTTAGTCTCATGGCATATAAATGTAGAATCTAAAGTAGGCTCATCCCAAAACAATAAGAAATGCACATGAAGGCAACTTCATATAAGAAACTCATACTTGTATGAATATTCAGGTAGTCCAGATGTTGAAACCATGTTACTCTTCTTAAATCCATCAAGCCAGAAGAACATGCCGTTCCGTCCAGACTTTACTGGTGATTCAGGACCTGTGGTTGAGTCTGATAGAATAGTACAAGAGTCAGCACCATTTGTGCGGATGGGTATGGTAGCAGCCCTTCGGGAACTGCTATTGCCTATCTGTGAACGCTTTCGATGGTACCTAATGCAGAAGAGTGCAAAAATTGCCAAAACAACTCCAATAACCACACCAATGGAAACCCCAATAATCAATCCTATTGACTCCTCTTTCATCTCCTCTTTCCTGCTTTGGCTTTGCTATTCCCTGCTGTTGATCATCCAATCCATTGACAGGCCTGCCAAAAGGCACATCATACATTAACCATACAACAAGTCATGATAAAAAAAATGCCATTAGTAATAGATTTTCGTGATACTTGGTTCATTATATTGATTATTACGCGGTCAATTGTAAGCTACTACTCTAAATTTCAAAGCCATTCACTGAAGTAGCCTGAAAATTTGAAAATTTGCTCGGAAGCATGCAACATTCAAAAGATAAGAAGTCTCAGGTTGAAAATTAAAGCTAGAGCTTGGCATCACTGTGTTGAACAAAGCAAATTGTATAAGAATAAATGAATAATTTACCACAACAACCCAGCATGTCTACCCAAAAAGTCAATTCATCAAAATCACAATTATGCAGAACAAGGAATGCATTTCTCTACACCAAATACCCAAAAAAGGGAAGGAAGCAGGATATGCAAAAAGCCAAACTAATACAAATGCAGCTCAATTCAATACTTCACCTATCTGAAACATACAAATCTGTTTCCTATACACCAAATCTTAGTGGGATAAGAAAAAAGAGCAAGATCAGAATGATGAAAATCGTGTCAACCCACTTATCACAACTGAGACAAATACTAGCATTAGACCAAACAGAATGCAAAGAACTATTTTCCCCTCCCCTTTTTTTCTTCCTACTCAGCTTTTATTATTATATGAAAACGAATAAATAAGCAGCCATCCACGCAAACGCAAGCAATGAAGCAACCGCGTACAATGATATGAAACAAACACAAAACACACTTTACTAGAACATAGGCAGACAGATCGAAAACACTGACAAGCTGGCCAAAAAGGAAACATGTTCTGGAAAAGCATGTAACATGTTGAAGATACCTCAAACAAGAAAAAAAAACTTACCAGTTCATGCGAGGGAAAAAAAGAGCTGATACAGTTGCATGCTTTATGGTAGCAGAACTATCAAAAAAGCGAAGGGAATGTGAAAGTGAATCCAAGAAGGAATGAAGGTGAGAGAGAAGAATCTGAACTGAAGAAAGGAGCATAAGAAGGTTGAGCAGTGCAGCAGTTAAACAAGAAGAGAATAGAAGCGTATAAAACTAAACTGCACTGCACTGCACTGCACAACACCACTTGTAATGGATGTTTGAACATGGCAAAGGTTAAGCTGGACACGTGGGTCCTTCACTGGTGTTGGATTCAAAGTTGATGATTGTTGAAGGGCCACTTGATTGCTTTTTCTTCTGTACAGCAATGACTAGCTCCACCACCCTGTAAACAAACCGGACCAAAATTTATGCCTATGTGCATTATCCATCTAGAGAAGTAACGTACATTGTTTGCTTGCAATTGCAATGCCAACATCAACATAATCTAAAGTTTTGATTTTTATTTTAAACATGATATGAAGTTTTGATTTTTATTATCTTTCTTTTCTTGCCCATGTGACAATGGTTCTAAATTTGACAAAATTTTTGTATTTGTAATTATTATTAACTTATTAAGTTATTATCATACAATATCTTAATTCAAGTTACTTTTCAATTTTTAACTTTACTTTCCCTCAACATTAAGTATTAGACTATAGTTATTAAAACGGGTAGCATCGATTCATACGAATCAACCCAGTTTAAGTTAGATTATTTTTAGGTTAGACCAGATCAAATTATGTGAGTTTTAGATTAATATTTTATTAATATAGTTCATCTCTATGTAATGTTAACGAGTTGAGTTAGATCAATTATTTGGGTTAAATTAATTTAAATTATTTTTAATTTTATATTTATTTTTATTAATTTAATTTATCTATTTTATTGAGCTATTTGAATTAATCCATCAAATTTAACCTATTTTAACTACTCGTTATAATAAAAAAAAAAACTTCGTACTAAATTTGGGTTGAGAACTAAACTCAAATCTAAGAAAAAGAGTATCTCAAGGCCGAATTGAAAATTCTTACAAGTACCTCAACCCCCAAGCCTAAATTTTTCTTTACTTGTTTATCTGAATTTTATAAATCAAAATTTATATTATGTTATAAATTAATTTAAAAATTCTAAAAGAAAAATTAAAAAAATATAAAGAATTTATATTCATTGAGAAATGAGAACTATATTACAATAAGAAATTGATAATAATTTTCTTAAAAATTCATACAAAACATTTATATATTACATATATAACAATAATGTTATGCAGCTTTTTTATATACCTTTCTTTATACTTACCATTTTTGAGAAAAAAAAAATAGAGAGAGAGAGATTACTTCCCAATACATTCTCACTCTCTCTTTTTTCTCTTTATTTTTTTTTATATATTCTCGTTATTTTTTCTACAAAAGAAAAATGTGTAAGGGGACAGTGTATAAAAAAGAGTATAAATAACATTTTTTTTATATACAATGCGTTGAGGTAAACTCATTGCAAAAGTTTATATAGCTTTTGTACATGATAACCATAGAGTTAACACGACTTTTGATTTCCGAAATATATTCCAAAATTCATCATAATGCTCTTAGCAGTTTATAATTCCCGAGTATAAAGATAAGGGGGACTTTTAAAAAAAAGAGAGTATATATGCATTAAAATATAGGAAGAAGAATTACAAAATATATTAAAAAAAATTAAGTGAAACAATATACATGAATAAGTTGGTTTGATTGTCGATTAATAGGTTTGGGAAAATGAGAACGGAAGTGATCAACTCCAACTGTCAACCTAACACACCTAAATCACCTAATGTGAAATGAAATAAAGGGAAGTGATGAATCCAAGCAAGAATTTACTTTTGGGAAGAAAACAAACTGAAGCCCTCCTCTGACCTTCTTGAAAGTGACTTTGATTATTCTTCTGACATTGATTAATTAATTTAAGATTCAAGCCCATGCCGTAATGAAAAATAAAGTAGACACCTCTTTTATATCATATTCTAACACTTTGACCACGAATTTTCTTCTATTGTTTTCATTTTCTCTTCTCTCAGCAAAATATTTAAATAATAATAATTTGGAGTGTACCTTTCTCCCTAGGGTTGATTTTAGTACAGTAGAACTAGAATTCGTATATTACTACTACTACTATTATTATTATTATTATTATTATTATTATTATTATACTTTCACAAATTGAATTTAGCAAATATTCCATTGCAATAATTGTAACCTTTCCCTCATACTAACGTTAATTGAACTCATTTTAAAACTGTGTTTGGTTGGCCATTCCACTGCCTTGAAAGAGCATTTCAAGCAAATCCACTATCTAGTATAATATCTTTTGCTTGGCATGAACAAAGATTGTGTGGTCTTAAAATGTAAAGATTCTCAGGCAGACACCCAACAACTAATCGTTGGAATGCTGCAATAATACGTTCTTGGTGGTGCACACGTCTTATAATTTGACAATTTTTTCTTTTCTCCACATGTTGTACTTCTGTTTTTTAATCGTAATATTGCCATGGGATTAATGTAGTGCTAAGTTGAATATTTAATTATATAATTTGGATGAGGATATCAAGGTGCTCTTTATAAAAAGATGAGGTCGATAAGAACATGAGACCTAACATTTTTGGCCACTTCGAAGACAAAAAAAGAACAAAACAACATTTTATAATGAGATTTGTGGATTAAACCTAGAGCTAATGCACTGTTTGGTAGTGAATAGCATTGGAATGACCGAGTATTGGATCAATCAGCTACTGCTTTTTCACTTTACTTACCCAGTCTCCTATATATCTAGGCATAAAATCGAAGCAAGACAATGAGGGATACAATTAATTATTGCTAGAACGGTCAAGTGAGATGATAAAAAATTCCCCAAAAAAAAAAAAAAAAGAGAGCTCAAAAGATACTTTTGTTTGTGTGGTGAACTGTAGTGTCTGTCCCCAGCTCACAACTGCATAGCTCCAAAAGCACAATCTTTCATGGCTTTACAAGTTTGTTTCAGTAAATTCCAGTGTCTGAATTCATGAAAGATTTGAATTCAACTTTTATGAAATTGAACCCGGAATAAGGGTGATTATAAATTCGCTATTAATAATGAATATGGTTCATTTATTTATTATTTTTTTGGACATGGGTATGATCCGTGTAGATAACTGGCTGGTTAAGAAATAATTAAGAACTTAACTACTTGTTACTTGTCAGGAATGTCAAAACCAGATGCAGCAAACAATCATTTAAGTTGACTTTTTTTAAAATTTGATGTAATTAAACTCTATATGTCAAAAATTAGTTTTTTTTTTTTTGCCATAGTTAAATAGGTAATCAAAGCTAGAGCTGGAATATGGGATTGTGAATTTGAGACCAGTTGTACCCTGTGTGATGTGTTTCAAAAATTACATATACCTTCTTTCTATATGTGTTTTTAATCTGTATGAAACTATGAGAAAAATTTTACAAAAAAATTTGTCTGAAGAAATATAAAAGTATTTATTTGGTAAATATTTAAAACATAAAAAATTTAGAGTTTTTACAAGTAAAGAGAATGTTAGCAAACATAACTTAATCAAATTTAAGAGATGTCAGAATAATTTATGTTTATTTTCTTTTAAATGAGAGTGATATGTTATATGACCGTCCATTGTAGTAGGCACTAGGCAAGTACATAACTCGAAGGCAAAGATTCAAACCATTTATTCGCATGAACATGAAGGAAGAAGCTAAATGCTTGGCTTTTTTAGGCCCAGGAGTCCAGGAGCCCTGTGATTTGCAAACGTGGGAGCATGTGCTATTGCTCTGTGTAGGGATGCAACGGGACGGCGATGGATAGTGTTTTTTGTTTTTTTTGCCAACGCCCTTGTATTTATTAGATAAAATTTAAATAAAGTTTATTAGGTGTTTATGGTATTATTTTTTAATAAAAATATGATATGTGTATATTTTTTATAATTTATTAATAAAAATTTAAAAATAATAATTAAGTGGTTAAAACTTAAGATACATATTATATTTTTATTAAAAAATAAAACATGTGTCATATTTTTATTAAAAAACAACACTATAAATATCTAAAAAACTTTACTAAGTTTTATTTTATTTATTATGAGTATTTTTTTTGGTGCATTTATTATGGGTATTTATTTGTGATTCTCACAGTATTGATGAGGTTTTGTGAGTAGTTAATAATTTAATAATTTATTTTTTATAAAATTAAAAGAATATTATTAATAATAAATTAATTTAATTATATTTCATAATAATTAATTTATATAAATAATTATTATATGAATAATATATTTTTTTTCAAAAAATTTATTATTATGAATTCATTCAATAAAAAATATTATAAAATAATATATATATATATATATATATATATATATATATATATTTATCTCATCTCAAAATAAAACAAAATCTTAATATGTAATATATATTAAACGAAAAGTAAACTTCATGAGTTTTATTGTCTTTGTGAATACTTAGAGGGTGAGTACCATAATATTCATCATTGTTCTCATTTATTAAATGAGTATTTATCTTCTATTCCATCACAAAAATTTACATAAATTTTCATGAATACAGATAATTTTGTCATTCTTAATTTTGTGTCTCCCTAACTCCAATTCAATCTTCATTCTTCATAAGCTCAGATTTAGCATAAAATAGGTTTTAATTTTTTTTTCTTTGTGTGAATTAGACGGTATATATAATAGACGTAACTTGTTCCATATTTTGTACCCAGAAAAAGACTTGTTTCATATTTTCCTTCTTATAAATTTCACAACTTAAATTTAATATGATTTAAATCTTAAATTTTTAAATGAAGTATCAAATACTTAACTAAAATATGTAACAAAAAAAAAAATACTTAACTAAAATACTTAACTTTAGAAGTGTCCCATGATCAAATTAGTCCTTCTCATTTACTAATCAACAAGTTTAGATTTTTCTTTCCGATTATTTTCCTTTTATTTTGGTATCTTAACTATGCACTTCGTTTTAGCTTAAGATTAATGTGGATTCCATTTCTGTTTTCCTTCAGTTTTGGGCCATAAAGGCATAAACTACACAGGCTGCAAGAGTCATGAGGATTTGAGAATTCTGACGAGGAGGGAAAAAAAACACAAATCAATAATGGTGTATGTAATGATTGAATGTTCCCATATATACACTGTTTCATCTTTATTGATGAGTTTTCTTTGCCATTTTTTTTCTCTGTCCCCATCCCACTTTCTTTAAACATTAGAAACAGGATGTCATGAAAAAAAATAATATAGAAACAGGAGGATATCCCACGAATGTTCAAAGCTTTTATTGCTTCAAGCAACCTTTTTTTTTTTCATCTATGCAGGTAGGGATATGTTTAGCAACTTTTTTTTTTTCCAGAACATGATATATTGACAAAAGAATGTGACATTAATTAATTTATTTGATACTAATTAAATGGTGGATCATTCGATGACACCATTTAGTTGATTTGTGGCGGTTTTTCTTTTACTTCTAATAATATATAGATGATAAGAACTGACCATGTGAACTCTTTTTTCTTTTGACTTGCTTGATTACTATTTCGAGATATAGAGACTTAAAATATTCTGAAGGTAAATTTTTTTTAGTGTATATCTTACTTATTTAATAGAAAAGAGATTAATATTCTTAAATACAATTAAATATAACAAAAAAATTCTTAATAATATTATTTTTATACACATAAATTTTAAGATCTTATCTAAAATTATATATTTAAAAGATTAAAATTTCTTTTACTCAAATCAACATACATTAATTCTAAAGGTGATGTTAATTATGAACAAATGAAATCTGTCATTATTAAAATAATTTTAAAGAATATCATTCTTTTAGAAATACGTCTATATTACACGATAAATACAAGGTTTTTAAATTCAAAACTACAACCTCACATAATAAATAACTAGTAAGTAATCTGTGTGATACACGAGTTTTTTTAAAAATATTTTAATACGTGTTAAAATTATATTTTAAAAATTAATTTTACAAATAAAAAATTTAATTTATGTTTAAAATTTTTATCATTTAAGTAACATTAAAATAATTAATTTTTAAATAATATTGATTAAAATAGCTTTAAATGGTGTAAAATTTTAAATTTTTATTTATATTACCTTTTTATTTTATTTTATTATTTTGAGATAAATTCATAATGTTATAACAATTATTTTGAGTAATATATAAGTGAAAGATCATATATTTATGAGAAGATTTTAGGAATTATGTGAGATTTAAATTTCAAAAAGGACAAAACTTAGGTAAAGTTCGCTAGGTCTTGGTCATGAAAATATATGTGTATATTTTTCTATAACTCATTAATGAAAATTTTATTCAAATTGTAAAAGATGCAAATTGTAAAAGATACATTTTTAATTAAGATATATAAATGGATATTAGATAGAGAGGGTACGATTGAAGATGCACTCAAGTTTTATATATAGGAGTTGATTATTGGATAAATTATTTTTAAAAAAAATATCTTGAAAAAATCTTTATAATGAAGAAAAAATCATTACTTTTTTTGCACAAAATTACCACATTCGTTGCATAAAATTACTACATTTTTGGTTTCTGATTGTTGTCAATATTTTTATTAGAAGCTCTTTTTGTAATTCTCCCAAATTTATTTTAACAATCAATTGCTTAATTATGAGTCTATAAAATACCCAAAAGTTATATTTAGAATTTAATTTAAATGTATTATCAGTGTAAATTTCTTTTACATTGTTATTCAACTATTTAATTATCACATCATCACAAATGTTTGACTTTTACGATAATTATATCAAAATTCACATATATAATAATATTTGATTAATTAATAGTGTAAAAAAATTTACATTGATAATACATTACAATTAAACTCTAATTTTTTTGTTGTTTAATCAAACTTGGTGTGTTTGGATATTTGTTGCAAACTTTTTTTTTTATATGTGATATTTGTTCCAAACTTTTTCTCGCCTTTAAAATAGTATACGATTGCAAAACATATTTTTAATTTTTAATAGTTGGTTGGTTGTTCGGGTGGTAAAGCGAAAATCAGGTTGACTCCCCCCGTTCTTACAAAATTAATAATTATATTTTTGGATAAACACATTTAAATAAAATTCAATCTTCTAAATATATTTTAATTAATTATTTTGAAATATGTTATACTCAAAAGCAATTTCACATAAATGACCTTAACATGTTCAATCAAACACATTTTTCTCTTTTTTTAGATGGAAATTGTATTGCTCATGAACTAGCATAAACAACATTTACCATTCCAAATGCAGTCTGAATGAAAGATGCTCCTATTATTTTTTGTAATTTGGTTCTTTTGGACCTTTTGTGTCCTACTTAATAAATTGCTCCATCTCTTCCTGGTTAAAAAAATTAATAAAAAAACGTTTTTATTTTTTATAATCTTTTTTTTTGTCAACTTTTTCTTTCTTATAATCTTTTTTTTTGTCTGTATCTCTTATAAACAAAACAACACATTAAACATATTGGGTCAATGCTGGGCTTATACTATAAGCTATTTTGGGTCGTACTTTCTTTTTCCACTGCATTGGGCCTAATCAAAATACACCGTTCTTCGGTGATGCTTACTTGCTTTCAATTCAAAAACACGTAGACAAAAAAAGAAAATCCAAAAAAAAAAAGAAAATGTTGCTACTTGTTTTTTGTCAGCACCTGAACTTGGCTGCCATAATCCACGTGTAATGAAGGTAAATTATAAGTTAATTCAAGTCATACAAGCTGCGTTTTTATTAGAATATAGCTTTTTTTTTAGTTACCGTTGTACCAAATTTTTTTTATTACGTGTGTTTATTGTAAAAGTAATTCAAAAGTTATCATGAGTAATGGTAATTTTTAATTTATATAATTGTTATTTTTAGAAAATAGTTCAGAAACTGTCATGAGTGATGACAACTTCTGACTTATACAATTCTTTTTTTAAATAAGTAATTCAGAAGCCACCATCTGATTTGTGTAATCTTATTTTTTTTAGTAAGTAGTTTAGAAGCCGTCATGGGTAATGGCGACTTTTGATTTGTGTAAGTTTTTTAGTAAGTAATTCAGAAGCTGCCATGGGTGATAGCGACTTCTGACTTGTATAATTTTATTTTTTTTAGTAAATAGTTCAAAAATTGTCATGGGTGATGACGGCTTCTGACTTGTGTAATTTTTTTTTTTAGTAAGTAGTTAAAAAACTGTCATGAGTGATGACAACTTCTGACTTATACAATTCTTTTTTTAGTAAGTAGTTCGTGCCGTCATCATCGACTTGGTAATTTTATTTTTTTAGTAAGTAGTTGAGCTCGTCAGCTACGGTAATTTTTTGTAATTTTTTTAGTAAGTAGTTTAGAAGCCGCCATGGGTGATAGCGGCTTCTGACTTGTGTAAATTTATTTTTTTTAGTAAGTAGTTCAGAAACTGTCATGGGTGATGACGACTTTTGACTTGTGTAATTTTTTTTAGTAAGTAGTTCAAAAGTCGCTATGGGCGATGACAACTTCTAGCTTGTGTAATATTTTTTAAGTAAGTAGTTCAGAAGCTGCCATGGGTGATGACGACTTCTGACTTGTGTAATTTTATTTTTTTTAGTAAGCAGTTTAGAAGATGTCATGAGTGATTGCGGCTTCTGACGTTTGTAATTTTATTTTATTTAATAAGTAGTTCAGAAGCCGCCATGGGTGATGACCGTTTTCAAACATTATATTTAAAAAAAAAAAAAAAAAAAATGCTCATAGAAATCGTTGTCATTCATGACGGTTTTGTAGAAGATAAAAAATTAAAAGGGAAAGAATATATCGAGGACACTTTTGACAACATGTTGAAAGGGTGGGAATTAGATTCGTTGTTGACTGAGTATACTGCAAAAAAGGAATCATATTCTTTCTTGAAATACAAGATCTTTTTACTCCTTGGGAGATAAATAGATGAAACCAGTGAAAGTATCTTCCTACTTCCTTATTCATCTATTTCCTCATTTATTCACTTCTCGCTTTTGCATTCTCTTGGTTCTTCTACTTCCACATTATTGTTTGTTGGCTTCAAGTGTTAATGAATAAAATTTTTGATATTTTGTTTGAATCATATTTACATGTTAAGAGCCACTTAGGTATGTTGTATTTTAATATGAGCATTATTACTATGTGTATTTTGTTTAAATAAATTTATATGTTAAAAGGTTATAGGTATATCTATTTTGTTTTTAGTGTCATTGAACATTCTTGCTATTTGGTTTGTCGTTTTAAAATCTATATACATGATTTTGGTTTTCTTGTTTACAGTTGGTTATGCAACATGAGCAACAAATTTGTCGTATATTTCTATTTTAATGGACACATTTGCACTAGTGATGAAGGTGTGACCTTTGAATGCGAATGTCCTAAAAGCTTTAGTATTTATGAAGACATCACATTAGAGGAACTCAAGGTGAAATTTCATATAAAGCTAGAAATAAAAAAATAATATCAAAGATTAAGTATAGGTTTACTATATCTATTGGTCAAGGATGTGTCCGATATAGGGCTTTTCCACTTGAAGATGATAATGATGTGAGGTACATGTTTGATGCTCATGGACAATTTCTGAATATTGGTGTAATTGAGTTATATGCTAACTTAGAGGACGTTGATGTTGATTATGGGCCTTCAAATGTCCTTGGTCATTAGTGTGATGAATCATACAAACCAGATATCCTGATTATGATAAACTCTTCAAATTCGTTGTAGATTGCATGCAATATGTGGACAATGTCTATAGATTGAGCACTATATTTAATGTTTATGAACATGAGTTCCAACTATTTAATCCATTCTTTATGCTTGGTGGGCCAGAATTCATCATGATGCCCATGCATATCAATCTTGTGAACAACCTCAAGGTTCATCGGTTGTTGTGGAATTGGTTGTTGCATCCCAAACTGCCGCATAACGTTATCAGTGTGGTGCCACTCCATAACTGCAAAACATATCAGTGCTATATTTGCATTCTATACATGACAATGCTCAAAGGCCTCAAATGAGAGGTATGCTTGAATTTCATTTGAAGAATACGACATCCACACAAACTGCAAATAATTATTAAAAATTTTTAGTGTGTGTCTATTTATGGGTTAAATACATAAATACTTTAATTAAAATATGAGAATATTTACCTTATCATATCCTAGTCGATCCAGTCGTAATCTAATACTTTCAAGGTCTGAGGGGATACCAGTATGATCCTTATGAGTGCTCCATCTATTCAAATGCATATAAAATTTTCATGTACATATAAAAAAGTATAAGTTGATCATCCATTGTAAATTAATTAGTCAAACTTGCTACCTACTTGCAAAAGGGTATATTGGTGGCACAGTCACGCATGTTGCAAGAAATGGCAATCGATACCAAGCCCAAGACTGCAAAAGCACTAAACATCCAGCTATGTCATGGCTTTGTAGAGCTGTAGCACGACACAATGCTCTTTACAAAAAGCCTAAACATATAGAACCCCAACTATAATATCCAGCTTGCTCCAAATCACGAAGTAATGGGAGATACATTAAATGCACTTGACTGCCCGATTTGTCAGGCATTAGCATTCCTCCAGTCAAACATAAAATATGTGCTCTAGCAGTATATTTTATCTCTTATTCATTTGCATTTTCTGGGACATTTTTAAAGGTTGACTGCAACCAACTTATTTTCACTATTGATCCCCTCACTTTCATTGTTGGAGGTGCCAAGCTCAATAAATTTTTACACTCTTCATCCCAATCCAATAAACTTGTGCTTGTAACTGTCATGCCATCCATTGGAAATCCAAGCTGAAATGCAACATCTTCCAGAGTCACCGTGCATTCACCACACAGAAAATGGAAATTATGCGTCTTGGGTCTTCATCGTTCAATCAATGCACTTATTAAATCTGACACGAGCAAAAATCGCTGCACTTGAGCTGCATGATAAAATCTAGCTGCCTTTAAATGATTTATGATATTTTGATGTGGACTGTCAAAATTAATTTGCTTAGAACGTAAGATGCGACGAATATCCTGTTCACAATTTAAATGAATTAATTATATAATTATAAAATAATAATGTAATAAATATAATATTTATAAAATTTAATTATCTCTTGATATACAACTGAAGATACATGTTGATCTTGCAGTCTCAATAACGGTGGTAAAGCCATTTTCAACCTAAACAAATGACCATATATTTAAATTCAAATTAAATAATATGATAAACCAAATACAAAATCATTTCCATAATATCAAACATATCATATATCTAAAGAGTTCAAGAAGCACAGAATAGATGGAGAGTTCAAGAAATCCTATACCTCACATTAATGGAAATGATATTCAGTTATAACTAGATGATATCAAACATATCATATATCTAAAGAGTTCAAGAAGCACAAAATATATGGAGAGTTTAAGAAATCCTATGCCTCATGTTAATGGAAATGATATTCACTCATATAGAGATTCATTAGAAACTCTTATTCTATTCATCTTTGCAAGAGTTCAAGAAACAAAATAGATGGAGCATGGTAAAGAAGAACATAAACCTCTTACCTAATTTTCTTAACGATGGAGTCTTTCTTTGTTTTCCTTTTCTTTCTTTCTCCTCTTCCTTTCTGCTACTCTTTCTTTGTTTTTCTTCCTTCCTTCATCCACCTCACGTTCTCTATTTCTTCCCTTTCTCTCCTTTTCTTTCTTTACTTTTGTTCATATCTCTTTGTTTTTTTGTACTTATGTACTTACTTATTCTTTCCTTGTGTACTTTTCTTTACTTTTATTTATTTTGTTCATAGATTTTTGTAACACGTACTATTCTTTCATTATGTACTTTTCTTTACTTTTCTTTCTTTTGTTCATAGATTTTTGCAGCCTTTATGCATGTATTATTCTTTCCTTTCTTTTTTTTTTTCTTTTCTTTTGTTTATATCTCTTTCTAAAGCAAAAGATTCTTTGTTTGACTTTTATGATCAAATGAAAGTGTTATATCAATTAGAGATACTTTGATCTTCCATTAACAAATTTTTAAACTTTCATAAGTATAATAAGAAATTATAAGACTTCATTTAATCCTTATACTCATCATTCCATAATTTTTTATATACTATTAACTGTCACTTAAACTCTATTACTTTTTCTCATGTTACTAAAAAAATATTACAAATGTCAGAAGCCACTATCACCCAAGGCGGCTTATGAACTACTTACTTAAAAAAATAAAATTACATAAGTCATAAGCTGTCATCACTCATGGCGGCTTCTGAACTACTTACTAAAAAAAATAAAATTATACAAGTCAAAAGCTGTCATCGCCTATGGCAACTTCTGAAGTACTTACTAAAAAAAAGAATTACACAAGTCAGAAGTTGTCATCACCCATGACGACTTTTGAACTACTTTCTAAAAAAAAGAATTGTACAAGTCAAAAGCCGTTATCACCCATAGCGACTTCTGAACTACTTACTAAAAAAAAGAATTATACAAGTCAGAAGCCGTTAGAACTCATGGCGACTTCTGAACTACTTTTACAACAAGCGCATTTTGGTACATAATTAAAAAGGTTCTGTAGAACAGTAACTAAAAAAAAGAGCTATATTCTAATAAAAACGCCCATACAAGCTTCCAAATATGTAATTTAGGCAAACTTTACAAAACAATAACAATAGCCATCACAAGGTCTCAAAATATTTTTCAATACCAAACAAAATCATACTTTCAAAAGTTATAGTTAAGCAAATCCAATAGTCGTAATTTATTAAAATATCAATTAAAACTCTAAGATCTATGTGATATCCTACTTACAAAAATAATGAAGGAATTCTAAGATCAACAATCCACGATTTATTCAAACCAAAATTAATAACAAAATTAAATTAAATTTTCAAATTTGCCCACACAAACAATGCGTTGGGCTCACCAATAGTAACTGTATCAAACTCCTTTTATCAAACTAGAGGAGTGGAATCAAAAGTTATCTCTTTTCCTTTATCTAACAAATATAATTATGATTTAGGTGAGTCACAAACTCAATGAGCAATTACTATTAACTATAATTGAAATGCGTCAAGTAGGGCAAGAGTATTTTATTAATAAGGAAAAAACATAATAAAATATTTTCTCGATAAAACAATTCCAATCAAATTATTAATTAGAAACCTAAAATGAAAAAAAATATATAACAAAGATGAAGTCAGAACAATTTTCAATAATTCAACAGATAAAATGTAAGTAGTTAAAGTATGATCCAAGTGGGAGAATTCACTAGGTAGAACTAAAATAGAACAAACACATAATTTGTGGGTAAATTAACAATCTGATAAGCTCAAAGCCTGAATTGACGAGCATCTAGCTTGAAATCATAACCAACTCATGTGTGTTGGCCTACACACAGAGTCAGCATATACTCTGCTAGCTAGGGCCTAATCCAATCCTAGGAACTTGATGTAACAATGATAGATACAATGTTAAATCAAGGTATTCTCCCAATAAAATTATAATTTTAAAAATAAAAATGTAACAACATGGCTTTTAAGAAAATAACATTTTTCCTCAAGTGAACAAAAATTAAAAAAAAAGTCAATATAATCAAGTAAATCAATTTATTTCAAGGTGTTTTTGACAATAGAAAACACACTCAAATAAATTCAAATTTCATTTTCATAAAAATAATCATTGGCTATATCAATTACCATCATTAGCCAAAGTCAATATTCATAACAGTTACTATTATTGGCATAAATTATTAAACATAACATTTATTATCTTTAGTCCTTAACCAATATCAAAACTTTTCAAGACAACCAAAACACTATCAAAATCAATAGTGAGTTTCCAAAAAATCTAATTGTTTGTCCCAAGAATCATAAGGTTCTACTACATTTAAAAATCCAGTAAACAAAATCAATTTAAAATTAATAAGTTTAAAAAGACATAGTAAGTAAGAACCACTCATAGTATGGGTTAATTTCCAATTGGCTCTTTCCCCAAAAATTTACACTGTTGCATTAGAAATTTCACGTATCATTCTTTAATTAAGGAAACATCAACAATGCATAAATTAGATACATATCATAAAAATTATCTAATTTAATTTCTTAAATTTCAAATAAATTATAATTAACATCGTCCTAAATTTACTATTTAACATACTCACTGTGAAATTGTACCAATAAAATTAATTACTTAAATTTTTAGATTATGAATTTATCTTAAAAAGTTAAAGAATCGAATTCCTGGGAATAACTAACTACTACTCTTTTAAAATCATAATTCCTAACTTAAGAAAAATATTCCGAAAGTAAGTGTAAGAAAAAGAGAAAATAAAATAAAATTTAAAATTTTTAACAAAATCTGAAAAAGAATAAAATAATAAATAAAATAATATTCACAATTGAAATAAAGGATATATAATTTCATTATTCATCCAATTAAAATATATTTAACTTTATTTAACTCATTTATAAAATTATTTTATATATTACAAAAATATTATAGTCATATATATAATAATTTAACATATATTTATATTAATATATAGTATAAATATAATATACATAATCTGATATACATAAAATATTTTCTAATAAAACAATAGAGGAAGAAAGAAAGAAAAACTAGACCGGGGGCGGATAGAGACGAGAACGACTTCTCTAGTACTTAGGAAGGTGGGTTTAAGTATTGGTATAACTTTGATAAAATTACTATATTGCCATTAAAGAAAAGTAACTGAATTCTTTTTTTTTTTTTAATAAATGGTGCGTAACATTTATGTAACCTTTGCCTTCATTCTTTCTTTTCGATCTTACAAGCATAATATCTTTAACTCATGTATTATCCATATTATTGTATGATTTTAATTTTAATATAATGTCATCATAATTTTTTTAACATTATTATTTATCACATGTTGCCGCATTATTATTAAGGTTTGATCGCTTTAGAAGTTATTATCATAATCAAATTATTTCAATAATATATTAATATATGACTAAATGATAATATTTACTTCAACTCAAAATCAAAGTATTAATTCAAAGCATAATAATAAACGGTACACAATTGAGAACATGGATGATTGCATTAGTTATTTGCCATGAAAGAATTGGTCCAACCACATTATCATGTGTTAATTTTCGGAATTCAAAATATTGTCTAAAACACTTGGGAGGAATAAAAAGTCTAGAATAAGTCAGAATATAATATAGAACTTTATATATATATATATATATATACACACACACACAATGCAATTTTTTTAATTTAACTTCTAAATTCTTCTTTTACAAACTTTTTTTAATTAAAAAAATGGCCTTCATTCTTCTATTACAAACATTTTTTAAATTAAAAAAATGGCCAACTAGCTAAGTAATACCATTTACAATTCCATGTGGCTAAGAATCAAAATTCCACTTTGCTAGGAGTTTTCAAGTGTTATATATTATTATTTTTATTCTCCCCTGCTATGGAACATGAGTCGAAAGTGAAATAATAGGTGGTCAACGAACCTTCTATTATGACTCAAAAAGTTTGGGTTTATGGATAAATTATTGGAGGATTCTCTCGTGTCCCAGGGGCACCGTGCCTCTCAAATAAAAATAAATATAAAATAATCAAAAACATAATAAGAATATCAGAATAAATTGAAATAATAAATAATGCATTAAGAAATATATTAGAAGAAATTAATAAAAATATAATTTTATTAATAGAAAATACTAATAGAATTACAAATTATACATGTGATAGAACATAAAATAGAATAAATGAAATAAATAATATTAAAGAGACACTTAATAATATAAATAAAAGTAAAGAGATTGATGAAAATGAATATATTAAAAGAATTGAAGAAATCCTTTCACAACTAGAAAATCTTTTAGAAGACGAATAAAAAATAGATATATAATGAAAGAAGATTTGGAAGATTTATTAAAACTACAATCAAAGGAATTAATTAAAACAACAGAACATGAATCTTCAAAATTCCTAAAATCAGTAATCTCATGGAGGAGATAAAAGATGAATATATAGACCTATTAAGGAAATCAAATGATATTGAAGAAATTCAACAATTACTAGAACAATTAAAAATAATTGAAGAAGAAAATAAACAAATACAAAAAATAGAACAAATAGAAATAAATAATGAAAAAGAAGAAGTAATATTAAACTATAGTACTTCAGATTCCGAATCAGATTATGATGAAATATTCATGAAAAAGGGATAAACAAGTAATCCAAAACCTAAAAGAAAATGGGAAGAATATTGGGATAAACTAGATGAATATTGAAATAAATATGAATAAGAAACAATGTGTAACCAATGATATGCTAGAAAAGATGGTAGATGGTCTAAGATTCAAGAAGAATTACCTCATTATGAAATTATTAGAGCAGTAAATAAATTAAATATTGACTATGCAAGAAATAATGAAAAAGTACTTTTACAATGGACTAATGAAATGACTTTGCTCATAACAACAAATGAAAGATTTAATGGATTAAACCTATTAGATATTAAGAATTTATTAATCTATAAAATAGAAGAAAATGTACAAAAATTCCTTATGAATTTTAACGATGAAACATGGTTACAATATGCAAGAACTGTAAGAAATAATCAAGAATTTGCCAGAATAATTATGTGATTAATTTACCAAGAATTTATAGGATATAATACTTTTGAACATAGAGAATAAGTATATGGATATTTTTATAGATAAATTATCATACCCACTTAATACAAAAAATAAGAACTATTTGACAAACTCAACCAAAAGAAATAACTAATACACTAGGAGGAGTTATACAAATTCTTTATTGCGAATTAAGAGAACAATGAACAATGTATACAATCGATATACAAGAGATTATAAAAGAAAACCTAATTAGATAACTAAAAGTAAAGAGAAAAAATACTAAAAGAAAATGCAATATTGTCCAAAGAGGAAAAAATATGTATGTTGGATATACCGCCCTCAAAAGAAAAATTAATAAAACAAGTATACAAAATATAAATTAACCATTAAAAGAAGAATATATAAATATTCAAGTGAATTATCTTAAAAAAAATAGAATCAGTACTTATATAACAAAGAGAAGAAAGTATTATAAAAAATTAAAACCTAAATTAAGAAAATCCTTTTTATTTAGTAGCAAAAATTTACCCAAAATAAAATAGCCTATAAAAATACTAAAAGAAAATATTTTAGAAGAAAAATTCAAACATCGATAAAGTATTGTCCAAATATTAGAGGAAAAAAATATGTATGTTGATATGTAATATTGAAGGTCATTATGCAAATGAATGCTCCTCAAAGAAACTTTTAGAAAAAACATGAAAAATTATTTTTAATAATAAAAATATAAAGAAAAAATCAAAATTAATAAAACAAGTATACAAAATATATAATTTGGAACCATTAAAAGAAGAATTAAGTATATGTTGAAAATCATAATGAAATAAAAGAAAAAAAGGCGAATAATATATATAAATATTATTATCTTCCAAGAAAGGATGTCTATGAATTGGTTTAGTCTTTTGATTGTAAGTCGAGTTTTTTATCAAATACGATTTATAGAAGAATCCAAGATTTAATCAATTAATTGAAATAATCACTAGATATTTTTCAACGAAGAATGGATTCGATACTTAAAGAATTTAAAGATTTCTATCTTATTTATATTGGTGATATATTAGTCTTTACTAATAAATACTTAAATGATCATTTTAAAAGAATAGGACTAGTACTTAATAAATGCATAAAACATGGAGTAGTCCTAAGCAAGAAAAAAATGTTTTAGCACAAAGTAGAATTAATTATTTGGAATTAGAAATTGAAAAAGGAAAAATAATAATGCAAAAACATGTATTAGAAAAACTTCAAATTTTTTTGACTAAACTAAAGGATAAAAAAGATTTACAACGATTCCTTGGTCTACTAATGTATATTTTCAATGAAGGATTTATAAAGAGTCTGGATGTAGAAAGAAAACTACTTCAACAACTGCTAAAGAAGGATGCCTTCTGGTCCTGGACTGAGGAAGATGAATCAATTATTACTAAACTAAAGTACTTATGCCAGGAACTTTCTGAGCTATATCATCATTCAGATGTGACTTAATTATTATCGAAATCGATGCATCTAATGAACATTGGAGTGGTGTAATGAAAGCAAAACCCCCTGGTTAGAAAAAAGAATTACTATGTTAATACATGTCTGGAACCTTTTTAGAAAGTGAAATTAATTATCCTACTCATGAAAAGGAAACACTGGCACTAATTCGAATATTAGAAAAACATCGAATTTACGTGCTTGATAAAGAATTTATTGTTCGAACCAAATTCTACTTATGTTGCAGGTTTTAAAAATATTAATCACAAAGGAACTTACAAGCAAGGGAGATTAATTAGATGACAAATGAAGCTTGTCGAATACAATTACTCAATTTTACATATTAATGGTGAGAATAATGTTCTTTCATATATACTTTCAAGAGAATGGAACGAAGCACAGTAAAAATGATTAAACGGTAACTAGAACTCAAAGAAGCATTAAAAGGACAAAAAATGAAGGAATTAGAGCTCATTAAAGCAGATATTAAAGTCCTAAAACTACAACTCAAAGCAAAAGAATTTATTAAAGAAGCATTTCAGTAAGAAGAGAAAAAGACTAACAAATAGTACGTTATCTTCAATGGACCATTTCCAGAAATTTATGATGATTAGTATAAAGCAGCACCACACTGTCAAAAGATCTCAGGAGTTTTACACAAATCATACCCAACAAAGGAAGAGGTGAAAAAAGCATTCAAGGAGTATTCAGCAAAATCAAAAGAAAAGATTTATCTTGGACCAGGAACTTTCTCAGAGGCAACAAAAAATCCACCAGTAAAGCAACATTCACTCAAAATTCTAGGGAAAACTCCTTCCTCTCTAGATAATTTTCAAATTACTTCTAGAAAAATCATGAATTGCAGGTACAATTCTCAGAAGCAAATTTTTGAAAAATTTTCAAAAGACTAGTCAACTAGAGTGAAAAGGAGAAGGTTAACTGTTTCTATATGGTTGACCGAAAGCTCTTTGGAATTAAAGCAATTATTAGAGCTGTCAAAATAGGTTAGGTCGGGCTGGCCCAATTGGGGTATGGTCATTTTTTGGGCTGGCCCATATCGGGCCATGTAAGTTTCGAGCTGACATTTTGTCAACCTAGCCTGCCTCTTTTTAATGTAAATGGGTTGGGCTGGTCCAGCCCATTGCAGGCTGACCCATTTGGGCCGACTAATTTGGACTATTTTTAATTTCGGGCTGATATTTTGCTAGCCCAGCCTGTCCATTTTGTCGGGCTATTCGGGCCAGCCCATCGAGCTTGTCCCATTTTGACGACTCTAGCAATTATTCTCCCAGGAACACCTTCAATATTAGCATTCAATATGTTCCAATTTGGACTTTACTTAAGCTTGAATTTAGATGAAATTAATCTGTTCCCTCATAAATTCAAAGAAATAGTTCAAATGTTCAAGAAGAATATAGCTAATGAGCGAAGTATTTTTCTGAAGTTTTACTCAGCCTATCCAGACTTCATTACTAAACAACAAGCCAAGCATCTAGTTTTTGTGGGAGTAAGTAATAATAACTTTTCACTCAAGGACGAACCAACTAGGGTAGTCTACGAAGAAGGTCAAATTACTCAGATATTGACACTTGAGAGTGTGTCAAGTACCTTGTACTTATAAGTACTATCAATAAAATTCTTCATCTTTACTTAAATCTTTTAATCTCTCTATCCTATTCAAATTACAAAAACAACTTAATCAATCCAATCACGGAAGCAGCAGTGGGCTAAAAAGAATTGCAAAATAACAAACTGAAACAGTAGTCACAGAAATAGTAATTGTGAAAGAAATCTTTGAAATCCCAGACTAGGTATGTTCATTCAACTTCTCCCGAATAATTATTGTCAATATCATGTACTAGGAAGACTAAATGGAATTATTATGTCTATACTTATTGATATTGGAGCATGTCTTAGCTATGTAAGTAGAGATTTAACAAGTAAAATAGAAGAAACAATACCAAGAATAATAGTAAAATTTAATCAAGAAGAAAATTTTTTTAAAGAAAAAACAAGCATTGAAGTTTATTTTAACTCAGAAGTGAAAATTCAAATTGAATTATATGTTAAAGAACAAACAAATATTAAACTACTTTTAGGAATATATTTTCTTGAAGCAGTAAAACTATATGAAATCAGATCTAAAGAATTAATGATATATTTGAAAGATGGAAAAATACAAATTCCAATAATTAATCTATGTATTCATACCATAAAAGCTAATCTAAACAAAATAATATAAATGAAAATAGAAAAAAGTATATGATATAGAACATTTACACACTACTTTGAAGAAGAAAGAAATTATGAAGGAAGTATCTTAATAAATAGATTTCTTTTTAGAAAATACAAAAAGAAGACTTAAATTTAACAAAAAAATGCAAATATGACAGAAAGGAGATACTTGGAGGAATACTAAAAAGATTTTATCAAAAAAAAATATCATATACTATGAAAAATTAAACAATGAAGCACCAATAGATATAGTAGACGCTCAAGAAAATATGTGTATATAATTATTAAACAATAAAAAAATTGATGGAATTAAAAAGAAATATAAAGAAAAAAGAAGATAGAAGAAAGATAGGATACATTCATATAGGAGCAGTACAAGTATTAATTAAATTAACTTTTAAGAAGAAATAAATTCACCTGTAGAATTAATTCCAAAGAATGATAGAATTAATGATCCAAAAAATAAGATATTAGGAGTAATAGAAGGAAATTTAGCTTATAAAAAATTAAAATTTGAAATACGTCAAATATTGAAATACCTTTAAATACTTAAAGAATAGAACAATCATTAACCCTTGAACACAAATTCTTAAGAAAAAATTTAATAAAACTTGGAGATAAAATTTTTCAATTACTTACTGTGTTAGCTATGCATTAACAAATTCATATCATAATATTACTTTTAAAAATAATAATAGAGTATATATACCTTACTTATTTACAGATATAGAAAAAATTTATTATCCCAAGAAAAAATAAAATAACAAAATTAGGAACTTTAACAAATAAACCAAAACTATTAGAATTTAAAGAAAAACAAATTCCAAAGCCGATTAGATTTAATGAACCATAAAAAACTAATGAAGAAGATGAAATTAACAAATTAGCAGTTCAGATAAATAATCTAACTCAATATTTAAAACAAAGAATATGAATAACTTAGAACAAGCAAGAATTTGGAAAAAAAAAAAGAACGTTAAAGATTTATAAGGAGAAAAAGAAAACAAGTTTTCAAAAATAAATTCTATAACTCCCAAAAATTTAGTATCAGAGCTAAGTACTAAAAGATGAATGAAGATAAAAGACAAAAAAAATGTAAATTAAACATACGATCAATATATTCAGTGAATTAGGTGAAAGATTAAGATATTATATAAAAATTAAAAAATTTAATCAAGAACAAAAAGATAGAAAAATAAAGAGGATAAGTCATCACCTAAAAAAATAGATAATTTATTACACAAACAAAAATAAAAAAGATCAAAAAAGAGAGAATGAGTGCAAGGATGCACCCATGTTTTTGAGTCTACTAGAGAAGTCACCTAAATTATTTTATTTTTTAGTTTAACAATATTTATTTATAAATTTAGAATATAAAAATTTATTAGTTAAAATTTATAAATTTTTTATATGTATAATTATTTATAAAAAATAAAAAAGAATAATTTAACTAAATTTTTATATAAAATTAAATATTATTAATTAAAATTTATAAAAATTTAATATTTTAATTTCAATTATTAATTTATTTTAATAACAAATTAATAATAAAAAAACCATCACCCATGACCATGTTAAACTTTACCGGTGGTCAAATGTATAGGAGAGCAAGCGTCAGAAGCCTTTCTCTGACATGCAAATTTTTTAATTTAACTTCTACATTCTTCTTTTACAAACATTTTTTTAATTAAAAAAATGGCCAACTAGCTAATTATTAATACCATTCACAATTCCATGTGGCTAAGAATCAAAATTCCAGTTTGCTAGCAGTTTTCAAGTGTTATATATATATATAGATTTTTTATTCTTCCCTGCTATGGAGCACGCCAACATGGAGTCGAAAGTGAAATAATAGGTGGTCAAAGGTATAAGAGAGCGAGCGTCAAAATCAGAGTGCCTTTCTCTGACTTTATCCAATAAGTACATTTCCTTATTTTGTAAGGTTGAGTGATGCTTCTTACACATCGTGTAAGTGCATATTACCTCTCATTATACATAATCGGTGGAATCGGATTATAAATGTATAAAAAAAGATAATAATAATAATAATTAAATTTAAAAAAATTATGTAAATATAAATGATATGTATATAAATATATTAAATATAATATTATTTAAAGAATATTCATCGAGCCCCACTTGATTCTATGCTTAATGAGGATCACGTGTATAGCAAAGAAAGTAAGAATTGGACAGTCAAAAAATGGACATGGGAACACATATTGAAGCAATTCTTAATTAAAATAATTTATTATAAATATTTAAATTATTATTTAATATTTATAAGATTGTAAAATTTATTTAAAAATATTTTATTTACATTAAATAATAATTTAAATATTTAAAAAATATATTAAATCATGTCTATCAAATAATTTCTCAAACTCGTCCGTCTGGTCATTTTTGTACGTGGCATCTGGCAAGGTCGGAATGGCTAATTCCCACGTGATAATTTCGGGAGTAATATGGTTTCAGATGTCGACCACAATGCCACGTGCAAAGTTTTCATCGGGAAAACCAATTCATGTCTTTTTGTGTAAGAGAAACTCTTACGTGCCATAGAAAACTTGTGAAAAAACCATTTTCTTGAAAATGAATTTTTTTTAATGTGAAAATGTCGTGTAAAAAAATAAATAGATATAAAGGTTTTAAAGAAGGTATTATTAGTGATACCCTTTTATTAGGGATGTAAATTAGTTATGATATATCGATCAATTTGAAAAAATTAAATTAAATTAATTAATTTAGTTTAATTTAATTTGAATAGTCATGTTTGATCGGTTGAATTAATCAAAATTGGTTCGATTTTTAGTTTTATGATTTAGAATTCGAATCAAATTAAATTGATTCGATTAAATTTTTTTTTCTTATGAACCTGAATCAATCTGACCTTGTTTGTATGATTTTTCTAATTTTTTTAAAATTTTATCTATATTTTTATGAAAATATCTTGACTCGTGGACCCAACCCTAGCCAATCCGCATCTCATCGGTTTGGTTTTGTTTGAGTTTCTTGACCAAAAAATGTAAAACTTGAACTAAACTTAATCGATTACTTTTGATTGGTTTGAATTTTTTTTATAATTTAGACTTGAACTAACCCAATTTGACTACACCCCTAAATCTTTTAGTTTTTTAGAATATTTTTTTATTTAATAGATAAAAAAATAATCACTCAAAGTATAGTTAAATACTTAAATAAAAATTATTTCTAATAATATTTTATCTATATACATAAATTATAGGATCAAATTCAATAATACATACTTAAAAGACATGAATTTTTTCTACTCAAACCAATATATGTTAATATTACACCCATGACTCTGATTGTTTTATTGAATGAATAGTATTTATTATGAAATGAATGGATATCATTTCGGTTACGTGTACTATTATTCAATTGAGTGGTATTAATTGCAAAAACTAATCTCTTAAAGAAGTTAAATATTTTATCCGTCTATTTTTATTTATTTATAAAGGTTGTTGTACAAGAATTAAGAAATTTATTAAAGATGTGTTTAGAAAAACTTTTAAAAAATAATTTTAAGATAGTATTTTTTTTCTCTTTTTACTTTTCTATTTTTTTACAAAAGTAGATATTCCTAACTTCTTTAAAAAACATAAATAAATTGATTATTTCTAAATTCAGTTTATTTTAAAAATCTTATTTAAACAGATAAAAATATTTAAGAAGTATTTTTTATTAAAAACAATACTTTATTGCAAAAAAAAAACAAACAAATCCTAAAATTTCTTGATTATAAGCAAAGTTAATTCGATAAACTAAATTACTTTTTATTAAAATGCAAAAAATATTATTTTTACTCTACTAATCTTCACTATTACTTATTAATACCAAATGTAAAAATAAAAAAACAATTAACAAGTCATTAATTTTTTAAATGAATAGATAATTTTAAACAAAATAAAATTCTTGAATAAATAGATAAAAGTGAAAAGATGGAAATTTTTTTTATGGTTTTAAGATAATACTTTTTTCTCTTTTTCTTTCATAATTATTTGAACTTAAATTTTAAAAAATAGGAAGTGTATTATGATGTTATCTTTGCTTTTGCTTTTTTCAATAAGTAGTTTTACCCCCAACTTGTTTGTTTGGGATTGTTTCAAAGTAATTCTATTTTTTTAAAAATTTAGAGGTAAATGTGTATTCAAATCCTATTGAAATCATTGTCTGAAAGAGGCTTTTGTTAAGTATACTTAACACAGGAATTTAGGATTCTCTACCTAACCTTATATGCGTCAAAAAATTTACTCATTTTGTTAGTGCAGGAATTTTTAGGATTCTCTACCTAACCTTATACGCACCAAACAATTTACTCTTTTTGTTCCCCCTTAAATTAATGATAACAACCGGACATGTTTAAGTAGGAAGTAGGAGATTTTCCAGGGACATTTGCTCCTATCACCATCCTCATTTTCTGTGTGGTGTAAAAACTCCCCGAACCTTTTTTTTTTCTTCCCAAACCTTTTCTTTGATTTTTCACGAATTCTCACAACGTTTTTTTTTTTATCAACCAATTCCGCACAATAATTTTGATTTTGAGATAATGTTAAATTTATTTGTGGTTGCTATAATTCATAGTTAGTATTTTTTCAATTTTTTTAATTGCTATTTGAATAATATAACAAATTTTTTCCAGCGAAATATACTTATTTTATTAGAAAATATAGGTAGTACATTAATACTTAATAGAATAATCATTTCTTTTCTTTAAAAAAAACTTGCTTTTTATAAGAACCAATTTCCTTATAATAATCTAGTTAAAAAAAATAATCTTATAGCATTTAGTTACTTACCCTATCATGAAAGTGATCTTAAAAAAATAATAAATAATTATTTTAGCCTCTGAATATTTTGAGTAATAACACTTTAGTCTTTAGAGAAAACACACATACTTTAATCTTTAAAAGTTTTAAAACTTTATAACATTCATCTTTTTTAGGGACTAAAATATTTTTTTTTAACTGCCAAGGATTAAAGTATTATCCTTTTTTTATAAAGATTAAAGTGTTATTATTTAAAATATTTAAAAATTAAAATGATTATTTACTCTAAAAAAATAGTGCACAAACCCTAAACTTAATTTTTTGGTACAATAATAGCATTGAAGTTTGAAGTTATAATCTCATGTAAGTTACTGAAGTCTTTCTCGTTAAAAAAAAAAATTACCTGAATCCTTTACCAAACCCAAATCTAGTGGCTTAGTCAACATCTAATTAAAATAATAATTTTCTCAATCCTCTCAAAGTCTAGATTTCTCATCAATCCACCCAGTTTCATTATCCACCATGCATGACACTTGATTCCTAGAAATATAATATGCATCATGTTAGAACTTCTTACACTTCCACATGAAAGCCCTCTTCTCTTGCTACCTACTGTTCCTCGTCGCCTCCATATTCGTCCCACTCCACTGTCCTCCTATAACAAAAAGACCCCTACTTTGATTTCGGCAACAATTGCTGTCTAGCAAAATTGGAGGTGGCCTCTCACTTTCTGCTACCTCTCTTGATAAATTTCTATCTTGCCCAAACTTCAAGTAAGAATCCTTTCAACCTCCGCAAAGAAGATAGTTCCTGCTCTCCTCGATATGTTACTGCCATGATCCAACCGTTTTCATCATCAATTTTGTTGTCAGTGGGGACTGGGGAGTTAAAGTTTAAGCTTCCTTCAATGATAACCAAACAAGATGCAAACAAAAAAAATATTAATGCCTTAACATTTTATATCCTTAATTGTTGCTCTTTTATTTTAATTTTTCATCCCTTAATTAATTCTTATACCTTGATAGCCTAAATAATGACAATTTGTAGATTTTTCTTTTTAAACGATAGTAAGGATAAAAATTACTCTAATACTACACCAAGATGCTAGTGGCATGAACAGAAGCTATAACAGGCTACTAAACCAGTCTTGGACACCACGGGATATATCTGTTGAGGGATGAAAAATTAGTAGTTAACATGTTCAAACAAATGCTTTAAACTTTAAAGTCTTACCCAAATTTCTTCAACTAGAGGCGGAGGGAGGGAGGACATGGAGATGCCAGACACCCCCTCCCAACTTTATAATTTTTACATCTACTTCCATATTTAGTTGATACTCTCTATAAAATGAATTAGATTTTCAAATAACTCCTTTATATAGATATTGAAAAGTTATGCGCAGATGAAATAATCTTTACTATCATACAATATTTACTTATGAAAAATTAAAGGAAAAGAAAGAGACTTAAAAAGTTTCTTTATGTTATATATGTTTAATCTACCCCGTCACACTAAATTTCTATCTCTACCCCTGCCTTTAACTAGTTGGGTCACTCATGTTGAGATAACACTTTGTAGATTGATAGTAACAAAAATCATTGAGATGGGCATAGTCATTTATAATTGTTCAATTACACCATGTCAATGAAAAATGATTTTTTTTATGAGTAAAAACAAACTAGATATACTACAACTAATAGGAAGAAATTAATACACATTTTGAAAAATTATACCAAGTTCTTAAAATAGTAATAAATGCATGTTAAAGGAGGATTTCAAACATTGATTTAAGTTTTTTCTAAAAAAATATTATATAAAAATATTTAAATTTAATAGTAAATATCTTTTTGAAACATATATTTATTACTTTTTAAAAATTTAGTATAATTTCTTGAGAAGAGAATGTCTTAACTAGTGTTGCCTTAAATGTCACATCATTGCATCAAGCTCCTATGGGAACTACTTGATCGTGAGTTTAAATCTCATTAAAGTCATTTTGCCTTTTTTTATAGCATACTTTCTTTCTCTTCACATTAAGTTTTATACCTCAAGAACCTCAGACAAGCTGGAAAGTGCTTATGACTATGTGGCATCCAGCTCCTTGATCAAATTGCCATCTTTTCAAAAATAGACATCCTGCAAGTTTTCTTTACAGATAATTGGTTAAACAGTAATAGTTGGCACATCTCGGATGTTGAATGAAGTAATTTTTAGATAAACATAATTTATTATAAATATTTAAATTATTATTTGACATATATAATGTGATAAAAATTATTATAAAATTATATTAAAATTTAAAAATATTTTATATATATCAAATAATAATTTAAATTTTTAAAAAATAATACGATAGATTGTCTCCACTTATAAATTGATATAGCTTGAACGAATCTCACGTGCCCGTACGAATTAGGAAAGTTCATTGAAACTATATCAATGAGTATATGATAAGCATAAAGCAATCATCACAAGCAACTGCTTAAAAAGCCACCATTAATTAATGTATGCATTTGACTTTGAAAATGCACCTTTTTGTCTTTGTGCTTGGAAATCACTTAATAAACACATCCATTCAATTTAAACATCATCATTCTTATCAGATGAATGTGAAAAGGAACGTCCACACGACTTTCAGGCTCGATCAGCTCTGAACTTTCCATTCGTGGAGATGCAATAATCTTCATGGATTAAGCATCAAAATCTTTGCTTTTTCCTTTATTAAATTTGATAATGATACCACTAATTGCTTTAATAAACAGTACGAAGGCTTTACGTACGAAATGCTCTTTGAATTCTTGATTACCGTTTATCATGAATTTTTCTCTTTTCACTTTAACTTTTTTTGTTTTGTTTCAAAACAAGAAAAATAGCATAGCCAGGTCATTCGTATGACCTGCGTTCGTGATTTTGCCTTCGTACCAAATAGCGGTCCTCTTAATATTTATGCATGTATCTTTTGAGGTTGATCCACTGTTTTCTGCCTTCTGGATATGGGGGTATCTCGTATAAAGCCATATCCATAATTCTTTTTCGTTAATTCTCTGACTAATAATCAATTTCCTCTTTAAAAAAAAGATTTGATATAAGAAAACAAGTTGAGAATCTCCTGTAGTAAATATAAACTATTAAGAAAAGAAAAAAAATACTAAATACATTAAAAAGTATTTAATTTGTTTTCTATTTTTATTTTGTGCTGCTAGATAAAACTGTTAAAAAGGTTCAATTTAACTTATGAAACTTTAGTCCACGTGAATTTCTTAAAGTATGTTAAGAACATGGTCATACTATTTAAGTGAGAGAGGTGACATCATCTGTTTTAATTATTATTTTAATTATGTTTAATTAATAATTAATATTTTTAATCAAATTAAAAAGGCTTGACGGTGGCAAGTTTGAATTTCACGGCAAGTCTATCCCTTTCAATCAGACAAAAAACTCAGGCGAGGTTTGGGTTTCGACTTTTGACAACCTTTTCTTTTGCTTTCTCTTTCATTAGTTTCTCATCCCTCTACTCCAATCTCTCTTACCTTCACGCCAATTTTTTTTTTGTTTTTTTAATGTAAAATGAAAAAAGAAAATTGCTTCTGCCTATCTCAAAAGAATGCAAACCGTTTCTGTTTCGTAACTTCTATCTTCTTTTTAAAAGGGACAAAAAAAAAAAAACTGTTCAGGCGTTGATGTTTGGGCAATTGTAGTCTTATTTTGATTCTATCAATCTAGTTTACTAATTTGCAATTACTAACTATTGCTAGAAAATTGTGATGAGTTATTTTATTTCACTCTTCAACGACACCACATTCTACTATCTGTATCATCTCTTCCGCGGCCTTTCTTGCAACAGCAACAACTATGCTTTCACACAGAATAAGCGCATCATTTTGGTGGTTTGAGGAGCTTTGCTGGTCAAAGGCAGAAAGGATTTTGGTGGAAAAATATATGACGTGTAAATTCCAGCTGTGATGCCAAATAATTCGGATAAGGAGTTCTGCCAAAATTTCGGCTGCATAGCATTTTTCATTTTTATTTTAAGTTAGTATGTTTTTAATTATAATTACAAAATTGTGATCTTATTATTTTTCATAGTTTCTGTAATTCAATATCAATAGCGGACATTATGCATGTGTGTATGATACGGTAATGAGAATCTGTCTAGAATTTAATAATCATTTGAAATTTTTTACAAGTAATTTAACTATATTTTTTAAAAAATATACAAATGGAGCTTAGTGGGTAGTAGGAAAGAAAATAAGGTCTCCCGTAAAAAAAAAATTGAAAGAAAATAAGCTCTTTGAAAGTTTATACAATTAACACTATTTCCTATAGAAAATGTTAAGAGTTAGATAAGAAAAGTATAAAAATTAAAAAGGATCAGCTCAAATTCTTATTGAAATAATTATCATCTTTATTAGCTCGGGAATTAGCTTAATGATTAAGGAGCTTTTCACTGTTTTGACTATTTGAGCTTAAAATATTGGACTAACACTTTGAGAAATTAATTTCTCTAAATACATTATGTTGGTATAAGAGATGCACACTTAAGATTGAACGGGAGATGGATTTAATTTCGATTGAAGTAAATGTTGGTCTAAAGATATCCTTATCATATAAAAATAAAATCATCTTTGTTAAAGTAATTACAAAAGTATACTCGTAAAAAAAAGTAAATACAAAAGTAAAAATATTATATTTATAAATGATTATAACCTCGTTGTTATATTTATCGTTAATATCAAACTTATGTAAATTTTATAACCTTGTTTATTTATTGTAATAAATTTATGGAAATCATAAGTCATTCTAATAGGCTTAGGAAAAAAACTATTTATGCTTGCAAGATTTAGAAGACTTCAAAAAAGTATAGCACCTTTTGTGACTTCAGTTATATATATTTTTTCTTTTGCAAATTTTCCTTTTTTTAATTTTATTATGAATTGCAAAAATAAATTTTAAATTTATAATTAATACGACAAAATAACTATTGAGAATTTTAAATTTTGTAGATTGTTAAAAGGAAACTGGATATATGATCTAATTTTTTGGGCTACAAATTAGCTTCCCTGTCATGATTCCTTTGAGTAACATAATTTTTGGATAAAAGTGTGTTTTACGTCGTGAATGAACATTTTCTTAAGGAAAATAATTGATACACATCATGAAAAGTCACATCTCACATATGTTGAGGTTACAAAAAATAAAGGGGAATTATGTAGAAGTTCAAGTGAAACCAATCACAATTAAAAAGGTTAAAATTGTATAAATTTAAAGTCATATGTATATTAAAAAACTTTAGTTAAATTAAATAAAAAATCTTATAGTTTCATCCCATTTAGATTTTGAATCTTATAGTTATTTATTTTTTATTTTTGCTATATCCTCTTATAAATTTTTTTAATAATTCTCCTAATATTAAAAAAAAATATTAAATAAAAAAATACATTAAATGTGTTGAGAATATAAAAAATATTCAACACTTTCCTTATTTAATAGTTAAGAGAATTTGTTAGGAGAATTTATAATTATTCTTTATTTTTATATTGAAACCTACTTTGATCCTTCACAAATCAATATTTTAATTAAGGCTTATTTGATATGTAACTTATGAGTGGAAAGGAAATGAAAGAAAAAGAAAAAGTGGAAGAATTAGACCTATTTCTTGTTTGGTATGTAAGAAGAGGAAGAGATTCAAATTGATGTATATTTTCTATGATACCCACATATTTTGCATCAAGTTGTTATGGAATGAAAAAAAAAAGGAAGAGAAGTATTTATGAGCTCCACCATATATTTACATTTATTTCTATTTATTTATATTTTTTCTTGTTGAAACCAAACAAAGATAGAAAAGTATTTATTCTTTTCTATTAAATGATATCAAACAAAAAGATTGATACCTCCTGTAATTCTCTCTTCTTCTTTTTTATTTTCTTTTTTATTATATACCCTCTTTTATGCTCTTTCCTTCTTTTTCCTTCCCTTCTACAATATCAAACATAATCTTAATAATTTGAAACTATAAGGATAGATTCTTTATGAAAAAATAGAGATCAACATCTTAATCAGTTAAAATTATAGGGAGTAAAATTCAAATGAATGAAAAATAAAAAAAAAAACTAATATCTTAACAGTAGAAATCAAAATCCAAGAAAATTGAAATATATGAACCAAAATCCATTTATTTTAAGTATCAAAATCTAAATGAAGTGAATGTATATGGATTAACTATTTATTTTAACCAAAAACTTTTATTTGCCTTACCCAAATTGATGAATTAAAATATACAAGAATACAACAACGTTGTATACATGTACACTAACATATATATCATTTTATATTTACATAATTTTTATTATTAGGATCAAAATAAAGCCTATATTGTTATATTCTAATTATATCACATAAATAAATATAAAAAATATGTATGTAATACTAATTAATGTGTTATTACTAGCACTTTTCACAAGGATGTTAGGCTTAGAGTACTGTTCTGTATCGAGTTATAACTTACAAGAACTGAAGTAGGAGTACCCTACCCACTATACCCAGCTTGCAGAATTATAAAATATTTCAAGAGTTGACCAAAAAAAAAAAAAGCTTTGGAGGTAAATGAGAACAAAGTGATTTATTTGGTACCCACAAAAATGGGAGGATTACGGTACCTTCATTAGGTGGCGTAATCGGATTAAAACATATGTACACTTCATAATCTTAGGTTATATCCACATCAATTATTTATTAATGAATGATCTGTTAACTTATTTATTTATTGAATAACCCTTAATGATTTAATTAAAAATTTTCAACAAATTTATGGACTTATTTAAAAATCATAAAAAACACCTTTACATTATTCTCCTTTTACGAAAATAAAATCAAATTTAAATCTCCATATTTCAATTTTAAGTCTATAAAAGAACCTTAACCCTTGTTAAAGGATATGCAGTTGAAATCACTTACGTTATATTTGATGCATATGATAGTATAATATAAGATAAGATATAAAATAATATAAAATATGATAGTATAATTAATAGAATAAGATATAATTCTATCTTTTATTTGATAATAAAAAGATAAATTAACTGATTGTATAATCTTTTTTTAAAACCAAAATATTTTTTAGCATAAAAATTAAAATAATTAAAAACAATAATAAAAAAGTCTTATAGTAATGATGGTAGTGGTGACGGTGATTGTGGTGGCAATGGGGGTGTCGAAGTAGCGGCGCGCGACGATGGTGATGATGATGGTGGGGTGGCGATGGTGACGGTGGCGGCGGCGGTGGTGGTGGTGGGGGTGGTGGTGGCGGCAAATGATAGTGTGGTGGTGGCAAATGGCACAAAGGAGAATAGTAATAAAAATGAAATTGAAGATAAGATTTGAATAAAAATCCTATCATATCTTATCATGTACTAGAGGAGGTGATAGAGTTATCAGCTTAGAATATAATAAAATGACTTGACCTAATTTTATTATACTATCAGTTAAATACACTAAATATTAAATAAGACCTGATAGTATTAACTTATATTATCATATCTTCTTTATACAATACACCAAACGTAACCTTAACAACATCAACCCCATTAAGTTCTCCCAAATCAGATTTCAAAACCATTGAAGAATGTCTTTCATTAAACCAAGTTCCTTGCTAAAAAGTCCGAAATCGGATTTCAACGATTTAGTTGATGCCAAAAATATAATTCCTAAAGTTCCAAGCATATAATTCCTTTCATTAAACTAGCCTCTGCTGCATAAAGGAATTGTTTACAAATTTGCATGCCAAGCATAAACAAAATCTGATTTCTAAACTAGTTGAAATCAGATTGTTACAGAGGGCATCAATTGAAATCAGATTGTTACAGTTCCAAGTTTTACAGAGGGCATCAACAAAATCTGATTTCAAGTTTTACACTTGTTTAGTTTCGGACTTTAGCAAGTAACTTGGTTTAATGAAAAGCATTCTTCAGTAGTTTTGAAATATGATTTGGGAGAACTCAATGGGGTTGATGCCGTTGAGTGATTTTAATTACATATTTTTCAGTAAAAGTTAGGGTTTTTCTGAGTTACGGTTCTTCCGTACGTAAGTTTAAAATTGGGACAATAAGATTTTAATTTTATTTTTTTTCCATAAAAGCAGAATGGGATAAAGATTTTTTTGATGATTTTCAAATAAATTTATAAATATGATGAAAATTTTTAATTAAGTTTTTAAGAATCATTTAACAAATATATAAGTTAATAGATATTTTATTAATAAATAATTAATGTGAATATGACTAAAATTAATGCATGTAATTTAATCTGATTGAAGTAACTAAAAAAAAATCAAAATTCTCTCATTTTTGTGTGTACGAGATAAATCACCTAAGAAAAAAGAAAGAAGAAGAAAAGCGTTGGAAAGAGCGTGTGAAGATTTGCCACGTAAGGTGAAAGAAGTGAAAGGGAGCCTCTCCCTCTGACATGGGCACGTGTCAGACAATACTAAAGAATAAAGATTAATGTCATGGCTCACGTCACGCAGTAACCCCATCACCTGTACCTCACGTGACCCTCCACAATCTCAACCGGTCAACCCCCTGTCCGAGGTGCATGTGGACTCAGTCAATAGTCAATAGTCAATACTCAATCGTCATGCTTGTCCCTTCACAGCTCATCCTCCTCATTCTCCATTTTTACTTCTTCTTGTTGTACAATATTATTGTCTTCTGCCCAAAAAAAGTATGTGCGGAAAAAAAATAGTGATGAGAATTGAACTGATCAGCCAGCGGAATCAAACGATCGATGTCCGGCTATTTGGTCGGTTATATCAAAGGTTTGGTTAATGATAATTACGTTTAGACTTACACATTTTTTATATAGTTTTGTGCAACCTATTGGTATAATTTAATTTACTGCAACTTTTTAAAATATTTTTAAATTATTTACATACCTTACATATTAGTACGTATATTTTTCCATAAAGATTTAAATTGCTTTTTTCGTACGAACACAATCAAACTTGGTGTTTATTTTTTGAAGTCTTGTTAAGAAGTTGATAGTTTATAACTTGATAGATCAGACAATAATCCAGCAATTGACTTAATTTTTATCAAATTAAAAAATCTTGTGAAGAAGTTTATAATTCAATTGACACTAGTTTAAGTCTTTAAACTTAAGTATTATATTCATATATTAGATATTTAAATACCTTTTACTTAACTGCCAGCACCTCTTATATGTGGTTTTAAAAAAATAGTTATTTTTTTCATTTTGTATTTTTAAAAAGCTTTTTTATTTAGCTGATTTTTTTTATCAATGATAAAACCATTAATCCGGTCAATTGTTCGTGTTTCCTCATGGATATGTTTTTTACAACGTAAAAAAGTAATTTTTAAATTTCAAATTGGTCTGGGGTCTTGTTCCAAATTTTTGTTTTAATTAATTTAGAATAAATATTCATTTCAGCCATTTAAAATTTAAAATTTGGTCTTTTAGTCGTAAACAACATCAATTAGGCCTCCAAATAATCATAAATGGCACTAATTAAATTTAGATTTCACTGTCCATGATGATATTAAACGTTGGCGTAGCACTTTTTTTTTCTTTTCTTTTTCTTTTTAGAAAAATTCTGAAATGTTCTTGGAGCAGGAATTAAAATTCTTCTTCCAATAGAATTAAGGAGAATTATGGCCAATTGGATGTCACTCTAGATCTATATGTGGATTCCACAAAGATACCTACATAAATCTGAGGGTGAAGATGCTGCTCGAGGAAGAAAAAAATCCTCCTCTAGAAATGCAGTTTCTTCCTTCAGGAGTGCGGAAAAACTTCTTTTAACATACCTGATGCTAAAGTGATTGTATGAATGTCTCCGTGGACGGATTCACATGTATTCTAAATAAATGAACTAATATAGATTTTATCAATATATAAGTGACATATTTTATTATTTAAACTATTTATTCAAGAAAGAGCTTTAACATGATGATAGGTTTTTATTTATTTTTTATTCATACGATTTGAGTGAAGGACTAATCATTGCTCGGCATAATAAGACTGTTTCTACTTACAATTTTTTTTTTACAAGCTTGAACTCTTGATATTACATAAATTTTTTAATTATTGAATTCAAGCTTACTTACTACTTAAGTTGTCCCTTATAAGTGATGCTAAAAATTTTTTATTCTTAAAACTTCAGCTTAATTAGCATTCAAAAATGCCTAAACGATCGATCTAAGGATTAGTTGTACCATATCTCAAGTTCAATTCACTCGAAACAACTACTAAAATACTACAAACAACTCGAAATATTAGTTTTATTAGTTAGTTGTTAGTATTTCATTTAATGGAATATTTTCACAGACATTGATATTGTACAAGTATTGGCTCCTAATAATTACTTATTTCAAAATTTAAACTTTGATTTTTCTGTTAAGAACGCACCTCGCTTATCATCACATTGAATCCTTATTGGTTTATTAGTTGTTAGTATTTATATACCAATATCCAATCTTTCATATATATAATATACAACTTGAATGAGTTGTGCTATTTGCAAATCTTTTTTTAACATCAAAATCGTACACTTTTTTTTTTAAAGTAAAGAAGAGAGGAGAGAAACATATTTTTCAACACTTAATCTTTTTCTCTTCTTTTTTTCCCAAAATGAAAAGTATAAAAGTTTGATGTTAAAAAAAAAAGTGCAAATAACAATACTCAGCTTGAATTATCACAAATCATCGCACATTAATAAAACTAAATTAGAAGTACGTACTTTGTTTTCCAATTGCTTTTAAATCCAATAATGCCTATTGGCGTTACTTTCTTCTTCAGAATTTTGGACTTTACATTTTAACAAAGTTGCAATTTCAGTAATATATGTCAATTATGTTTTGGGTGTAGTAATAGCTATTACTTAATCTCACAAGTGTTATTAAAGCAAACTGAATTTGAATTTCTGATATTGGAAAAAGATTTGGAAACTAATTACACTAACTTCCCCATTAAAATTTTTGAGCTTAACATTATAACTCGTCATTAATCTTATAATGAGTGCAGGACAAATGATTAAATTATAGAAAAAATAAAAATACTTAAATTACTCATTCACCAACAATTTAAAATTTTGTTATAATACTAAAAATTAAAAACAGCTAAGAAATACTAGCAAATAAGACAAATGATAGTTATCCTGTCAATTATTTCCTTCCCTTTGGTATAATCGAATTGATTTAGTGGATAAATATCATCATCACAACATTAATATATCTATCTTGTGAAGCCTAGTACTAGGTAGCTAGGATTGGGTTTGGTTTAATTTTGAAAACGTTGTACTCAACCATTATTATTAAAGTTTTGTTATTCACACACCACAAATTATTATATAATACATTTTTTTTTGAACCATATAATACATCCTGATTATTATATAATATATCCATCACTATATAGTAATAATCGATTATCATCATTCATATATATTCATCATATAATGTAAGCTAATTATTAGTTATTTATATATTGATCATTAATATAAAAATGATGTACAAAATAAGGTGTGTAAATATTTTTTTCTTATAATTAAATGAAGAATTTTATTAACAAGTATTCTTACAACATATATTAAAGAATCAAAATAAATTTTAAATATTAATAAAAATAATATTTATTATTCTTCATTAATTACTTAAAAATATTAAATATTTTAAATTTTAAAGACATTAAATACTTTAACATTTTATTTAATAATTTTTTTAATTTTTAATTTATTAACATATAATTCTTAAAGACACATATTAATAAAATGCTTAAATGAATGCATGAACAATTGAGGCAGCATCAGCATCGCCTGCGTAGGGAAGTAGTAGAAAAGAGCATAAAGCCAGGCAGGCATGAAGGAATGTCCCAAAGGCAAGTCCCCACGTGTGGTTTGGTCGGCGTTCTCAACCGTCAACACACACAACCCGTCACTTAACCTCCGTTAAAAAACCGCGCAGTTCTTTTTCTTTACTACAACCAACGACAAACGACCCTCTCACCCCACCGTTACCGTTTGTCGTTCCGCACCAGTCTTCCGTCAAACTTCAAGCGTCTTCTTTTTCTCTATATATAGTTTACACACCATTCTCCAATCCACCCCTTTCTCAAGTTCTGGACTTTTCAAACAACCCCATTTCCACGTTACGTTCATTTTCGCATCAAAACCATACTCACAAAAAAGAAAAACACTATATATTATTATATTATATGATCAATTGAAATGAAATTCAGCAAAGTTTAGCTCAGCACGCGTCTTCCTCCAACCCAACGAGAATCAAAGTCTTTTCAACTGGTAGGCGTTGAATTTGATTAATCTCCGAGGTAGTACTACTAATATCTCTTACTTTCCTAGTCGTGTTATTGTTCCTATATCACTTTGTGGTTGCTTGTGAAACCAAATCTCAATGAATACCCATGACATGCCCTGCTCATAAATCAGTCTATTATGCATCTGTTCTCTTTTTTTTTTCCCCCTATTATGTTTTCATTTTGTATATTTAGAATAGATTCTCAAAATTGTCAGCTTTTGAATGTTTCCGGTACTCCTTGATGATTTGAGGTTCTTGCCTTTTTAAAAAAGAATTAATTTTTTTTAATTATCTATTGAGAACTAGAATTTTCCTTTTTTGATTAAGTAAAATCTAGTAACATTCATTTCTGCTGCTCTTCTTTGCAAAATCTGGGTCTGAATTAAAAGTTTTGTTTTTAATTTTTAACTTAATAATTGGTTTGGATAGGATAGGATTGATTAGTGGGGTTTGAATTAGGACGGAGATTCTTCTGCTTTCATTTGGTAGAAAATAGCCTATATGCTGTGTCCATGAAGCAACTTACCAACCGGGAGTGGGGGCAACTGCAAAATAACAGCATCAATAAATAGCTGTGATAAGGTTTAACTTTTGGTGACATGGTTCACTCACAGCCCTTGGTTTCAAACTGAAGATTTGGGCCTGCAATGAGGAATTGTAACTTACTTGGTATTGTTGTTGTTATTATAATTATTATTTGCTTCCTTAATCTTGCCACTTGAAATCTGCTATGTATGTAGTGTCTATGTTTTTCTCCTGGTGCATATTAGTAAATTAGTATTGTTGGCTTAAAAAGTTTTTGTCTCGTTTTGTGGGATACAACTAAATGAGAAGATTTTCTCCTGCTGTGAGAACTTTTATGATGGAATGTTTTCCTTTTTTGTTTGCAAATCACATGGGAGGGATGTTGAAATTGCATCAATTTGAATAAAATTCTAATGATGTCCATTTTCCATCACAGTCTGTATGTTTTGCTAGACTGCTGTGTTAAAAAATACCAAGAGACTAAAACTTAAGAACATTCGATTTGTGCTTTTGAGGGTCATTATGTCTCTATGGGTGTGTGTGTGTGCCTGTGTTATCTTTCATAGATCTGAATGGTTGAGAACGAGAGCACTACCGCACCCGGGTGACCCGATGTAGGCATTCCAGGCATCATTTTGATCACTTTCCGCATCAAATTTTGAGTTACAAATTCTTTAGTTTCATTTATCTGATATAAGCATTAGTTGTCTTCTTCCACCTGCTGAATCAGTTATTCCAAGTTTAGGCTTTAAACAATTTATTTGGGCCAAAAGAGTAAACATGAATTCAATTTGCAAAATTACCAGAAGTGTAGCCTTAGATGTGTTCATAAGCTCGGATTTTCTAGTGTATGCTTAGTTCATCTATTTCTTGTATGTATGTGTGTGCATTTACGTTTATCGTAGTTCTTCCATTTTTATGCTTCTCTACTGGTTGGGCTAGATGATTGTTGTTGTAAACTCTTGGTTGTGGTGTTATGAAAATATTCACAAAATGCCTCTCTGTTTTTCCAGGTTTTTCTGCTGTTATTGAAAGTGTTGGGGTACTAGTCCCAAGCAGAATATTAAGCAGAAGTTTGCCAAGGCTGCTGCTTTTCAGATTTGCTAGTTATAGATATAGCGCAACTGATGCCATCATCATAGTATGGACTCGCAGAAGCTTTTCAGCATCAGTGTAACTAGTTCAGGACTACCTTATACATCATCTAATCCTACTATTCCACGGTTACCCAACCGGCTACTTGGATCCTTGAAACTTGACATAGGAAACTCACCTAATTCGGCCCTTTCTACTCATTTTGATTCTGATACTCTTTCTGCATTGAGTGACAGCCAGGAGCAGCACAGCTCTGCTGAAATCCTCTCTGGTGCCAGCCCTTCTTGTAACTCTTTGCTAGAAACCAGTCATTATTTTCATAGGCCAGTCTCATCTGTGGACCATCTCCAAGACGGTTTGCATCTATATCCTGCTAGGAGCTCTCTTCTACAGGATGCAAGTTGTGACCAGGAAACCAGACACGCATTGCTGGAACTAGAAACTGTATTGATGGCGCCTGATGGTGCTGATGAAGTTACCGCATCAAATACTTCTTTGGGTGATAGCAGCAGGCCATCGACATCTGGCCAAAGCAATAGGTCCAGGAGCCATGGGCACCAGGGGTCAGAATATATTCAAAGTCAGCCGTCTTATGTTCTTAGCAGTAGGCCGTCAAATGAAGTTGCACGTGTAGAAAAACGTCACAAATCAATGGAGGAAGCATCGCTACAAGGCTTCCCATCAAGCAATTTGAAATATTTGCTGATTGCATGTGCCAAAGCCCTGTCTGAAAACATGAAAGATTTTGATCAATTGATAGAAAAGGCTAGAAGTGCTGTGTCTATCAGTGGGGAGCCAATCCAGCGGCTTGGTGCTTATTTGGTAGAAGGGCTTGTTGCAAGGAAGGAGGCATCAGGGAATAATATTTATCGTGCCCTTAAGTGCAGAGAGCCTGAAGGCAAAGACTTACTCTCATTCATGCAATTGCTATATGAAATCTGCCCATACTTAAAATTTGGTTACATGGCTGCCAATGGGGCTATTGCCGAAGCATGCAGAAATGAGGATCGCATTCACATCATAGACTTTCAGATTGCTCAGGGAACTCAATGGGTGACTCTCCTTCAAGCTCTTGCAGCAAGGCCTGGTGGGGCTCCACATGTGCGGATCACGGGGATTGATGATCCTGTTTCTAAATATGCTCGTGGTGATGGACTGGAGGCAGTTGGAAGAAGGTTGGCCGTAATCTCTGAGAAATTTGGCATCCCAATTGAGTTTCATGGTGTGCCTGTTTTAGCTCCAGAGGTGACAAGAGACATGCTTGATGTCAGGCCTGGAGAGGCTTTGGCTGTGAACTTTCCTTTGCAACTCCATCATACGGCTGATGAGAGTGTTGATGTGAGTAATCCAAGGGATGGACTTCTGAGAATGGTAAAGTCACTTTCTCCCAAGGTAACCACATTGGTGGAGCAGGAATCAAACACAAACACAACTCCTTTCTTCAACAGGTTTGTTGAAACCCTGGATTACTACTTGGCAATTTTCGAGTCCATTGATGTTACCATCCCAAGAAAGAGCAAGGAGCGGATTAATGTGGAGCAACATTGTCTGGCTCGGGATATTGTGAACATTATTGCTTGTGAAGGGAAGGAAAGGGTAGAGCGACATGAACTGTTTGGCAAGTGGAAGTCTAGGTTGACAATGGCTGGCTTCCATCAGTATCCTTTGAGCTCTTATGTGAATTCTGTTATAAGAAGCTTGCTGAAGTGCTATTCAGAACATTATACGCTAGTGGAGAAGGATGGGGCCATGTTGTTGGGATGGAAGAATAGAAATTTGATATCAGCTTCAGCCTGGCATTGATGAAACACAGATAGGAAATAATGTAGAGGTAGGAATATCATGATGATGGAAGCCACGTGGGGTGGGAGGTTCAAACATCTTGCTGACTGAGGTTTATGTTGCTTTCCAGTGCCATGTTTCCTTTATCATTGTTTTGTAGGTCCCTGTTCCATAAATTTGTCCATAAAGAGTCTCATGTACTAGTTAGTAATGCAGTATACTAATTCTTTTATAAAATGTCTAGATATGTACACTGTTTTGGTCTACAGATGTTGTACTCGTACCTGAGACTGGTCGTTTGCCTCCTATATAAATTCCCAAAGTTTTGAACTGGCTGACTTACTACATTCTTGTGCGGTTTGTTGCATTATCATTCTGTCTGATAAGGTTACTTGCATAAGCAGGTCATGGCAATGGGGTTTTGTATGTACTTGAAAAGGATGTTCATTTTGCCCGTTGGGGCAATTTGGATATTTTCCATGTTCCTGTCTGGGCATGAGAATGGTTGTTATACTGGTTATGCTTTCATTGCTTATTCTATCCCATTTTCAACTACAGGATTCTTTTTTTTTTTTTTTTTGGTTTTTCTGGTCTGGTGTTCTTGAGAACGTTTAATGTTGTCTGGATAGGAATTTTCTCTGTTTCAGCCTGGCTTTGAAAATGTATCTAATTTAATTTAATTCCAGTTTATGGTTTTTATAGGTCCAAGATGGTGAAGGTGGAGGTGTTCGCTCCAAAAGGTCAAACATTTGATTTACCATATCAATTATTCCCAACATGTTCTAATAGGTTGTGTGTTTGTCATCTTTAGGCATGTTGACAAGTTTGGTCCATAGCTGTATTTTACACTGGTTGTTCGGTTTCCTTGCACATCTATTCTTATTCTATCCACCTGGGTAATATCTGCTGGGTGATTTTTGACTTTGGCAATGGTTTTCACTTAACCTTTGTACACATAAATTAATTATTCATAATCATGGGTGTCGAGAGATCTTGAGCCTCCTTTACCTTTAGTTATAGGCAAAAAGAAACTGTCTAAAACACAGGTTTACCGTTAGTTACATTGTTGTGATAGCACTTGAATGTAGGCAGGAAATGGATGGTGCCAATCTCTATTGCGAATAGATGTGATGATAGATGATTTGGATGTAGCATTATCCATTGCTATAAGGTTGGCTAATATTTTGGCCCAAGCTATTTAATCAACCCAAATGATACATTAGTAGTTTGAACAGTCAACCTATACAACTCGCGGAAATTCATTTGTGTTATCATATTACCTAGCATAAAGATTTTAGGTAGATCAACAGATAAAGTTCTTAATAGGTGAATATAAACAATTAGGATCAAATCCTAACTTTAGATTCATTTACCAAATAGCTGTAAATAAAAGTAAAATTTATTAAATAAATGTAACTTAGAAAATTATTATCAAAATAGTACAAAATGAACAATGTATATAGTAAGTCATAACTCTCAACCATGATTTACATGTTGATTATTTTTTTTTACTAAAGTCGTCATTGAAAACTACGACTTCTATGTATTTTTTTTTTCATTTGACATAAGTCGTGGCTCATAGCCACAACTTCTTAATTTTTTTTTTCCAGTTTCCTATATAAAATGTGGTAAGGTAGCTGATGCGAAAAATTTCACCTACAATAATTTTTTATCTCTACGTTTTTTCTCTTTAGTTTTCATTTTTTCATCTTTTCTCCTAATTTCTATTACATTATAATTTTTAATCTAACTAATTACATTGTTATATAGGGATCTTATGTAACTAAATAAAGAACAAATGTCATCCTACGACTATTACGGGATCGTATCTCTCCAATTTCTATAAAATATCAAGTTTTGTTTATTTTCTTAAGTAATTTATCATTCTATGCATAAACCCTACTTGTGCATAGTCTGACTTGAATATTGAAGTCCTTTTGTAGGTACCAATCCTCCTGTTTCAACATGCTACTGCCGTTACACATGGAGGTTAAATTGAAAATTATAATGTAATGGAAATAAAGAGAAAAGATAAAAAAAAAGAAATCTAAAGAGAAAAAGACTTAGAGATGAAAAATCATTGCAGATGAAATTTTTAGCATCAACTACCTTTTATATAATAATAATAATTAAGAAGTTGTGACTCAAAGCCACGACTTATATCAAATTTTTTATAAAAAAAATACATAGAAATCGTGGTTGAGAGTACAAAAAAAAAAAAAAAGATCAGAATGTAAGAATCATAATTTATTATATATATTGTTCATTTTATATAATTTTAATAATACTTTTTCAAATTATACTTGTTTAATAAATTTTACTTTTATTTACACTTATTTAATAAATGAGTCCCTACCTCTTTTATCATTTTTATTATTTTGTGGGAATTACTTATTTGTTAAAATTTCTTTCTTGCCTTTTTTTTTCAAAAAAGATGATTTTACATTTCATTTAGAAGTGTAGGTACTATACACGTTATTTTTAAGAGTGTGTGATTGAAAAAAAAAATAATAAAAAAATATAAATATATAATAAATAATATTAGATGATGTGTGAAAAAATGTGTATTTACGATTTTTTTTTTCTCTTCTTCACTTTCACTCATCCGTTCTTCTTGGTCTCTGGAAGTCTGGAACTTCACTGTTCATTTCCTTTTCTTTTTCAAACTTCAAACTTCTTCATTTGGGTTGAGGCGCAGTGGTTCGTGAAGGTTGGGGCAGTGGCTGATCGCGTGGGTCTGGGTGGCGGCTGGAGCGGTGGCTGGTCCATGGCTCTTGATTATTCACCTTCATTCCCCTTTTTCGTGGCTCTAGAGTACTCCACACTCACGTTGAAACTGCCAGCATCAATTCCAACGCAGCATGCTCATAAGCATTGATTGAGCAAGGTATAGACTTTATCATCTTATGGGTTTGAATCTTTGAACACAAAGGTTCTGTGTAGTGAATTTTGGTTTTTCTGTTTTATTTTTCAATTTCTGATTTTCAGTGTGTAGGATTTTGATCATTTCGTTTGAGTGATAAGATTGTGATCATTCCAATTTGAGTGATAAGATTGGGATCATTCCACTTCTAATAGGATCTCATCAGCCTAATGTGCAAATTCTTGTGGTTTCATCATAGTATTATTCCTCTCATTGATCACATATCAGCAATGTTTACGTGTAAGGTTATGTTTTTTCAATGAGAATGTGGTTAAATTACTATAATTAATTAATTAATTAATCTATACTAATAGGGAGTGTGGTAAGTGGGGGTGGCAGTGTTCCAAAGCAACAAGCTTCTGCAGATGATTGGATTGACATGGTGAATGATTTTCAAAAGGGTGCTTTATCGATTAGTCTGGGAATTCCAATGATTTATGGAATTGATGCTGTTCACGGCCATAGCAATGTCTATAAAGCATCAATTTTCCTCACATTGTTAACTAGGAGCTACCTGGTAAATCACCAGTATGCTTATATATTTTATGTTTGACAATTTTAGTTTCTATCATTGAGAATTGAAGATTTCCTATGTTCAACTATGCTGGACTCTACCAAAGGTGTTGTGTTTTGTAATGTTGAACTTCTGAATATAACCAAAAATTGGTATAATTTTATTGTATCCAAGTTACAAAAACGAATCCCTGCAAAAAAAAGACTTCTTAAATTAAGCTTATACATGTTGGGGATGGTACCCAAAGCAAATAATTGATTATTAGCCAAATTAACAATTGCAAGTGGTTGCCATGGTTTTTTGCTATGAATTTGTTGTGAATTTTCAGAGCTAAACTTAGTTGTCACAATCTCTCAAATCCAAACAAGTTCTGAATATTTTATTTTAGTGCAAGGCATGCATGATGGATTATCTTGGTTCAGTTGTTGTTAGTTGTTTGATTTCTTCCATTTTAAATAAAAATATTATAATTAATATAAATTAGATTTGACCTGCTGCAAATCGTGATAAGTTCCAATGAGCATTTTTGTTTATTTTGCTTTTTCTTCAGCTAAAGCCATAGATGAAGGAAAACAGGGTAATAAACTGTTGGGTGATAAGTATCTCTTGGAGGAAACAATATATACTAATGCTATCAAACTGTGGCATCAATTGATTACTAGATTAATATATGCTAATTCATTTTATTATATAACATTATATAGTTTCTTTCTATGTGCTTTCAATGCTTAAAATGAGAACATCTTCACATGTTAAAAATTCTATGCTTAAAATTTTTAACAATGAAATTTCAGCACTGAGTTTTAGTGATAAGGTTTTTCAGATTTATGAAATAAATGCTTAGTATTTACCTTCCAACTAATTTGTTTATATAGTTACTAATTTAGTAATAGTTATTAGACATGTCTTTTTTTATTTTATTTTTTTGACCTAGCATGAACATGAATTGACCTAGCATGACAATCAGGTTGAACATGAATTGTACAAAAACCGACTGTACGAGAAACAGTAACAGTGACAATTGTAGTGGTAAGCTGGTACTCTGGTTGCAAAGTATGTTTTTGCTATTTCTCAAAAAACATGTATACGAGTATAATAGTAATTTGCTTATAATTTTAGATCTGAATGATCATTCCATCTAATTTGGGAGGAATGATATTTTCGTTTGGAGGGAATACTATTCCCTAGAAAATGACGAATTCCTTGTCCTAGTTGTTACCATGGCAAACATAGTTTAGCTTCATTCCATTCCCCGGAAAGTAAGGTAATTAACAGATATCATACCAAACATGGAAAATCTGAAATAACTATGCATTACCCAAAGCACCTTGAATCTAATAATGATAATCAAACACCTCACTGAAAAGTCATTTAAATAGAACGTATTATTACATTATTCACAGATAGTGTAAAATACTACACTTTAACCATGATAAATTATAATTAGAAGGACAAAATAAAAACTAATGTAACTTCTGAAAAATGTACAATTTTGAGAAATCATGGAGTTAAATTTACCAAAAATAATTTACTTAGAATTGGGGTGGATCCAGTTTCTTGGCTCAAGCTTAACTTACCTTAAAGCTCACTAATTGCGAGCTCAATAATCCAATATTAAATATTGTATTTGTTGAATTTTTTAAACTTAATGAGTTAAGGGTTGAATTTTTAACTTTTATATATATAAAATTTAGCGAGACAAAATAAAATCAAATGCTAACAATATATAAAATTAAAGCATTATTGTTACTGTTATTATTTTTAAAAAATGACTATATTTATATGTGTATCAAGTTGGCTTATGATCTAATGAGCCGATCATGTGAAAGCTCAAGTTTCACTCATTTAACAAATGAGCCAAAATTGTAAGCTGTTAATAATTTGAGTCACAAGTAGACTTATAAGCTGGTTTGACTCATTGCAACCAAAGATGACAAAAATACCTGTGTCCGTGAGAATTTGTAGGAATTACATGTAATAGAGTAGGAAATGGGTACTCATTTAATAAATGAGGACGAAGGGGAGAATCATAGTACATGCCTCGCGTGTACCCGCAAATCAATGAGATTTTTTTTCCAGTTAATATACTATATTTATCATATATGTTTTTTGTTACTTTAAGATGAGATAAAAATATATATTTTATATTATTTTACAATAAATTTTTCTAGTGAATGAATTCATAATGATAAAAGTTATCGAATAAATATATACCATTGATATAATTATTTACACAGATTAATTATTATAAAATATAATTAAATTTAGTAAGTTATTTGTGATATTTTTTTAATTTTATAAGAATTGTAAATTATTGAAGAAAGTTATGATTTGTAATATTAAATTTATTTTATTTATATTTTTTATTTAGAATTTTTAAAATTTTATTTTGAATTATTAAATACTCGTGGATATTTGCATACATATAAGAGTGTTCATTGGATTGTATTAACTCGATGAACCTGAAAATATAAACCAAACCAATTAATTTAATTGATTTGGATTAGTTCAAATCAACTGGTCAGTTCGAGTCAAACCCGACAAAATTTAATTTTTATTGTTTTAGTTTTTGGATTCAATAATTTTGAAGTCGAGACCCAAACACCCCACTTGTAGATCCGAGCATATTATCCCATATGAATCATAAATGAGTATTCCCTATGGATACATGAGCAGAGGCGGGCATTGACATTCCTAATTGCAACTCGCAAACCTTACTTGGAAGAAGGAATTTATTAAATTTTTGAAAATTTGGACACAATTTTATACTTGCATATATAATTGAATTGATTCTAATTTTTTACACACACATACACACGAGCTCAGAAATCATTCAATTTTTCTCCACACACACAAGCTCAGACATCTTTCAATTTTTCTCCGTGAAGGTCTCTCTTTCACACATACACACAATCGATTCATAGAGCTCGACTCAGACATTCAATTTTTCTCTACTCAAATCCTTCTGGTTGAAAATTTTTAGTTTGGAATTAAGGTCTCTCTTTCAAAATCAACCATTTCCATGCGCAGAAACACCAGATAGAAAACCATATATATCTGGTTCAGAAGATTCATCACTTGTTGCTTCAACTTATTATGTCTCGCCTGACTAATTAACTCGACGTTCGGCTAATTATCATGCCAGCGTTTGGGAAGATCTTTTTATTCAATATGTTTCAGAATCTATGGCTTGGCCAGTATGAGAATAAGGGCTTCGCTTCCTCAACTGCCTAGTACGCAATTATTGCATTATATATGTTGACTTGAATAAATTGGAATCAAGGCAGCTAGCATTTCTTACCACCGGCGAACTGAAAGAGCATGATAAGATTATATAAAATGATAATAAACTATATATTTTGATGTATTCAATAATGAAGGTTAACATTGCTTCTAAAGATTCTTCGTACTGCCTTAATTCACAACAGTTCCAAAACTAAATTACTAAAAAAAGAAGAACAACTTATTATCTGTAGAGTAGTGAGCGATTATTTGACTTTAAATAATCAATTGCTGAAGGGTCCTGTTCACTCAATGCACGACTGCATGATTTAGTGTGTGTGTTTAGATTACAGTTAGTAAACTTAAGTTTGGTTGAAAGTATGTTTGCAAATTTAAGTTTAGTTAAAAGTAAGTTTATAATAACGTGATTTATGTTTGGAAATTTTTATCTCAAAAGTGAGTTAGAGAGGCAAAAGCAATAAAATCTTCCCTTTCACCCAACGTTAATTTGACTTTGAATCACGTTACAGCAAATGAATATTGAACATTTCCAAATATACATTCACGCCGTTCGAGAATTGTGAACGTCAGTTTGCTGAGGTAAATGGGTATCCAAACATGCACTTAGAGGTGGGAGCTGCAAAATTTGCCTTAAATTAACGTGATCAATTACTTAAATGTAATGTTAGAATTTGACTTATTCACTTGATATAAATTATTTTTTAAAACTTGACTTCATTTAAAAATTTATTCAAAGACTTATTTTATAATAAAATTTTAAAATAAATCAACATATCTACTTTTAAACAATCTAACAAGATAAACTAGTAGACATAACCTTTATATAAATTAATGAGTTTAGACTTTTAAAAAATATTAATTATTTGTAAAATTAATTATACTATACAAATATTTAAACGTATAATATATATAATTAAATAAACAGACTTACTAAGCGTAAAAGATTTTTTTAAATGTCTGAAGTTTCACTTGTTTAATTAAATAAGAACTGACTTTTTTATTAAACGAATTAGGTCAGGTCATAAACTCTCAATAAACCGTCTAATTTATTTCCACCATTATGCGTGAATCACTAACATAATAGCCATGATTGTCAAGCTCTCGAATTTAACTCTTAAACTCTTACAAGTTTACGATTATAGGACATAAAAATGAGTTAACTCATATATAAACTCTATTTTTGTTAAATTCGAATGAATTTAAGTAAATTATGATAAAATCAATAAACTCTTGAATTTAGTGACAAGTTTACGAACCTGAATTTACATATGATTTTGTCCTAAAAAAGTATATTTTTGGTCAATTTTGTTGGAACTTGAGTTGACTTGCCTTTGATATGTAATATGTATTGAGTTTATGAAACTAATTTTATGTTTTCATTATTATTTTATTCTGTTTTGTTAAACTAAAAAATAATTTAATAGTTGAATTGAGTGTAGTATAAGAATTGGGTTAAGTATCGAGTTATGTTTTTTACTTTATTTTTTTCATTTTCTTTATTATAAAGTTAAAAAAGTTTAATATTAATTATGAATATAATATTTAATTATGTTTGGCTACTAATATATGTATTTTAAATAATATTTTTAAAGTATGTAAACTCTTACAAATTTATGAGTTGAGTCTACTATTTGAGTTTGTTCAGATTCCACCAGGTTGCGTAAACTCTCTAAGTTTCACAATCATGATAATAACATTTCACCCATTTTATTGTAAATTTATGTTGGCCTGTATTAAGAGTCTTCATAACTTAACTAAATTGATTTAAATAAAAAAATTGATATAGTAAAAAAATTGATTCATTTTAAGTTATTATTATTATCTTTTACTTTAATTATATTTTTAATATTATAGTTAACGTGGATATTAAATAATATAGAGTAAACAATTTTTTATTCCAAAAGTAACTAGAATTTCACAGCAAAGTATGTTATTGCTCTTTCTCAAAAAAAAAAAAAGAGAGTATAATAGTATTTTGCTTATGATTATTATTAAGAATTCAATGATAATTCCTTGTCATTTGGAATGAACGTTAACTTCGTTTGGAAGGAATAGTAGTCCCTAGCTTGAAAATAACCGAAAAAAAATAAAAATAAAAACAACCCAAAACTCCAGAAAGCCAAGCACAAATGACACAAGAAAAGTCAAAAGCGAGGTATGAATGAATTAAAGCACACCGGTCCAATCAAAATTTAGAAAGGATTCAACTTGTCCGTCTTTGGTTGGATAGTTCTCTACCTCCGCTTTGCTTCCTTGTGTGTAGAAGCTATTAAATAAGCCAATGGTTGCGGTGCTAGGGATGTAAATTGATTTGGATAATCGATCAATTTGATCAATTCAAATTAAATTAATTAAATTAATTCAGTTTAATTTGAGTATATTGATTAGTTTAGATAAAATTTAAACTAATTAAAACTTAATTGATTCAATTTTCGAATTTGAAATTTCAAAATCAAATTAAACTGAATCAAATCAAATCATATATTTATATATTTTATTTTTAAAAAAAATTTATACTACAACATGTTTTAGCTACTACTTGTTTGTTTTTATTTTTTATAATATTTTCTCAATTTCTAACTCCTAATATATCGTTTTCATTCAACACAGAAGGCAAAAAAATTTCTCTGCCAAAATGTTTGATTCTGCTCATCGACACTGTAGTTTTGGCCAGGAATATACTATTAGGCGCTATTCTAAAAACTCTTTGAGAGATGAGAGTCTTGAAAACTTTAGATCTTTCCTTCAACCAACTCTCTGGATCCATCCTATTGAACTTCAAAATTTATATGTCATTCAGCTTTTGAACCTCTCTTATAATGATTTAAAAGGAATCATTCCTAATGGTGGAGTTTTTCAAAATCTTTCTGCTGTCTATTTAGAAGACAATAAAAAACTTTACTTGTATTTTACATGTGAGCCTCATGGTCATAGTTTTAGCCATGGCAACCATTACCCAAGAGGGGGGGTGAATTGGGTGATGCCTAGTTTTAATGCAACTTTGACAAATTATACATTTTGAATAACTCAATTAATAAATGCAGCGGAATAAGTCTAATAAATGTACAACTATTGAGGATTACTCAAATACAACTTGAAGAACAAAGTATGGATGATAGAAAACTCTCTCAAGAGTGGATAATATAAGTTGAAACTCAATGGGTATAAAGGATTTACACACTTAGCTCAAAACAAAGATTTAGAGAAAAAGATGATGAATTTCGTTTTCAATGTTCAAGGATAATTTTCAGAATGTTCTCCAACTTGTTTTTGATGCCCAAACACTTTTATTTATAGCCCAATGAGTTTTAGAGCCGTTGGAGGTGTTTAGAAATGATTTTCTATGAAAACTAGCCGTTTATAGCCGTTAAAACGTTCTGGGCACTTTGTAATCGATTACAAGCTTCATTTAATCGATTATAAGCTTTCTGGAGCACTTTGTAATCGATTACATACTCTGTAATCGTAATCGATTACAACTCTGTCAAACGTTGTAGATCGATTATATGACTTGTGTAATCGATTACACCATTTCTGATTTTCACAATCGACTTTAAAAGGTCATAACTTCTTCATTTCTTATCCAATTAAAGCAAATGACCACTCATTGGAAAGCTCTTTGAGTCTATTTTCATATGAAAGAAGTTTTAGAATAAAACTCAAAGTATTTTGAAAGATATGATCAAAATAGTAACCAAAGGTCATATTTTCAAAACTCAAACTTTAATTGGTCATAACTTTTTCGTTTCCTATCCATTTAAAGCAAATGACTAGTCATTGGAAAGATCTTTGAGTCTATTTTCAAATGAGATAAGTTTCAAAGTAAAACTCAAAGTATTTTGAAAGTTATGATCAAAAGAGTAAGTATATGTCAGTTTTACAAAACACAAACTTGACTATTTTTCATAGATTTGAAATACCACCAATACTAGCTTTCCAAAAATAGTTTGTTGGGCATTTAAACATTTTAGAAACACTTATAAATATGTTTAAAACTTGTTTGAGCTTAGTGTGATTCCTTTTTACCTTTACACAAGATCTAAGTCCTATAAGCTAAGCTTGAAGATGTTGGACTAGATCTTTTACCACCATCACTTCTTGATGTAATCCAAGTTTCCAAAGAAAATCTTCTCTTCAAAACTTGCAAATGCTTTGAACATCTTTTCATTTTCATTCTCCTTGAGTTGAGTATAGTTGTGATCTTTTGCTTTCTTGTTGCAATGCTTACTCTTGGTACTTGGACTATCCTACAAAGTATTACTCACTTAACCAAACATAGTTAGTCCAAATTCATAACTCAATATCTTCATATGCATGATTCATAAATGTATAACTCTAGTTAGTCTTGTATGCATACAAGACTTTCATAGACATATCCAATATTAATTCATTTATAACTTATATAAAATATTATTGGATATATTATATGATGAATGTTACATATATATCATTAAACACATTTATGTAACATGGTCAACATTCTTTTGTGATACATTTGTCATTTATTAAGTACAACTATAAAGCATAAGCATCATTCTTTTTGTCTTGTATTTGTCATCATCAAAACTTAACATATTAAATCATTGGGGCAAACCTATTTCCACACATAGAAGAAAGTAGAGCTGACAAAACGGGTTCAACCAGTTGGGTTAACCCGTCAACCCGTCATTTTTGTGCAGGTTGGGTTCAAGAATTGAACTCGTATTCTTTTTCAACTCAAGATAACTTCGCCAGCTTAACCCGAGTTAAGCGGGCAAGCAAAATTGGCCCAACTTTAGTTGGTTCTTTTCTTTAAAAAAAAAAGATAAGTAATACTATAAATAAAATTTTTTTTTATGTTATATAATTTATGTTTGAATATTTAATTAGACTATTTTAAAATTATTTTTTAAACATGTAGTTTGTAATTTTTTGTCATTATTATTTATTATTTCTATAGTATTTATTGATTTTTTATATATATATTTTTTATTTTTAGGCGAGTTAAGCCATTAACCCGTTAACTCATCTACTTTTTTTCATTTTATCTTTTATGTGGGCCAATCCACCAACCCGCCTTAAAGCGGGGTGAGTTGGTTCTTCCAACCCGTTTCTTAAAACGGGCCAACCCACTCCGCCCCACATTTTAGCGAGTTGAAGCGAGTCGGGATGGGTTGGGGCGGGTTGGCCCATTTTGCCAGTTCTAGAAGAAGGCATGTCAGACATTACATTATCATAGCTACAGTGGTAACACTGATACTATGTCTGACAATTTGCTTGCTATTATACATAAAGAACAAAAAAGTGAAAGTAACAACAACAACATCATCTAAACTTGAAAGCTTGAAAACGATGAATTGACTTTAAATGTTCTAGTATTGACTTTAAAAATAATGAATTTCTGGCTCTAGTTTATGAGTATTTAAGTAATGGAAGCTTAGAAGATTGGCTTAAGGGAAAGAGAAAGCATGCAAATGAAAATGAGTTGAACCTTATAGAGATACTGAATATAGATATTGATGCTGCTTGTACATTGGATTATCTGCACAATGATTGTGAAGTTCCTATTATGCATTGTGATTTGAAACCCAACAACATTCTCTTGGATGAAAATATGACTGCAAAGGTTGGAGACTTTGGATTCGCTAGGTTGCTAATTCAAAGTTCAACTAATCAAGTCTCCATTAGCTTCACTCATGTCCTTAGGGGTTCAATTGGTTACATATATACCTCTAAGTTAGTAGTCTCACAACTTTCTCTTAATTGAATAGTAGTAGTATATAACTTATCAAGTTAAATATCTCTTGAAGAATTTTTTAACTTATTCAAATATAATTTATTAATACAAATATCAATATGTTTCTTTGTTCCCTCTTTACACATTTTGAAACATGAAATAATTATCAGTGTTCAAATCAATAAGTTTGATTCTATTTTTAGAAATTTTTTTATAGGTTTATTATATTTTTTATATTATGAAAAGTTAATTATTTAGTTAATTTTTATATTAAAAAATAGTCAACCCGATCATTTCAAATCAAACCAACTCATAGATATTCAATTCAATTTGATTCAGATTTGACTATTAAAAAATACAAAAAATCGAACCAAACCAAACCATCTCTTACACCCCTACTGTGAATACCATATTTTATATTAAACAGAATAAGAATATTATGCAAATAATTATTTATAAAATGAAATAATAACTGTGCAAAAGTATTAAATAAATTTAAACAAAATAAGTTAATGTAACAAATAATTCTTTACTATTTAATAAATAAAATATTATAAAAAATTTATATATTTAATATTTAAAAAACGTAAAAAATATTTAATTTTTTTAATTTAGTATATAAAAAATTAAAAAGATTTATGAATAAATCGTAAGGCAGAATAAAGAAAGACATTGCGTTTTTTGTGCTTGTGTGCTTCTTGCTTCGTATTTATTAAGGGCAATGCTTCTGATCGCTAATCATTAGTTTTTGAGAACTTTTTTAATAAGAAAATGATTAATTTTCTTGACACGTGTTTTTAATAATTTTTTAATTATTAAATAAAAAAATTTAAATATTTTTTATATTTTAAGATATTTATTATATTTAATTTTTTATTTAATATTTTTTATTAAATAATAAAAATATTATTAAAAAATATTTTAAAAGAATATAACAAAATTCTTTGAATAAAACATCATCTCAAAAAGTTAAAAATAAAATAAAAAATCATCAAAGAGTTAAAACATTCAACTGCGCTCGAGTATTAAATAGCAATGCCCATTTCTTAATTGCATTTTGTCCTTATTAAGGGTTTTCATCATTGGCAACCAGCCAACTGGTGAAGTACTTTGCTTGCTGCCATTTGAAAGTTGTGGCTCATTTTTGAATTCTTTCCATATAAGGAGAATGTAGTGTGAACTGTGAATTAGTCAAGTGGTCCTAAAAGAGAGAGCAGCTCACATGGTGGTTCATGGCAGGCTGGCTGTGTTGTGCAGGGTCCAGAGCCCAATATTCAATTCGCTCCTGTACCCATCCCTATTTTTTTAATAATAATAATTATATATCTTTCTTATTTGAATAATTTTGTTAATTATTAAATAAAATAATATTTAATTTTTTTATTAAGTATTTGAAAGATTGTTAAGACATATTTTAAAAAGATATATCGTTACTCTTTGAATAATCATATGTCCTCTTAAACAATTCATTTAATAACCTTTCTTTATTTTAATAATTAAATAATAAAAATATTAAATATTTTTTATGTTTATAAAATAATATCTACATTTATTTTTTTCATTTAATGTATTTTTAAAAATATTTTTTCACTCGATAAATAAAAAATTAATTTCTCAAAATATAGTCAAATATTTAAAAAAATTCTTTCTAATGATATTATAATGTAATTGATATGTACAGTTAGTATAAATGAGTTTTATATTAATATCTACTATATTTTGATAAATTAATATTTATTATTATATTTTTTAATAATTAAAATAAAAATAAATATATCACGATATTAATAAATATCATCAATAATAAAAATAAAAATAAAAATATCAAAATACTAATAAATGTCAATATAAAACTCTTTATATTAATGATATACACCACTTTTTATTTTTTAATGGTCACATAGGATTCCATTAATACGTGGAAGAAACTGCCAATACGTCCAGGTCCACTAACATACTAATATCGTAGGGAATCTCTTCAACCCAGCACCTATTATTCAATCTCATGGCTAAGTGAGCTAAGGCATGTGCTACTTTCTTCCCCCTCTCCCGGATCACATGAGAGCAAGAAAAATTGCTAAAGCAGAGATTAATAAATTGGATTAACTTATTTTATGTTGAAAACATTTATAATCGAATTCCCTCAAAATAATCATTACTAAACATACTCTAATTTACAATCATGAAAAATACTACCTAGGTAGCTAGTCTGATACCTTCAGCTCAGCAATGCATTCAACGGAGTCAGACTCAATCTGGATGCTCCAAAGACACAAGTCTCTAGCCAGCAAAATTCCTTCCCGGGTTGCACGTACTTCTGCTATGGTGGAGAAGAAAAGAACCCGTTTTCTTCCAGCAAGCTGCACCCAAAACATTCCCATCTGCGTCTCTAATAATGGCAACTATTAATTATTTTTATTAAGTGCTAAAAGAATGTTTGTAAGACTATATAGCATTATTAAACCACAAGATAATATTATCTCAGCAACATTTTTTTCTTGATCTTATTATTTCAACAACATTAATATAAGATGAAAACAATTAAAAATATGAAAAAAAAATATTTAGACTATATGTCACTCTTTTTTTTTTCGGTCTACTTCTTAGAATAAATTAGCATCAGTATAGAAGATGAGTCGAGCCCAAAGACTTAGTGTTTTGGGTTTTATATCAGATTCAATGATATAATCTTTCAGGCTATATGTCACTCAGTAGAGGTGTAAATTGGTTCGGATAACTCGATCAATCTGACCAACTCGAACTAAACCAATTAAGTTAGTTTAGTTTGATTTAAATATTTTGATTGATTTGGGTAAAATTTGAACCAATGATAACTTAATTGATTCAGTTCTTAGATTTAGAATTTTAAATCCGAAGAACCACCCGAACCAACCACTACAGTGTACAATGCAGAGACATTTTTGGAAGGAAAAGTGGTGGAGGAGGATGGAGACTGTGTTGGAGAAGAGAGAGAAATAGGAGAAGAAGGGAAGAAGAGAAGAAGAAGCCCTAAAAGAAAGGAGGAAAATGGCTGCTATCACGAGTATACGGCTGTGGCATGTTACACGGCATAGGCCGTCTACTCTACTGAATTTGAGGTGTGTGTCACGTACACGATTACACGGCCTTGTAATGATACACGGCTTAGGTCGTGTACTACACTGTTTCTCTTTTTTTTTTAATAACCTCACGATTATACTACCCAAAAGGCCAATTTTTGTGTTAAAAAAAATAATGGTCAACCCGATCACTCGAACCAAACCAAACCATAGATGTTTGGTTCGGTTTAGTTCGGATTTGGCTATTAAAAAACAAGAAAATCGAACCAAATCGAACAAATTAATTTTGATTAGTTCAGATTTATTTTTTCTCAAAACCCGAACTAAACCACCCACTTACACCCCTAGCGGGTGCTATCCTCCTAACTTTTGTGCTACATATCCTACATTTTATTTGTAATAGTAATTTTTTTATTATAGATTATCTATTTTTTTTTATAGTTTATATTTTTTTGCCACTATTACCAACCACCATTAGTCACCACCTAAGCGTCATTGCCACCTCCGATTAATTACTATTTACTATTTTAAAATTACATAATTGTATAATAATACTAATTAAAATTATATCAATTTTTATATTTTTTCATAAATATTATGCATACTAATTTTTTTTCCTAAAACTATAATTGTATCTGTTGAAAAATCTTATAAATTTTAACTAATAATATTTATACTGATTATACAATTTAAAAAAAATTAGAGATGACCGATTTTTCTAAAACTATAACTGTATTTGTTAAAAAAATTTATAAATTTTAACTGATAATATTTATACATTTATACAATTTAAAAAAAATTAGATGTGACCTAAGCAACAACGTTCAAATGGCTTGCCAACCGACGACAGTAATAGTGGTAGTATGTAAAAAAAATAAAACTAAAAATAAAGAAAACCTAAAAAAAGAAAGAAAACCTACTTAGCAGGTTTCTTGTAATTAATTTAAGCAATCGATTTATTTTACAAATAAATTAATGACTTAAATTTGGTGGTATACCATACATCCTCTTTTAGAGGGTGTATATTAGACACCTCCAGCTAATGATTTGTTTTATGTGACATTTTTGAAAGGTAAGGAAAGCAAAACAAGAGGGGAAGGATCAGGGTTTTTGGCCCGTCGCGACCGATGATCGCGGCGAAGAATAGCAACTCAAAAGATTTTAAAATATGGAAATAGGAAAATGGAGTCGCCACCAATTTTATTTAAATTAGGAAAAATTAGAAAACCTTTCTTTGAAAATGGTCTTTGGAACCAGATTGGATTCAGGAGTCGGTTATGGATAGGGAAGGGTGGAAACTTAATCCCACAGCACCCCTAACACACCCGTTCTAAAACGGTACCTTAAGTTAATTGTGTAAATTCTGAAAATATTTATTTTACCCTTTTTGCAAAACATTTTAACTATTTATAAAAAGGAAACCACAAAATTATGAAAATTTAACTTTGGCTTGACAGAAATGAAATTCTGCTCCTAAGTATCCTCGGGTGCAGTGAGGAACTCAAAGTCACGTAGTTCTCTATAAATAAGTATGGGTTGATTGATTTTAATAAAAAAAAAAACTTTTATTTGAAAACATATTTATTCTTGCACAGGGTTTAAGTTAGCACCAGGCTACTCAATAAACCCTTATGATCCAAATGACATTGAAGGTAGTATTCACTACTCAATCATCATTATTGGTCATTGCATGGATTAAAACTTTCCTTTTATTCTTATTCCCCCTTTTTTTTACCATTTTCTTATATCCTTTTCCCATCTCCCTTTTGACCAAAATGCGTCATCACTGCCTTAATGTGAAATGGGTAGGAGCCCACGTGATCCAACCTCAAACCCAACAAGACGATCAACAATGCAATTTAAAGAAATAAGACTTTGGAGACTTTGGCAACAATGACAGCACACACTAGGGGACGTTTGGGGAGGGATCCGGTTTAAGATTCGACGGTCGGTTGAGGGTTGATGAAGATGATGGGGGTGACGTTTGTAGAGAAGGGATCTGGCTTCTTGGGGTTCGACGGTCGGTGAAGGGAATAATTTATTTTCTTATGGTTCGACGGTCGGTGGAGGGATCTGATCTGGTATTCGACGGTCGGTGCGGAAGGTGTGATGGATCTGGTGCTTGAGGTCCGACGGACGGTGTGGGTACGATGGTTGTTGGTTCGATGGTCGGTTGATGGGTTCAGGGGTCCGACGGTCAGTTGGTTGAAGGTCACGGTTGATTGGGAAGGTGTGATGGATCTGGTGCTTGAGGTCCGACGGTCGGTGTGGGTACGATGGTTGTTGGTTCGACGGTCAGTTGATGGGTTCAGGGGTCCGACGGTCGGTTGGTTGAAGGTCACGGTTGATTGGGAAGGTGTGATGGCTGTGCTCTTGGAATTTTATGGTGATGAAGGATTGATAAAGACGATGGTCACGGTGGAGAATGGGTGGAGGTGCTGTTTTTGGTGATGAAGGTGGTGAAATGGAAGGTGTTTTCTGGTTCGATTTCAGGTGATAGGAAGGTGAGAGAAGGTGGTTTAATGCTGGGTGGTCAGAGGTTGATAGAGATCCTCAAGGGTGGAGTGGTGGTTCTGGTTCTTGAAGATGAATCATCCCGAAAAAAAATGCCCTTCTCCCTTAAATATCCCTCCTTTTCATCATTTCTCCCCTGACATTTTCTTCTCTTTTTTTCTTTACGTGAACCCTCTTACGTTGAGCCCCCCATCTCCTCCTCTATCAGAACCTTTTCCTTTCTTTTCATCCTTTCAGCCCCCCTCTTTTTTAGCTTGTTGCCTTAATGCATTTAATGCATCCTTACTTTACGTGTGCAGGCATCAAGCATTAAATGCAATGCTCCCTTTCAATTTTTTTTTAACGAGATCAGTGTTCTTTTTCTTTTTTTTTTTAGCAGGCTTTCAATTGGGCCCTAAAAAAAATCTTTTACTCTTCATTTTTTGTTTTGTTTTTTTTTATTTATTTTTTTTGTTTTTTTTGTTTTTTTTTAGCCCGGTCAAAATTGAGTATTCACAGATATCCCTCTTTACTTGTTTCTTACTAGATAATAAGAAAACTGTGGTCTTCATATTATCATCCCAAGAAACGAGTAAAGACATGAATTTCAATTTTGCCCGGCGATGCATGAGATGTAAAATAAATGCGAGAAACGCATAGAGCCGATGCGCTCAAAAGAATTAACAGAAATTAAAATGCATGGAGCCAATGCACTCAACAGAATTTAAAATGCATGGAGCCGATGCGCTCAAAATAAATTAAAATGCATGGAGCCGATGCGCTCAACAGAATTTAAAATGCATGGAGCCGATGCGCTCAACAGAAATTAAAATGCATGGAGCCGATGCGCTCAACAGAATTTAAAATGCATGGAGCCTATGCGCCCAACAGAATTTAAAATGCATGGAGCTGATGCGCTCAATAAATTTAAAATGCATGGAGCCGATGCGCTCAATAGAATTAAAATGCATGGAGTCGATGCGCTCAATGTAATTTAAAATGCATAGAGCCGATGCGCTCAATGTAAATTAAAATGCATGGAGTCGATGCGCTCATCGAAATTAAATGCATGGAGCCGATCTCAATGCAATTTAAAATGCATGGAGTCGATGCCTCAACAATTTAAAATGCATGGAGCCGATGCGCTCAAAAGAAATTAAAATGCATGGAGTCGATGCGCTCAACACAATTTAAAATGCATGGAACCGATGCGCTCAAAAGAAATTAAAATGCATAGAGCCGATGCGCTCAACAGAATTTAAAATGCATGGAGCCGATGCGCTCAAAAGAAATTAAAATGCATAGAGCCGATGCGCTCAACAGAATTTAAAATGCATGGAGCCGATGCGCTCATCAGAAATTAAAATGACAATGGGCAACTGCGTCCTGAAATTTAAAAAGACAATGGGCAACTACGTCCTGAAATTTAAAAAGACAATGGGCAACTGCGTCCCAAAATTTAAAAAGACAAATGGGCAACTGAGTCCCGAAATTTAAAAAGATAATGGGCAACTGCATCCCGAAATTTAAAAAGACAAATGGGCAACTGAGTCCCGAAATTTAAAAAGACAATGGGCAACTGCGTCCCGAAATTTAAAAAGACAAATGGGCAATTGAGTCCCGAAATTTAAAAAAGACAATGGGCAACTGCGTCCCGAAATTTAAAAAGACAAATGGGCAACTGAGTCCCGAAATTTAAAAAGACAATGGGCAACCGAGTCCCGAAATTTAAAAAGACAATGGACATTTTGATCCAAAAAGATTTTTCTTCTTTTTCCTCTTTTTTTTTCTTTGTTTTTTTTCCTTTTTTATTTTATTAAAAGCCTTTTGAAACAATGTCGACTTTTGGAAAACTTGAACCAATCAAAATCCTTGTTCACATGCTTTTCTTCCTTAGACCTTTCAGTTCTTTCCTTCTTCTTCTCATTTCTTTCTTTCTTTTTCTTTGTTTTTCGCTCTCAGCTCTCCTTTTGAGAAATGATCATATCTTATTATGAACCCTTATTTGGCTGATTCCTTGAGAGAAAATTTTGCCCCAGTATTTAACATTGTCCCTCATTTAGTTGATTCCCTGCAACTGCTTAACAACTGAATTCACTGTCTCTGTTGCTACTTCCTTCAACACATCTCTCTTTAATCCTTCAAATTTTTGCCCCAGCATGGCCGACTGAATACAAATGAGATTGCCCCTGTGTAGCTGATCAAATGCAATTCAAAATTGCCCCAGTTTGGGTGCACCTTTCAAGGCATTTAAGGCCAACTTTCTCTGAGATTTTGCCCCTTTTATTTGCCCTAACTCTTGCTTAGACCGACATTTCGGGTTTTCAGACTACAGGTTCTTTTCCATTTTTCTTTTGCTCTAACTTTTGCTTAGGCCGCCCTTTCGGGTTTTCAAACTAACGAGTCCCTCTTCTTTTTCTTTTTTTTTGGGTACCTCCTTTTCCATCATTTGAGAATTCCAAGCTCTCTTCGCCCTGAATTGCTCATCAGGAGATTACCATTAGATGGTCAAATCATAGTGTTGTACTTATGTTCACCTTACCTGAAGCATTGCGTAATAGACACCCATGAATTCAAAAAGTACAACAAAGAAGAAGCGAACAACTTCCAGATTGCTCTTGGAAGCTTGACTACAAAAAGGTTATTATTTACAAAGGGTAAGGACACAAGAAGTAGAATAGCAAGAAAGCCAAAGTTTTTTTCTTTTCTTTTCTTTTTTTTGCCCTAGTTTGGACGTAATTGATCTAGACTCAACAACTAGACATCATGACTATTGTTTTATCAGGTATATACAAAAATCTGCCCTCATGTAGGGTATCAAATGAATTTGACTCAGAGTATGTCATTTGTGAACAAAAAATTACCCCAGTGTGAGTCATGAAGTTATACCAATGTAGGTCAAATTGAACAAAGAGAAATTTGCCCCAGTTTAGAGTCAAATCGAGTAGAGTAGAAACTTGTCCTAGTGTAAGGCCAAATTAAACTAAAGAGAAATTTGCCCCAATCTAGGATTGAATTGAATAGGGCAAAAATTCGCCTTAATGACCAAAAGATTTGTTCCAGTGTAGGGCCAACTCGAACAGGGTAGAAACTTACTCTGGTGCAAGTCTTTTTTTTTTCTTTTTTTTTTAGGAGCAATGTAATGGATACTTAGATGAGCATAACCTTTGTCTCAAAACTAAAGTTAATGACAACAACCCTTCATTGATCAGAATGGACTTTTTGAGGCTTGTAACATGGCCAAGGCTAGGGGTTATGAAAGGAAAGATATAAGGCTCAAACAATTGTTTAAAGGTTTGAATGAGACCAAGGATCCTTGTTCAAAGTTAAACTTTGTCAATTGTCTTTGTACTTTCAAGCACACTTTTCTCTTACTACTCTTCATCTATTCCTTTTCTTTTCATTTTCTTTCATTCGCTCTTGTCATGACTTATTTCATCTCATTTTTTTATCTCCTTTTTTGGGTTTTTTTTTTATTTTTTTATTTTTTTATTTTTTCATTATGTTTCAAAATAACCACCATGACAATCAACCTTTGCTTTGTGTCATCCCCTAATATAGGGGTGATCCTTGTCCAGGGTTTATTGAAGAAAACTTTCAAGCTCAAAAAGAGACATCGATAGATAATGAAAAGATGAATTCTTATGAAGGATAGAGAAACATGGCCAATTCTCATTTCAAATCTTGATTGCTCATTTTCAAAAATTTTAATTTAGAGACAAAAGGCTAATGCACACCAAGTGATTACTTCAATGCTCCATTTTATTTTATTTATTTTTTATTCTTCTTTTTTTGGTTTTTGGGCAAAGGATACTTGTACATGTGAACTTTATTGACATCTACCAAAATGAGAATTACCAAGAATTAGAATCTGATGGGCCCCAAATACGAGGAAGACACTTTAAAGAAGTGAAAGAGAAATAAATGTCAAGAAAGACACTGAAAATGAAAGGAAACAAGATATTCATGCAAATTTATTACATCAATGCTTCAAGAAAGTTAACATAAGTTCAGCACCACAAAAGTCTAAGATGACAATCACATCAATTAACGCCTCAGATCACCAATTGTTCAGAGGTTTCCAGTTGATGGAGGGTGAATAGTATAGGCAGGATAAGATGGTGGGTTTCCAATTTTGGTTTTGCATGTAGCTCACTTTTGATTCTTTTTCCTTAGAGGAAAAACTTATTCTTGAAACTACTTTCTTCATTGCCAGTTGGCAATTTACCCGTTTTTACCAAAATTTCAATTCTCTCCCCAGCAGCTATTAACTCAGCAAAGTCTAGATAAACGGCGCCTGTCATTGTCTCAATGTAGGGAACTCCCAGAGTCCCTAGAAAATATGAGCACATTTCTGTCAACGTCAACGGTGGTTGCACTTGTGCTGCGAGAGCTCTCCATCTCTGGGCATACTGCTTGAAGGCTTCCTTATTTTTCCTTTGCATTGAGCCCAATTATTCCTGAGTAGGAGTTGCATCTAGATTAAACTTGTATTGATCCATGAATAGATTAGCCAATTCTGTCCAACGAGAAATCTTAAAGCGGTCTAATTGAAGATACCACTCTAAAGCGGAGCCTGTAAGACTCTCGTGGAAAAAGCTAATGAGGAACTTATCATCCTTGGACCAAATAGCCATCTTGGTTCCATAACTGATCAAATGAAACCGAGGGTTACCACTCCCGTCATACTTGGCAAAATGAGGAATCTTGAAGTCTTTAGGGATTATGACATCCGTGGTAGGACATAGTTCTTCTATTCTAAACGATCCATAAGCACTGGGGCCCTTGATCGCTTTGATTTGCTCTTCTATCCTTTCCTTCCATTCTTCTTCCATCTTATCCTTTTGAATTGTCGCATGACCACTCCCAGCAGGAAATCCTGTTGTTACTGGGATGTACATACGTGGCTATTCCCACGTGAACTCAGCATTACTATGAACTTCATTTCAAGTATCCTCTACAGAACGATACCCTTCTCCGATAGGAATCACTAGCAGTGCAGTACTCGAGGTTCTCCTCTCAACAGGAATCTCAGTGGCGATCCCAAAGTTTGTCCCCATGGAAGTGATAGTTGGCAGGCGCGGATGTGCCCCAGTCACTCTTGTGCTTCTGGCTGCCCCAATCAAGGTGAGAGTCTCTCTCATGGTCAACAACATTTCCTCCATTCTTCTTATAGACTCTGTCACTTCATCCATCCTCTTTTTAATCTCATCAACTTCCCTACTCAAGTTTCACCATTCCTCAGGGTTATTAGCAGTCATTCTGGTCTGAGATCTACAATTGCGAATTTGGGTTTGATTGGTCTTTTCTTTCCTAGGGCTGTACAATGGTTCAAACCAATTTGATTTATTAAAACAAAATAACATTTACAAAGAATAAGATGAGATGCATGAGATGCATAAAATGAATGAACTTTGAAAACACTTTTTCATTTTTCTTCTCTCTTTTTTAAATGCTATGTCATGAAAATGTAGGATGTTTTTTTTTTTTAAATGCTAGGGATGCTATGAAAATGTCAGATGCTATTTTTTTTTATGTTAGAAATGTCATGAAAATGTATGTGTTCTTTTTTTTTTTGAAAATACTAAGAATACCATGAAAATGTAAGTCATGAGTAATGCAAGATGAAGTATCTCTTTTTTTTATGATTTTTTTTAAACAATGCAAGAAATGAATGACATGAGGAACATATAAATAAATAAGAAGTATGCTCCCTCTTGTGCCCTAGTCAGGTGGAACCTAAGATTTGACAGTCATTATGTTCAATCTATCAGTGCAAGATTTTCGGGACAGGTCTAAACTTCTAAAAAGTCATGGTTCCGCCCTTATCTCGAAAGATAAAGACCCAAATCATGAATTAATCACAAGTAGGGATAAATCCTCTCAATATGATTAGTTCATAATATTAGTAACAATCTGAGTAGTGTCTCAACAAATGTCAAGTGAGCATAAAGCCCCTCAATAACAAAAGTCGAGACTCCTCCTATTCCTCGGCTTCACACAGACTCGAGTATAGAGCCCAAAAAGTGTGTGAGGTAAGTGATAGTGATGTGTGTGAGGGAGCATACAAACCTGTACAAAAATTTAAAATGATAAAACTACCCCCAACCTGCAAAAACATATATACAATAGCCAGGCAGCAATCATCTATCCTAAGGTTTCAACAATTATGCACAATTAAGTACAAAATATATACAAGTATATCATGTCAAAACAAACACAAGAATAACGATATCAGATATTTACATAGAACAAAATAAATAAAATCCATTTACAAACAAAAAGAAAACAAAAACAAGGATAAAAAGGGTAAAATAAATAAATAAATAATATTAACAATTTGCATAACTAACAACAATAGGCTTGACTCTCCAAATGTCTCCAGTGGAGTCGCCATCTGTCGCGACCGATGATCGCGGCGAAGAATAGCAACTCAAAAGATTTTAAAATATGGAAATAGGAAAATGGAGTCGCCACCAATTTTATTTAAATTAGAAAAAATTGAAAAACCTTTCTTTGAAAATGGTCTTTGGAACCAGATTGGATTCGGAGTCGGTTATGGATAGGGAAGGTGAAACTTAATCCAACAAAGACTTCTAACACAACCCGTTCTAAAACGGTACATTAAGTTAATTGTGTAAATTCTTAACAATCTTTGAAAATATTTATTTTATCCCTTTTGCAAAACATTTTAACTATTTATAAAAAGGAAACCACAAAATTATGAAAATTTAACTTTGGCTTGACAGAAATGAAATTCTGCTCCTACGTATCCTCGGGTGCAGTGAGAAACTCAAAGTCACGTAGTTCTCTATAAAATAAGTGTGAGTTGATTGATTTTAATAAAAAAAACTTTTATTTGAAAACATATTTATTCTTGCACATGGTTTAAGTTAGCACCAGGCTACTCAATAAACTCTTATGATCCAAATGACATTGAAGGTAGTATTCACTACTCAATCATCATCATTGGTCATTGCATGGATTAAAACTTTCTTTTTATTCTTATTCCCCCCTTTTTTTTACCATTTTCTTATATCCTTTTCCCATCTCCCTTTTGACCAAAATGCGTCATCACTGCCTTAATGTGAAATGGGTAGGAGCCCACGTGATCCAACCTCAAACCCAACAAGACGATCAACAATGCAATTTAAAGAAATAAGAGTTTGGAGACTTTGGCAACAATGACAGCACACATCAGGGGGCGTTTGGGGAGGGATCTGGTTTAAGATTCGATGGTCGGTTGAGGGTTGATGAAGATGATGGGGGTGACGTTTGTAGAGAAGGGATCTGGCTTCTTGGGGTTCGACGGTCGGTGAAGGGAATAATTTATTTTCTTATGGTTTGACGGTCAGTGGAGGGATCTGATCTGGTATTCGACGGTCGGTGCGGAAGGTGTGATGGATCTGGTGCTTGAGGTCCGATGGACGGTGTGGGTACGATGGTTGTTGGTTCGACGGTCGATTGATGGGTTCAGGGGTCCGACGGTCGGTTGGTTGAAGGTCACGGTTGATTGGGAAGGTGTGATGGATCTAGTGCTTGAGGTCCGACGGTCGGTGTGGGTACGATGGTTGTTGGTTCGACGGTCGGTTGATGGGTTCAGGGGTCCGACGGTCGGTTGGTTGAAGGTCACGGTTGATTGGGAAGGTGTGATGGCTATGCTCTTGGAATTTTATGGTGATGAAGGATTGATAAAGACGATAGTCACGGTGGAGAATGGGTGGAGGTGCTGTTTTTTGTGATGAAGGTGGTGAAATGGAAGGTGTTTTCTGGTTTGGTTTTGGTTGATAGGAAGGTGAGAGAAGGTGGTTTAGTGCTGGGTGGTCATAGGTTGATAGAGATCCTCAAGGGTGGAGTGGTGGTTCTGGTTCTTGAAGATGAATCCTCCTGAAAAAAAAAGCCCTTCTCCTTTAAATATCCCTCCTTTTCATCATTTCTCCCCTGACATTTTCTTCTCTTTTTTTCTTTACGTGAACCCCCTTACGTTGAGCCCCCCATCTCCTCCTCTATCAGAACCTTTTCCTTTCTTTCCATCCTTTCAGCCCCCCTCTTTTTTAGCTTGCTGCCTTAATGCATTTAATGCGTCCTTACTTTACGTGTGCAGGCATCAGGCATTAAATGCAATGCTCCCTTTCAATTTTTTTTTAACGAGATCCGTGTTCCTTTTCTTTTTTTTTTTAGCAGGCTTTCAATTGGGCCCTAAAAAAAACTTTTACTCTTCATTTTTTGTTTTGTTTTTTTTTGTTTTTTTTTTTTTTTTAGCCTGGTCAAAATTGAGTATTCACATGATCCAAACTATTTTTATTGGCAAAATTATTTATTAAATTATTATATTTTTAAAATTATATATTAAATTGTTACATTTTTTGTTATACTAAATTTTTTATAATTATTTTTAGGTGTCACGTAGATAACATTAAAGTTGTTGGTGCTTTTCTCATAATTACGTCAAAATGACTGATATTATTTACGTGGAAACACCATAGCGATAAATGTTATCCATGTAATAACGTCAATGCTACTGACATTTTTCATGTAATAATGCCTGACGCGTTAGCATTACCAATGTACGCCACTATTTTTTTAAAAACGTAAATACATATAGAATTATTCTTTTATTGTTTTACCAAATTCAACTATTTTATTGAAAATTTTATTTTTCATGGCATAAAATTTTTTAGTCATATGATAAATAAAATTATTTTATAATTTACTTATAACCTACGGTTAAGTTAAAAAAGTGTAAACAAATATAAGTATATCATAATAACGTAGGATAAATTTGTGACTACTCAAAACCAGGGTCATGACCGATACATGGGTTAGAATACTAACCTAGCAACCTCATCAAAATCAACTAACCTTAACAGTTCAAACATTCTGATTCTGTGAAAAATTTGATAGAGTTTCCCTTAAAAATTGAACGTTCTCAAAAGTACTTCATTATATTTAATAAAACATATCCATATATATTTAGATTTCTAAATCAACAGAGCATCTATAAGATGCATAACAGAAAAATTTGTATATATACATATAGTCATCAAAGATTAAGCAAATGTAATAAAAGGTAGATAAATTAATTCAAGTGTAATGACCATATCAATGAGAAGGGTTAAGGTCAGAATGTGATGGTCTGTGAGAGGGGTCAAAAAAAGGTCCTGACTGTGATGAGTGAGGATATGAATGGTAACCCATATATGATGGGTATATAAATGATGGTGTAAGGGTAAAGGTCAAATGATATGATGGATAAATATAAATAGGTGGTGGGTATCATGTAGATGGTTGGTAACCTGTATATGGTGTAGGGGTGTAAATTGGTTTGGATAACCTGACCAACCTGATCAATCCAAACCGAACTAATTAAATTAGTTCAATTTGATTTGAGTATATTGATTGGTTCGGGTAAAATTTAAACCAATTAAAACTTAATTGGTTCGATTCTCGGATTTGAAATTTCTAAACCAAACCAAACCAAACTATATATTTATATATTTTATTATTATTATTATTTTAATTTATGTTATAACCTTTTTTGACTATTACTTGTTGTTTTGACTTTTTGTAATACTTTCCCAGTTCTCAATCTCTAAAACGTCGTATTCGTCCAATGCAGAAACCCAGAAAACTCCTCTGCCAAAATATTCAGTTCTACTCACCAGTACCGTATTTCAACGTAGGTTCTACTCCACCATAACTTAGGCTAGATCTGCTCTGTCACAGCTGGGGCCACATCATTCGTCTATTGCAGAAAGAGACACTAGTATTTTAACTTTATTAATAATAATTAGTTATGATTTGCATAATTACTAATTTTCTAACTTATTTTATCACTAACTTCTTAAATAAGTTGGTTGGATTATAAAATTAATTTTAGTCAATATTAGGCATAGTATATATTGAAAAATTGAAAAATTAACAATTGTTTGGTGACATCCCCAACTCATTCAGCAATTGTCTAAGCTTGAAAAATTTATTTTTGACCAAGAATATGCTATCAGGTGCTATTTCAAAAACTATTGGAGATGTGAGAGGCCTGGAAATTTTGGATCTTTCATCCAACCAACTCTCTGGATCCATTCCTATTGAGTTTCAAAATCTACATGTCCTTCAACTTTTGAACCTCTCTTATAATGATTTAAAATGAACCATTCCTAGTGGTGAAATTTTCCAAAATCTCTCTGCTGTCTATTTAGAAGGTAATAAAAAACTTTGCTTGTATTTTGCATGTAAGTCTCGTGGTCATGGAAGCCTCATGGTTATGGAAGAAGACATGTTAGACATTACACTATCATAGCCACAGTGGTAACACTAATACTATGTCTGACAATTTGCTTGCTACTATACATAAAGAACAGAAAAGTGAAGGTAACAACAATAACATCATTTGAACTTGAAAGCTTGGAAATGATGAATTGACTTTAAATGCTCTAGTATTGACTTTAAAAATAATGAATTTCTGACTCTGGTTTATAAGTACTTAAGTAATGGGAGCTTGGATTAAGGGGAAGAGAAAACATGCAAACGAAAATGGGTTGAACTTTATGGAGAGATTGAATATAGATATTGATGCTGCTTGTGCATTGTATTACTTGCATAATGATAGTGAAGTTTCTATTGTGCATTGTGATTTGAAGCCTAACAACATTCTCTTAGATGAAGATATAATTGCAAAAGTTGGAGACTTTGGATTCGCTAGGTTGCTGATTCAAAGTTCAACTAATCAAGTCTCCATTAGCTCCACTCATGTCCTTAGGGGTTCAATTAGTTACATATATACCTTCAAATTAGTAGCCTCACAACTTCCTCTTTAATTGAATAGTAGTAGTATACAACTTGTCAAATTAAATCTCTCTTGAAGATTTTTTTAACTTATTCAAATATAATTTCTTAATACAAATATCAATATGTTTATTTATTCACTCTTTATGAACATTTTAATACACATTCTGAAACATGAAATAATTATTAGTGTTCAAATTAATAAGTTTGATTATATTTTTAGAAATTTTTCATAGGTTTATTATGTATTTTTTTGGCTATGGAAAGTTAATTATTTAGATGATTTTTGTGTTAAAAAAATGGTCAACCCGATCACCCAAAACAAACCAATCCATAGATGTTCAGTTCGGTTTGGTTCGGATTTGACTATCAAAAAATACAAAAATTAAATCAAACCAAACCAATTGATTTTGATTGATTCGAATTTATTTTCCCTAAAAAATTGAACAAAATCACCTACTTACATCCCTATTATGGTGGGTAAGATGTAAATGGTGGTTTAGATGGTGGGTAAGTAGCAGTAGTAGTGGTTGGGGGCTGAATCCTAAGTACACTTGAAGAATCAAAGTCTTTTGAATGTCAAAGTCGTGTCCGAGTACTCGCTAACCCTATCATTCTTCTATGGTGCATCCTCTGAGAAGGATAGGAGAGCTCTATTTATAGTGGCGTATACTGGTAACACCAACACGTGTGATGTTATTACGTTGAAAATGTCAGATGCTCTAGCGCTATTACATGAATAACGCCTAACGGTTTGACGTTTCCATGTAAGTAACTCTAACCGTTTTGGAAGAATTGTAAGTAAAGTGCCAACAACTTTGGCACTATTTACGTGGCACATAAAAATAATAAAAATATCTAAGATGATCAAAAGTGTGACAGTTTGGTATATAATTTCAAAAATATAATAATTTGATAAACAATTTTGTCACTAAAGACAATTTAATCAAAAAGTTGAAGGATTGGGTCTTTCTTTTGTGTGATATGAGTTTAATGAATAAGAAGAAAGAAGTTGGAATAATTTTGAAACAGAGTCATACAAATTTTGGATCCCTATCTTGTGACATGGAAAGGAAGGAAAGGGTGATTTTTTGTGTGTCATATCAAATTTTAAATGTATTTTTATCTTTATTTTTAATAAAACCAAATAAAATGAAGGAAAATACCATTTTCTTTTTCATGAGATGATACCAAATAAAGAAAATGATAATTTCTTCACATCTCTCTCTTTGTTTTCTTTTTTTTATTATTATTGTATTTTATCTTTATCTTTTCCATTTTTCATACCACACAACTCAAATTCACCTTTATATAATAAATTAGAGTACAATAATTTTTTAAGAGTGACTTAAGAGTACTTAAGAGACTCTTAAGTTACTCTCTTTCTAATAATAATACATGTCATTTTTAACTTTTATTTTTTTAATTTCAAATTTGAATTATCTATTTGATTAATTATGCATATCTCTTTTATAATTTTAAATATTTTTTTCTTTTAATTTAATTTTTTATTCTATTTGAAAAAATTAATTATGTATAATTTTTATAATTTAAAACATTATTTAAATATATATTTATTTCGATTCCATCTTATTTTAAAAAATTCATGCTATGCATGGATACTTGCTAGTGATGATAAAGAATGAAAGAAAAAGGAGAGGGAGAAGTGGAGAACATTTTGTGAAAAACAAAATGCTAAAAGAGAATGTGCCTGATAAAGCCATTCCTTTTCTGATGAGAAGTCTACATGGTGCAGCGGTGGCAACTTGGTGAAAGAGAAAAGGAGAAAAAGACGTGATTTTTGTACCAAAACAAAAAGAAAAAAGAAAAAGAAAAAAGAAAAAAAGAAAAAAATTAAGTGACGTGCTAATCCCATGTAAATGCCAAATGTTTCGGACAAATCATAAAGTGAGTTCTGGACTAAGGTAATGAATCACTATAATATTGTTGACTATGACATTTATTAAAAATTAAAATTGAGTCATACACCAAGTTAATTAATTAAGTTTACGAATTAATTTGATTTATTTGTTTTGTATATATTGTCTGATTTTAATATTTAATTCATTTAATTTGAAATAACAAATCAATTCAAGTTCAACTTGTGTAACATAAAATGATTTATAAAAAACTCAAATCAAATTTTGAATTAAATTATTTTTTATCGAATTGAATCGAATTAAAGTATTCTTTATCAAGTTGAGTTGAAATCGTTTTCAATCTTAATTAGCTCTACTAATATTCAGTCACATACAATTATCCAAACTATTTAATGTGTATTTAAATTATTTTATTTTATATTCAAAATATTTTATAATTGAGGAAGTTTTTTTCTTTTAAAAAAGCTAATATTTCCTTTAACCTTTACTTTAACAAAAGAATATACAAATAATTGATTCAGTCAAATAAATGTTAGCCATTGGCAACTGTCCAAACTACGTACTTTTTTATGATGCACCCCAAAAATACGTTCTAAACGTGAGCTGACTAGGCGTGTAGCCGAGACACACCGATTGTCAAGATTCATAGGAATCATGTTTAAAGTCATTAATTTATTCATTAATAAGGGCCAAAGGCCAAACCGCGTTGGACAACCCACCCAATCTTATATATAGGACGCTATCTTTGAAGAGCTTAATCATCTCTAACTCCAAAATCCTAACACTAATCTAAATAGGTAAACCCTAATACCAATTTTCATATTAATTAATCATCATCGTTCTCTAACTCTAACCGTTCATCATCACACTTTCACCGAAACACTGTCGCCGTCCACCATCGTCTGCCACCAAATCACCATTTGGAAGGGTCAGATTACGTGCTTGAAGAGCAGAGTGGTGGGGGAATGCAAGTTTGCTTCATGACTCCAATGTTTCCAAGCTTTGATCTCTCTCCACTTGTTTTTTATTTGAAGGTTTGTCACCATGTTCATGGAGTACCAGCTTGCGTCATTTTGGGTCTACTTTACTATCGGAATTTCTCTTGCATGCTGAATGCATTTTACAGTGCCATTTTGAATAACTTGTTTTCTCCTAACAGCTTATGCCATTAGAAGAGTTGGTACTTAACAGACTTTGCAAATGGACGATAATCTTAAATCTAAAGCCATTGATGGGACTCATCTTGTAGACTATCTTACCATTAATTTTCTTTGTGGCGCCTTATTGATTATAGTGAGGCTTATACCATATCATTCTTAGCACTGGACCTTTAGTTTGTTAATGTTGATAATCTGCCCCAATCTTTTTATTTTTTTGTATCCTTTTCCTCCAACTTAATCTAGTCTGTTAAAGGGCAATGGAGACTGTCATCAGTCAACATGGTCTTCATATTGAAGAATTGAAGTCATCCTGTCTTCCTTTATCTGGAGGTGCTCAAATAGGTAGTCTTGCATGTTTGCATATTGCAGAGAGAAAGTTCTTGATAATTTTACCAGAAGTTTTGATGTTATTGTTTGGTAATTTGCACAGGATCTTCACAGGCAGTAGGTGTTGCTGAGAATTCCAGAGTGGACTTGGCTGAAAATGAGGTGCCCAAAATGGACCTTTTGCTTCTGGCCGGCCACCAGTTTCCCCAAGAAGTGGAGCTCCTGCTTATTATCAAGAATCCGTGGCTCAGAGGAGTAGTCAGTCTTTTGATCAAGAAAGTCTATCTAGTTTGGTTTTGAAAAGTTTAAGGTAGGGTACAGGGGAGCAAGTAAAAAGTGAATTTTTATTTTTTCGTGGATATATTCCTTGATATAGTGGTATAGCTTTCGATTGCAGTCTCAGATACTTAAATACTCACCCATTTTTTTCTTTCCCCCCATGTTTCCATTAATGCTTTTATTCTGGAAACTTGTTGAGATCTCTAGAGGATGCATAGCTAAGCAGTAACTGTCTGTCTCTGTTAGTTACTTTGAGTTTTATGGTGCTTTCACAAATTTTGGAGTAGCATTCTATACAGTTTATGTGGGACTGTGATGAAGGCGCTAATAAAAGCTTGCCATGCTTTATATGGGCGCTGTTGGATATTGGAATTCTAAGTCTTTGCATTGAGATTGATTATACCATCACATTGTAAATTGATTCAGATAATTAGCTTAGATTTAAACATATACTATTCAAAAGATTCTAGCGAGTCCAAGTTCATCTTGATATGACAATATAATTGGCTTTTTCTTGTCTGCTACAGGTCAAATGAGATGGCATCTTCACATAATGTTGAGTTGGAGGCAGCGAAGTTTTTGTACAAAGTCATCCAAGATTCTAATGATGACCCAGCTAAGTTGGCTACTAAACTCCATGTGGTGCGTGTAGTTTTCTATTCAATGAATTTCTTTAGTTGTTCGTTTTTACTCCTTACTTCCTTTTATAGGACCTGTATGCTTGTAATCAACTTGATGATTGATTCAGATACTACAACACATGGAATCAACTGCGAAGGAACATTTAATGACATGTCAAGTGATATCAAGGTAAAATATATGCAACATAGTGCTCAAACATGTGCATATATACTCCAACATGTGCATATATAGTTAGTCAATTATTGAGTCCCTTATTCCTTAAGATTGATTTTGAAAACCATGATAATTTTTATGGGCTTATAGTGAGCTACAATAATAAAATTGAACATCTGATCCTGATTGACTTAATAAGAACACATGGTTACATTTGAGCTCCTCCACTTATGGTAGTTAAGATATGAACCAGCACTAGCATGCAAGTGATGGAAAATGAACTAATTATGGGAATGGCTTGTTTAGTTGTTTGTAAGGTTGGATGGAAGATGATGAATATTTGTTGGGTTTTGTAGCCTCTTTCCAAACAGAAGAATGGTTGGGCTTGTTTAATTGCCTTAAGTAAATGGGCTTGGATTGCATGCATGAATGATGAAGCTAAGGGCTACTTCTTGCATGACTATATTGATTTGATTGAATTTGTGAAAGATTTAAACCATTCAAGTTTTTCCATCTAACAGCTTAAGCTTTTAGGATAGTTGATTCTTGATGTGGTGTCAAAGGCTCTATAACCAAGTGGTCGCACTTCAAGCCGAAAGTCCCAAAGTGCTCTTGTGTGAGGGGACATGTTAAAGTTATAAAACAATTCAATTGTTTCCACCTAACAGCTTAAGGTATTAGGAGAATTAGTTCTTCACAGACTTTGCAATTGGATGATAATCTTAAATCTCAAGGCATTGATGGGACTCATCTTGTAGACCATCTTACTGTTTAATTTTCTTTGTGGTGCCTTAATGATTATAATGAGGCTTATACCTTATCATTCTTAGCACTGGACCTTTAGTTTGTTAATGTTGATAATTTTCCCCAATCTTTCATTTTTTGTATGTTGCCTTTTCCTCCATTTTAATTTTGTTTGTTATAGGGCAGTGGAGACACTCATCAATCAACATGATCTTGATATTGAAGCATTGAATTCATCCCGTCTTCCTTTGTGTGGAGGTGCTCAAATAAGTAGTTTTTCATGTTTGCGTATTGCAGAAAGAAAGTTCATGATAATTTTTCTGGAGGTTTTGATGTTATTGTTTGGTAATTTGTGCAGGGTCTTCACAGGCAGTAGGTGTTGCTAAGGATTCCAGAGTGGGCTTGGCTGAAAATGAGATGCCCAAAATGGATCCTTTTGCTTCTGGCCGGGCACCTGTTGCCCCAAGTATTACAAGCAGGAATGGTATTTCATTGATAATTTTTTCACGGCAAATATATAAATTATTACAAACAAAAGTTTGTTGTAATAATTTTTTAGTTCAATATTCAAATTTGCATCTATGCGCATATTGCTTAGTGTACATAATCATATATGCAGGAAAATTACTCATGAAGGGACGAGGTGGAAGGAAGTCACATGACGTCTGGGAAGGTGTTACAAAATTGTATGGTGATCGCGTAATGTGTAGGCATTGTAAATTTGAATTTGCCGCCCCTAGTGCTACGAGGATAAGATCACATCTTTATTCAATACCAAACAAAGGTATTAGAGGATGTCCTAACTTTGGTCAAGCTGCCACTGGCTCCAGTGAAAGAGACAAAAACATTGCAAGGTCTTGTAATCTTGAAGTAGGTGCGTTCTGTTTATTTGAAACTATTTCCTTTGGCTTTGTTTGGATTGGTGGTAAGGGATGAAATGAGGTATGGTTCCATTGTTTGGATTTTTAAAATTAGGATGGAATGGACTGGCATAGGATGGCATCCATTTCATCCCATTCCATCCTAAACCCCACTTTTTCTTCCCCCCAAAATTGGGGGGAATGGGATGGAATGGAATTGCATAGGATCCCACCATTCCAAACAATGGGATGAAAACTTTCCTCCATTCCATCCTTAAATATCCAAACAATGGTATGGAAACTTTATACCATTCCATCCCATCTCATTCCATTCCACCCACCATAAGTTATCCAAACATAGCTTAAACAAATTGTAGATAAATGGGTAAGGAGAAGTTTCATAATTTATCTGTAACTTTTTCTTTTTTAAAATAAAATAAATCATTTTATAAAAATGAAAAATCAATTGATTCCAATAGCTTTAGATTTCCACAAATGCAGGTTATTCTGGCTGCAATCAAAATTTTATTCTTTTAGTTAATTTCATTGTTTCACTTCTTTCTGTTCATGATTTGATGCTGTCATTCAATTTTTTTTGTTGAAAATAATTGAGATCAGCTTCACGGATAGCTAGTTCAACAAGAGAACGCAATAAAGTGAATGAAACACAGAAAGGAACAACCCTCCAACTCCAAGTTGACACAAAAAAGAAGCGAATTTCTTACCAAGTTGGTCCTTTCTCAATTTCGCATGATAAATACGACGAACTAGATATGCAATTAATACAATATGTATTTGATCCATCACGAAATCCAAGGTATAAATTTTTACTTTGGGATAGATCATATATTTGAGTTGGCAACTTAAGTATTTGTATTTTGTAGTGAGGAAGTTGTTATATTTCCACATTACCATTTGAAGCGATCTGAATTCACTACTCTTGGACCTGAAGCATTTTTGAATGCAATGGTAATGTATACTTAAGTTCTTATGTTAACTTTCAAAGATATTATCTATGGTACTATTCAATTTTCCTCTTCTCTATCAGGTAATAGATGTTTTTGCTGAGAACTTGACCAAAATTGAGGAGGAGAAGATGAAAATTAAGCCTTCAAGAAATTGGTATCTGCCTTTGTTATTTTCGGTAATTTCAAAATTTCTTGTTGAATTTTCTTTTTTTCTCTGTTACAAGCAAATTGATTGACTGAGTTTTTCACCATCTAATTAGCAATTTGCACTGGATAGCGACGCAAGTTCCTGTGTTGAACGACATAATATGAAAAATGATTTCATGCCATCAGATTTGGTAAATTGTGATAAGGTAAAATTCTGTCTATTAGACTCAGTTTGTTATTTATTGTTAAAAATGAAAATGAAAATTTTAAAGATGATTTTTTTAAATATAATTTTACATATAAATCTGATAGGAACTTCTTTTCTGTTATAGAAGTTTGGGAATCAAACCCAGAAATACAAAAATTGAAACTGGAATTACAGAAACTGAGAAAGAAAAGGGATATATACAGCAGGTACTTCGAGGGACCTGCAACCTCCCACTCCAACCTTTCCTCAACAAAAAACTGAATGTCTTCTCCCCTCCTCCACTTCCCTAATTATTCCCTCCACTCAGTGCCCATTTATTAGCCATAACCCCCCTTAGTTCAATGCTAAATGCTAATTGCTGCCCCACTTTATTTTCTCAACTCCCACTACCTTTCCTATTTAATTGCTAATTGCTGCCCCCCTTTATTCTCTCAACTCCCACTTCCTTTCCTATCTATTCTTTCCTTTCCTTTTGTAGACATGCTTTAATGGCTCATCAATACCCACCCCAATAAGCTTCACCTTGTCGTCAAGGTGAAATTCTGGAAATGCTTGTTGGATTGCAGCAAAGTCTTCCCAAGTATTCTCATAGTCGGGCAAGTTAGTCCACTTGATCAGGACTTCAGTTTCTCCATTCAACAACTTGCACACAGACACTAATTCAGATGGAACCACTTGTAGTTCCCATTCTTCCGATAGAAATGTAGGAAGTTGCTGAGATAGGATACTTGGATGAAGAGCTCTTTTCAATTGAGACACATGGAAAACTGGATGCACTCTTGCTGAATTGGGTAGCTCCAATCGATAGGCTACTGAGCCAACCTTCTCCAACACTACAAATGGGCCATAAAAGCATGGACTAAGTTTTTCATTGGCTTGTTTGGCCAATGATTTTAGCCTATAGGGTTGTGCCTTTAGATAAACCAACTCTCCCTCCGTAAACTCAACCTCTCTTCTACGCTTATCAACTTGCAACTTCATTCTTTGCTAAGCCTGCAACAAATTTCGCTTAAGTTCATTCAACATGTTGTCCCTCTCCAATAACAGTTTATCCACCTCCTCCACCCTTGTACTCTCTCTCCTATATTTGATCACTGAAGGAGCTTCTCACCCATAAAGAGCCTTGAATGGACTCATTTTAATAGAGGCATTATAGGATGAGTTAAACCAAAATTCAGCCCAAGACATCCCTTTCACCCATTGCTTGGGATAATCATTCACAAAGCATCTTAGAAAAGTTTCAATAGTCCGGTTGGTTAGCTATGTTTATCCATTGGTCTGAGGATGATATGTTGAACTGAACTTTAGCTTGGTACCAGAGAGCCAAAACAACTCCTTCCAGAAAAGGCTCATAAAGACACTATCCCTATCCGACACAATGGAGCTTGGGAAACCATGTAAACGCACCACTTCTTTGATGAAAATAGCCGCCACCTTTTTTGCTGTGTATGGATGGTTAAGAGGAATAAAATGGGCGTATTTGCTCATGCGATCCACCACCACCAATATGGAGTCGGTCCCCTTCAATCATGGCAATCCCCCAATAAAATCCATTGAGACATCTTCCCATACTTGATTGGGAATGGGCAATGGTTGGAGAAGACCGGCTGGCTTCAAAGCTTGATATTTGCTCTTTTGGCAAGTGCTGCAACTTGCTACGAATTGTTCCACATCCTTCTTTGTACCATTCCAATGGAAAGCTTTTCCCTAACTGTTTGTAGTTCTAGTTACCCTCCCCAAGGTGAAGCATGAAATTCCTCTAGTAATAAAGGAATTCTTGCTGATTTGGAGGGTAAAACCAGCCTATCCTTGTACCATAAACACCCCATGGAGACTGAATAGTGAGGATGACTAGTGGGATTTTGCACTACTTCTTGCATGATAATTTTTAGTTGCTCATTCTCTAAAATTTCTTCAGCCAGCTCCACGAAATCTGAATTAGTAATCATAGATATGGCTTTACATTCCATAACTCGCGATAATGCATTGGCTGCTCTATTTTCTATACCTGGCTTATATTGAATTTCAAAATCAAAACTGAGCAACTTAGTGACCCACTTCAATTGTTCCCCTGCCAAAACACGTTGCTCTAATAAGAATTTGAGACTTTTTTGATCTGTTCTAATGATAAAGTGATGCCCCAACAAATATTGACGCCACTTTTGGACTGCAAAGACAATGGCCATTAACTCTCGTTCATATACTGATTTTACTTTAGACTTCTTTGAAAGTGCTTGACTCACAAACGCCAAGGGCTTGCCTTGTTGCATAAGAATAGCGCCAATTCCATATCTAGATGCATTAGTTTCTATCTCAAATGGAAGGTCAAAGTTTGGCATAGCCAAGGTAGGCAACCTCTCCGTGGCTGCTTTGAGTTCCTCAAATGCACTATGAGCCTCTTCAGACCATTTAAAATTATTCTTTTTCAACAGCTGTGTCAGCGGCTTTGCAATCACCCCATACCCCTTCACAAAGCGTCGGTAGTAGCTGGTCAACCCCAAGAAACCTCTCAATCCTCTTATGTCCTTAGGAGCCGGCCATTGTTTCATGGCTGCCACTTTACTTGGATCAGCCTGGATCCCGTTGGCTGAGATAATATGCCCCAAGTACTCCAACTGTGTGACTCCAAAATTGCACTTTTTGTAGTTAACCCATAGAGTGTTATTCATGAGAACTTAGAACACCTCTTGTAAATGGATTAGATGTAAAGATGGTTCAGCACTGTAGACCAAGATGTTATCAAAAAATACCAGCACAAACTTCCTGAGGAAAGGCCTAAAAATCTCATTCATGAGGGCTTGGAATGTCGAGGGCGCATTAGTGAGTCCAAATGGCATCACCAAATATTCATAATAGCCTTCATGTGTGCGGAAAGCAGTCTTGTGAATATCCTCCTCCTTCATACGTATTTGATGGTACCCGGACTTCAAATCAACCTTAGAAAAAATTATTGCTCCACCCAGCTCATCTAGTAGTTCTTCAATCACCGGAATAGGGAATTTGTTGGGGACCGTTATGCTGTTAAGAGCCCTATAATCCACACAAAATCGCCAACTGCCGTCTTTCTTCTTCACCAGAATTAAGGGGCTTGAATAAGGACTGGTACTTGGTCTGATCATGCCTGTTGTCATCATGTCCTTCACAAACTTCTCAATTTCATCCTTGTGGCTGTGGGGGTGCCTATAGGGCCTGATATTCGGTATTTGTGATCCTTTTTTTATTGTGATAGCATGATCACATTGTCGTTTCGGAGGTAGAACCGTAGCTTCTTTGAACAGCCCCTTGTACTATTCCAATAACTCCTTTACTCCTTCTAAGGTTAAGAGAGATTCCTGCTGCACCATATTTAACATTCCCAACTCTACATAATAGCCTTCAGCCTCACCCCTTAGCTCCTTAATTAGTGCCTTTAGGGATGCAACAGTTCTGGATAGGGCCGGATCACCTCTAACCTCTACAGTTTTCCCATTCTCCTTAATTTCGATTAAATACTCCCTGAAATCAGCAGTGAACTTCCCCAAACTCTTCAACCATTCGTACCCCAAAATCACATCCACTCCTCCTAAATCAAACAAGAAAAAATCCTGCACCACCTTCAGAGTTGGAAGCTGCAACTCCACGCCCTTACAAACGCCCTGGATGCCCAATTTTCGCCCTCCACCAACTTCCAAAAAATATCCCTGGGTGTTTTCAGGTTGCATCTACAATTCTTTCACCAAGTCGTGGGACAAAAAATTATGAGAAGCACCAGAGTCCACCAAAGCAATCACCTTCTTCCCATTGATTGTTCCCCATAATTTCAATGATTTTTTTTATGTCGTTCTCGCAATACTGTTCAGATTCAGCTGCAATTCCATGCCTTCCTCCTTTTCTCCTTTGTCTCCTTGGTTGTCATCCTCCCTTCTTCCATCATCCTTTTCCCCTAGTAAGATCACGTGCAGCTGTTTGTTTCTTCAAACATGCCCCTGATAATACTTTTCATCACACCTAAAACACCCCCTTTCTTCTCTTATCTTGCTCCACTTCTTTCGTCAGCCTTTTGAACCCAGACCTTCTCCGATTGTTAGCCGATGAGCTCCCTTCTTTGCTGTAGGTTCGGTTTCCCCTTGCCATAGAAACTTCAGCCCTTCCTTCATTGTTAGCGGAAAAAACTTTTGGCCAGAGCCCAGATTGGACTCGCTCACCCCCTCACCCTCTTGATTCTCTTGGGCCCCAGCCCATTTATTTGTAAATGCAGGTCTGTTATAGCCAGACCCAGTGCCACGAGATGGGTACCCATATGTCCGACCCAACATGTGATTTCTGTCCTCCACCTTCTGTGCTGTCTTCATCAGAGTATGAAGATCCCCTGAAGTCATCAAACACACTTCTGCCTTTACTTCCTCCTTCAAACCATTCATGAATGCCCCTCTCATAAACTCCTCTTCAGCATAGCAAAGTGGTGCTGATAGGAGTTCGAACTGCTCACGGTATTCCATCACACTTCCCCTTTGTCTTAGCCCCATCAATACTTCATAAGGATTTTCCGACGAAGAATTCTGGAATCTCCCTAACAATCCTTGGTGAAACACAGGCCAAGTAACATTTCCCATCCTTGGTTCCCACCATTGGAACTAGTTCAAAGCCTTCCCTTCCAAACACACCACCGTTGTCGCCACTTTCTCCTCCTCCGAGATCTGGTTGATCTCAAGGTAGCGTTCCACCCGATAGATCCACCCATAAAGGTCATCTCCAGTGAAATATGGAACCTCCAGCCGCCTCATACGGTCTTCCCTTCTGTTGTCCCTATTGGTTCCTCCACCATGAGTACTTCCCTCTCCTTCTGGTCTCTCGCGGCCATTTTGTACTGCTTCAGCGATCTGTACTGCCATCAACCTCTTCATCTCTTGAAAACGTTGATCAATAGACTCTTGAATTCCATCCAGCCGCTGTTCCACCGCGTCTAATCTGCCCTTCATGCGTGTTGATACCATCCAGACGCTCCTCGGATCGGGAGCTCTGATACCAAAATTGATAGGAACTTCTTTTCTGGTATAGAAATTTGGGAATCAAACCCAGAAATACAAAAATTGAAACTGGAATTACAGAAACTGAGAAAGAAAAAGGATAGATACAGTAGGTACTTCGAGGGACCTGCAACCTCCCACTCCAACCTTTCCTCACCAAAAAATTGAATGGCTTCTCCCTTCCTCCACTTTCCTAATTATTCCCTCCACTCGGTGTCCATTTATTAGCCATAACCCCCCTTAGTTCAATGCTAAATGCTAATTACTGCCCCACTTTATTTTCTCAACTCCCACTACCTTTCCTATTTAATTGCTAATTGCTGCCCCACTTGCTGCCCCACTTTATTCCTCAACTCCCACTTCCTTTCCTATTTATTCTTTCCTTTCCTTTTGTAGACATGCTTTAATGGCTCATCAAAATCTCATTCATAATTAAAGTTAATTATTTATTTTCTTATGTAAGACATTGTACATTATTACATACATGCTAGGGATGACTTGCATTATTATGTAATGCAGATATTTATTCCTATTCACATTGGTTCAAATTCATGTGGACATTTCTATTTATATGTGGTTCATTTGAAGAGAAAAGTGGTTGAAATATTCGATTCACTGCCTTCCTATACAACTGAAAAGGAACGTAATGAAAAAACACAAAAATTGGTGAGTGTTGATATTAATGATAAAATCGATTCCGTTTCTCTATATAATTTTTCAAGCCATATAATATTGCTTTTGTTAAGGTGGTGACTGTATTACTTTTGGTCAAATCCTTGTGGTACAGTTGCTTGTGTTGGATAAATTATTTGAAAATGACAAAAGTAAAAGTTGGGCATTTGCAAAATTTTCTGCAAAAATGGCAGAGAATATTCCAAAGCAGTCCAATAGGTGAGTTTATTGAACCTCTTAATGTAAAATAGACAAGCTTCTTCGAAAAATATAATTCTTGTATTATTTGTTCAATGTGTAGTTTTGATTGCGGAATATTTGTCATTAAATTCCTGAAAGATTCAGCTAATGCCATGAACAATAAGCTATTTGAGGTACAAGCCCTATTAACCCATATATGTTATATGTACAATGTGTCATTCCTCACGTTTCATATTTGTATGCTTGTAATTTCATATTTATATAATGTGTCATTTGAGGTATTAGAGTGATAAAGAAAGGTTGGATTTGGCTCTTGAATTGCTCAAGAGTGAGCTAAACAAGGAAAGGGAAACTTTATTTAACAAAGCTGCCCTGTGGTATTATGTGCCACATAAGGAATATCAACAAATGGAGGATGCAAACTACAGCCCTTCAATTGTGATTCGTCAACGACCCTTCATTGACTGCAATGACCTTGAGGTAATTTCTACTTCATTTCCACCTTCAATCACTGATAACTCCCACTAAAATCAAATATCTTTCATGGACGTCGATAACATACCATTTTCCAATCAGATTATTCGAACAGAATTTGATCAAGTCAAATCCTCAGGACAAGGTGCTAGGAGCTCTCTTCTACAGGATGCAAGTTGTGACCAGGAAACCAGACACACATTGCTGGAACTAGAAACTGTATTGATGGTGCTTGATGGTGATGATGAAGTTACCACATCAAATACTTCTTTGGGTGATAGCAGCAGGCCATCGACATCTGGCCAAAGAAATAGGTCCTGGAGCCATGAGTGCCAGGGTTCAGAATATATTCAAAGTCAGCCGTCTTATGTTCTTAGCAGTAGGCAGTCAAATGAAGTTGCACATGTAGAAAAACGTCACAAATCAATGGAGGAAGCATTGCTACAAGGCTTCCGATCAAGCAATTTGAAACTTTTGCTGATTGCATGTGCCAAAGCCCTGTCTGAAAGCAACATGAAATATTTTGATCAATTGATAGAAAAGGCTAGAAGTGCTGTGTCTATCATTGGGGAGCCAATCCAGCGGCTTGGTGCTTATTTGGTAGAAGGGCTTGTTGCAAGGAAGGAGGTATCAGGGAATAACATATATCGTGCCCTTAAGTGCAGAGAGCCTGAAGGCAAAGACTTACTCTCATTCATGCAGTTGCTATATGAAATCTGCCCATACTTAAAATTTGGTTACATGGCTGCCAATGGAGCTATTGCCGAAGCATGCAGAAATGAGGATCGCATTCACATCATAGACTTTCAGATTGCTCAGGGAACTCAATGGGTGACTCTCCTTCAAGGTCTTGCAGCAAGGCCTGGTGGGGCTCCACATGTGCGGATCACTGGGATTGATGATCCTGTTTCTAAATACGCTCGTGGTGATGGACTGGAGGCAGTTGGAAGAAGGTTGGCCATAATCTCTGCGAAATTTGGCATCCCAATTGAGTTTTATGGTGTGCCTGTTTTTGGTCTAGAGGTGACAAGAGGCATGCTTGATGTCAGGCCTGGAGAGGCTTTGGCTGTGAACTTTCCTTTGCAATTCCATCATATGGCTGATGAGAGTGTTGATGTGAGAAATCCAAGGGATCGACTTCTGAGAATGGTAAAGGCACTTTCTCCCAAGGTGGTTACATTGATGGGGCAGGAATCAAAAACAAACACAACTCCTTTCTTCAACAGGTTTGTTGAAACCCTGGATTACTACTCGGCAATTTTCGAGTCAATTGATGTCACTATCCCAAGAAAGAGCAAGGAGCGGATTAATTTGGAGCAACATTGTCTGGCTCGGGATATTGTGAACATTATTGCTTGTGAAGGGAAGGAAAGGGTAGAGCGACATGAACTGTTTGGCAAGTGGAAGTCTAGGTTGACAATGGCTGGCTTCCATCAATATCCTTTGAGCTCTTATGTGAATTCTGTTATAAGAAGGTTGCTGAGGTGCTATTCAGAACATTATACGCTAGTGGAGAAGGATGGGGCCATGTTGTTGGGATGGAAGAATAGAAATTTGATATCAGCTTCAGCCTGGCATTGATGAAACACAGATAGGAAATAATGTAGTGGTAGGAATATCATGATGATGGAACCCACGTCGGGTGGGAGGTTCAAACATCTTGCTGACTGAGGTTTATGTTGATTTCCAGTGCCATGTTTCCTTTATCATTGTTTTGTAGGTCACTGTTCCTTAAATTTATCCATAAAGAGTCTCATGTACTAGTTAGTAATGCAGTATACTAATTCTTCTATAAAATGTCTAGATATGTACACTGTTTTGGTCTACAGATGTTGTACTTGTACCTGAGACTGGTCGTTTGCCTCCTATATAAATTCCCAAAGTTTTGAACTGACTGGTTTATTACATTCTTGTGCGGTACAATTTGTTGCATTATCATTCTGTCTGAGGTTACTTGCATAAGCAGGTCGTGGAAATGGTGTTTTCAATGTACTTGAAAAGGATCTTCATTTTGCTCGTTGGGGCAATTTGGATATTTTCCATGTTCCTGTCTGGGCATGCGGATGGTCATTATACTGGTTATGCTTCCATTGCTTATTCTATCCCATTTTCAACTACAGGCTTTTTTTTTGGTTTTTCTGCTCTGGTGTTCTTGAGAACGTTTAATGTTGTCTGGATAGGAATTTTCTCAGTTTCAGCCTTGCTTTGAAAATGTATCTAATTTAATTTAATTCTACTTTATGATTTTTATAGGTCCAAGATGGTGAAGCTGAAGGTATTCGCTCCAAAAGGTCAAACATTTGATTTACCATATCATTTATTCCTAACAAGTTCTAATAGGTTGTGTGTTTGTCATCTTTAGGCATGTGGACAAGTTTGGTCCATAGCTGTATTTTACACTGGTTGTTTGGTTTCCTTGCACATCTATTCTTCTTCTATCCACTTGGGTAATATCTGCTGGGTGATTTTTGACTTTGGCAATGCTTTTCACTTAACCTTAGGACACATAAATTAATTATTCATAATCATGGGTGTCGAGAGATCTTGAGCCTCCTTTACCTTTAGTTATAGGCATAAAGAAATTGTCTAAAACACTGATTTACAGTTAGTTACATTGTTGCTATGATGTACAAATACGAGTATAAATATCGGATATGACATGAATATGATACGAGAATATGACTTTTCTTAAATATTTATATTAATATTTATTAAATATCCGAATATCATATACAGATATGAATATGTATTTGACATGAATACAACGGACATTATAAATTATCCATATGTCATAGCATTGTTGTGATAGCACTTGAGTGTAGGCAGGAAATGGATGGTTCCAATCTCTATTGCGAATGGATGTGATGATAGATGATTTGGATGTAGCATTATTCATTGCTATAAGGTTCGCTAAGATTTTGGCCCAAGCTATTTGATCAATCCAAATGATGCATTAGTAGTTTGAGCAGTCAACTTATACAATAGGAAATTCATTTGTGGTAACTTATAAAGTATGGATATACTGTTTTTGAAGTGTGTCTATGTGTCAGATACATATTTGTGTTAAACACATAGAGATATGCGTACGATACACGTGTTTTACGTGTTTGAATGTATTTGATTAAAAAAATTATTATTTTTTGCTTAGACATGTCTTAAGACACTTCTCAGACATGTCTAAGACACGACCTATTAATATATTTTTTTAAAATATTAATTTTCATGACTAATGTCTAATTAGTAAGCACGTAACTCACTCAAGTCCAATTACATGATTGACGTCTCAAGTTACTATTTTTTCATACTAATATTTTAAGTTTTATCTTTTTACACGTCACTATTAGACTTTTAAGTTTTATTTTTTAACATACTATTATTTTCATTTGCTCATTCTACCTCTACTTTCGTTAAGTTTCATTTAAATCACCGAAATTTGTCTCAACTATATTTTTTTAGTTAATTTTTTAGATGCGCGTACTTGTAAATGATTATTTCTATTAGGAGAAATTGATTTAAGATAAGATATATTTTTTTTAAAATATCAATAAATTATACTCTATATTTTTGAGAGAAATTTATTAAGTAGTAAATATTAGTATATATGATATATATTAAAATATTATAAATATTCACGCTTATAAGAATGATATTAATGAATTATGATTTTTTTTAATTTGTAATTATATATATATATATATATATATATATATATATATATATCATGTATGTATCTTATTTTTTTTGAATTTAATGTGTTTTTATATCTTTATTATGTTTCGTGTCCGTATGTGTTTCTTTACTTCATAAGTGGTAGCATATTGGCCTAACATAAAGGTTTTAGGTAGTTCGATTGATAAATTTTTTTGTAGGTGAATATAAGAAATTGAGATAAAATCCTACCATTATCATTTCTCCTTTTCTGTTAGTGAGTCACTTACTTATTAAAATTTTTAGAATTTTCTAGATCAGCTATCGTAATATCATTACACAAAAAATTTATAAATAAAATTTAAGTCTATTTTTTATATACATTATATTTATTTTATCAAATAAATTATGATATATGTATATTTTTATAGAAAAGAGAGTAAGAAATAGAAAATTAATATATAAGAAAAAGAATATTAATACATATATATTATAATTTAATTAATAAAATAATAAAATGAATATAAAGAAATGTGACTAATTAACGTTTGTCCAAAACTTATCCTACGGTTGAGTCTCCTATTTATTTACACGTGTGAGTCTGTGGTTAGTTTTTATGATTACTTTTCTGTCCTCTTCTTTTTCTTTCCTTTTTTTTTTTCTCTGCTTCTCTTTCTCTTATGCGTTCTTCTTCGTCTCTGGAAGTCTGGAACTTCACCGTTCATTTCCTTTTCTTTTTCAAACTTCAAACTTCTTCATTTGGGTTGAGGCGCAGTGGTTCGTGAAGTTTGGGGCAGTGCCTGATCGCGTGGGTCTGGGTGGCGGCTGGAGCGGTGGCTGGTCCATGGCTCTTGATTATTCGCCTTCATTCCCCTTCTTCGTGGCTCTAGATTACTCCACACTCACGTTGAAACTGTCAGCATCAAATCCAACGCAGCATGCTCATAAGCATTGATCGAGCAAGGTATAGACTTTATGGGTTTGAATCTTTGAACACAAACGTTCTGTGTATTGAATTTTGGTTTTTCTGTTTTGTTTTTCAATTTCTGATTTTCAGTGTGTAGGATTGTGGTCATTCCGTTTGAGTGATAAGATTCTGATTATTCCAATTTGAGTGATAAGATTGGGATCATTCCACTTCTAACAGGATCTCATCAGCCTAATGTGCAAATTCATGTGGTTTCATCATAGTATTATTCCTCTCATTGATCACATATCAGCAATGTTTACGTGTAAGGTTATGTTTTTTCAATGAGAATGTGGTTAAATAACTATAATTAATTAATTAATTAATTAATCTATACTAATAGGGAGTGTGGTAAGTGGGGGTGCCAGTGTTCCAAAGCAACAAGCTTCTGCAGATGATTGGATTGACATGGTGAGTGATTTTCAAAAGGGTGCTTTATCGATTAGTCTGGGAATTCCAATGATTTATGGGATTGATGCTGTTCACGGCCATAGCAATGTCTATAAAGCATCAATTTTCCTCACATTGTTAACTAGGAGCTACCTGGTAAATCACCAGTATGCTTATATATTTTATGTTTGACAATTTTAGTTTCTATAATTGAGAATTGAAGATTTCCTATGTTCAACTATGCTTGACTCTACCAAAGGTGTTCGTGTTTTGTAACGTTGAACTTTTGAATATAACCAAAAATTGGTATAATTTTATTGTATCCAATTTAAAAAAACGAATTCCTGCAAAAAAGACTTCTTAAATTAAGCTTATACATGTTGGGGATGGTACCCAAAGCAAATAATTGATTATTAGCCAAATTAACAATTGCAAGTGGTTGCCATGGTTTTTTGCTATGAATTTGTTGTGAATTTTCAGAGCTAAACTTAGTTGTCACAATCTCTCATATCCAAACAAGTTCTGAATTTTTTATTTTAGTGCAAGGCATGCATGATGGATTATCTTAGTTCAGTTGTTGTTAGTTGTTTGATTTCTTCCATTTTAAATAAAAATATTATAATTAATATGAATTAGATTTGAGCTGCTGCAAATCGTGATAAGTTCCAATGAACATTTTTGTTTATTTTGCTTTTTCTTCAGCTAAAGCCATAGATGAAGATAAACAGGGTAATAAACTGTTAGGTGATAAGTATCTCTTGGAGGAAATAATATTTACTAATGCTTTCAAACTGTAGCATCAATTGATTCCTAGATTAATATATGCTAATTCATTTTATTATATGACAGTATATAGTTTCTTTCTATATGCTTTCAATGCTTAAAATGAGAACATCTTCACATGTTAAAAATTCTATGCTTCAAATTTTTAACATGACAATCAGGTTGAACATGAATTGTACAAAAACAGACTGTACGAGAAACAGTAACAGTGACAATTGTAGTGGTAAGCTGGTACTCTGGTTGCAAAGTATGTTTTTGCTATTTCTCAAAATACATGCATAAGAGTATAATAGTAATTTGCTTCTAATTTTAGATCTGAATGATCATTCCATCTAATTTGGGAGGAATGATATTTTCGTTTGGAGGGAATAATATTCCATAGAAAATGACGAATTCCTTTTCCTAGTTGTTACTGAAAGGTATCAGGACCAGGTGGAGAAGAGAAAGAAATGAAAGAAAGAGAAGAAATGAATTTGAAACTTGAGATCAATTATTCATTACCTTTACGCATCATTACAATATGATTTATATCAGTTAGTGATCATAACAGAATAACAACTTCTTAATTGTTGCTTAGTTGTCAATAACTAACAGGTGTTACTAAACTATATTAACTAACTATCACTCTTACTCACACCCCCCCTCAAACTCAGTAGTTGAAGTGGTTCAACTCTGAGTTTGTCTCTAAATGTGGAGAATAATGAACTCGAAACAACTTTGGTCAGGATATCAGCCACCTATTCTTGTGCTGGAATATGACTGACTTGGAGTTTGTTAGATAGAACCTGATCTCTAACAAAATATAGATCAAGCTTAAAATGTTTGGTACGAGAGTGGAGAATGGGATTGGCAACTAATAGAACAGCACTTTGGTTGTCACAAAACACTTTGGGAGGACAAGGTAGTGGTACTATGAGTTCAGATAGCAGAGATTGCATCCAAATGAGCTCAGCAGCTAAGGCAACAAGACTTCTATACTCTGCTTTAGTGCTACTTTGTGACACTGCATTTTGTTTTCTGCTGGACCAGAAGACTAAATTCTTCCCAAAATATACACAATAACCACTTGTAGATTTCTTGTCATCTATGTCAGAGCCCCAATTAGAGTCACTAAAACCAGAGAGTTAAATTAGTGGATTGTTGAAGATGCAAACCATGAGAGACAGTTCCATGTAGATATCTCAATATTCTTTTTACTGCTTTCTAGTGGGAATCCATTGAAGACTGCATGAACTGACAAATTTTGTTTACAGCAAATGATATTTCAGGCCTAGTGACTGTAACATATTATAGACTACCCACAATTGATCTATATAAAGCTGGATTAGAAAATGAAACACCCTCTTTAGCAAAAAGTTTTAGGTGAGATGTTATTGGAGTGGGATAAGACTTGCAATGAAACATATCAGCTTTGTTGAGAATATCATGAATATATTTAGTTTGAGATAAGTGCAGTCCTCCAGTGGTAGTTTGCTGGACTTCAATCCCTAGGAAGTAATGCAATTTCCCTATATCTTTGAGAGCAAAAGTAGAATTTAAGGTGCTGATTAAAGACAAAATATCAGAAGTGGAGGAACCAGTTATTAAAATGTCATCCACATAAACTAAAATAAGAATGGTAGGCATAGGAGAGAATCTGATTAACAAAGAAGCATTTGATTTCGATGCATTGAAGCCAAGATGACATAAAGCAGTGGATGGCTTGTGAAACCAAGCTCTAGGTGCCTGCTTGATGCCATAGAGAGCCTTGTGAAGTTTGCAGACCAGCTGAGAGTTACCAACTGTAAAACCCTGTGGCTGTAGCATATAAACTTTTTTTTGGTGATCTCCATTCAAAAAGGCATTGTTGATGTCAAGTTGGTGAATAAGCCAATTTCTGCTCAAAGCCAAAGTAAACACCATTCTAAATAGTTGCAGGCTTGACCACTAGACTAAAGGTCTCAGTATAATCAAAGTCAGGCCTTTGATTAAATCCTTTTACAACTAACCTTGCCTTATATTTGTCTATGGAGCCATCATATTTGTATTTGACTTGAAATACCCATTTACTGCCAATGGCAATTCTATCAGGAGGAAGTTCAACTATAGACCAAATTTTATTTCTGATTAAAGCACCATATTCATCAGACATGGCTTTCTTCCAATGTGGTAGATCAAGAGCTTGAGCTACAGAAGTTGGCTCTAAAGCAGTAGAGAACACCTTTGGTTTATGGACACCAGCCTTAGCTCTAGTTAGCATTGGGTATATATTCCGAATGACAAGTACAACAAAGGACTGCTGCTGAATAGGAGAGATTTGAACTGGAGCTGAAGGTGTTGTGAAGGCACTAGAATTCTGGACAGAGAGATGATTAGGCACAGAATTATGATTTAATGCGGTATTAGCACAGTGCTGTCTATATATAGTTGAGGCACTCCTAGACACCAAAGGAATAGAAGGAACAAAAATTAGTGAAAAGAAAATGAAAGATGATTGTGACAGAAAAGGACTGGATTGTAATTTAAAGGGAAAAAGGAACTAATAAAAAATGACATGAGGTGTGAAATAGAACTTCCCTGAAGGAGATAAGCACTTGAATCCCTTGTGAGAGGGAGCAAAGCCCAAGATCACACATTGAATAGATCTGAAATCAATTTTATTTTTATTATAGGGTTTGGTGAAATGATAACAAATACAGCCAAATACTTTGAAGTTATGATATGAAGGTTGTTTATGGAACAGAACTTCAAATGGAGAGACATTATGAAGTACTGGAGTTGTTAAGGAATTAATAATAAAAACGGCATGAATAAATGCATCTCCCCAGAATTTGAGAGGAATAGAGGAGGCTGCAAGTAATGTCAATCCCATTTCTGTGACATGCTTATGTTTTCTATGTACACTCTCATTATGTTGATGAACATAGAGACATGTTAATATGTGAGAAATACCATTTGACTCTAAATATTTGGAAAAAACCAAAAACTCCTTAGCATTGTCAGTTTGTAATGCTTTGAGTTTAGTGCCTAATTGTTACTCAACCATTTGTTTAAATTGAAGAAAAATAGAAAATAGCTGAGACTTAGTATGTAACAAATAGATCCAAGAATACTTAGAGGAAGCATCAACAGACAGAATATAGTATCTAGCACCATTTATTGCATTTATAGGGGTTGGACCCTAAATATCAGTATACACAAGTTGTAGGGGAGCAGAATATACAGAATTTGAATTTGAAAATGGTTGCTGATGAGAGTTTCCCATACAGCAAGCCTCACATATACTGGAAAATTGAGAATTACAAAAAGAAATAGGAAAATTACATGACTTCATTACTCTAGTCACAACTTGATTAGAGGCATAACCAAGTCTTGAATGCCAAAGTGACAAATCAGTTGTAGAAGATGTTGAAGCAGCATTTGACATAATAGAAGGAGAGGACTTTGTGAGAAAGAATTAGGGAAAGACATATAGTCCATTTCTAAGGGTGCCTTGGAGGGGGATCTCCTTGGTATCCTGAGATTTGACAAAACATTGGTTAGAGTGAAATTCAAAAAACACATGATTATCTTTAGCAAATTGGGCAACACTTAATAGATTTTTAGTGATTTTAGGGACATGCAAGGGATTATTCATGACAAAAGAAGTACTAACAGAATTAGAAGAAAATTTTGAGTGCCCAACATGTGATATTGACAAACTTGCACCATTACCAGCAAATACTTTTTTTGAGCCATTATACTCTATCTTGTGTTGCAAATTAGTTGAATCTGGTGTTAGATGATGTGTGGCACCAGAATTAGGATACCAAGCTGGATTATACAGTGTTGATGGAGTAGCTCACATAGCATTCATAGAAGAATTGACACTGCCATTGGAAAAATTCTAATCATGACTTTGAACAGCCATCATGGCATTCATGGAGGAATTATCATTGTTAAAATTCCTGGAAACTTGATTCAATTGAGAACCAAAATCTGTGAAAGATTGATCAAATCTGTACCAACAGTTTGTTGCAGTGTGACCAACTTTCTTGCAAAGTTGACATTAAGCTCTCTCACTAGAGAAATTTCTGCCACCAAATCTGCCAAAACTACCTTTAAAATTCTGTTGCCTTCTGCCATTGAAGATCCTTGATTCATGATGAAACCACGACCTTGACTAACACCAAAATTACCAAAGTTCTGCCTCCTCTGAAATTGAAACTACCACCATAGCCCTGATTCTTTCTAATTTGTGACTGAGCTAAATTTTCTTAAATTGTATTCAATTCAGTTTTGTTAAATCGTTCTATCCTTTCTTCTTGAGCTATAAGAAGTGCTTCAAGTTCTCTAACACTGCAAGATTCACTCCTTGAAGTGATGGCAATAAAAAAAACCTTCATACTCTTCTGTTAATCCATCAAGAATTGCTTCCATATGCTCAGATTCATCAATTGGAGATCTTTTTGACCCCAATGTATCCACTACCTTCTTAATTGCAAGTAAGTAAGAATTTATAGAAGAGTTTTTCTTTGTATTTCGTAACTGGTTTTTGAGTTATCTTACCCTTGCTCTAATCTGAGATGTAAAGAATGTCTCTAGCTTTTACCCAATTGAGGTAATCTTCACTGATTTGATTCCTAGCTACATCTTCATGTGAATTGAATTTTTCTGGAATTGATTCTCCTACAATGTACGGATAAAGTTTGTGCCCTTTAATCGTTGCCAATGCTTGTTGCTTCCATGCCAAGAAATTATCTTCATCAAGCTTAATCGAAACAGGATTTGAAAATGTGTGCAACACGAACTGGTTTGTGATGTTTGCTGCTGTTGTAGAAGAATATTGTTCTGACGCCATGGATGAAAACTGAGCTCTGATACCAAGAAAGGTATCAGGGCGAGGTGGAGGAGAAAAAAATGAAAGAAAGAGAAGAAATGAATCTGAAACTTGAGATCAATTATTCATTACCTTTGCGCATCATTACAATATGATTTATATTAGTTAGTGATCATAATATAATAACAACTTCTTAACTGTTGCTTAGCTGTCAATAACTAACAGCTGTTACTAAATTATATTAACTGACTATCACTCTTACTCACAGTTACCATGGCAAACATAGTTTAGCTTCATTCCATTCCCCGAAAAGTAAGGTAATTAACAGATATCATACCAAACATGGAAAATCTGAAATAATTATGCATTACCCAAAGCACCTTGAATATAATAATGTTAATCAAACACCTCACTGAAAAGTCATTTAAATATAATGTATTATTACATTATTCACAGATAGTGTAAAATACTACACTTTAACCATGATAAATTATAATTAGAAGGACAAAATAAAAACTAATGTAGCTTCTTAAAATTGTACAATTTTGAGAAATCACGGAGTTAAATTTACCAAAAATAATTTACTTGGAATTAGGTTGAATCCAGTTTCTTGGCTCAAGCTTAACTTACCTTAAAGCTCACTAATTGCGAGCTTAATAATCCAATATTCAATCTTGTATTAGTTGAATATTTTAAACTTAATGAGTTAAGGTTTGAATTTTGATCTTTTATATATATATATATATATATATATATATATATATATATATATATATATATATATATATATATATTTAGCAAGACGAAGAATAAAATCAAATGCTAACAATATATAAAATTAAAGCATTATTATTACTATTATTATTCTTAAAAAATGACTATATTTGTATATGTATCAAGTCGACTTATGATCTAATGAGTCGATCATGTGAAAGCTCAAGTTTCACTCATTTAACAAATGAGTCAAAATTATAAGCTGTTAATAATCTGAGTCACGAGTAGACTTACATGCTGGTTCGACTCATTGCAACTAAAGATGACAAAAATACTTGTGTCCGTGAGAATTTGTAGGGATTACATATAATGGAGTAGGACTTGAGTACTTAATAAATGAGGATGAAGGGGAGAATCATAGTACACGCCTCATGCGTACCCGTGAACCAATGAGATTTTTTTTCTCCAGTTAGTATACTATATATATCATATATATTTTTTATTACTTTGAGATGAGATAAAATATATATTTTATATTATTTTAAAATAAATTTTTCTAGTGAATGAATCTATAATGATAAAAGTTATCGAATAAATATATACCATTGATATAATAATTATTTATGCAGATTAATTATCATAAAATATAATTAAATTTGATATATTGTTTGTGATATTATTTTAATTTTATAAGAATTGTAAATTATTGAACAAAGTTATGATTCGTAATGTTAAAGTTTATTTTATTTATATTTTTTATTTAAAATTTTTAAAATTTTATTTTAAATTATTAAATACTCATGAATATTCGCATACTTATAGGGGTGTTCATTGTATTGGGTTAACCCGATGAACTCAAAAATCTAAATTAACCAATTAATTTAATTGATTTGGATTGATTCGAATCAATTAGTCAGTTTGAGTCAAACTCAACAAAATTTGATTTTTATTGGTTTAATTTTTGGATTTAATAATTTTAAAGTCAAGACCCAAACACTCTACTTGTAGATCCGAGCAGTTTGTCCCGCATGAATCATAAATAAGTACTTACAATGGATACCAGAGCAGAGACGGGCATTGACATTCCTAATTGCAACTTGCAAACCTTACTTGGAAGAAGGAATTTATTAAATTTTTGAAAATTTGGACACAATTTTATACTTGCATATATAATTGAATTGATTCTAATTTTTTACACACACACACACGAGCTCAGACATCATTCAATTTTTCTCCACACACAAGCTCAGACATCTTTCAATTTTTCTCCGCGAAGGTCTCTCTTTCACACACACACACAAGCGATTCATAGAGCTCGACTCAGACATTCAATTTTTCTCCACTCAAATCCCTCTGGTTAAAAACTTTTAGTTTGGAATTAAGGCCTCTCTTTCAAAATCAACCATTTTCATGCGCAGAAACACCAGAATAGAAAACCATATATATCTGGTTCAGAAGATTCATCACTTGTTGCTTTAACTCACTATGTCTCGCCTGACTAATTAACTCGACGTTCGGCTAATTATCATGCCAGCGTTTGGGAAGATCTTTTTATTCAATATGTTTCAGAATCTATGGCTTGGCCAGTATGAGAATAAGGGCTTCGCTTCCTCACCTGCCTAGTAGACAATTATTGCATTATATATGTTGACTTGAATAAATTGGAATCAAGGCAGCTAGCATTTCTTACCAATGGAGAACTGAAAGTATGATAAGCTTATATAAAAATGATAATAAATTATATATTTTGATGTATTCAATAATGAAGGTTAACATTGCTTCTAATGATTTTTCGTACTGCCTTAATTCACAACAGTTCCAAAACTAAATTACTAAAAAATGGAGAACAAACTTATTATCTGTAGATTAGTGAGCGATTGTTTGACTTTAAATAATCAAGCTGAAGGATCCCGTTTGCCCACTGCACGACCGCATGATTTAGTGTGTGTTTGGATTGCAGTTAGCAAATCCAAACACACTTTTAAAATTTTTGAAAGGCGTGAAATCATGTTTGGCAAATTTTCTTTTCAGTTGAGTTCAACGAAAAATACTTTCAAAAGTACGTTAGAGTGAAAGCAAGAATTTCTTACTTTTCCATTAGACAAAAGTTTGTTGGAGGACATTTTCCCTTTCAATTTTACTTCAAAAGTGATTTTAATCTTTCATCCAAACATCATTCATTTTGTCAAACTCACTTTTGAGATAAAAGTTTCCAAACATAAATCATGTTATTACAAACTTACTTTTAACTAAACTAAAGTTTACAAATACACTTTTAACCAAACTTAAGTTTACTAACTGCAAACCAAACACACACTTAGGGGTGGAAGCTGCAAAACTTGCCTTAATTTGACATGATCTGTTTCTCAAATAAAGTTAGTGTCTGACTTATTTATCTTATATAAATTACTTTTTATGATTTGATTTAATCTAAAAGTTTATTTAAAAAAATTATTTTGTAATAAAACTTATTTAAAACCTTTATTATGAATTAAGTCTTTAAATAAGTCAAACAAATTTACTTTTAAATAGGTTAACGAGAATAAGTTAATGGACCTAGCATTTATATAAGCTAACTAACTTACACTTTAAAACAATATTATATTATTTATAAAATTAATTATATTATATAAATATTAAAATGTATAATATATATAATTAAATAAGTTGACTTAAGTGTAAGCGTGAAAGACTTTTTCAAATGTTTGGAACTTGACTTGTTTAATTAAATAAGTTTTTTAAAAAAGCCTTTAAGTTTCTTTTTGTTAAAGGGGTTAAGTCAGGTCATAAGCTCTCGATAGACTGTCTGATCTATTTCTACTTCTATGTGTGAATCACTAGCATAATAGTCATGATTGTTAAACTCTTGAGTTTAACTCTTAAACTCTTATAAGTTTACGATTCTAGGACACAAAAATGAGTTAACTCACATATAAATTCTATTTTTGTCAAACTCATATAAGTTTAAGTAAATTTTGACTAAATGGGTAAACTCTTGAATCTATTGACAAGTTTACGAGTCTGAATTTACATATAATTTTGTCTTCAAAAAATACATTTTTGGTCAATTTTGTTGAAACTTAAGTTGACTTGCCTCTCATATGCAATATTATTGAGTTTATGTAGCTAATTTTATGTTTTCATTATTATTTTATTTTGTTTTGTTAAACTAAAAAATAATTTAAGAGTTGAATTGAGTGTAGTATAACAATTGGGTCAAGTATCGAGTAATGTTTTTTACTTTACTTATTTCATTTACTTTGCTTTAAAGTTAGAAAGTTTAATATTAATTATGAATATGATATTTAATTATGATTGATTACTAACATATGTATTTTAAATAATATTTTTGAAGCATGTAAACTCTTACAAGTTTATGAGTTGAGTCTACGATTTGAATTTGTTAAAACTTCACGAATTTGTGTAAACTCTCGACTTTCACAATCTTGATAATAGTATTTCACCCATTTTATTGTAAATTTATGCTGGCCCGTCTTAGGAGTCTTCATAACTGAACTAAATTGAATCAAAAGATTGATATAATAAAAAAATTGATTAATTTTAGCTATGTAAGTTGCTATTATCGTCTCTTACTTTAATTATATATTTAATGTTGTAACTAAAGTGATACATATTAAATGTAAAAATTTTCTTACTCCAAAAGTAACTAAAATTTCACAGTAAATTATGTTATTGCTATTTCTCAAAAAAGAAAAAGAGTATAATAGTATTTTGCTTATGATTATTTTTAAGAATTCAACGATCATTCCTTCTAGTTTGGAATGAACGATAACTTCGTTTGGAGGGAATAGTAGTCCCTTGCTTGAAAATAACCGTTTCCTTTTCGTGGCTGTACCGTGCCAAACATGGTTTAGCTTCATTCCAATTCCCCATCCATTCCTTTACTCATTTGAATGACCCCCCACACCACACACACACACTCTCGCTCCCTCTTTAATTATGGTGATTAAGAATATAGTATTTGATTAAGATATCCCAAATTTTGTCTCCTTCTCAGAGCAAAAAAGAACGGTCGGGCCGAGAAGATCAGAAAAGTATCTCGTTAGACAAAATCTTAGATTTAAAATCTCCAAAAATGTTACTGCCAAAAAAAAATCCACAAGTGGATTAATGACGAAGGCTTTCAATGATTGGTAGGAGATCCTACATATACTAATTTTAATTCCTACTAGTATTATAAATAAATGAGTCTTGTTCACCTAAAAAATATAGAAAAATTCTTAAATGTTTTTTGAATAAGAAAAAGTTTTTGTTTTGTACCATTTAGAGCATGTTTGGGACAGCTGTTTTGGAAGATTAAGTTATTTTGTGAAATAATTATTATATTTGGGTAAAAAAATTATTTTTTTAAAAAATTTTTAAACGAAATTCAATGCAGAAAAAAAAAATTTCAGCTAATAATCATAAGTTAAAGATTGAAACTTATGATTTTATCTTATAGATAATTTTTTATACTTTGATATGTAAATACTATTTTGTCCTTAATTTTTTATACTTTGGTACGTGATGCTTCAGGTTGGTGAACATGAGTACAATGGTACAATTTAACCATCTAATGGTAATCTCTTGTTGAATAACTCAAGTCAAAGGAACTCTAGAGTTTCAATCGATGAAGGGAATGACATCCTCAATGGATAATTTGAAGTGTGTCGGGTGGAAATAGGAACCTTTGGGGAAAGAAAGTCATGATTTCTTTTAGCTATGAAGAGAAATTTGTACAAGATGAGGCTCTTACAATGATCCCCTTTGAATATGGGTTTGGCAAAGGCTAAAGTAAAGTTTTTCGGCTCAATTAAATTTAAGAGTATTGATGAGAAAAAGGGATGACCATACAAATCATAAGGCCAATCAACGAATTTTCTTTGTTCAATCGCGATCCTTCACAGTGGGAAAAAGTCCTGTTGCGGAACCAAAGCTCGATGTGAAAAAAAAAAAAAAAAAGCAAAAAAATAGATTTGCTCATGAGAATCCTACAAGGGGGCATTATTTTTATCATGATCATTTCAGCATCACATCATTGTCCTCGAGCATCACATGCATTGTAATGAACGACATCCATTGCATCATCATGCATCCATGACATCATGTACCATCTCTGCCATCACATGCATTTACAAAGTCAAATTGTCTTTAAGTTTCCGTTTCTTTTCATTTCGTGGTCTATACCATTATCAAAGTTTAGGTTTAGTTTTTCATTTCATTCCCCGCACCCATTATCTTTAAGTTTTCCATTTTTTATTTTTGGTCCCCGCACCCATTGTCTTTAAGTTTTGGTCCCCGCACCCATTGTCTTTTTTCATTTTTGGGTCACACCCATTGTCTTTTCGTTTTGGTCCCTCTTTAAGTTTTGGGTCCCCGCATCTTCTTTAATTTTCGGTCCCCGCACCCATTGTCTTTAAGTTTAGGGTCGCCCATTGTCTTTAATTTCCGGTCCCCGCATCCCATTGTCTTTTAATTTGTCCCCGCACTTTGTCTTTAATTTCGGGTCCCCGCACCCATTGAATTTCCTGGTCTCCGCACCCATTGTCTTTTAGTGTCTGGTCCCCGCACCCATTGTCTTTAAGTTTCGGTCCCCGCACCCATTGTCTTTTTCATTTTACGGGTCCCCGCACCCATTGTCTTTAAGCTTCGGTCCCCGCACCCATTGTCTTTAAAATGGTCCCCGCACCCATTGTTTTAAGTTTCCGGTCCCGCACCCATTTTTTTAATTCCGGGTCCTATTTCATTTTTGTTTACGGGTCCCGCATGTCTTTAAGTTTCCTCGGGTCCCGCACCCATGTCTTTAAGTTTCGGTCCTCGCACCCATTTATATTTAGTTTATAAAACCCATATTCTTTAAGTTTTTCCCCGCACCCATTGTCTTTAAGTTTCAATGCACCCATGTCTTTAAGTTTAGGCCCCGCACCCATTGTCTTTAAGTTTTCGGGTCCCCATTGTCTTTAAGTTTTGGCCCCACCCATTGTCTTTAAGTTTACGGGTCGGGTCCCCGCACCCATTGTCTTTAAGTTTTCGGCAAGCATGTCTTTTCATTCCAAGTCGTGACAAGTAATAAAGTTTCCGGATGAGTGCTTTTAGTTTTCGGGTCTCTGCACCCATTGCCTTTTCTTTCACGGTTTGTCGTTGGTTCAAATAATAAAATTCAAAAAAAAAAAAGGAAAAGGAAAAGGAAAAGGGAGAAGAAAGAGAGGTTGAATTTTTAAAAAATAAAAAAAATAAAAAAGGAAATTAACAAAATCGAAAATAAAAATGAAAAAAAGATTATACGCCTCGGGTCCCCGCACCCTTTGTCTTTTTATTTTTAGATCCCTGCACCCATTGTCTTATAGTTTTCAGGTCCTCGCACTCATCGCTTTCACAGCAAGTCAGGACCTTGTGCCCATTGCCTTCAACTTTTCTGTCTAGCTTCGATGGGCACCCTACCCCACAAGCTATTTGTTGTTTACCTTTCCGTTCAGCTTCGATGGGCACCCTACCCCACAAGCTGTTTGTTGTTTACTTTTCCATCTAGCTTCGATGGGCATCCTACCCCACAAGCTGTTTACTTTTACCTTCAATCCGAAAATCAATGGACACCTATTTTGCTTTTACCTTCCGTCTAGCTTTGATGGGCACCCTGACCCTAAAACCACTAATTACCTTCTAATTCGGCTTAGATGGGACCCTAATAAGTGTTTTGTTATTTTACCTTTTCGTCGGTCTTCGATAGGCACCCTACCCCACAAGATTACCTTCTAAACCTTCAAGATCCATTCCTAGATTCAAGCTTTATTAGGATGATTCAATTTTGTGTCTTTTCTGTTTTAAGTTTTCTAAATCTAATACACTCAACTTTGTGCCAATTGTTTCCAAGCCAAATCAAGAATCAAGCATTTGTGCCCTGATTTCAAGCTTCACATGCACTACGCAGTTTTTACTTTTTCATCAGCATGGACAAATTGAATCAACTCCTTTACTTTCCGTTTATCTTAAACGTAAAGCAAAGAGCAAATTATATTGATACCCAATTTTATCAAAAATCTCTTTTTCATGTTTGTTCATAGACTAATAATCCTGTGATAATTGATGTTTAACTACTTTGCTTGGTACTTTTTTATGATAAAAATAAAATAAAATAAAATAAATACAAAAAATAAAAATAATAAAGTACAAAAAATACAAAAAAATAAAAATAAAAATATAGAAAAATAAAAAATAAAATCTCCCATCATGTCCCCCACTTCGATCACTCACCTCACCCATTCACATTTCACTTTTTTCTCACCTACACACACTCACGTTCCCACTAACACCCACTCATTTTTTTTTTTTCTTCCTTCCTTCTTTTTCTCGCTTTCCTCTCCACTCACTCACGTAACACAACACTCTTTTCTTCTCTTCGTTTTTTTTTTATTTTATTTGATTCCAACCACTCATTCACCCCACTCTGCCATGTTGTTTGAGGGCACACACATGCACAACACTCGTGCTTTTTTTTTTTTTTTATTTCCCATGCCATCTTGCACCCATCACCCATAACCTCCATTACACCACCTCTCTACCTTAAAAATTCCACCTCCATAACGAAAAGAAAGACACACATTCACCAACCAAAACTACGTCCCGCTCCCCTTCAACCCCTCCGAACTTCCATGCAAACTTCATCACCCTCAAACCAACCTCACTTTCCTTCCCCGCCTTCATCTTCAACACCATGTTTAACCTCTCTCACCAACCTTCAACCCCCATTATCCTTCATTTCATCCTCACCTTCAGCTCCTTTAACAATCACCTTCCACCTTCATTTTTCAAAGCATTTCCTTCTAACACCTCCATCCACCCAGCAGCATCCATCTCCAAAACCTCACCATCTCAAGCTCCTCCACCATTCAACCTCATCCAACCCTTCACCACCTCATTTTGTCAACCCCACAAACCACCTTCCAACCAAACCCTCCACCACCTTAAAGCTCCCATCACCTTCCCAAACCTCTCTCAAAACCGTGACCAAAAATTTTCTTCATCCTCTTCAATCTTCAATTCACCTCCATCTTCTCCACCACAATTTCCACATCTAAACCTCCTTTCTCATCTCGATCATTTCCATTTTTGTTTTTTTCTCCACCATCTAACAAAACCACCTCACTTTCTCTTCACACGTACACACTTAAACAACCCAAGCAAAGACCATCCTCAACCTTCATCCTCGCTTCACCAAACACAATACACCACAGCCCCATAATCACCAAAACCTCCTCACCATGAAAACACCATCCTCACCCAACCAAAAATCACCCAACAGAAATTGAACCACCACAATCGGATCTCGGATCTGCGCACGAAGAGCAAAGCAAACCCGCGAACCCATGCTAGCCACCGTCGAACCCAAATCTCATCACCCCAAACCAAACGACCCTCTGCAATTCTCCTTCACCGTCTCTGCCTCGCGCGGCACCGCCGCTGCACGAGTTCCTCCGGCCACACCCAACCGCGTCGCCTTCGTCTAGCCACCACCCACGCCGTCTCCACTCCATCGCGTCTGTTCTCAAACTCCACCGAGCCACGCACCACCGTGAGCGGTCCACGAAATCTCCCCTTCCATTTGCTTTCCATTTCGTTTTCCTATCTCGAGACCAAGTCTCTGTTTTTTTTTTGCTTTTGTTTATTTGCTTTTGTCCTTTGCTTTCCTTTTGCGTATTGCTAATTTTTTTTTCTCTCTTTTAATGGGCTTGGGGTATTAGTTTAAAAAAGAGGGGATTCTGAAAATTGTGATTGAGCTTTTAAAGGTGAAATAAAAAATCTAATAATCTCTTTTTTTAAAAAAAGAGAAGAGAAAAATCTGAAAATAAAGAAAAAGAGGTAAAAATAAAAAATAAAAAATTGGAAAGTAAAAAAGAATAAAAAATAAATAAAATATTTTGAGTTTAATTGGTTGTGTTACTTAGGATTATTACTTGTTTGATAGTGTTTATTTAATTTAATTGTGTTTTTCTGTTATGTCTTGTGATTAATAGGAAGTTCAAAAAATGAAAAAATAACAAAAATATAAAAATAAAAACGTTAAAAAAAATATGTTTTGTGATGTTGTTCTTTTATTTTATTTTATTGTATTTATTTAGCTCATGACATGATAATGTGTTGTTTGTATATTACTTGGTTGTCTTTTGCACGCTTAAAATAAAACAAAAATTTTAATCATTTATGATAATGATGGTGATTGAATAGCGGATTTATCTTTAATGTCATTTGGATCATAAGGGTTTTTGATTGGCAAGTAATAAGAGAATTATTAGAATGGATTTATTTTCAAACAAAATTCCTTTTAAAAAATCTCTTTTTACTTAAAATCAACCAACCCACAATCATTTTCAAAAGAATTACGTGACTTTGAGTTATTCATCTCTCTAATTAAGATCAAAGCTAAATCTCTATTTATGTCCAAAAAAAAATTTTCATAATTTGGTTGTTTCTTTTATTTCTTTTCAAAAAATTATAAAAATAAAAAATAAAAAATAATTACAAAGTCTTTTGTTTAAGGGGTTAAAATAAATATATTTGAGATTATTAAATTTTACACAACTAACATAAGGTATTATGAAACTTTGTATATTTTTCATATAATCGATTTTATGTCATTTTCTAAAAGACCGCGAGGATTTTTCTAATGTTTTTCCAATTTAAATAAACATTGGTGACTACTCATTGATTTTATATTTTGGGTTAATTTAGGATCCTTGGCACTTATTAATATATTAATTCCTATTTTTTATTAAGAATTGGTCTTTATAAATTGAAATTATTATTTTTATAAGTAAATTTGACAGAGACATTGCTATCGCAATTACTGGAGATGAAACATTAAAAGTTGCTTCTCCTCTTAACAGGGACGGATCTACGTAGAGTTGAGTGGGGACACATGTTCTCATATTTTTTTTTTTTTTTTTATATAAGTATATGTCTTTTTTTTTGTGTTATTTTGCTCCCGTACGCTCACTTCTAAATATGTTATTTTTGTTGAATGATTGTTTAGTTATATACATAAATAGAGAAATGTTTGATAGTAATGATAATGAAAAGATCATTCACTATTTTTAAAATATAAAAACGTCAGGGAAACAATTATAATTTGATCTTTCATAATTTTGTATTAATATATTTTTTAATATATAAATATAATTATTAAATTTTTTTATGTTTATGTATTGATGTATTATCTTTGTCCCTATTATCTAAAATTTCTGGATCTGTTATTGTCTCTTAATAAGTGTGCTTTTCAAAAATCAAACTTATGTTCTCTTCCTTAGGAGAGACTAGCCACTTACTACCTGTCCAACAACTTGATAGTATAAATTGAAATTATTAAGATATTGATCCCTCAAAATCTAAATTTGTAAAATTATAAGGACCAAAATTTGAAAAAAAAATTATATAAACCAAAATTCAAATCAAGTAAAACAATAAGGACTAATTATTTAGTTTAACCCATTATTAGTTAAAAGCTTAACGCAAAAGCTAGCATAAAATAAGTTAAATTACTCATTTGGTCCATATAGCTTCCATTGAAATTAAATTTAGTCTCTACAACTCAAAACCTCTTAAAATGGTCCTGTAATTTTTAAACAATGTAAAATGTAAAATGGTCCTTATAATCTTAAATAATGCAACATAGTCGCCAATGGTTTCTATAATATCACTCTAAATAGGGACAAACCCAACTGATAGAGGACTGTTTTACATTATTTGAAAACATTGTGATGTTTTTATGAAAAAAAAAGAAAACTATAGTGATATTTCAAAATAGTTTTAAACCATATGACTAAATTGAATTTAGTGACTCTAGTCACTATATACTAAATCATTAATTTAACCTCAAGAATATCCTGAACACCAAAAAAAAAAAAAAAACTATGGGATACTTTTTTAAAAAGCCAAACCAAGTTTGACGGGCCTATGTATGTTTTAAGCAAACATGTGAAATGTTAACCATGTGATGAATCAAATAAATATTTTTGTCGGGTGAAAATAAAATTAATGCCAAGTATCCACTTTTGAATCTGTTGCAGTGGAATTTAATTTATTGCCTAATTCATATGAGAGACTGAAAAGTGAATAATGAAGATAGAAAGAAACATAGAAACAGAATAAAGTGAGAGAGGGCAATTATCACTAGATAATATAAATTAATTCTATATACTTCAATTATGATTCATATTATAAACATGCATCATTTAATGGCTGTGGTAAGTGAAGGTCAATTTCACAAAGTTAGCTCATCAACATTATAAATACCCAAACATTTGACAACTTGGATCAAACTATCCATTTACAGATTTTGCAAATTTTTTTCCAGACCGGTAAAACAAAATGTTTTTCCAAAATAATATTTGAATGATTAATGTTTGGTTAATTTAAATGGTTTGGTATTTGTTTCTTTTAAATAAAATCTCGAGTTCAAGTATTGTAAATAAAAAAATTGAAATTGAAATTTTTTTATACTTTTATGATATGACGCGACTCAACTTTAAATTAGATTTCAAGTATTGAAAATTTTACACCAAAATATAATGTTTCGGAGATCTTTCGTCCTTGGCGAATTTCAGTCCCAGCATTTGGGGATATCATTTCCTGTCCTGTGACCCTAGTCTCATGGTATAAGTACAACCTAATCATATGTACATATATCGCTGTTTCGATTAAACTTTCATTTAGACGTATTTCATATTTCATTGTTCTTAGCTTTGAATTTGCCTGCTCTTATTACTTTTGGCTCAAGAAAGAAAGAAGTCATCATGTTCAGCAGCATAATATATTGAAACATGGTAATTTCATGAGTCTATATACTATATACAGAGAATTTGCGTCGTCTAATAAAAGTAATAATAGAGCTATTAGCATAGTGTGATTAATTTGGTTAGTTATATCAGTCACTTAGTTAGATATGCATATGTGATTATTTAGTAATTAGTTGCATTCGCTAGTCTATATAAGTCACATCTTTTTATATGCACCTTTTAGCATTTAGTGAATTTCAGTTTCTTTTTCTCTTCTAACTTATTTTTCCTTACAATTTTCGCTAACTTGTCATGTTCTTCAACTGGTATCAAAATTCCATGGTATAACCATAACGAGATTTCATCTTCTGCTGCAATGAGTTCTCCTGGAACTCGATTTCTCTTCCATTTTCTAGAATTTTCTCTCTTGGCTCATTCGTTAATTTTCTTTTTCAGATTTATTTATAATTTTTCATCACTTTCCCTATTTGGTTTTCTTTGGTTTTCTCAGTCTTTTTCAAAAAATCAACAGAGAATTTTAAATTCATTGTTATTTGAGTTTTTTTTTATATTTTGTTAAAAGATATTTTTAATAATTTTTTAATATTAAATAATATATATATATATATTAAAAATATAAAACATTTAATAATTTGTTTATTTAATAATTAAAAAGATTATTAAAAAGAATAGTCAGATCATTAAGAATTATTCTTTTTCTTTTGTCCCAGATCCGATACATCATTGATTTTTGTTTGGTGTTCGGTGAATTTTGTCCTTTTTGCTCTAAATTGGTAATAAGTGGAATTCTGTTTTCTTTTTAAATAATAATAATCTGTTCGAGCTCAAGATTTGGTGTTTGTCTCTTTCTCTTTCATTTTCACGATCTAGTCTCGAAATCCCGCAGCTCCCGTTTGCACTCTCGCTCGGATTCTCTCAGATTCTGCTCAATTTGTCACCATTTCTTCATTTTTGCTGTGTTTATGCTAGCTTTTGCTACATGTCCTTCACTCTCATATTTCAGATTTCTTGAGATTAGATCGTTTGATTCCTTCAGCCTCAAATTTTTGCATTTCGCAGTGTGTTAGCACCAATCGTTTGGTGTAGCGTTGTTTCCTGAAGAAATTTTATTGCTATGATATTGTCGTCAATGCATCTGAATTGCTACGAGCTTCGAATTTTGGCCGTCACCAAATTTTTTTATTTAATTTTCTTTTTCTTGTTGAGTAGATATGATTACGTTATGTTTTGTATTTTATTAGTTGATGATTGAGTTATTTTGTATTGTTTATCCCAAAATGGAAATGTTAAGTATACATTATCTAGTTTGCGGGAGTTATTAATTACCATAATTTGGTTAGATTGGTTAATTAGCAAAGTCATATAGTTAGTTAGATATATACATGTAATTAATTAGTAATTAGTTACTCTCTTTAGTCTAGACATGCCATACTATTAACTTATTGGACACATCTTTCACCGTTTAGTTTCACTATCATCTTTTATCACACAATTTTCTCTTGCTCTTGTTGTACAGAATTAGTATAGTAATTTGTAAAAGAGTATATACGAGTATAAGATTTTGCAGCCAAGGGGGGAGGGCCCCAAAGTTTCAAAAGTTTAATAAATTCTTTATTCCAAGTTTACTACTTTTGGGTAATTTAACACTATAATTTCTGAAGATTGTACGTTTTTAACAAGTTACATTAGTTTTATTGTCTTTCTAATATAATTTAATTTGGATCCATGGTTAAAATAAAGTGTTTTCACAATTTGTGAATAATAAGATACAATATATTTAACAGACTTTTTAGTGAAATGATTGGTATACATTATAGAATTTAATTTTGATGTACAATCAGTATAAAAAAATTATACTTATATTTAATAATATGTTATCACATCATTTAATGAGTTTGATACTTCATATATGACAAAATCATTAAATGCAGTGTCAACATAAGATTAGATGATAATGTAAAAAAAAATTTTGTTGATAATACTTTAAAATTAAACTCTACATTATATCTAACATTCAAGGTGCTTAGGGTAGCTGCTTAGTTATTTAATATTTTCCAGTTTTTTGGATTACAAGAGTTTCTATGTTTGATATGATATCTGTTAATTTCCTTAGGTTTTCACGTGCAATGTTCTGGTATGGTTGCACTTACCAATCTTAAATATCCACTTAAGAGTGCATCACTAGACATCCAAGACCTTATGTTTATGAGGGTAGGGCATCACATACCCACACAAATTAAGCATCTGAGATAAAGAACGGGAATGTGAAATTTTTCTTTAACAATCTTAAACTCGGACTTAACATAGAAACTTTTTCTTACTCATGCATCTTGTCAGGGCATATTAGTAGGTACAACTACAAATGACATATGCAAACTATTTTAATATTGTGACACTTTTCGTGCTTAATTATTTTACATAAACTTTTATAATTGATCAAATTTAAACATATTTCAAATAATCACTTGATATAGACTTAGCCCTTCGTTTACCTGAAAGAAAAATCCGATAACAAAATCGTATAATTCTTGGTAGGTGCAAAATTGAGGTTAATGATAATAATAATAATAAAGAAAAAACTGCAAGTTATATTACAATCCACATCTTAATTTACTTTGAAGCAGCAGAATGGTGGAGTCCAAATTCGTGAACTATTACAACATTTGAAGGAAGAAGTAAGGCGCTTGCCACTGGCTGCCGTTGACGATCCTAAAGAAAAGCTGAACTTGATTGATACCATTCAACGCTTAGGAGTTTCTTATCATTTTGAGAGTGAGATTGAAGCTATATTACGAGACATACACACGAATAATACTCCTTTTAGTAATGGCAATGATGAAGATGATGATCTTTACACCATTGCTCTCTGGTTCCAGCTGCTTCGACAACAAGGTTATAATGTATCAAGCGGTAAGTTTACTAATACTACCTATACATTCATTTGCTCCAAAAGCCACCTTTGAATTTTATATGCGTGTAGTATCTAGGTGCATAATAACAAAATATATAGAGTTGATTGTTTGTGAATTGTGATGTAACATTGTGCAGGTGTATTTGAAAAATTCCTGGATAACAAAGGTGATTTCAAGAAGTCCCTAATTGGTGATGTGTTGGGTATGCTAAGCTTATATGAGGCTGCACATCTTGCCATCCATGAAGAAGACATTCTTGACCAAGCACTAGCCTTCACTACTTTTCACCTTCAGTCAGGGTTGAGTGGTATGAGGCCTGACCACAAAGAAAAGGTAGTTCATGCCCTAAAATGGCCCTTGCGCAGATGCATGCAGAGATTAACAGCCAGGTACAACATTTCCATATACTTAAAGAGAGGAATCCCGAAATGAAGTGCTACTAGAATTCGCGGTGCTGGACTTCAATACATTACAAGCTCAGCATCAGGATGAACTAGGGCATCTTACAGAGTAAGTCCATCTCTTGCTGAATCAAAACTATAAAGACTAGGTGTGAAGACAGAGACACATTCATTTCCCCTTGCTGAATACATATTCACTTTGTTTTACAGATGGTGGAAAAACTAGAGCTAGTAATGAAGTTGCCTTACGCTAGAGACAGAATAGTTGAGATCTACCGTTCTCTGTTGGATGCGCACTTTGAGCCTCAATATGGCATTGGAAGAACAATATGGTCCAAATTTACCTCAATTCTTTCTGCTTTCTGCTTTGGATGATACCTATGATGCCTACTCCACAATTGAGGAACTTGAATTCATGACTGAAGCAATCCAGAGGTTAATTAACTAAACATTTCATTCTTACCCTTTGCCTACTGTTTTTCTTAGCAATTGTGCTTTTAAATTATTTTTTTCTCAACTTGATCATAGAGCTGACATTTCTGTGATTTGATTTTCAGATGGGATACTAGTCCCATGGATTCTCTTCCTGAGTCTATGAAAGTGGTAGTTAAGGCGTTCATAGAACTGTTAGCTGAAATGAAGTTGATGACTGCAGGGGATGGAAAATCATGCCTTGTTCAATATGTTAAGCGAGCTGTAGGCTTTTAAGTTTTAAGAACTCAATACTAATATACTTTTCAGAATTCAAATTAACCTTGAAGTTAAAGATTGACTCGTTTAATTTGGTTGTTCTCCTTGCAGCTTCAAAGTATAACCAATCTTATATGGTTGAAGCAAGCTGGTGTAACGAAGGCTATATTCCAACATATGATGAGTACAATGACAATGGAGTTGTATCATCTGCTTTCCTGTAATTCAGACAGTTACCATTCTTGGCGTGGGAAAATTTGCAACCAAAGAGGTGTTTGATTGGATGTCCAATGACATTCCAAAAATGGCTAAAGCTTCATCACTTATGGCTAGACTTAAGAATGACGTCTTCTTGTAAGGTACAAGAAAAACTACCGTTAGTTTCATATATATGATATGAGTTTGTCCATGAATAAGTTATAATTGACCCAATGAAGATATAGTTTGAGCAGAATAGAGGACCCAGTTGTCTCGGCAGTTGAATGTTGCATCAAGCAATATGGCATTTCTGAAGAGGAGGCCATTAAACTACTCCTTAAGGACATAGAAAACTATTGGAAGGATATAAATGAAGAGTGGTTCATGCCCAATGTTGTCCCAAAGCCTGTGCTTGAGATCATTCTTAATTACACGCGGGTGCTTGAGGTTGTGTATGCAAACATGGCGGATAGATACACACATGGAGAACTGTTAAAAGATTTTGTCACACTGCTCCTTGTGGATCCCATACGCATTGAGCAACAAAAGTGAGCTAGTTCAGTCTCAATTGGTAGTATCATGCATGATGATGTGCTCAATCTGTGTGACAAATGATGCTTCTGTTTTCTCATTCTTGGGAGTCTGTAATATGTTTCTGAAGTTCTTTAATCCTTGATCTTAAATTTGAGCCTTATTCATTAGATGGTATGAGTGAAGCCTGTAGCTTTCGCTGTGTTTGCTGTCACAGTAGTTTGGTGTTGGTGTTGTGACAACTTGTTTATTGGTACTTCTTTAGCTTATTGTGATCTTGGTTTTTTCGTTAATAGAAGTTGCACAAGATCTGGTTCTATCTCTGTGTGTATGTTCTTTTATTAATTATGCTTCTTAGTATGTAAGTGAGTTAAATAACTGAAAGTAACCCTTTCAATCCTTTAAACTTATCCATTTGTACAGGTGAAAGCAAAATTTGATTATAAACTCCCAATCAAGGAAGAGGTTTATTACCCCCTCCCTTTCTATCACTTCCCTCCTAAAATCTCGGTCCAAACACATCCTAAAGATGTATGTGATATCAATTATATGTATTTCAAAAAAAAATTAATATCAATTTAATCTCTCAATCATAAAAATAAACATAAAAATTGTTCTATATACAAATAGTGGGATTGAAAGATTAAATTAACATCAATCTTTTATTATTAAGAGACTATGATGCCAACATTTTGTATGACAAAATTAATGTTAATTTCTATTATTACGAGAATAAATTGATGTAAACTTTTTTTATAACCAAACTAATGTCACGTATATATCTTTGAGGAACTAAAATAATGTTTTCTCTAAAACTTATTAGCTTTTGCCGTACAAAATATATCGAAACGGATAAATCCACCAATCTGATGTAGATAATTTAATTGTTATAGTTTTCTGCGTGAATTGCAAAGCAAATATCATGTTTGTTTAAGAGTGGAGTTTGTGGGATGTTAACTAGAGTCATAGAATATAATGACCTTTTAGAAATGTTTTCCTATTAGTGATTTTTCATAAGGGTGATCATGGGTTCAGGTCTACTCATGGACCCCATCAACCTGACCCGATAGCATTTTTTTTATTTAATTGAATTAGGTAATCGAATTAGTTCGGGTAAAAAATAACAAAACCCGACATGATTGGTTTGGGTAGTAGGTTTGACTACCCGACTCGATTGCCCTTGTGAACCTGTGCGTTTTGTTCTGAGAAAATTTTTCAACTTGGATAAACTCTTCTACTTCCCCATTCATCCTTTCATTCTTCAATATGTGCCCTAACTCTTTGATCAACCATCCCCCCACCATACTGCCTTCGCCATTATCAACGGTGAACCCCTTGCTGCCACCCAGTCATCGACGGTGAGTCACCCCTGTTTTGGTGCTTTATTGCCTTTGATGTGTCACGACTTTTGGTCTTCACTATGATTTGGTGTTTTGGGAGTTCTTCAGTTCTTGCGCATCATTTGATCATTTGACCCTCGTTGCTTACTAGTAATGCTTTTGGTACTCTAAAAATTTATTATATGTTTTTGAAACACAATTAATGTGTGTTTTAGGATAAATTTCTGTCATTAATTTTAAATTAATGAGTTAAAATTTATTTAAAGGTATTGCTATAGAGAGCGTTAGCGGCTGAGTGCTTGAGTTCTCAATCACCAAATTAAATGCAACATTTGCTAAGTTGCTGACATTTCTACACCTGTCTGTCTCTCTCCGTTTGGATCCTTTTTTTCTTTTATTTAAAATATATAAAAATATTATTTTTATAAATACATTTTTTTGGTGGAATGCACCCAACTAGCTGTTCCTGTCATCTTGCACATAGGCTTTTGGGTCTCAAGGCTGGAACTCCAACAATTCTTAGCTTTGGGTCTCAAATGCTTATTGATTTTCTTTTTTTCTTTTGTCCAATCGTACTATTATTTTATAAATTTTGTTGTTAAAATAAAAAGTTACTAAAAATATATAAAATAAATTATTTTATAACATATCAACTAACCTATTTTAAAAATTATTATTAAAATATCATATTAGCTTTAAGTCATTAATTTCTGAATTATTTTGAATGTATATATGAGATTAAATGACAGGTGATCAATGGCTTAGCGATACCTAAGTGGAAACTACTATCATGCTGGTGAGTAGTGCAGTCATCATGGAGGAGTTGGATGTTGGGCTCTACAATTGCCTGGTTACCTCGATCTACAACAGAAAGAGAGCTACTACCGCCGACATAAACTAAATCAAACTCATTTGAAAATCTAGTATCTTCACTTGGACCATCGACATGGCCTCTTACTTGGCTCCAATTTCCACCTACAATGGTGGTAACCCCTGTACAAAACACATGTTAGATAGAGTTGATATTGATTGAATTTCTTGTACCCCCAAAGAATGCATAACGGGGGACAATTGGGAGAGGAAAGTAAGGAGGTTAAGGATATTCTGATCGATTGTGAAAAAAGAGAAAACACAGGGATCCTCTTGTATTTTTAGACTTCCAGCATCTTGGTTCATTCATTACTGTCTTAAGATGATTAAATTCACCAGGCATTACATTATACCTTCATCACTGATCTTTCTGATGCCCATAATAGGTAGTGAGCTCTTAAATGCATGTCATTGCAGGGTTCCAAATTAATTCGTGATCTTTTAATTCATATAATGAGCTACAAAACTACTCGATAAAATTTTCTATCTCAATTTATAAGTATGTTATTTTATTGCTATTTCATTTAAATTTTGACGTTTCTACTCTAATGTGATTTAATTAAATCAATCAGCCATAACCTGCAACAGTCATATACCAAAAAGACCATTAGTAATGTCATTTACAAAGAACATTATGCTTTTACATTATTCAAAACAAAAGGGAGTGAATCAACATCAAATATAAAAAAAAATATAAATGATTTGATTTGTAAATCAAATTTAATCAAATCTTGTGTTTGGAATGTTAAAAAATAAAAAATAATTTAATTTTTAAAATTTTATGAATTTCACTCCTTTTGTTTTAAAAATTCTATTAATTTTGATAGGATTTATTAAGATTTGATTTGATTTAAAATAAATAGATTATTTTATCCTTAATAACTACCTTTAACTGTGAATGCTTATGTCTCTAAGGCATGTCAAATGATTTTTGATGATAACAAAGACCAAAGTAAAGATCAAGTGAAATTCAAGTGCAAAAGAGAAGATCAAGCGCAAAAGGAAAAATCAAGATCAAAGAAAGAAGTCAAGAGGTTCATTTAGTAATAGGGCCTAGAACATTAATGTTAAATGCTCTCAAGATTTCTCAAATGGTTTTTCAATATATGATTTCAAAATAAATGGAAAATTTCAAAGTTAAACATGGCTTTCAAGAAAACGCGTGTTTCAATCTTAAATCTAACACTCTTAAAAGGATTTATATTTAAACAATTGTCTCAAGGTGTTAGAAATGACTTACAAGCTTCATTGGACTTAAAAAATGTGTTCAAAGGTCAATGTAATCGATTACATGATGTTTGTAATCGATTACACAGCAAACAGAGCCATGTAATCAATTACATGAGATATGTAAACGATTACACGGAAGTCAGAAGCCATGTAATCGATTACACAATATATGTAATCAATTACATCAAGCCCAGAAAGGCAAGAACACGTTTAAAGAGTCATGTAATCGATTACATGAACAATGTAATCGATTACACACAGCAGAAGTCGAAGTCATCATGTAATCGATTACCTGACAATGTAATCGATTACAAGCAAAGTCAGAAGCCATGTAATCGATTACACAGAGCCCAGAAAGTCAAGAACACGTTGGAACAATAATGTAATCGATTACATAAGTTGTGTAATCGATTACACGAACTCTGACAACCTACAACGGCTATTTTAAATGCATTAAATGCATACCCAACTACTTCCAACGGATCCATTTATTGAGAAACTTATAAATACCATAGTTGAGTCTTTATTTGAGGTTAATTTTGAACTTAAACTGATCATCAATTCTTCCAAAACGTGAATCAATCTTTGAGTTCATTTCTTGCTCTGTTTTTCTGCAAAAACGTAAAATATCTTTGAGAGCAATATTAGAGCTTCAATTTGTAAACACTTGCTCTAGAGAGAGTTTCTTCCATTCAAATCTTATACAATTTATCTAGTGAGGGGGTAGGTATCCCTCAAGCATTGTAAGGGTGAGGTATCCCTTTGAAAATAGAGGCTCAAGCTTTTGGGTGAGGTATCCCATATTGTTGTTGAGTGCTCAAGGTTGTAGTGGTTTGTCAAGCACCCATTGAAGCTTGACGACATAGTGGAAAATCTCAAGTTGTTGCTTGGGGACTGGACGTAGATCACAAGTGGAGTGGTGATTGAACCAGGATAAACGAATGTGTTTGTTTCTCTAAACCCTCCTCTGCTTATCTTTGTGCACTGTTTCATTGTTTTACTTGGATATTGTCTCCTTGGCTATTACGTTTATAAGTAAAAGTGTTTAACTCATCTATTCAATTATCTCTAATCATTCAATAGCTTCAACGAAAATTGATTGTCAAATGATTTGCGAAAGATTTGCGAGCTTATTTTTAACTACTCAATTCACCCCTCCTCTTGAGTATTGAGGCCACTTGGTAACAAGTGGTATCAGAGCTAGACTCTTGTATAAAGAGCTTAGCAGCTTCAAGAGAAGTGATGGCTTCAAATGGTTTTTCAAATGAATGATCTTCTATAAATAGACCTCCTTATTTCAATGGGGATGGTTATGCCTATTGGAAAGAAAGAATGAAAATTTTTATTGAAGCTATTGACTTAGATGTGTGGGACGCCGTTGAAAATGGTGCTTTTGTCCCTACACAAACTAAGGATGGTGTGACAATTAATACACCTAGAAGTGATTGGACCGATGATGATAAAAAGAAGGTTCAATATAATTTGAGAGCCAAGAACATCATCACCACATCTTTGGGGTATGATGAATTCTTTAGGGTGTCAAATTGTAAGACCGCAAAAGAAATGTGGGATACCCTACAAGTAACTCATGAAGGTACTAGTGAGGTAAAAAGATCTCGAATAAACACTCTTACTCATGAATATGAATTGTTTAGAATGAATCAAGGTGAGAGTATTCAAGATATGCAAAAGAGATTCACTCATATTGTTAATCATCTCATCTCATTGGGAAAGACATTTCCTAATGAGGATCTTATTAACAAAGTCTTGAGATGTCTAAGCAGGAATTGGCAACCCAAGGTAACGGCGATTGCGGAATCAAGAGATTTATCAACCATGTCTCTAGCCACCCTATTCGGAAAACTTCAAGAGCATGAGCTGGAACTAAATAGGCTCAATCAAAATGAAGAACATGACAAAAAGAAGAAGGGAATTGCACTCAAGGCCACCTCTTCCATACTTGAAGATGATGATGAAGATGGTGAAGAGGATAGTGAAAATATTGAGCTAAGTGAGGAGAATCTTAGTCTCATTGTGAGAAAATTCGGAAGATTCTTGAAGAAAAATGGATTTCAAAGAAGACCACCGTTTCCTCAAAAGAAAGCATATCACAAAGGAGAAGGATCCTCCACTCCTTCAAAATGCTATGAATGCAGAAAATCGGGACATATGAAAATGGAGTGTCCTATATATCTCAAAAAGACAGAGAAATTTGAGAAAAGACCCTCCAAGGAAAAGAAAGGAAGAAGAGCATATATAGCTTGAGAGGACAATGATTTAAGTTCTTCTGACGATTCAGAGAATGAAGAAGCTCATCTTTGCCTCATGGCTCAAGGAGAAGAAAGTGGAGAAAGCGACATCGAGGTAACCTCTTCTAACCTAGAACCTCCACCTTCTTATAATGAATTGCAAGATGCCTTTCAAGAATTGCATGATGAATCTTTGAGGCTCACAAAAATGATTTTGTCTTCCAATAAAACAATCTCCCTATTAACAAAGAAAGTTTTCACTTTAACTAAGGAGATAAATGAACTTAAGATCGAAAATGAGACCTTAGGACTTATAGATGCTAATTCATTATGCATGACTTGTTCATCACATGACAATACATCCATATCATTACCTTGTTTATCATGTAAAGCTTTTAAAAAGAAATTGAAGACTTGAACAACACTCTTGCAAAATTCACTTTTGGTAGAGACAACTTGAATGTGTTGTTGGGAAGACAAAAATGTGTTTTTCAAAAAGCCGGTTTGGGATTTAATCCAAACAACCATCAAAAGTCTTATAAGAACTTCTTTGTTTCCTCAAAAACTTCAAGTAGCCCCTTTGTTAAATGTTTTCATTGTGGTAGGAAAGGGCATAGTGCATCCACTTGCAATGTTAGAAAGAACATAAACACCAAGGTTGGAATCAAAAGGGTTTGGGTCCCTAAAGGCACCATACCTAATTCTAACACACAAGGACCCAAAATAATTTGGGTACCAAAAGTTAAATCTTAAATGTGTGTTGTAGGTGTGCTTGAAGACCAAGAGCTCAAGTTGGTATCTTGATAGTGGTTACTCCAAGCACGTGACCGGTGATGGCTCCAAGTTCTCCTCCCTTACACACAAGAAACATGGTCATGTCACATATGGTGACAACAACAAAGGGAAGATTCTTGAAATTGACAAAGTTGGTAAGATCCCTTCATCATCTATTGATAATGTCTTACTTGTTGAAGGACTTAAACATAATTTACTTAGTATTAGTCAATTGTGTGATAAAGGAAATAGAGTTATATTTGATTCCTCTTATTGCATAATTGAGGGAAAGGATGATAAGCAAGTTAAATTTATTGGTCATAGGGTCAATAACATATATATGATTAGTCTCGATGATATCTCCTCAAATGATGCTAAGTGCTTTATGAGTAAAGAAAATGATTCATGGTTATGGCATAGAAGAATTGCTCACATTCACATGGATCACTTAAACAAATTAGTTTCGAAAGAACTAGTAATTAGTCTTCCAAAGCTCAAATTTGAAAAAGATAAACTTTGTGATGCATGTCAAAAAGGAAAACAAGTAAAGGTCTCCTTTAAAGCTAAAAACATAGTTTCAACTTCTAGACCTTTACAACTCTTGCACATGGATCTTTTTGGACCCTCTAGAACTATGAGCTTTGGTGGAAATTACTATGCATTAGTGATTGTGGATGATTTTTCTAGATTTACATGGACATTATTCTTGGCCCACAAAAATGATGCTTTTCAATCATTTAGAAAACTTGCCAAAGTTATTCAAAACGAAAAAGATTTTTGTATTGCATCCATAAAAAGTGATCATGGTGGTGAATTTGAAAATCATGAATTTGAAATTTTTTGTGATGAACATGGCATTGAGCATAATTTTTCTGTCCCTAGAACACCACAACAAAATGGTGTTGTAGAAAGGAAAAATCGATCTTTAGAAAAAATGGCAAGAACTATGCTCAATGAGGCCAACCTTCCTAAGTACTTTTGGGCGGATGCGGTTAACACCGCTTGTTATGTTATGAATAGAGCCCTAATAAGGCCAATTTTAAAGAAAACTCCATATGAATTGTACAAAGGAAGGAAACCTAATGTGTCACATTTTCATGTTTTTGGATGTAAATGCTTTGTTTTGAATAATGGAAAGGATAACTTGGGGAAGTTTGATGCAAAATCTGATGAAGGAATATTCATTGGTTATTCTATTCATAGTAAGGCCTTTAGAGTTTATAATAAACGAACTATGACCATAGAAGAATCCATACATGTTGTATTTGATGAAACTAACCCAAATGAGCCGAGAAAGGAAATTGTTGATGATGTTGCAGAAATCTTGGTAAAGACGCACTTGGAAAATCAAGAGATAGAGTCCAAGAAGGAAGAAGAGAGACTCCTTGATCACTCATGGCAAGAAGATTCTAAAATCTTGGATCTACCCAAGGAATAGAGGACTTCAAAGTATCATCCTCTTGACAAGGTGATATGTGATGTATCAAAAGGGGTAATCACTCGAAACTCTCTTAGAAATGCATGTAATCACCTAGCCTTTGTCTCTCAAGTTGAACCTAAAGACATAAATGAGGCCATTAATGATGAGCATTGGATCTTGGCCATGCAAGAAGAACTAAACCAATTTGAGAGGAATCAAGTTTGGGAATTAGTTCCAAGGCCCAATGATCATCCCATAATTGGCACCAAATGGGTCTTTAGGAACAAACTTGATGAAACGGGTTTAATAATAAGAAATAAAGTTAGGCTTGTAGCTAAGGGATATAATCAAGAAGAAGGCATAGATTATGAAGAAACTTATGCTCCCGTAGCTAGGTTAGAGGCCATTAGAATGTTACTTGCATATGCTTGCATCATGGATTTCAAACTCTACCAAATGGATGTCAAAAGTGCCTTTTTAAATGGTTTTATACAAGAGGAGGTGTATGTTGAACAACCTCCTGGTTTTAAGGTTTTTGATTTGCCCAACCATGTTTTCAAATTGAAAAAGGCATTGTACGGCTTGAAACAAGCTCCTAGAGCTTGGTATGAAAGGTTGAGCAAATTTCTTTTAGAAAAAGGTTTTTCTAGAGGCAAGGTTGACACCACTCTTTTCATAAAACACAAAATGCATGACATTCTTTTAGTTCAAATCTATGTTGATGACATTATATTTGGTGCTACTAACAACTCTTTTTGTGAAGAATTTTCAAATATTATACAAAGTGAGTTTGAGATGTCTATGATGGGTGAGCTCAACTTCTTCCTTGGTCTTCAAATCAAGCAAGCAAGAGAAGGAACGTTCATAAGCCAATCCAAGTATTGCAAGGAGCTGCTCAGAAAATTTGGAATGGAAAATGCCAAGCATATGGCTACCCCTATGGGCACCTCTTGTTATTTGGACAAGGATGAAGGAGGTAAATCGGTAGAAATTACAAAATATAGAGGTATGATTGGCTCACTCCTTTATCTCACTGCAAGTAGGCCTGATATAATGTTTAGTGTATGCATATGTGCAAGATATCAAGCTAATCCTAAGGAATCACACCTAAGTGCTGTTAAGAGAATAATGAAATATCTAATAGGCACATCACAAATGGGTTTGTGGTACCCTAAGGGTGCCTCATGTAGCCTTATTGGGTACTCCGATTCTGATTTTGCTGGATGCAAAATGGATTGAAAGAGCACTAGTGGGACATGCCACTTGCTTGGAAGCTCACTAGTTTCTTGGCACAACAAGAAACAAAATAGTGTGGCATTGTCTACAGCTGAAGCTGAATATGTTGCAGCTGGGAGTTGTTGTTCTCAAATCCTATGGATGAAACAACAACTCTTGGACTATGGTCTTGAGCTTGATTACATTCCCATAAGATGTGATAATACTAGTGCAATCAACTTGTCCAAAAATCCCATTTTGCATTCTAGAACTAAACATATTGAAATAAGACATCATTTCATTAGAGATCATGTTCAAAAGGGTGATTGTATACTTGAGTTTGTAGAAACCACTAAGCAACTAGCTGACATTTTTACTAAACCCCTAGCAAAAGAAGCATTTTTCTATATAAGAAATGAACTTGGCATCTTTGATCAATCATGCATAAATTAGATATTTGTTTGCGATAATCCTAAAACAAATGCCTAAGCTTGCATTTTTTTCTTTTCGCATAATTATGCCACATTGCTTCAGCAAAATCTCCTGAATTTTCATTATATTTGAATCCCATACTAACTTGAGCGTCCGGAGATTTCCCTAAGTTGTTTTGCAGGTGCTCCTTCATGTCCAATTTTGACAAGAAATTCAACAACCTCAAATTTCACCAAAAAGGGTGAAATTCTTGGTAAAAATGATAATTTTGATCAATTATATGAGTTGAATCATAATATGATTAATCTATATGCTTGCATGATGATTTGAACTAATCTAAGTTGCTTTGAAACAGATTTGGATGAATTAAAGTTGATTATATGCTGTTTGGGACGTAAAATCTGAGTTAAAAAGTATTGGTAATCGATTACATTGCATATGTAATCGATTACACAGTTCTCTCACGCATGTAATCGATTACACACATTTTGTAATCGATTACAACCAACTCAGAACTTCAGTAATCGATTACATAAACTATGTAATCGATTACAAGGTTCCTGTAAGAAAACATGTAATCGATTACATAAAAAATGTAATCGATTACACACCCACTGAGAATGCATGTAATCGATTACACACTCAATGTAATCGATTACACAGGTTTTTAAAAGGTTTCGACGTGCGTAAGGCTCATATTTTTCGGACCCTATTCATCTTTCTCCTCTCGCTCCCACGCACCCAAAACCTCTCAAACCCCAAAATCTATTGTTTTTCACTCAAATCTCCATCACCATCCCACATTTCACCTCTCTCGATCTCGGAAATCCCCTTTCCACCCACCAATCTCTTCCAATCCCCTCACATCCCTCATCCAAATCTCCCCATCTTCTCTCACGAACCCCATCTCCTTTTCTCTCGCCCTAATCTCGTCCTCTCTCATCCCCAATCATTAATCACTCATCCATTGCTTCTCCTTCTCATCAATGGCTGAATCCTCTCATCGCTCGAAGCGCCCAAGAACAGGGACTGCTGTTGGAGGGTCCTCTGGTGGCTCTTCACGTAATATATCTGGCCTAGACCTCACGAGACATTTCTCCACTGTGAAGAAAGCTGAATTGTTCGGAAGAACTTCCACTTTCGCAAGATCATCTCTCCAAGGTATCTTCCCATCACTTTCTCGAGAGAGTGAACCATTAGAGAGCTTTAGGACAATAGAAAATTTAGGCTTGCTAGGTTTCCTAAGCATAGAGAAAGCAATCTACCCAAACTTTGTGCGAATCTTTTATGCAAACCTGAAAGTTGAGGATAATTGCATAATCTCTGAAGTGAAAAAGCAACAAATCAGGTTAACAATGGCAGAATGGTATAGGCTAACAAAGCTCACTCCTGATGGAGCTCAGTTCTGTGAAAACGCTAATGTCTGGGGGCGTGAGTTTGAGCATAAGGCTGCTCTTCTCTCTTTGATCAGGACTGGATACCACCTCCCTAGTGATCCTAAACGAAGAATAATGGCCACTGGCCTCACTATGGAAAACAGGGTTCTCCACTACCTCTTGGTTCGTGGATTGATTCCCAGAGGAGGGAATTACTCCCAAGTCCTCAAGGATGATGTTGTGGCATTATGGGCAATGACCACAGGGCACCCAATAAACTGGGGCTACTACATGTTAGAGCATATGCTGGACGTCAAGAAAAAGAAGAACTCTGCTATCCCCTTCGCCATGTTGGTCACCACAATCCTCGAGTACAAATCTTCGCATTTCGCCGGTCAAAGAGTCCAAGGACAACAGCTCGAAAGGACCCCAATCAATTGGGTTGCATACTCTGAAGAAGCTTCAGCTCTATAAGGTGGATGAAAGGTGGCATTACATTGCTCATGGCACTTTTGGTCATATCCATCACGATCCGGATAGTGATGATAATGAGGAGGCTCAAGCATCCTGCCTCTCTCCCCGCTCCCACTCCTACTACTCTTGATCTCCTGCTCCAAGAGATGCGCAACCTAAGCGCAAATGTAAACACACGCATGGATCACATAGAGCGTGATTGACCATATTGAGCGAGGATGGACTACACCGATCGGGAGCTTGCCTCCATTCGCTCTCTCTTGGGTGGACCTCCCGTTCCTCCAAGCGCCGCTCTTGCACCTCCCACATCCTCCTCGCCCCTCCTCATTCCTCTGTCGTCGTCCTTCGCCGGTCCGTCTAGAGTTCCCGCGATGATGAGGAGCCACGGACTCGACGACGATCTTGAGCTCGGCCGATGTTAACATTGATCTAAGCGACCCCGCTGCGGATCCGAGGGTGAAGCTTTTTGTGACAGCGAGGCCACTGATAGCGATCATGGCCCATTGCCTTGATACTTTTCTTATTTTGATGACCACCTTGTACTTATTTTGTTTTTGACTCTGATTATATAAAATTGGTTTACATTTATGGTTATCTTTTGGTTATTGACTACTGGTTGTGATTAGCTCCTTTATACATACTGATTATTAATGAACTTGCTTTTACTTTGAATGTTTGGCCTTTTTGGAATATTGATTGGACTGCTTAATCTCTGTGGCTTTTCTGTTATGGCAAAAATTTGGGAATCATGAAATATAGCTGTCATGCTGTCTATTTTTCTTAAATGCTTATGTCTTTTTGATAATGCCAACGGGGGAGAAAATGAGGAAAAATGAAAATGAAATGAAATGTAATTAATGGTTGCATGAGAAATTAAAGATTGCATGAGTACGGGGGAGTTATTGACCTTTTAAGTTATTAAGCTTTTCATATGCAAAATCTAACCCAACATCATGCATAAACTCAGGAGGCATTCATTGTACCTAAATGACTATTATATACAAATGTAAAAACTCTTTCTTTTTCCTATGATCAGTTTGTCATCATCAAAAAGGGGGAGAATGTGAATGCTTATGTCTCTAAGGCATGTCAAATGGTTTTTGATGATAACAAAGACCAAAGTAAAGATCAAGTGAAGCTCAAGTGCAAAAGAGAAGATCAAGCGCAAAAGGAAAAATCAAGATCAAAGAAAGAAGTCAAGAGGTTCATTTAGTAATAGGGCCTAGAACATTAATGTTAAATGCTCTCAAGATTTCTCAAATGGTTTTTCAATATATGATTTCAAAATAAATGAGAAATTTCAAAGTTAAACATGGCTTTCAAGAAAACGCGTGTTTCAATCTTAAATCTAACACTCTTAAAAGGATTTATGTTTAAACAATTGTCTCAAGGTGTTAGAAATGACTTACAAGCTTCATTGGACTTAAAAAATGTGTTCAAAGGTCAATGTAATCGATTACATGATGTTTGTAATCGATTACACAAATCAAACAAAGTTGTAATGTAATCGATACATGAGATATGTAATCGATTACACGGAAATCAGAAAGCTATGTAATCGATTACATGAATAATGTAATCGATTACACAAGCAAATCAACTAAAACACATGTAATCGATTACAACTGACAATGTAATCGACACTAAAGTCAAAATAATTTGAAAACCTAGTAATTCGATTACACAAGCAATGTAATCGATTACACTCCAATTTCCACCTACAAGGTGGAACACGTTGGAACAATAATGTAATCGATTACATAAGTTGTGTAATCGATTACCTAACTCCCACAACCTACAACGGCTATTTTAAATGCATTAAATGCATACCCAACTACCTCCAACGGATCCATTTGATCGATTTGAGAAAACTTATAAATACCATAGTTGAGTCTTTATTTGAGGTTAATCTTGAACTTAAACTGATCATCAATTCTTCCAAAACGTGAATCAATCTTTGAGTTCATTTCTTGCTCACTGTTTTTCTGAAAAACGTAAAATATATTTGAGAGCAATATTAGAGCTTCAATTTGTAAACACTTGCTCTAGAGAGTTTCTTCCATTCAAATCTTATACAATTTATCTAGTGAGGGTGAGGTATCCTCGAGCATTGTAAGGGTGAGGTATCCCTTTGAAAATAGAGGCTCAAGCTTTATTGAGGTATCCCATATTGTTGAGTGCTCAAGGTTGTAGTGGTTTGTCAAGCACCCATTGAAGCTTGACGACATATACCAAAAAATCTCAAGTTGTTGCTTGTCATTTGGACGTAGATCAAAGTGGAGTGGTGATTGAACCAGGATAAACGACAAAGTGTTTGTTTCTCTAAACCCTCCTCTGCTTATCTTTGTGCACTTTAATTTGTAAATTGTTTTACTTGGATATTGTCTCCTTGGCTATTGTTTATAAGTAAAAGTGTTTAACTTATCTATTCAATTATCTCTAATCATTCAGAAAGCTTCAACGAAAATTGATTGTCAAGGATTTATTAAAGATTTGATTTATTTTTAACTACTCAATTCAACTATTGAGTATTGAGGCCTTAGTAATTAACACTAACCATCTCTTATAAAAGTTAAAATATAAAATAATAAAATCAAATTAAATCAATTCACATTTTAATAAATTTTAAACATAAATTTTAATTTTTCAATTTTATTTTTTTTAAATGTTAACATAAAATTTGATTTTAAATTAATTTAAATTATTTTTTATTTTTATTCATTTCAAACACAAGTATTAGTATGTTTAATGTCATTTACAAACAACATTATGCTTTTACATTATTCAAAACAAAAGGGAGTGAATCAACGTCAAATATAAACCTTCTCACTTATTAAATTAAAAAGGGTTTTAAAATAATTTTCTTCTATAAAAAGTAAAGTATTTAATGCATTTAAAATTAAAAAAATCTATTTTTCATACTAAACTTCCTAGTTGTAATTTTAAAATGATACTTGTTAAAAAAAAACTCAATTAAAAATGACGGCTTATCACACTAATTTAAAGAAATAAGTTTTCACCTTTTTTACTCAACAAACAAGAGCCAAATTCACAAGAATCAATATCAGCAGATGAAGAGTCAATCTTGATAGCTAGCTCAAAGGGTAAATCATTCAAAGAAAAATATGACGCAAGCAGCACACCATAGAAAGGACAAGAAAAGAGTGGAAAGAAGGATATAAACACCTGGCATCAAGAAGCAGCTCTTTTGAATATGGGATATGTTTTGTGTCTAATTTTTACATGTATATTATATTTATATTATATGTTAATATAAGAAATATGTTAAATTATTTTATATGTGATTATGATATTTTTAAAAAATATAAAATAAATTTATAAAAAAATTAAAAAAATTAAATGAATAAAAATTAGACAAATAATAAAATTGATCGAATAAAATACAAAATCAAAATGGTCTAAAAGATTGTATTCTTCCAGTGGGGCACAGCTTCATTTAAGTTATGTCAGTAGACCACTAATTTTTTATAAATATGAGTAATATTTCCCTCCGTGTACTACATACATCGATTGAAATAATAATATAAATTAAAAAACTAAAAATAATATTAAATAGGAACATATGATTTAGTGATGAAATATATTTTATGATAAAAAATTTTAAGTATACTATTTAAATTTTAAAAATTATATTTTTTAAGTTTTAATTATAAAAAAAAAAAAAAATAAAAATTTGAATCAACTTGAGTCAACTCGTAAGACGTGTTACCAAGTCACTCTGATTTAACTAGGTCGATGAAAAAATGATTTAATTAGTTAACCAAATTGACTTAAAACTCAAATTGTTAGTTTTTCAAGCAAATCGGTCAAATCGGTTTGATCAGTACAATTATGCGTTAAAATAAATAATAGATTAAAATTAAACTCAAAATTTTTAAACTAAAATCAAATGGTGTATTAATATATATATATTTATAAAAATTTAACTTTTTAAATTATTTTCATCATAATATAGGTCATTAATTGATATGCTAATATATAATTTAATGATAATGTAAAATTTTCATAATAAATCAAAATTAATTTTGTTTATATGCCTGTAGTGATTAAATCATTTTTACATATCACTAATATGAGTTAGTTTAGCGGTGGAAGATCACTTGATGTGTTGGTAGATATATAAGTTACAAAGGATATTTTTGTAAATTTATTAATTTTCAAATAAATGACATAACTTTGACCGGATCTAGGAGGTTGACTAAGTAAAATGTGCATAAGTTGTCACAGAAACGTCCCTACCTTGGTCCCTACATTGTAGAAAATGGACATCCCCAAAACCACCGAACCACCACCATAAAGCACCCCAAGCACGACCACGTAGTCACCCTGAGACCGAGCCATTTACGCACCTTACCACACAACCTGCACAGAACACTCAATACCACACTTGCATTTGACCGCATCACCCCATCACCAAGCACCATCATCGAGCACCATTACAGCCGTCCACTGCATCCTACATGTCTTCACAGCCACTACACGCGAGCACCACATCACCTTAACACGCTGTTGTTCACACACTGCACCCCCTCAGACCACCCACATACAATGCCCAAACACGAGACCCCACACATCAACCTTTAGCAATTACACCCACGGCCGCAACATCAACACCCAAGTCATTGCTCGACACCACTCATCAAGCGCCCAGCAAAAAAACACCTGTGAAAAGATGGCAAGAAACTCCTCGACTCTGCATTTTCAATGATGTTGTGTTGCAGCACGTAAGTTTGATTCTTTTTCGTAGTGTGATATTTTTTTTGGGCATTATTCCGATCCTTTTTTTTTTCTTTGGTGTGTATGGTACCTTTTAAATATTTATTACAAAATTAACATTTAATAAATACTTTATAATTCATATATCAAGGTGCCTTTCCGTTTGCACTTGTAGTTTTAAAGTTTGGGCAACGTCTAATATACTCATACACCTTAAAACACAAGCCATTGATTTATTCATAAAATAAATCAATGGCTTGATAATCTAAGAAACCTAAAGTAGGTTTTTTTTTCAATTTTTTAGTATTATATTTTTTTATATATACTATCATCATCATTATCATCATTCTGCTTCTTAACTACCACTTGTCACCGTAATTTTTTTTAAATTATATAATCAGTATAAATATTATCGGTTAAATTATATAAAATTTTTCAAAAAATACGATTATGATTTTAGAAAACCTGATCACTTCTAAGTTTTTTAAATTGTATAACTGTATAAATATCATTAGTTAAATTTTTTTCAACAGTAATAATTTTAGAAAAAATTTAGTATACACAGTTATTTATGAAAAAATATAAAAACTGATTGATATAATTTTAACTGGTATTATTTACAGAGTTGTGTAATTTTAAAATATATAAACAGTATTCTTTTTCTGGATGAACAGTATTCTTTCCCGGCGTGAACAGTGTTTTTTCCGGTATAAACAGTGATTTTTTCGGCATGAGAGATTTTTCCAGCTAAAACATTGATTTTTCCGGCATGAACAGTGATTTTTCCGGCGTGAACAGTGATTTTTTCAGTATGAATAGTATTTCTATCGTGAACATGCGTGTGATGTCTAATAAAATGTCTAAAAAAAAAAAAAAAAAAACCTACTCAAAAAAAAAAATCTACTGTTCTAGGTCATGGTCAATGGTGTATCAAACACTCCAACTTAATGGGGGTGTATATTAACAACGGCCTTAAAGTTTGTGGGATCCAGTTTCTATTCTTATTTTAAGTAATGCATAGGTTTGACTTTAAGCGGTGTTTATTTCAAGGTGTATGATTAAATTATGAGAAATAATATTTCCAAATATATTATGATTAGGAATGGAAAAATGATATTTTTACACTCTAAAAATGGGTGTATCACTATTCACATCATTTTTATGAATTGTGATTAAATGAGAGAAAGTAATAAAAAAGTAAATATAATAAATAATATTAAAAAATATATAAAAAAATGTATATATACTACTTGTGATAAGAATATCAAAGTTGTTAAAAATGTTATGACTAAGAATATTATTCTTGAATAAATTCAAAAACATGTTTGCTAATTATTTGATTTTGGTAATGCTTTTAAAAAATATGGGAAAGAAAATAGGAGAATGTGGGAGTGGAAATTAACGACGTTTATTTTAGTCATTTGCAAGATTATTTTTCATTCACATGTCATGGAAAAAAGATACCCAACTCTGGAAATGAAAATTAGACATATGAGAATATGACTTTCATAGGAATCAATAATGCTTAAGAATATTTTTTTAAAAACTTGAACGAAATGTGAGAATTTGTTATTACCAACTACCAAGTATGCATTCCCATAAATAAATCTATAATCCTTGAAACACACACACCATTAGGTTTAATTATATTAATTGAGGTTCTTGACTAATTAGTAAGGTTCACATTTTATTGCTTTTTAAAAGTAGGATTTGGTTATTAAGCTTGTTGTGGTTTGGGCTTTTTTTGGTCGACATGTGTTATGGGTTTAGTCAGGTCCAAGATCGTTCTCTTGTTAATTGGTCGAGGTTTTCGTTTGTTGGGCTAGGAATTCATTTCTTTACTTTGAGTTTGGGCTTATTAGTGTAATTTAATTAAGAGTTTTAAAACACTTATTAAAAAAGTTAAAATATAAATTTAAATAAAAATAAAATATTTAATACATTAAAAATTATTATTTTTTACTATTTACCTTATTCTCATTTAAAAATTTTATTTTGACTTTTTTAAAAATTATATTTGTTAACAAAATCTTTTAATTAATTCGTAGAATTGAAAGTAGTCATTTTAAAATTGGAGATGACAAAAACACTCACACATGTGTGCATTTGTTGGGATTATCGGTGATAGAGCGAAAAATAGATACTTATTTAATAAATTGAGGTGGGGATTGGGATCATACTGCCTATCTTATGGTATCTATGAACTTGTCAAATATAATTTTTTATTTAATATTTTACATATATATTATGTTTTTTTTTCTTTTTACTTTGAAATAAGATAAAAAATTATATTTTCTTATTATTTACAATGAATTTTTTAATAAATATATACTATTTTCGTAATAATTAATTATCTAAATTGATTATTATAAAATATAATTAAACTTAATATGTTATTGTAACATTCTTTTAATTTTGTAAAAATTTTAAATTATTAAAAGATATTATTATATATAATATTAAATTTTGTTTTATTTATATTTTTTATTTTATTTTAAATTATTAAATAATTATAAATATTCATAAACACCTATCTCTCTCATAAAAATTATAAATAAATATTCGCAAAAACTTGGCAGAGGTGGGAGTGGCACTACCTACTCCACCCCGCTGCCATTCCTATTTGAAACAAGCTAACTACCATTTTGAAACGCGAAAAACATGCCATAATCAAATCAATATCGGAGCTGTAATTTATAACCTCAAATTGTAGTTGTCGGTTAATGAGGACAAAATTCAAATACAACCAAAAGAAATTTGGTCCAATGAATATTATCCGTGCTATTAGACCTCCTATCACAACAAAAACAAATGTTATGATACGAAAGCAAAATCAAACTGACGCCATTTTTAGAACGTGAAAAATAGGGATCATCAAATCACTGTGGAAGACGAAGGCATAATTATTCAATATTATGTGGTTATTTGAACATATATATATATATAATATATATATATATTTAGTGAGAGGGGTTTTTATTATGAAATGGTGAGAGGAATAAATTTTGATCATACAATATAGATGATCAAGATTAAAAGTTAGTTAAAAATCATGCGATCATTTAAAAAAGTTACGCGTATATTTATGTTTTAATATTGACAATTCATGTAAAATTCAATGATCAAGATTTACTCTCTTACATCTTACATAAATTTACTGATAATATATATATATATATATATATATATATATATATATATATATATATATATATATATATATATATAAAAAAATCAAAGTAATGTATTATCAATTGCTTAAAATAAATAATACATGTCAACTAAATACTAAAAAAGTAACCAAAATAAAGGGTCGGCATGATAAGAAAAAAAAACATAAATCTTAAACTCTCATTAACCAAGTACATCAAAAGAACTCACAATGCTTATATTTTCAATATATATTTTAAATACCACAGATCTAAGTCCTTTGGTTAAGGGATCAACTAGCATGAAATCTGTGTTGATATGCTAAACTATTATATTTTTGTTCCTCACAAGATCCCTAACAATCAAATACTTCAATTCTATGTGCATAGAACCACTAGTGGTTTTACTATTTTTGTGTAAAACATTGCAACATTGTTATCATAGAAAATCCTTAGTGGTCTAGCAATGGAGTCCACAATACAAATTTCTCAACTAAACTACATAAGTAGCAGCAACATTAGAAGCAATAAACTACGCTTGCATAGTAGAAGAGACAATTAAAGTTTGTTTATTACTTTCTCAAGATATCGCACCCCCAACCAATATGAAAACATAGCCAAAAGTCGACTTCCTCATTAGGGCACCCAACAAGATTTGAATTAGTATACCCTATTATCTCCAAGTTGTCAACTCTCCTATATACAAGCATATGATCTTTAGCTTTTTGCAAGTACCTCATCACTTTCTTGGTAGCAATCCAATGATCATTCCTAGGATTAGACTGTTATCTGCCAAAACGCCAATTATGAAACTAATGTCAGGCCTAGTGCACATCTGAGCATACATCAAACTCCCCAGTGCACTATCAAAAGATTTATCCTTCATTTATGCTCTCTCAAGCTCATTTTTAGGACATTAATCTTTGTTAAATATGTCACATTTGACAACTAAAATATCTTCAGGTTTACAGTTCTACATATTAAATCTATCAAAGACTCGATCAATGTAATCCCTTTGAGACAACCCAAACACGCATCGAGATCCATCTCTATGAATTTTGATTCCCAACACAAAAGATGTTTCACCAAGATCTTTCATGTCAAAGAACATTTTCAATATATGCTTGGTCTCATGAAGCAAACCAAGGTCATTGTTAGCAAGCAATATGCCATTCACATATAACAAAAGGAAAATGAATTTGCTCCCACTGACCTTAAGGCATATGCATTGATCAACCTTATTTTCTTCAAAACCCAAAGAAGTCACTACCTCATTGAATTTTAAGTACTACTATCTAGAAGCCTATTTCAAATCATAAATGGACTTTTTCAATCTACAAACTTAGTGCTCATTACCATTTGCTTGATAACCCTCAGGTTGTTGCATGAACACTACGTTACTAAGATCACCATTCCAGAAAGCTTTCTTGATATCCATCTGGTGCAACTCTAAATCTAAATGAGCTACAAGTCGATAATAATTCTAAAGGAATCTTTAGTTGACACGAGTGAAAAGGCTCATTAAAGTCAATGCTCTATTTTTTAGTAAAGTCCTATGCCACAAGTCTAGCTTTAAATCTTTCAATCTTACCCTTTGAATCTTTCTTTGTTTTAAAAACCCACTTGCAACAAATTAACCTATAATTTTCAGGTAATTCAACAAGCTTCCATACCTTATTGTTAGGCATATATTACAATTATTCATTCATAGCATCTATCCACATATTGGACTGAGGGAAATAAACAACTTCTTGATAATTCTTGGGGTTAATGACATCTCCAATATCATAAGCATCCTCACTTAGATAGACCATAAAGTCATCAGAAATGACATATTGTCTCTATCTAACTAACCACCTCATAGGAATTTGTTCAATCGACTCAGTAGGTTGGGGAACCTCAACTGTACCAGGAGGATCAATCATATTATCAAGAGGAGGATGTTTAACTATGTTTTCAACTAAAAGCTCAACTCCAACGGGAGTGGATGAGATGCCATTATAAAAAGTAGGCAAAGGCAAAGAAATAGTCTCATGCAAATCAACACTAATATCATCAAATGGAACAACAGGATTAGCAACATTAAGCTCCAAAAACTTAGCATGTAGAGACTCTACAATTCTACTACCCTTGCTAGGACAGTAGAACTTGTATCCTTTCGCATGATCTGAATATCCAATGAAAAAGCAACAATTAGTTTTGGAGTCTGTCTTTTTCTCTAAGAGATTATAAATCTTAACTTCTATTGGGTAACCCCAAACGCAAAAATGGTTCAAACTAAGTTTGCTACCTGTCCAGAATTAAAGTGTGTTTTTGGTATAGATTTACTGGGAACTCTGTTAAGTATTTAAAGGGTTGTTTTCAAGGCTTCACTCCATAGAAACTCTGGCAAGTTATACCTACTCATCATGCTCCTCATCATATCTTTCACTGTGCAGTTATGCATTTCAGCCATATCATTTTGTTTAGGACTACCAAGCATGGTGTATTGTGGAACAATTCCACAATCTTGCAAGTATTTTGCAAATGGTCCTATATATGTGATGTCATGTGGCATCATATCTACCATCATACTCTCCATCACGATTAAATCTCACTATCTTGATGACCTTTCCTAATTGTTTTTCCACTTCAATTTAAAAAACCTTGAATTTATCAAGTGCATCAAATTTTTCTTTAATCAAATAAAGATAGTCAAATTAGGAAAAGTCATTAATGAAAGTGATAAAAAAACAGGTTACCCAAAATAGTAAGAGAAATAGATCCACTAATATCTATGTGAATGATTTCTAAAAGACATGAACTTCTGGTTACACCTTTTTTTTTAGTCTTAGTGAATTTTCCTCTAAGAAAATCCACACAAGTCCCCAAATTATCAAAGTCTAAGGAAGGTAAAATATCATCTTTAATTAACCTTTCAACTTGTTCCCTAAAAATATGACATATGCGCTTGTGCCATAATAAAAAATATTTTCCCTTAATTTTAGGCTTTTTAGCAACAATTTTCTTAACATTTAAAGATGAAGAAACATTATCAAAAGTCAAAGATAATTTATACAAATCATCCATCAAAGAACCATAACCAATAACTTGAGAGTTCAACATCAAATTTAATTTTCCATCACCAAAAGTAAAATGAAATCCAAGTTTATCCAAACAAGAAATATAAATCAAATTCCTCCTAAAAGAAGGTACATAGAAAGTATTCTTTAGAACAAGCTCGTATCCTGTTGCTAAACCTAAGCTAACATCTACTAATTCCACCATGACTTCAAGATCATTTCCTACCCTCAGTTTGCTTTCTCTCAAACTTGGTTTCCTCAAGTTTCTAAACCCTTGTAAAGACACAACAATATAGGTTGTAGAATCACTATCAAGCCACCAAGAATTAATAGGGACATCAACTAAGTTATACTCAAAACAGGCAAAAACTAAAGGATTACCTCCAGATTTCTGTTTCTTTTCTAACCAATCCTTGAATCTACCACAATCATTCTTCTTATGCCCCTTGCCCTTACACCAGAAACACCAGACACTTCTCTTGAAGGCAGCTGGCTTAGGACCTCCTACATTATGGTGTTGATCGTTACTCAGTATCCTTGAGTCCCGATTTTTATTGGGAGCACTAGATGAATCTTTTTTGTATTTCCAATTACCCTTGCTAGAATAGGATTTACCACGAAAAGTCAAGAGGGTTAGATCACTATTTTCTTTCTTGGGTTTCTCTTCCTTAGCCACTCACTTGATAATAAGATCATTAATGGTCCACTTTTCGTCGAATGTATTATAGGCTATTTTAATTTGTGTAAATTCAACGGGCAAGAAATTTAAGGCATATGGGACAAGGAATTTTTCATTCAGGTCTATGTCATGGGCTCTCAATTTGGTTTGGATGTGAATCATTTTTAGAATAAATTCCTTTACACTACCAATGTTGTCATATCTCATATTCATCAACTGTTTCATTTGATATCCAGACTCAACATTATATCTCTTTCCTAGCTCAGTGAAAGATTATCATTTAAGGTTTTTGGTAAGTCACTCTACAGATGTTCAGAGATAATCTTCTTAATGGCAATTAAACTAACAATTAGATCTCTCCCACTTAGCTAAGAGTTATCTCTACTCAGCTGTACTTCCCTCACTAGGAATATCAGACTTATTTTCACGTAGTGTCAAGTCAAGATCATCAATTCCTAAAGAGAAGTCCAAATCGTTTTTCCATTTGTTATAGTTTGATCCGGTCAAAATTTTTATAGAAGTAGAATAATTGTTCATAGAAAATGTAACTATTGAAACGAAACAGAAATCCATTAGAAAAAACAATTAGGATTAGATCACTACAAAATAATGGTTAAATTGTGGCAGTTGCCTCAAACCATCGCAAGATTTAATTTGGTGATAGTTCGCACGGCGGTTATGTTAACCGCCACATGTCGTAGGCACTTAACGGCGGTTGTACGGCGGTTTTGTAATTAGTTGCGGTTTCAAATAAGATAGTGGCGGTTTGTTAGATATTTGATGTTATTTTACTCTCCAGAAAGAAAAAAGAAACTCATTTTGCCCCTTAAGCGTTCCACCATGCCGTGAACGCCCCCTATTGTGAATGCCTCCACCACCCCCCTACTCTGTCTGAGCTAATCGCGAAGCGCTAGTGAAGTTGCTGCAACTCCTTCTCTTCACCAATTTTGCTGCTCTGCTCATCGTGAGTTCCTTTATCCATTATGTTCATTTTATCTCTAGTGAGTTTATTGGGGGTTTGCTGCAATTTAACGATTGTGTCAAAAGGGGGGGTTTCTGTGGTTGAAATGAACCCATCGTGAGTTTGGATATGAGTCCCTTTTTTTCAGTGCTTTCATTTGTGTATCTGTCATTATTGCTGTGGATAGACCTTAGAGCAAACACCAAAGTAGAGGAAGAGCATAGGGGGTCGAGTTTTATAGAGGAAGTTTGAGAGAGAGGGTTCTGTAATTTCCTGAGAGGATTTTCTTGATTATGGTCTGTATTTTGGGGAAAATACTTTGAGAGTTTTAAAATATGTATTTCGTAGGGTGAGAAGAGAGACTGAAATATTGGGGACAAGGTCATTGTAGCTAGCTGTTGTATACAGTCATTTGGAGAATCATTTGTTCGGTAATTATTTTAATTTCTTCTCTGCCAATGTATCCTGTTGAATACCTGAATAATATCATATCGGTATTTTTCTGCACAGAGGTGTGTGTAATTTGCTTCTTTTATTTATTGCTTGTTTTACTTGCACTCAAGCCATATGATTAAATGCTTGAATGGTCTGTGAGGAATTTATAGTTGTTATTGAGGAGCGTTTTGATTCTTGCTAGTTTGGCCCGTTTTATTTGCTCTAATGAGTGGGTGATGGGATTTGATACCTGGTTATGCTTCTGAGTTAGTGTGTAACTATCTTAACCTGTTCAAGAAAGTTGAATGCCTATTGTTTGACAAAAGGCCACCATATGTATATGTGCTGTTTTATATATGTGCATGACATGAATCTTTAGTCCACTGAATCTTGTCATTCTGTTTTGGGGAGCTGATTTAATATCCTTGCTACTTTGTCATCTTTGTGGCTTGCTGGTTTAGATTTTTTCAAAACCTGTCCTGTTTCATGTTTAGATGTATGTTGGACTGGTTATTTGGATAATGTTTTGGAGTGAATTGTTTATTTGGATAGCTGTAAAAATGTTGGACTGGTTCTTAGTCTTTAGTGTTTTCAAAGTTATCAACCTATATCCAAATAAAAATGACGCAGTTCAGCTTTCCTTAAGTCTTTATAAGTTAAAAATGTTGAATGGTATATGTCCCTTATGTTTGTAAGATCCTTTGCTTTCATGGCTGCCAAGCTTGACCAAAATAGTGGTTTATACTCTTCTGAATATATGATGTTGTGATACGCCTTGTTTCAAAATGCCTTGGGTACATTAATGTCTGTTGGTATATCAAAAGTTTTTCTATCAAAAGTTGAATATTAAAAATTAAAGCACACTATTATCACTAGAATTATTTAGTAATACCTGGACTTCTAAAGGAGACTACGAATGGGTAAGATACATTATCTCTTTGACTAATAAATTAAAGAATGCCATTATAATTGGGTTTACTTTGAATTCTTAACGGTTAAGTTTCTAACTAGGAGATTCGAGAAAAAGCTTGACAATGGCATTTAATACAAATAGTCCAGCTCCTTGTCTTTGACATATTAATTTATCATGGTGTTCTTGTCTTTGACTGCAGTTTTCTTCTTTGAATTTTCTTTCATCTGTGGCCTGCGGGTATATTTGAGGCAACCATTTAAATATATACAATACGATCAATGATATATATATGCAGGAAAGAAAAAATTAGTAAATGGCAGACCCTATAGCTTTCTGTTAAGTAATAAGTAAGTTTTTGGATGGGTGAATTCGAAAACTGATACACACTTTCGTTGTTCTTATCCATGAAGCTTCAATGCATTAAATTGGTTATACGTACCTACTGCATATAGGCTCCTTCTTACATGAACCCTCTGTTAGCAGGGTGCATGGATAAACTACTTTAATTAGTCCTTGATTTGATTGAAAAAAATATTAATGATCTGATATAAATACTGATAACATTGAAATAGGTAAAGTTGGGTAATATTGTAAAATTAAATAGTAGATTCGTTCGCTATCTCCTTTTAAAGGTCCCATTGTTGCATTGTTATCCTCTCTCATACTCCTCCCTTATAAAATGATGCCTTCCCTTCACCAAATAGTGGGTTATACTCTTCTGAATATATGATGTTGTGATATGCCTTGTTTGAAAATGCCTTGGGTACATTAATGTCTGTTGGTATATCAAAAGTTTTTCTATCAAAAGTTGAATATTAAAAATTAAAGCACAATATTATCACTAGAATTAGTTAGTAATACCTGGACTTCTAAAGGAGACTACGAATGGGTAAAATACATTATCTCTTTGACTAATAAATTAAAGAATGCCATTATAATTGGGTTTACTTTGAATTCTTAACTGTTAAGTTTCTAACTAGGAGATTCGAGACAAAGCTTGACAATGGCATTTAATACAAATAGTCCAGCTCCTTGTCTTTGACATATTAATTTATCATGGTGTTCTTGTCTTTGACTGCAGTTTTCTTCTTTGAATTTTCTTTCATCTGTGGCCTGCGGGTATATTTGAGGCAACCATTTAAATATATACAATACGATCAATGATATATATATGCAGGAAAGAAAAAATTAGTAAATGGCAGACCCTATAGCTTTCTGTTAAGTAATATGTAAGTTTTTGGATGGATGAATTCGAAAACTGGTACACACTTTCGTTGTTCTTATCCATGAAGCTTCAATGCATTAAATTGGTTATACGTACCTACTGCATATAGGCTCCTTCTTACATGCACCCTCTGTTAGCAGGATGCATGGATAAACCACTTTAATAAGTCCCTGATTTGATTGCAAAAAAATATTAATGATCTGAAATAAATACTGATAACATGTAAAATAGTTAAAGTTGGGTAATATTGTAAAATTAAACAGTAGATTCGTTCACCATCTCCTTTTAAAGGCCCCATTGTTGCATTGTTATCCTCTCTCACACTCCTCCCTTATAAAATGTTGCCTTCCCTTCACCAAATAGTGGGTTATACTCTTCTGAATATATGATGTTGTGATTTGCCTTGTTTGAAAATGCCTTGGGTACATTAGTGTCTGTTGGTATATCAAAAGTGATTCTATCAAAAGTTGAATATTAAAAATTAAAGCATAATATTATCACTAGAACTAGTTAGTAATACCTGGACTTCTAAATGAGACTACGAATGAGTAGGATACATTATCTCTTTGACTAATAAATTAAAGAATGCCATTATAATTGGGTTTATTTTGAATTCTCAACGGTTAAGTTTCTAACTGGGAGATTCGAGAAAAAGCTTGAAAATGACATTTAATACAAATAGTCCAGGTATTTGTCCCTCCCCATTTAATACAACTTTAGTGATCAATTACTTTAGTTGTAAAAAAAAATATTTATCTTGAATTAAAAGTATAAGTGTTAGGCAATTTGATTTTTAATTGTTGTTAACAAGTTTTAGTTTTATTATTGATTAGGTATTTTTTATTTCAGTTTCCTAATCAAGCCCGTGGCGAGGATTCGGGGTGCAAGACGCTCTTCATGAGTTAGCCATGAACCACGTTCACATCAATAGATGATATATTTTGTATTTAACCTATATATAACTACTTGTTTGTTTGAGGTAATAGTTTCTACAATTATTTGACAATCTTATGAACTTTTGGATATTTCAATACTTGTAATAGTTATTGTACTATTTAATTTGGTACTAGTTAATGTGTTACTTTGATAATAGTTATTGTGTTACTTAACTTATTACAATGTCATTTGCTTTTTATTATATTTAATTTGGTATTTGAAGTATTTAGAGAGTATTTTTTATGTGTTGTTGAATATTGGTTCTGAACATGTTAAATATCAAATGTAAAAATGAGTTAAATACAAAAAATAAATGGTTTATGCTAATATTAATATGAGATTATGAATTAGTAAAAATTGATAAACTAAAGAGAAGGCTCTCACTATTCTATTATAAGGTGAGGATAAACTATGAATTTTAGTAAAAATTTAGTATGACAAAATTGAAGTGCAGTTGTCATGAGAGTGAAAGGTAAATTAAGTGAGATTATAAATTACTTACCAAAGAAAATCCGAGTGCAATTGTCATATGTGAAAGATAAATTATGTGAGTCAGATCCTTTGGTATTATGGAACCATTATTCTAGTATATGAATATATAACTCCTATATTAATTATAACCACAAAACTATTTTCTAATTCCCGTCGTTTTATGATGGGCGTCATAGTGTAAACTCGTCCTATAAATGTCGTCCTAAACATCATTGGACTCAGCATTCTAGTTGAAAAGATTAAATTACGATAGGCGTTTAGCATATCCAACGCAGTTGGAAACTAAGATCTCTCTTCAAAACCCGCTCTTTCATAAGCACAAGCACCAGAAAAGAAAACCATGTCTGTTTCAGCTGCTTCATTATATGTTGCTCCAACCCCCAATGCCTCATCTGATTTCTCTCGATCTTCAGCAAATTTTCATCCCACCATATGGGGAGATCATTTTATTCAATACGCTTCGGAACGTATGGTAATGTAATTTGATGCTTATTGAGCTTTTTTTTTTCTTCTTTTTTTGTAAAAATGCTTATTGAGCTTTACTTGCCTATCGAATTTCGCAAATATATATGCCCGCGGTGACGTATTTTTTTCACTCTTTTTTCTCCATAAGCTTTTACACATGATGTTGATATAATATCACAAAAGTTGAACGTGCAGGAAGTGGATGATAAAATGGAGGAGCATATTAAAATACTAAAAGAAGAAGTGAGGAACATGCTTGTCCCAGCAACTGAGAAGGCCTTAAGGCCCTTATCTATAGTAAACTTGATTGACTCAGTCCAGCGTTTGGGTCTTTACTACCATTTTGAACGTGAGATTGATGAAGTGTTGCAACATATTTATAATAATTATGTTGAAAATGATATAATAACTCTCAATGAAAACTTGCATTCTTTGGCCCTTCTCTTTAGGTTACTGAGGCAACAAGGATATCGTATTTCTCCGGGTATGCTCCACCCTATCTATTTCTGTACGTTATCTTTTAAGTATTTGAATCAAATAATGAGATTGGTAGGTGTTCTCGGAACAATCTTTTACTATGTATCATTGAATATGTGACATTAGTTATAATATTAAAAATATAGTTAAAGTGAGAGATAATAATTACACAAAAAATTGATGTAACATGCATTAAATAGTAACAAGAGAAATCTTTTAGTTCAAGAGCACCTAACTATTTCTCATAATATATACCTAGTCACACGCGTGTACTCTAAAGAAAATGAATAGATGGGTTAAAACTTGTTAGACAAAAACATTACTTATGTTGTAAATCTTGTGGTCTGTGAAAAAAACTGCAGATGTATTTAACAAGTTCAAAGGTGAAAAAGGAGACTTCGATATAAGACTTACTGCGGATTTTGGGGGAATGCTAAGTTTGTATGAAGCCGCACATCTCAGGGTTCATGGAGAGTACATTTTAGATGAAGCGCTTGCATTCACTTCCACTCACCTTGAGTCCATTTCCACCCAATTGAGCCCTTCTCTTGCAGCACAAGTCAACTATAGCTTAAAGCAACCTCTTCACCATGGCTTGCCTAGGATAGAGGCTCGACGCTACATTTCTATCTACCAGCAAGATCCTCTCCATAATGAAACTCTACTCGCTTTAGCAAAATTAGATTTCAATATGCTGCAAAACTTGCATCGAAAGGAATTTGGCAATATTTGCAAGTAAGCTCTGCAACCGCAAACTATGCCCAAACAAATAAAGGAAACAAATTAAATTTGCTATTGTTTTTGGTCTTTGTAGGTGGTGGAAGGAGTTGGACGTCCCTAGAAAACAACCATTTGTGCGAGATAGGATTGTGGAAGGTTGCTTCTGGATTCTGAGTCTATATTTTGAGCCCAAATACTCTCAAGCAAGAAATATAATGGTGAAAGTTGGCAGCATAATATCAATAACTGATGATACATATGATGCATATGGAACCATTGAAGAATTAGAACTTTACACTAAGGCAGTTGAGAGGTTAATTAGCACATCATAACTACACATCAATTTTCTTCGCTTCTCTTTTTCATTTTTATTTTTAATTGTGGTAGTGATTGAAATGAAACTATTCAATAATTTTCAGGTGGGATAGAAGCTGCTTGGATGATCTCCCAGAATACATGAAGGTATCTTATGAATCACTCTTGAATGTTTATGAAGAAATAGAGCAAGAAATGAGGAAGGAAGGAAGAGCATTTAGCGTAAACTATGGAAAAGAAGAAGTATGGTTCTCTGTTTTACTATCTTTAGTATCCTTCTAGCTAATTGATTGATGAGTATCATGGGTTACAATGTTTTTTTTCCGGTTTATTCAAATAGTTTTTGCTAATTGGAAACTAGTTGATTTCACTTGAAGAATTAATTGGAAACAACTACATTTAACTATTGAACTGAGTTATCTTCTGAAAATTTAGCTTTGGTAAAATTAAAGAAACTCACTTCAACTATGGGTCATATGACAAAAACCCTCATGTATTTTGAAACTCACCAATACGACTTCCAACAATGCATATTATTTGACTCAAACTTCCTGTAGGGATTTAATATGCATATTAATTCACATTGGTGATTTTATTGACTCCAGTGCTCATAACCCAAAATTGGACAGGTTTTGTTGCATAAATAGTAGGGGTGATCTTTTGGGCCTGTAGGGATTTAATATGTATGGTTTAATATATTGTTATAATAATTTTATGAAAGTGAGTAATAAATTATAAGAATTCAAATACATTTTTCATTAATATAATTTATTTTAAAAATTATATTGTAAAGTATACCATAGTTTTTGTTTTATACTTTAAAATTTTATAATTTAATTATACATAATATTTAAATTTATACATTTTATTTAAATAAGGATTGGCTGTCCTAGCTTAGTCACTAATCGGGTCTGATCAAGTTGGATAATCTAAAATTAAATTATTTCAATAATTTAGGATAGTAAAATTAAAATTATTGTATAAAAAGATTTTTGTTATTATAAGAACACCAGAGTTTTACTTTTATATATTAAATTACGTATAAGTAATTAAAAAATTTATTTCATTGATTAAAAAAATTATTTGATTGAGAACAAAATAATATTTACATATCACTGTTGAAAATAATTCCAACAGCTTTTTTACATAATGTCCAAATTTTAGCTTGATGTCTAAGCTTTTTTCTCTTGAAAAAAGTTGTGGCTTTTTTCCTTTGAGTTTGCAAACATGGTTTTTTGTTGTTGTTGGTCAATAAAACAAACACTAGTAGCGTGTTTGGATAGTAGTGATTATTATATAATTTTTTTTATGAAAAAAAGTTTATTATGTTAATTGAAAAGTAATTTTAAACTCATCTGCCGATTAAATTATTAAAATAAGATTGAATAATTAAAAAATATTTAATTGATTAAAAAATTTATTTGATTAAAGATAAAATAATATTTACATATCACTGTTAGGGTTGTTTTAATTCAACCAACAGCTTGATCTCTAATAGCTTTTTTATCCAAAAATAAGTTGTTGCTTTTTTATAAATGCTCACACAAACACATTTGATTATTTGTATAACAACTTAAAGTTGAAAAAAAAAAGTTATTGGTTCAAATTTTAAAATCTAAACTAAACATGCTCTAAGTCTAGAAATTCAACCCGATAAAAATACTTGGTCGAATTCGGACCAAGTTAAACTTGGTCCAACTCTACCCTTGAGCATCCCTAATAAATAGTAGGAGATCTGAGTTGCAGTTGGGATTTGGGCAAGGGATGGAGAATTGGGATTGAACCCTAGACCTTCGCCTAAGGTGGAGGCTGGGAAACAACATGTGAGGTACAGCTCACGGGCTATACATATTGAAAATTTAATTGTTATATATAATAACCATAAATTTTTATTACTTGGAAGAGTTTTAATATAAACAAGGCTGACATATCAAACTTTAGTTTTGTGGTTTCTAACGAGTATACCATCCGGTCTGCAATAAGATTCATAAATTACATTTCCTTGCCCAGCATTTTTGAAGTTGGAGTATCTCTCATGTAGGAAGAGAGGGAAATGTTAGAATCGGGGAGCTTAAATCGTTGATAAGATCTGTATTCAATGGGTTAAACAAAAAACTACATTAGTAAATTTAAGAAAGAAAGTACATGCAGAAAAGAAAAAAATACATAAAGGAAAGTAAGATTACAACTATGGTTTAGCTTGAGGAAGCCTCTCCTAAAATTTGTAATCTTACTTTCCTGCATATACTTTCTTCTTTCTTAGTTGAATGAAATTTCACGTATTTGAATATAAAAAAATTAAATAAGATTCATAAATCAACTTTTTTTGTGGGTCTTTGGTTCATAAATTAACTTGAGTTTGTGTGAACCGCTATCAAAATCCATTTTTTAAGCTATGACCAAACACGAGGGACTTCTTGAAATTAAAAGATTGCAGGATTAATTCCTATTGGTGATTTTTTATTGGTAAGTTTTTATTAATTATGTTTATGTCGGTCTTCATTGTGCAATAACAAATTGTTATATTTTTTTTCCCACCAGTAAAAAATCTGATATAATTTATACTCTTAAAGCGTCAAGACAAATATTTGTAATAAACACTAATTAGTTTTCTTTTAATGCCTATTGATGGCAGATGAAAAAGATTATACAAGCCAACATCACTGAGGCCAGATGGTTGAACAACAACTATATACCAACAGCGGAGGAGTATATGAGCATAGCAACAGTATCAAACGGTTACCCATTGCTCACAACAACGTCTTATATTGGCATGGAAGACGCAGCCACAGAGGACATCTTCAAGTGGGTAACAAGTAAGCCGAAAATTGTTCAAGCTTCTTCTATTATTTGCAGGCTCATGGACGACATTGCCTCCAATGAGGTATATTTATTTATCAGACACAAACAAAAGTGACACACTTAAATAAATTCTACGATTATTTCTCTTCAATTAATGTCTTTCCTTTTTCTTTTATATGATTTAAATATTACATCAATCATTTCTCGTTGCATAGTTTGAACAGAAGAGAGGACATGTTGCCTCATTCCTTGAATGCTATATGAGGCAATATGGTAAGTCCAGGGAGGACGCCATTCATGAATGCCGAAAGAGAATTACCAATGCTTGGAAGGATATGAATGAGGAATGCCTTAGGCCAACCAAAGTTCCAATGCCTTTTCTGATGCGTGCTCTCAACCTAGCGCGTTTTACGGATGTGATGTACAAAGATCAAGATAACTACACGCATGCTGGAGGATTAATGAAGACATACATTAAAGCTTTGCTTCTAGATCCGGTGCCAATATGAGCATTAACTAATGTCCGTTCGTGCATTGTATTTCAACTTTCAATAAAGAGAACATGGCCGCATGTGGGGTTTGTTCATGTCGTTCGGCAAGTGAGGAGTTGGGTAAAAATTTTAAGTTTGATGTGATGTTTATATCTATAAAGAATTAATGATGTTTGGAGGTGATTTTTCATTTTTTACAATTATTGCAAAACTTTTATGTGGAAACAAAAAATAATAATAATCAATAAAGGATATTTGAACTATTCGACTTGAGGTTCAACTGTTCAAGAGAATGTCAGGGGGCTAAGTAACATGGCAGACCAGGTAGGTTATGATTCAACTGAGAAGTTGGGTGAGGGCCAAGTCATAGCAGTGGGAAAGGGAGTGAGAAAGAGTGCTAGGCCCAAAATAACTGACTCAACCCTCAAGGATTACGTGTGTGGGATCATAAGAAATACTTACCTAAACATGAAGCACTACAATTAAATGTATGAGATTAATTAAGATTTAGTATTTTTGTTAATATTTATAAAATTAATTATATAAATTTATAAAAATATTAAATCTTGATTAATCTAATATATCAAATTAAGTGTTTCATGTTTAGGTAAGAATTTATCTCGTGAGAAAAGGAGTGGGAGGGTGTGCTGGTATTTGGTCATTTTCTTATTTCATCTCTTGGCCTCTCCCTTCTGCTCTCTTCTACTCTTCTTTTTTGTTGTTTTCATCACTGTACTTGCTACCAGCCACCATTCTGGTTAGCCTATTTGATCATTGTACTTAACCCACTCAGTAATAATACTAGTGCAGAGAAGTTTATCCAGTATTTCTTTCCATTACTCTTGCATTAGTTTGTTCCTTAGATTTGATGCTTTCATTCCCCATGACCGACAACACAAGATTGAAGGAATTGCAAGCTGACATGAAACCTTCACCTTCACCACAACAAGAGCCACCCAACAGCCAACCACTCCACCATCAAACACGTCTAAAAAGTGACCCAGAACCACTCTCAGCACCTCAAACCAGGTCCTCCCATACAGCAGCAGCTGCTGCCAAACTTTCACCACCGCGACCACCATACTCCGCCGGCAAACCATCACCCATCACCATCAAACACCTCCTTCATCATCAACGATAACCCTCTGCACACCTAACCATTTTCACCACTGCCTGCCACCATCGGAGCTCCAAACGGCAACCAACTTCACCATCCTCACCACCACGCAAACCTCCATCGACGACCAGCCACGTCCGGAGCCACCCCGTCGCTACCGTTGGCCCCTACGGAATAGCGCCATCGTCCAACTACTGCCCCACGCTACCGTCGTGGAAATGAGACGGTTTGTTTGCAAGTTGGCTATGTCGAAGATAAGGATTTTGGGCTCAGCAAGTGAAAAGATTATCCCCACATAAAAAAAAATAAAAAAAAAAATAAAAATGCTCAGATCAGTTTTTAGAAAACAAAAAGGAGGAGCAGTTTCTGGCTATTTCTAAGATACATACACCTTATAATTTAAGTCATTAATTTATTTATAAAATAAATTAATAACTTAGATTAATTACAAAAAATTTGCTTAGTAAATTTTTTTTAAAAGATTTTTCTAGATTTTTTTAATATTATATTTTTTTTTTACATATTATTACTATCATTATCATCGATTACACTATTTATCGACTATCATTAGTCACTTCTAATTTTTATAAATTGTATAATTATATAAACATTATCAGTTAAATTTTATAAGATTTTTTAAAAATACAATTATAATTTTAGGAAACTAGATCATCTCTAATTTTTTTTAAGTTGTATAATCAGTATAAATATTATCGCTTAAAATTTATAAGATTTTTCAACAATAATAGTTTTAGAAAAAATTTTAATATGCACAGTTATTTATTAAAAAATATAAAGACTGACTGATATAATTTTAACTGGTATTATTTACAGAACTGTGTAAATAATATCATTTAAAATAATACTAGTTAAAACTATATCAGTCTTTTAATTTTTAATAAACAACTGTGCATATCGAAAACTTTATAGATTTTAACTGACAATATTTTACACATACTGTAAGATTTTTAGTATGTACAGTTATTTATGAAAAAATAAAAAGCTGGTATAATTATAACTGGTATTATAGTTGGCAGGTAAAAAGTAACACCGATGGCAATTAACAATATTTTTTCAGCATGAACAGTATTTTCTTGACATAAACAGTATTTTTTTAGCATAAATAGTATTTTTTCAGTATGAACAATATTTTTTTGACATAAACAATATTTTTTCTGATGTAAACAGTACCACTGGCGTAAATAGTGCATGCTCTGAAAAAAAAAGGAAGCAACCTACCAAACAAAAACTTACTATAACAAATAAAAATTAAGGATATATGATACATCCAAAGTAAAGAGAGTGCGTAATAGCACTCGCCGTAGTTTCTTTTGGATTTATGTTTGAGTTGGGTTTGCTGCTGTGCTAAACTGAGTTTTGAGTAATTTAAACTTTCTTTTAGTGTTTATTTTTTTCCTTTCTTTTCTCTAGTCATATTAAAAAAATACAAAAAATAATAAAATATGGGAAAATATCTAAAAAACAAAAATAATAAAATACTAAAATGCCAAAAAAAAAAGATGGAGTCATTTGACCTTTCAGAATATTTTGTTAAGCATAGTAAAAAAAAGGAAAATTAAAAAAATGATAAAATAAAAAATTGAAACAAATACTTTTCTTTTGTTTGTGCTGCTTAAAAATAGTTTAATTCTTGGTATTTATGTCTAATATGCTTAGTGGTAAGTATTTATGTTAATTTTAGAGTGTTGTTATTTTATTTTGATATGTGTTTCTTACTTTTAGTGATATGTGTTTAAATGATAAAAAAATAAAAAAAAGGATAAAATGAATATTTTAAAGATTATTAAGATTTTGTACAATTGACTTAAGATAATCGTCTTGAGAATGAGTGTATTAGGAGTGTTGTGGGATTCAGCTTTCACTCTTCTTTATACACAATCAATTGACTCCTAAATTCAATATGGTTTCAAAACTTATTTTTTTTAAAAATAGTTTTTTAATTTTTCTTAATTTAAATAAAATTAATTAGTAGCAACTTCATTTTTTTTATTTTTTAAAAAAATTTCTTTTATTACCACTCTTGCCGCAATCTCAATTGCGTATCTCAGAAAGTTGTGGGTGGATCGAACTCAGGATCTGATTCAAATGTGTTTCAACCGTTTCATGTAAGGAACATTGAGCTTAATTTCCCTCGCTTTGATGGAACGACCAAAGTGATGCAATGGATTTTCAAAGTTGAACAATTCTTTTAATTATTACAATACCCTAAATGAACAGAGATTGGCTATAGCAGCTGTGCATATGGACAAGGATGTTGTTCCTGGGTTCCAAATGATGAGTAGAACTAATGCCTTTCAGTCTTGGCAAGGATTTATTAGAACTAGGGGTGTTCACATCCAAACCAATCCAAAAAAAAACCGAAAACCGATCCAAAAAAACCGAAAACCGATGAAAACCGAAATAGATTGGATTAATTTGGATGGAGTTTTTAAAAAACCGATCGGATCGGATCGGTTTTCGGATCAATTTTATAAAACCGATCCAAACCGATCCAAACCGATTTTACACTTAAAATTATCTAAATATCCCTAACTAAACCTATCCCCTCATTGGCCCAATGGCCTATTCCCCCACCACCACTTCGGCACACACGTAAGTGTGAGACAAAGACGCACTTCACTTCCTCTTGTTGACTATATTAATATATTGTAATTGCTAACTCAATTCTGAAAAAGATTACAATTGTTAAATTGTCATTTTAATTTTATTTGTTTAAATTCTGAACTTTAAAATTATTGTTAAATTTTATTTGTTTGTATGATTTGTATGACTTTATGAATAGTTTGTACTTTGTAGTTTAGAAATTGAATTATATTGTTATTGTGTATTATTCTTCTTTAGAATGCATTTTTATTATGTTATTGGACAAAAACCGAATCATCCAATCCAATCCAAACCGATTAAAATTGGTTCTTGGATCGGTTTGACTATTGGAATTCATCCAATCCAAACCGAACCGATGATACTTATCTTGTTTGGATCGGATGATTTTTTGCCTCAAAACCGATCCAAACCGATCCAAGAACACCCCTAATTAGAACTTTAGAGTTAGAATTTAGACCTTCCCCTTATGAATGTCTTCGTTCAACCCTTTTTAAGTTCACTCAAACCGAGTTTATTAATGATTATTACTTGCAATTCACTGCTTTGGCTAATCAGGTGTGTGGTCTTAGCTCGGATGCTTTGCTTGATTGCTTTATTAGTGGCCTGAAACCTGAACTTAGAAGAGATGTAATAGCATAGAGTCTCATTTCCATGATGAAAGTTGTCGCCCTTGCTAAATTGTATGAAGAGAAATATACCTCAAAAGCAAGACAATATTACTCCTCCAACCCCACTACATATCAATTATTAAACCAAAACACAAGCCCTCCACCCAAGTCAAGCACTATGTCACAATATTACTTATATAATCTTCTTAATACTAAATAAAAAAGTATTAAATGAAAAATAACTATATTTAAGATTGCAGGTGGCTCGGTTTGAATTTGGTGTGCTAATGGTGGTTGTTAGGATCATGGTGGTTTCAATTGGTACAGGGGTTGCTATTAGGTCATGTTTGTGATTTTTGGATTGTATTTGTCTATTTGACATATTTGTGTGGGTTCGTTTGGTATAGAGGCTGGAAAGTTAAGTGGCGACGATCATCCGAAGAGGAAGGAGAATTTTGTTTATTTTTTAATAAAAAATAATAAATCATGATTAGTTATTATTATTTTTATTTTGTTAAAGGTGTTTCATGCGATTATATGTCATAATTTGATTAGGGTGAGTATAATCTTAATTGGCGCTATGAGAGTATCTAATAATTTCTTGTGCGGTGGTGAGTTTGAAGGCCGCGGGTTAATCATAAGTTTTCAGGGAGATTGGGTTGTTGGGGATGTGGGTGAGACTGATAGCTAAACAATTTTGTTTGGTTAATGAGGTTTCAGGGATATTGGGTTGTTGGAGATGTGGGTGAGACTGATAGCTAAACAATTTTGTTTGGTTAATGAGGTTTTAGGGATTTGGGGTTGTTGGGGATGTCGGTGAGACTGATCAAAAGGAAAGAGTAATGATTCCTTAAAATTCTTTTTTTTTTAATAATGGTTCAACCCTTAAAAATTCTATTCTTTTAGAAATTAGTTTACAAATTTAATTATTGAACGAAAGATAATATTTTATATGTCAATCCTGTTATTTTATATAATTAATTTTTATTAATTCACATAAACACATATTTTGGAACTTAAATTTGTAATCGGATTCAATAGAATTTCTTAAAAAAAACCATAATGCCATATTTAAACGCAGAAAACATGCAATAATCAAATCACTATTAGAGCTGTAGGTAATTATATAACCTCAAAAAAAATGTAAAAAGTGAGATATAGAAATATAATGTATAAATAATATTATTGTTTTGCCTTGATGGATAGTTTATAAGGACGGAAAGTGCCAACATAAATTAATGCAACTGCCCACAAAGATTTGGACCTCTTCGAAGAAATCTAGTACTATGATATTTAGCCCAACCTTTATTATCCGTGTCATTTGAAGCGAAAAACATGTGATAATCAAATCAAATGTTACTATAAATAGTATAGCTCTCTTAAAATTTATAGGACTATGTATTAGAGTCTTTATCTTTATCTTTCTTACGGACAAGCTTCACATATTGTAAAGGAAAATACAAAGGCATTTGACCTAAATTTAGGAACAATTTCTTCAGAAGTCGTGTATTGGGACTCCACTACGTAGCGGCCTAAACTCAATGGTCCATGTCATTGATATTAAGTCTCATCAGCCTCCAGTTAATCCCATATTTGAATTCACAGCTAGCTAGACTAACAAAGAAGTCCCCAATAATTTGGCTACTAAATCTTAGGCTTCTAGCCTTTTCAAGATCGGTCATCATATTTTTTTCTGTTTTAGGAAAAAAAATTAAAAATAAGAGAAGACTCTCTATTTCATTCTAAGATTAAGAGAAACCATGAATCTTAGTAAAAATTTAATATGAGATTATAAATTACTTATAAAAAAAATTCGAGTGCAGTTGTGTTATGAATGAAAAGTAATTTATGTGAGTTAGACCCTTTGGCATTATGGAACCATTATTCTAGTATATGAATATTTAACTCTATATTAAATTGCCGAATTTCTTAGTTAATTAAGAACTGAAGAGTTAGAAGGTGTTTATGTAAGAAGTTACTTAATGAATAAGTTAGAGAGACTTATAGGAGAAGCCATTACTAACTTAATGAGTAAATTAAAAAATATAAAAATTAGAAAGAAGAGTTGGTGGGAAGTATAGAGAGAGAGAGAAAGAAAAGAAACAAGAAGGGAGAGAGAAAGAAGCAGAACCGAGGAAAGGGAAAGAACTTTGGCCACTTGCAGACTTAGCATTTTCAAGCATGAATCATCTCATATATTATAATAAGTAAGCTTATCATATTTACATTGTTTAGCAAAAAAAGTGAATGTTACATTAGTTCTCAACCTGTCACGAGTAATGGATGTGCTTTTAGTAGCCTGATTAATATTGTTTGTTATCTATGATTTGAAGGTACAATAATTCACTCTAATTTAATCTTTTTCCCACTATTCCTTTTTAATGTTAGTTAAATGCTCTTGTTCTGTGTATGCTTCTTCCTTGCCAACCAAACTAAATGGTTTATTATGTCATAAAGTTATTATACTATGTATGAGCTTTATTGTGAGATCAAGTATTATTTCTGAAGAGACTAAAGGGACTACTATGAGGTTTAAAGTAAAGCAAATGTATGGGAAATTATAAAAGAAATTGCAAGAAATTAAATGAAGAAGAAAAGGAAATCACAAGATCAAAGCTAATCCAAGGTCAAAGAGTAGCTCTAGATAGCCATAATGACTTCAAATATGATAAATCCAATTTGTGAAGGATTTACTTTAGCAAATGAATCTTTCATGAAATATATGAATAAAGATCCTGAAGGTTATGATAAGGGCTTTTGGACTATTTTACGAATTTGAACTGATTTCAACATGGGAACCCTTAAATACATTCCTGCATGTGCAATAGTCAGTTCAAATTATCTTTGAATGCAGATTTAGATATTTTTGGAACTTTAGCTTCACAAGAATTAAGTCGTTTGAAGCTAATGCAGTTATAGCTAGAGCTTTGATCATGCAAGGCAGCAGGTGCGGTGAAGATGAGTCAATTTACTCCTAGTTTCTGCTGTGGATCACCTTATATTGTTCAATATCTTCTTGTTTTCCCCCTTCTGTTTCCATTCTCTTGAGGCAACAAGGCTTCTGGGAATGTATGTTGGTGGTGGATTGGATTCTAATAATTTGTGTTTTGTTGGCTCTTTAAGTTCAGGTTTGTATGTTATTATGCCGCTAGTGCTAGATATTGATTTGTTACTACTCAACTTTTTCTGTTTCTTTTTTGTTATGCCTTATCTTTCTAATTTAATGTTCTCATTTTTTTAAAAAAATTAATTTTATTATGTGGTGAAATCAGTTTTTTAACTACGACTAAATCAATAAAACTAAATCAACTTATATATATATATATATATATATATATAAAGCGTATATATATAAAGCGTATATGATATGAAGATCTTATTGTAAGAAGTAAGATAAATAAATCTTAACTATTAAATCTTATATAAATAATTAATATTAGAATATAAATGCATATCATGTGGTTCAAAGCCACGACACTTGAAATTACCTTATGCAAGTCGTGGTTCAAAGTCACAACACTTGAAATTAAAAAAATAGAAGTCTTGGTTTTCAACCATGACTTCAATAAAAAAAAAGTTGTGCTTGAAAGACACGACTTCATTATGTCGTAATAAAAAAAATTAACAATTGATAAGTCATGATTCGCACCAACGACTTGCCTTAAGAAAATAATAATAAAATGATTAAATGAAGAGTCACAACTTACTATCATATACTGTTTATTTTATATTATTTTGATAATTATTTTTAAAATTACATATTTAATAAAATTTACTTTTATTTACACTATTTTGGTAAATCAGTCGATATGAAGAACATTCACGAGTGCTTCAAATCAAAGTCAAAGATTACTGACCCATGCGTATTGTCACTACATGTTCGTGCACCGAAACAAAATACATTAATCCAAGAGAAATTTTAAGGTATTTTGTAATATTAAATGTGTAATTTATATATTATTATTGTCTCTTATTTTAATTATACTTTTAATACTACTATGACGTACATTTAATAATACCCTAAAACCTTATAATTCATGAGCTGAGGATATGATGAACAAGCTATTTGGAAATTCTCATTAATATATTGCCATTCTTTAACTGACAATACACGAGTATATAAATTCTACACAATATTTGATTGTATACTATAACAGATAATTTCATTCTTGTGTGCATTAATAAAAGGGTTTTTGTGATAGATTTTTTAGTATGTGTAGACTAGTATAGTCACCAATTTTATAAAAATCCAGATTAATTGAATGTCAAATATTGTTGAGTATCTATTGGTTTAGCCCATTTGTGATCAATTTTGTTATTAGACTCTTATAAGCACTTAAACCTATGTGGATAATGTTGTTTTGGGTTTGTGGGCCTTGTGTATGGATTTTTTATGATGGGTAGGTTAACCCATATTGAAAACACAAGGAGAGGCCCCTATTCCCATCCTATATGTATTGTGGTTGCCCCATAGAGGCCACAAGGATTTGTTGCGCATATAGGGAATGAGGATAGTTTCTCTCCTTTACACACACGCATCATTCACGATTTCTCTTTAAAAAAAGATCGGGCATGACCGCGCTCATATTTGTCCTTTCTAGGTGAATCTATAACTCGATCTCTTGTATATTATATTTGATGCATGCCATAATTTGGGGTTAAATAGATTTAGGAATTTTAACATATTGTTAATTAGTTTGAAACAAAATTCTTTCAATTGGTATCAGAGCCAATTTAATCCTAATTATGGTTGTAAATTTTCTTCTTGTTGAGAATGAGAATTTTGGTCAATTCAAGAACATCTTTTTTTTTTCCTGAAAAATTAATCAAAACCCAAAATTGATTTCGATTCCCGTTGTTTGAAGTTTTAGCAATTTTTCAATGCGTAATTTGCGTGTATTTTTTGTGCAATTTTTTAACCATACAAGAGCATCATTTTATGATTTTGGTTTTCCTTAGGCATTATTATTATTATTATTTTTCTCAATTCTGATTTTGGAATGTGCTCCATGTGCGCAATAAGTAATTTTAGTAATTTTGACGAATCTTAAATGGCTCCAAAGTTCCATGAGAATAGCTGTTGCGTAGTGTTGAAAAAAATGGGTCATAACTATTTTTTTTTTGACTCAAATTATATATATAAAATTGGATAATCTCAGAACTCGCCTTTTGAAATTTTTTTATAAAATTGGGCATGTTATAATTTTTATACTCTCACATGTGATATTCTTTGAGTGCTCAAATAATTTTCTTTTAGTTGTTTTATGCTATATTGAAATTATTGTACTCTTTAGATTGTTATACAATTTAAATTTGTGAGAGTTTGTTTAGATAATTACCAAAATAATTTTTTTTGGGATTATTTTAAGTGTATAATATTGTATATATGTTGAAATTACTGCGCTTTTATAAACTATTGTACAAATTAAATTTTGGGAGTTCATTTGGTATATTTAGAGTTATTTTGACTAATTTTGCTCATACATACTATTTAAATTGTGGATAAATAATTAAATAAATAAAGGAGTAGCTCCTCATGTTCTAAGCACATGATGTCTCATCACAATCATGGAATAAAATTTTGTAATTAATTCTCACATAGCTATGGATACTTTGGTTTGAATATAATTTTTTATGATGCTTGGTAATTATTGAGATTATTTCCACTACGTATAATAGACAAGTGAGAATTATAATTAAATTGATAATTTTAGATATTTTATTTTGTATGATAAAGAGCATTGATATCGATAAATATATTATTTTGATGCCAAGAAATTCATGTTGATTATATGCCCTTTATTGCTATTGAGAAATTTTTTTTTATGGAAGACTTATTTAAATAAGTTGGGGCATATTAACATTTATTTATTTATACATATTTTACTCATCTTTAATTGTTGATGTCAATTTTATTAGTTGAGCTTGTTGAACTCCGTAAATTGTGCAATCTAATATTGGGAGTTATTCTTGAAATAATTTTTTCGTTATAAGAGCATGATAATGTATCATGTGCTGCATATAATTGTTTTAGTATTGGACGTTTGTGCATTGACAATATTAAAGTGTTTTGATTTATATTATTAAGAATTAAAGTACAATTGTATGTGATTAATTTTATTGTATATTGTGCCATTACAAATTTAAATAAATTACTTTCATTGTGGCCATTATGAGAATATTATTTAAAATAATTTTGATTATTGAAAAATATTTAAGGTAATGACAAGTTTATATTAAGTCATTATTATGGCTAAGTTTTATATATCTCGTAAGTTTATTTTGTGAGCCATTTGTGAAAGTTATATAAAGTTCTGGTGATTTGAATCCTATTAAGTTAGCATTCACTTTTGTTGACTCTACACACAAAGATGAGCAATACACTATCTGAGGTTAGTTATAAAACTTATATGGTTATTGGTATATTGTATAATTGCATAAGTGAAGAAATTTGTTCTTAAGGTCTTCTTCTCCCTCTTCATGCCTATTTTTTTAAATATGCAATTATGTATGAGAGTGTGAAAATTATCTGATTGATGTGACATGAAAATTTTGGAACTCTATGAGCAATTTTATCATTAATTATTGTAGTTTTTTATGGTCACATGCTCATCTATTATAAGACTAATATTGTGTTTTGTAAATCTTGTGAGATCTTATCTCTAAGAGTTCCATCCAGAATATTTATAATTGTTTTGAACATTTTGTATAGTTGTGAACTTGCCTTCGCAAGACCAATTACGACAAAGTATTATATTGTTAATAATGTTGTTGTGTTTTCATTGAAAATTATGTTAATAATGCACTTACCCTATCGATTTGTCTTTATTAATTTGATTTTTGATGTTTTGTTGAATGCATTAAATGATTATGCCCTTAAAGTAATCTGGGACCCTTAGGCGGGATTATAATGACATAGCAGCTCAAATTGTTGTGACATATATATTATGTTACTCATTGTCAAGTGTTTTATCGAATTGAATTAAACAACCTTGAATATTTGTATTGTTTTGTGAAACTTGATGAATGAGATAATTGAGCATTCTGTAGCAATCTATTTTTTTTATTTGGATATGTAATTTTGTCAAATGAAAAAAAATTAATAATGTTGAATGGATTGCAATTAATGTTGGGTTGTGTAAGTAATGGACATACCCTTCGGTGTGACATTATTTGACATAATCATTTGTGTGATAGAGAAAATAGCTTAAATTTTATTTTAAAAATCTTGAAAAATATTGCTTGTGCATAAACTATGAAAATGTTGATTCAACTATTTTACTCTATCAAGTGGGAGAGACTTGTATATTGTAATTCGGGACCCTTAGGCGGGATTGCAATGATGCAAGGGCTCTAGTTCAATTAATTGCCCAACTAATTGAACAAGGAAAAACCAATACAATTATGGTTGCTTAAGTATAATAAATGTTTTAATGCATGGTTTTCTCTAACTTTTGTATTTGTCATCACTTTGTTGTTACTTGTTGGGACCTATTGAGGACATTTGTTGAGTCTCCTAAAGTATGTGGTAATATAGTGAACTCCTTATAGTTGTCATGTTGTGTTGATATGCTTTAGTCTTAATAAAACATGTTGAAAGCATAAATAATTTTTCTATTTTGTACCATTGTTTGTGTTGTATTAAATCACTAGCCTGTTGAATTTATTTTGTTATAAGTATTGTCGTAGTAATTTAGGAAATATTATTTTATCGATATGATAGTGATAATTATTTTCGCTTAGTATCTTGAAATGATAAATTTGAATATTTCCTTTTATATTATTCAAATGTCAAAATCCTCAAAGGTTTTTTTTAGTTTTGCTAATTTTCTCAAGAAAAATATTGGGATTAAAATTATTCAAGTATTGTTGTGAAGAAAGCGTTCTTCCAATTATGGTTTAATCATTTTGTGAGGATTTTTTTTAAGTCCAATTTATTGTGTTGATTAGTTCAACTTTAGAATAAAAATAAATAAAAAATGGATAAAAATAAAATTCTTTTGTCGATGATACAAAATTTATGATGAATACATTGAGTTAAACCTATTGTACTTTTGGCGTTCACTTTGAAAAATTTCCTTTCTTCTGGGTTGAAGTAAAAGAATGTGTATATTTAATTCTTATGTATTTATATTTTTATTTTGTAAATTACCTAACAATCAATATCAATTAAAGCTCTTCATTTCTTATAAGAAGAAAATGATTTTGTAACTGTTGTTCTTTTGAAATACTCGTTGAAAATTTTTGAAGCCTGCTATGTATGAAGCCCAATATTAAAGGCAATAAAATGCCTAGGTGTAAGTTAAATTGACTTGATACGAACTGTCAAGTATTATTATTTAATATTAATTTTGATGTTGTTTACATCAATGGGTGTTACCATAAGTAAATGAGAACAAATTTGTTATTAATGTGTTTTGTGATAGTTGTATATTAATGGCCAATATTGCTATTATTGTTAAATGGAAAACAATATTCTATATTAAATTGTTTCTATCATGTGAAAAATCTTGGTGATGTCATTTTATGTCTAAGGCATAAAAACCTTTTAAATCATAATATATTGACAGTTTGTCTCACAAGGCACATATTGTTATAAATTTTAAAATGTGTTTATGTTCTTATTGCACATTAATGTTTACTATAGTGGGAGTTGGAGACTGTCTTTTGGTTATGTCCTCAATAGTAGTTAAGTATAGGCCCCATGTGCTTCCGCTGCTGATAATCTAATGTTGTGCTCAAGTGTGCATGTGCTTATTATTTTTTTGTCATTGTGACACTTGGGTTTTGAGTTAGTTGTTGAAAACTTGTAAGTGATCCCATAATATGTGTAAGACATTTGGGATTTTAAACTCACTCGTATGTTGTCAAATCTTTTAAGTGGTCATTATATATGGTTTTGTGAAGTATAGATTACCTTATTTATGAAAATTATTTTGTGGTTTTGTGTTTGCGATGATAAAGAGGAGTTGACTTGTTGTAAAGTCTCATATGGATACTTGTAATCTCCTCAATTATGAATGCAAAGCTTGTGGTTGATAATGAAGTAATTTGTGAGACTTTGTGGTTGATAAATTTTGTATAGATTTGCTTAATATTGTTTCTATTGTTATGACCATATTTTAGATAACTCTGCAATATTGTGTTTCTCTCTATTTTGGTATTTGTGTCGTTGAAGAGAGATGGTGAGTTTTAGACTCACATTGAGTACTTTATCACAGAGTTGATAGTCCCACTAATAATGATGTTACCATTAGAGTATTTTGAAACTTTTGGACTCTAATGGGATTGTTATTGTTATTTTGCTTTGATATGTTGGATTAGTGAGAAAATGTACATTATAATTATAATTATAATTATTATATTATCTCGAGACTCATTGAAATTATTGTTGCCATATGTTGTTGTTGTACACACTTTTGTGATGATATGACGTATTGTTGGAGACTTTAGTACTCGGTCTCATTTTGTTATACTGAGATATTTTATTTGAGATATTTTGTTGAATCTCAGTAGGCATCCTTGGTAGATGCCAGGGCCATTTTGTAGGGAATTGCACATTGATTACACTTTTGGCATGCAATTTTGTTGTGCTTTCCCTTTGACCCACATACCACATTTTGTTAGGTCATTGAGTTATAAGTATCTTGCATGTATGATATCAGTACTCCTATCGAGTATGATTTTCTGCATTGTTGAGATGTTTGTAATTCTATTTTGGACTGATGGTTGGAAGTGCTTGCTCATAGTTAACATTCTTGTGGCCACGTTAATCTGGAGAGTTATTTTGTTTAAAGCTAAGTGTCTATGCTGTCCAAGTGGGAGATTGATAGATTTTTTAATATGTGTGGACTAGTATAGTCACCAATTTTATAAAAACCCAAATTAATTGAATGTCAAATATTGTTGAGCATCTATTGGTTTAGCCCATTTGTGATCAATTTTGTTATTGGGCTCTTATAAGCACTTAAATCCATGTGGATAATGTTGTTTTGGGTTTGTGGGCCTTGTGTATGGGTTTTTTATGATGGGTAGGTTAACCCATATTGAAAACATAAGGAGAGGCCCCTATTCTCATCCTATATGTATTGTGGTTGCCCCATTAAGGCCACAATGATTTGTTGCGCATATAGGGAATGGGATAGTTTCTCTCTTACACACACGCACTTATATTCGCGATTTCTCTTTAAAGATCGGGCATGACCGCGCTCATATTTGTTCTTTCTAGGTGATTCTATAACTCGATCTCTTGTATATTATATTTGATACATGCCATAATTTGGGGTTAAATAGATTTAGAAATTTTGACATATCGTTAATTAGTTTGAAACAAAATTCTTTTATTTTGTTTACAAATACTCAAAAAGTATTAGTTAAGAAATATTTAACATTTATTTTTAAATATTTTTAATTACTTATAAAGATGAAAATACATGCGATATATTTTCATTAATATTTTAATATTTAATGTATATTTGAATTAACTTATTTTATATTTAAAATAATTTATTTCCAAATTTTTTTAAGAGAACTTTAGTAAACTTTCAAAAAATAAGCAATTATTCCTTCAAAAATAATCTTTTTCAAAACTGCAATTATTTTTAAATTCCACCCTAGCATTTGGAGGGATTATTCCCTTCAATATGCTTCAGAATCGACGGTATATTATATATAATTGATGTTTATATCAAAATTTATTCTTATTTTTTTAATTGATTAAGTGCTAATAATCTTATGTTTTGATATAATAGAAGTACTTAATCTTAATATTTTAAACACTTTAATTGTGAGAAAACTTTTCTTATTTTATTTTGTTTTTATTTTATTTCTTATGAAAATATCACGTTTTATTCTTTCTTTAATGTATCTTTCTTTTTATCGCGAGAGAAAAAAAAAAAAAAAGGGAGATTCAAAAGAAATAAAATATCAGAAGTGTTACAAAAAATAAAATAAAAAATAGAAGAGAGATAGAGACCAAGGCATATATAAAATTGCCAAGACAAAAAAAAAACTTGAAACGATTTATGGAAGGAAAACAAAAGCATAGGAACTTACGAAGGGGTGGCTATGCTGCAACTGCATGATTTGTTCCTGCACACTTGTGGAAAGAGTCAAAGGTTGTTAGATAAGAATAAAGGGGACAAAGAAGCAAAAAATGGAAGGGAAGGAAAAGCTAGAAGCGAAAAAATACAGAAAATCGGCAGGAGACACAAGTAAAACATGGCATCCTTTTGAGGTTGACTTTGTTCTCTGCATGACTGCTTTTAAATAGACAAGCATTTCATTCTTAGTAAAAACAAAAAATGAGACGGGGCGACAGCGAAAGAAGGGGAGGAGAGTTTACTTAGTCTTTTTCCTTCAAGGGGTAAGCTTCCCTCTCTCTGTCTCTGCCTCTCTGGTATACTTGCTATGTATGGTATGCTTACAGCTAATGTGTATCTTGAGTTTACTTGTTTTGGTTGAATGTTTGGGGCTTAATGCAGTGTCTCGCAGCCAAACCAAAGAACACAAACACATAAGATTTGGCTTCCATTCGTTTTGGGCCTTTTGGGTTTTGTTATGTTTGGTTGAATTTTAGTTTATTCGTCTTCCTTATGAGACTTTTTTAATTTTAAGATTTGGGTATTCTTTTGTTTTGGGATGATTACCTCTCATGTATGCTATTTGCAATGTTTGGTTTGTTTAAAAATCTCGGCACATGGGTTTATGTTGGTCCGTGTTTTTTTAAGAGTATTTTCTTTATTTGGGCTAGTTGTTTGCTTGTGAGTTTGATCCATTCTCATAAGGTTTTGGAATAATAAGCATTTCGGCTTAGGTTCAATCATTCGGTTTAGTAGGTTAATTATGTTTTTATATTTTTCTTCTAATTTTTTTTAAAAATTAATTTAATTCTTTCATAATCACATGAATTTGTTAAGTTGTGACAACTTGTTAATATTATACATTTTTTGGAGGTCAACCAAGTTATGATTTGTTGACCAGAAAATCTAATTAAAATTAATTAACTCACAATTATTTTTTAAAGAATTACATAACTTTAACTTCTCATTGCACTTGTAGATACTTAAGCATGAAATTGTTTTCACCAAGCCAAATTGTAGATTTTTGTAATTTAATCTTTAATCTTAATTTTTCCCCTTTAAATTGTAAATTTTTTTTTCATGTTTTATGACTATTTTTTATTTTGCTTGTAAATATTATGGCTTAATATTTTATTATTATTTATTTATTTATTATCCTTGTCTTTTTTATTTTGTGGAGTAAATTAAGTATGCTTTAATTATTTTAATTCATGCAATTGACTTTAGGGTAATTATCTTAACACAGATATATATGGGTATAATAAGATTCATTTTCTATCATTTTCTATGCATAACCAACTCTCAATCTAATTTTGTTTACACATATTAATTTTTTTAAGAAAAATTTATAGGCATTTTTTCTAATTTTTTCCTAATAAATAAAATTGATAACGACTCCTTTAATATATTTTTTTCCAATTTTAGTTGTCAATTCGACGCGATCCCAATCGTTACAACTACATAAGTGTCATTTGCCCAATCCCATGCATCACATAGCTATGTTTATTTAGTGTGAAATTAGTTACAATTGGTTGTGTATAAACTAATTTCAGTTTTGTTAGTTACTTTGATTGTTAGCATAGATCTTTTTGTGTGTGCCCTAAACCCTAAAACTTATTTTCATCCTTAACGTTTGAGTAAAGTTTCAATTTAGTCTCAAAAAAAATTTTATTTCAATTATGTCATAAACTAAATCGTTTGAGTGTCATCCTTTTGTCAAACATTGTTCAAATTACTAATGGAAAGTGTTGAAGAGAAGCCTACGTGACTAATTGAGATCACATGTGAATCACACACGTCCAAATTGAGATTAAATTAAAACTTCTGTCAAACATTAGAGACAAAAATAAGGTTTTAACTATGATTTTATTTAAAATCTTATACATCTCTATCACGACTGTAATAGCGATAGAAATAGCAACTAAATTTAAAAATTAAGGAGTCATTATAGATTTTATTTAAATTAAGAAAAATTAAAAAATTTAAGAAAGAAATTGTTTATGTAACAAGATCGGACTTATGTATAGGGAATGATAAACACTTAATTTCATCAATCTTAAAACGTTTACCTTAATTAATTGTGCTATTTATTAATACCGTTTAAATATTTATTTTACCCTCTATAAAATTAATATGTACAAAAGGGTGAGAAAAATCTAAAAGTTAATATTTACAAAAAAAAATAATGTTTTAAAAATAATTCAATTAATTTTATTGATTGTTTTTTTCAGGAAGAACAAAGAAACTAAATTTAAACACATGATTAAATTTACGAAAGAGGTGAAAAAGGAAAAAAATTACCAAAAAAACTCAATTGACTTTTATATTTTTAAGAGATTAAGTTGGCGCGTATCATCTAAAAATGAACTCCCCCTTCTTTTTAATATTTACTTAAAATTAGTTGACACATTGAATCTTAATTTTGAAATATAATTTAAGGGCAAAAATTTGAATTCAAAATCATGGGTTTAACAAGCGTTCACAGCTTAACTAATCCAAAGTAAAAAAAACTATTTTTAAGAGAATTTTTTTTAAAAAATAAAATAAAATTCATTATTGTGTCAAACCCCATCCTTAGAGATTAATTTTAGCGCAAAAATAATAATTACGTCCTTCAAAATTAACAAGGAATCACAATTTAGTTAAACCCGTTAATTATTAAAGGAGAAGGATAAATGTCACTGTAGGGCCTAAGATATATTAAATTATATCAAATTACATCCTTAGTTTTATGTGCTCTTCTCCTATCCATTTAGCCTCACTTGGACCACCATTCCTCCGGGCTCAGGTTCTCAGATTCCTCCGAGGATTTCTTGGATAGCTAAATCGTTGGCGAAAAATCATTACCTTTTTTACCAACCTTTACTGACGGCAACATTATCTAATTATCTAATGCTAACTATCAATCTCTTTTAAGAAATTGAAATTCTTTCTTTATTGTCCTCCGAAGAAATTAGACATTCAGACTTCTTCAGTCTCATTCAAAAACATATTTTTAACCTCAGAAACATTCGAACCAAGAAATGAGTGTGTATTTCAATTTTCAAGTCACAAATTGAGTGTTCTAATACAATTAGCTATTTAGTAGGAGTCACAAACTCAATATAATTTCATAAAACTTATGTTTGTTTTGGGTTGTCCCGTGAGGAAATGAGTTCTTGTGACCATTATTTATTTGGAGGTCTTTGTCTCAGTGGGGGGCAGAAGATGCCGCCAACTTTCAGTACGGGTAGCGAAGTTCGACCCCAGCAACAATGTAGAACACGTTTAAATATATGGTACAATTATTTCATTTGTTTTTCCTTAATATGTCGTTTCACAAAATTTTATGGACCACTTCATAGTGTGGCACTCTGCAGTGTCTACTCTGTAGTGACACTTGTGGTCGACATAACAATTTTTATCCCCTTTTCCTCTCGTCCACTGCATAGTGTGGCATGATTTTTTGATGCACAATAGTTCGTTATTATTGTGAAGTGAACCATTAGTTTATTGAAAAGATCAGTTTATGAGAGCCATTTAGTGTACCCAATATAGTTGGAAACAAAGGTGAGTAGGTGACCCATCATTTAACAACGCGCCTCCCCCCCCCCCCCCCCGAGAAAAAGTTCATCCTTCATAACCCGGAAAGAAAACTATGGTAGTTTCAGCAACTTCATCATTAGTTGCTCCAACCCCTGATGCCTCCTCCGACTTCCCTCGACGTTCGGCAAATTATCATCCCAGTGTTTGGGGAGATCATTTTATTCAATATGTTTCGAAACCTATGGTAATGTAACTTTATTCTTATTAAGCTTTACATATGCCAAATATACGAATAAAAATGTTTTTTTTTAACATCAGATATAGATACTCATGAGATATCGTATCTGTATGTAAGTGTGGTTGAGTGTTATTGAATATCATATGTCATATTAATATAAATGTATTAGATACAGATATGAGTAAAGTATCGTCTAGGTATCATATTCTAACAGAACTCATGTATGAATATATTTTCAATTATGCACATACGTGATATGATACATCATGATAATATACAGGTTTACATTTATAAGCACAAATTTTTTGTTATGTGTTCTATTATTTGAATACTTAGAATATGACACTCAGTCCACACTTTTATCATATTAACGTAGTTTATTCATTTATCATTGAAATACGATATATTTTGACACTCACACACTCGTATTGACATACGGTATTTATATGAGATGTCGTATAACAAATATTAAAAAAAATATTTTCCTTTAGTTATTAAGCTTATTTCTCCTTATATAGAAACTTAACCCATTCAAACCAATAAGAATTGAACATAGACTTATCTCTCAAGGGAAAAAAAATTAGGTACAATGTCTATAATGGAGATAATCATATCTAGAGTCACGCATATTTTGTATATGTAACCACCCAGAATGCTGCATCTCATGCATGCACTAATTGTCTCTTGAAGAACTTTGACTTTATAATCTACTTTTTCATTTTCTCCATTGCCATAAAGCTTTACAAATAATACTAACAGAAAAAAAAGAAAAAAAGTTTAACGTGCAGGAAGTGAATGAAGAAACGGACGAGCAGATTATAATACTAAAAGAAAAAGTGAGAAAGATGCTTGTCCCTGTGAATGAGAAGGCCTTATTAAGGCCCTTGACAGTAGCTAACTTGATTGATTCAATCCAACGTTTGGGATTGTCCTATCATTTTGAACGTGAGATTGAAGAAGCGTTGCAACATATTTACAATAATTACGTTGAAAATAGTATAATAACTCTCAATGAAGACCTTTATTCTCTTACCCTTCTCTTTAGGATACTGAGGCAACAAGGATATCACATTTCGCCTGGTATGCCCCACTCCATCTGTTCCTTTTTTTTTCCCGGTATAATGCTTCTATTACCTTCTAATCACAAGTCTTAGGAAAATATAATACGCAAGCAAACACATGAACTCAACAGAAAATGAGAAAATAGATTCGGATATTATAATACGCAAGCAAACACATCTGAAAAGCCGATAGTTTCAGATTGCCGAGACATAATTATTGCATAAACTATCTTATAAATCTTGTGGTTGGTGAATAAATCCCAGATGTCTTTAACAAGTTCAAGGATGAGCAAATTGGGAATTTCAAAATTGAAAGTCGTACTGACAATGTTGAGGCATGTAATGTTACCAATAACATTATTCATGCTTTAAAAACCGTGAAATAGCCGCACATCTCAGGATTCATGGAGAGAACATATTAGATGAAGCCGCACATCTCAGGATTCATGGAGAGAACATATTAGATGAAGCTTTCACTTGTACTCATCTTGAGTTCATGTCCACCCAATTGAGTCCTTCTCTTGCTGCAAAAGTTAATCATAGCTTAAAGCGGCCACTCCGCAAGAACTTGCCTAGGCTAGTGGCAAGGCAATACATCTCTGCTTACGAGGAAGAGCCTTCCCATGATGAAACTCTGCTATTATTTGCCAAATTAGATTTTAATATGCTCCAAAAACAACATCAGAAGGAACTTGGCAACATTTCAAAGTAAGTTCTTCAACACATCACCTTAATAGATAATTAGAAAGCGTTAATTTCTTTTACATGCAATTCACTCATATCTTGGATATTGAACTTGGCCGTCTTTGATGAATTAGGTGGTGGAAAGATTTGGATTTTGAAAGAAAACTGCCTTTTGCGCGCAATAGAATAGTGGAAGCTTACTTTTGGATATTGGGAGTGTATTTTGAGCCCCACTACTCTCTTGGTAGAAGGCTAATGACCAAAGTGATATCCATGACAGCAATAATTGATGATATATATGATGTTTATGGAACACTTGAAGAGCTACAGCTTTTCACTGAAGCAATAGAAAGGTTTGAGGTTTAAATGGCGAAATGTTTTCACTTTTTTTATTTGCTAATTGAATTATAGATCTTGAGAGAAATCTATTAACCTTATGATGACCTGTTAGATAATTAATGGACATTTTAGGTGGGATATCAGCTGCATGGATTTTCTGCCAGAATACATGAAATTTTGCTACCAAGCACTCTTGGATGTTTATGAAGAAATTGAGCAAGAGATGGCCAAGGAAGGAAGAGAATTCTGTGTAATCTATGCCAAAAATGAAGTAAATCTCTGCCTCTATATATCTGCAACTTTCCAACTAGTTTCTTCATTTGTACAGGATCTAACTTGGAACCAGGAGGTGTAAGACATGGTGGAGATATATCTAACTTTACTTTACTTTTGTGAATTATTGTGATGCGGACACCAGATGAAAAGACTGGTCCAAGCCTACTTTGCTGAGGCCAAATGGTTCAATAGCAATTATACACCGACAATGGAAGAGAACATGGGTGTTGCACTGGTGTCTTGTGCTTACCCTATGCTCGTGGCCATAGCCTTCATCGGGAACGGAAGTATTGCTACGGAAAAGGCCTTCCAATGGTTGACCAATGACCCTAAAATTGTTCATGCTTCAGCAATTATTGCCAGACTCATGGATGACGTTGTTTGTAACGAGGTAATTAAGCACAAGAATCAAATTTCCAACTTTATTGTTTTATATTTTAGAGTAAACTCTCATTTTAAACTTTAAAAATTTCTGAAATATATCAATTGGTGGTCTGCAAAAGATTATTATATTATTTTAGCCTTCAAATGAAAATTTTTTAACATCAAAATATATAATTCAAAAGTTACTATTTATTGAGATCAAATTAATATTTAATGTCATTTAATGAATTTTTTAACATTAAAAAAAGTTACTGTTTATTGGAATCAATTAATGTCATTTAATTTCGTAAAAAAAAAATTGATGTTATTTAATGACAAAACAATTATCATTTGAGAACCAATTAACGTCATCAATATAACTTTCTATTACCAAATTGACGATTTACTCTATATTCTAAATTAGATGTTTGACTTTTCATTCCTTTATTTTGATTAGTTTGAGCAGGAGAGAGGGCATGTTGTCTCTTCTATTGAGTGCTACATGAAGCAACATGGTGTCACAAAACAATATACCGTCGATGAATTTTATAGACAAGTGACAAGTGCTTGGAAGGACATCAATGAGGAATGCCTTGAGCCTACCGAAGTGCCAAAGCCTCTCCTTGAGCGAATCCTCAACTTGTCACGAGTAATTGATGTGCTTTACAAAGATGGAGATGGCTATACTCACTCCAAAGGATCAACTAAGAACAACATTGCAGCTCTACTCTTGAATCCATGCCCAGTATGAGAATAAAGGCTTCGTTTCTTCAACTGTCTCGTATAATATTGAAATATATTTTAATGACTTGAACAAATTGGAATCACGCAATCTAACTTTTGTTGCCACAAGAGAACTGAAAGCATTCTTAGCATGTAAAATATTTGTAAACCTAGTTTGGTTGAGTTCTCTTTAAATTAATTACGTATATATATTTTCATGTATTCGATAATGAAATTACATGTCTATGTGAATCATTAGCTTTCCATCCCTTGAAATTTACTGTGGCCCATATGATTGGTTATGTAGTACAACAACAAAGGATTTATTTCATCAGACAACAAATTAAGTTGCTTTGGTCATTCGCAGCACCATTTTGATTTAAGTATTTGTTATTACTGCAGATACTACGCAAATGCGAAATAGTGCTATTGAATTTGAAACTAATCATCACTCAAGTGCTACCTTAATTTCAAGTTGTTTGATATTTGAGAAAATTTTACAGTATTCATCTTTTTTTTCAGGATATTGGTTAATTCTCAAACATTTTATTAATTATTGATTATTCTAAAACATCTATATTTATAATTTATAATCTATAATCTATCTATAATTTATAATCTATAATCTATCTTTAATTTATAATTTATAATTATATTTACTTACAAAGAATAATCATTTTTTAAAAAGTCTTGTTAACTGTCATATCTTCTTATAAATTCTATTTTTTTAAAAAGTGACAATCTTTCTATTTATAGAAACTTTTTATTCATTTCAAATCAAAAAATAAAAAATAAAAGTTAATTCAAGAATCTATTTCATTCATTACTGCTTTTTCAATCCAACATCATTTTATCTTTATTTTGGATTTTAAATTTAAAATTTGGATCAAGTCTCTTTATATATGTCATAAATTCTTTTTCATCATCTATCTACCTAACTTATTTTAGAGTTTTTTTTTTTCCAAAGCTAGAACCCACTAACATTTTAGTAACATTTTACTATCATTTTGTAATGGATGAGGATATTTTCTTGTCCACCAAAATAAGAAAGGATGTTGTTTTCTAAAAAGAAAAAAGAAAATGAAGAGAGAAACAGGATTCTCTCCCTTCCATCCCACCCTCTAACCTCCACTTTTTTTTTTTTTGGTTTTAAGCAAAACAGGACCCTCTCTTGTTTTTACAGGAGACTATCGTGATCCTTTTGTAATTTATATATATTTTTTATTTTAAAATTTAGGTTTCAGATCAAAATCTCATCTCTTCGTTTTACATTCAGATTAGATTCCTAATTTCAAAGTTAGAAATTTCTTTAGCATTCAGAGTACATAAGTCTTCCTCTCGTTTCCTCTTCTTCCCATTTTCTCTTCCTCTTTTTCAATCTCTGATTCACTCTCTACTTTCTGAGTCATTTTCTCTCTCATTTGCATCAAATCGTCGATCGGAACATGACGGTCACAGTTAAACTAGAACGGTACTCCAAGCTGGAATCATGTAGAAGGTATAATATATCTAGCTCTTCGGGAAAGGGAAGCGACCTATGTTCAGTGATGAGAAAGCCATCAAGGTCACCTTGGTACAACCCGGATCATCAAATTTGGTGGAGAAAGCCGTCGAGGTCCCCTTTTGGAACTTGCAAGTGGCTGAGATCTATTTGATCTGAGCATGGGAAATTTCTTATCTTCAAATTTTTACCTGTTTATTATCTGTGTATTTTCTGCAGCTGAAAATACACAGATATTCTGTGCATTTGTGCAACGATGATACTTCCTTTGTGCAACTTGCTACTGATATTTGAGCAGAGATGGACATAAGGTTCCACTTTCAAATTCTTCTGTCTCAATTTCGTTCATGTTCTGTGATTTGCATCGACATCATTTATTTCCTTTCTCTTTTATTTTTCTCTTTATTTTTTGCATATTAAATTGATCAAGTTTGAGTCTTGATATTACGGTGGCATAGAGTAAAAGGTGTAGTGGGTTTAAGAGTATCTGAATAAAGGTAACCATTTCCATTTCACAGTGGTTGGGCTCCTTGTATGGTGGCCGCCCTGAATCATTGAATCAAAAGGTATTTTTCTCTTTTATTTCCTTTTACTATTGTTGCTCCTATGCTTCATTTTTGAGTAGTGTATATTATTTTTGCACTTAAAAAAGGTATTGTTTATTATCTCTGGGTTTATTAATTGCAAGAACTGGATTTGCTGGATTGAACCAACAAATTTGATCAAATGGTACGTACACCAGCAGAATGAAAATAAAAAATAAAAACAAAAACAATTAGTGTCTATTCCACAAACAATTTCCAAGGAGAATGATGTCAAGTTTCAAATTGCAGTACATATATCGAATTTTTACTGTGATATTATTGGCTATGCTTTTGATCTCCAATATGGTGCTCATTATAAGATTAGTTTTGTCTAAGATGAGAATGTCTGTGAACTGCATCTTTCTTTTGATCAGATGTTGCTCCATGATTTTTTTTTTTTAATGCAAAGATACATGAAAAGTTCTTCCAACCAAGTTTTTTGATAAGGCCTTAGTTGAAGTCTTTGATGCTTCTTTCTCATATCCCATCTTCTATGGCTCTACTCCAAAGTCTTCCTTGTTCCCTTGAAACCTACAAATTCACATTAACTTATGAATTTTAAATTAAGGCATCAAAGTGAATCAATTAACTTCATGAACTAACCATAAACAAGGTAGAAATTACCTATAATCAAGTAACAAAAAGTTACATGAAATTAAGCACAATTTCTAATAAACTACACAGAATATTAGACTTAGCATTCACATTTTTATTCAATTGAGGTTAAAATAACTTTGTAGAGTTATCATCTCCATTCTTTTGCGTTTGTCATTTATTTACTAAGACAATAATAAGCAAACATCATTATTCTTCATATCAAAGTTCACACTGATTATTTATAGCTGAACACTTAACCACAAGCCAAACCCATTATTATTATTTATTTGTTATTATCTTTATAACTTTTGGTGCTATGCTTTGAGAACATGACCATCAACATCTTCAGTAACATTGTTTAAGATGTCCAAGAAGCCATATGGAGTTTTAAAATCCTAATTGACGACATTCTCAAATTCAACAGTCCATTTAGCAACAGCACCGCCATTCTTATCAAATTAATTCTTATCAATCACTTGTAAGTTGAGCTTGAAGATCTTGTACTGCTTACTGACGTCTCCATTGAAGAGGTTGTTATGTGATTAATTTGATTTGTTCATCAATGGCTTCAATATTCTCCTTAGATGTTGTTACCTTACCATCTGTTGTTTCACAAGCAAATAAGATCAATAACAAATAATGTATAAGAATCAGACAAAAAATAATTAATTGACCCTTTTTGTTTACATATTAATTTAATTAGAAGCTTAATTACCTACGGTATAAGTAAACTGTCTAACCGAACCAATGCTATGCCAGTCACCTTGAAGCAGCTTGATTTCATGCACTCTTTCGGTAAGGTTTTGAACCTGGTTGATGTGCTTTGAGAAGAGGTTGAAGAACTTAGCAGTAGGTGCTTGGATCCCAAGTTCAGTACTTAGTTTACCGGTTAGAGCCATGTCTCAAGAAAGAAACAGATAATACGAAACAAGAAACGTAACAAACAAGAGTGAGAGATGGTGAGGGTATGCAGCCTTGTTACAATTCTTTGGTTATAATAGGAATTAATTTATTGTTACTGTGGCAAAAATGGTGGTTGAGTGAGATCATTGTCGTGTTGCAGAATGTCTTGAAGCAGGAAGAATGGGAATGGCGTATGGGCAAAAAGAGTGGGAGACTTGGGGAGCAAGGGCAAGGAGTGTAAGATTGAAAAGAAAGTGGTTGAAAGGAAAAAGAGATAAAAAAAAAAAAAAAAGGATGGACGAGGATTGTCAATGTCATGTCAGGAAATTATTATTTTTTCATTAGATTAATTTTTTTATAAAAACAAAGATGAGAAGTGGAAAGTTCTTGTACAATATTTTTTTTTAACTTTTAAGAAAAACAATGATTGTGATGTTATTTTCTATTATTTCTTAAAATTTAGATTTTTTTCTTTAGATAAAATTAGGTATTCACAATATATCCCTGCCTTAAAAGAGTTTATTTCAGATATTTCCACTCCAAAAATAACTAAAACCAACATTCGCACACAAGGGCAAGTTACATCAATTAAATATAACTGTGAAAAATATCTATTACAAATGACGGATTGTAATTGGGATAAATATATATAAAAAAATCTTAAACTCAAAAAAATGCTCATTTACTATAATGATATGAAAAAAATTAGCGAGTGTTTCAAATTAAAGTTTAAAAGGTTAATGATCCATGGATATTGTCACTTCACATTTGTGTACTGAAACAAAGTTCATTAATCAAAGAGAAATTTTAAAGTGTTTCTGAATTAAGGAAAATTTTTATTTTATATTATTAAATGTATAGCATCAATTTTGTATGTCATTATTGTCTTATTTAAATTATATTTTTAATATTATAACTAATGTAGCGTGCATTCAATAATGCAAAACAATATATTTCTTTTAATCCAAGAGTACCTAAACCCTTATATATAATTCAAAAATAAGTTGAGGGTATGATGAATAAGGTATTGGGAAATTCTCATTCATATTGGCATTCGTTAACTAGATAATAGATGAGTATGTAGATTCTACACAATCTCTGATTTTGGAAAGCAAATAATTTCTTTCTTGTATGCATTAAACAAATATATAGTTTAAACTTTGATTTTTTTTTATATATAATATGAATTTATTCATTTACATTTTTAGTTTTATTAAAGTCAAAATTGGAATAAAAACTTAAAGTCATCGAAATGATTTTTTTGATTTGATATCAGAAATTATAATTTTAATTCCATATCAGAAGTGAAGATTTCAAGTATGTCAGAAATAGTAATTTCGTTTTATATCGAAATGATGATTTCGATTTGATGTCAAATAGTTTGTACCATTAATATAAAGCATTTCACTTTATATGATATAAACAATTATATGACTTAATGAATGACTTCTTTTAACCATCTTCTGCGCTTTTATTTTTAAATAGTCAAACATTGTTTATTTTTTTATATATATAATATGAATTTATTCATGTACATTTTCTAACTTTATTAGCGGCGAAATTATAATAAAGACTTGAAGTAATCGAAATGATACTTTCGATTTGATATCAGAAATAGTACTTTCGATTCCATATCAAAAGTGAAGATTTCGAGTATGTTAAAAAAAGTAATTTTGATTTTATATTGAAATGATGATTTCGATTTGATGACAAATAGTTTGTGTCATTGATATAAACCATTTCATTTTGTATGATGTAAATAATTGTATGACTTAATGAATGCCCATCTTTTGACAATCCTCTAAGTTTTTTTTTTTAAAAAATAGTCAAGTATTATTTGATTTTTTTATATAATATAAATTTGTTCATGTACATTATCTAACTTTATTAGAGTCAAAATTGTAATAAAAACTTGAAGTCATCGAAATGATACTTTCGATTTGATATCAGAAATAGTACTTTCGATTCCATATCAAAAGTGAAGATTTCGAGTATGTTAGAAAAAGTAATTTTAATTTTATATTGAAATGATGATTTCGATTTGATGACTTGAAGTAATCGAAATGATACTTTCGATTTGATATCAGAAATAGTACTTTCGATTCCATATCAAAAGTGAAGATTTCGAGTATGTTAGAAAAAATAATTTTGATTTTATATTGAAATGATGATTTCGATTTGATGACAAATAGTTTGTGTCATTGATATAAACCATTTCACTTTGTATGATGTAAACAATTGTATGACTTAATGAATGCCCATCTTTTGACAATCCTCTAAGTTTTTTTTAAAAAAATAGTCAAGTATTATTTGATTTTTTTATATAATATGAATTTGTTCATGTACATTATCTAACTTTATAAGAGTCAAAATTGTAATAAAAACTTGAAGTCATCGAAATGATAGTTTCAATTTGATATCAGAAATGGAACTTTCGATTCTATATCAAAAGTAATAACTTCGAGTATGTCAGAAATAGTAATTTTGAATTTATATCAAAATGATGATTTCAATTTGATGTCAAATAGTTTGTGTCATTGATATAAAATATTTCACATTATATGATGTAAACAATTATATGACTTAATGAATGCCCTTCTTTTGACCATCTTCTGAGTTTTTTTTTTAAACAGTTAAGCATTGTTTGATTTTTTTTATATAATGTGAATTTATTCATGTACATTCTCTAGTTTTATTAGAGTCGAAATTATAATAAAGACTTGAAATCATCAAAATGATAGTTTCAATTTGCTATCAAAAATAGAACTTTCAATTCCATATTAGAAGTGATGACTTCGAGTATGTCAAAAATAGTAATTTCGATTTTGATATTGAAATTATGATTTCAATTTGATGTCAAATAGTATGTGTCATTGATATAAAGCATTTCACTTTATAGGATGTAAACAATTATATGACCTAATGAATGACCTTCTTTTGACCATCTTTTGAGTTTTTTTTTTAAAAATAGTCAAACATTGTTTGATTATTTTTATATATAATATTAATCTGTTCATGTACATTCTCTAGTTTTATTATAGACAAAATTGTAATAAAGACTTGAAATCATCGAAATGATACTCTCGATTTGATATCAGAAATGGTATTTTTGATTCCATATCAGAAGTGAACACTTTGAGTATGTCAGAAATAGTAATTTTGATTTTATATCGAAATGATGATTTCGATTTGATGTTAAATAGTTTATGCCATTGATATAAAGCATTTCACTTTGTATGACATAAACAATTATATGACTTAATAAATGCTCATCTTTTGACCATCCTTTGAGTTTTTTTTTTTAAAAACAGTCAAGCATTGTTTGATTTTTTTATATATAATATGAATTTGTTCATGTACATTCTCTAACTTTATTAGAGTCAAAATTATAATAAAAACTTGAAGTCATCGAAATGATAATTTTAATTTGATATCAAAAATTGAACTTTCGATTCCATATTAGAAGTGATGACTTTGAGTATGTCAAAAATAGTAATTTCGATTTTATATCGAAATGATGATTTAATTTTGATGTCAAACAGTCTATGTCATTGATATAAAACATTTCACTTTATATGATGTAAACAATTATATGACGTAATGAATGCCCTTTTTTTTACCATCTTCTGAGTTTAAAAAAAAAATAGTCAAGCATTATTTTATTTTTTTGTATATAATATGAATTTGTTCATGTACATTCTCTAGCTTTATTAGAGTCAAAATTGTAATAAAGACTTGAAATCATCAAAATGATAGTTTCAATTTGCTATCAGAAAAGGAACTTTCAATTCCATATCAGAAGTGATGAGTTCAAGTATGTCAAAAATAGTAATTTTGATTTTATATCGAAATGATAATTTCGATTTGTTGTCAAATAGTTTGTGCCATTGATATAAAACATTTCACTTTATATGATGTAAATAATTATATGACTTGATGAATGACTTTCTTTTGACCATCTTTTGAGTTTTTTTTTAAACAGTCAAGCATTGTTTGATTTTTTTTATATAATATGAATTTATTCATGCACATTCTTTAGCTTTATTAGAGTCAAAATTGTAATAAAGATTTGAAATCATCGAAATGATAATTTTGATTTAATATCATAATTAGATCTTTTAATTCCATATCAAAAGTGAATACTTCGAGTAGGTCATAAATAGTAATTTCAATTTTATATCAAACTAATAATTTCGATTTAATGTCAGCAAGTTTGTGCCATTGATATAATACATTTCACTTTATATGATGTAAACAATTATATGACTTAATGAATGACCTTCTTTTAACCATCTTCTGAGTTTTTTTTTTAAAACAGTTAAGTATTGTTTGATTTTTTTTTTATATAATATAAATTTGTTCATGTACATTTTCTAGTTTTTTTAGCATCGAAATTGTAATAAAGATTTGAAATCATCGAAATGATACTTTTGATTTGATATGAGATGTACATGGTGTCATAATAACTATAATTTTAAAATAATCTTAATTATTTAAAAACCAAAACACAAACAAAGTAAATTAAATGTCACTTGTGCATCGCACGGTCTCCTACTAGTATATGGTACATTTGATGATTTACAACTTTTCTCTGAAGCAGTTGAAAGGTTTGAAGTTTAAACTAAACACAATGTTTTCACCTCTTTTAATTCCTAATTGAATTAGAAATCTAGAGAGAAATCTGTTAACTTTATTATTATTATTATTATTATTATTATTATTATGAGATATCCTCACAAATTAAGCCTATTTGAATCACCCGTTAGACTAATCTATTAACTTTACTAATTTTTCGACAATTAATGTACATATTACATGGGATATTAGCTGCGTGGATCTTCTGCATGAAGCTTTATTATCAATAACTCTTAGATCTTTATGAAGAAATTGAGCAAGAGAGATGATAAAAGAAAGAAGAGCGTTCTATGAAATCTATGCCAAAAGTGAAGTAAATTTCTGACTCTATCTGCCTCTGCATATTTTTCATGTTTTCTTCATTTGGACAGTATCTATAGGAACTCGGAAGTCACACGTTGTTGTGATATGTTGCAATGGTATCTTCTGGTCACCGTATGCTCACAGCCACATCCTTCACCGGGATGGGATGTAATGGTATCTTCATCGCTTATTTACTGGCTCATGGATGACGTTGTTTCCAACGAGGTAATTAAGCACAATAATCAATTTCCTACTTAACTGTTTTATATGTTATGTTTCATTGTTTCATCCCTTTATTTTCATTAGCTTGAGCAGAAGAGAGGCCAAGTTGCCTCTGCTATTAAGTGCTACACGAAGAAACACATTGCAACAAGACAACATGGTACAGCTGGCCTGGCACAATCTGTTAGAGAAGTTAGTTATTGATTAAAGGCAACTTGGTTGTTTGTTAACAATTAGTTATACAGTTATAGCTAACTGTCAGATCTCAAACTTCAGGTTGTGTGTGTATATATAAATAGAATAATTTTAAATTTTCCTAACTCATCTTCTTAATTACTAAATGAAGAAAGTGTTAAATACTTTTTATGTTCTTAAGATATTGACTACATTTAATTTTTCATTTAATACTTTCTTTGTTAAGTAATAAGAGGATTATTAAGATAATACTTTTGAGGATATAACAAAACTCATATAAATACCTTTCAACATCAAAGTAATTCAATCAATCAATAGTACATCAAGATCTTCAATAACTCTCGATTCTCTCTCTCACTAAGATTTCAATTCTCTCTCATTCCTCACCTTTTGGCTTTCTCTTTGTTCATTCTACACCGTTGATGAACTTCATAGAGAAGTGATAAGTGCTTAGAAAGATATAAATGAGGAATGCCTTGACCCTACCAAAGTGCCAAAGCCTCTCCTTATATATGTTAGTTGTAACATGCTACCTAATACCACAGAAACAACGGTAAAATGTCACTTTAGTTTCTTTATCTTACTTCTTATATCTTAAATTGCCGAATTTCTTAGTTAATTAAGAACTGAAGAGTTAGAAGGTGTTTATGTAAGAAGTTATTTAATTAATAAGTTAGAGAGACTTATAAGAGAAGTCATTACTAACTTAATGAGTAAATTAAAAAAAATATAAAAATTAGAAAGAAGAGTTGATGGGAGGTATAGAGAGAGAGAAAGAAAAGAAACAAGAAGGGAGAGAGAAAGAAGCAGAACCGCGCGAGGAAAGGGAAAGAACTTTGGCCACTTGCAGACTTAGCATTTTCAAGCATGAATCATCTCATATACTATAATAAGTAAGCTTACCATATTTACGTTGTTTCGCGAAAAAAGTGGATGTTACATTAGTTCTCAACCTGTCACGAGTAATAGATGTGCTTTCAGTAGCCTGATTAATATTGTTTGTTATATATGATTTGAAGGTACAATAATTCACTCTAATTTAATCTTTTTCCCACTGTTCCTTTTTAATGTTAGTTAAATGCTCTTGTTCTGTGTATGCTTCTTCCTTGTCAACCAAACTAAATGGTTTATTATGTCATAAAGTTATTATAGTATGTATGAGCTTTATTGTGAGATCAAGTATTATTTCTGAAGAGACTAAAGGGACTACTATGAGGTTTAAAGTAAAGCAAATATATGGGAAATTATAAAAGAAATTGGAAGAAATTAAATGAAGATAAGCTCTAAAGCATGAGTACTCCTCCCATGGAGGAGTATCAGTATCGAGTACGTATTGGGTACGGATACGGGTCGGGTATGCGTATTGGGTACATACCAGTTATGTACCCATTTTTTTTTTTTTTGAATTTAGAGCTTGGGTATGGTTCCGGTTCGGCTGAGTACGGCTCCGGTGCAGCTTGGGTACGGCATCACTTGCCGTTCTGCATGACATCTCCCGTTTTTTGGTTGTTTCCCTGCATAGAGCCTTCACTACAAAAAATACGATAAATTGCAGCAGTTTTTTTGTGAGGGTTATCAAACTCCACAAATTAACATATATTGCGAGAGTTTTTTTTACCTTTTAGTAAAGGTTATTAAGCCCCACAAATTAAAAAAGACTGAATTTTATATTCCCTCTAATTTTTTTTGCCCTCCCTCTCACTCACCCTCTAATTTTTCTGCCTCCCTCTCACTCCCTTTCTCCCTCTCGCTCTCCCTCTCATCAGCAAGATCTGGTGCGGAGGCACCACCATGAACCCAGATCCTCTTGCACTGTTGCCATTGTCAGGTATGATTCACTCTCTGTTCCTCTCACTCTCACTATTTCACTCTCTGTTCCTCTCCCTCGCTATATCTCGCTCTCTCTCTTTCTCTCTGTTTGGAGCGGTGTGAAACCACACAGTGAGTGCGAGAACGGTCCACTGAATGTGACCAGAATAGTGACCACAATTTGATTGGAGATTCACCGATATCCATTCTTGGAGGTTCCCTGAGAAGAAGGGACCTAGAGATAGTTCAGATTAAAGCTGGGCTCGACGTGGGGTTGTGGCATACCTAGAGATTCACTGTGGCAAATGTTGCATTCACTGGCCACTCACTGCACCCGATTTGTGCATTATGGCTTGGTACATAGTTGTCAGCCTCTGTAGATTTATCACCAAAATAGTCGTTCTGGTCATATACTATAACTGATGCTTGATGGTTGTTTGGAAATTGCTCACAGTTTCACCTATTGAGTTAGATTAATATAGATTAATAGTCGTTCTAGTCATATGCTATAACCGATGCTTGATGGTTGCTTGGAAATTGCCTAAAATCTGATTGCAAAACCATATAACAAGAATCATGGTAATGAGCAAAACCATAGACGTGAATCCAATTAATGTTTATAAAGCTACTTTTTGCTTATAGTTGTCAATTTGATAGAAATTTTTTAATTAGACTTGGGCTCACCTTTTGGTAGTGTTACTTTCATTGTTAAGTAAAATGAGTGTGTGTGCGCGCTGACTGATGTTGAAATTCCATTTGCGATTGACTGTAATATTTTTTTTTTGGGGTAAAGACTGTAATGTTTTAGAAAATAAGTTCTCTATCATTTACTGCTGAATCTTGTTGGACTAGTTACAATATTACTTGGAATAGGACCACAATGTTGTATATATAGCACATAGCTCAGGATGATAGGGATGCACTTGTAAATAAGTTACATAGCTATGAATCAGCAAAAGGGATAATGGCATAAGGATGATAGGGATGCTTCATTTGTAACACTGGGCATAAAGGCTATGAATTAGTAAAAGACCATTGAAGCTCTAGAGGCTGAGAAGGAATCTCTTGTCAAATCCAACAAGGCCATTAGAAAGACCTTGTGGGATTGGAAACAACAACTTTTTGTTGAAGCCTCAACTAATTCTACGTTGGTCTCTCTGGCAAGGCTCAAAGCCATCTATGGCGAAGCCTATTATAGAGATCTTAATTGATGTTACTGTTGTACAAATGGGTCTCGAGCAACTGTAGTTTTAAACTTGTCTAGGTTTTGAAGTTTCAATTTTTAATCTAATTTAAGCTTATTTTAGTTGGTTGCTTGATGTTAATTGAATGAATGAAGCTTATGGGTCTTACTTGACTTGCAGGTTTGGGAGGATTGTTAATGAATTGGCAAGTATACGAAATCGTACAAGTAATAAAGAGTGAATAAGGTTGTCGATCCCACGAGGATTGTGTGTCAATTACCAACATAAACTAAGAAATCACTAATTGAACCAATGAATAACATGTATTTGAGTCAAGAGTTGCAGTAGAACTCAGGATTGAAGTAAGTAAAATCAATGATGAATTATAAATCTTGCTGGAAGTGTGAAATGAATTATCCTAAAATCAAACAACACAAATTGATATTTTTAGAATAAAATCGGTTAGAGTTCAGAATCCTCTTAGCTCTCCTCTTATGCCTTAATTCTGTTCTGAATTCAATTTAAACTCAAGCAATTGACATTCAAATTCACAAATTCAGATTATCCCCAATTCCTTGGCAAATAATCCCTTTAGTCTTAACTAAGAACCCTAATCCCTTAGGTGCTCTCAATTCAAACCAAGCAATAAGCATAAGAATTCATACAAATGCATAAATTCCATATCCTATTCCTAAGATCATGCAATTCATGGTAAATTTCTTCAGATCTAACCAAATGTCAATTTTTCAATTGAACAATCAAGTCACAAGAACAATTCCAATGATGGCCAGTCAAGGAAAGCATTAAGAGTAGAAGAATTTACTTAACTACTATGAATCATCATTGGATTCAAGATCAGAACAAGTACACAAGATTTGAACTAAAATTCATCCTACTCTAACCTGTAGAGTTTAGTTACAAATGATCAAATTGAGAAAAGTAGAAGAAGAAGAAGAGAAATTGGATGAGGATTGCATTGGATCTTCAAATCTTCTTTCCAAAAGCACTTGAACACCAATAGATCCTAAGACTCTATGAGAATCCTCCAATTTGTGCTCAGAAAAATTAGCTAAATCTTTTTGAAAATGAGCTGAACGTCATATTTAAAAGTATCAGAAATAACCGTTTGCGCTCAGCATGAGAAATCCACGCTGAGCGCAAATAGGTCAGAAATGAAAATTCTCTATTTGCGCTGAGCATGCGAAATCTGCGCTGAGCACGTGAAAGTCAGAATCGAAATCATCCTTTTGCGTTGAGCATGGAAAATCCGCGCTGAGCATGTGAAAGTCAGAATCAAAATCTTCCTTTTGCGCTAAGCATGGAGAATCTGCGCTGAGCATGAACTTGATAGTCTTGAATTCCTATAAAGGATGGTTTTCCAAAGTTAATCAAATCCAAGAAAATTACCATAAGTAAGAACAATTGATGTGAGATTTATTTACACCAATCCTATATCTAAAATCAACAACTTCTTATTAAAAATTCACATAACCACAACCCTTTTTAACCTATAAATCTACATACTATGCAGATTCATCAAGGATCCATTGACGCAACAGCTATTTTGGATTTTGTTGATTCAGGTCATGATTTGATAAGTGCAACTGATAACAATGCATCTGACTTAATCTGATAGATCGCTATGACTTTGATGAGGTGCTTACAATGAAATTGATTAGCTGAATTGATTGTCGTACATTCGCTACTTTTTATTTCTTTCTCCTATGGCTAAGTTTCCTTCGACTGAGGTTGATGTTTCCCAGTTATAATGTGTTTAGCTGCTATTATTTGTATGTTATTTTGGGCACTCATGTCTTTTACCCTTTATTTTTGAATTTTTATTTTTATCTAGGATCCTGCAGCTATGGTTGTAGTCTTGTAGATCATTATGGATATGCAGTCTCTACTAGCCAAGGGGGATCAAACATTGATTGCTAGTGATGATTTTATCAAGTCGAATGTGATTTTGGGAAGCGAAAAAGTTGAGGCAAGTGCATTGTTAACTTACTAATTAATTAACTTCATTATGTTAGAATAAATTTCAAGGCATTAACATTACTTTTTCATCAATACAGTTTGCGCCATGTTATTGGATTGTCCTTGGTCGCGTAGGGCATGAGCACAATTGGAGAGTTGGAGTTATTGGGCAAACTGGGAGTTAGTTTGTGTTTCAGCAGGTAGTCAACAACCCCTCCATATCCCTTCTTGATAACTGGAACATAACACTATAGGAAGGTACAAAGCTTCCCCTTCTGTCAACCGAGATTCCAATTTTCAAAACAACACCATCTAATCAATTATAGAAGATGCAAATTGTAGGATTGAATTGTACCTACAATTAATCCCAGGAAATTAGGTGCATTTTAGATGAATCCCACAAATTAATATATCATGATATCATTTGTTAATAAGCTTGCAGCTAAATTTACACAAGTTTAGATTTTTAGGTCTTAGATGTGATGTTAATACAATCATTTATCATGTTATATTTTCCCCTCCAATATACCCCCCACCCAAAAAAAAAAAGAAAGAAAAGAAAAGTGATACCATCTTACATTGAACCCGTGAAGGTGAGTGAAGCAACGCCTAAGAACATGAAAAAGTAATAAGATAGTAAGATGAATTTTTTTTGGGTCAAAAGAAAACATGAAATTAAGGATGAGATTGAAGCATAATTGGCCCAATACATAGGAGATAGAGAACACCAAGCCCAAATGTGAATTAGCATAGTGGCCTTAAACAATATTGGGCTCAGCCAATCTCAACTATCCTTATAGTGGACTGGATCTTCAGTAAACTGAACTAGACTTTTAAAAGGAAAAAAAATTAGGAAATTGATACTTGATAAGATATCAGAAAAATTACAAGTATTGCCTAATGAGTTATAAAAAATTTATTATTCAGTCAGCGTACATTATTACTCAATTTTCTATACCTGTTTCCTTTTTGCTTTGTTATTACATTCAAATAATAATCTTATCAGCATGTAGAATTAACTTCAGAAGCACATGTATTATAATGCTCTTCTAGTAAACATAGTTGAGACAAAATTGAGGCTGAATTCTTATTGTTTATCTTCAATCTAGTCTGCCCAACTATGCCTTTAACTACACCAAGTGGGAAACCAATTTGTTCTAGCACAGGACCTGCTCATGAACTTTGCAGCATGTAACAAACATGCATGTAAATTTTCATGAGCCATATTGTTGAAATTATAGAGCCAATTAGCACTATATATCTTTATATCTTTGTAGTTTCTTATCAAATGTCTTTTACTATTTCAGTCAGGTGATGCTTCAAGTGGGTGTTACGTCATTGGATGCAAGAAGATCATCTGGCGGTAGCAACACAAACCACCAATAGCATATTTAGAGTTGATTTTTTATGTGCATTTATTGTGGCACTACTTTAGGTTATTAAGGATTTTAAGTTGTAAGTTTAAGTTACAAGGGATGAATTTATTTAGCTTATTATGGATTCAAATTTGTGATGTTGTATGATATTATGAATATTTTTAATGTAATTTGATTCACATTCATATCAATAGTTTTATATTTAGTAAATCTTTTTTTTAAAAGACATATGTTAAATAGCGACAGTTTTAAACCTCTGTAATTTTTTGGTAAATAGAATCAGACAACTAAACAGTGGAGGTTAAAAACCTCTGCAAATTGAATAAAAACAGTTGCAAATTGTGGGAATTTTAAATCGCCACAACTTATTCACTATTGTGGGGATTGCTCAAAAATCACCGCAATATATTGCGGCCAACGTAAATGCAGCAATTTTGAAAATCACCGTAATTTAATTAATGGGGGTTGAAAATTGTCGCAAATTGAAAAAAAATCCTACAATTTAGCGCATTTTTTGTAGTAGGCTTTTTCGATGACACCCAGCCGTCACCACCTCCATTCGTCTACTCCTAGTCACTGTTTGGCTCTGTAGCCGTCATTGCCATGGCTGCCATTTTCCAGTCATTCCCTGCGCAAAGCCCTCCGATGAAGCTTTTCCGATAACACTCAGCTGTCACCACCTCCATTCATCTGCTCCTAGCCACTGTTTGGCTCTGTAACCGTCACTGTCATGGCTGCCAGTAGATGAAGTGTTATATAGAAAGAAGGAAGAGGCAGAGGAAAACGAAAAGGGAGAGAGAGGAAAACAAAAATGGAGAGAAAGAGGAAAACGAAAAGGTAGAGGCCTGCCAGGAAAACGAAATGGGAGAGAGAATAGGAAACGACATTTGGTTTAAAAGAAAAATAAAAGTACAAATTTAAGAGTTGTTTACATTTTGCATTTTTTTTAATATCGAGACACATGTAACTTACTTAAGTATATGCAAAAATTTAATATTAGTCTTTTAAAATGAATTAATTTACTCATTTATTTAAATTTTACTAATAAATTAGTTGACATTAATAAGATATTTGACTTTAAAATATTAATATTATAATGTTTATAAAGTTTTATTATGTGAAAAATATATTTTATATTGTTATTAATAATTGATCATGGAGAAAATAGTTGTAAATATGTAACTGGAATAGCTTAAAATAGTTGTACCCTAAGCTTATGTGATTATATTACAAAGTAAAAAAGCAAGAGAAGGGAATGTAAGTTCCTTTTTATGTTTTACGTTAAAATTTGTGTGTTTTAATTTTTATGTTATGTAGTAATATTTTATTGTGTGAGATTTTAGTTATTATTATTATTATTATTATTATTATTATTATTATATATATGACGTATCTGTATCCTAATTTTTTGAAAATTTTCATATCCCATACCCATATCCGTACCAAGTACCAATACCGTACCCATACTCGTACAACGTAGAAGATAAGAAAAGGAAATCACAAGATCAAAGCTAGTCCAAGGTCAAAGAGTAGCTCCAGATAGCCATAATGACTTCAAATATGATAAATCCAATTTGTGAAGGATTTACTTTAGCAAATGAATCTTTCCTGAAATATATGAATAAAGATCCTGAAGGTTATGATAAGGGCTTTTGGACTATTTTACTAATTTGAACTGATTTCTACATGGGAACCCTTAAATAAATTCCTGCAGGTGCAATATTCAGTTCAAATTATCTTGGAATGCAGATTTAGATATTTTTGAACTTTAGCTTCACAAGAATTAAGTCGTTTGAAGCTAATGCAGTTATAGCTAGAGCTTTGATCATGCAAGGCAGCAGGTGCGGTGAAGATGAGTCAATTTACTCCTAGTTTCTGCTGTGGCTCACCTTATATTGTTCAATATCTTGTTGTTTTCCTCCTTCTGTTTCCATTCTCTTGAGGCAACAAGGCTTCTGGGAATGTATGTTGGTGGTGGATTGGATTCTAATAATTTGTGTTTTGTTGGCCCTTTAAGTTCAGGTTTGTATGTTATTATGCTGCTAGTGCTAGATATTGATTTGTTACTACTCAACTTTTTCTGTTTCTTGTTGTTATGCCTTATCTTTCTAATTTAATGTTCTCATTTTTTTTAAAAAAATTAATTTTATTATGTGGTGAAATCAGTTTTTTAACTACGTCTAAATCAATAAAACTAAATCAACTTTTATATATATATATATATATATATAAAGTATATATATGAGATGAGTACTTATTGTAAAAAATGAGATGAATAAATCTTAATTATTAAATTTTACATAAATAATCAAGATTAGAACATAAATATATATCGTGGTTCAAAGCCACGACACTTGAAATTACCTTATGCAAGGCGTGGCTCAAAGCCATGACACTTGAAATTAAAAAACAAAATAGAAGTATTGACTTTCAACCACGATTTAAAAAAAAAAAAATCTTACCTGAAAGGTATGACTTCATTGTGCCATAATAAATAAAAATTAACAATTGATAAGTCGTAGTTTGTACCAACGACTTGTCTTAAGAAAATAATAATAAAATGATCAAATAGAGAGTCACGACTTATTATCATAAACTATTTATTTTATATTATTTTAATAATTATTTTTTAAATTACACCTATTTAATAAAATTTACTTCTATTTACACTATTTTAGTAAATCAGTCGATATGAAAGAACATTCACGGGTGCTTCAAATCAAAGTAAAAGATTAATGACCCATGGATATTGCCACTACACGTTCGTGCACCGAAACAAAATACATTAATCCAAGAGAAATTTTAAGGTATTCTCTATTATTAAATGTGTACTTTATATATTATTATTGTCTCTTATTTTAATTATATTTTTAGTACTACTATGACGTACATTTAATAATACAAAATAAGATATTTATTTGTTCTAAGAACTCCTAAAACCTTATAATTCATGAGCTGAGGGTATGATGAACAAGCTATTTGGAAATTCCCATTAATATATTGCCATTCTTTAACTGACAATACACGAGTATATAAATTCTACACAATATTTGACTGTATACTACAACAGATAATTTCATTCTTGTATGCATTAATAAAAGGGTTTTTGTTTACAAATACTCAAAAAGTATTAGTTAAGAAATATTTAACATTTATTTTTAAATATTTTTAATTACTTAAAGATGAAAATACATGCGATATATTCCAGCTCATTAATATTTTAATATTTAATGTATATTTGAATTAACTTATTTTATATTTAAAATAATTTATTTCCAAATTTTTTTTAAGAGAACTTTAGTAAATTTTCAAAAAATAAGCAATTATTCCTTCAAAAATAATCTTTTTCAAACATGCAATTATTTTTAAATTCCACCCCAGCATTTGGAGGGATTATTCCGTTCAATATGCTTCAGAATGGACGGTATATTATATATAATTGATGTTTATATCAAATTTATTCTTATTTTTTTAATTGATTAAGTACTAATAATCTTATGTTTTGATATAATAGAAGTACTTAAATCTTAATATTTTAAACACTTTAATTGTGAGAAAACTTTTCTTATTTTATTTTGTTTTTATTTTATTTCTTATGAAAATATCACATTTTATTCTTTCTTTTATGTATCTTTCTTTTTATAGCGAGAGAAAAAAAAAAGGGAGACTCAAAAGAAATAAAATATCAGAAGTGTTACAAAAAATAAAATAAAAAATAGAAGAGAGATAGAGACCAAGTCATATATAAAATTGCCAAGACAAAAGAAAACTTGAAAAAAATTATGAAAGGAAAACAAAAGCATAGGAACTTACGAAAGGGTGGCTATGCTGCAACTGCATGATTTGTTCCTGCACACTTGTGGAAAAGAGTCAAAGGTTGCTAGATAAGAATAAAGGGGACAAAGAGCAGAAAGGAAAGAAGCAAAATGGAAGGGAAGGAAAAGCTAGAAGCGAAAAAATACGGAAAATCGGCAGGAGACACAAGTAAAACATGGCATCATTTGAGTTTGACTTTGTTCTCTGCATGACTGCTTTTAAATAGACAAGCATTTCATTCTTAGTAAAAACAAAAATGAGACGGGGCAAAAGCGAAAGAAGGGGAGGAGAGTTTACTTAGTCTTTTTCCTTCAAGGGGTAAGCTTCCCTCTCTGTGTCTCTGCCTCTCTGGTATACTTGCTATGTATGGTATGCTTACAACTAATGTGTATCTTGAGTTTACTTGTTTTGGTTGAATGTTTGGGGCTTAATGCAGTGTCTCTCAGCCAAACCAAAGAACACAAACACATAAGATTTGGCTTCCATTCCTTTTGGGCCTTTTCGGTTTTGTTACGTTTAGTTGAATTTTAGTTTATTCGTCTTCCTTATGAGCCTTTTTTAATTAAGATTTGGGTATTCTTTTGTTTTGGGCTGATTACCTCTCATGTATGCTATTTGCAATGTTTGGTTTGTTTATAAATCTGGGCACATGGGTTTATGCTGGTCTGAGTTTTTTTAAGAGTATTTTCTTTATTTGGGCTAGTTGTTTGCTTGTGAGTTTGATCCCTTCTCATAAGCTTTTGGAATAATAAGCATTTCGGCTTAGGTTCAATCATTCGGTTTAGTAGGTTAATTATGTTTTTATATTTTTCTTCTAAATATAATTTTTTAAATTAATTTAATTCTTTCATAATCAAATGAATTTGTTAAGTTGACAACTTGCTATTATTATACATTTTCTGGAGGTCAACTAAGTTGTGATTTGTTGATCAGAAAATCTAATTAAAATTAATTAACCTACAATTATTTTTTAAAGAATTACATAACTTTAACTTCTCATTACACTTGTAGATACGTAACCATAAAATTGTTTTCACCAAGCCAAATTGCAGATTTTTGTAATTTAATCTTTAATCTTAATTTTTTCCCCTTTAAATTGTAATTTTTTTTCATGTTTTATCAATATTTTCTATTTTTGCTTGTAAATATTATTGTTTAGTATTTGATTATTGATTATTTATTTATTATCCTTGCCTTTTTTATTTTGTGGAGTAAATTAAATATGCTTCAATTATTTTAATTCACGTAATTGACTTTAAGGTAATCATCTTAAGACAGATATATATGAGTATAGTAAGATTCATTTTCTACCTCAATCTAACTTTGTTTACACACATTAATTTTTTTAAGAAAAATTTATAGGTGTATTTTTTAATTTTTCCCTAATAAATAAAATTGATAACGACTCATTTAAATTTTTTTTTTCAATTTTAGTGGTCAATTCGACGTGATCCCAATCGTTACAACCACATACGTGTCATATGCCTAATCCCATGCATCACATAGCTATATTTATTTAGTTTGAAATTAGTTACAATTGATTGTGTATAAACTAATTTCAGCTCTGTTAGTTACTTTGATTGTTAGCATAAATCTCTCTGTGTGTGCCCTAAACCCTAAAACTTTATTTTCATCCTTAATGTTTGAGTGAAGTTTCAATTTAATCTCAAAAGTTTTTTTATTTCAATTATGTCATAAACTAAATCGTTTCAGTGTCATCCTTTTGTCGAACATTGTCCAAATTACTAATGGAAAGTGTTGATGAGTAGCCTACATGACTAATTGAGATCACATGTAAATCACACATGTCCAATTTGAGATTAAATTGAAATTTCTGTCAAACATTAGAGACAAAAATAAGGTTTTAACTATGAATTTATTTAAAATCTTATACATCTCTGTCATGACTGTGATAGCGATGAAAATAGCATCTAAATTTGAAAATTAAGGAGTCGATACAGAATTTATTTAAATTATAAAAAATTAAAAAACTTAAGAAATAAATTGTCTACGTAACAAGATCGGACTTATGTACAGGGAATGATAAAAATTTAATTTCATCAATCTTAAAACGGTTACCTTAATTAATTGTGTTATTTATTAATACCCTTTAAATATTTATTTTACCCCTCTATAAAATTAATATGTACAAAAGGGTGAGTAAAATCTAAAAATTAATATTTATAAAAAGAATAATGTTTTAAAAATAATTCAATTAATTTTTATTTTTATTTTCCAAGAAGAACAAAGAAACTAAATTTAAACACATGATGAAATTTACAAAAGAGGTGAAAAAGGAAAAAATTACTGAAAAAACTCAATTGATTTTTTTTAAGAGATTAAGTTGGCGCGTATAATCTAAAAATGAACTCCCCCTTCTTTTTAATATTTACTTAAAATTAGTTGACACATTGAATCTTAATTTTGAAATATAATTTAAGGGCAAAAATTTGAATTCAAATTCATGGGTTTAACAAACTTTCACATCTTAACTAATCTAAATTAAAAAAAAAAACTATTTTCAAAGAGAATTTTTTTAAAAAATAAAATAAAATAAAATTCATTATCATGTCGAACCCCACCCTTAGAGATTAATTTTAGCGCAAAAATGATAATTACATCCTTCAAGATTAACAAAGGATCACAATTTAGTTAAACCCGCTAATTATTAAAGGAGAATGATAAAGTTCACTGTAGGGCCTAAGATATGTTAAATTATATCAAATTACATCCTTAGTTTTATGTACTCTTCTCCGATCCATTTAGCCTCACTTGGACCACCATTCCCCCGGGCTCAGGTTCTCAGATTTCTCCGAGGATTTCTTGGATAGCTAAATCGTTGGCAAAAAATCATTACCTTTTTTACCAACCTCTACTGACGGCAACGTTATCTAATTATCTAACGCTAACTATCAATCTCTTTTAAGAAATTGAAATTCTTTCTTTATTGTCCTCCGAAGAATTTAGACATTCAGTCTTCTTCATTCTCATTCAAAAACATATTTTTTAACCTCAGAAACATTCGAACCAAGAAATGAGTGTGACTTTCAATTTTCAAGTCACAAATTGAGTGTTCTAATACAATTAGCTATTTAGTAGGAGTCACAGACTCATAATATAATTTCATAAAACTTATGTTTGTTTTGGGTTGTCCCGTGAGGAAATGAGTTATTGTGACCATTATTTATTTGGAGGTCTTTGTCTCGGGGGGGGGGGGGGGGGGTTGCAGAAGATGCCGCCAACTTTCAGTACTGGTAGCGAAGTTCGACCCTAACAACAATGGAGCACACATTTAAATATACGGTACAATTATTTCATTTGTTTTTCCTAATATGTCGTTTCACAAATTTTTATGGACCACTTCAACTTGCGGAGGAGTGATTCTGTTTCCTTTCCACCTTTGCAAATGGTTAGTGTCTACTCTGTAGTGACACTTGTGGTCGACATAACAATTTTTATCTCCTTTTCCTCTCGTCCACTACATAGTCTGGCAAGATTTTTTGATGCATAATAGTTCGTTATTATTGTGAACCATTAATTTATCAGAAACATTTTAAATACTCTTAAAAAATTTTGGAGCATGGATGCTCCATATGTTTACATCATTGATATTGTGTAAAACTTGATCAATGAATCATATTTTTCACTTGAAACTTAGATTATAGGTAACTTTTAAGTTGGTCTCACTTCTTCTTTCTTCCTCTCATAATTTCACTTTTTTTGACATTGATGGTGTTGCCTTCCTCCCCTAAACCTCTTCAACACAAACGGCGATAATTGGAAGTTTCAGTGGCAAGTCGCCAGCCACAAGTTCAACACAAAGTCTCTTCGTAAATTCGTCAAACACATTGTGGACACCGAGCTCAGTGATCGTCTCATCCCCATTATTGCTTCAGCAACAATAACTCAGTTAAACCCTCGATTTTCAATACATCCTTCAACGATCCACGTTCTACAACATTTCCAAAATCGCGTTTGGGTTCGACCCTGAATACTTAACGTCGTCCCCAAAGTGGATCAAGTTCGCGCAAGCTTTCGAAGACGCAACCGAGATCAGCAGCAAACGCTTCAGTGAACCCTTACCCATAATCTAGAAAATTAAGAGGAAACTCGACGTAGGATCGGAAAAGCGATTATGAATCGCAGTGGTGGAAGTGCACGAGTTTGCTAATAAGATAGTGAGAGAGAAGAAAAAGGAACTTAAGGAGAAGCCATCGCTTGAATCGGTGGACATGCTTTTGCGGTTCTTGAATTCGGGTCACTCCGACGAGGACTTCGTGATGGACATAGTCATAAGCTTCGTATTAGCTGGTAAGGACACCATGTCGGCAGCACTCACATGGTTCTTCTAGCTGTTGTCAAAGAACCCGCATGCGAAAAATGAGGTTGTGAAGGAGATTAGGGAAAAAATCTAAAGCTCTTGTTTATGATGAAGTGAAGGACATGGTTTATACGCACGCTGCGTTGTGCAAGAGCATGAGGCTTTACCCGCCGGTGCCGGTGGACAGCAAGGAGGCGGTGGACGACGGCGTATATTTGGAGAAAATTTGACATACTACTGAGGGAGAAAATGTAAGGTTGGAGAGAGAGTGAAATAGAAGAAATGAGACCCACACCAAATTTTTTTAAAAAAAAAACTTGAAGTAACTGACTTTTACTTATTATCATGGGTAAATTGTCTGGAGTATAGATGTTCAAAATCTTTTTAGTTGCACTATAAACGTCTCCTAATTTATCACATGCTTAATCATGGTGGAGAGTTAGGTTCTACAGAGTCTTCTATCATGGACCCAAAACGTTTGGGTTTATGGATCAATCACTTTTTTTTAATTTGATAGTATCTATATATAAATTTAGATGTATGAAAAAATTATCAATTAAAATTTATAAATTTTTTGCATGTATAATTATTCGTAAAAAAAAGTGATCTGACTAAATTTTAATAAAAATTTGAATATTATTAGTTAAAATTTATAAAAATTTAACATTTTAATATCAATCATTAATTTATTTTAATAATAAATCGATGGCCAAAAGATCATAGTCCATCCATAGACTACCTTTAGGGTGTTCCAGGTTCTACATGTTGTATGGGCTCTTTTATCAAACTGTCATTGATGGAAAAATTATTTATCAAAATGTCAAATTTTTTAAACTATTTATCAAAATATCACTCTTTTAAAATTATATGTCAAATTGCCACCCTTTTGTCCAACATAGCATTTTTTTAATAATTTTTGGTCATTTGGCATATCCAAGTGATTACAACACATGTTTGGTGTAATCTACATGGTTACGCTAACACATTTGGCGCATCCATGTAGATTACGCCAAACGTGTTGGTGTAATCAACTTGGATATGCCAAACATGTTGCCTTAATCAATGTGGATATGCCAACACATTTGGCGCATCTTAGGTGGACAAAAATTATTAAAAAATGCTACGTTAGACAAAAGAATTATCAAACGTTGAATTTCTTCCACTAATGCATCTATTAGGAATGCAATAAGCTCTTTCGTCAATTACTATACATATTTTGTATTGATTATAATGACATATTTTATATCTATTTTTTAAGCGGACATTCAGAGTATTGGTTCAATTCGACTACTGACGCTGCCACTCGAAAATCTGCCAGTGCAGATCCTATATTCATTGCAGGAGCAATTCGGGCAACATGAGAAATGTCCGCCTCCTCGGGATGTCGAAGCCGTGTCTGAGTGCTCGCTAACTCTGTCCTCCTTCTATGTCACGTCCCTTGTTCATTAGACTCCTCGAGTGACCCTGAAATGTCATATGTTACTAGAGCTGAACGAAGTTGTTCCATTGTAATGCGAACTGCTCCTGTAATGAATGTAGGATCTGCACAGCAGATTTTTGAGCGACAACATCGTCAGTAGTCAAACTGAACTAATGATCTACAATGTCCGTCTAAAAAATAGATGAAAATATGTCATTATAATCAATACAAAATATGTATAGTAATTGACGAATTGGTAAAGAGCTTATTGCATTCCCAATAGATGTACTGGTGGGAGAAATATAACGTTTGATAATTCTTTTGTCTAATGTGACATTTTTTAATGATTTTTAGTTCACGTAGGATGCACCAAACGTGTTGGCGTATCCACATTGATTAATTAAGTCAACACATTTGCGTATCCAAGTTGATTACACCAACACATTTGGCGTAATCAACGTGGATACACCAAATGTGTTGGCGTAATCACGTAGATTATGCCAAACGTGTTGGCGTAATCTACGTAAATACATCAACACATTTGGTGTATCCTAAAAATTATTAAAAAAATATTACGTTAGACAAATATTTTGATAAGTAATTTTAAAAAGTAATATTTTAATAAATAATTTTTTCATTAATGAGTGTTTGGTAAAAAAGCCTATTGTACGAGCGTGATAGCTTTTCTTCACTTGTTTTTGTCTTATAATGACCATTTATTATAATTGCACTTTTAGTCCTTTCAAATTTTCTTTTAAATTATTTTGATCCTTTTGTTTTTCATTAAAAATTATCATTTCTAAATATTTTATTATGAAGCATTTTTTATTTTTTGTTGCTAAATATTTTTTAGATTTTTTAATTATAACTTTCAAATATAATTTTTTTTAGATATTTTTAATTTGATTAAATAGAAAATTTTATGGGTTAATTTATCTTGCCGCCATGTCATATGGACCACAGCTTGGCTTTCCTGCCCTATTCATGTGGTTCGGTTAAATGTCACTTTGTCTTTGTCATTTTCTCCTAGTTAAGCACCTATGGCATCTTTGCATAGGAATCAATTATTGTACGTACCTAGAAAAGTCCATTTTTGTTTGGTAATTAGAAACAAAGGTGACTCTTTCATGCTGTAATTCCTGTTTTCCTTAGAAAATCCTATAAATATTGAACCACATTAAGTTCTTCCACTCAAAGCCCCCAAGTTGAAAAGATTAGTTTATGAGAGCCATTTAGTGTACCCAATATAGTTGGAAACAAAGGTGACCCATCATTTAACGACCCTCCCACCACACACCCCCCCCCCCACAAAAAAAAAAAAAAATAACCCGGAAAGAAAACTATGGTAGTTTCAGCAACTTCATCATTAGTTGCTCCAACCCCTGATGCCTCCTCCGACTTCACTCGACGTTCGGCAAATTTTCATCCCAACGTTTGGGGAGATCATTTTATTCAATATGTTTCGAAACCTATGGTAATGTAACTTTATTCTTATTAAGCTTTACATATGCCAAATGTTTTGTAAAAATGTTTTTTTAACATGCAGGAAGTGAAAACAGAGGAGCAGATTATAATACTAAAAGAAAAAGTGAGAAAGATGCTCGTCCCTGTGAATGAGAAGGCCTTATTAAGGCCCTTGACAGTAGCTAACTTGATTGATTCAATCCAACGTTTGGGATTGTCCTATCATTTTGAACGTGAGATTGAAGAAGCGTTGCAACATATTTGCAATAATTACGTTGAAAATAGTATAATAACTCTCAATGAAGACCTTTATTCTCTTACCCTTCTCTTTAGGTTACTGAGGCAACAAGGATATCACATTTCGCCTGGTATGCCCCACTCCAACTGTTCCGTTTTTTATTTTTTTCCCGGTATGATGCTTCTATTACCTTTTAATCACGAGTCTTAGGAAAATATAATACGCAAGCAAACACATGAACTAAACAGAAAATGAGAAAATAGTTTCAGATTGCCAAGACATAAACATAAATTATCGTATAAATCTTGTGGTTGGTGAATAAATAGCAGATGTCTTTAACAAGTTCAAGGATGAGCAAGGGAATTTCAAAGAAAGTCTTACTGACAATGTTGAGGGAATGTTAAGCTTGTACGAAGCCGCACATCTCAGGATTCATGGAGAGAACATATTAGATGAAGCGCTTGCTTTCACTTGTACTCATCTTGAGTTCATGTCCACCCAATTGAGTCCTTCTCTTGCTGCAAAAGTTAATCATAGCTTAAAGCGGCCACTCCGCAAGAACTTGCCTAGGCTAGTGGCAAGGCAATACATCTCTGCTTACGAGGAAGAGCCTTCCCATGATGAAACTCTGCTATTATTTGCCAAATTAGATTTTAATATGCTCCAAAAACAACATCAGAAGGAACTTGGCAACATTTCAAAGTAAGTTCTTCAACACATCACCTTAATAGATAATTAGAAAGCGTTAATTTCTTTTACATGCAATTCACTCATATCTTGCTTATTGAACTTGGCCGTCTTTGATGAATTAGGTGGTGGAAAGATTTGGATTTTGAAAGAAAACTGCCTTTTGCGCGCAATAGAATAGTGGAAGCTTACTTTTGGATATTGGGAGTGTATTTTGAGCCCCATTACTCCCTTGGTAGAAGGCTAATGACCAAAGTGATATCCATGACAGCAATAATTGATGATATATATGATGTTTATGGAACACTTGAAGAGCTACAGCTTTTCACTGAAGCAATAGAAAGGTTTGAGGTTTAAATTAATGGCGAAATGTTTTCACTTTTTTTATTTGCTAATTGAACTATAGATCTTGAGAGAAATCTATTAACCTTATGATGACCTGTTAGATAATTAATGGACATTTTAGGTGGGATATCAGCTGCATGGATTTTCTGCCAGAATACATGAAATTTTGCTACCAAGCACTCTTGGATGTTTATGAAGAAATTGAGCAAGAGATGGCCAAGGAAGGAAGAGAATTCTGTGTAATCTATGCCAAAAATGAAGTAAATCTCTGACTCTATATATCTGCAACTTTCCAAGTAGTTTCTTCATTTGTACAGGATCTAACTTGGAACCAGGAGGTGTAAGACATGGTGGAGATATATCTAACTTTAATTTATTTTTGTAAATTATTGTGGTGCGGACACCAGATGAAAAGACTGGCCCAAGCCTACTTTGCTGAGGCCAAATGGTTCAATAGCAATTATACACCGACAGTGGAAGAGTACATGGGTGTTGCACTGGTGTCTTCTGGTTACCCTATGCTCGTGGCCATAGCCTTCGTCGGGAACGGAAGTATTGCTACTGAAAAGGCCTTCCAATGGTTGACCAATGACCCTAAAATTTTGTTCATGCTTCAGCAATTATTTGCAGACTCATGGATGACGTTGTTTCTAACGAGGTAATTAAGCACAAGAATCAATTTCCAACTTTATTGTTTTATATTTTAGAGTAAACTCTCATTTTAAACTTTAAAAATTTCTGAAATATATCAATTGGTGGTCTGCAAAAGATTATCTTATTTTAGCCTTCAAATGAAATTTTTTAACATCAAAATATATAATTCAAAAGTTACTATTTATTGAGATCAAATTAATATTTAATGTCATTTAATGAATTTTTTAACATTAAAAAAAGTTAGTGTTTATTGGAATCAATTAATGTCATTTAATTTCGTAAAAAAAAAATTGATGTTATTTAATGACAAAAAAGAAATTATCATTTGAGAACCAATTAACGTCATCAATATAATATTCTATTACCAAATTGACGGTTTACGCTATATTCTAAATTAGATGTTTGACTTTTCATTCCTTTATTTTGATTAGTTTGAGCAGGAGAGAGGACATGTTGTCTCTTCTATTGAGTGCTATATGAAGCAACATGGTGTCACAAAACAAGATACCGTCGATGAATTTTATAGACAAGTGACAAGTGCTTGGAAGGACATCAATGAGGAATGCCTTGAGCCTACCGAAGTGCCAAAGCCTCTCCTTGAGCGAATCCTCAACTTGTCACGAGTAATTGATGTGCTTTACAAAGATGGAGATGGCTATACTCACTCCAAAAGATCAACTAAGAACAACATTGCAGCTCTACTCTTGAATCCATGCCCAGTATGAGAATAAAGGCTTCGTTTCTTCAACTGTCTCGTATATTATTAAAATATATTTTAATGACTAGAACAAATTGGAATCACGCAATCTAACTTTTGTTGCCACAAGAGAACTGAAAGCATTCTTAGCATGTAAAATATTTGTAAACCTAGTTTGGTTGAATAAGTATATATATTTTCATGTATATTATTTCTCAGTGGTTGGGCTCCTTGAATGGTGGCTGCCCTGAATCATTCAATCAAAAGGTATTTTTCTCTTTTATTTCCTTTTACTATTGTTGCTCCTATGCTTCATTTTTAAATAGTGTATATTATTTTTGCACTTAAAAGGTATTGTTTATTGTCTCTGGGTTTATTAATTGAAAGAACTGGATTTGCTGGATTGAACCAACAAATTTGATCAAATGGTACGTACACCAGCAGAATGAAAATAAAAAATAAAAATAAAAACAATTAGTGTCTATTCCACAAATAATTTCCAAGGAGAATGATGTCAAGTTTCAAATTGCAGTACATATATTGAATTTTTACTGTGATATTATTGGCTATGCTTTTGATCTCCAATATGGTGCTTATTATAAGATTAGTTTTGTCTAAGATGAGAATGTCTGTGAACTGCATCTTTCTTTTGATCAGATGTTGCTCCATGATTTTTTTTTAATGCAAAGATACATGAAAAGTTCTTCCAACCAAGTTTTTTGATAAGGCCTTAGTTGAAGTCTTTGATGCTTAGTTCTCATATCCCATCTTCTATGGCTCTACTCCAAAGTCTTCCTTGTTCCCTTGAAACCTACAAATTCACATTAAGTTATGAATTTTAAATTAAGGCATCAAAGTGAATCAATTAACTTCATGAACTAACCATAAACAAGATAGAAATTACTTATGATCAAGTAACAAAAAGTTACATGAAATTAAGCACAATTTCTAATAAACTGCACAGAATATTAGACTTAGCGTTCACATTTTTATTCAATTGAGGCTAAAATAACTTTGTAGAGTTATCATCTCCATTCTTTTGCATTTGTCATTTATTTACTAAGACAATAATAAGCAAACATCATTATTCTTCATATCAAAGTTCACACTGATTATTTATAGCTGAACACTTAAACACAAGCCAAACCCATTATTATTTTTTATTTGTTATTATCTTTTTAACTTTTGGTGCTATGCTTTGAGAACATGACCATCAACATCTTCAGTAACATTGTTTAAGATGTCCAAGAAGCCATATGGAGGTTTAAAATCCTAATTGACGACATTCTCAAATTCAACAGTCCATTTAGCAACAGCACCGCCATCATTCTTATCAATCACTTGTAAGTTGAGCTTGAAGATCTTGTACTGCTTACTGACGTCTCCATTGAAGAGGTTGTTATGTGATTGATTTGATTTGTTCATCAATGGCTTCAATGTTCTCCTTAGATGTTGTTACCTTACCATCTGTTGTTTCATAAGCAAATAAGATCATTAACAAATAATGTATAAGAATCAGATAAAAAAAAATTAATTGACCCTTTTTTGTTTACATATTAATTTAATTAGAAGCTTAATTACCTACGGTATAAGTACACTGTCTAACCGAACCAATGCTATGCCAGTCACCTTGAAGCAGCTTGATTTCATGCACTCTTTCGGTAAGGTTTTAAACCTGGTTGATGTGCTTTGAGAAGAGGTTGAAGAACTTAGCAGTAGGTGCTTGGATCCCAAGTTCAGTGCTTTGTTACAAACAAGAGTGAGAGATGGCGAGGGTATGCAGCCTTGTTACAATTCTTTGGTTATAATAGGAATTAATTTATTGTTACTGTGGCAAAAATGGTGGTTGAGTGAGATTATTGTCGTGTTGCAGAATGTCTTGAAGCAGGAAGAAAGGGAATGGCGTATGGGCAAAAAGAGTGGGAGACTTGGGGAGCAAGGGCAAGGAGTGTAAGATTGAAAAGAAACTGGTTGAAAGGAAAAAGATAAAAAAAAAAAAGAATAGACGAGGATTGTCATGTCAGGAAGTTATTATTTTTTCATTTGATTAATTTTTTTATAACAACGAAGATGAGAGGTGGAAAGTTCTTGTACAATATTTTTTTTAACTTTTAAGAAAAACAATAATTGTGATGTTATTTTTTATTATTTCTTAAAATTTAGATTTTTTTAAAAGATAAAATTAGGTATTCACAATATCTCTGGATTGAAATAGTTTATTTCAGATATTTCCACTCCAAAAATAACTAAAACCAACATTCGTACACAAGGGCAAGTTACATCAATTAAATATAACTGTAAAAAATATCTATTACAAATGACGGATTGTAATTGGGATAAATATATATAAAAAAATCTTAAACTCAAAAAAATGCTCATTTACTATAATGATATGAAGAAAATTAGCGAGTGCTTCAAATTAAAGTTTAAAAGGTTAATGATCCATGGATATTGTCACTTCACATTTGTGTACTGAAACAAAGTTCATTAATCAAAGAGAAATTTTAAAGTGTTTATGAATTAAGGAAAATTTTTTATTTTATATTATTAAATGTATAACATCAATTTTGTATGTCATTATTGTCTTATTTAAATTATATTTTTAATATTATAATTAATGTAGCGTGCATTCAATAATGCAAAACAATATATTTCTTTTAATCCAAAAGTACCTAAACACTTATAATTCAAAAATAAGTTGAGGGTATGATGAATAAGGTATTGGGAAATTCTCATTAATATTGGCATTCGTTAACTAGATAATAGATGAGTATATAGATTCTACACGTACAATCTTTGATTTTGGAAAACAAATAATTTCTTTCTTGTATGCATTAAACAAATATATAGTTTAAACTTTGATTTTTTATATATATAATATGAATTTATTCATGTATATTTTTTAGTTTTATTAGAATCAAAATTGTAATAAAAATTTGAAGTCACCGAAATGATCCTTTTGATTTGATATCAGAAATTGTACTTTCAATTCAATATCAGAAGTGAAGACTTCCAGTATGTCAGAAATAGTAATTTTGATTTTATATTGAAATGATGATTTCGATTTGATGTCAAATAGTTTGTACCATTAATATAAAACATTTCACTTTATATGATATAAACAATTATATGATCTAATAAATGACCTTCTTTTAACCATCTTCTGAGTTTTTTTTTAAACAATCAAACATTGTTTGATTTTTTTATATATATAATATGAATTTATTCATGTACATTCTCTAACTTTATTAGCAGCGAAATTGTAATAAAGATTGGAAGTCATCGAAATGATACTCTCAATTTGATATCAGAAATAGTACTTTCAATTCCATATCAGAAGTGAAAACTTCGAGTACGTCAGAAAAAGTAATTTTGATTTTATATCGAAATGATGATTTCGATTTGATGACAAATAGTTTGTGTCATTGATATAAATTATTTCACTTTGTATGATGTAAACAATTGTATGACTTAATGAATATCCATCTTTTGACAATCCTCTAATTTTTTTTTTTTAAAAAGTCAAGTATTATTTTATTTTTTTATATAATATGAATTTGTTCATGTACATTATCTAACTTTATTAGAGTCAAAATTGTAATAAAAACTTGAAGTCATCAAAATGATAATTTTAATTTGATATCAGAAATGGAACTTTCGATTCTATATCAAAAGTAATAACTTCGAGTATGTCAGAAATAGTAATTTTGATTTTATATCAAAATGATGATTTTGAAATGATGTCAAATAGTTTGTGCCATTGATATAAAGCATTTCACATTATATGATGTAAACAATTATATGACTTAATGAATGCCCTTCTTTTAACCATCTTTTGAGTTTTTTTTTTAAAAACAGTCAAGCATTGTTTGATTTTTTTTTATATAATATGAATTTGTTCATGTACATTCTCTAACTTTATTAGAGTCGAAATTGTAATAAAGACTTGAAATCATCAAAATGATAGTTTCAATTTGCTATCAGAAATGGAACTTTCGATTCCATATTAGAAGTGATGACTTCGAGTATGTCAAAAATAAAATAGTGTGTGCCATTGATATAAAACATTTCACTTTATATGGTGTAAACAATTATATGACCTAATGAATGACATTTTTTTTACCAGCTTTTGAGTTTTTTTTTTTAAAATAGTCAAACATTGTTTGATTGTTTTTATATATAATATGAATTTGTTCATGTACATTCTCTAACTTTATTAGAGGCAAAATTGTAATAAAGACTTGAAGTCATCGAAATGATACTCTCGATTTGATATCAGAAATGGTATTTTCGATTCCATATCAGAAGTGAACACTTTGAATATGTCAGAAATAGTAATTTGATTTTATATCGAAATGATGATTTCGATTTGATGTCAAATAGTTTGTGCCGTTAATATAAAGTATTTCACTTAATTTGTATGATGTAAAAAATTATATGACTTAATGAATGCTCATCTTTTGACCATCCTCTGAGTTTTTTTTTTTAAAAAAAAGTCAAACATTGTTTGATTTTTTTTTATATAATATGAATTTGTTCATGTGCATTCTCTAGCTTTATTAGAGTCGAAATTATATTAAAAACTTGAAGTCATCGAAATGATAGTTTTAATTTGATATCAGAAATTGAACTTTCGATTCCATATTAGAACTGATGACTTTGAGTATGTCAGAAATAGTAATTTCGATTTTATATCAAAATGATGATTTCATTTTGATGTCAAACAATTTGTGTCATTGATATAAAACATTTCACTTTATATGATGTAAACAATTATACGACTTAATGAATGCCCTTCTTTTGACCATCTTCTGTGTTTTTTTTTTAAAAAATAGTCAAGCATTGTTTATTTTTTTTATATAATATGAATTTGTTCATGTACATTTTCTAGCTTTATTAGAGTCAAAATTATAATAAAGACTTGAAATCATCAAAATGATAGTTTCGATTTGCTATCAGAAAAGGAACTTTTGATTCCATATTGGAAGTGATGACTTCGAGTATGTCAAAAATAGTAATTTTGATTTTATATCGAAATGATGATTTTGATTTGTTGTCAAATAGTTTGTACCATTGATATAAAGCATTTCACTTTATATGATGTAAATAATTATATAACTTAATGAATGAATTTCTTTTGACCATCTTCTGAGTTTTTTTTTAGACAGTCAAGTATTATTTGATTTTTTTTATATAATATGAATTTGTTCATGCACATTCTCTAACTTTATTAGAGTTAAAATTGTAATAAAGACTTGAAGTCATCGAAATGATAGTTTTGATTTGATATCAGAATTAGAACTTTCAATTCCATATCAAAAGTGAATACTTCGAATATGTCAAAAATAGTAATTTCAATTTTATATCAAACTAATAATTTCGATTTAATGTCAGAAAGTTTGTGTCATTGATATAATACATTTCACTTTATATGATGTAAACAATTATATGGCTTAATGAATGACTTTCTTTTGACCATCTTTTGAGTTTTTTTTTTAAAATAGTCAAGTATTGTTTGATTTTTTTTTTATATAATATGAAGTTGTTCATATATATTATCTAGTTTTTTAGCATCAAAATTGTAATAAAGACTTGAAATCATCAAAATGATACTTTCGATTTGATATGATATGTACATGATGCCATAATAACTATAATTAAAATAATTTTAATTATTTAAAAATCAAAACACAAACAAAATAAATTAAATACACCCGTGCATCGCACGGTCTCCTACTAGTATATGGTACATTTGATGATTTACAACTTTTCACTGTAGCAGTTGAAAGGTTTGAAGTTTAAATTAAACACAATGTTTTCACCTCTTTTAATTCCTAATTGAATTAGAAATCTAGAGAGAAATCTGTTAACTTTATTGTTATTATTATGAGATATCCTCACAAATTAACCCTATTTGAATCACCCGTTAGACTAATCTATTAACTTTACGAATTTTTTGACAATTAATGTACATATTACATGGGATATCAGCTGCGTGGATCTTCTGCATGAAGCTTTATTATCAATAACTCTTAGATCTTTATGAAGAAATTGAGCAAGAAAGATGATAAAAAAAAGAAGAGCGTTCTATGAAATCTATGCCAAAATTGAAGCAAAATTTCTGACTCTATCTGCCTCTGCATATTTTTCATGTTTTCTTCATTTGGACAGTACCTATAGGAACTTGGAAGTCACACGTTGTTGTGATTTGTTGCAATGGTATCTTCTGGTTACCGTATGCTCACAACCACATCCTTCACCGGGATGGGATGTAATGGTATCTTCATCGCTTATTTGCAGGCTCATGGATGACGTTGTTTCCAACGAGGTAATTAAGCACAATAATCAATTTCCTAATAATTGTTTTATATGTTAAATTAGGTGTTTCATTGTTTCACCCTTTATTTTCATTAGCTTGAGCAGAAGAGAGGCCAAGTTGCCTCTGCTATTAAGTGCTACACGAAGAAACACGTTGCAACAAGACAACATGGTACAGCTGGCCTGGCACAATCTGTTAGAGAAGTTAGTTATTGATTAAAGACAACTTGGTTGTTTGTTAACAATTAGTTATACAGTTATAGTTAACTGTCAGATCTCAAACTTCAGGCTCTGTGTATATATATAAATAGAATAATTTTAAATTTTCCTAACTCATCCTCTTAATTATTAAATAAAAAAGTGTTAAATATTATTTATGTTCCTAAAATATTGATTGTATTTAATTTTTTATTTAATATTTTCTTTGTTAAGTAATATAATGATTATTAGGATGATACTTTACGAGAATATAATAAAACTCATATAAATACCTTTCAACATTAGATTAATTCAATCAATCAATAGTACATCCAGATCTTCAATAACTCTCGATTCTCTCTCTCACTAAGATTTCAATTCTCTGTCATTCCTCACTTTTTGGCTTTCTCTTTGTTCATTTAACACCGTTGATGAACTTCATAGAGAAGTGATAAATGCATAGAAGGATATTAACAAGGAATGCCTTGACCCTACCAAAGTGCCAAAGTCTCTCATTATATATGTTAGTTGTATCATGCTACCTAATACCACAGAAATAAGGGTAAAATGTCACTTTAGTTTCTTTATCTTACTTCTTCTTATATCTTAAATTGCCGAATTTCTTAGTTAATTAAGAACTGAAGAGTTAAAAGGTGTTTAAGTAAGAAGTTACTTAATGAATAAGTTAGAGAGACTTATAGGAGAAGTCATTACTAACTGAATGAGTAAATTAAAAAATATATAAAAATTAGAAAGAAGAGTTGGTGGGAAGTATATAGAGAGAGATAAAGAAAAGAAACAAGAAGGGAGAGAGAAAGAAGCAGAACTGAGGAAAGGGAAAGAACTTTGGCCACTTGCAGACTTAGCATTTTCAAGCATGAATGATCTCATGTAGTATAATAAGTAAGCTCATCATATTTACATTGTTTAGCCAAAAAAGTGAATGTTGCATTAGTTCTAAACCAGTCACTATCCCAAAAGTATTGTGAGTGCTCTTGAATGTACAAATTTTTCAAGCACCTGTAAAACTTGAAAAGTTTGAGGCTCTAGCATAAGGGTGATGTATCTCAATGTGTGAGGAGTGATCTTGCTTGTACAAATGTTTTCCTAGCACCCGTGAAGTCTAGGAGATAGTGAAGAAAATATCAAGTTAAGCTTGGGGATTGGATGTAGGCCACAAGTAGTTAGTGGTTGAACTAAAATAAATTCTTGAGTTTGATTCTCTTTTCCCTACATTCTTTATATTCTATATTAACTTAATTTATGCATGTTCTGCTGTATTTATTAATTGAGGGATTCAAAATGCTTAATTTTTTAATGTCGTTTTAAAAATTTGTGATCACTTAATTCACCTCCTCTTAGGTGATGGTTGTCATGACTAACAAGTGATATCAGAGTTTTGTGCTTTGTTGAAAGCTTAACCGCTTAAAGTTAAAGATCCTTTTTTGTTGTCAACTATTGAAAGTTTTTCAAAATAGAAGGTTTTGAAATTGATAAATCATCATTCTTTGATGGTATGCATTTTATTTATTGAAAAGTTAGAATATAATTTTATATGCAATCTATTGATATTGATTTGTGGGATATTGTGCTTGATAAATTTACTTGCAAATCAAAATAAACTCTGAATGCTTATGACAATAATTTTTTTTTTAACATTAGAGCTATGCAAATTTTGAGAAGTGGTTTGAATGATAAAACTTATGCTAAAATTAAGAGTTACTCTAATGCTAAAGATATATGTGATGCTCTTAATGCTATTTATCTTGCTAACAATGATTTTTTTATATAAAATTGTATATAGAGAGCAAGAAGAGCAAAAACCTTTAGACGAAGATAATATTCATAAATGTCCTCAAGAAGATGTTCAAAGTAAGAAAATGAGCTCAATGCCTCTTGGTGATGATGATGCTCAATTTGAAGAAGAGGCAAAGTAAAACAAAATTGAGAAGGAAGATGTTCTTGAATCCTTGATGGACAACAATGAGGAAGATGATAATTTATTTAAAGAGTCAAGTATGCTAAAAATTGAGACTACTTCTTATATGGCTAAAAGGACTCTAAGGTAAATAATGTTAAACTATATTATAATTCTTCCTATTATGAGTTACAATATGCATATGATGAATTGTATGATGGTTTGTTGAATTTAAAAAAGAAAAACTTATCTTATTTAGAAAACATTTCCTCCATTAAAAATGAGATTGAGACTTTGAAAAATGAATATGCTTTTCTTGATAAGGAAATGCCTTTAAAATGTGAAACATTTACTTCTTGTGAAAAGTACATTGATTTAGAAAATCAAGTTGAGAACTTATATTTTGAATTTTTCAAAGCTAATGATTCTAATTGCTTACACTCCATGCTTGTTAATAAGAATAAAATTAATGTTATTCCACATAAAAATTTAAGTAAGGCTTATGGCAAAAATAGTATAAAATGTAATAACAACAAAAGGCTTAAATTTTTCAAAGATGATCTTTAAAGGACCAAGCCATCATAAAATTCAATTGTTTACAATTTTTGTGGTCATCTAAGACATATTTCTCATTTATACAATTATAGAAAAAATTCTTATATGATAAATTGTATGGTATGAGTTTCTAAATATCTTAAAGGTCCTAATACTAACATTCAAGGACCCAAGATGAAGTGGGTACCAAAATGTCATCTTAGTGTTTCAATTATGAAGAAAATTTCTCAAAAGGATGGTCTGATTGTTCAAAAGAAAGAGGAATCATCAAGAAGAATGCTTTCAAAGCCCAATGGTAGAAGTTTTGGTCAAAGAATAAAGATAACTTCAACCAAAACTTCTTAAGTACAAAATGTAGCACTTGTAAAGTTCAAGACTCCAAAAGAGAAGCAATGAGTAAGAAAAAATATTTCCTTGATTACCAAGGCTAAGGTATCAAAAGCTTTTATCTCTTATGCACATTCACTTGTAAAGTCAATGAATTTGAGGTATATTCCTTGTAGGTCTTAAGTGATTGATAGAATTATGTGTACTTGGTAAATTTTGAATATTATGTTTAACACATGATTATGGTCATTCTTTTTTTACCAAAGCTTATTAATTTGTTATATATCTTGGTACATAAGGTTCTACAATGCCTAGGTATACTTGCTATGTTTTGAATTGTCTATATATCATGAAAGTAAGCATGTTATTGACTATGTGTTTAATGGTAATTGATTATTTAATTTGTTGTACTCAATTTATATACTATGAAAAAATTGATCTTTATGAGAGCATAATAGATTAATAATTAATGACTAACTTCTATGGATCCAAATTTGGTGGATACTAAATAAAGTACTTTAAATTGTGTTATAGGGTGACTATTAGCTCAACCATGCATTGAAGTGAAATACAACAATGCTACTTGTGGTTGAAAAAATTTGAAAAGCGGTCCAAGTTCTCCAAGAGTGATGAAAATATAAAAAAAAGGCATGAAAAATCACAACATTCTTAAGGAACCTTAAGGCATGGAAGTTGGAGTCACCCACAAAAACTCAAAGAGTACATTTTTAGTAATATCAATCTTTTATCCTTACTTATGCTTTAAATTGAATATCATATGATATTTGGAGAAGTAGAGAGTTATTTTTATGCCTTAACATGCCTTAAGTTGTGTTTTTCTATTATTGTGTCTTGAAAGTGTCTTTACATATGCTAACATACTAGATATGCACACACTTTGTTTGGAATGACATGTTTTATGATAATATCTTTGTTCTTGAACTTATGACCAATTCTCTTTATTCAAATATGAAAATTCACATGCTCATAAGTAGTTTTAATTATTTCTCTTTGATGTTTAATTGTCTTATATACTTACTTGGAGATTAGAAAATTAGAAGTTATATGTCTTCTTGTTTGAAATTGCTTGATATGTTCATATCTTGAAAACAAGAAGTAAATAATTCATCTTGTTCCTTGAACTTGCCTTTGAACTTCAATGTAAGAAACTTGAATCATGTGTGCATACAAGAATTTCTTACTTGACATAACATGCCTAACATGATCATTGTTTACCTAAAATGCCTATATAAATTTTGATGATGATCATGTGATTCTTGATAAACTTGAATCATGCCTAAAAATGCTTAAACCATATTTTTTTTGAATTCAAGTGCATATGTGCTTCATGTATTCTTGTTAGAGCTAACATTGCATTTTTGATAATGTGGTACATACTTTATATTATATATATCAACTTAAATTATGCTTGTAAATGGGTTTAAATGATATTTGATGATAACTTATGATTTAGAGAACTTTTGAAGTTAACTTTGCAAGTTTATCTTGGTGTTTCAAATGTAGCCATCAATTTTATTTTATTTTTACATACAAGTATATGTGGATAAATGGAAAAAGTTGAATGTAGTTCAAATGAAGAGGAAGATAAATGAGACTTTCTTCAAGTGCAATGGAATGAAGTATTCAAAGAAAGAAAACTCAAAATTAAAGGACCAATAAATAACGAGCATCACTCTCTATCTAACTAAGTATCTCTATTCCTAAGCTATTGTGGTATTCTATATGTTATGAATTGTATGATACTTGTTAATAAATTGATCTTAAATGATTATATACTTTCCTTACATGAGAAGTATAATTAGCATTGATAAATTACCTAATTAGATATTAACTTGCTAATTTTGTCATTGCATATAGGGTGAATGATATTAATTCTATACATGTTTTGATCCCAATAGCATATTTCATCAAAGTAAATGTTTGATATCTATGATTATCTTAATCTATGGTTTATTAGTGGTATAACACCTATATGAATCATGCTCTTGTTTTAAAAAAAGTTTATGGTTTGATTAAAAAAAATTTAAAGCAAAATCCTTTATCTTTTTTGAAAGAAGCTTTTCAAGTTTCATATCCTTGAGAATTGTTTGAACTTGTCTTAAGACATTGAAAGTATTATCACCTCTTAATTGTCTTGAAAAGTTGGAAATAATTGGATATGTTCTATAAATGTATTACTATCTTCATTTGCTTTGAAAAATTTTATTAAATTGTGAGATAATATTTAAGAAAGTTTCTAAATAAATTTTTTGAAATATTTTATAGAACTCATCTTGATACTTCAAAGATAAGTCTTGTTCTTCAAAGTGTTTTATTTTCTCAAGTTTCTTGTTCAATGAAAAAGAGAGGAAATGTATTTTCATATGTTCTTTTGACTTGGGTTTATCGCTCTCAAGGAATATGTGGTTTTAATTAAAAAAAACCTCTCTACTCTTCTAAAATGCTTTTGAAAATGTAATGTATTGTTGTAAAATTCTTTTTAAAAGAGGAAGAAGTTTTAAAATGATTTTTGGTTGATGGATTAAGAATAAGTATCTTTTGTCTTACTTTACTTTATGGTAATGTACTTACATGATCTTTACATATATATTTTTCTTTATATATCTTGTGCTTCAATGAGGGAGAGCATAGCTCTTAAGTTCTTTATATCTCTTGGTTTACATCATTGTTTGATTACATAAAGTATTTTATTGCTATCATATGTTAAATGTTGATATACCAAAATATGGCAAGCATTGCATGAATAATCTTTAATATCTTGAAAGCATGCTTATTTTATTTCTCTATTCTTAAATCATACGTAAAATCAAATAAGGGGAGATAGTAATGTTTTGAATAACTTAAAGAAGTTTATAGTTTTGATGATCCTACTTTTTTTGGCAACATGAGCTTTATCTATAGGAGGAGGGAAAATATTATTTTTCCTTCCTAAGCCTTTTTGTTGATGTTAAATAGGGGAAGTGAGAATTAGAAAGAAAAATATATTCTTGTGCTTATTTTTTAATATGCTTACATGAATATTTATTCTTCTATATTAGTCAACATATTTTTTCTTTAGTGATTTGTCAACATAAAAAAAATGGGAAATTGTAGAAATAAGTTTGCTCAAATGGTTTAATATGTTAAGTTTTGATAATAACAAACACAAATAAAAACGAATGATGTTTATGCTGCAAAGATGTGCTTAATGGATCATGCATGATCATGTACTCCATCTTATTACATTTCATTTAAGAATCATGCAAATTCTTTATAGCATCTTTTGTAAAATATATATAGTAATATATTATATAAGTTGTATTAAATTACTCTTGAATTTGACTCTATTTAAATAAAAATGTGCTAAGTGTTCTTTGTTGCATTCTATATAGAGCATATCTATTAGTAATTGATAAATGTTTTATTTGGATGTGTTTATGAAAGTCTTATATGTATGTTAGATTAATTAGAGTTATACATTTATGAATCATGCATATGAAGATATTGAATTATGAATTTAGATTAGCTATGTTTGTTTAAGTGAGCAATACTTTGTAGGATAGTCCAAGTATTAAGAGTGAGTATTATAACAAGAAAGCAAAATATCATAATTATGCTCAACTCAAGAAGAATAAAAATGATAAGATGTTCCAAGCATTTGCAAGATTTGAAGAGAATAAATTTGTCGAAACTTGGATTACATCAAGAAGCCTAAGAACTATAATAGGTATATTTTTCTTTTAGGCTTTCTCCTATGTAAAGATAGATGTTTTACAAGAAAAGAGTTCAAACATGTTTTTAAATATTTACAAATGGTTTTTACATGCTAAAATGGCTAACAAACATATTTTGAAAAGTTAGTCATGGTGGTAGTTCAAAATTATGAAAAATAGTCAAGCTTGAGTTTTGAAAAGTTGACATTCGATTACTATTTTGATCATAACTTTCAAAATACTTTGATTTTTGTTTTGAAACTTATTTCATATGAAAACAGACTCAAATATCTTTCCAATGAGTAGTTATTTGCTTAAAAGGAATGAGCAATGAAGAAATTATGGTCATTCAAAGTCAGTTTTTCAAAATCAGAGTGTGGCCTATTTGAATAAACACGTAATTATTTGAATAAGACATGCCATAAACGCTCCCAACGGCTATAAACGACTAGTTTTCATAAGAAATTATTTCTAAACACTACAAAATACTATTTTATCACTTGGGCTCTATAAATAAGTGTAGATTAAAACTTTTACAACTTTAGAACACTTGATTTGATCCTTGAATCATCAAAATAATTTATTGAGCACTTTATTGCAAAATCCTTCTATTCCTTTGTTCTTTAAGTTGTATATCTACTCTTGTGAGGGTTTCTAATCTTTCTCTTCATCTTGAAATCATTGTAAGAGGGTGAAGTATCCTTCAAGAGAGAAAAAATGTGAGATATCATTTGTAGTGAGACTCAAACACAAAGGGTGATGTATCCCAAAGGTGTTGTGAGTACTCTTGAATGTAAAAGTTTTTCAAGCACATATGAAACTTGAAGAGTTGGAGGCTTTAGCACAAGGGTGAGGTATTCCAAGGTATGAGGAGTGCTATTACTTGTACAAAAGTTTTCCTAACACTCGTAAAGTCTAGGAGATAGTGAAGAAAATCTCAAGTTAAGATTGAGGACTGGATGTAGGCCACAAATAGTTAGTGGCTGAATCAGGATAAATTCTTGAGTTTGATTCTCTCTTCCCTATACTTTTTATATTCTATATTAACTTAATGTATGCATGTTCTGCTGCATTTATTAATTGAGTGATTCAAAATGCTTAATTTTTTAATGTAGTTTTAAAAGTTTATGATTACTCAATTCAACCCCTCTTGGGTGATAGTTTCCATGATTAACATAACCAACTCTCAATGTAACTTTGTTTACACAGATTAATTTTTTTAAGAAAGATTTAGAGGTGTTTTTCTAATTCTTCTCTAATAAATAAAATTGATAATGACTCATTTAAAATTTTATTTTTCAATTTTAGTGGTCAATTCGACACGATCTCAATCGTTACAACCACATACGTGTCATCTGGCCGATCCCATGTGTCACATAGCTATGTTTATTTAGTTTGAAATTGGTTACTATTGGTTTTGTACAAACTAATTTCACCTCATCTCATAATGTAATTTATCTCATATGAATATATGTAAATATGTAAGAGACATACAGATGAATGCAAAAATTCCTTATTATACCTGTTTGGCTATTGGCTAAGTGAACCCTTAGCATAGCTCCTTTCTAATATCCTCACCCTGCCTTTTGTGCTTAACTCTTTCATGGATGTTGGTATATCACATCCTGGGCGGCACCCTGGAGTTCAAGACTCTGGTCCTCTTGGGTGGCCTCACTTTGTCTGTGATCTTTCTCGAGAACGAGTGGAGGGCAAAATTATTCTTTTAAGAGTCAATTATGAGAATAAAAATGGGCATGAAAATTTCATTGTCAATTTTATTAGTAAAATTGTATTGAAAACAAATTTATGAAATTCTCACTTCTATTTTTACCGTTGCGCTAAATATTTATTTTATTTGAAAAAATTTAAAATAAGAAAAATAAAATATAAGATTATCATGTAACCTATTAATCATCATTTATTTTATTTTTATAAAATATTTTATAGCCATCTAAATATAGAAATAAAAAATTGACCCTCCCTTTTCTTTCATTCCAAACTCATCCATATAAACATAACCATAGTGTTTACAGAAACCTGTTAACCGAACCCAAATAATCAGCTTATTTCAATTTCATTCTTTATGGTTTGGTATAAAGATCTATTTGTCCCTTTTAATATACACACATATATATACACACTATGGTATAAGGTCCGTAACCTATATTTGGTCAATCCAGTACTACCATTTGAACATGAAATTGATGAATTGTTACAACATATTCATAATTGTTGTATTGAAAATGGTATGACAACTATTGAGGAACAGAGGAAGACCTCCATTCTTTTGCGTTTGTCATTTATTTACTAAGACAATAAGAAGCAAACACCATTATTCTTCATATCGAAGTTCACACTGATTATTTATATGAACACTTATTCACAAGCCAAACCCATTAATTTTTTTTATTTGTTATTATCTTATTGTGAAAAAATGCTTAATTGTTGTTACATGAACTTTCAACATCTTCAGTAACCTTGGTTATATAGTCAAGAAGCCATATATGGAGGTCTAAAATCCTTATTGACGACATCCTTATATTCAACAGTCCATTTAGCAACGGCACCGCCATCATTCTTATCAATCACTTGTAAGTTGAGCTTGAAGATCTTGTATTGCTTACTGACGTCTCCATTGAAGAGGTTGTATGTGATTGATTTGTTTTGTTCATCAATGGCTTCAATATTCTCCTTAGATGTTGTTACCTTGCCATCTGTTGTTTCACAAGCAAATAAGATCAATAACAAAGAATGTATAATCAATAGAAAAATATATGTTTTTTTATGTACAATTGAAAAATAATTAATTGACCCTTTTTTGTTTACATATTAATTTAATTAAAAGCTTCATTACCTATGGTATAACTCCACTGTCTAACCGAACCAATGCTATGCCAGTCACCTTGAAGCAGCTTGGTTTCATGCACTCTTTCGGTAAGGTTTTGAACCTGGTTGATGTGCCTTGAGAAGAGGTTGAAGAACTTAGCAGCAGGTGCTTGGATCCCAACTTCAGTACTTAGTTTGCCGGTTAGAGCGTGTCTGAAGAAAGAAACAGATAATATGAAACAAGAAACGTAACAAACAAGGACGAGAGATGGGGAAGGGTATGCAGCCTTGTTACAATTCTTTGGTAATTTTATAGGATTTTATTGCTACTGTCGCAAAAATGGTGGTTGAGTGAGATCATTGCCGTGCTGCAGAATGTCTGTGACGCAGGAAGAATGGGAATGATGCATGGGCAAAAAGAGTGGTAGACGTAGCAAAGAATGTCAGGATTGAAAAGAAAGGAGTTGAAAAGAAAAAAAAAGGGTGGACGAGGATTGTCAGGATTTTTTTTTTCATAGATTAGTATTATTATGTTTTAACAAAGATAAGAAGAGGAAAGTTCTTGTACAATATTTTTTTTATTTTTAAAATGTTAATCTAAACAATAATTGTGATTTTATTTTTTTATTATTTTTAAAAATTTAGAAATTATTTAGACAAGATTAGATGTTGACGGTATCAAATTTTGTACGAAACATATTATATTCCTACATCACAGAACACCTACATCTGGAGGTAGATTATATATATATATATATATAAAGATGTGCATAAGGTGGGAGGAGTATTTATTGTGATAAGTGAGAAGAATAAATTTTGATCATTAGATCTTATATAAATGATTAAAATTAAAACATAAATACATGTAACTTTTTTAAGTGGTCACATGACCTTCAAGTAACTTTTAATCTTGACCATTCATGTATGGTTGTATTGTCAAAATTTACTCATCTCACCCTTTCACAATAAAAACTCATCTCAATAAATATATCCCTTATATATATATTTGATGTTAGATATCAGAATTTATCCATAATTTTTTTATTAATTAGTTAAGTACTAATAATTTTATGTTTTGATGAAATTGAAATTGTTTAATCTCAATATTTTAAACATTTTAATTATGTGCAAACTTTTCTTATTTCATAAGAAAAATTCAAAAAGTAATAAAATATTAAAAGTAAAAAAAAAAAAAAAAAGCACTAAGGGCAGCAAGGTATTTAAATATGCCAAATCGAAAACACTTGAAACAATTTATCAATGCAAACAAAAGCATGTGGGGAACGTAAGAAGGGTTGGCTATGTTGGAACTCCATGCTTTGTTCCTGCACACTTGGGAAAAGGAGTCAAAGGCTGTGAGATAAGAACAAGGGGACTAAGAGAAAAAAAGGAAAGTAGCAAAATGGAAGAAAGGAAAAGCTTGAAGCAAGAAAAATATGGAATCGACTGGAGACACAAGCAAAACATGGCATCATCTGAGTTGACTATGTTCTCTGCTTTGCATTAATCATTCCTAGTAAAAACAAAAATGAGAGGGGGCTATACGGAAGGGGAGAAGAGTTTTAGATTAGTTTTTGTGCTTCAAGAGGTAAATTTCCTTCTTTACTGTACTTTAAAAAAAAACTTTGGATTGGTTCTTTGCCCTTTGATTTCTATATCTGCTATGTATGGTATGCTTAGAAGTTAACAACTAATGTGTATCTTGAGTTTACTTGTTTTGGTTGAATTGTTTTATGGGGCTTGTTGCCATGCTGAAATTGGAGCTTGCACATGCACTCCATTAAATGATCAAAGCCTTCTCTTCCATGATGTTCACCACCCAAATGCTGCCTAGAGGTGGAAACAGGTCAATTCAAATAAAGTTTTGTTTTAAACAGACTTGACCTATATCTTAATTATAAATCTGAGTCTGGTCTGTGAATTTATAATAGGTCAATTTTTAAAGTTTAGTCTGTTCTTTTTAAAAACTTGGTCTGGTCTAACAGTTTATTTAAAGGTCTACTTTACAATTAGACATTTAAATAGACTAATAGACTTACCTTTAAATAAGTTAACATGCTTTTATATAGGCTAACAAACTTACTTTTAAATAGGTCAACATGCTTTTATACAGGCTAAAAGACCTAAACATTGAATTAGGCTAATGAGTCTACTTAAAGTCAATAAACATTTGTTATAACTTAACACTCACATTCTAATTTTATAAATATTCACTACTCTTTTACTCTAGTCTTTGGTTAATGTGAGACTTGGAGATATACTAAGTTACAAAATTATTAGAGGTATATATCACCAAGTCTCACATCAACTAAAGACCAGAATAAGAAAGTAGTAACTATCAATAAAAGTATGAGGTGAACGTTAACTTATTATTTTTATTCTAATAAATTCTAATAAATATATTACATTAAATATATTAATAAATATGTTATTTCTATTCTAACTTTCTAATTTAAGTTTTAGTTATTGACTTTTATTAAAATTTAATTAAGAAATATATTAATATATTATAATAAATTAATAATTATAATTTATAATTATTATAATAATATATATTATATTATAAGTATTTAAACATGTCGATCGATCTGTCAAACTTAAAAGACTTATTAGATAGTCTGATACATGACTTTTTCAATTAAACAGACTTTTAGAAAAAAAAAATATTGGCCTAATTTATTTAATAAACAGATCAGATCAGACCATAGATTCCTGACGGATAATCTAACCTATTTTCACCCCTAATGCTGGCATATCCCAAGCTCAATGTTCCCCCTTTCCTACATCAAACTCCACTAACATACAAAATCCCATAGTAGCACCTAAAAACCAGTGTCTCGCAGCCAAATAAACGAACACAAACACACAAACCTCCCTGCTCCACAGCACAGTACCTCCTCTGTACAGTCTCCACCAGCAACCCAAAACCACCTCATCATCGAACACCTTCACCACAAATCCCAGACACACAAAGACCCACCACCTGTTATGAATCACCTCTGCTCCAGACGAGATCCAGCCTCCACCAAAGACCCACACGCGCTGTTCTCACTTCCCTTGCATGCTCCACAATGGAGAAGTACATGCCCAAATCTCTCCAATTAATAGATAACAAGCTGTATCCCATTGCTCACAATTACAACTTCTTACATTGGCACGGAAGACACAGCCACACAGGTCAGAATCACAACGTAACTGTGTAGAAAATGAAGTAATCATCTGTAACCCAAAACCTTAACCTTTCAGATTTATGGGTTCTTATATTTATTAAGTCCTTCCTTAATTTATGGATTCCTATGCAATGTGAGGCTTGAAATATACTTGAATACCTAACAATATCTCCTTCCAGTACGAGTCACACAAACGAACACTACACACAAAAAGATATTCACCCTCAATTGAAGTAGAGATACTAGCTTAAATTAAACTAGCTACTATGATACCATTTGTTAGAAATGAAAAAGCCCAAAATATCGGGGAGAATATACAACAATGGACTTGAGAAGAGCAACAACATTGGATTGAAGATCACATTTTAATCCAAAACCTTAAAAAAATAGGTTCATATGTCCATCTACTCCTTTTAAACTATTCTTAAACAATGCAAGATTTAGAATTAACGCTTAAATGCTCACCCTTACATGTGCATTGAATTATTCTTAGCTTACACCGAAATCCATCATCTGTTTGAACTTTCAAGCCCAAGCCCGTCAAGTCACCAAAAAGACCAAAGCCCCTTGTTTTCCTGTTCTGCGTTTTACTACTTTCCCTTTTTTTTTTTTTTCATTTTTTGGTTTTGGTTTTGGTTTGAATTGATTTCCATTCTTTTTGGGCCTTTTGAGTTTTGTATTGTTTGATTTTGTTTTAGTTTATTTCATAGTTGTATAACTTGAACAGGTTGGCCTAATCATAAGGTCATATTAACGGTTCAATTGTAAGTCAAGTGGTTGAATCGAAAAATTCAAATAAAATAATTTTTAAAAAATACTATATACTTTTTTTTACCTTAGTCTTGGATGTATTTACTGCACATATCCAAGAGCTGGTGTCACAATGCATACATTTTACAGATAATATAATTTTAGTTGGAGAGTCGAGAGAGGAAACAAATAGGAAGTTAGAGCTATAGAGACGAACTTTGGAAGAACATGACTTTCGTTTAAGTAGGAGTAAGACGGAGTATATGAAATATAAGTTCAGTAAGATGCGTATTAATGTTAGCTTAGCGATGAAAATTAGAAATTATACCATACCACAAGTCACATAGTTTAGGTATCTTGGATCTATCATACAAAATGACAGAGAGATAGAGGGAGATGTAAACCATATGATTCAAGCTGGATGGATGAAATGGAGGAGTATTTCAGAAGTTATTTGTGATAAAAAAGTACCTCTCAAGCTTAAGGGTAAATTTTATTGCACAACTATAAGGTCATCGATGTTGTATGGTACTGAATGTTAGGCGTAAAAAGCTAACAAGAATATAAGATTAGTGTTGCAGATATTAGGATGTTGTATTGGATGTATCGCTATACAATACAAGATAGGATTAGGAATGAATACATTAGAAAGAAAGTAGGGATAACACCTATTGTGAAAAAAGATGGGAGAATCTTGTCTTAGGTGGTTTGGACATATAAACAGAAGACTCTTAGAAGCTCCTGTAAGGAGAGTAGATCAACTGGAGAATAACTCAATAGTTAGAAGTAGAAGAAGACTAAGAAAAATTATAGGTGAAATGATTAAAAAAGATTTAGATTTGAATGACATTTCTGAAAGCTTAGTTTATGATAAGGCACAATAGTGTCTTTTGATCCATGTAACCGACCCCACCTAATAGGAACAAGTTTGGTTGTTGTTGTTGCTATACTATATGAAAAAATACATCATATAAAAAATATTATATGAAATAATAATATAATAAAACATACTATATGAAAAAATATTATATGGTGTAACAAGACTAACAATGATGATAGTTTAGCTTCATTTTGAAATTTAGATTGATTGGATAATAATATAAATTAAAAAAACTAAGAACATAACTTAATAAAAACACATGGACTAATGACAAAATGTACCACTTAATCACAAAAATCCTTCATGTACCAAGCTTAAATCCTATAAGTAACCATTTTAAAATTTTATATATTTCGGACAGATGACCCAGATTTAACAAGTTCACTATGATAACCCATAATGTATAAGAATCAGAATGACTCAGAGACCGGGTCACAAGTTTCCCAACCTGATTGAGGTCATACAAATATGATTTATTCTTCTTCCTTATGAACCTTTTTTACAAAGATTTGGGTATTCTTCTTTCTATAAGTAATCATTTTAAAATTTTACATATTTCGAGCAGATCACCTGAATCTAACAAATTCACTATAAGAACCTGTAATATATAAGAATCAGACGGCTCAGAGATCAAGTCACAAGTTTCCTAGACCAATCCAAGTCATACAAATATTATTTATTCTTCCTTCTTTATGAGCCTTTTTTTACGAAGATTTGGGTATTCTTTTGTTTTGGACTGATCGCTTCTCATGTATGCTATTTGAATGGTTTTGACTTGATCTTTGTTTATAAATATGGGCCTATGGGTTTACGTTGGTTTGAGTTTTTCTTTTAAATTATTTTCTTTATTTAGGCTATTAGTTCATTTGTGAATTAAACCTCTTTTCATGAGTTTTTGAAATAATAAGCATTTTGGCTTACGTCCGATCCTTTAGTTTACAAAGGTTAATTCTTTTATATTTTTCTTGTAAAAATAATTTTTTTATATTTTGATTTCTTTTATAATCAAATAGATTAACAAAGTTGTGACTTGTGACAGCTTACTAATCATATAACAATTTTCAAAGATCAATTGATTTATGACAACTTGTTGATTAGAAATAAAATTCAGAACAAGGTTGTCATAATTAGCATAAATGGGATTCAGTTATACCATATATAAGCCACCACATAACACAACAGAACCAACAACAAAAAGAGTTATAAGAAATCGTAACTTTATTATTGCTAAACAAAAAAGAGTAGACACATTTGTCCAATATAGATATTGAAATCAAATTCATTGTCATGAAAGGTACATAAACTATATCTTTAAATTTTAATATATATCTTAAACAAGGATTCTCCTTAGTAACGATGAGTGAATCGAGAATTGGAAAAATCTCACCATAAGAATCGGTTACTCTCAATGTCCAAATTGTAGTATGGAGAAGTATTCTCAATAGTAGACCAGACCCAAATGGGTGCCAAAGATGGTGAGAGCCCTGTTGTGGCTGGACCTTGTCGTACCACGAGGCGTTATTGGCAAGTCGGGTTGTTTTGGAATGTAGTCCTAATCTAGTAGTAAATTTCGCCCAAGGCTAAATACTAGTAAGAGACTCACTATTAGGAAAATTCATTTCAGAGACAAAATTTAGAGACGAGAAATAACTCATTTCTAATAAAGACGAAAAAAGAGACGGATCTGATGATTTAAATAGGGAAAGTAAATTTTACAACTTAGAGACAAAATTTAGAGATGAAAAATACTCATCTCATATTTTTTTTGTCTCTAATTGTGTCTCTATTAAGTTAATTTAGTGTTTTGAAAAGTCAAAATATTTAGAGATAGAATTTAAAGATGAAATCTACCCATCTTAAATTTTTTTGTCTCTAATTGCGTCTCTATTCAGTCAATTTATAGTTTTAAAAAGTCAAATATATTTAGATATTGAAATGTTTCATTTCTAAATAATTTATATAATTTTAAAAATTAAAAAATTAATAAAATAAATTATTTTATTTTTTTCTAAAGTTTAGAGACAGAATGTTTCTGTCTCTAATTAACAATTTTTTTAATAAAACGTTAACACATTTCTTAAGATAAATTTTAATATTAAAAAGTTTAGAGACAGACTATTATCTATCTCTAAAATTGCAAAAGTTTTTTTTAAAAAAAATATATGAAAAAGGAGCACGTGAGAGTCCTAAATCCTTCTTTTCATTTGTTATTTCACTCTTAAGAAAAGTAAAAACTCTTCCGAGACACAATCTTTACCCACGACCACTTTCATGCAATATGCATCTTCAACAATCTCTCACTGACAATGTCGCCCACCTCTTGCTGGCATTGCTTTTCAAAAATTATAACTTGTGCGATGATTAAAAGGTAATTATAATATTTATTTTTGTGAGATTACGAGATATTTCCACAAGTTCAGCCAAGATCATGAGATATTTGCACAAATTTGACCCATTTGAATTGTTCATGTGATTAATTAATCCTTGTTTGACAACGAGAGGACAAGATTTATATGATTCCCCCCTCCCCCCACCAAATTTGGGGGAAGAAAAATGAAGTTTATGATAAAATGGAATGAAATTAAGAATGAGAATAGGCTAAGTGGCCCGTTAGAGGAAGCTTACGACTTGGCCTGACTCATTTAATTAAAAGGCCACACACACACACACACACACACACGACTTGGCCTGACTCATTTAATTAAAAGGCCACACACAGGCCACACACACACACACACATGACTGACACTACATGTCTATCACACACAATGACTGACACTACATGTCTATCAATTAACATTTTTTTATTTTTGTTAAAATAAAAAATAAACAACTATAAAGATTATTTGAATGTTTTTTTGTATGTATGATCAAAATTTTAAATAAGTAATAAGATGTATTTATATCTGATCTTCTTTGTATTTATTTTTAAATTTTTAAATTAGTAATAAGATTGACAAAAAAATTAGTAATAAATAATTATAATTTTATCTTCTTTTATATTTATCTTTGAATTTTTAAATTAATAATTAATAATGATAATTTAAAAAAAAATAAAAAAGGGATAACTAAAAGTGGAATAAAGATAAATAATATTTTAATATTTATATAATATAATAAATAATAAAATTTAAAAAACATAATTTTTTTAATAAAATATACATTTACTATAACTAAGGTCATGTGTAGATATTTAATAATTGATAGAATGAAATAGAATGAGATGAGATGAAATGAGATGAGATGGAATGAAATGAGATAAAAATCTCATTTCATTCTTTAGATATTTAAAATAGAATTAAGTAAAGTTATCATTCTATTATTTGTGAATGAAATGCAGTTCTAGTTGTTTTTCTGTCCAAGCTTACCAATGTTATGCTCTAAATTAGTAGTTAAGCTATGAGATTAAAAACATATGGATGCATGCTTAAGCTTCAGTCCATAAGTAATTGAACAGTTTAATTGTAAGTCTGGTCACTGGTGTGACAGATTCCCCTAGAAGTAAAGTACCTCATTAAGGGAGTCTAACGTAACTGAACCGTTTTTATACTTTTTCAGGTCTAGCATGGAAAACAACATAAACCGTAAACTAGGAAAACATGGCTTGCCTGAAGATCCATCACTAATTAAGTATATATCATCAAATGAAGTAGCTGGCTTTGATACTGGTGACTTTTAAAATCGCAGCCATCTTCCAAAGTAAGACTTATTTTCAATACTCTGCCTGCAAAATTGAAGATATTGGAAGAAAATAGATTTCCAGAATTGAGTTCCTTTGACGGAACTATTTGAAATTCTTAGTTCTATAGTATATCCATTTTGATGATTATAATTTAGGATATATGTAAAATCCAACTGTTTCCATGTTTGTAACAGGAACAACCTCAGCAGAAGGCCAAGGTGATGAACCTGTGGCCATCAATCATCAAAGAAAGCATTCAGTATCTATGAGCATGCACTCTCTTGTGAAGAGGTTCAGCCACAGAACACCATAAGAGTTCTTTGTAGTGGTGAAACTGCTTTCAGTGATGGTATTCCCATTTCCTCTTCTCAACTAAATACTGCAGACTTCAAGCTACCATTGCCATCAAAATGTTACTCTCAGTCTCAACCAATGCCAAAAGGCAGTGTCAACTTTGCCAATCACCAGAGCATCAAAAGCTTGAAGGATAAGAGGTTTGACTTTTTTAAAACATGGTCTGGGAAACTTGAGAGAAAATTATCAATTCTACGTGGAAGGTTAGCAACACAAACTCTAGAAGAGGACAACAGCTTAAGGAACACTGATAGGCCATTACCTGTTGACCGGTACTTCAATGCATTGGAAGTTCCAGAGTTAGAAACTCTTAGGGTATGTGATTACCTTCTACCAATTTAAGTGCAATTATATTCTTCTTATGTTAAAAATAATCCACATCCTAGATGACAGCAATGCAGCTTTTTCTAATCCGATTAATCGTGCTTGAGTCTCATGTTGAAATAAATAGCCATTGTTTCCTAAAGATCCTTTTTCTTTTTTCAACATTGCTACATAAATAGTCTCACTAGGCATTGACAAAGTGTTTGTTTGTTTATGAAACTAGGATGCAAGTATATCTTGTTTCCCCAATATTTCTGAGTATGGCTGCTTTTATTTATTGAAGATTGTAACATATTTTATTTTGATTTCTTCCTTCAACAAGCCTCAGAAGAGATAGTGCTTCCTCAGGGCAGGCAGTGGCCATTTCTTCTTGGGTTTCCTGTTTCATCTTTTGGTATTTGTCTTGGAGTTAGCAGTCAATCAATTATTTGGAAAGCACTGACCATGTCTCCTTCCACTGAATTTCTTCACATAAGCCTGAAAATAAATTTCATCTTATCGTTCATCTCCATTGCTCTTATTGCTACTATTTTCACCATCTATCTTCTTAAAATCGTTCTCTACTTTGAAGCAGTTCGTCGTGAGTACTATCATTCAATCCGTGTTGAACTTCTTCTTTGCCCCCTGGATAGCTCTCTTGTTCTTAGCTCTTGGGATTCCCCCATCAGTTGCCAAAAACCTGCATCATGCACTTTGGTACATTCTAATGATTAATCCATTATTCTGTCTTGAGCTCAAAATCTATGGACAGTGGATGTCTGGGGAAAATATTTGTAATGAAAATTAATTACTACTTTGCAGTTTGTTATTTATATCATCCAAATGTGCATTTTGGTACTAAAATTTGTGATGATGTTCTAAAATTGCAATTTATGATGCTTTATGACTTATTGTGATATAAAAGTGCATCAGAGTTAGTTATAAAATTAAAAATATATTAAAAAGTAATTTTAAAAAATTAGAGACACACTTTTTGATTATCTCTAAAATTTAAAGACCGAATTAAAAGTAGATTATATTCGTCTCTATTTTATTTTAAAAAAATTATTGATTACTAGATTTCGATTGTTTAGAAATGAGCATTTTAACATCAGTGATGGAAAAGTGTCTTCTTCTAATTTACTTACTATTATATATATTTTTTAAAAATGACAAATTTTGTAGCTATTTAGAGATGAAAGTCGTAGTTAGACACGACAAAAATTCATTTCTAAATAATCAACAATGCTACTTTTATTGATGGATTTATTTTTATTTCTAATTTCATTTTTAAGTAATTAGAGATAAAATTTTAATATTTTAAAGATAAATTTTGTCCCCCTTTAAATTTGAATTTTTTAGTAGTCACCGATAACAAGTAAGTACTATGAGGGAAAGGTAAAAGATACTTTTAAAAGAGAATTAAAGAGTATTCAACATTGTTGAGAGAGAAATAGATGGGGGTCAGTGATGTGCCTCTGTTGAACGTGGAATGTTGAGAGCCAGTCCGTCAATTGGAAATATATTTTATAATAAAAAAACATATATTTTAATATTTTTTATTTTTTATTTTTTAAACAAATAAAATATAGGTATGATATAAAAAAACTATAATATACAAATATCTTTTGACTTTCTTATTTGGACAAGAAATGAAAGAAAACAGTTTAACATCTTTACCTCCTTTAAATGAATGGCAGTGGTGTGACCCTTCACTGTTGACAAACAAACAGTAACCTCGGCAAATTATTGAGTACGTTGCATGTCTTTATATGCAAAGAAACCTTGATGATGAAAGGAATACAATCATAGATACATGAGCCAGACCGGTAAAAAAATTCGTTATTTGGTATATGAGTCAATTTAGTTTATGTTGATAATGAGTTTTTGCTTTGAACCGGCTAAATTTGGATAAACTATTTGGACGGGTCAGATCATTTGATCTAATTTTTATTTGTTTTTTTATTATTAAATTAGTGTTTTAAATATATAATTTGTGAGATTTAAATATAATATATAAACAATTTTTATTGTAATAAAATATACTTTATCATTAGATTATATATTCTTGTTAAATAATATCTTTAATTTTATAATTTATATTATTATAATTACTAATATCTTTTAATGTAATATCTTCATATAAAATAATTTTTTATATAATATATTTAAAAAAATTAAATTTTTTGATTCTATCATTTAACTTGTGATCAAACTATTAATTCAATGATTCAACTTTTTAATCAAGTTGACCTCTAATTTAAATTATACAATAATGAATATAATCTTTTTTATTCGTACGTACAAGAAATCAAATAATATCATAAAAAAATTTGTTGTTAAACACTCGAGCACGTATGCATTCGAAGTTACAGCCTTCAAATTTTTTCGTGTCTTTAAGATTTGTGATTTTAACATTAAAATAAATAAAAAATTCAATTCTGATATTATTATTATTATTAATATATATATATATTTTAATGTTTTTTAATATTATTTATTATATTTATTTTTTTATTTAATTACAACTCTATAAAAAAGATGTAAATAATCTTACACCTTTTTTATAGTTTTTAAAAAGGTGTAAGATGATATTTTTTTAAAAAAATTACAATCGTTCTGGGGGGGCATTTAACATGCGCCAAAAACTTTGTGCCGCACTTATGCTCCATGATTTTTATCGCTGGTAGCCAGTTTAAGAGAGAATATAATATAATATATATTTTATCGGCAGTGTTATTCATCCAACTAAAATACTTTAACTTTTATCAAACTCATTCACAAACTTATTTTGTATTTTGTGAAAAAATTACAGTAACATACAGTCTAATTTGACATCTCTCACACATAAATCTATGATATAAATATAGTGTGTGTATTTTAATTGTACGAGAAACATTATCTATATTTTATTGTATTTGTCTAAGGAGCCTTCCAACGCAATCCTATATAGAAAGCATGTGCCCCAATGCCATGACTTATGATAGTTTCACCTAGGGATGGTACCTGTGCAAGGCGAGGGCGGCGGTGGGGAGTACTTCCCCACTCCTCATCCCCGTACCCCAACTCTCTCCCCGTCCCCAGCCTTGTTTCCCGCCGCAGGAGAATTTTTCCCCTATCTCCGTTTCCCGAATCCTCGCAGATATCTCGTGGGATTCCTCGCTATATCAAAAAATTTTAAAAAAAATAAAAAATAAAAAAAATGAAATAAATTATTTTAATATTTTAAATTTTAAATAAATATAAAAATTAATAAAATTACTAAAATATATATTTATTTATGTAATATATATATTATAAAAGAAATTTTAGGAATTTAATGGGGACAGGGGACCCGTGAGGCGAGGAGTATGGTTCCCGTCCTCGAATATACCACGGAAAAATTTTCTCCTTGTCCCCATCCCCGCGAGGAGAAAAACTTGCATTCGGGGCCCCATTTGGGGCGGTCCCATGAGGATCCTTGTCCGACAAGGAGTTTTGCCATCCTTAGTTTCACCAACTACAAAACATTGTAAAATTCAAATTTTTATTTCGTTATGCATTAATTTTTTTAAAAATTAATTAATATATGCATATATAAATATAAAATAAATATTTTAATATATAAAATATAAAGTTAATATTTTAATACAGTATTTAAATTAATATATACATATATAAAAAATTAATATTTTAAAATTAGTATATAAATTTAATATTTCATATATCTTTACAATTATTTAGTTTTTTTATGAATAAAATCACATATATAAAAAGTTATTACAGGATTTTAATTAAAAAATGTTGCTTAAAATTTAAATATCAATAAATAAAGATTATACTACTTACTAATCACATTATTAACTTACTGCGACCTAATAAGACTAATCAACCTAGCTGTTATACGATATACATATCTAACAAAATCTCTCAGTTAATGAGTATAAACTCTATCTTCAGCATCGAAGTACCTTGTAGATACATCATTCCCACCCTTGATTCTCGTTCAGAACAACTTACCAGTAATATGCCAACAAGATCTCATATGATAAGTATGACAGATATGAGAAAGTTGTGCTTGTTGACAGGATATACAAGATAAGACAACATCAATAATAAATGTATTACATGAAAAGTCTGATTGTCACCCATTAAGAAAAATATGGTAGCATCTCGTCTATCATTGTTTCATTCTTTTGGCTTAGATCAAGCTCACAAACTTATCTTAAACCAATATCTAAACCCTTTTCATAGATATATGTCCCGTTTGTTTCAAGCACATCATTGACATCATTTTTTTTATTTGATTGTAGACCTCTTTGATATTAAGCCTTAAACACTCAACATCATTCCCAACTATAGGACATTGACTAAATTAGATTCAAAACAACCAAGTGCTAAGGACTCACCCCTATTCTTATTATTCAGCAACACATATGGCAATAACTTCATTCACTGTCTAAGACCTGCTCAAGGTGTTGTAGACAGTCTTAATTTGACTAGCAATGAAGTCCTTTAATCCCTCTGACATATGGGTGGAAATAGGTCAAGCAATCGAATGCTTATGATCTGACCTATTTAAGGTTTAGTCTGGTCTAACCAGTTTAACGAAAAATTCAAGTCAAAGTTTTTTAAAAAATCTATTTAATTAAACAGATCAGGCTTTTAGAAAAGTCTTTTAGGTTTAGTGAGTTGGCCTATTTAAATATACATTATTATTATTATTATTATTATTATTATTATTATTATTATTATATATATATAATATTATAATATTTATATAATATAATTAATTAATTTTATAAATAATATAATTTTTTTAAAAACCTAAGTCTCATTAAATTTATATAAAACTTAGACATTGTTTTGGACCGTAGTCCGAGGTCCCGTAAGATAAGGCTAATCTGACACGTGAACCACGGGACTCCGCCGAGATCACCCTGGTTAGGCCCTCCAACCTCAAGATCCGATCGTACCTCATAACCGCACTCCTTAGGCCCGCGCAGGTCCTAACACCTGCCACGTAAGACCCTTAGGGTATGGGGACCATAGCTGTCTGACACAGCAGGCGGCCATTAATGCGACATCCCTAAACTTTAGGGATCTGCTTGGACAATCGTGGGAGGGAGACACCCACCGCCAGGACTTTGTCTGAACAAACGTGGAGTAGAGGCACCTCCCCATCAAGCCACGATCTCAACGTACCTGTACCTCACTCTGATTATGAAGGGACATGCGCATGCTCTATAAGTATCAGACTAAGTTGTTCTATCCATAAGCAAACTGATGATAATATAGTGAACAATCTCTCTTGATCTTTGTCTAACTTGAGCATTGGAGTCCTTTTGCAGGTACCCAATCCCTCTTTCAAAACGTCAGGGCAGCAGCGGCAGAAGGAAGAAATCACCATTCACGTGTCTCCTTAGGCACCTTCCGGTTCTACACCAGAACAGACATATTAATTTACCTCATTGACCTATTTAAAAGTAAATGGGTTAAACTAGTTAACCCACTAATTTTCTTTTAAAAAATAAAAAACAAATCATTTAAAAAAATGCAGAAAAACCAACTCAAAAGCAAAAGATAATTATCAAGCAACAGGTTCATAAAAAAAAACATCGAAACCAAAAAAAAAAAAAGCCACTCAGCAAACAAAGAGACCACTCCTTCAACCTTCAAGCCTCAAGGCACAACAGAGGCATAGACAAAGGGCTTCAACGCGCGACATTGCTCAGATCAGGTTCAACATTTGAGTTTGTGTTCAACACAGGCACTGATTCGTGTTAAAGTCCAAAGACCCAATGGTCCCAAAAAATGAAAATCCAATGATCTAATTTACGGTCCATAACTCACAAGAAAAGAATTTATCTGCAAAATATTTTTTACCTCCATATCCTCAATTTCTAGGGATAACTATGCAAAACATATTTTATTAACTAACCTGCTCGATGAGTTACAGATCGTCAATCTCTAGCTTATTTCTATTTTATAATAAATCAACAACACAAGTAACAGTCTTATTATTTGTTTAATTAAAATATGTTTAATTTTGTTTAATTCATTCATAAAATTATTTTATATATCGTAAGAATACTATAATCATATATAGAATAATTTAATATTTCTCTTACATTAATATATAATATAAATATAATATAATGATATTTTGATATATATAAAATATTTCTCCACAAACAATATAGAGCACCAATGTTCCAAACTTGTTGTGGAACATTGAATACGTTACCATCGTTTTGAGTAAGGGATAATGATATTTTAAAGTGAGAATTTTTATAAAGTGAATAAATAAGTTCATATCAATTATTAATAAATAAATTCACAATAATTATCAATGATTGATATAAATTTATTTATTCATTAATGATACTTACTATAAAACAATTTTGTTCCTGAGCAAGAACCTAAGGCCATATATATTAGTGTTATGTAGAATGGCCGGTGTCCCTACCAGATAATATGCACTTTGCCTCCTCTCAATGAATAGCAGTGATATAGTTGCTTTGTTTTTGTATTAATAAGGGGTTGAGTTAGTCACAGATATTTGAATAGATATGTAGTTTTATGTTTAAATTTTAATTACGTTAATTTTTGGAAATCATATTTTAAGGAATATTTTTTTGAAGTTTTTAGCCATGATATAAATGATTTGTCTTTAATTGAATTATAGAAATGAATTAGTTGAGAGGACTATCAGCAGAGATGTGACCCTCCATATAACTTATAAGTTCCAGACCAGCTGTCGTTTTTTCATGCTACAACTCACGCAATCTTCAGGCACTAAACCCGAATCAGTGAGTTCATTTCTCCCAAGCCCGAGTTCCACGAAAATCCCGTGTAACCAAGGTGTAAGTTGGTCATTTTTGTTTCTTTCCTGGATATAGATTTAGGGTGTTTCTTGGTTGCTTTTCCTTGGGTTCATCAATTACGAGTTTCAATTTTAAGTTTAATAGCAAGGAAATCATGTCCTGATCTTTGGTTGCACAATTCATCCTTTTGTCATATATATAGAATAATTTCATTGCATTATTCATCATTTTGTCACATATAGAATAATTTATAGTTGCTTTGTTTTTGTATTAATTATATAGTTGCTTTATTCATCCTTTCGTCATGTATATAGAATGATTTAATTGCATTATTAATCCTTTTGTCACATATATAATAATTGGTATGTAGGTCCCGGCCTTTTGTTTAGTTTTTTCAGGCACATGTACGATTGATAATGGTGGAAGGAGTGACCGATCAGTTTGGTTTGCTCGTTTTGCTTTCCTTTCATTGCAATCCTAAATCCTTGTTTAACTAATAAAATAACTTAAAAACAAAAGTGATAAAAGATGGATATTTATTTATTTGTTTTCATACATGGTTTATTGGAGATTCATTGTTACGTGCATTTCTTATATACTCCTAGGTGTAGGTGTTGATTTACTTTAATCATCCTCATATGCATTTTATTTCGCATGAATTGTTCCTTTTAAATATTATTTTGAATTTGTCTTTATTACTCTTTCCAATCCTGAATAACTGTTAATTTAGAGATTTAAGTTTGTTTCAATTTATTTATCATTTTAAAATATTAAAGAAGTATTAATTTTTGTTTTCAATTTTACCCTTATTCTTAATTATCCTTATTAAATATACTAATAACTATATGTATTTATTAATTTCATTTTCTTAAAATGTTTCAAATAATAAAATCTTATCTCTTTCCTTCTTATTATATTAATTTATTTTTCTTAAAAAGGTTGTTAATGAAAAAAGGATTTTTTTTACCAAACTGCCAATGTTGATAAAACTATTTATCAAAATGTCATTTTTTTAAACTATTTATCAAATTATCATTTTTTAAACTATTTACTAAAATGCCACTCTTTTAAAACTATATACCAAACTGTCACCTTTTTTGTTCTACGTGACATTTTTTAATATTATCTGACCAGTTAGGATGCGCCAAGTAGGATGACGCATCCACGTAGGTTGCGATAACACGGTTGGCGCAACCTATGTGGATGCACCATCTTACTTGGCGCATCCAGGCTGACATGGACAAAGAAGACGCCAACAAGGATGGCATAACCAAGCCACCTGCACCACCCTTGTTGGCGCAACCAAGACACGGCCGTGTCAAAAGACACACGGCTGTGTCTTCTTCCATAAATCAGACAGAAGCTTTGTTGTTGTTAAACACGACCCTGTTTAACTCTACAATCGCTTACAAGTCCCCGTAAGTACCAAAATGATTATCTTTTGCATGAAAAATGATAAGTCTTTCTAATTTGTCATTTTTAATGTAATAAATGTCATTAAATTTAGAAAAAATAAAGACAATGATAGGGATGTATGTTTAAAAAACACATTATGATTGAAGTTTATTTTTCTTTCTGTTGTGTATGTTACTACACATTATGATGTATGTTGTGTATGAAGACATTGTTTGAAACGTTTATTTAGTGAGTAGGATCCCAATCATCTCCCTCCCATTTTGTAATCATTCGAATTAGAGTAAAAATTTTGACAGAGTTTCTCCTAAATATTGGACCTCCCCAAAAGTACATGAATCTGTTTAATTCAACCAGTTACCAGGATTATTAATAAAAACTAAGCGACAAACATATTTAATCCAACAAGGGAATTGAAATCGCAATAGAAAATTATTAATAGTAATTTAAACAAAATCATTAAATATAACATTATCAGATACACTAATGACATATAATTACATGTCAATGAAATGAGCCTGCATCAGAATGTGGTGGCCTGTGAGATGAATCGAAAGAAAGACCTGGCTGTGATGAGTATGGTGGGTAACCTAGTGGCAGGTAAGGATATGGTGGCTAACCATGCGGTGGGTAAGGATACGAGGGGTAACCCGATGGTGGGTAAGGATACGGTGGGTAAGAGTATGGTGGGTATGGTGGGTGATATGTAGGTGGTAGCTGAGTGGGGGGTATGTAGCAGTGGTAGGAGGCTGAGTTGTGTGCTGGCTGGTAGAGTCGGAGTCCTCGGGAGTCTCATCAATCCCTAACAACTGAACACACAGACTAAGCCAATCAGGACTTTGATACATGACACCTTCTTCACCATCATACATTATCCCATTGAAGTAAATGTGTATATTCAATGATTTTGTCACGTTAATTCCACTTCTGAACAATAACAATTCAACACATATGTATTCAATATATTAAAAATCAATTATAATATTAATTGGACACATATAACAATGAATTTATATTATTTTATGTATAAATAACTCCCTAAACCCGTTCATTTGAATTAAGCTACATTTACTAATTTAAAACATGTCAAGTACTAAAGAAAAAATATATATCCTATTTGATTATGTACAAAATAATAATTCATACAATTCAAACTACATATCTTACCACTCCATTATTTATTAGACAATGAAAACATTAATGTATAATTAATACTAACATAATATATAATAACATTAATTTATAATTAACACTAAAATAATAAAAAATCAATCAACAAATAATAACTAAAATATTTAAACATTGAAAGAGATACTCACATATAAGAATACGATCTGAATTTGATCACGAGATAGAGATCCAGATACCACTTTTAGTAAGAATTGAGTTCGTTTAGAGAGTGCAGAGCATTTAGAGAGAAGAAATTTATAGAAAAATAGTGAGAATTTAAAAAATGGAAGCAATGTCACGAATGAAGGAGGGGGGAGTGAATATATATACTGGTTGCGCCAACAACGGTGGCGCAGATGGCTTGATTACGCCACCCTTATTGGCGTTTTCCTTGTTCATGGCAGCCTGGATGCACCAAGTAGGATGGCGTGATCCATCGCAGGGTTGTGTCAAACGTGTTAGTAAAAAGTCGAAAAAAAGAGATAAAATTAATGAAATTAGTAAAAATATAAATGATACTATAATTTTAATGAAAGGACAATTTTATCAAATTAACTTATTATTATTATTATTATCAATGTTATTTATTAGTTTCCTTAATTTATATGCAGACCCTAAAATAATAATTATTCAAAACCAAAAGAAATATTTAATAAAGGAATTTAGGCCAATGATATAAATTTAGTAGTGTCGAAGTACCACATGTCCAATTTTGAGATTGCTCCTTGACTCAATATCATGTTCAATCATGCACTCTTGCCACCTAATTTACTTCTTTTAATTCATTTTAAGTGATTTTTTTGGTGAAAAAAACTTAATTCATTAAAAGTAATGTTCGCATATAAATAAAATATTAATTATTATTTTTAAACTTTGTCTTTATATTTTAAATTTCTTCAAGTCTCAACTATTAATGAAGATTAGATGAAAATGGGAAAATAAAATAATTAATTATTAAAATTAAATAAAAATAATTTAATAAAAAATTCTCATAATTAAAGTTTAATTTTATATTTCTTAATTTTTTTGTGTTGTTCTAAAATAATTCTTAAAATAAAGTAGAAAAAGTAATAATTACACGTTTAGTGGCGGCCTCGACTCTTGAGGAGTCAAATACTTAGTCAAGTAATAATTCGTTGTTTGTTCATCCAATCACTTTGTAACTTTCAGATTTAGTGCATGTTTGCACACGTTCAACGTTCTTGAAAGGTGTGTAAAATTTGTTTTAATTGAGTTTTTTTTCTAACTTAAGTTTGTTTAAAAGTAAAATAATTTTGTTTTTAGGTTATAATTTTATTAGTTGATAATTTTTATCTCTTATATTTATTTTGTTAAATTTATTTTTAAAATAAAATTTTTAAACATAAATTACGTTATTATACATTTACTTTTAATTAAACTTAATTTTATAAATATATTTTTAATTAAATTTAAATTTATCAACTCTAATTTAAAGTTGTACTTAATCTCAGATTTTAACTTTGTTTTAGATCCAGCCAGACTCCTCCCTCATAAGTCACGGCCCCACCATTTTCATGTACACCTAACCCCACTGCAAGCCGTCGCGCCGCTATGCCAACAAGGATCGACCTTTGCCGTCGCATGATGCAATTCTCGAAACAAAGCCATTCCAGCATGTTCATATTCTTGGCTGTCAGGGGTTCCTTCGGATGCAATAAGATATGATTACATACCCCAACAAAGAAAAATGAAGTCTTTTCTAGAATAAAGGATAGAAGAGATTTAAAATACACACAACCCCTTTAATCCTAGAAAATTAAAATAAAAAAGAAAAAGCTTTGAGGGATAAAAAACAACCCTCTTGGCTGATTGATTGAAAGATGAGAAAGAAAAAAAAAACCTTTTTTTATTGAGAAACTTGGATCTTGATTCTGAAAACACCTGACTTTCTTGAAATCCTTTTAAATTTGATTCTTGGTGAGATTTAGAGACAAACCCAAAAAATCATAACTTGAAAGACGGAAGTTTAACATAGAGGGATTCAGAGAAGCAGGGCATTACAAAGGCTGTGCCGCGGGCGATGGGTTTGGGGGCAATGGGGCGAAACCTCAAACTCTCTCCGTATGCACCGGTTTTTTTTTTTAATTGAGGTGGCAAAATTTTATTGATAGGAAAGAGAAAGAGACAGAATTTGAATAGGAATGGCAAAACTTTCCGTTATATGGGGATTCCCGAGTGACTGCTTTGAATGAGAATTCTAATGCATAATTTTTTTTTCCCGTAGGAATAAAGACGGAGAAAAAAATTTCGTGATATATTCAGAGATAAAGACCATACTTTTCATCTTGCGGATTTTTGTTTCTGTTAAATTATTAAAATATATTTTATAATATATATATATTACTAATTTCATCTTTTATTAAAATTTATATTTATTTAAAATTAAAATTATTAAAATAATTTATTTCATATCTTGATCCTATTTCTTCAATTATTTTATTTTATTTTTATTTTTTTGATATAGCGAGATATCTCACAAATATTCACGAAGATTGGAGAAATAGGAATATGAGAAAAATTCCTTCGTGATGAAAAACGAAGTCGGGGATAGAGAGATAGTTGGAATGTAGGGATGGGTGCGGAGAGTTCTGCACGGGTGTCATCTCTAAATTTGAATACAAGTGATTTCTGTACTTTGAATATGTTATTTATGTTTTTTTTTTTGTCTTTGTTGTGAATCTATGGCTAAACTTGTTAACATTTGTAAAAGAATAAATTAACAGAAAATCCCCTTTATACTAGTATAGAATATATTAATTACTCTTATTTTTTAAAAAAAATTACTTCTTCCATTTTTAAATAATATTTTCTCCAATCTATTTTAAGTGTTACTTTGATGCAATATACAAAAACTAAGAAACATTAAAATAAACCTTAAGTGTGAGAATTTTTTTACTAAATTACTCTTAGTTATTTCAGTTAATTACTCCACTTTATCATATTTATCAAATTTTCATGAATAATTGAAACTTTTAAAGTATAAGAGTAGAGATAGAAAAATAATAATTCATATTTTATTGGTATCTGAAAATGTCACTTATAATAGATAAAAATCTTTTATCAAAATGACACTTAAAATGAACTGAAAAAAATAGTCATTTCTCAAAATTTATTTTGTTCCAAATTATTTGTCACTTTTAGAGAATTAATAAAATATTTATTACTTTTTTAAAATTTTATCTTTATTTATTGTTATTTCTACTAACCACATTTTTTTCTCTCATATTAATTATTTATTATTTTCACAATATTTTTAAATATTAATTTTTCTTCTTAAAATTTAGGTCATTTAATAAATTTCTTAATTAATATACTTAAATATTAAACGATTAATATTTAAGAGCGATGGGAGAAATAAACACAAGTTTCAATACCATCACAATATGTTTGACTTGTCCGAAATCAATTCTCATATTTTCTTTGTAACTTATTTTAATATTTTATGTGGCCAGATAAATCTATTTTGATAGTTTAAGGGTGGATGGTGAATAAAATTAAATCATTGTCAGCATTTCTCTTTGCATATGTTTGACTTTTTTATTTTATTTTGTGAAATCAATTCTTATACTTTTTTCTAACATTTTTCAGGCAAAAATATTTGTATAGAATCTATAGATATAGATAGACGGTATATGTGTAAGAAAATTAAAATACTGTTGGACCATTTTTCTATGCATATATTTGACATTTTTATACTGTTTTTTTGAAATAAATACAAATAATATTTAAAATAAGATAAAATTCCCAGTGCGATCCCTAAAAGAAGATAAAACCAAAAAAACTATGAAAGAAACAAAATAGTCATCTCTGAATTAAACATAAATAACTCTTAATCTTTCTGCATCATTGCTTAATTGAACTACGATATACCACACAGTTCTATTCGTTCTCAACCTTAATTTTCTTGCTTAACTTACTGCATGACGTCTCAAAATTTGATTCTTCACAAAGGACACCACCAGTGATCCGCATGTACTAAAAATAATCTACCTAGGAAAATTTGGAAAATATTTTCGCATTTAATGCAAACAAAAGATAAACTCACGAGTTCAACTATCTTAGTGTATATTAGAAAGCTGAGGAGATATTACCATCCACAAAAATTGCATTTTTATGTTGTATAAAAGTTTTTTTTAGAAGCACAAAACTCTAATTAAAAAGAGAGAGAGAGAGAACACAGATTCAGCTTTTGTTAGTGATTCAACTCTTTTATAGAAAAAACTCATCCAAACACACTAAATATAATAAAGTACTTTTTATTTAAATAAAAATATATTTTTTTAATAAAGAAAAGGGACATTCAAACTGGCTACAAAACACAAAACACAAATATTCAATTTGTTCAAATAAAGCTCACTTCTTAGTAGAGGTATGAAGAAACTTCTTTACAAGTTCTTTACCTGCAGTGCGTTGCTCTGCTAATCATTCTCGCTATAAGGTCTGCAATATGTCAACGAAATTAGAAAAGGAAAAAACTCCAAAAACATTGGTGAGAAATCATGGAAGATGGGCAATATAGAGGCACTATATTTATATGATTCAGAAATTTCTCTCTAGCACCTCTCCTCTTTGCTAAAATAACGGTGCTGTAAGCTCTCATGCTTTGGGTTATATATAGCCCAAGCATACAAGTATTCCAATTCCAATTGGATTAATCCTAATTTAATTCTTCAATAAATTAGGATCAATCTTAATTAATTTTACTTTGAATTAAATCTTTACAAAAATATTAGTTTTATTATATTATTTTTGCTTGATTAATTAAGACTATACTTGATTTTTTTTTCTTAATACAAAGAATGAAACTGAAACGCACAAGTCATCCTCAAGATAAGTTTTATATCTTTAATGCACATTTGTTCGTACACGTTAACAAAACCCTTCTTATAAGCATTGGAATTCAATTATGGTACCCAGCTGAAAAGTACATTCGTTTTGTGGTTGGAAACAAACGTGACTCTGTCATGTTGTAATTCCTGTAAACTTATTTGCTTTTAGGAGTCACGTTAGCTCAAATTTTACTTTAAATATGTTTAATTTGTATCTTAATTAATTATAAAGTATGAGTCTGATGTATGAGTTTATAATAAATGAATTTTTAAAGTTTGATTTGATCTTTTTAAAAATTTGACCTAATTAAAAGTATATTTAAAAGTATACTTTGTAATGATATTTTTAATAGACTAATAGACCTATCTTTAAATAAGCTAATATACATTTATATATGTTAACATACCTACTTTTAAATAGATAAACATGTCTTTATATATACTAACAGACTTAAGATTTGAAATAAACTAACGAGTTTATTCAAGGCCAATAAGTGTTTGTTATAACTTAACACTCACCTTCTAATTTTATAGATGTTTATCATTTTCTTACTTTAATCTTTGATCGATGTGAGACTTGATATATATATCAAGTTACAAAATTATTAGAAGCACATATTTTCAAGTTGCACATCGACCAAAGAACAAAGTAAGAAAATAGTGAATATTTATAAAAATAAAGAATAAGTGTTAACTTATTATTTTTATTCTAATAAATATATTAATAAATATGTTATTTATATTATAACTTACTAACTTAAATTTTAGTTAATTTTTATTAAATTTTAATTAAAAATATATATTAATGTATTATAATAAATTAATAATTATAATTATAATTTATAATTATTATAATAATATATATTATATTATATATAATTAAATAAGTCAAAGTCACTTGTCAAATTTAAAAAATCTATTAAATGACTTAAGGCCTAATCTTTTTAGTTAAATAAACTTTTAAAAAAATCTTAGTTTAACTTATTTAATAAGTCAGGCCAGATCAAACTTTAGACAAGCTAAGCCATAAGTCTCCGACAGTCTGACTTGTTTTCATCCTTCTTTGCTGACTATATATATATATATCAACACACATAAATTCTTCCGCACTCAAAGCGCTCTAAGTTGAAAAGATTAGTTAACGAGTTGGAAACAAAGGTGACTCTTTGAAAACCAACTAGGAAAAAAAATGTCTTCATCAATAGCTGCTCCAACCCCTAATGCCTCCTGCAACTTCTCTCGACGTTCTGCAAATTATCATCCCACGGTTTGGGGAGATCATTTTATTCAATATGTTTCAGAACCTATGGTAACATAAAGTTTAATTTTATTAAGCTTTATATATGGTATATGTATATATATAATTCTAGCATACAGGAGATATATCATGACAATGTCCGTAGTGTAAATTCTTCAAATATTATTGAAAGTCATATCCCAAAACAAGTGTGTATGAGTTTCATAGTCATATGGGATCCATGTCAAATTCGTTGATTACGAACCACAGACATACATATTGTAGATGTGCCTACAATAAACACTGCATTTCATAGTTTGTTAAGAGATATAAAACTAACCTTGACGTTTACATAGGAGAGTTGGTCCTTGATATAATATTAGAACTACTTTGACTCATTGTTCATGACTTTGAATTTTACTGCCCCATTCTTCTAATAAAAGTTGAGTTCCAGCACTTAAGCTTATAATCAAAATGCTCTTAAAAACTGAACTTTTTTCTAGAAAATTGATTTTACTTAAAAATTAAGCAAAAAATAAACATGCTCTGAATGCCACATTAGGACTTTGCCTTTTATAATCTATTTCTTCATTCTCCTTTCTCATGAAATTTCAGACTTGATGTTCATCACAAATGTTGAACGTGCAGGAAGTGGATGATAAAATGGAGGAGCAGATTAAAATACTGAAAGAAGAAGTGAGGAAGATGCTCATCCCTGCGACTGAGAAGGCCCTAACAAAAGTTAGCTTGATTGATTCGCTCCAACGTTTGGGTCTGTATTACCTTTTTGAACGGGAGATTGATGAAACATTGCAGCATATTTACAATAATTACGTCGATAATAATGGTAATATAATAACTCTCGATCAAGACCTCTATTCTCTTGCCCTTGTCTTTAGGTTACTGAGGCAACAAGGATATTACATTTCGCAAGGTATGCCCCTACCCTGTCTATTTCTAATAGTAATAACTTTTAACTCTTTGGATCACATAATACTTAAAGCACACACATGAACTCAACAGAAAATGACAGAACGAGTTCAAATAAACACGACATAAACATTGCTTATCATGTGATCTTGTTGTGGTTGGTCAATAAATCCTAGATCAGAGTTTTAAATCTCGGACCGCATCACGTGATGCGGCCGAGACAAACGGTTATGCGCGACCGCCCACATCAAGAATAACAGTCCTGTATGCAATTGCGGCCGCATCCGACCGCATTTGGCCGCATCAGCCGCGACGCGACCGCGACCGCAACCGAGATTTGAAACCCTGTCCTAGATGTATTTATCAAGTTCAAGGATGAGCAAGGAAACTTCAGTGAAGCATTTATTGCCGATGTAGAAGGAATGTTAGGCTTGTACGACGCAGCACATCTTAGTGTTCATGGAGAGGACATATTAGATGAAGCGCTTGCTTTCACTTGTACACATCTTGGGTCCATGACAACCCAATTGAGTCCTTCTCTTGCTGAAAAAGTGAATCATAGCTTAAAGCGGTCAGTCCGCAAGAATCTGCCTAGGCTAGAGGCTAGGCATTACATTTCCACTTACGAGGAAGACCCTTCCCATGATGAAACTCTGCTATTCCTTGCCAAATTAGATTTTAACAAGCTCCAAAAACTACATCAGAAGGAAGTTGGCAGTATTTCGAGGTAAGTTTTTCAACCACTTCACCACAATATATATATATATAACTTGAAAGCGCTAATTCCTTGTACATTCATGTCACGCATGTCTTATTTAGTTATTGAACTTGGTCGTCTTTAATGAATTAGGTGGTGGAAAGATTTGGATTTTGAAACAAAACTGCCTTTTGCACGCAATAGGATTGTGGAAGCTTACTTTTGGATTTTGGGAGCGTATTTTGAGCCCCAGTACTCTCTTGTTAGAAGGCTAATGACCAAAGTGATATCCATAACATCAATTATTGATGATATTTATGATGTTTATGGCACATTGGAAGAGCTACAAATTTTCACTGAAGCAATTGAAAGGTTTGGGGCATAAATTAGCCACGATCTTTTTTCTTTTTTCTTTTTTTAATTTCCTAACTGCATTATTAGAAATGTCAAGAGAAATATATCTTTGTTATGATGACATTTTCGATAACTAATGGACATTTAGGTGGGATATCAGCTGCATCGATTATCTGCCAGAATACATGAAATTATGTTACCAAGCACTCTTGGATGTTTATGAAGAAATTGAGCAAGAGATGATCAAGGAAGGAAGAGAATTCTGTGTAATCTATGCCAAAAACGAAGTAAAACTTTGACTCTATATCTGCCTCATTTTCCAAATTTTATCTTCATGGACAGTATTCAAGAAGTAACTAGGAAGTGTAAGACACGTGACTGTCTCCAAATGTTTCTAACTCTTTTTTTTTTTTTCATTGTGGTGCGTACCTAGATGAAAAGAGTGGTCCAAGCCTACCTTGCCGAGGCCAAATGGTTCAATTGCAATTATACACCAACAATGGAGGAGTACATGGGTGTTGCGCAGGTATCTTCTTGTTATCGTATGCTCACAGCCACATCATTCCTTGGGATGGGACGTATTGCTACAGAAAAGGCCTTCCAATGGTTAACCAATGACCCTAAAATTGTTAGAGCTTCAACAATTGTTTGCAGGCTTATGGATGACATTGTTTCCAACGAGGTAACTCAGCAAAAGAATCAATTTCCTAGTTTATTGTTTTATTTCCTAAATAAGATGCTTCATGGTTTCATCCCCCTTTTTTTTTATTAGCTTGAGCAAAAGAGAGGGCATGTTGCCTCTGCTCGAGTGCTACATGAAGCAACATGGTGCCACAAAACAAGATGCCATTGAAGAGCTTCGTAGACAAGTGATAAGTGCTTGGAAGGATATCAATGAGGAATTCCTTAACCCTACGGAAGTGGCAAAGCCTCTTCTTGAGCGAGTCCTCAACCTGACACGCGTAATAGATGTGCTTTACAAAGATTCAGATTGCTATGCTCACTCCGATGGATCGACAAAGGACAACATTGAAGCTCTGCTCTTGAATCCATGGCTTGCTTTTGTTAACACAAGAGAACTCAAAGCATGCTTAGCATGTACAATTTGAATAACGTTATTTTGGTTGCATTCTCTTTAAATTTTCATATATATATTTTGATGTGTTCGAGAATGGATTAATATATTGCTTGTCTCCGTGAATCATTAGCTTTCCACCGCTTGAAATTTATGGTGGTCCATATGACAGGCTATGTAGTACAGTAGTACTACAACAAACAATAAAAGGATTTATTTTCATCGGTGAACTAATTAAGTTGCCTTGCTCATTCGCAGCATCTTTCAGATAATTCATTTGATTGTTATCATCATAGTTACTTAAAACGCTGTGATTTTGTAAAACTAAAAAATGAATGGTCATTATAAAGCCCAGCAAAACAAGTGAAGGAAAGCACACTCGTACTATATATTGAACCTGATTTTCCACTTTGAACTGATGAAATCATTGTTCCACATAAAAACAACAATAACCAACTATGCATCTAAAAGTTATGCCAGACTATGCTGTGGACGAGAGCAAAGGTTTTTTTTTTTTTTTTCCCTTTTTTTAAAAAAAACAAACAAACAAATAAACTTGTTATATCGATCACAAGTGTCACTAGCCGTTTGCAAAGGTGATGAAAAGGAAACAAAATAATCACTCCTTTGAAAAAAATTAAATGTGAAGTGGTCCATAAGAATTTGAGAAAGGTCAATATATATATATATATAGTAGTAAAAACAAATGAAATAATTGTACCATATATTTAAATGTGTCTTCCATTTCTTAAATATAATGAGATTTTATCAAACATCTTATGTTTTTGGGAGAGTTAGTTTTTAACATATTATTCTCTTCGTTTTTTTTTATTTGTCACTTTAAAAAAGTTTTTTGTTTTGTTTTTACTCATAGTATTAATAAGTGAGAGAAAATATTAAAGAAGTAATAATAATATTTTGAAATTTTTAATCATCAATAATTTAATTAAATATAGTTATTTTATAATTAATGTTATTTAATAATTTTTTAATCATTGTATAACTATCTTGAACGACAAATAAATAAATAAAGATGAAATATATATAATCATTTAAAGATTAACTCTTTTAAAAACTTAAGCTATTTGAGGAAAATGGAATGAATTTAATTAAAAAGCATTAATTTCTTCTTACGTACAAGTCACTCATTCATGTCTTAGTTATTGAACTTGGTCGTCTTTAATTAATGGGTGGTGGAAAAATTTGGATTTTGCAGCAAAGCTGCCTTTTGCTCCCAATAATAGGCTGGTGGAAGGTTACTTTTGGATGGATCTGAAATACCTGCTGTTCAAGTGCAGGTACTTGGAGAGAGAGTGAGTTATACAAACAGTAACATATAACTAAAATAAAATTAAGAAAATTAAAATTGATATAAAATATTTAATGTGAAAATTCTTTTAATGGTGATGAGAAAAAAATTACTTGTAAGAATAAAAAAATTTTACTATGTGAAAGAAAATTATAACTTCTTTTTAATTATAAAGAGAGAATAATAACACTCTCTTGAGATAGGAGAATACACCTCTCTATATAAAAAAAAAAAGACTCTTAAAAGATATTATGTAATATTTCTCTGTAGAAATGAAATGATTAAAACTGAATGGAGGAGGTCCTATTTATAGAGGAAGGACCTCCCCCTTTGAGCTACTCTAGTCAAGGAAGAGGGAGAGTTTTTCTCCTCTTCACCTACTGTTCAACTACCTTATGTTTTCTTTTCAAATCCACCAAAAAACAAGCCCCTTTAGTTGACTTTGAAAGCCAAAAAATGGCTTTACGTTCACAATCTCTCACTTAAAGTCATTTTTGGTGAGCTTTCAAAACCTTTTTCATCTTGTCAGTTTCATGCTGCCTACGTTTCTGATAGGCCATAAGAGGATCTATACAATTTAAACTTGTCAGAGCTTATTGGTTTTGTCATAACATCTGCTAGGTTCTCTTTGGTATGAATATTTTGCATATTCATACTCCCTTCTTCTACTACTTCTCTGACAAAGTGATATTAGATTCCCATGTGCTTTGTCCTTGAATGAAAGGCTGGATTCCTTACAATGTGCAAGACACTTTGACTATCACAATACATATAAATCTTTTGCTGCTTGTGCCCAAGTTCTTCCATTAACCTTTTAATCCAAATTGCTTACTTGCATGCTTGCGTAGCTGCCATATATTCAGCTTTTATAGTAGATAAAGCTACAACAATTTGTAATTTTGATAACCAGCTCACAGCTCCTCCTGCAATTGTAAACACATAGCCTATAGTAGATTTCCTTTTATCAAGATCACTTGCAAAATCTGAATTAATATATCCCCTGACAATAAACTTTGATCCTCCAAAACATAATGCAGCACCTGGGGTTCCTTTAATGTATCTTAGGATCCTCTTAACAGTATTCCAACGCTCTTTACTAGGATCTTCCATAAAATGACTGACCGTACCAATTGGTTAAGCAATATCTGGTCTAGTACAGATCATTGCATACATAAGACTTCCCACTGCTGATGCATACGAAACTCAAAACATTTCCATCCTCTCCGCTTCATTTCTAGGACAATACTTGAGAATAATTTATAATTGATAGGAATTGGGGTAGAGACTAGCTTACAATCTTGCATGTTGAAGCGTTGTAAGATTTTCTTTAGGCAGTTCCTTTAAGAAAGCTAAATCTTCCTATCTTTTCTATCTCGGTGAATTTGCATCCCTAAAATATTGTTTGCTAGATCCAAGTCCTTCACATCAAATTCCCTAGCCAATTGTGTCTTCAATTCTTAGACTCGATCTTTGTTGGGGCCTACCACCAACATATCATCCACGTACAACAACAAGATGATAAAATCATCGTCACCAAATCTCTTGTAATATATACAATGGTCTGAACTCAGTATGTTGTATTTGAGGCTAATAATGAAGAAATCAAATCTCTTGTACCAACACCTTGGTGCTTGCTTTAGACCGTACAGAGATTTGGTTAACCTGCAAACCAAGTTTTCCTTGCCTTTTTCTTCAAAACCTTCTAGTTGGAGTATATATATTTCTTCTTCTAGCTCTCCATGAAGAAAAGTTGTTTATACATCTAATTGTTCAAGATGTAAATCAAATGCAGCACACATAGCCAGGACTACGTACTCTGATAATGGTAAGTCTGACAACTGGAGAGAATATCTCATCGAAATCAATTCCTTCTTTCTGAGCATACCCTTTGACCACCAGCCTTGCACGATATCATTCCACTTGATTGTTACCATCTCGTTTGATTTTATAGACCCATTTATTACTAATGGCTTTTCGTCCTTTTGGAAGTTCAACAAGTTCCCATGTCTTGTTTCTATGTAGGGCTTCCATTTCTTCTTGCATTGCTGTCATTCATAGAGAAGCTTCTGAGCTACTCATAGCCTCTTGAAAGGTTGACGATTCTCCTTCTTCTGTTAGAAGACAATATGCATCGTGGCTTGCCATAACATATTCTGAGTGCCATGATGGTGCTCCTATCTGGTGCATTGATCGTCGAACGTTTGTATCATTGACCTCAAATAGTTCCTGTTCCTCGTGTTCTGGTTCTTGTTCTGCTTTAGAGGAATCTTATTCTCCAGCTTTTCCATCTATCTGTACCGTAGTAGTCTATTTCAAAATGCTGACATCTTCCTGTTCACGTTGCAGTTCATTTTTTTGTAAATATCACATCTATGCTGACAATAACCTTGCGGGCAGTGGGATCCCATAGGTGATGCCCCTTAACATTGTCATTATTACCCAAGAATATGCATTTCCTGGATTTTGGATCGGTAACACCTCGAAAGTTGCTTGTTTCATGATATATATTCATTTTATAATATTTATGATTTTTGTGAATTTTTCTGAAATTCTTTGAATTGTTTGATTTTTTAATATATTTCTTGATTTGTGTGAGCACTGAGCGGGGCCGAGAAAATGAAGTATTTTCTCTGAGGCCGAAAAACCTTGGACTGTAGAAACGATAACGAGAGATCTTACTAAACCCAAGGCCGGACACAGTTTATGAAGTTTTATTTTTTGAGATTTGATCTGATAAATAAAATTACGATACGTTTTATTATCCATTGGACAACAAATACTAGTTTTGTTAACTGTAGCTTTTGTCCACTGGGTAATAGCTTTAGTAGAGAGTTAGTCATCTTTTCTAGAGAGCACTTTAATGACATCACCAAGATGACATCATCAAAATGACATCATCCTTGACTTTTTCTAAAAAGTGTACAAAGCTTTTCAAGGAAGCTTTGTATCAAGCTTCTCAAGGAAGCCAATTTTCCTTTCTCCTCCCTCGGACATTCCACGGCCACGAGGAGGGAAAAGATGACACAAATTGTCATCTTTTCACTTTTTCTATTTTCAAAAGTTTCTATCACTTTCTCTCTCCATTTTCTTTTCTCTCTCAACTTTTCTTTTCTCTCACTTTTCTATCACATTTTCTCTTCTTCTCTCTCTCCAACCTCACGGCCACACCCCTTCCTTCACCCTCCATGCTTGTTTGATTTCAAGCAATCACATTGCTTGAAACTGCATCTTGTTTGAAGACCTTTTCTTGTTGGAATCACCTCCTAAAGCTCTCATCTCCATTTTCTCTTCTCACTCTCATGGCCAAGCACCACCATTGATGGCCATCCATACTTACTTGCTCAACCAACCTTATTTCTTGCATCTACTCATCACCTAGAAGCTTTTTCCTTTTGTGACCGTCACTTGATTCTTCCATCTTCATCTTTTTCTATAAAACCCTAAACTTAAAGTTTTGAGGTAAAGTTCTTGACTTTCTATTTTCTTTCCTTCGTTTTCGTGATTCTTGGTCACCTTGGTGATCAAGGACTCATCTTTTCAAGCTTTGGTTGTTGATTATATGAGTTTGATAATCCTAGGATTTTGGTGGAGGAGTTGGATGAATTTCAAGAGGCATAAAAGGAGCTCTTTTCTTGTTATCTTCTTAGGTAAGAGGGAGATCATCCTCTTCAACCTTTCATGGTGGTGAGTAACTCGTTTTTGTGTTGATAGTGAGGAATCCATGTGTGGGTTACTCACTTTGTTGTATGGTTTTGGTGATGCTTGATGATTTTTATGTTAGTTTTACTTTGTATGATTTTTGTTTGCTTGCTAATATATATTTTTTATGGTATTATATTGATTGGAATGAAGAAAATTTTAGGTTCCTAGCCTTTAGGGGCTCACGACCATAGGTATAAAATGGTGAAATTTTGTGTAGGATGGAAACTTAATTAATTAGAGGATTAGATGTTGATTAGAGATTCATAAAATGGAAAGAACATGAGTGTAAATGAAGTTGTGAGAAAACTTGAAATAATTACTCTAAGTGAGTTATGTTTAGAACTAAGAGAAGGACTTGTTTAATTAGAGTAGCAAAGATTAAGTGAAAAATACTAAAGGATTTCCCTAGAGAGGCTTAGTAGGAAAAGTGTTGATGTTGAAGCATAATTTTGTATTGAACCTTGAAAGTATGCTTACGAAAGTAAAAATTTGAATAATGAATTATTGTGGGTCTAAGAATGGGACCAAAGCTAAGTGATATTGTTTCGGCCATTTATGGCGTGTGATTATGGAAAGGTTATGTTATTATTGAATATATATGTATATATGCATTGAGTTATCATGCATTTTGAAAGTCTGGTGGACTATGTTTTTTTAGGCTTTATGCCTAGGAGATGAATCACACCTTAGTGCGGGTGGAGTAGACTAGTGTAGGTCACTTGTTGACCTTGGCGGTGTCGGGGTGCGGGTATCTCACAATGGGCAGTTGGTAGTTCCTCTGTACCGTGGGACAGACCGATGCAAATGCACCGACGATCCTGACCGAGACACTGTCCTATATCGTGATCTTGTGAAGAATGTCTTGTATAAGCTAAGTTGCGCAAATTGTTAATGTTGAAGCACTTGATTTGAGACTGACGATAGAGGTGGCAAAACGGCCAACCCGCCCCGCCCCGCCTTCAACTCACCAAAATATGGGGCGAGGCGGGTTGATCCATTTTAGAAAATGGGTTGGAAGAGCCAACCCATCCCGTTTTAGAATGGGTTAGCGGGTTGACCCGCATAAAAGAGAAAATGAAAAAAAAAGTAGGCGGGTTAGCGGGTCAACCCGCCTAACCCACCTAAAAAAAAAAAAATGTATAAAAAACAAAAAAAATTCACAAAAATTTAAAAAAATAAAAAAAATAATTTATAGAGACTAAAAATAAAGAAACAAAATAAAATTAGTATCATACCCATAAAAATACTACAAACACAAATAAAAAGACTCATTTATAATACTTAAAAAAAAAAACTCAACTCAACGGCCAACCCGCCCCCGCCCTGCTTAACCCGCGGGTTATGCGGGTTGAAAAATAAAAGTGGGTTGAAAACTTGAACCCAACCCGCCAAAAAAATGACGGGTTAACCCAGCGGGTTGAACCCATTTTGTCACCTCTAGCTGACGAGATACAGACATGTCTCCTTGATCATTTTCTCCGAAATTGTGTTTAGCTCCATGGAGTAGGATTTTGGTACCTTGTATATGTTCATGGTCGGTCAACATGTTTATATGGCATACATGCATGAAAATATATGATATGTAACTGTTTACTTTACTGATATTATGATTGTCTAGATTATTAAACTGTTTATTTTTGAAATCTTGATATTGCTTTTGTTTTTGCTGTGCTGTATGACATCATCCACTGTTTCTGTTTCTTACTGCCATAATTGGTAATGATGTTGGATATCTCACCTCTTTACTTTGTTATTCTGCTTATATCTATGGTTCTTTAAAGACCGAGGCGAGGAAGAGCCCGAGTTTCCTGGTTTTTAGTCAGTTTAGTTTTCTGCTTGTCATGGCATCCCGACGAGGTTTCCTAGGGTATGTTAGGCTGAGGCTCCACAGAGGCATTGACTGTTGGCACGTCGACTTGATCACCGAGCGCTTCGTCTACGTGGGAGATGTGACTGTATCTTTGCTTTGGGGTCGTTATGATCTACCTGTTTTCTCTTTTGATGTTGCTGTATCGTTGAAGTTCTATATTCTGATATGTGAGGTGTGGGGTGATCGCGAGTATACTCCACACGAGGATTCGTTCCTATCCTCTGCACGAGTTGCTACTCGTGAATCTGTTACTGCTATAAGGATTTCCTTTTCTGAGGAGGACCCTGAGGAGGACCCCTCTGAGGCTCATTCTCAGTAATTTGTTGGGGGTATGATACTTTTTGTAGCCTTGGTGGCTGTCTATATATATCTTTTTGGGCATGTAAAGCTTTTATTTTCTTTGCTAAAACTGTTGATGTATCTAGATACTTATGTTATGTATCCTTTATATAAAAGTACAGTTTGATATTCACGTTAATTTTTGTTAAGTCTTTATTTTTCGCTTATTAAAAAAAAAAGAATATATTTATATATAAAAGAGAAATTGTCAAGTCACTATATGTTTTATAAATGAACAGATTACCACCTATATGTATATAAACTGGGTCTTAGTGTATGTTTTTTTCAATTTCGTATGTTTGGTATGACGTCCTCCTCCCGACAAAGGGAGCATTACCCTAGTTTGGTATCAGAGCCCCGGTTTGAGTTTTCTTTTGGGATTTGTGGTTAGGTCTGTCTTGTTTATGTTGTGTGATTTTCTGTGTTAGTTTCCGATGAATTATATCAAACTTTGCTTGTGTTTTGTTTAGTCTAACTTTGAAAGAGAGTGATGGCTCGTGGTGGAGATATGGCTGCAGCAGTATAGGCAATGCAGCGGATGGCAGACGTTATACTACAACAAAATGAGAAGGCTGCCCAACAGCAAGAGACAACAGCAAAAGCTTAGAATTTGTCAAAATTTCACCGCAACAACCTACCTCAGTTTAAAGAGGAGTTTAATCTGGAAAAAGCTAATCTTTGGATCAAGGAACTGGAGAAGATATTTCGAGGGATGGGTTGTGCTGATGACCGGAAGGTAACTTATGCTACCTTCATGCTGGTCGGAGATGCTGAACACTGGTGGAATGAAGCGCAAAGATTGCTAGAAGCTGAAGGCAGAGCGATTACATGGCGAGCATTCAAGGACAAGTTTCTGGAGAAGTATTTTCCTACTAGTGCGAGGCATGCCAAGGAAATAGAGTTTCTTGGTTTGAAACAAGGGAACATGATGGTCAGCGAATATGCTACAAAGTTTGAAAGCTTGTTGAAGTTTTCAAGGTATTTCCAGCACCAACCTGATGAAGAATGGAAATACCAAAAGTTCAAGGAAGGACTGCGACATGACTTGAAGTGAGCAGTACTACCGTTGGGAATTGAGCAATTCCCAACCTTGTTGGACAAGTGTCAAAGGATTGAGAAACTGGATCAATCACGGGACATGAGGAATCACAACTTTGGACCTTCTAGGTTCCAACGAGGAAGTGGCAGCAATGTGAATCGCTTTTAGAGGAAGCCTTATTCCCGACCGTCGGGAAGTCAACAACAATCACCTGGTGGAGGCTCTAGTGGAAATTTTGGTGGCCATCGAGTTGGTCAGACTGTGGCGTCTTCACCAAAGTGTTTGAAATGTGGAAAGGACCATCTGATAAGGGATTGCATGATCAAGGGAATTATCTACTTCAGATGTGGAAAGCCTGGACACATCTCTAGAGATTGCAACCAACCCAAGGCGGAGCCTTCGGTCAACAATGCATGAGTTACAAAACCTTAGGTAGGAGGCAGAGTTTACACGATGAGTGGAGTGGAAGCCTCCCAATCCGAAGATCTGATAAAGGGATATGGCACCATAGGAGGTAATCTTTTATCTGTACTGTATGACTCAGGGGCAACCCATTCTTTTATTGCTTATGACTGTGTGCACCGATTAGGTTTACCTGTGTCTTCTTTACCCTTTGATTTGAGTGTTTCTACCCTACTGCTAAACCTGTTGTTACTACCCAAGTTTGTTTGAACTGTCCTTTATCTATTGAAGGTCAAATATTTTCTATTGATTTGATTTGTTTACCTCTTTCTCAAATAGACGAGATCTTAGGAATGAATTGGTTATCTTCTAACCATATCCTGTTGGATTGTTCCAATAAAACCCTAGTTTTTCCTAAGGCTGAAGTTTCTAGATTTTTTATGGCCAACCAAGTTGAAGTTTACTTGAAAGAATGAGTTCAGGGATACATGCTATTGTCTTCCTTAGAAGTCAAGAGCGAGACGGATATGAATGCTATTCTGATAGTCAATGAGTTTCCCGAAGTATTTTCTGATGATGTACCTGGTTTACCGCTGGAGCGGGAGATAGATTTCACTATTGATCTTGTGCCCGGATCTGGTCCTGTATCCATATTACTCTACAAGATGTCACCGTCAGAGTTAGTTGAACGTAAGAAACATTTGGTGGAGCTCTTGGAAAAGCAGTTTGTCAGGCCTAGTGTATCACCCTGGGGAGTGCCAGTGTTGTTGGTCAAGAAGAAGGATGGAACTTCGTGCTTATATGTAGATTATCGTCAGCTGAACAAGGTCACGATCAAGAACAAGTATCCACTTCTGAGGATAGATGATTTAATGGATCAGCTGAAAGGAGCCGCTATTTTCTCCAAGATAGATATGTGTTCTAGCTATCATCAGATCCGAGTGAAGGTAGAGGATATCCCCAAGATGGCTTTTTGTACATGTTACGGGCATTATGAGTATCTTGTGATGCAGTTTGGAGTGACAAATGCACCTACCATATTCATGGATTACATGAATAGAATCTTTCGTCCTTACTTAGACAGATTTGTCGTTATTTTTATCGATGACATTCTGATCTATTCTTGAAATCAGGAGGAACATGCCGAACATCTCCGTATAGTTCTCCAGATCTGGGAAGAGAAGAATCTGTATGCCAAGTTATCAAAATATGAATTTTGGCTGGAAGAGGTTAATTTTTTGGGTCATGTAATCTCGAAGGATAGAATTGCAGTAGATCCGTTAAAGGTAGAAGCAGTCCTACAATGGAAAAGGCTGAAGATCGTGTCTGAGATTTGAAGCTTTGTGGGATTAGCTGGTTATTATCGAAGATTCATTGAAGGATTCTCTAAGATAGTAGGACCTCTCACTTAACTTACGAGGAAAAACCATGCTTTTGAGTGGACCAATGCTTGTGAAGAAAGTTTTCAAGAGTTGAAGAGATGACTGACCATTTCACCAGTTTTGGCTCTACCCGATCCAAATGAACCCTTTGAGGTGCTTTGTGATGCTTCATATCAAGGTTTAGGATGTGTGCTCATGCAGAATAGGAAAGTGGTGGCGTATGCTTCAAGAAAGTTGAGGGTACATAAAAGGAGTTACCCTACACATGACCTAGAGTTAGCAGCTGTGGTGTTTGCTCTAAAAATATGGAGACACTTTCTGTATAGAGCAACGTTCAATGTCTACAGTGACCATAAGAGTCTAAAGTACTTGTTTGAGCAAAAAGAGCTGAACATGAGGCAGAGAATGTGGTTGGAGTTTCTGAAAGACTATGATTTTCAACTCCAGTATCATCCCGGAAAGGCAAACGTTGTGGCAGATGCTTTGAGTGGGAAGATGCTTAGTATGTCTGTTATGATAATTAAGGAGAATGAATTGATAGAACAGTTCAGGGATATATGGGTATCTGTTGAATTGGCACCAGGAAGAATTCGTTTGAACATGGTTACTATTTTGAATGATTTAATGGAAGAAATTCGAGAGAAGCAAGAAAGTAATGAATTTTTGCAAAAGGAAAGGGAGCTGATGAAGCAAGATAATGTGACAACAATAGAGGAATGACCTAATGGAATCTTAAAGTTCAAAGGTAGAATTTGTATACCCAATTATCCGGATCTTAGGAAAGCAATTCTTGATGAAACTCATACCAGCAGGTTAAGTATGCATCTTGGAATAACTAAAATGTACCAAGATTTGAAACGGTTGTTTTGGTGGCCTGGAATGAAGAGAGATGTGGCTCAACATGTGTCATCTTGCTTAATCTGTCAAAAAGCTAAGATTGAACACCAGAGACCGTCAGGAATGTTATAACCTCTAACTATTCTCGAATGGAAATGGGATAGTATTGCGATGGATTTCGTGGTCGGGTTACCAAAAACCCGAAAGGGTCATGATTCGATATGGGTAATTATTGATCGACTTACGAAGTTTACACACTTCTTACCGATTAACATGAGGTATTCAATGGAGAAGTTGACCCAACTGTATATTGGTGAGATTGTTAGACTTCATGGTGTGCCTTCCAGTATTATTTCCGATAGAGATCCGAGGTTCACATCAAGGTTTTGGCAGAGTCTTCAAGAAGCAATGGGAATGAAACTTCGTTTGAGTTCTGCTTATCATTCTCAAACTGATGGTCAATCGGAAAGGACGATCCAATTGTTGGAAGATCTGCTTAGGGCTTGCACTTTGGAGCATACTGGAGGTTAGGATGAATTATTACCTTTGGTAGAGTTCACCTACAACAATAATTTTCACTCGAGCATAGGGATGGCACCCTATGAGGCTCTATATGGACGACGGTGCAGAACATCTTTGTGTTGGTACCAAGATGGAGAGCAATTCACGATTGGACCTGATCTTGTGCAACAAACAACGGAGAATGTTAAGATGATTCAGGAAAAGATGCGGACAGCTTAGAGTAGATAAAAGAGCTATGCGGACAGGAGAAGAAAATCTCTTGAGTTTGAGGAAGGCGAGCATATGTTTTTGAAAGTCACACCCACGACTAGAGTCGGCCGAGTTCTTAAATCTAGAAAACTCATTCCAAAGTTCATCGGACCTTACAAAATTCTTTGTCGGATTAGTCCAGTAGCTTACCAAATAGCTTTACCACCTTTTCTTTCTAACCTTCATAATGTCTTTCATGTGTCGCAACTGCGAAAGTATATTCCTGATCCAAACCATGTCATAGCACCAGATACAGTACAATTAAAATAGAATTTAACCTATGAGACACTTCCTGTAATGATCGAAGATAGAAGAGTGAAGCGACTCAGAGGGAAAGAGATTGCATTGGTGAAAGTGATCTGGAATGACATAACCGGAGACGCAACGTGGGAATTAGAGAATAAGATGAATGAACAACATCCACATCTATTTTAAGGTATGAAAAATTTCGAGGATGAAATTTCTTTTCAGAACGGGAGAGTTGTAACACCCCGAAAGTTGCTTTTTCATGATATATATTCATTTTATAATATTGTGATTTTTGTGAATTTTTTTAAAATTATTTGAATTGTTTTATTTTTTTAATATATTTCTCAATTTACGTGTGCATTAAGCTGGGCCGAAAAAATAAAATATTTTTCCTGAGGTCGAAAAACCTTGGACTGTGGAAATTGTGACAGAGGATCTTACTAAACCCGAGACCGGACATAATTTACAAAGTTTTTATTTTTTGAGATTTAATCTGATAAATAAAATCACGGTACATTTTATTATCCGTTGGATAATAAATACTGATTTTGTTAACTATGACTTTTATCCATTAGGTAATAACTTTAGTAGATTGTTAGTTATCTTTTCTAGAGAGCACTTTAATGACATCACCAAGATGATATCATCAAAGTGACATCATCCTTGACTTTTTCCAAAAAGTGGACAAAACTTCTCAAGGAAATTTTGTATCAAGCTTCTCAAGGAAGCCAATTTTCCTCTCTCCTCCCTTGGACACTCCACGACCATGAGGAGGGAAAAGATGACACAAATTGTCATCTTTTCACCTTTTCTATTTTCAAAAGTTTCTATCACTTTCTCTCTCCATTTTTCTTTCTCTCTCAACTTTTCTTTTCTCTTACTTTTCCATCACATTTTCTCTTCTTCCTCTCCTCTCCAACCTCACGGCCACACCCCTTCCTTCACCCTCCATGCTTGTTTGATTTCAAGCAATCACATTGCTTAAAACTACATCTTGTTTGAAGACCTTTTCTTGTTGGAATCACCTCCTAAAGCTCTCATCTCAATTTTTTCTCCTCACTCTCATGGCCAAGCACCACCATTGATGGCCATCCATGCTTACTTGCTCAACTAACCTTATTTCTTGCATCTACTCATTACCAAGAAGCTTTTTCCTTTTGTGACCATTACTTGATTCTTCCATCTTCATCTTCTTCCATAAAATCCTAAACTTAAAGCTTTGAGGTAAAGTTCTTGACTTTCTATTTTCTTTCCTTCATTTTCGTGATTCTTGGTCACCTTGGTGATCAAGGACTCCTCTTTTCAAGCTTTGGTTGTTGATTATGTGAGTTTGATCATCTTAGGATTTTGGTGAAGGAGTTGGATAAATTTCAAGAGGCATAGAAGGGAGCTCTTTTCTTGTTATCTTCTTAGGTAAGAGGGAGATCATCCTCTTCAACCTTTCATGGTGGTGAGGAACTCATTTTTGTGTTGATAGTAAGGAATCCATGTGTGGGTTACTCACTTTGTTGTATGGTTTTGGTAATGCTTGATGATTTTTGTGTTAGTTTTACTTTGTATGATTTTTATTTTCTTGCTAGTGTATATTTTTTATGGTATTGGATTGATTGGAATGAAGAAAATTTTAGGTTCTGTTCGCTCTTTTGCTTACCGCAAGTGCACGGGTCGCACTTGTAGTATCGCCAGGAGTCAGATATTGTTCCCATGAGGACAACGTATTTCATTTAAAAGCTAAGTATTAACCAATAGTCTAATTAATGTTATCCAAAAGCATAAAATTTATAATTAAATGTTTAAAGAAATATAAAGACTGAAAAGCCATAAATCTAAGATAAATAGATAAATAGAGAAATAAGAATTACTTTTCATCTCCTACTTCAACTAATGAATTGCAATCCTTACAAGCAACATCAAAGAACGATTAAGTTAGCTTGAGAATCTGATTTAGTCAAAAGCCTATGTCTAGGTAGTTTCTATCACTTTCTCTCTCCATTTTTCTTTCTCTCTCAACTTTTCTTTTCTCTTACTTTTCCATCACATTTTCTCTTCTTCCTCTCATCTCCAACCTCACGGCCACACCCCTTCCTTCACCCTCCATGCTTGTTTGATTTCAAGCAATCACATTGCTTAAAACTACATCTTGTTTGAAGACCTTTTCTTGTTGGAATCACCTCCTAAAGCTCTCATCTCAATTTTTTCTCCTCACTCTCATGGCCAAGCACCACCATTGATGGCCATCCATGCTTACTTGCTCAACTAACCTTATTTCTTGCATCTACTCATTACCAAGAAGCTTTTTCCTTTTGTGACCATTACTTGATTCTTCCATCTTCATCTTCTTCCATAAAATCCTAAACTTAAAGCTTTGAGGTAAAGTTCTTGACTTTCTATTTTCTTTCCTTCATTTTCGTGATTCTTGGTCACCTTGGTGATCAAGGACTCCTCTTTTCAAGCTTTGGTTATTGATTATGTGAGTTTGATCATCTTAGGATTTTGGTGAAGGAGTTGGATAAATTTCAAGAGGCATAGAAGGGAGCTCTTTTCTTGTTATCTTCTTAGGTAAGAGGGAAATCATCCTCTTCAACCTTTCATGGTGGTGAGAAACTCATTTTTGTGTTGATAGTAAGGAATCCATGTGTGGGTTACTCACTTTGTTGTATGGTTTTGGTAATGCTTGATGATTTTTGTGTTGGTTTTACTTTGTATGATTTTTATTTTCTTGCTAGTGTATATTTTTTATGGTATTGGATTGATTGGAATGAAGAAAATTTTAGGTTCTGTTCGCTCTTTTGCTTACCGCAAATGCACGGGTCGCACTTGTAGTATCGCCAGGAGTCAGATATTGTTCCCATGAGGACAACGTATTTCATTTAAAAGCTAAGTATTAACCAATAGTCTAATTAATGTTATCCAAAAGCATAAAATTTATAATTAAATGTTTAAAGAAATATAAAGACTGAAAAGCCATAAATCTAAGATAAATAGATAAATAGAGAAATAAGAATTACTTTTCATCTCCTACTTCAACTAATGAATTGCAATTCTTACAAGCAACATCAAAGAACGATTAAGTTAGCTTGAGAATCTGATTTAGTCAAAAGCCTATGTCTAGGTCAATTAACCCTGGTTTTATTTACCTAGCTCACTAAGTTTCCTTGAGAACCAGTGCAAACTCCACTCATTAATGATCTATTCTCAATCGCACACTATACATGGCCAGTAGGTATATTTCTATCCTATTAACGAATTAACTCATTCAAGCCAATTGAACTCACCGAACATGTATCAACCACACCATATCCATATCAACAAATCCCTATGTCTAGTTCATTTGCCAATATTAACATCATGCAATCAGTGATCAGCCAATCACAAGCAATAAACATAGATAATGATTAAACTTAACTGAACTTCAATATATACTCAAAAGATTACATATTCATTAGTATCTATAAGAAACTATAAAGGAAAACTTATATACAGCCTAGCTAGCCATGAAACATGAAAGTACAAACAATAAATCATGTTCATGAAGCAATAAGAGGGAAAAAGAAGAAAGGAAAGGAAGGAAGGTCATTAGATTTCATCCTCTAAGCTTAATTCACCCTCCATAAGAAGGATGGCCTCCAACCTTAGCCTTTTTCACTTCCTCTAGGTCTAAAAACCTAAAACCAGCAGCTGCTCTCCAAAAATGATGAAAACTCTCGTAAAAAATTTGGTGCAAATGTATTTATAAGCTGAATAAAATAGGGTCACGCCGCGGCATCCAACATGTCACGCCGCGGCATGCGTGTAATTAGGTCACAGGCGCCTGAGGCGCCTACTCTTCAACATTGCGGCGCTCCATCCTCGGGTTTTATCTACTGAAGCAGGGGAGCGCCGCGGCGCAACCAATCCACGTCGCGACGTTGGGTGCTGATCTTCACTTTTAAGCTTCTCTTAGGCTTCCTGGTCCAAAGCTATTGCAATTTCTTCATTTCCATGCTTCATTTGAGACCTGCCTATAACAGAGAAAGTATCAATTCATTTAATCTCACAAATGTACTCAATTTGATCATAGTTTTGAAAGTATTTACACAAGATCAAAATGGAAGTCATCAGAATGAAATCAGATATAAATGATACTAAAACCTTCCATTAATGCTTACAAACAAGGACTAAACATGCCATAAAGCACAGATATAGGGCACTAATAACTACACTTTGTACAGTTATTAGGTTCCTAGCCTTTAGGGGCTCACGACCATAGAGTATAAAATGGTGAAATTTTGTGTAGGATGGAAAATTAATTAGAGGATTGGATGTTTGTGAATGCTTATGTCTCTAAGGCATATCAAATGGTTTTTGATGATAACAAAGGCAAAAGCGAAGATCAAGTGCAAAAGAGAAGATCAAGCGCAAAAGGAAAAATCAAGATCAAAGAAAGAAGTCAAGAGGTTTATGTAGTTATAAGACTTAGAACATTTATGTTAAATGCTCTCAAGATTTCTCAAATGATTTTTCAATATATCATTTCAAAATAAATGAGAAATTTCAAAGTTAAACATGGCTTTCAAGAAAACTTGAGTTTCTATCTTGAATCTAACACTCTTAAAAGGATTTATGTTTAATCAATTGTCTCAAGGTGTTAGAAATGACTTACAAGCTTTATTGGACTTGAAAAATGTGTTCACAGGTCAATGTAATCGATTACATGAAGTTTGTAATCGAATACACAGCAAACAGAAGCCATGTAATCGATTACATGAGCAATGTAATCGATTACAAGCAAGTCAGACTCATGTAATCAATTACACAATATATGTAATCGATTACATTAAGCCCAGAAAGGTAAGAACATGTTCAAAGAGTCATGTAATCAATTACATGGATATTGTAATCGATTACACAGCAAGTCAGAAGTCATGTAATCGATTACATGGATATTGTAATCGATTACACAGCAAGTCAGAAGTCATATAATCGATTACATGGATATTGTAATCGATTACAAGCAAAGTCAGAAGACATGTAATCGATTACACCAATAATGTAATCGATTACACGAGCCCAGAAAGCCAAGAACACGTTGAAATAATAATGTAATCGATTACATAAGTTGTGTAATCGATTACACGAACCCTGACAACGTCCAACGACTATATTAAATGCATTAAATGCATGCCCAGAACACCCCAATGGCTCTATTAATTGAGAAACTTATAAATACCAAAGTTGGGTCTTTATTTGAGGTTGACCTTGAACCAAAAACTGATCATCAATACTTCCAAACGTGAATCAATCCTCAAATCCATTTCTTGCTTTGTTTTTTGTTAAAAACATGAAAAATCTTTGAGAGCATATTAGAGCTTCAATTTGTAATAATCTGCTCTATAGAGAGCTTCATTCAATCTATCATTATTGCTTTGTAAAGAGGGTGAGGCATCCCTCCAAAAGTGTAAAGGGTGAGGTATCTCTTAGTTGAAGAGACTCAAGCTCCAAGGGTGAGGTATCCCAAAGTGTTGAGTGCTCAAGGTTGTAGTGGTTGTCAAGCACCCATTGAAGATTGAAGATATAGTGAAAAATCTCAAGTTGTTGCTTGGGGACTGGACGTAGATCACAAGTGGATTGGTGATCGAACCAGGATAAATCATTGTGTTTGTTTTCTCTAAACCCTTCTCTTTACATTAAGTACTGTTTTATTAATTTGCTTGAATATTGGTACCTTTGGCTATTGCATTTATAAGTGAAAGTGTTTATCTTTTATATCCAATCATCTCTAATCATCAATTAGCTTCAACGAAAATTGTTTATCAAACGATTTGTGAAAGATTTGTGAACTTAGTTTTCATACTCAATTCACCCCCCTCTTGAGTATTGAGGCCACTTGGTAACAAGTGGTATCAGAGCTAGACTCTTGTATAAAGAGCTTAGCAGCTTCAAGAGAAGTGATGGCTTCAAATGGTTTTTCAAATGAAGGTTCTTCTATAAACAGACCTCCTTATTTCAATGGGGATGGTTATGCCTATTGGAAAGAAAGGATGAAAATTTTCATTGAAGCTATTGACTTAGATGTGTGGGACACCGTTGAAAATGGTGCTTTTGTCCCAACACAAACTAAAGATGGTGTGAAAATTAATACACCTAGAAATGAATGGACCGATGATGATAAAAGGAAGGTTTAATACAACTTGAGATCCAAGAACATCATCACCACATCTTTGGGGTATGATGAATTCTTTAGGGTGTCAAATTGTAAAATCGTAAAAGAAATGTGGGATACTCTACAAGTAACTCATGAAGGTACTAGTGAGGTAAAACGATCTCGAATAAATACTCTTACTCATGAATATGAATTGTTTAGAATGAGCCAAGGTGAGAGTATTCAAGATATGCAAAAGAGGTTTACTCATATTGTTAATCATCTTATCTCATAGGGAAAGACATTTCCTAATGAGGATCTTATTAACAAAGTCTTGAAATGTCTAAGCAGGAATTGGCAACCTAAAGTAACAGCGATTGCGGAATCAAGAGATTTATCAACCATGTCTCTAGCCACTTTATTTGGGAAGCTTCAAGAACATGAGCTGGAACTAAATAGACTCAACCAAAATGAAGAGCATGACAAAAAGAAGAAGGGAATTGCACTCAAAGCTACTTCCTCTACAATTGAAGATGATGATGAAGATGGTGAAGAGGATGGTGAAAGTGTTGAGCTAAGTGAGGAGAATCTTAGTCTCCTTGTGAGAAAATTTGGAATATTCCTAAAGAACAAGGGATTTCAAAGAAGACCACCCTTTCCTCAAAAGAAAGCGTATCACAAAGGAGAATGATCCCATACTCCTCCAAAATGCTATGAATGTGGAAAACCAGGACACATGAAAATGGAGTGTCCTATGTATCTTAAGAAGACTGAGAAGTTTGAGAAAAGGCCTTCTAAGGAAAGGAAAGGAAGAAGAGCATATATAGCTTGGGAGGACAATGACTTAAGCTCTTCCGACGATTCAGAGAATGAAGAAGCTCATCTTTGCCTCATGGCTCAAGGAAAAGAAAGTGAAGAAAGCGACACCGAGATAACTTCTTATAACCTAGAACCCTCACCTTCTTATGATGAATTGCAAGATGCCTTTCAAGAATTGCATGATGAATCTTTAAGGCTCACAAAAATGATTTTGTCTTCTAATAAAACAATCTCCTTGTTGGTAAACAAAGTTTCTGTTTTAACTAAGGAGATAAATGAGCTTAAAATTGAAAATGAGACTTTAGGACTCATTGATGCTAATTCATTATGCATGACTTGTTCCTCACATGACAATACATCCATATCATTACCTTGTTTATCATGCAAAGCTTTTGAAAAAGAAATTGAAGATTTGAATAACATTCTTGCAAAATTCACTTTTGGAAGAGACAACTTGAATGTATTGTTAGGGAGACAAAAATATGTTTTTCAAAAAGCCGGTTTGGGATTTAATCTAAACAATCATAAAAAATCTTATAAGAACTTCTTTGTTTCCTCAAATACCTCAAGTAGTCTCTTTGTTAAATGCTTTCACTATGGTAAGAAAGGGCATAGTGCATTAACTTACAATGTTAGAAATAACATAAACACTAAAGTTGGAATAAAAAGAGTTTGGGTTCCTAAAGGCACCATGCCTAATTCTAACACACAAGGACCCAAGACAATTTGGGTACCAAAAGTTAAAACTTGAATGTGTGTTGTAGATGTGCTTGAAGACCAAGAGCTCAAGTTGATATCTTGATAGTGGTTGCTCCAAGCATATGACCGGTGATGGCTCCAAGTTTTCCTCCCTTACACACAAGAAACATGGTCATGTCACATATGGTGATAACAACAAAGGGAAGATTCTTGGAATTGGTAAAGTTAGTAAGATCCCTTCATCATCTATTGATAATGTTTTGCTTGTTGAAAGACTTAAACATAATTTGCTTAGTATTAGTCAATTGTGTGATAAAGATAATAGAATTATATTTGATTCTTCTTGTTGCATAATTAAGGGAAAGGATGATAAGCAAGTTAAGTTTGTTGGTCATAGAGTCAATAATATATATATGATTAGTCTCGATGATATCTCCTCAAATGATGCTAAATGCTTTATGAGTAAAGAAAATGATTCATGGTTATGGCATAGAAGAATTGCTCACATTCACATGGATCACTTAAACAAATTGGTGTCTAAAGAACTAGTAATTGGTCTTCCAAAGCTCAAATTTGAAAAAGACAAACTTTGTGATGCATGTCAAAAGGGAAAACAAGTAAAGGTCTCTTTTAAAGCTAAAAATATAGTTTCAACTTCTAGACCTTTACAACTCTTGCATATGGATCTTTTTGGTCCCTCTAGAACTATGAGCTTTGGTGGGAATTACTATGCATTAGTGATTGTGGATAGTTTTTCTAGGTTTACATGGACATTATTCTTGGCCCACAAAAATGATGCTTTTCAATCATTTAGAAAACTTGTCAAAGTTATCCAAAACGAAAAAGGTTTTTGTATTACATTCATAAGAAGTGATCATGGTGGTGAATTTAAAAATCATGAATTTGAAACTTTTTGTGATGAACATGACATTGAGCATAATTTTTCTGCCCCTAGAACACCACAACAAAATGGTATTGTAGAAAGGAAAATTCGATCTTTAGAGGAAATGGCAAGAACTATGCTCAATGAAGCCAACCTTCCTAAGTACTTTTGGACGGATGCGATTAACATCGCTTATTATGTTATGAATAGAGCCCTAATAAGGCTAATTTTAAAGAAAACCCCATATGAATTGTACAAAGGAAGGAAATCTAATGTGTCACATTTTCATGTCTTTGGATGTAAATGCTTTGTTTTGAATAATGGAAAAGATAATTTGGGGAAGTTTGATGCAAAATCTGATGAGAGAATATTCATTAGTTATTCTATTCATAGTAAGGCCTTTAGAGTCTATAATAAATGAACTATGACCATAGAAGAGTCCATACATGTTGCATTTGATGAAACTAACCCAAATGAGCCGAGAAAGGAGCTTGTTGATGATGTTGCAGAAATCTTGGCAAAGACGCACTTGGAAAATCAAGAGAAAGAGTCCAAGAAGGAAGAAGAGAGACTCCTTGATCACTCATGGCAAAAAGATTCAGAAATATTAGATCTACCCAAGGAATGGAGGACTTCAAGATATCATCCTCTCGACAAGGTGATAAGTGATGTATCAAAAGGGGTAATCACTCGAAACTCACTTAGAGATGCATGTAATCACCTAGCCTTTGTCTCTCAAGTTGAACCTAAAGATATAAATGAGGTCATTAATGATGAGCATTGGATCTTGGCCATGCAAGAAGAACTAAACCAATTTGAGAGAAATCAAGTTTGAGAATTAGTTCCAAGACCCAATGATCATCCTATAATTGACACCAAATGGGTCTTTAGGAACAAACTTGATGAAACGGGCTTAATAATAAGAAACAAAGTTAGGCTTGTAGCTAAGGGATATAATCAAGAAGAAGGCATAGACTATGAAGAAACTTATGCTCCCATAGCTAGGTTAGAGGCCATTAGAATGTTACTTGCATATGCTTGCATCATGGATTTCAAACTCTATCAAATGGATGTCAAAAGTGCATTTTTAAATGATTTTATACAAGAAGAGGTGTATGTAGAACAACCTCCTGGTTTTGAGGATTTTAAAATGCCCAACCATGTTTTTAAACTGAAAAAGGCCTTGTATGGCTTAAAACAAGCTCCTAGAGCATGGTATGAAAGGTTGAGCAAATTCCTTTTAGAAAAAGGTTTTTCTAGAGGCAAAGTTGACACTACCCTTTTCATAAAACATAAAATGCATGACATACTTCTAGTTCAAATCTATGTTGATGACATTATATTTGGAGCTACTAACAACTCTCTTTGTAAAGAATTTTCAAATATTATGTAAAGTGAGTTTGAAATGTCCATGATGGGTGAGCTCAACTTCTTCCTTGGTCTCCAAATCAAGCAAACAAGAGAAAAAACGTTCATAAGCCAATCCAAGTATTGCAAGGAGCTGCTCAAGAAGCTTGGAATGGATAATGCCAAGCATATGGCTACTCCTATGGGCACCTCTTGCTATTTGGACAAGGATGAAGGAGGTAAATCAGTAGAAATTACGAAATATAGAGGTATGATTGGCTCACTCCTTTATCTCACTGCAAGTAGGCCTGATATAATGTTTAGTGTATGCATGTGTGCTAGATATCAAGCTAATCCTAAAGAATCACACCTAAGTGCTGTTAAAAGAATAATGAAATATCTAATAGGCACATCACAAATGGGTTTATGGTACCCTAAAGGTGCCTCATGTAGTCTTATTGGATATTCCGATTCTGATTTTGCTGGGTGCAAAATGGATAGAAAGAGCACTAGTGGGACATGCCACTTGCTTGGAAGTGTTACCAAGTGGCTTCCAGTACTCAAGAGGGGGGTGAATTGAGTATAAAACTTTTTCACAAAACCTCTTTTTTAATTAAGATAAATATTAAAAGCTTAATAAATAAATACACAGAAGGAACGAGAAGAAGAAAAGAAACAATAAAGAGCAAAAAAAATAAATGTGCAAGTAAATTAAATTACATAAAATAAAGAGATTAGGGAAAAGAGAAGCGGAGACACAATATTTATCCTGGTTCGACCACTAACCCACTTGTGGTCTACGTCTAGTCCTCGAAAGCCGAGATTTTTCACTAAGTATACAAGCTTCAATAGGTGCTTGCTACCGTTACAAAATAGAGCATTTTTCATACACAGGGACACTCTACCCTTGTGGTAAAGTCTCAGCCTGCAGGGATACCTCACCCTTATACAAACCTTGAGGGATACCTCACCCTCGATACAGAATATCAAAAAATAGATGAAGAGAAACTCTCACTCAGAGTAAGTAATACAAATTGAAGTGCTAATGGAGCTCTCACAGAAATATCTCAAAGTTTTTTTAAACAAGAAGAGCATAGAAGATAGTTTTCACAAATCAGAGTAGTCAGAAAATAGTTCAGAATTATATGCTATGAAATTCGTGACCCAAGCTTGCTATTTATAGGGAAAAATAGATGAATTAGCCGTTGGGTATAATTAATATCATTTAACACAAATTTGAAAACCTGTTTGTTTCCATTTACATAAGCAAAAGCTCCGTGTTTATTCGAATAGAGCAAAACTTATTCGAATAACACTGTTTCTGAAACCAAATTAAAAACTCATCTGAAATGGGTTATTCGAATAACCAATATGTTATTCGAATAACTCTGTTAAAACCAAAGTTCAAAAACCGAATAGGTTTATTCGAATAACGGCTGAACTATTTGAATAAAGTTAAAGGAAGTTCAAACACAAAAGAGGTTTATTCGAATAACGTATGAGTTATTCGAATAACTTACTTAAAACGCAGTTCTGAAAAACTTTATTTATTCGAATAAAGGATAGTTATTTGAATAGCCACTTAAAAACGGAGTTCTGGAAAACCTTGGTTATTCGAATAACAGGGTAGTTATTTGAATAACACCTTTTAGAAAACAAACCTCATGAAGATGTTTATTCAAATAGGCTAAGCTTTATTCGAATAACTCAGTTCAAAAACCGTTTTGCATAAGATGTTTTCAAAGACACTAAGTTTAAAACCAGGTTTTATCTTTTCTTTCAAAAACAAAGAGATATCAAAGTGAACTTCGTACAATAGATCCTAAGTCCTAATGCTAAACAAATATAAACTTGGACTTGGTCTATTTATCATCTTCATTTATTCTTCACGTTTGTTATCATCAAAACAAGTCTTCAAAAGTATGCATCCAAACACATTCTCCCCCTTTTTGATGATGACAAACTATCAATGAGACTATCAATGAGAAAAGCGTTAGTGCATATAATTGGAATTCACAAAAAGGTATAAGAGCTTACTCCCCCTCTTTAATTATAAGAGGTAATGTATATCAGATATGTGCGCAGCTCTCGCTTTCAATTTGAATCCAATCTCATTTTAAATTTACCTGTCTTTTCTCAATTAAAATCAAATGATCAAATATTTCTCCCCCTTTTGTCATGAGCAAAAAGGAGGGGTAAGTCCTATAAACATATATAAGAATGCATAAAAGGAAATGTACTCATAGCAATAGATCAACAGGAAATTTTATTTATGCATTAATAACAAAGAAAGTCAATTACACAAGCCAGAAAATAGATAACATGAAGCCAAAAACAGACAGCCTAAGAACTAAAGGTCCTAGAAGTAAGCATCCGGAGGTGGTGGTGAAGAAGCTGGTGCAGGAGCAGGTGAAGCAGATCGAAGGGCAGCAACCTCACGTTCAACGCCTTCTATTCTATCAAATAGAATAGAGAAGGTATGTTCCATGTAAGCTCGGTTATCCTGCAAGGTGGCCATGATCTGTTCCAAAGTGACAGGAGCAGGAACAGCAGTAGGTATATCAGCAGCAGCAGTAGGGGCATCAGCAGGAGCAGCAGCAGGGTCAAGCTCATCCTCAGCGACCTCATCTGGGTACACCCAGCCTTCATCGGTTTGGATCATCTTCATTTTCCATAAGGTGTGAGCTCCAAAGACGTTGTGGTGAGTCAGAGCAATGGCTCGCTCAGTCTCCAAGACCTGAGGATACTTGCTCAGTAAGGTAGAGACAATAATGTCATAAGGCAAGTCAGATTTCTCCTTGCCCTTGGCCCTCATCATGTGCCTCATGATGAACACAGGCCAATTGATCTGATGGCCATTCTTCAGAAACCACAACATGAAGACATCTTCCTCACTGAGGTAGGCGTAATTGCCACCACGAGGAGCCAGGATGTGAGCATAGGCGTAATGCAGAAGCCTGTCTTGGCTCTTCAGCATTCCACCATTGAGACCGTTATCAGGCAGGGCCAGACCAGGCTTTAGCAGGTCTTCAACCGCCTGAAGCTTGTTGAACTCTTCGAGAAACGGGGTGTCATCACCTTCAACAAGGGCACCAGAGAACTGCAACCCGAACAGAGTCAACCAGTCCAGCGGTGTGATCACAATGTTCTGATCACATACCTCAGAAAGAAGATTCTGACCATCGAAAGCCAAATTGCAAAAGAACATCTTCACCAGAGCTGGATAGATGGTGGCCCGGTGAGAGCAAAGTTGAAGAACTCCCTAGTTTTGCAGCAGCGTCAGGAAGTCGAAGCCGCGATGTTGCTGGAAGAAAGAAAGGTCCAGGTACTTGGGTTGAACCAAGTTGCGCTCCCAGAAGTGCGAGATGAAGCATGCACGATGCTCTTTATTAGAGGAGAGCCTTCTCAGATCAAGAGGGTTGGTGCCTGGAGCATTCTTCGTGCGAGGACGCTTGCTGGAGGAGGAGGCCATAGTGGAAGAAGGTGAGAGAGAGTGAAAAAATGAGGGGTGAAAAGGTTTAAGAGGCAGAAGCAAAGGAAGCTTGAAGAGCAGAGAAGAAAGAAGAGGGTGGAGACATTTAGGCACGCAGGGTTTATTTAAAGAAACTCGTGTTTATTCGAATAAATGTGAGTTTATTCGAATAAACCTTGCTGGAAAGCTGAACAGACAGGCGCGCAGGGACCTGAACAGGTGAAACGACTAGGGTTTATTCGAATAGAAGGGGATCTATTTGAATAGAACGTCTGGGAAAGCCAAGTGTTTTGGCCAGCTAACAGGGTTTATTCGAATAACTATGGGAGTTATTTGAATAGACTAAGGCCAATCAGTCAATACTGATAGAAACAGGTTCAGGTTATTCGAATAACCTAGGGTCTATTTGAATAAACAGAGACCAAGACCAGAACTTGATAAAAGAAGGACTCTGGTTATTCAAATAAAGAGGGACTTATTCGAATAAGCAGAGGGCAGAAAGAAACACAGACAAACGAAGGCTTCTGGTTATTCGAATAGGGAGGGTGTTATTCGAATAAACAGAGAAGAAAAACACATAGGATTTAACAGAAGAATCAATTTATTTGAATAAATTGAGTTCTATTCGAATAAGGCTGATGTTCAACACATATTTTAACAAGCAGTAAAGGAGCTTATTCGAATAAAGCCTTGCTTATTCGAATAAAACTAACACAGAAGCATAGTAAAGACATACATTTATGAAATTGAAAGCATATATTCATGTGATAATATTCAACAATAAACAAGCAATTTAAATATTAGATTGATCAATTATGCCCAATTCTCCTCGAATATAAAAGAATGCTTCTTTTGCTAAGGGTTTAGTGAAGATATCTGTAAGTTGCTTAGATGTTTCAACAAACTCAAGAATGCAATCCCCTTTTTGTACATGATCTCTGATAAAGTGATGTCTTATCTCTATATGCTTTGTTCTGGAATGCAGTATGGGATTCTTAGAGATATTTATTGCACTAGTGTTATCATATCTTATCGGGATGTGATCAAGCTGAAGACCGTAGTCTAAGAGTTGTTGCTTCATCCATAGGATTTGAGCATAGCAACTCCCAGCTGCAACATATTCAGCCTCAGCAGTAGACAAAGCCACATTATTTTGTTTCTTGCTATGCCAAGAAACTAAAGAACTACCAAGCAAGTGACATGTCTCACTAGTACTTTTTCTGTCCAATTTGCACCCAGCAAAATCAGAGTCAGAATAGCTTATTAGGCTACAAGAAGCACCCTTAGGGTACCACAAGCCCATTTGTGAAGTGCCTACTAGGTATTTCATTATACGTTTAACAGCACTTAAATGAGATTCCTTAGGGTTTGCCTGATATCTAGCACACATGCATACACTAAACATTATATTTGGCCTACTAGCAGTAAGATAAAGGAGAGAACTAATCATACCTCTATATTTCGTTATTTCTACTGATTTACCTCCTTCATCTTTGTCTAAGTAGCAAGAAATGCCCATCGGAGTGGCCATGTGTTTAGCATTTTTCATTTCGAATCTCTTGAGCAATTCCTTGCAGTATTTGGTTTGACTTATGAAAGTCCCTTCATCCGTTTGTTTGATTTGAAGTCCAAGGAAGAAATTCAATTCTCCCATCATTGACATTTCAAATTCATTCTGCATTGACTTAGCAAATTCTTTGCAAAGGGATTCATTAGTAGCACCGAAGATAATATCATCCACATATACTTGCACAAGAAGAATGTCATGCTTTTTATTTTTAATAAAAAGGGTAGTATTGACTTTTCCTCTTGAAAAACTATTTTCCAAAAGAAACTTACTCAACCTTTCATACCAAGCTCTAGGAGCTTGCTTTAAACCATATAAAGCCTTTTTGAGTTTAAAAACATGGTTGGGCAGTTCATGATTTTCAAAACCTGGAGGTTGTTCAACGTATACCTCCTCTTGAATAAAACCATTTAGAAAAGCACCCTTGACATCCATTTGATATAATTTGAAATCCATGATGCAAGTATAAGCAAGTAACATTCTAATAGCTTCTAATCTAGCTACAGGTGCATAGGTTTCTTCATAATCTATTTCTTCTTCTTGATTATACCCTTTAGCAACCAATCTAGCTTTGTTTCTAGTTATTAACCCATTTTCATCAAGTTTGTTTCTAAAAACCCATTTAGTTCCAATTATAGGGTGATTATTAGGTCTAGCAACTAATTCACAAACTTGATTTCTTTCAAACTGATTTAATTCCTCATGCATAGCTAAGATCCAATGTTCATCATCAAAAGCTTCAATTAAATCCTTAGGTTCAATTTGAGAAACAAAAGCTAAGTGATTACAAGCATTTCTAAGGGAGTTACGAGTACTTACACCTTTAGATACATCACCGATAATTTGATCAAGGGAGTAATATTTTGAAGTTCGCCATTCTTTGGGGAGTTCCAAAGCTTGCGAATCTTCTTGTCTTTGCTTATCCTCTTGCTCCTTGATTTCTTTTTCTTTATTATCCAAATGTGTTTCCGCCAAGACTTCTGCAACATCATCAACAACAAGATCCTTTCTCGATCCATTTGGGTCAGTTTCATCAAATGTAACATGTATAGATTCTTCAATAGTCATAGTTCTTTTATTGTAAATACGAAAAGCTTTACTATGATTTGAATAGTCAAGAAATATACCTTCATCAGACTTAGCATCAAACTTGCCTAAATTATCTTTTCCATTGTTTAAAACAAAATATTTGCAACCAAAAACATGAAAGTGTGAGACATTTGGCTTTCTTCCCTTATACAACTCATATGGGATTTTCTTTAAAATAGGCCTTATAAGGGCCCTTCATTACATAACAAGTCAGTACTTACAAAGATCCGCCCAAAAGTATTTAGGAAGAGCAACCTCATTAAGCATAGTTCTCGCCATTTCTTCTAAGGAACGGTTTTCCTTTCTACAACTCCGTTTTGTTGCGGAGTTCTAGGGGCGAGAAATTATGATTAATGCCATGTTCATCACAGTAATTTTCAAAAACATTGTTTTCAAATTCGCCACCGTGATCACTTCTTATAGAAGAGATTTGAAAACCTTTTTCATTTTGAATAACTTTGGCAAGTCTTTTAAAAGCTAGAAATACATCATTTTTATTTGCAAGAAATAAAGTCCATATAAACCTAGAAAAATCATCCACAATCACTAAAGCATAGTAATTCCCACCAAAGCTCATAGTTCTAGAAGGTCCAAATAGATCCATATGCAAAAGTTGTAAAGGTCTAGTAGTTGAAACTATATTTTTTGCTTTAAAAGAGACATTTATTTGTTTACCCTTTTGACATGCATCACATAACTTATCTTTTATAAAATTAAGCTTGGGTAGTCCAATTACTAGCTCTTTAGAGACCAACTTCTTTAAGTGATCCATGTGAATGTGTGCAATTCTCCTATGCCATAACCATGAATCATCATTCTTACTTAATAGGCATTTCGCATCATTTGAAGATATATCATCAAGACTAATCATATAGATATTGTTCACTCTATGACCAATGAATTTAATATGCTTGTCATTTTTATCTTCAATTATGCAACAATTTGAATCAAATATAACTTTATTTTCTTTATCACATAATTGGCTAATACTAAGCAAGTTATGTTTCAAGTCTTCAACAAGCAGTACATTTTCAATAGAGGAGTTAGGGTTCTTACCGACTTTTTCGATTCTAAGAATTTTACCCTTGTTGTTATCATCATAAGTGACATGTCCATGATTCTTTGGAATAAGCATGGTGAATTTTGAGTCGTCCCCGGTCATGTGCTTGGAATAGCCACTATCAAGATACCAATTTGAACTCCTAGCTTTCAAGCACACCTACAACACAAGTTTAGTTTTTAACTTTTGGTACCCAAACTTTCTTGGGTCCTTGTGTGTCAGTTTTGGGTATAGTACCCTTGGGAACCCAAACCATTTTTGTTCCAATTTTTGTATTTATGTTTTTCCTTACATTACATATTGAAGCACTATGTCCTTTTCTTCCACAGTAAAAATATTTAATAAAAGGACTACTTGAAACACTAGAATGCACAAAGAAATTTTTATAGAGTTTTTGTTGATTTTTCGGGTTATAACCTATCCCGGCTTTTTGAAAAACCACTCTTTGTCTTCCTAATAAAATATTTAAGTTATCTCTTCCAAAGGTGAATTTAGAAAGAGTGTTCTTTAGGTCTTCGATTTCTTTTTAAAGTATATGACATAAAGAATAATATGAAGAAGTAGAAGCATGTGTAGAATGATTTGTGCATGCATCAATGATTCCTAAAGTTTCATTTTCAATTTTCAATTCTTCTATTTCTTTATTTAAAACAAGAATTTGATTTTTTAAAGAAGAAGTTATTTTCTTAGAAGAAGAAATAATTTTTGTGAATTTTAAAGATTCTTCATGTAGTTCCTCAAAAGCATCTTGTAACTAATCGTAAGAAGGCAATAAAGTAGTATTAGAACTTACCTCGTTTTTGCTTTCTTCTTCATCGCCTTTTGCCATGAGACACAGTTGAGCTTCTTTGCTATCTAAGCTGTCAGTTGAGTCCATGTCGTTTTCATCCCACGCTATGTAGGCTTTTCTTCCTTTTCTTTCCTTGAAGGGCTTCTTTTCAAATTTCTCCTTCTTCTTTTGATAAACTGGGCACTCCATTTTCATGTGACCAGGTTTGCCACATTCATAGCAAGTTGGAGTCGATGAAGCTCCTTCGCCTTTGAAATGTGTCTTTTTCAAAGGGAAGGGAGGTCTTCTTTGCGTTCCCTTTTTCCTGAGAAATTTACCAAACCTTTTAACCAACAAACTCAGATTTTCTTCACTTACCTCGATGTTCTCTGAGCTTTCTTCATTTTCTTCATCATCATTGTCAAATGTTGATGAAGAGGCTTTGAGCGCTATTCCCTTTTTCTTTTTATCGTTCTCTTCGCTTTGGCTTAATCTGCTCAGTTCCAATTCGTACTCATGAAGTTTTCCAAAGAGGGTAGCTAAAGTCATTGTGGACAAATCCCTTGATTCTGATATGACTGTTACTTTGGGTTGGCAAATCCTGCTAAGACATCTCAAAACTTTGTTAATCAAATCTTCGTTAGAAAAATTTTTGCCTAAAGATGCAAGATGATTAACTATGTGGGTGAACCTCTTTTGCATTTCCTGAATGCTTTCTCCTTGGTTCATTCTGAATAGTTCATATTCATGAGTTAGAGAATTGATTCTCGACCTCTTAACTTCACTAGTACCCTCATGGGTAACTTACAAAGTATCCCACATTTCTTTAACAGTTTTGCAGTTTGAAATTCTAAAAAACTCATCATATCCCAAAGCAGTAGTAATAATATTTTTGGCTTTTAAATTAAATTGAACTTTTCTTTTGTCTTCATCAGACCATTTATTTCGTGGTGTTTCGGTCCTTACACCATCGACATCATATGTGGGTATAAAAGCGCCGTTTTCGATAGCATCCCTAGATCAATAGCTTCGATGAAGATTTTCATTCTTTCCTTCCAATATGCATAACCATCCCCATTGAAAAAGGGTGGTCGGTTTATGGAAGATCCTTCTGAAAAATCATTTGAAGAAGTCATGTTCTCTTGAAGCTGCTAAGCTCTTTATACAAGAGTCTAACTCTGATACCACTTGTTACCAAGTGGCTTCCAGTACTCAAGAGGGGGGTGAATTGAGTATAAAACTTTTTCGTAAAATCTCTTTTTTAATTAAGACAAATATTAAAAGCTTAATAAATAAATGCACAGAAGGAACGAGAAGAAGAAAAGAAATAATAAAGAGTAGCACAAAATAAATGTGCAGTAAATTAAATTGCATAAAATAAAGAGATTATGGAAAAGAGAAGCAGGCACAGTATTATCCTGGTTCGACCACTAACCCACTTGTGATCTATGTCCAGTCCTCGAAAGCTGAGATTTTTCACTAAGTATACAAGCTTCAATAGGTGTTTGCTACCGTTACAAAATAGAGCACTTTTCACACACAGGGACACTCTACCCTTGTGCTAAAGTCTCAGTCTGCAGGGATACCTCACCCTTATACAAACCTTGAGGGATACCTCACCCTCGATACAGAATATCAGAAAATAGATGAAGAGAAACTCTCACTCAGAGTAAGTAATACAAATTGAAGTGCTAATGGAGCTCTCACAGAAATATGTCAAAGTTTTTTTAAACAAGAAGAGCGTAGAAAATAGTTTTCACAAATCAGAGTAATCAGAAAATAGTTCAGAATTGTATGCTATGAAATTCGTGACCCAAGCTTGCTATTTATAGGAAAAAACAGATGAATTAGCCGTTGGGTATAATTAATATCATTTAACACAAATTTGAAAACTTGTCTGTTTCCATTTACGTAAGCAAAAGCTCCGTGTTTATTCAAATAGAGCAAAACTTATTCGAATAACACTGTTTCTGAAACCAAATTAAAAACTCATCTGAAATGGGTTATTCGAATAACCAATATGTTATTCGAATAACTCTGTTAAAACCAGAGTTCAAAAACTGAATAGGTTTATTCGAATAGCGGCTGAACTATTCAAATAGAGTTAAAGGAAGTTCAGACACAAAAGAGGTTTATTCGAATAACGTATGAGTTATTCGAATAACTTACTTAAAACGCAGTTCTGAAAAACTTCATTTATTCGAATAAAGGATAGTTATTCGAATAGCCACTTAAAAACAGAGTTCTGGAAAACCTTGGTTATTCGAATAACAGGGTAGTTATTCGAATAACACCTTTTAGAAAACAAACCTCATGAAGATGTTTATTCAAATAGGCTAAGCTTTATTCGAATAACTCAGTTCAAAAACCATTTTGAATAAGATGTTTTCAAAGACACTAAGTTTAAAACCAAGTTTTATCTTTTCTTTCAAAAACAAAGAGATATCAAAGTGAGCTCCGTACAATAGATCCTAAGTCCTAATGCTAAACAAATATAAACTTGGACTTAGTCTATTTATCATCTTCATTTATTCTTCACATTTGTTATCATCAAAACAAGTCTTCAAAAGTATGCATCCAAACACAGGAAGCTCACTAGTTTCTTGGCATAGCAAAAAGTAAAATAGTGTGGCATTGTCTACAGCTGAAGCTGAATATGTTGCAGTTGGGAGTTGTTGTTCTCAAATCCTTTGGATGAAACAACAACTCTTGGACTATGGTCTTGAGCTTGATCACATCCCCATAAGATGTGATAATACTAGTACAATCAATTTGTCCAAAAATCACGTTTTGCATTCTAGGACTAAACATATTGAAATAAGACATCATTTCATTAGAGACCATGTTCAAAAAGGTGATTGTATGCTTGAGTTTGTAGAAACCACTAAGCAACTAGCTGACATTTTCACTAAACCCCTAGCAAAAGAAGCATTTTTCTATATAAGAAATGAACTTGGTATATTGGATCAATCATGCATAAATTAACTATTTGCTGCATAATCCTAAAACTAATGCATAAACTTGTATTTTTCTGCATAATCATGCCAAATTGCTGCATAATATCTGAATGTTTCATCATATTTGAATCCAATACTGACTTGAGCGTCGGAGATTTCTCCTAAGTTGTTTTGCAGGTGCTCCCTCATGCCCAAGACTCCCAAGCAACTCAACATCCTCAAAATCTCACCCAAAATGGTGAAATTCTTGGTAAAAATGGTAATTTTGATCAATTATGTGAGTTGAATCATAATATGATTAGATTATATGTTTGAATGATGATTTGAATTGATCTAAGTTGCTTTGGAACTGATTTGGATGGATTAAAGTTGATTATATGCTGTTTGAAATGCAAAATCTGAGTTAAAGAGTGCTGGTAATCGATTACAATGCCTTTGTAATCGATTACACAGGTTCTGTCACGCATGTAATCGATTACACACCTTTTGTAATCGATTACAATCAACTCAGAACTCAGGTAATCGATTACATCAACTATGTAATCGATTACAAGGTTCCCAGAAAGCATGTAATCGATTACACTAAAAGTGTAATCGATTACACTAAAAGTGTAATCGATTACATACCCACCAGAATGCATGTAATCGATTACACACTCAATGTAATCGATTACACAGGGTTTTCTAAAAGGTTTCTGACGCGCGTAGAGCTCATTTTTCAGAACCTTCTCATCTTCTTCGTCCTCCTCCTCTGCTTCCACGTAACCCAAACCTCTAAATCTCTCATTTCTCACTCAAATCTCCATCAAAATCCCTCATTTCACTTCTCTCAATCTCGAAAAATCCCTCTCCACACAGCCCATATCTCCAAATCTCCTCACATCCCTCACCCAAATCTCCCCATCTTCTCTCACGTACCCCATCTCCACTTCTCTGCCCTAAACTGGTCCCTCTCTCTCTCCTCACTCATCCCTAACCATTTACCACTCATCTCACTCTACTCCTTCTCATCAATGGCTGAATCCTCTTATTGCTCAAAGCGCCCAAGAACAGGGGCTGCCAATGGAGGGTCCTCTGGTGGTGCCTCACGTAACATATCTGGTCTGGACCTCACGAGACACTTATCCACTGTAAAGCGAGCTGAGTTGTTCCGGAAGAACTTCCAGCTTCGCAAAATCATCTCTCCCAGGTATCTTCCCATCACCTTTTGCGAGAGTGAACCTTTAGCGAGCTTTAGAACCATAGAAAATTTAGGCTTGCTAGGTTTCCTGAGCATAGAGAAAGCTATCTACCCTAACCTTGTGCGAGTCTTTTATGCGAACCTGAAAGTTGAGGATAATTGTATCATCTCTGAAGTGAAAAAGCAACAAATAAAGTTAACAATGGCTGAATGGTATAGGCTAACGAAGCTCACTCCTGATGGAGCCCACTTCTATGGGAATGCCAATGTTTGGGGGCATGAGTTTGAGCATAAGGCTGCTCTTCTCTCTTTAATTAGGACTGGCTACTCCCCCCTAGTGATCCTAAACGAAGAATTATGGCCACTAGCCTCACTATGGAGAACAGGGTTCTCCACTACCTTTTGGTCCGAGGATTGATTCCCAGGGGAGGGAATTACTCCCAAGTCCTCAAGGATGATGTGATGGCCTTATGGGCAATGACCACTGGGCGGCCAATTAACTGGGCTTATTTCATTTTAGAGCATATGCTGGATGTCAAGAAAAAGAAGAACTCTGCTCTCCCATTCGCCATGTTGGTAACCACCATCCTAGAGCACTGTCGCATTTCGCTGGCTGAGGAATCCAAGGACACCAGCTTGAAGGGACCACAATCCATTGGCCCGCATACCCTAAAGAAGCTCCAGCTCTACAAGGTGGATGATAGGTGGCATTACATCGCTCATGGCACTTTTGGTCATATCCATCACGATCCGGATAGTGACGATGATGAGGAGGCTCGAGCATCCTGCCCCTGCTCTTCTCCTGCTCCAGCTACTCTTGATCTCCTGCTCCAAGAGATGCGCAACCTGAGCGCTAATGTAAACACACGCATGGATCACATAGAGCAGAAGATTGACCATCTTGAGCTGAGGATGGACTACTCAGACCAGGGGCTTGCCTCCATTCGATCTCTCCTGGGTGGACCTCCTATTCCTCAGAGCGCTGCTGCTGCACCTCCCACATCCTCTGCCCCTCCGGTTCCCCTGTCCTTCGCTGGTCCATCTAGAGTCCTTGCTGATGATGAGGAGCTTCTGGACTCCAACGACGATCTTGAGCCCAGCGATGACAATGTTGATCTAGGAGACATTGATGCGGATCCAGAGGGTGATGTCTTTTGTGACAGCGAAGCCACCGATAGTGATCATGGCTCATTGCCTTGATGCTTTTTATTTTGATAACTACCTTGTATTTATTTTGTTTTGACTCTGATTATATTACATTGGTATACATTTATGGTGTTTTTTTTTGTTATTGGCTACTGGTTGTGATAAGTTCCCTTGTACATGCTGATTAATAATATCTGAACTTACTTCCGCTTTGAATGTTTGGCTGTTTGATAATATTGATTGGACTGTTTAATCTCTTTGGCGTTCTTGTTCTGGCAAAATTTGGGAATCATGAAATATAGTTGTTATGCTGTCTATTTTTCTTTAAATGCTTATGTCTTTTTGATAATGCCAACGGGGGAGAAAATAAGGAAAAATGAAATGAAATCTAATTAAAGGTTGCATGAGTATGGGAGAATTATTGAGCTTTTGAGCTCTTAAGCTTTTTATATGCAAAATCTAACCCAATATCATGCATAAACTCCGGGGGAGCATTGCGCCTAAATGTCTATTATATACAATTGCAAAAACTCCTTCTTTTTCCTATGATTAGTTTGTCATCATCAAAAAAGGGGGAGAATGTGAATGCTTATGTCTCTAAGGCATATCAAATGATTTTTTATGATAACAAAGGCAAAAGCGAAGATCAAGTGCAAAAGAGAAGATCAAGCGCAAAAGAAAAAATCAAGATCAAAGAAAGAAGTCAAGAGGTTTATGTAGTTATAAGACTTAGAACATTTATGTTAAATGCTCTCAAGATTTCTCAAATGGTTTTTCAATATATCATTTCAAAATAAATGGGAAATTTCAAAGTTAAACATGGCTTTCAAGAAAACTTGAGTTTCTATCTTGAATCTAACACTCTTAAAAGGATTTATGTTTAATCAATTGTCTCAAGGTGTTAGAAATGACTTACAAGCTTTATTGGACTTGAAAAAGGTGTTCAAAGGCCAATGTAATCGATTACATGAAGTTTATAATTGATTACACAGCAAACAGAAGCCATGTAATCGATTACATGAGTAATGTAATCGATTACAAGCAAGTCAGAGGTCATGTAATCGATTACACAATATATATAATCGATTACATCAAGCCCAGAAAGGCAAGAACACGTTCAAAGAGTCATGTAATCGATTACACAGCAAGTTAGAAGTCATGTAATCGATTACATGGATATTGTAATTGATTACACAGCAAGTCAGAAGTCATGTAATCGATTACATGGATATTGTAATCGATTACAAGCAAAGTCAGAAGCCATGTAATCAATTACACCAATAATGTAATCGATTACACAGAGCCCAGAAAGCCAAGAACACGTTGGAACAACAATGTAATCGATTACATAAGTTGTGTAATCAATTACACGAACCCTGACAACGTCCAACGGCTATATTAAATGCATGCCCAGAACACCCCAACGGCTCTATTAATTGAGAAACTTATAAATACCAAAGTTAGGTCTTTATTTGAGGTTGACCTTGAACCAAAAACTGATCATCAATACTTCCAAACATGAATCAATCCTCAAATTCATTTCTTGCTCTGTTTTTTGTTAAAAACATGAAAAATCTTTGAAAGCATATTAGAGCTTCAATTTGTAATCATCTGCTCTATTGAGAGCTTCATTCAATCTATCATTATTGCTTTGTAAAGAGGGTGAGACATCGCTCCAAAAGTGTAAAGGGTGAGGTATCCCTTAGTTGAAGAGACTCAAGCTCCAAGGGTGAGATATCCCAAAGTGTTGAGTGCTCAAGGTTGTAGTGGTTGTTAAGCACCCATTGAAGCTTAAAGATATAGTGAAAAATCTCAAGTTGTTGCTTGGGGACTGGACGTAGATCACAAGTGAATTGGTGATCGAACCAGGATAAATCATTGTGTTTGTTTTCTCTAAACCCTTCTCTTTACATTAAGTACTGTTTTATTGATTTGCTTGAATATTGGTACCTTTAGCTATTGCATTTATAAGTGAAAGTGTTTATCTTTTATATCCAATCATCTCTAATCATCAATTAGCTTCAATGAAAATTGTTTATCAAACGATTTGCGAAAGATTTGCGAACTTAGTTTTCATACTCAATTCACCCCCCTCTTGAGTATTGAGGCCACTTGGTAACAATGTTGATTAGGGATTCATAAAATGGAAAGAACACGAGTGTAAGTGAAGTTGTGAGAAAACTTGAAATAATTACTCTAAGTCAGTTATATTTAGAACTAAAAGAAGGATTTGTTTAATTAGAGTAGCAAAGATTAGGTGAAAAATACTAAAGGATTTCCCTAGAGAGGCTTAGTAGGAAAAATGTTGATGTTGAAGCATAATTTTGTATTGAACCTTGAAAGTATGCTTGCAAAAGTAAAAATTTGAATAAGGAATTGTTGTGGGTCCAAGAATGGGACCAAAGCTAAGTGATATTGTTTTAGCCATTTATGGCGTGTGGTTATGGAAAGGTTATGCTATTATTGAATATATATGTATATATGTATTGAGTCATCATGTATTTTGAAAGTCCGGTGGACTATGTTTTTTTTAGGCTTTATGCCTAGGAGATAAATCACACCTTAGTGCGGGTGCGAGTAGACTAGTGTAGGTCACTTGTTGACCTTGGGGGCGTCAGGGTGCGGGTATCTCACAATGCGCAATTGTTAGCTCTCTATACCGTGGGACAGATCGATGCAAATGCACCGACGATCTGGACCGAGACACTGTCCTATATCGCGATCTTGTGAAGAATGTCTTGTATAAGCCAAGTTGCACAAATTGTTAATGTTGAAGTACTTGATTTGAGGCTGACGAGATACAGACATGTCTCCTTGATCATTCTCTCCGAAATTATTTTGAGCTCTATAGAGTAAGATTTTGGTACCTTGTACATGTTCATGGTCGGTCAACATGTTTATATGGTATACACGCATGAAAATATATGATATGTTATTGTTTACTTTACTGATATTATGATTGTCTGGATTATTAAACTGTTTATTTTTGGAATCTTGATACTGCTTTTGTTCTTGCTGTGCTATATGGCGTCATCCATCGTTTTTGTTTCTTACTGCCATAATTGGTAATGATATTGGATATCTCACCTCTTTACTTTGTTATTCTGGTTATATCTATGTTTCTTTAAAGACCGAGGTGAAGAAGAGCCCGAGTTTCCTGGTTTTTGGTCAGTTTAGTTTTCTGCTTGTCATGGCATCTCGACGAGGTTTCCTAGGGTATGCCAGTCTGAGGTTCCACGGAGGCATTGACTATTGGCACATCGACTTGATCACAGAGCCCTTCGTCTACGTGGGAGATGTGACTGTATCTTTGGCTTGGGGTCATTATGATCCACCTGTTTTCTCTCTTGATGTTGTTGTATCGTTGGAGTTCTACATACCGATACATGAGGTGTGGGGTGATCGCAAGTATACTCCACACGAGGATTCGTTTCTATCCTTTGCACAAGCTCCTGCTCGTGAATCTGTTGTTCCTGTAAGGATTTCCTCTTCTGAGGAGGATCCTGAGGAGGACCCCTCTAAGGCTCATTCTCAGTAATTTGTTGGGGGGCATGATACTTTTTGTAGCCTTGGTGGCTGTTTGTATATGTAACACCCTAGCTCTAGGGCCCAACTAATGTAACACCCTAGCTCTAGGCATCACATTTCTGACTTCCGACTCATAATCTGAAAAGAAGTTCGCACAAAGTTTGAGTTATAAAAGATGGGTTTCAAAATTTCTTCTTTACTGAAACGTAAATTTACTGAAAATATTAGGTAATATTGAAAATCATATTTCAACTATTCATTATGCAATATTGACACCAATTAATATCACAATTTAAAGAGAAATATAAAATTAATAGACTTATTTTTTTTTTGACAGTAGCAAACCCCATGACGGGTCCTACTTAATAGCACGGTACAACACTAACGAGAAACTTTAACATACTTATTCCTTTTTCTGTCCATCTTGATGTATTGACATCTGTTCCTTTGTCAACACCGCACACCTTCGAGTCCTGAATGTCCACTCCTTATTGTTATCACCAATCTCGAGTATCCATCGCCTATTATGTCTAAGACAACTCGATCTTTCTATTATTTGATTTTAACAAGATGCAGACACAAAGAAACAATATAACAAAGAGGTGAGATCACCTACACCAATACCAACATGGCGGACAGAGATAACACAAACAAGAATATCATACGATAGATCATACCATAATCATGCTATCAGCATTAATCAACTATCATCATCTAATCATTTATCAGTTCAATCATCATCCAAGTACTCAAAACAATTGTCATAATCAATAACCAATATTCCCCAATTAATATATCACACAGATATAAATGCTCAGATTTATGCATATACACAAAGACTCATTTTATAAAAAACAACTCCATGGAGGTTTTCACAATTTCGAGAAGAATGCTCTGGTCAATTGTCAGCCTTAGCCCAAAGACAATCTCCTAGTCGTTGAAAAGAATCGTGTTCTTGTCGGGTATCGTCAATGCGTTGCAACGGATCAGACGCTAAGTGGCACAGGGTACTCGCTACCGTCCACTGGTCGACCGCAGCGCTTGACGCCCCAAGATCCATCATAGACCTCACTATCAATTCTCATTCCCTCTTCAACCACAAGGGCCATAATAGCTATTAGCTATATTTTATACAATGCACGAATATATCAGTGCAAGTCCAACCCCAAAGGGCCAAATCTTTTCAATTTCATTTGTTCAATGTAATCATATGCTTCAACACATTTTTTTTTTCAATGCACGTATAATGCACCAAATCCAATCACAGACATATCTTTCCAATGCATGTATAATGCACCAAATGCCAATCATAGGCAAAACATGTCATTTTCTCATACAGTGTCCATACACTGGTTCAACAGTAATTATACTATATTTTCAACACAAAAACACTTTCGCTGTGTTTTCACAAAATTGCATAATATTTCCATTATGTTTTTCACAATTCCAAAATGTTTCTGTTACATTTTCAAAATTCTAAAATGTTTCTGTTATATTTTTACAATACTGTAACACTTTTGTTACATTTTCAAAATGTCGCAACTCTTCTGTTGCACTTTTAATTCACATACTAATTTTTCAATGTTTTTCTCAATCGCATAAAAATATACGTTTCTCAAATCGCATATTATTTTTTCACTGTTTCAAAATTGCGTATCTCAAAAATCATTCTTTTAAGTTACGTAAATCATTTTCTATCATTCTCAAAATATTTAAAACACTTTCCAAATCTTATAACAATTTTCCATCATTTTTCATAATCGCATAAAAATATTTTTTTTCATTGTTCAATCACGTAAAAATATTCTATTACTTTTAAATCACATAGTGATTTTTTAACAAGAGAGTTAAAATTACGTAAAATATTCCTCAATATTCCAAAATAATATTAATTTGGACTTTCAAATAATTCAATATCATTTTCAACACGTTTTTAAGATATGTAAATAATTTTTCACCACAATTCTATTACGAAAAATATTTCTCAACCTTCAAAAATTCCATTTCATCTTTTCTTAAAATATTATGACTTTGTATTTCATTTTTCACATTTTCTTACTCAAGAAAATCTTTTTTCACGTTTCTTTACTCAAGAAATTTTTTTTCAAATATAATCCACAAAACTTGAAAATAAGTTATACTTGAGTAAATTCTCAAAATACCATTATATTCTCCATTTTTTCCCAAATCATTTCCAAATTAACCTACTTCAAAATAAATTGAAGTTTGAAAACATTTTCGTTAAAAAACTTAATTTTTCAAGTGAGTAAAATACTCTGATTCCCTTTTCAAATTTCTTGTATTAAATCAATTATATTTTCACTTGAAAAAAATTACTTTGTTTCATCAAAATCTAGGCATTACTATTGAAAAATTATCAAAACATTTTCCTTTTAAATTGATATGGTTTTACACAAACAAAACCATTAAAGTTTTATTTTCAAAACCAAAGTACCGATTGGTCATAACACAAACCCATTTGTTCAAATTCATTTTCACTTTCTTTGCAAATCTTTTTTCATTCTTAGTCAAAAATCTTTTCCTTAATATATATTTTCTCAAAATCACTTTTTATTAACCTAGTCCTACAAAATCATATTGAGTTGATTTAATTATTGTTTCTTAACTTTAAATTTCCTAACGTTTTCCAAAACCCAATAAATAAATTTTCTGTTAGAAATTTTAAGTTACAAACGTTTTCCTTTATATCACTTCTAAAAATTGATTAATTTGAAGTTCAATACTTTCAATCTTCTTTTTCTTTTATTTATGAAAATTACACTTCACTTAATTTATAACACTTAATTCCCTTTTCAAAAATCCTTATTTAAAAATTCTTGTATTTCATAGCATCAAAACATTTTTCTAAATTATCAAAACCTTATAGATGGCCATTGGAACCATGAAATATTTTTCTTCTAACTTAAATAAATTCCATTCTTGTTTCTACACAAAATAAATCAATAAAATTTCATTCTAAAATTTGTGTTCATGTTTTCTTAAAAAAAAACAAACCTTTAGTTCATTTTTCATACTCTTCAAATCAATCCAATTTTATTCTTCCATAAACATATTAATTTGTAAACACTTATTTTGAGGTGTCTTGGCCGAAATTTTCATTGTTCTAGGGATCAAAATTTAATTTCCTTGTTTCTTGAAAAATTTCAACATTTACCCAAATCAAGGGCATCGAAACCGTAGTTCTTCCTTGGCCATTGGAACCAAGATCAATTTTCTTTCCATCCACACATCATGGCATACATATATATATTTCATCATAAATATCACAAACATGTCATATACTCATCATGCATATTATAAGTATACTATCAAAGCCATAAAATCATGCAAAACATATTAAGCATAGACAAAAATAATCAAAGCACAAGAAAATAAAGCAAAACTCATAAACACACAATTAATTATTACATAACCATGGATTGGAATTCTCACATGAATTCACAATCCATCAAATATAAGACCATCTCCCACCACCATAATTGGTTGGTGAGATGGATCTCCTCTTACCTCTTGAAGATCCTCAAAGCTTCTTGATTTTGCTTCTCTTTCCAAGTCCTTCAACACCAAGGGCTTCTCAAATTCAAAACAAAATACATAGAAATTAGTATACTAAGCTTGATTAAGAGGAACCATGGATCAAACATGGTTTAGATCATGAAAAAGAGATAAGAATTGAAGTCTTCTTACACTTCACCTTAAAAACTCAATAACTTGGCTCTTGAAGAAAGTCCATGAAGATGAATGATTTAGAGAAAGTCTCCAATATGAAAGTTGCTTAGAATATCATGTAGATTCAAGATCTATGGTTGGATGAAATTAAAAGTGATGGGTGGTTTTGAGTGTCTTGACCGAATGGTTTCTCTTAAAGCACAAAGATGGAATTTTTGATTTTTTGATAGAAACTTGAAGCTTGGATTTGAAGCTCAAGATGAATGATTTTGGAAAAACTCATAACTAGAGATGTTCTTAGAATGGTGTTTAGGTTTAGAAAATCAAGTTGGATGAAATTATAGAAATTTGGATGATGGTTCTAAGGTGCTTGACCGAATTTGAGAGAGAAAATGGAAAGAAATGTGTGTTTGGGTTCTTGGAGTTTTTGAGAGAAAGTGTTGTAAGCTTTTTGATGTGAGAGAAAATGAAATTAGGAGGGTGAATGAAAGTGAGCAGCTGCCATGGGAGTCTTGGAGAGATTAAATGATATGCTTGACTCACAATATCACCAATTGGATGCATATGGAGTAGCACATGGCCTATGTCCCTATATGTCCTCCAATAATCATAAAAGTCCATTCAAGAAGACTTGAGAAGCCTCCTTGGGCTGCATGGCCGTGTGGCCTCTCATGAATTAGGGACTTAATTTGTTTTTAATTCAAGTCCAATTACTTGCTAATTAAGTAGCTAATTAATTAGGTTTAGTTTCCTAACCAATCTTAATTAATTATCTAATTAAATAACTAATTAATTAGATATATAATTACATATATTATAACCTCTAAATAAAATTAGGATATTTAATTAAGAATTAGATTATAACAATTTAACATTTAATTTAGTTTACTTAACTTGTTAATTAGGCCATTAGATTAATCAAATTAGGCTTAAATAGTTACTAATCAAATTCAAATGGCTATTATTGACTTCATCTTTTTCCTTGGCCTAAAAAGCCTATGCTAGCTTTGTCTCCTCTCCAAAATGCATGCAAAATCGTCCCCCCTTCTCCTTGCATGCAACATGTGATTAATTTGCATGGTCATCTTTCCTAAGCCATCCTAGCCCTTGATTAAAAGGATGGTTTGGATTAAAATAGCCATTAGGTTTAGGTTGTAGATGGAAGACTTCTTTTGAGCCATTGGATCTTTCTCCTTTAATTCCTAGCCCTTAGATGAGTCTTCAAAATGGAGGGTCAAGATTACACCTTCAAACTTTACATCCAAGGGTCCAAAATGGTTGTAGTAAATTTTTTGTTGACTAAATCTACACCATTAATTCAAATCCAATGGTTATTAATGGTCCATCTCAACCATTGATTTAATCTTCATCCAAGGGTTCATAATGGTCAAAGTTATTTTACAAGACTAAATCTCCACCCTTGATTTAATTTTCCATCCAACGGTTATAATTAATCCTATTTATTTTCAAGATTAAATCTCCACCGTTGATTAAATCAAGATTAAATCTCCAATGTTAATTAAATTAATGATGGATATCCAATCCACCAATATTAACTTAATAATATAGAATATTAGTTTGATTCACTTTGTAACCCCACAAAACATACATTTACTCGTATTTTCACCGTCACAAGAAATAAATACAAAAAATACAAGAAAGGAAATTTTCTAAAACTATTTTCTGATTCGGGTTTAGTAAGATCCTGTCTCTCGTCTAAACAAGACAAATTTTTCTATGCGTAGAAAAATTTTTACTTTTTGCGAACCCACCGAGCCCACGTATGGTCACCTGGGCCCACAAACACATCGTGGGGCCCACAAACAAAAAAAATTTAAAATCACACATAAAATCACAAAAATTAGAAAATGTATGAAAATCAAGTCATTTGTTAAAAATAATTAACAAATCAGAGAAATAAATACAGAAAGATTTTTCCCGGCTTGAAAATTATTATTTTCCTGACACGGAGTAAATCACTCAAAACGATCAAATACGCTGATGGAATAAAAAAATAATTTTATAGTATCCAGAAATTACTAAACAGTAAAATTCTGTTAGCTGTCAAAATTACTGTTTAAGATATAGGAAATTTGGGGTGTTACAATACTCCCCCTCTAAAAAGAAATTTCGTTCTCGAAATTTAAGAACCATGATTTCACACCCTCAGAATAAATACGGATATGGTGCTTTCATCTTATTTTCTAATTCTCATGAAGCTTTCCCTCTTACATCTTGCTATACTATTATAACCAGTAAAATCCTTTTTTGTTGATGTTCAACTTCTCCTGATCAAACAGATATCTCAGACTCCTATCATAGAGATTTTGTTGGTTATTACTGAAGATGTTGAATGTTACTCCAGAAAGAAAGAATTTCCATATCTCTGATATCAACATAACAACAACCGATCTTCATTCATGCCTAGAATAGTTTTTCTCAGATAACTTCCAACTAATGTAATGAAATATTCAGCTAATGTAATGTATTACTTAAAATGTTCTTATCTTTCTATCACTACATATTTTAGATTTTTGCTTTTAATAGGAAATGTCTCACTAACCGAATTCTTCTTTCCACAGCACTATACCAGATACTTCCATAAATTTTTTTTCTACGATTTTCTATTACCGTCTTAAATTTTCCCATAGAAGAATTGTTCTAATCTTTTGAAAAATTCACCACGCTTCTGCTGCGTTACTCAGATACATTAACACGGATACAAATATAGAAATATCCTTTCTTGCAAGATATTCCTTCAGTTGCAGGAGATGAAAGAAAACATCATGAAAGATAACAAAACGAATCGAACCTGTTATCGAATATATCCAACAAAGAATTGGATGTAACCCGATTTTCAAAAATGATTTTTCTCTAGATTACTCACAGTCTGTTGAAATAATCTCATTGGATATGGTTGAAAAATAACCAATTCATTTTCAAAGACTACGTCTATTTATGAAACAGATCAAACTAACACAAAATTTTTGAACAACAGATCAAACTAATACAAAGTTTTGATCTATAACAACAATTTGAATAACTTGAATAGCTCGATTAGCTAATAATAGAAACAGAAGTAAACAAATCAGAGGATAACGAATAACTCTAACATATAATTGATCTACTCAATCATATGTCATAAGGAATATGTTATTCACAGAAATATTCGGTATGATTTATAGGATTAGTTCTAATGACGCAATCTCCATTGATTAAATCTTCCGCTCAGAACACTCCCGTTCATTCAGAGTAACAACTTCCCTTACTATCTAAAATTTTACTAATAGAAAACTCTGTTTTCAAAGAACACATCAGAGATTATATTCTTTGGAAATGTGTCCAACTTTTCCACAAATTGTTTTCTTGACGTACATTCCTTCATTTAAGTACTTTCTTTCACATCACTTACTGCTTTTGGTTTCCTCAATGGTTGTAAATTCATCTTCCGTCGAAATCAATTACTTTCTCAATATCCTAAAAAAAAAAAAAATACCAGGTTCCAAAATTACGAAATCTTATATTCCAAGACTGATTCTCTTCCATCAGATCCTAAACTTCAACTTCCAGTTTCCACTGAATAGCGGTCCTTTGTTCATGCAGTCGTCTTTCCACATTGCTCACGTTGCTCCCGTCAGTTGTCTTTCCACATTACTCCTGTTGCTCCCATAGTTGCAACTGCATTACTAGTAACATGTTCCACTTCCACACAAGTATAACTATCCTGAGCCATTCCTTTTTTTTTTCTCGAGGCGTGCGGATCGAAATATAATGGATCTAATATCCATTATAAACAACATTATTTCCTTTCAGAAAACAAATACAGAGAACACAACACAAGCAAAATAAACCTAACCACAAACCCCAAAAGACTCAAACCGTGCTCTGATACCAACTAATGTAACACCCTAGCTCTAGGGCCCAACTAATGTAACACCCTAGCTCTGGGCATCACATTTCTGACTTCCGACTCATAATCTGAAAAGAAGTTCGCACAAAGTTTGAGTTATAAAAGATGGTTTTCAAAATTTCTTCTTTACTGAAACGTAAATTTCTTGAAAATATTAGGTAATATTAAAAATCATATTTTAACTATTCATTATGCAATATTGACACCAATTAATATCATAATTTAAAGAGAAATATAAAATTAACAGATTTTTTTTTGACAGTAGCAAACCCATGAGGGTCCTACTTAATAGCACAGTACAACACTAACGAGAAACTTTAACATACTTATTCCTTTTTCTGTCCATCTTGATGTATCAGACATCTGTTCCTTTGTCAACACTGCACACCTTCGAGTCCTAAATGTCCACTCCTTATTGTTATCACCAATCTCAGAGTATCCATCGCCCGTTATGTCTAAGACAACTCGATCTTTCTATTATTTGATTTTAACAAGATGATTACATGAAAAAACAATATAACAAAGAGGTGAGATCACCTACACCAATACCAACATGGCGTACGGAGATAACACAAACAAAGAATATCATACGATAGATCATACCATAATCATGCTATCGGCATTAATCAACTATCATCATCTAATCATTTATCAGTTCAATCATCATCCAAGTACTCAAAACAATTGTCATAACCAATAACCAATATTCCCCAATTAATATATCACATAGATATAAATGCTCAGATTTATGCATATACACAAAGACTCATTTTATCAAAAACAACTCCATGGAGGTTTTCACAATTTCGAGAAGAATGCTCTGGTCAATTGTCAGCCTTAGCCCAAAGACAATCTCCCAGTCGTTGAAAAGAATCGTGTTCTTGTCGGGTATCATCAATGCGTTGCAACGGATCGCATCGCTAAGTGGCACAGTGGTACTCGCCAGCTGTCCACTGGTCGACCGCCGCGCCTTGACGCCCCCAAGATCCATCATAGACCTCACTATCAATTCTCATTCCTTCTTCAACCACAAGGGCCATAATAGCTATTAGCTATATTTTATACAATGCACGAATATATCAGTGCAAGTCCAATCCCAAAGGGCCAAATCTTTTCAATTTCATTTGTTCAATGTAATCATATGCTTCAACACATATTTTTTTTTTCAATGCACGTATAATGCACCAAATCCAATCACAGACATATCTTTCCAATGCATGTATAATGCACCAAATGCCAATCATAGGCAAAACATGTCATTTTCTCATACAGTGTCCATACACTGGTTCAACAGTAATTATACTATATTTTCAACACAAAAACACTTTCGCTGTGTTTTCACAAAATTGCATAATATTTCCATTATATTTTTCACAATTCCAAAATGTTTCTGTTACATTTTCAAAATTCTAAAATGTTTCTGTTATATTTTTACAATATTGTAACACTTTTGTTACGTTTTCAAAATGCCGCAACTCTTATGTTTCACTTTTAATTCACATACTAATTTTTCAATGTTTTTCTCAATCGCATAAAAATATACGTTTCTCAAATCGCATATTATTTTTTCACTATTTCAAAATTGCGTATCTCAAAAATCATTCTTTTAAGTTACGTAAATCATTTTCTATCATTCTCAAAATATTTAAAACACTTTCCAAATCTTATAACAATTTTCCATCATTTTTCATAATCGCATAAAAATATTTTTTTTTGTTGTTCAATCACGTAAAAATATTCTATTACTTTTAAATCACATAGCGATTTTTTAACAAATAGTTCAAATTACGTAAAATATTCCTCAATATTCCAAAATAATATTAATTTGGACTTTCAAATAATTTAATATCATTTTCAACACGTTTTTAAGATATGTAAATAATTTTTCACCACAATTCTATTACGAAAAATATTTCTCAACCTTCAAAAATTCCATTTCATCTTTTCTTAAAATATTATGACTTTGTATTTCATTTTTCACATTTTCTTACTCAAGAAAATCTTTTTCACGCTTTCTTTACTCAAGAATTTTTTTTCAAATATAATCCACAAAACTTGAAAATAAGTTATACTTGAGTAAATTCTCAAAATACCATTATATTCTCCATTTTTTCCCAAATCATTTCCAAATTAACCTACTTCAAAATAAATTGAAGTTTGAAAACATTTTCGTTAAAAAACTTAATTTTTCAAGTGAGTAAAATACTCGATTCCCTTTTCAAATTTCTTGTATTAAATCAATTATATTTTCACTTGAAAAAAATTACTTTGTTTCATCAAAATCTAGGCATTACTATTGAAAAATTATCAAAATATTTTCCTTTTAAATTGATATGGTTTTACACAAACAAAACCATTAAAGTTTTATTTTCAAAACTAAAGTACCGATTGGTCATAACACAAACCCGTTTGTTCAAATTCATTTTCACTTTCTTTGCAAATCCTTTTTCATTCTTAGTCAAAAATCTTTTCCTTAATATATATTTTCTCAAAATCACTTTTTATTAACCTAGTCCTAAAAAATCATATTGAGTTGATTTAATTATTGTTTCTTAACTTTAAATTTCTTAACATTTTCCAAAACCCAATAAATAAATTTTCTGTTAGAAATTTTAAGTTACAAACGTTTTCCTTTATATCACTTCTAAAAATTGATTAATTTGAAGTTCAATACTTTCAATCTTCTTTTTCTTTTATTTATGAAAATTACACTTCACTTAATTTATAACACTTAATTCCCTTTTCAAAAATCCTTATTTAAAAATTCTTGTATTTCATAGCATCAAAACATTTTTCTAAATTATCAAAACCTTATAGATGGCCATTGGAACCATGAAATATTTTTCTTCTAACTTAAATAAATTCCATTCTTGTTTCTACACAAAATAAATCAATAAAATTTCATTCTAAAATTTGTGTTCATGTTTTCTTAAAAAAAAACAAACCTTTAGTTCATTTTTCATACTCTTCAAATCAATCCAATTTTATTCTTTCATAGACATATTAATTTGTAAATACTTATTTTGAGGTGTCTTGGCCAAAATTCTCATTGTTCTAGGGATCAAAATTTAATTTCCTTGTTTCTTGAAAAAATTCAACATTTACCCAAATCAAGGGCATCAAAACCGTAGTTCTTCCTTGGCCATTGGAACCAAGATCAATTTTCTTTCCATCCACACATCATGGCATACATATATATATTTCATCATAAATATCACAAACATGTCATATACTCATCATGCATATTATAAGTATACTATCAAAGCCATAAAATCATGCAAAACATATTAAGCATAGACAAAAATAATCAAAGCACAAGAAAATAAAGCAAAACTCATAAACACACAATTAATTATTACATAACCATGGATTGGAATTCTCACATGAATTCACAATCCATCAAATATAAGACCATCTCCCACCACCATAATTGGTTGGTGAGATGGATCTCCCTCTTACCTCTTGAAGATCCTCAAAGCTTCCTGATTTTGCTTCTCTTTCCAAGTCCTTCAACACCAAGGGCTTCTCAAATTCAAAACAAAATACATAGAAATTAGTATACTAAGCTTGATTAAGAGGAACCATGGATCAAACATGGTTTAGATCATGAAAAAGAGATAAGAATTGAAGTCTTCTTACACTTCACCTTAAAAACTCAATAACTTGGCTCTTGAAGAAAGTCCATGAAGATGAATGATTTAGAGAAAGTCTCCAACATGAAAGTTGCTTAGAATATCATGTAGATTCAAGATCTATGGTTGGATGAAATTAAAAGTGATGGGTGGTTTTGAGTGTCTTGACCGAATGGTTTCTCTTGAAGCACAAAGATGAAATTTTTGATTTTTTGATAGAAACTTGAAGCTTGGATTTGAAGCTCAAGATGAATGATTTTGGAAAAACTCATAACTAGAGATGTTCTTAGAATGGTGTTTAGGTTTAGAAAATCAAGTTGGATGAAATTATAGAAATTTGGATGATGGTTCTAAGGTGCTTGACCGAATTTGAGAGAGAAAATGGAAAGAAATGTGTGCTTGGGTTCTTGGAGTTTTTGAGAGAAAGTGTTGTAAGCTTTTTGATGTGAGGGAAAATGAAATTAGGAGGGTGAATGAAAGTGAGCAGCTGCCGTGGGAGTCTTGGAGAGATTAAGTGATATGCTTGACTCACAATATCACCAATTGGATGCATATGGAGTAGCACATGGCCTATGTCCCTATATGTCCTCCAATAATCATAAAAGTCCATTCAAGAAGACTTGAGAAGCCTCCTTGGGCTGCATGGCCATGTGGCCTCTCATGAATTAGGGACTTAATTTGTTTTTAATTCAAGTCCAATTACTTGCTAATTAAGTAGCTAATTAATTAGGTTTAGTTTCCTAACCAATCTTAATTAATTATCTAATTAAATAACTAATTAATTAGATATATAATTACATATATTATAACCTCTAAATAAAATTAGGATATTTAATTAAGAATTAGATTATAACAATTTAACATTTAATTTAGTTTACTTAACTTGTTAATTAGGCCATTAGATTAATCAAATTAGGCTTAAATAGTTACTAATCAAATTCAAATGGCTATTATTGACTTCATCTTTTTCCTACTTAAAAAGCCTATCTACGCTACTTTGTCTCCTCTCCAAAATGCATGCAAAACCGTCCCCCTTCTCCTTGCATGCAACATGTGATTAATTTGCATGGTCATCTTTTCCTAAGCCATCCTAGCCTTGATTAAAAGGATGGTTTGGATTAAAATAGCCATTAGGTTTAGGTTGTAGATGGAAGACTTCTTTTGAGCCATTGGATCTTTCTCCTTTAATTCCTAGCCCTTAGATGAGTCTTCAAAATGGAGGGTCAAGATTACACCTTCAAACTTTACATCCAAGGGTCCAAAATGGTTGTAGTAAATTTTTTTGTTGACTAAATCTACACCATTAATTCAAATCCAATGGTTATTAATGGTCCATCTCAACCATTGATTTAATCTTCATCCAAGGGTTCATAATGGTCAAAGTTATTTTACAAGACTAAATCTTCACCCTTGATTTAATTTTCCATCCAACGGTTATAATTAATCCTATTTATTTTCAAGATTAAATCTCCACCGTTGATTAAATCAAGATTAAATCTCCAATGTTAATTAAATTAATGGTGGATATCCAATCCACCAATATTAACTTAATAATATAGAATATTAGTTTGATTCACTGTAACCCCACAAAACATACATTTACTGTATTTTCACCGTCACAGTAAATAAATACAGTAAAGGAAATTTTCTAAAATTATTTTCGGATTCAGGTTTAGTAAGATCCTCTGTCTCCGTCTAAATAGTACAAATTTTTCTATGCATAGAAAAATTTTTACTTTGCGGGACCCACCTGAGCCCACGTATGGTCACCTGGGCCACAAACACGTCGTGGGGCCCACAAACAGAAAAAAATTTAAAATCACACATAAAATCACAAAAATTAGAAAATGTATGAAAATCAAGTTAGATTGTTAAAAATAATTAACAGTCAAGAGAAATAAATACAAAAAAAAATTTTCCGGCCCGAAAATTATTATTTTCCTGACACGGAGTAAATCACTCAAAACGATCAAATACGCTGATGGAATAAAAAAAATAATTTTACAGTATCCAGAAATTACTAAATAGTAAAATTCTGTTAGCTGTCAAAATTACTGTTTAAGATATAGGAAATTTGGGGTGTTACAGTATATATCTTTTTGAGCATTTAAAGCTTCTATTTTCTTTTGCTAAAACTATTGGTGTATCTAGATACTTATGTTATGTATCCTCTGTATAAAAGTATGATTTGATATTCACGTTAATTTTCATTAAGTCTTTATTTTCCTCTTGTTAAAAAAAGAATATATTTATATATAAAAGAGAAATTGTCAAGTTACTATATGTTTTATAAATGAACAGATTACCACCTATATGTATATAAACTAGGTCTTAGTGTATGTTTTTTTTTAATTTCGTATGTTTGGTGTGATGTCCTCCTCCTGACAAAGGAGGCGTTACAGGATCCAACTTTGTTCTTCTTAGGAATTGTACATCACATATGCAGGACATCCGAACACATGAAGAGAATAATAATTTGCTAGCTTATCATTCCACATCTCCATTGGTGTCTTTAAACTAATCTGCTGAGGTGTGTGTTCAACTATAAAATGCCTTTGAATACCCTCTTGTTTTCAAAATATGAGAAAATTGTCATTTATCTATTCTCCTCCATTGTCTGTCCTCAAGCACTTGATCCTTTTTTCGGATCCAAGTTCTACTCTTACTTTGAAGTCCTTGAAGATTGGAAACACATCTGACTTCTTCTTGATTGGGTACACCTATAATTTCCTGAAGTAATCATCAATCAATGATACAAAGTATTTTACTCCTCCTAATGACATTTCTGGTGACTCCCACACATCAGAATGAATCAAGTCTAGTATGTGCTTGCTTCTAGCAGTTGGTCTATCAAACTTTAATCTATGCTACTTGTTTGTAACAAAGTGCTCACAAAGAGGTAAGTTTACCATTTTGAGCCTGGGAAGGAGATCACGTTCCGCGAGAATCTTCAAACCACGTTTCAACATGTGGCCTAATTTATGATGCCACATTATCGTTGATTCTTCTTGGCCGACTGATGCAACTGATGCATCTGCCTTTTGCAACATCTCTCCCTGAAGCATGTATAGATTTGCCATGATCTTTTCTGCTTTCATCACCACAAGAGCACCTTTAACCACCTTCAAGATCCCACCTTCAATATACATCTTGCACCTGAGGTCATCCAATTGCCCAATAGACAATAAATTCTTCTTTAAACCTTTTATATGTCGTATCCCTTGAATTGTGCAAACTGTACCATCGTGTAATTTTATTTTGACAGTACCAACTCCAACAATCTTCAAGGCATGATCATTTCCCATGAACATCCATTTGCCATGTTGCTCTTGAATCCATTATCCAAACATCAGTGAGCTATTTTACACCTTTGGAGCCAACTGCTACTTAGCTATAAAGGATTTCTCCATCATCAGAGATACTCGCAACACATCCTTGAGAGGTTGTTGCTTCAGGAGCTTTTTCTGCATTTTTCTTATTGTGCCAACAATCTTTCTTCAAGTGCCATCTCATGCCACAATGGTAACATTTGAAGTTTTTCTTTCTTCGTGACTTTGATCTACTCTGATCTCGGCTCCCACTAGAGCCACGTTCTGTTGATCTTCTCCTCGTTCATCGACAAAGTCTCTGTTTGTTTTGAACTTTCTAATCTGTCTTCCTTGTTCTTCCGCCTGAAAGAATAGTAGTAACAACATCATCAAATTGAAGACTATCAACAATATTATTATTTGTTATGTTGACGATGAGTTGATCATAAGAGTCAAGTAGACTTTGAAGTAGAAGCTCTGCATGTTCATTTTTCACCATGTTGTAATCAGATGTGGTTAGTTGGAAAAATAGTGTGTTCAGATTATTGATGTGATCCGTTACTGTCGTGGATTCATCCATTCGAAGAGTATAAAGCCTCCTTTTTAAGAATATCCGGTTGTAAAGTGACTTGACCTTATACAATTTGGTGAGTGCATTCCAAATCTCCTTTGCCGTCTTCTTTTCTGCAACACTTGACAAAATTAAATCTGCAAAAGCTAGATGCAGGTTGCTAATAGCATTATCATCTATCTCCTTCCACTTGTCATCAGGTATCCCAGTGAGTCTGCCTTCAATTGCTGCTAAGCAATTGTCCTTCCTTAAGATTGCCTTTATCTTCAGTTTCCATAAGGAGAAATTACTTCCATTGAACCTCTCAATCTCATATTTTGTCACCATGATATTGACAATAATTTGTTTCTCAACTGGACCGACTTACTCTATTTCACCGTGAATAGTATCATATACGTGAACAGTATTGTATATATATATCGTATCAAGATGGTCCTCTTATACATTAACAATACTGTAAAAGTATACAATCACACATGTGAATAGTAACTATGAACAGAACCCGCGACGTGAATAGTACTAATATGAATAGTAATCATGAATAGTACTCGTGGCTCTGATACCATTGTAGAGTACTAGAGTTATAAAAACTGTAACACACAACTAAAATAGAGTTGAGAAAATTGGAACAGACACAAAATATTTAATGTGAAAAATTTTCTAATGGTGATAAGGGAAAAATCACGGGTAAGAATAGAAGGTTTTCACTATGTAGAAGAAAATTATAACTTTTCTCTAATTATAAGGAGAGAATAATAACACTCTCTCTTGAGATAAGAGAATACACCTCTTTATATAAAATAGGAAAGACTCTAAAAAATACTGTAATATTTCTCTATAGAAATGAGATGATTAAAACCGAATGGAGGAGGTCCTATTTATATAGGAAGGACCTCCCCCTTTGAGCTACTCTAGTCAAGGAAGAGGGAGAGTTTTTTTCCTCTTCACCTACTGCTCAACTATTTCTGTTTCTTTTTTAAATCCACTGAAAAACAATTACGTTCACAAAAAAGAGAGAGAGAGCATGTGGGACCCAAAGTAACATGCATGGCATCAATTATTGATGATATATAAAATGACATATATGGCACATTTGAAGATTTACAACTTTTCACTAACGCAGTTGAAAGGTTTGAGGTTTAAATTAAACACAATGTTTTCACCTTTTTTAATTCCTAATTGGACTAGAATTCTAGAGAGCAATCTGTTAATTTTTTTTTTATTATTATGATGAGGTATCCTCACACAAATTAGACCTATTTGAATCACCCATTTGACTAATTTATGTTAATTTTATGACTTTTTCGGCAATTAATGTACATATTACATGGGATATCAGCTGCGTGGATCCTCTGCATGAAGCTTTATTATCAAGAACGCTTAGATCTTTATGAAGAAATTGAGCAAGAGAGATGATAAAAGAAAGAAGAGCGCTCTGTGAAATCTTTGCCAAAATTGAAGTAAATTTCTGATTCTATCTGCCTTTGCATATTTTTCATGTTTTCTTCATTTGGACAGTATCTATAGGAACTCGGAAGTCACACCTTGTTGTGATTTGTTGCAATGGTATCTTCTGGTTACCGTATGCTCACAGCCACATCCTTCACCGGGATGGGATGTAATGGTATCTTCATCGCTTATTTGCAGGCTCATGGATGACGTTGTTTCCAACGAGGTAATTAAGCACAATAATCAATTTCCTACTTAACTGTTTTATATATTAGATTAGGTGTTTCATTGTTTCATCCCTTTATTTTCATTAGCTTGAACAGAAGAGAGGCCAAGTTGCCTCTGCTATTATGTGGTACACGAAGAAACACGTGGCAACAAGACGACATGGTACAGCTGGCCTGGCACAATCCGTTAGAGAAGTTAGTTATTGATTAAAGGCAACTTGTTTGTTTTGTTAACAATTAGTTAGACAGTTATAGTTAACTGTCAGATCCCAAACTTCAGGTTCTGTGTATATATATAAATACCCTTGAACATCAGAGTAACTCAATAGTAAATCCAGTTCTTCAATAACTCTCGATTCTCTCTCTCACTAAGATTTCAATTCTCTCTCCATTTCTCACCTTTTGGCTTTCTCTTTGTTCATTTAACACCGTTGATGAACTTCATAGAGAAGTGATAAGTGCTTAGAAGGATATCAATGAGGAATGCCTTGACCCTACCAAAGTGCCAAAGCCTGTCCTTATATATGTTAGTTGTAACATGCTACCTAATAACATAGAAACAAGGGTAAAATGTTACTTTAGTTTCTTTATCTTACTTCTTATATCTTAAATTGCAAAATTTCTTAGTTAATTAAGAACTGAAGAGTTAGAAGGTGTTTATGTAAGAAGTTACTTAATGAATAAGTTAGAGAGACTTATAAGAGAAGTCATTACTAACTTAATGAGTAAATTAAAAAAAATATAAAAATTAGAAAGAAGAGTTGGCGGGAAGTATAGAGAGAGAGAAAGAAAAGAAACAAGGAGAGAGAAAGAACCAGAACTGAGGAAAGGAAAAGAACTTTGGCCTCTTGCAGACTTAGCATTTTCAAGCATGAATTATCTCATATACTATAATAAGTAAGCTTATCATATTTACATTGTTTAGCCAAAAAAGTAGATGTTACATTAGTTCTCAACCTGTCACGAGTAATGGATGTGCTTTTAGTAGCCTGATTAATATTGTTTGTTATCTATGATTTGAAGGTACAATAATTCACTCTAATTTAATCTTTTTCCCACTGTTCCTTTTTAATGTTAGTTAAATGCTCTTGTTCTGTGTATGCTTCTTTCTTGCCAACCAAACTTAATGGTTTATTATGTCATAAAGTTATTATAGTATGTATGAGCTTTATTGTGAGATCAAGTATTATTTCTGAAGAGACTAAAGGACTACTATGAGGTTTAAAGTAAAGCAAATGTATGGGAAATTATAAAAAAAATTGGAACAAATTAAATGAAGATAAGAAAAGGAAATCACAAGATCAAAGATAGTCCAAGGTCAAAGAGTAGCTCTAGATAGCCACAATGACTTCAAATAAGATAAATCAAATTTGTGAAGGATTTACTTTAGCAAATGAATCTTTCCTGAAATATATGAATAAAGATCGTGAAGGTTATGATAAGGGCTTTTGGATTATTTTACTAATTTGAACTGATTTCCACATGGGAACCCTTAAATACATTCCTGCAGGTGCAATATTCAGTTCAAATTTTCTTTGAATGCAGATTTAGATATTTTTGAACTTTAGCTTCACAAGAATTAAGTTTTTTGAAGCTAATGCAATTATAGCTAGAGCTTTGATCATGCAAGGCAGCAGGTGCGGTGAAGATGAGTCAATTTACTCCTAGTTTCTGCTGTGGATCACCTTATATTGCTCAATATCTTCTTGTTTTCCCCCTTCTGTTTCCATTCGCTTGAGGCAACAAGGCTTCTGGGATTGTATGTTGGTGGTGGATTGGATTCTAATAATTTGTGTTTTGTTGGCTCTGTAAGTTTAGGTTTGTATGTTATTATGCTGCTAGTGCTAAATATTGATTTGTCACTACTCAACTTTTTCTGTTTCTTGTTGTTATTCCTTATCTTTCTAATTTAATGTTCTCATTTTTTTAAATTAATTTTATTATGTGGTGAAATCAGATTTTTAACTACGTCTAAATCAACTTATATATATATATATATATATATATATATATATATATATAAAGCGTATCCGATGATATGAAATGTTTATCAGTAAGTTTTGAGAGGAGATATCTTAACCATTAAATCTTACATAAATGATCAATATTAAAATATAAATACATATCGTGATTCAAAGCCACGACACTTGAAATTTAAAAAAAAAAAATTCGTGACTCTCAATTACGACTTTAATAAATAAAAAAATAAGTCATGCTTGAAAGGCACAACTTCATTGTGCCGTAATAAAAAAATTTAATAATTGATAAATTGTGGTTTGCACTAACGATTTATCTTAAGAAAATAAAAAAAATATGATTAGATGGAGAGCCACGACTTACTATCATATACTGTTTTTTATTTTAATAATTATTTTTTGAGTTACACCTATTTAATAAATTTTATTTCTATTTACACCATTTTAATAAATCAATCGATCTGAAGAACATTTGCGGGTGCTTCAAATCAAAGTAAAAGATTAATGATCCATGGATATTGTCACTACACGTTTGTGCACCGAAACAAAATACATTAATGCAAGAGAAATTTTAAGGTATTCTGTATTATTAAATGTGTAATTTACGTGTTATTATTGCCTCTTACTTTAATTATATTTTTAATACTACTGTAACATACATTTAATAATACAAAATATGATATTTATTTGTTCTAAGAACTCCTAAAACCTTATAATTCATGAGCTGATGGTATGATGAATAAGCTATTTGGAAATTCTCATTAATATATTGCCATTCTTTAACTGATCGACAATAGACGAGTATATAAATTCTACACAGTATTTGATTGTATGACAGATAATTTCATTCTTGTATGCATTAATAAAAGGGTTTTTGTTAACAAATACTCAAAAAGTATTAGTTAAGAAATATTTAATATTTATTTTTAAATATTTTTAATTACTTAAAGATAAAAATACATGCGATATATTCTAGCTCAGCGAAAGAAGGGGAGGAGAGTTTACTTAGTCTTTTTCCTCCAAGGGGTAAGCTTCCCTCTCTGTGTCTCTGGTATACTTGCTATCAATGGTATGCTTACAACTAATGTTTATCTTGAGTTTACTTGTTTTGGTTGAATGTTTTCTGGGGCTTATTGCAATGTCTCGCAGCCAAACAAAAGAACACAAACACACAACCTCCCTGTCCCCATATCCCATTGCTATGTTTCAACTTTCAAGCCCAAAACACGTGCAGTCACCGAAAAGACCAAAGCCCATTGTCTCCTAGTTCTGCGTTTTTTTACTTTCCCTGTTTATTATTATTATTTTTTATTCTTCGGTTTAATTCAGGGTCTTTGGTTTGGGTTGGTTTTGGGCCTTTTGGGTTTTGTTATGTTTAGTTGAATTTTAGTTTATTTGTCTTCCTTATGTTTTTTTTTTTAAGATTTGGGTATTCTTTTGTTTTGGGCTGATTACCTCTGATGTATGTTATCTGCAATGTTTGGTTTGTTTATAAAAATCTAGGCACATGCGTTTATGCTGGTCTGAGTTTTTTGAAGAGTATTTTCTTTATTTGGGCTAGTTGTTTGCTTGTGAGTTTGATCCCTTCTCATAAGCTTTTGGAATAATAAACATTTCCGCTTAGGTTCAATCATTCGGTTTCGTAGGATAATTATGTTATTATATTTTTGTTCTAATTTTTTTAAAAAATTTAATTTAATTCTTTCATAATCAAATAGATTTGTTAAGTTGTGACAACTTACTAATATTATACATTTTCTAGATGTCAACTAAGTTGTGATTTGTTGCCCAAAAAATCTAATTAAAATTAACCAATTTATAATTATTTCTTAAAGAACTACATAACTTTAACTTCTCATTGCACTTGTAGATACATAAGCACGAAATTGTTTTCACCAAGTCAAATTGTAGATTTTTGTAATTTAATCTTTAATCTTAATTTTTCCCCTTTAAAATGTAAATTTTTTTATTCTTGTTTTATCACTATTTTCTATTTCGTTTGTAAATATTATGGTTTAATATTTGATTATTGATTATTTGTTTATTATCCTTTCCTTTTTTATTTTGTGGAGTAAATTAAATACGCTTCAATTATTATAATTAACTTTAGGGTAATCATATTAAGATAGATGTATATGGGTATAGTAAGATTCATTTCCCAACATTTCTTGTGCATAACCAACACTCAATCTAACTTTGTTTACAGAGACTAATTTTTTTAAGAAGAAGTTAGAGGTGTTTTTCTAATTTTTCCCTAAACCCTAAAATTGATAACAACTCATTTAAATTTTTTTTTTCCATTTTAGTTGTCAATTCAGCGCGATCCCAATCGTTACAACCACATGCGTGTCATCTGGCCAATCTCATGCATCGTATGGCTATGTTTATTTGGTTTGAAATTAGTTACAATTGGTTATGTATAAACTAATTTCAGCTCTGTTAGCTACTTTGATTGTTAGCATAGATCTCTCTGTGTGTGCCATAAACCTTAAAACCTTATTTTCATCCCTAACATTTGAGTGAAGTTTCAATTTAGTCCCAAAAGTTTATCGAACATTGTCCAAATTACTAATGGAAAGTGTTGATGAGAAGCCTACATGACTAATTGAGATCACATATGGGTCACAAAATGTCTAAGTTGAGATTAAATTAAAACTTCTGTCAAACATTAGGAACATAAATAAGGTTTTAACTATGAATTTATTTAAAATCTTATGCATATCTGTCACGACTGTGATAGCGATGGATATAGCAACTAAATTTAAAAATTAAGGAGTTGCTACAAAGTTTATTTAAGTTAGAAAAAATTGAAAATTCTAAGAAAGAAATTCTCAACATGACGAGATCAGACTTATGTACAGGAAATGATAGAAACTTAATTTTACCAATCTTAAAAATGTTACCTTAATTAATTGTGCTATTTATTAATACCCTTCAGATATTTATTTTACCCCTCTATAAAATTAATATGTACAAAAGGGTGAGAAAAGTCTAAAAGTTAATATTTACAAAAAGAATAATGTTTTAAAAACAATTCAATTAATTTTTATTTTTATTTTCAAGAAGAACAAAGAAACTAAATTTAAACACATGATGAAATTTACAAAAGATGTGAAAAAGGAAAAAAAATTACCAAAAAAAACTCAATTGATTTTTTTTAAGAGATTAAGTTGACGCGTATCATCTAAAAATGAACTCCACCTTCTTTTTAATATTTACTTAAAATTAGTTGACACATTAAATCTTAATTTTGAATTATAATTTAAGGGTGAAATTTTGAATTCAAATCCATGGATTTAACAAGTTTTCACAGCTTAACTAATCTAAACTTAAAAAAAAATATTTTCAAAGAGAGTTTTTTTTTAAAAAAAATTCAATATCATGTTGAGCCCCACCCTTTGAGATTAATTTTAGCTCAAAAATGATAATTACATCTTTTGGGATTAACAAACTGTCACAGTTGAGTTAAACTTGTTAATTATTAAAGGAGAAGGATGAAGTAGGGCCCAAGATATATCAAATTATATTAAGATGTATTAAGATAATTTTTAAATTATTTTATAAGTTTAAAATGATTTCCTTCCTATTAAGATGTATCTCCTCAAATTATATTGAAGATATAATTAAATATTAAGATATATTTTAAATAATTTTAATTTTAATTTAAATATTTTAATTTGATACTTGTTAGTTTAAGATATATTTTAATAATTCAGTCATGATACTTAAACATTTTGAATAAAAAAATAAATCAATATTTTTTAAAAAATAACCACATAATAGTAATAATATATAAAAATTATCTTATAAATTTAAAATTATTTTAAATAAAACTAATAAATATTAAATACTTCATTTATTATTATATTTCTTTCTCTCTCTTTTTTTTATTCCTTAAACCATCAATAGCTATCCAAAACTCTGTATGATCTGTGTTTTTGAAATGTGTGTGCATTTAACATTGCTCTATTTACTTTTTTATTTAATTTTACAATAACTTGGACAACATGAAATTGAATTACATTATGTAATTTAATTTCAGTTTCGATCTCGAAATTTATAAGTATGAAAATAATACAGTTAAAAATGATTATTATTTAGACATATGACTGTATCCTGCGAGATTAATCTCTTACCTATTAAGTGAACAGATACTCTAAGAAAAAAAATGTTATTTCTCCTCACTTTCCATGAATAAAGCCAATTGAGATATGTGAAATTAATAAATTACCATATGTTTCTCTCACTACATCAAACGGAAGCTTGATACAACCTTCTAACTTTTTTTTCAATGTTTCTCTAATATTTGTCAATCACTGTAATGATAACTTAAAAAGTATAAGATTATATATATATATATATATGAATAATTTTAAATTCTCCTACACAATTTTTCTATTAATTCTCTTAATTATTAAATAAAAAATATTAAATATTTTTTAAATTTTTAAGACATTAAATATATTTATTTTTTTATTAAATATTTTTTATTTAATATTAAAGAGAATTATTATGAAAAACTTTTAAAAAGATATAACAAAACTCTCTCTATATATATAGTTAGGTTGACCATAAATTTTTGTATGTACATAAATGTAATAAGAAGTTTTTTACACATTCCGAGTAATACATTGTTTTATTAAAATTGTAATATTTACTACTTAATAATTATATAAGAGATAGATTAAAAATTAAATATTTTAAAATAAGATCCAAATAATTATAAAATGATTCAAAATACTTCTCTAAAAATAATTTAAAATTTTTCTAAATGTAACACTTTATCTCTACATGAAATCAATCACAAAATGACATTGTAATAAAAATGGCCCACTAAAACTAAATCAACGGTCCAACGCCATCTCAATAATTGATTTTTTTTTGTAAAACCAAATCACAGGGACACATAAATTTATTTTATCTAATTATCTAATGCTAACTATCAATCTCTTAAGAAATTGAAATTCTTTCTTCATTGTCCTCCAAAGAAATTAGACATTCAGACTTCTTCATTCTCATTCAAAAACATATTTTTTAACCTCAGAAAAATCAAACGAAGAAATGAGCGTGTATTTCACGTGAGGAAATGAGTTCTCGTGACCATTATTTATTTGCAGGTCTGTGTCTCTTGGGGGCAGAAGATGCCGCCAACTTTCAGTACGGGTAGCGAAGTTGGACCCTAAGAACAATGGAGAACACGTTTAAATATATGGTACTATTATTTCATTTGTTTTTCCTCACAAGTGCCAATATCCGTGCAATGCATGGGTAAACAACAAACAATTTATATGTCAAGTATTTATTTATACATATTATCTTAGTTAATTTTAAGTTTGAGAGTATTATTTTTATAAATGCAAATCAATCTCATTAAAAACTTTCAATGCATATATTTAATTGTGAAATGTATGAAAATTTAAGGTATAATAGAGTTATACAACAGATTGGAAAAAATTGATATGAAACTATTTATTTGTTTTAGACCATATCATCTCAAGTATTGTATGATTATTAAGATAAACTTATTGAATTTGATTTTCTATAGTCGAGTTATAACAAAATAATCGAACTGATATTATTTTTATATGACTACTTGGCTATATAATAACTAAGTTATTGAATAATGTATCAACAAAAATATATATTCATTGTAGTATTAAACAAAACAAACATATATAGATACATAAGTTATATACTAAGTTAATAATAAAAATTGAAATAATAAGAAAACATTTGCATATGCTCACTAAAACTAACATAAAAGATATAGTATTCAAAGATAGACATAAGTTAGATGTCCAAAAACATGGTCACCTTCAAAAATAGTGCCTTAATCAACATTCCATGATAAAACATGGTAATATTAAGTGTACAAACTAAATAACAAAATTCAAAATAGAAATATTTAACTGGACTCAATTGGAATGTGTGATGAAATAACTTAAAAGTGGAGTTAAAAATAAAGTTCAAGGCAAATAGAAAAAAAATCACAAATATCTTCAGCAAAACATTTAATTAATTTCAACTATTACCATCTTACAAAAGTTGCATTATGGTAGTCTCTTGTTACAATGGATTACAACAATGCAGTCCAACCCAAGTTAACTTCATAACCCAAAAATTTACTACACACAACACTCAAAACGTATTAGTCTAACAAATAAAAAGAGACATCAAGTATTATTTTAGTGAGTCATTGTTGATACCCAATTTTGTCCATAAAATTTTTTGATACTTAATCACAATATTTTGAACATATACTGTGAATACTCAATTTGGACCGGGCTAACAAATTCTTTTACTCTTCTTTTTTTGGCCCAATTGTAAGCCTACTAAAAAGGGGAACACTGATCTTGTTTTAAAAGAAAATTTTTTAAAAAGGGGGCATGACATTTAATACCTTATGCCTGCACACGTAAAAAAGAAGGCATTAAATGTATTGAGGCAGCAAGTAGAAAAAAGGGGGGGCTAAAAGGATGGAAAGAAAAGAAAAAGGTTCTGATAAAGGAGGAGATGGGGGGCTCAACGTAGGAGCCTCACGCAAAGAAAAAAAAAGAAGGAAATGTCAGGGGAGAAATGATGAAACGGTGGAGGTATTTAAAAGAGAAGAGTATCAGAAAAGAAGGGGATCTTTTTTCACACATTTTTTTCACCTTCAAGAACCAGAAAAACACCTTCCATTTTCACCACCCTCATCACCAAAAACAGCACCTTCACCCATTCTCCACTGTGACCATCGTCTTTATCAATCCTTCATCACCATAAACTTCCAAGAGCACAGCCATCACAAGGGAGACAGAGAGAAGGGAACAAGAAGGAGACAGAAGCCTTGCTGAGGAATAGCATTCACTTCAACTGTTCCACCTTGAACTCCATAGGTAACCTTCTGCATTTATGTCATGTAGCTCATTTCTGCTAACTATTCTCACTTGCACACAACCCCTGAATCCCTCTGCACTCAACCTGAAATGAATACTACATATCCACTCAAGCCTCCTTGATTGAAACCCAATATCCACTCTCCAACCGTGAATCCATCTCCCTTTTATTACTTTCATCTTCAACTACCCACATTCAACCTTTTTCCAGACCGAAAACATCTACTTTCCATCAACCCATGCACACGTAAACAACACCTTCCTTAACCTTTCCCTCAACCATGACCTTTAACCAACCGATCGTCGAACCGTGAGCTCCACTCCCCTCACCAACAACCCATCCAAACCTTCACACCATCAACCAAACTCCATCATATCCGACTGTCGAACCATCCAATCTCCCTAAATCGACCGTCGAACCACACCACTGTGACCTTCACCGACCAACTTCACCGACACCCTCACCGTCGAACCACACCACCGTGACCTTTACTTGACCAACACCGCTTACCATCCTCTCACCGACACCTCACCGACCATCGAAACCTAAGAAGCCGATCTTTCCCTTCAACCCACCGACCGTCGGACCCCCAGAATCCCTCTCGCACCGACCGTCGAACCACTTCACAAAATACCATCATTCCTCTACCGACCGTCGAACTACATCACCGACCTTCACCCCATTCGACCGTCGAACCACACCATTGTGACCCTCAACCCCTTCACAAAGCCCACCTTCACTTCATTCGACCGTCGAACCACACCATTGGACCCTCAACCCACTTCACAAAATACCATCATTCCTCTACCAACCGTCGAACTACATCGGTGACCTTCACCTCACTCGACCGTCGAACCGCACCATTGTGACCCTCAACCAACTTCACGTAATTCACCTTCATCTCACTCGACCGTCGAACCACACCAACTACTACCCCTCACCGACAACCCCTCCAAACCTTCACACCATCAACCAAACTCCGTCCCATCCGACCGTCGGACCCCAAAAACCGTGACCTCCACCATCTTCATCAATTGCAACCCACCGTCGAATCCATCACCCCTTTCCAACCGACCGCCGAATCCATCCCATCCTTACCCCCAACCGATCACAAAACTCCAACAGAATCACCCCTTTCCAACCGACCGTCGAATCCATCCCATCCTTATCCCCACCGACTGTCGAACTCGAAAACAGAATCACTCAATCTCCCTAAACCGACCGTCGAACCAATTTCCAAATCCTTCCCCAAACGTCCTTTGTATGTGCTCTGTTATTGGTGCTCAAGGTTTCAAACTCTTTTTTTTTAATTTGAATTGTTGACTGTCTTTTGGGATTTGAGTTTGAATCTCGTGGGCTGCTGCCCATTTCATATTAAGGCAATAATGATACATTTTTTGGCAAAAAAAAAAGGGGTAAAAGAATATAAAAATAGCAAATAAAAAAATCTTTTAATCCATGCAATGACCAATGATGATGATTGAATAGCGGATGCTATCTTCATTATCTTTTGGATCATAAGGGTTTATTGAGTAGCCTAGTGCTAACTTGAATCCTGTGCAAAAAATGGATTCGCTTTCAAATAAAATCTTTTTTAAATAAAATCAACCAACCCACACTTATTTTATAAAGAACTACGTGACTTTGAGTTCTCCATTGCACCAGGAGATACGTAGGAGCAGAAATTCATTTCTGTCAAGCCAAAAAAATTTTTTTTTTCATAATTTGGTTGTTTCTTTTATTTCTTTTCAAAAATAAAAAAAATAAAAAAATAATAAATAATTACAAAGTCTTTTTTCTAAAAAAGGGTAAAAATAAATATATTTGAGATTATTAAATTTTGCACAACTAACTTAAGGTACCGTTTATGGAACGGGCAGTGTAGGGTGCTAATACCTTCCCTACCTGTAATCGACTCTCGAATCCAAAACTCATTTTCAAAAAGACCAGTTTTCCTAATTAAAGGGTTTTTCTGATATTTTCCCAATTTAAATAAACATTGGTGACGACTCCATTGATTTTTATATTTTTCGGTCGTCCCATCGCGATCCCGGTTGCGATAGCTGGCGACTCCACTGGGGATTTTCAGAGAGTCAGGCCTATTGTTGTTAGTTGTGCAAATTTTTAATAATCTTTTATTTATTTATTTTACCCTCTTTGTCATTGTTTTTGTTTTCTTTTTCGTTTTGTAAATGTATTTAATTTAGTACTTTTATATAAATATCTGATAGCATTATTCCATGTATATTGTGACTTGTATGTATATTTTGTACTTAATTGTTAAAACCCTAGGGTAGATAATTGTTAGTCGACTTTTGTATATATGTTTTGCAGGTTGGGGGTAGTTTTGTCTTTTAATTTTTTGTACAGGTTTGTATGCTCCTTCACACACGTCACTATCACCTACCTCACACACTTTTGGGCTCTATACCCGAGTCTGTGCGAACCCGAGGAGTAGGAAGGGTCTCGACTTTTGTTATTGAGGAGCTTTATGCTCACTTGACATTTATCGAGACACCACTCAGATTGTTACCAGTATCATGAACTAGTCATATTGAGAGGGTTTATCCCTACTTGTGATTAATTCATGAATTGGGTCCTTATTTTTCGAGATGAGGGCAATCTGAGGACCATGACTTTTTAGAAGATAGATCTGTCCTAAAAACCTTGCACTAGTAGTTTGAACATAATGACATAAAAAAGTTTAGAGTCATCCATCTCCTTAGGTTACACCTGATTAGGACACAAATGGAGCATACTTTTTCTTTATCTTTTCCTCATGTCATTCATCCATGCATTCTTTTAGTTAAAAAGAAAAAAGAAAAAGAAAAAAGATACATGATATTGCATTTTCACTCCTAGCTTTTTTTGTTATTCATTATCCATCTATTCCTCATGTCATTCATTCATGCATTCCTTTGGTTAAAAAAAAAAACATATGATATTGCATTGTCATTCTTAGCTTTTTATTTTTTCATCATCCATCTATCTCATGTCATTCATTCTTGTCTAAAAAAAAAGATCATCTTGCATTTTCATGGCTGGCATTTTCATTCATTCTTGCGTCTTTATAAAAAAAAAAAATTCAGCAGAACAAAACACACATCACCTTGCATTTTCATAACAGTCTCAGCGTTTTAGAAGAAAAAAAAAGAGACAAGGCACCCTTTGGGTTTACGACCCTATGAGGGCTTCTCCACTTAGACTGTTAATACATTTTCTTTAGAGTTACCTCGACGAGAGGTATCCTTAGGCTGCATTCTTCTTTTTGTTTTGCTTACATGTTCCCTTCATTACTTCCTTTTTAGGGTGATTTTTCTTGGCAAAGTGGAAAGGTTAGCACTCGTCAATAGCAAGGGATGGAAGAAACATATCAAGGACAGAACTCCAGCAGTGCAGTCGACCTCAAGAGGAGTATAAGGGTTACAGTAAATGGCAGTGATCTGAGGTATGTGAGGGACGTTACCCAACAAATGACCCCTAAGGCTCGATCTGAGTTCTCAAGCAGTTACGGACAGATTCTGGATTTGCTGCGCATTACAGTTGAGGAGCTCGTCTTGAGCGGCCTTACCCAATTTTGGAACCATTCTCTCAAATGTTTTGAGCTACCTAACTTGGACATTACACCAACCATAGAGGAGTATGCGATCATGTTGAGACTTCCAATGAATAAGCACCCAAATGTTTATCTTTATGGAGGGTATTATGTATCAGTAGGGAAGATAGCGGAGCTGATAGGGGCTCCAACAAGTCAATTGGGCATGGAAAAGAGGGGAGGAACAGAAGGCTTGAAGAAAAGTTACTTAGAAGCACATCTTCAATATCTAGCACAACAAGGAAAGTGGGATTTCTTCAACAAAACATTGGCCTTAACAATCTTTGGGTTAGTGTTATTCCCATTTACCTCAGATGTGGTAGATCAAGCAGCAATGGATGTATTCTTCAAGTTTGAGAAGTATAAAGCAAATTTGGTCCCTGCTATCCTTGCTGATACTTTCCTGACGATGGAAATCTGTCATCAAAAGGGTGGTGGAAAAATTCGATGTTGTACACATATGTTGTACGTTTGGATCATGACGCATGGGATGTACAGAATCGCATGGGACTCCTACCTGACCCGTTGAGGAACTTTGGTCGCATACCGGTGAAGCCACAAAAAGCTTATGAATGGAAGAATGAGTTCGTGAGGACGGGGTCGATTCTTTTAAATGGGTATACCCGTGGTATTATGGAGAAGAGATAGTTTTTAGGCGTGGTGACTTTCCTAATGTTCCTTTGATGAGCCCTAGAGGTGGTGTATCATACGCGCCAATCCTCGTGCTTAGGCAACTCCGATGGACTCAATACGTGCCAAACGAAGAGCAACTTGAAGGGTTCACTCTTATACCAGCAAGATGGAAGCACAACTAAGCGAGAAAAAGAGATTAGAGATGCTTGGAAGAGTGTTCATATGGCGAGAACAAAGGAATTGGGGAAGCATGTGGTGGTTTGTACCCCTGAATACATGCAATGGAGAGAGGCAAGAAGGGTGCAGAATAGTATCCCTCAGACGGTTTCAAATGATAAAGGTCATCCTCAAACCATACCTCAAATGGCCACCGAGATTGAAAGATTGAAAGCACAAATGAAAGTCTTGGAACAAGGAAAGGAAGCCACTGAGTTAAAAATAGTCATCCACCAGAGTCGATGCCAGAAGCTAGCTGATGAAGTTGAATATCTAAAGGATACGTGTGCGAGATATGGTTTGGGACCCCAAGCCGAGGGAAAAGGGCAAGGAAAGGAAAGGAAATAGAATTTGAAAAGACCACAACAGAAGTTTATGAATTACGAGCAAAGATAAGTGCTCAGGAAGAGACAATGACGTTGGTTTTGCAAGAAAAAGAAAAGTTGGAGGCGAATGCTAGGGTACAAGATCGTAGAATGCAAGTCTTACAAGAAGCTCTGACTGAGGCGACGCCACTCAGACCAAGGGCGAGCATTAGCTACCAAATATCACGATGCACTCTCGGAAGCAAACCAAAAGAATGGGTATTTGAAACTCGAAATTCAAGAGTTAGGACGAAACCATGAGCAGTGGAGACTTGAAGCCCAAAGACTATTGAGGCAAAAAGAAGAATGGGCAGAAGTGTGGCAATCAGTAGCACAAGACCAAAGGGCTGAAAAAGAAGAATGGAAGAAGAAATTTGAAGACATATCTGATAGCTTACGATATCACGCCATGCAACTGATTACTCATTTCGAAGAAGCAGACATTCAGGCTCACACAAACCCCTGGTTACGACTACCATAAAAAATTGCTAATTTTATGAAGTATTGTCGAAGTCTCGCTAAGGGTTTTAGAAAAAAACAAATAAAATTGTTAATGTAATTGTGTTACATTTTGTGGGAACTAAATCTTGTACTTCTGAAGTTTGAAATGAAAATGGATGCCCATTGCTGTGTTTTGTTATCCTTTTATCAAGATATTGTTCATTGAGGTGTGAATTCTTCCGTGAATAAATTGTCAACCATCTTTCCGCCTCGGGACGATTTGTCCTTGAGTGAAAGTACGGAGAGTTTGGTTCTACGTCTGCATTGCCAGTGAATGGTGTCCATTGAGGAATGAATATTCCCTTGGATTTACCATCAACTACATTTTCGCCTAAGGAGCGATATGCCCTAGTGCTAAATGTAGGGATTTTGCCTTGCTATCGAATGTTTGTGCGAACCTTTCCACGGTCACCAAGTATCCTCACGGGGCACAAACTTGTTCCTTTCGCTAACAAGGAATTGCATGCAGAATCATATTTATCTGCCAAAACAAAAAAAACATCGGCATAAATAGTCATTGCTTTGCATACATGCATTTTGTCATTTTGGTTTAGTCCATACTAATAATCGCATCATGTTTCCTCAAGCAGAAAAATAGACACTATAGCAGGAAAACAACTTCTACGACACCCTTACAAGACTCGTTCCCAAGCAAAGATCATGGATGAGATAGAGCAGACGCAAGATTTGAGGGATGAAGTGAACCAGCTCAGGGAGCAAATGTCCAAGATGTTGGAAATGTTACAGTCTATGGAGAGTAAAAGGAGTACAGATGGGAATCCCTCAGCGACAAATGAAGGACATCCGACCACACCTCCTTGCCCGCCTGGTTTTGCAGCATTTCCCCTGCAATACCAAGGCTTTAATCCTCAAGGGATTACGATGCCGCTCACCATTTGCCCAAACGGCACCACTCAACCTTCAGTCGCCAGTTCACAGGGTAACCAAGGGGCGTCTTTTTCCCCATATGGCCTCCCTCCAGGTTATATACCACCATTAGCCACCAATTCCCTCAATAATGACATGCCAACAGTGTCCCCAACTTCAAATCCCTCGAACCTTACCCAAAATCAAGCCACTCAGTCAAATGTCAACGAATCCCCGCCAACACAACACCCATACCCTTTCTTCATCCCGCCATATGGTCTCCATCCCAGTTCTGTACCACCGCAAACTACCAATCCTCCGGACAGCAACATGCCTGCTTTAAACTCCTTAAGTACAGCTCAACCACATGCCAGTGGAACCCCACTGGGGCAACATTCTGTTCCCACCATCATGCCACAATACCCGTTGAATTCCTCTGTAGAAAACCCCCAGTCCGAGGAGAAGTGGGAAGTTCTTGAAGAAAGACTACGAGCCATTGAAGAGGCAAGTGGCTATGGTCTTTTGGATGCTTCAGAGCTCTGTCTTGTCCCGAATGTGGTGATTCCTCCCAAGTTCAAAGTCCCAGATTTCGACAAGTACAGGGGAACTACTTGTCCAAAGAACCACTTAACCATGTACATCCGCAAGATGGCTTCGCATGCTCACGATGACAAGCTGTTAATCCACTTCTTTCAAGACAGCCTAACTGGGGCAGCTTCAAATTGGTACACGCATCTTGAGCGTGCCCATATACGATGTTTCAAAGACTTGACTGACGCTTTCTTGAAGCAGTATAAGTATAACATCGATATGGCACCGGATAGACTACAATTGCAGAATATGGCTAAGAAGGATGCTGAGACCTTCAAGGAATATGCTCAGAGGTGGAGGGAAATGGCTGCTCAAGTAGAGCCCCCATTGACGGAAAGAGAGATGGTGGCTACGTTCATTGACATTCTGCAATCACCCTTTTATGACAAAATGATAGGGAGTGTATCCTCAAATTTCTCAGACATGGTCATCATCGGAGAAAGAGTTGAGGGAGGAATGAGAAGTGGGAAGATCGTTGAAAGTTCAACAGGAACATTCAATGCCAAGAGGCCCCCAATGGGGAAGAAAAGAGAGGGAGAAACTCATGCTGTTACATTTGACCAGAGAAACTTCACCCGAGAGAGATATAGCCAAACACCTGTGAACCATCAACCATCCTTCCAAACTTCTTTCGCACCTTACCAACCGTACTTTCCCACTACTCCACCAATTCTATATCCCCAGCCGTATCCCCATGTCGCCAACGCTTCACATATTCCTCATCCTCAACCTCATCACCCAATGAGGCCTCACCAAGCGCCATATCCTAATCAATACCAGACACCCCCTACCTTACCGCCTCAACATGCTCAACCATGGACCCAAAGCCCAAACACGAACCAAAGAAGACCACCATATAGCCAAGAAAGGAAACATCTTGACCCGATCCCTATGACTTATACCGAGCTGTTACCCCAGCTCATCCGCAACTCTCTCTTGGCTCCTTGCCCGATGAAGCCAGTGGAGCCCCTGTACCCTAAAGGATTTGACCCAAATGCCAAGTGCGAATACTATGCGGGGGCTGCAGGCCATTCCACAGAGAATTACAGAACGTTGAAGTTTAAGGTGCAAGACCTAATAGATGCTAAGTGGTTGAATTTCAAGACAAACACTCCTAGTGTGGGTCACAATCCTTTACCAAACCATGGGAATCCCACAGTTAATGCTATAGAGGAGTGTTCTGCCCAGCAGCTCATAAGACAAGCGACAGATGTCAAGACCCCCATGAGGGTTATCTTTAAAGAACTGTGTAAATCTGGGATGATGGAAGCTCATATTGAGGAGAAAGGGGGCGACGAAGGTGAAATAATGTGCAATCTCCATGGGAATGTAGGGCATTCTATTGAGGATTGTGGGGAGTTCAGACAAATCCTCCAAGATCTATTGGATATGCAATTAGTGCAAATAGGTCATCTATTGGACAATGGTGGCGTAAACATGGTGGATAAGTGTGCTATTCCACAATTGCAAGAAGGTCAGGAAGCCGTAAACTCTCTTGTCCCTTCCATTGCAAATCCGGCTATCAAACTGTTGGTTATCTATTATACTTGAAGTGCATATGCGCCATCCCCTTGTGGCCCGAAACCTATCACCATTCAAGTTCCCAGTCCTTTTCCCTTCAAGGACACCCGAGCCGTGCCATGGAATTATAATGTGCAGGTCCTTAGAAGCAATCCCACGAATGATCAGTCGGAAGTTGCGTCTGGTTCGACTTCTATTGTTACTAATATATCGGGGATTGGGGGAGTCACCCGGAGTGGTCGCATCTACATTCCTGAGGAGCTGCGAAAGACCCAAGAAGAAGAAGAAAAGGGGAACTGTAAAGGCAAAGTCGAGAAAGGGGAGACTTCCATTGGGAACGAAGCAAAAGAAAAAGAAAGGCCAGAAAAGTCGAAGGAGTACAAAAAAGAGGTATCTGATGAAAAAGCTTGTGAGTTCTTGAAGTTTATAAAGCAAAGCGAATATAGAGTGGTGGATCACCAATCGCACCCCGCGAGGATATCACTTTTGTCCTTATTGATGAACTCGAATCGCACGAGAAAAGTATTGATGAAAATACTGAATCAGGCTCATGTCTCCCATGACATTACAGCTGACAAGTTAGGTGGTATTATTGGCAACATTACTGCTGATAATTATGTCACTTTCACTGATGATGAGATACCAGCTGAAGGAATGGGGCACAACAAGGCACTGCATATTTCTGTTAAATGTCAAAAGCATATAATGGCTAGAGTGCTCATCGACAATGGTTCCTCCTTGAACGTGTTACCAAAATCAACCCTTTCCAAGCTGCCTTTTGACGGGACTTGTATGAAACCAAGTACGATGATAGTAAGGGCATTCGATGGCACCAGAAGAGAAGTCATGGGGGAGATTGAAATACCAGTTCAAATTGGTCCCTACACTTTTAATATACTCTTCCAAGTGATGGACATTACGCCATCCTACAGTTGTCTTTTAGGACGACCATGGATTCATTCTGCTGGAGCTGTGCCTTCTACCTTGCACCAAAAAGTAAAATTCATAGTTGATAATAAGATGATTACTTGTCTTTGGCGAAGAGGACCTCTTGGTGAGCAAGCCATTAGACACTCCTTATATCGAAGTGCAGAAGAAGCTCTTGAAACCGCGTTCCAAGCGCTAGAGATTGTCAATGCCACCTATGTGGAAGAAGGAGCGAAGGTCTGAAGCCTCACCATCTAATACATCCATGATGATGGCCAAGGTAATGCTTGGAAAAGGATATCAATATGGAAGAGGACTAGGAATGAATGGACAAGGCATCGTGAAGTTCTGGGCACCCTGCGAAAACAAAGACAGATTTGGGTTAGGGTATAAACCCACCAAAGCAGACAGAAGAAGGGTCCTAGAAGAGAAAAGGGAGAGAGGTTGGCTAGGTTGGAAAATCGGGAGCCTAAAGCTGAGAGGATCCCCATCTGTGACATCCGACGAAACTTCCGAAGTGCGGGATTAATGTTTCTGAACCAAGTGACCGCTATCGAAGACGATCAATCCATCAATCATGGTGTCAACTTGGTGTACCCTTGCTCCCCAGATACAGAACTCAACAATTGGGAGAGCGTTGATTTTCCCATGACCTGTGAAATTGATTCAAAGTAATTTTGTAATGCTAATCCTTTAGCTCTGCCCAAGGCTTTAGGATAATGTGTTGTGAAAGCGGGCTTACATGTTTTCATTCCAATATTTACTATCAATAAATGCATTTTCAGATTATCTTGCTATTTCCTTTTTCTTCTTTTTGCTCGACCATTTCATTAACCTTTATTCATTACCCTTTTTTACTTGTGTTAACACCAATAAATGCAGATCTGAAAGTGACTCTCTTGAAAATGACAGTGCTATGACCCCATTATACGATTTTGACCATCCCGTTAATCATGTTGATGAGGATAATGATGACAATTGGGAACCCTCTCCTGAGCTAATGAGATTAATGGAACAAGAGGCCAAGGAAATTCAACCCCACGAAGAGCCAACTGAACTGATTAATTTGGGGACAGAGGATGATAAAAAAGAAGTTAAAATTGGCACTACCATGAAAGAAAATGAGCGAAGCAAGTTGGTTAAGCTCTTATCTGATTATTGTGATGTTTTCGCCTGGTCGTACCAAGATATGCCTGGCCTAGATACTAGCATAGTTGAGCACAAATTGCCTTTAAAACCAGAATGTCCTCCGGTCAAGCAAAAGTTGAGACGAATGAAGCCAGAGATGTCACTAAAAATTAGAGAAGAGGTTAAAAAGCAGTTTGATGCAGGTTTCCTCGCGGTTGCAAAATACCCTCAATGGGTTGCTAACATCGTCCCTGTCCCAAAGAAAGATGGGAAGGTGCGAATGTGCGTTGACTATAGAGATTTGAATAGGGCCAGCCCTAAAGACAACTTCCCTTTACCTCACATTGACGTTTTGGTGGACAACACTGCTCAACATGCATTTTTCTCCTTCATGGATGGTTTCTCGGGATATAACCAAATCAAGATGGCGCCTGAAGATATGGAGAAGACCACATTCATCACTCTGTGGGGAACCTTTTGCTATAAGGTGATGCCATTTGGATTAAAGAACGCCGGAGCAACTTATCAAAGGGCAATGGTGGCATTGTTCCACGACATGATGCACAAAGAAATAGAAGTTTACGTGGATGACATGATTGCAAAGTCAAAAACAGAAGAAGATCACATAACTGATCTGCAAAAGCTCTTTGGACGATTGAGAAAGTTCAGGCTCAGACTGAATCCTACTAAGTGCACTTTCGGGGTAAAATCAGGCAAGCTCTTGGGGTTTATGGTTAGCGAGAAAGGGATAGAAGTTGATCCAGACAAAGTTCGAGCAATCATAGAGATGCCAGCTCCTCGTACTGAAAAAGAAGTTCGTGGGTTTTTGGGAAGGCTGAACTATATTGCTAGGTTTATATCCCAGTTGACTGCTACATATGAGCCGATCTTCAAGTTGTTGCGTAAAAACCAGACAGTAAAGTGGAATGAGGATTGTCAGGTGGCATTTGAGAAGATCAAGCAGTATTTACAAGAACCCCCAGTTTTGGTACCTCCAGTGCCAGGAAGGCCTCTCATCATGTACTTGACTGTGTTGGATGAATCCATGGGTTGTGTACTGGGACAACACGATGAAACTGGCAGAAAAGAGCAGGCCATCTATTACTTGAGTAAAAAGTTTACCAACTATGAGGCAAAATACTCATTGTTAGAACGAACATGCTGCGCCTTGGCATAGGCAGCCACCGGTTAAGGCAGTACATGTTGTGTTGCACCACTTGGTTAGTGTCCAAAATGCACCCGATCAAGTACATCTTTGAAAAACACCGCCTCACCGGGAGGATTGCACGCCGGCAAGTTTTGCTATCGAAATATGACATTGTCTATGTCACGCAAAAAGCGATCAAAGGCGGTGCTGCGCGCATTTCTTGGCTAGTCAACCAGTGGAAGATTATGGGTCTATGCAGTGTGAGTTCCCTGATGAAGATGTAATGGCTTTATTCAGAGAAGAAAAACCTTCGGAAAAAGAAAAATAGACTTTGTTGTTCGATGGAGCTTCCAATTCACTGGGGCATGGAGTTGGGGCCATACTGATTTCCCCTGAAAATAATTTCATCCCAATCACTGCTCGGTTGTGCTTCGACTGTACAAACAACATAGCTGAGTATGAAGCGTGTGCCATGGGAATCCAAGCAGCAGTAGACTCAAAGGCAAAAGTTCTTGAGGTATATGGGGACTCTGCCTTGGTCATCCATCAGCTAAAGGGAGAATGGGAAACTCGAGATGCCAAATTAATCCCCTATCATGCCCACATCAAGGAGTTGATTGAACAACTCGACGAAGTTACATTCCGTCATATCCCTCGAGAAGATAATCAGTTGGCTGATGCCCTAGCCACATTGTCGTCAATGTTCAAAGTAAGTCAGGATAGGGACTTACCGCTTATAAAAATGGAAAGTCGTGACCAACCAGCATATTGTCAAATGATAGAGGTGGAACCAGATAGGAAACCGTGGTATCATGACATCAAATGCTTCATCAAGAGCAGAGAGTACCCTCCACATGCTTCAGAAAATGACAAAAGACCCTCGAGAAGACTCATGAATGGGTTTCTTTCTAAATGAGAAAGTACTTTACAAAAGGAACCATGATATGGTGTTGCTAAGATGCGTTGATGCGACGGAGGCAGAGAAGATCATCAAAGATGTTCATGAAGGTTCTTTTGGAACTCATGCAAATGGGCATACAATGACAAGGAAAATACTAAGGGCGGGATACTATTGATTGACAATGGAGACTGATTGCTTCAACTATGTGAAAAAATGTCATAAATGCCAGACATATGCTGATAGGATTCACATGCCACCAGCACCTTTGAATGTTTTAACGGCACCCTGGCCGTTCTCGATGTGGGGAATGGATGTCATAGGACCCATTGAACCAAAGGCCTCAAATGGACATCGCTTCATTCTCGTTACAATTGATTACTTCACTAAATGGGTCGAAGCTGCTTCTTATACCAATGTCACTAGGAATGTAGTGGTCAGGTTTGTCAAAAGGGAGTTGATTTGTTGTTATGGCTTGCCAAGCAAGATTATTACAGATAATGCCACTAATCTGAATAATAAGATGGTGAAAGAGATGTGTGAGAATTTTAAAATCGAGCACCACAATTCCTCACCTTACCTCCCTAAGATGAATGGGGCAGTTGAGGCAGCAAACAAGAATATCAAGAAGATCGTCCAGAAGATGGTTGTGACATACAAAGACTGGCACGAAATGCTACCATTTGCACTGCATGGTTATCGCACGTCCGTTCATACTTCAACTGGGGCAACTCCTTTCTCTTTGGTTTATGGAATGGAAGCGGTACTCCCTATTGAAGTAGAAATCCCATCATTAAGGGTGTTGATGGAGGCAGGACTAGAAGAAGCCGAATGGGTTCAAACTCGACTTGATCAATTGAACCTCATTGAAGGAAAGAGATTAACCGCACTATGTCATGGTCAGCTTTACCAGAAGAGAATGATGAAGGCCTATGCGAAAAAGGTGCGTCCTCGACAATTTCAAGAAGGGGACTTAGTACTCAAAAAGATCCTTCCCATTCAAAAGGATTTTCGAGGAAAATGGACTCCAAACTATGATGGACCTTATGTCGTAAAAAAGGCCTTCTCAGGAGGAGCTTTGATTCTCACAAACATGGATGGCGAAGATCTACCACTTTCCGTAAATTCAGATGCAGTCAAAATGTACTATGCTTAAAAAAAAAAAAGAGAAAAAAATGGCTCGCTAGGCTGAAAACCTGAAAAGGCGCCCTAGGCAAAAGTTAGAGCGACCCGTTAGGTTGAAAACTCGGAAGAGCGACCTAGGCAAAAGTTAGGGTTAAAAAATGGTACTTGACACATCCGAAGAAATGAACATACCTCAAGTCACAAACTGAGGTAGTTTGAGAGTATCTTGGCCGAACTGGGGCAGTTTGAATATACGAAGTCTTGTCAGGAGATACTCCCAATATGTAAAAGCTGGATCAAATCATATTCTCAGAAACAGACAAGGGGATGTTCAAGGTCGTGTACATGGGAAATTAGCACTGATCATCCAAGAGAGCATCACTGGAAGAGTTGGAAAATTCCACTCCAACATTTCTTTTGTAAACCTTTTCAATTCGAGTCTCATTTGTACTGTCTTTCTTGTACTTTTCTTGTCTATAATGATAATCCTTTTTTGTTGCAACCCATTGTTGACTTAATATGCATTTTTATGATAGTTTTATATTGAGATGTGAAACATGTGACAATATGGCAAAAGCATTTGGATTTGCTTTAACAATCTCGAAAAGTCATGGGAAACGCAATGAAATCCTGACAAGAGTTGATGAGAAAAGTAAGAATCATCAGTCAAATCACAAGGCCAATCAGCGAATTTTGCTGTTCAATCGCGATCCAGCTGTGGGAAAAAGTCCTTAAGGGTTGCGGAACCAAAGCTCCGATGTGCAAAAACAAAAAAAAACAAAACAAAAAAGCAAAAAACAGCAAAAAAAAAAAATTACTTACTAAATTTGTTCATGAGAATCTCTATAGTAGGACATCCATTGCGTCATGCATCATCTTAGGCATTACATGCACTGTCTTCAAGCATCACTACTGATATAACATGCATCGTCTTCAAGCATCACATCCATTGTATCATCATGCATCCATCGCATCATGCCCATCTCTGCCATCACATGCATTTACAAAGTCAACACATTGTCTTTTAATTTCCGGGTCCCCGCACCCATGGTCTTTTAGTTTTCGAGTCCCCGCACCCATGGTCTTTTAGTTTCCGGGTCCCTGCACCTATTGTCTTTTAGTTTCCGGGTCCCCGCACCCATTGTCTTTTAGTTTTTGGGTCCCCGCACCCATTGTCTTTTAGTTTCTGGGTCCCCGTACCCATTGTCTTTTAGTTTTCTAGGTCCCCGCACCCATTGTCTTTTAGTTTCTGGGTCCTCGTACCCATTGTTTTTTAGTCTCCGGGTCCCCGCACCCATTGTCTTTTAGTTTCTGGGTCCCCGCACCCATTGTCTTTTAGTCTCCGGGTCCCCGCACCCATTGTCTTTTAGTTTCGGGTCCCCGCACCTATTGTCTTTTTTTTTGGTCTCCGTACCCATTGTCTTTTAGTTTCTGGGTCCCCGCATCCATTTGCTTTTAGTTTCTTGGTCCCCGCACCCATTTGTCTTTTAGTTTCTGGGTCCCCGCACCCGTTGTCTTTCTTTATGGGTCCCCGCACCCATTGTTTTTTAGTTTTTGGGTCCTCGTACCCATCGCTTCCAAAGCAAGCATGGACCTTGGGCCCATCACCTTTTTCTTTTAAATCGAGCTTCACGTGATACCCGACTCATGAAGTTTTGTGCCTTTTCTGTTTTAAGTTTCATCAAGTTTCAGTTGGTAGTGCACTCACTGCAAACTTTCTACCTCATTTAATGTCCATTCTTTTTAAGTCAATATGCTTTCCATTTTTTTAAAAAAAAAAAAAGAAAGAAAAGAAAAAGAAGTGAAAATTTTCATGGACAAAATTAAATCAATTCCTTTGCTTCCCATTTATGTTAAATGTAAAGCAAAGGGGGGCAGCTGTTGATACCCAATTTTGTCCATAAAATTTTTTGATACTTAATCACAATATTTTGAACATATACTGTGAATACTCAATTTGGACCGGGTTAACAAATTCTTTTACTCTTCTTTTTTTGGCCCAATTGTAAGCCTACTAAAAAGGGGAACACTGATCTCATTTTAAAAGAAAATTTTTTAAAAAGGGGGCATGGCATTTAATACCTTATGCCTGCACACGTAAAGAAGAAGGCATTAAATGCATTGAGGCAGCAAGCAGAAAAAAGGGGGGGCTAAAAGGATGGAAAGAAAAGAAAAAGGTTCTGATAAAGGAGGAGATGGGGGGCTCAACGTAGGAGGCTCACGCAAAGAAAAAAAAAGAAGGAAATGTCAGGGGAGAAATGATGAAAGGGTGGAGGTATTTAAAAGAGAAGAGCATCAGAAAAGAAGGGGATCTTTTTTCACACATTTTTTTCACCTTCAAGAACCAGAAAAACACCTTCCATTTTCACCACCATCATCACCAAAAACAAAGACCTTCACCCATTCTCCACTTTGTGACCATCGTCTTTATCAATCCTTCATCACCATAAACTTCCAAGAGCACAGCCATCACAAGGGAGACAGAGAGAAGGGAACAAGAAGGAGACAGAAGCCTTGCTGAGGAATAGCATTCACTTCAACTATTCCACCTTGAACTCCACAGGTAACCTTCTGCATTTATGTCATGTAGCTCATTTCTGCTAACTATTCTCACTTGCACACAACCCCTGAATCCCTCTGCACTCAACCTGAAATGAATACTACATATCCACTCAAGCCTCCTTGACTGAAACCCAATATCCACTCTCCAACCATGAATCCATCTCCCTTTTATTACTTTCATATTCAACTACCCACATTCAACCTTTTCCAGACCGAAAACATCTACTTTCCATCAACCCATGCACACGTAAACAACACCTTCCTTAACCTTTCCCTCAACCATGACCTTTAACCAACCGACCGTCGAACCGTGAGCTCCACTCCCCTCACCAACAACCCATCCAAACCTTCACACCATCAACCAAACTCCATCATATCCGACCGTCGAACCATCCAATCTCCCTAAACCGACCATCGAACCACACCACCGTGACCTTCACCGACCAACTTCACCGACACCCTCACCGTCGAACCACACCACCGTGACCTTCACCGACCAACACCGGTTACCATCCTCTCACCGACACCCTCACCGACCGTCGAAACCCAAGAAGCCGGATCTTTCCCTTCAACCCACCGACCGTCGGACCCCTGAATCCCTCTGCACCGACCGTCGAACCACTTCACAAAATACCATCATTCCCTCTACCGACCGTCGAACTACATCACTGACCTTCACCCCATTCGACCGTCGAACCACACCATTGTGACCCTCAACCCCTTCACAAAGCCCACCTTCACTTCATTCGACCGTCGAACCACACCATTGGACCCTCAACCCACTTCACAAAATACCATCATTCCTCTACCGACCGTCGAACTACATCGGTGACCTTCACCTCACTCGACCGTCGAATCGCACCATTGTGACCTCAACCAACTTCACAGAATTCACCTTCATCTCACTCGACCGTCGAACCACACCAGCTACTACCCCTTCACCGACAACCCCTCCAAACCTTCACACCATCAACCAAACTCCGTCCCATCCGACCGTCGGACCCCAAAAAACTGTGACCTCCACCATCTTCATCAATTGCAACCCACCGTCGAATCCATCACCCCTTTCCAACCGACCGTCGAATCCATCCCATCCTTACCCCCAACCGACTGTCAAACTCCAAAACAGAATCACCCCTTTCCAACCGACCGTTGAATCCATCCCATCCTTATCCCCACCGACTGTCGAACTCGAAAACAGAATCACTCAATCTCCCTAAACCGACCGTCGAACCAATTTCCAAATCCTTCCCCAAACGTCCTCTGTATGTGCTCTGTTATTGGTGCTCAAGGTTTCAAACTCTTTTTTTTTTTTTAATTTGAATTGTTGACTGTCTTTTGGGATTTGAATTTGAATCTCGTGGGCTGCTGCCCATTTCATATTAAGGCAATAATGATACATTTTTTGGCAAAAAAAAAAGGGGTAAAAGAATATAAAAATAGCAAATAAAAAAAATCTTTTAATCCATGCAATGACCAATGATGATGATTGAATAGCGGATGTTATCTTCATTATCTTTTGGATCATAAGGGTTTATTGAGTAAATTTAGTGTTAACTTGAATCTTGTGCAAAAAATGGATTCGCTTTCAAATAAAATCTTTTTTTAAATAAAATCAACCAACCCACACTTATTTTATAAAGAACTACGTGACTTTGAGTTCTCCATCGCACCTTGTAGAGATACGTAGGAGCAAATCCATTTCTGTCAAGTCAAAAAAAATAAATTTTCATAATTTGGTTGTTTCTTTTATTTCTTTTCAAAAATAAAAAAATAAAAAAATAATAAACAATTACAAAGTCTTTTTTCTAAAAAAGGGTAAAAATAAATATATTTGAGATTATTAAATTTTGTACAACTAACTTAAGGTCTGGATTCATGGAGCAGAAACAGGTGTAGGTCTAATACATTCCTACCATGTAATCGACTTCGAATCCAAAACTCATTTTCAAAAAGACCAGGTTTTCCTAATTAAAGGATTTTTCTGATGTTTTCCTAATTTAAATAAACATTGGTGACGATTCCATTGATTTTTATATTTTTCGGTCGTTCCGTCGCGATCCCGGTTGCGACAGTCATTATATATATATATATAGTTAGGTTGACCATGCACTACTTATAAATTTTTGTATGTACATAAATGTAATGAGAAGTTTTTCTACACATACCGAGTAATACATTGTTTTATTAAAATTGTAATATTTACTACTTATTAATTATATAAGCGATAGATTAAAAATTAAATATTTTAAAATAAGATCCAAATAATTATAAAATGATTCAAAATACTTCTCTAAAAATAATTTAAAATTTCTCTAAATGTAACACTTTATCTCTACATAAAATCAATCACAAAATGACATTGTAATAAAAATGACCCACTAAAACCAAATCAGCGGTCCAACGCCATCTCAATAATTGATTTTCTTTTGTAAAACCAAATCACAGGGACACATAAATTTATTTTATCTAATTATCTAATGCTAACTATCAATCTCTTAAGAAATTGAAATTCTTTCTTCATTGTCCTCCAAAGAAATTAGACATTCAGACTTCTTCATTCTCATTCAAAAACATAATTTTTAACCTCAGAAAAATCAAACGAAGAAATGAGCGTGTATTTCACGTGAGGAAATGAGTTCTCGCGACCATTATTAATTTGCAGGTCTGTGTCTCTTGGGGGCAGAAGATGCCGCCAACTTTCAGTACGGGTAGCGAAGTTGGACCCTAACAACAATGGGGAACACGTTTAAATATATGGTACAGTCATTTTATTTTTTATTAAATAATAAATATTAAAGACATATAATATATATTAAAATATTATAAATTTTTAAATTTATAAAAATAATATTAATTTTTTTAAATTTATAATTATATATATATAAATTAAATTTTTTAATTTACTTTAATACATATATATATCGTGTTTATATTTTATAATTTTTTAAATTTAATATATTTTTATATTTATATTTATGCTTATGTTATGTTCGTAATTATGTCCGTACTTCATAGTTTTTAAATTATTTTGATTATTTTTTTCAATAAGAATTATCATTTCTAAATATCTTATTATGAAGTATTTTTATTTCTTGTTTTTAAATATTTTTTATATTTTTTAATTATAGCTTTGAAATATAATTTTTTTATATTTTTAATTAGATTAAATAGAAAATTTTATTTTTGGTGAAAAAATAGAATATTTTATGGGTAAATTTTTTTTGCCATATGGACCTCAGCTTGGCTTTCCTGCCCTATTCACGTGGTTCGATTAAATGTCAATTTGTCCCACGTGGTTTTATGTTATTTTCTCCTAGTCAAGCACCTGAAACATCTTTGCATAGGAATCAATTATAGTACGTACCTAGAATAGTCCATTTTTGCTTGGTAGTTGGAAACAAAGGTGACTCTTTGCTGTAATTCCTGTTTGCCTTGGAAAATCCCATAAATATTGAACCAAAGTAAGTTCTTCCACTCAAAGCCCCCAAGTTGAAAAGATTAGTTTATGAGAGCCATTTAGTGTACCCAATATAGTTGGAAACAAAGGTGACCCATCATTTACACCCCCCCCCCCCCTAAAAAAAAAAATTCACCCTTCATAAGCCGAAAAGAAAACTATGGTAGTTTCAGCAACTTCATCATTAGTTGCTCCAACCCCTGATGCCTCCTCCGACTTCCCTCGACGTTCGGCAAATTATCATCCCAACGTTTGGGGAGATCATTTTATTCAATATGTTTCAAAGCCTATGGTAACGTAACTTTATTCTTATTAAGCTTTACATATGCCAAATGAACAAATAAAAATATTTTTTTAACATCAAACATATACCCATATAGGATATTGTATCTTGATGTGTGTGTGGTTGACTGCTTTTGAATATTATATGTCATACTAATATGAATGTGCTATATACAGATATGAGTAAAATGTCGTTTGGGTATCATATTCTAATAGAATTTATGTATGAATATATTTTTTATTACACACCGACTATGAGTGATATGTATGAATATGATACTTAGTTGACACTTCTCTTATATTAGCATATAGTTTATTCATTCATCCTTAAAATAAGATATATTTCAACACTCACACACACACTCGTATTAACATATGATATCTATATAAAATGTCATATAACAAGTGCTATATAAAAACATTTTCCTTTTGTTATTAAGCTTATTTCTCATTATATAGAAACTTAACCCATTCAAACCAATAAGAATTGAACATAGACTTATCTCTCAAGGGGAAAAAGAATTTGGGTACAATGTCTATAATGGACATAATCATATCTAGAGTCACACATATTTTGTATATGTAACCACCCAGAATGCTGCATCTCATGCATGCACTAATTGTCTCTTGAAGAACTTTGACTTTATAATCTACTTTTTTATTTTCTCCATTACCATAAAGCTTTACAAATAATACTAACAGAACAAAAGTTTAACATGCAGGAAGTGAAAACAGAGGAGCAGATTATAATACTAAAAGAAAAAGTGAGAAAGATGCTCGTCCCTGTGAATGAGAAGGCCTTATTAAGGCCCTTGACAGTAGCTAACTTGATTGATTCAATCCAACGTTTGGGATTGTCCTATCATTTTGAACGTGAGATTGAAGAAGCGTTGCAACATATTTGCAATAATTACGTTGAAAATAGTATAATAACTCTCAATGAAGACCTTTATTCTCTTACCCTTCTCTGTAGGTTACTGAGGCAACAAGGATATCACATTTCGCCTGGTATGCCCCACTCCATCTGTTCCGTTTTTTATTTTTTTCCCGGTATAATGCTTCTATTACCTTTTAATCACGAGTCTTAGGAAAATATAATACGCAAGCAAACACATGAACTAAACAGAAAATGAGAAAATAGTTTCAGATTGCCAAGACATAAACATAAATTATCGTATAAATCTTGTGGTTGGTGAACAAATCGCAGATGTCTTTAACAAGTTCAAGGATGAGCAAGGGAATTTCAAAGAAAGTCTTACTGACAATGTTGAGGGAATGTTAAGCTTGTACGAAGCCGCACATCTCAGGATTCATGGAGAGAACATATTAGATGAAGCGCTTGCTTTCACTTGTACTCATCTTGAGTTCATGTCCACCCAATTGAGTCCTTCTCTTGCTGCAAAAGTTAATCATAGCTTAAAGCGGCCACTCCGCAAGAACTTGCCTAGGCTAGTGGCAAGGCAATACATCTCTGCTTACGAGGAAGAGCCTTCCCATGATGAAACTCTGCTATTATTTGCCAAATTAGATTTTAATATGCTCCAAAAACAACATCAGAAGGAACTTGGCAACATTTCAAAGTAAGTTCTTCAACACATCACCTTAATAGATAATTAGAAAGCGTTAATTTCTTTTACATGCAATTCACTCATATCTTGGTTATTGAACTTGGCCGTCTTTGATGAATTAGGTGGTGGAAAGATTTGGATTTTGAAAGAAAACTGCCTTTTGCGCGCAATAGAATAGTGGAAGCTTACTTTTGGATATTGGGAGTGTATTTTGAGCCCCATTACTCTCTTGGTAGAAGGCTAATGACCAAAGTGATATCCATGACAGCAATAATTGATGATATATATGATGTTTATAGCTACAACTTTTCACTGAAGCAATAGAAAGGTTTGAGGTTTAAATTAATGGCGAAATGTTTTCACTTTTTTTATTTGCTAATTGAATTATAGATCTTGAGAGAAATCTATTAACCTTATGATGACCTGTTAGATAATTAATGGACATTTTAGGTGGGATATCAGCTGCATGGATTTTCTGCCAGAATACATGAAATTTTGCTACCAAGCACTCTTGGATGTTTATGAAGAAATTGAGCAAGAGATGGCCAAGGAAGGAAGAGAATTCTGTGTAATCTATGCCAAAAATGAAGTAAATCTCTGACTCTATATATCTGCAACTTTCCAACTAGTTTCTTCATTTGTACAGGATCTAACTTGGAACCAGGAGGTGTAAGACATGGTGGAGATATATCTAACTTTAATTTATTTTTGTAAATTATTGTGGTGCGGACACCAGATGAAAAGACTGGCCCAAGCCTACTTTGCTGAGGCCAAATGGTTCAATAGCAATTATACACCGACAGTGGAAGAGTACATGGGTGTTGCACTGGTGTCTTCTGGTTACCCTATGCTCGTGGCCATAGCCTTCGTCGGGAACGGAAGTATTGCTACTGAAAAGGCCTTCCAATGGTTGACCAATGACCCTAAAATTGTTCATGCTTCAGCAATTATTGCCAGACTCATGGATGACGTTGTTTCTAACGAGGTAATTAAGCACAAGAATCAGTTTCCAACTTTATTGTTTTATATTTTAGAGTAAACTCTCATTTTAAACTTTAAAAATTTCTGAAATATATCAATTGGTCTGAAAAGATTATTATATTATTTTAGCCTTCAAATGAAAATTTTTTAACATCAAAATATATAATTCAAAAGTTACTATTTATTGAGATCAAATTAATATTTAATGTCATTTAATGAATTTTTTAACATTAAAAAAAGTTACTGTTTATTGGAATCAATTAATGTCATTTAATTTCGCAAAAAAAAAAAATTGATGTTATTTAATGACAAAAAAAAATTACCATTTGAGAACCAATTAACCTCATCAATATATTTTTCTATTACCAAATTGACGGTTTACTCTATATTCTAAATTAGATGTTTGACTTTTCATTCCTTTATTTTGATTAGTTTGAGCAGGAGAGAGGGCATGTTGTCTCTACTATTGAGTGTTATATGAAGCAACATGATGTCACAAAACAAGATACCATTGATGAATTTTATAGACAAGTGACAAGTGCTTGGAAGGACATCAACGACGAATGCCTTGAACCTACCGAAGTGCCAAAGCCTCTCCTTGAGCGAATCCTCAACTTGTCACGAGTAATTGATGTGCTTTACAAAGATGGAGATGGCTATACTCACTCCAAAGGATCAACGAAGAACAACATTGCAGCTCTACTCTTGAATCCATGCCCAGTTTGAGAATAAAGGCTTCGTTTCTTCAACTGTCTCGTATATTATTGAAATATATTTTAATGACTTGAACAAATTGGAATCACGCGATCTAACTTTTGTTGTCACAAGAGAACTGAAAGCATTCTTAGCAAGTAAAATATTTGTAAACCTAGTTTGGTTGAGTTCTGTTTAAATTAAGTATATATATTTTGATGTATTCGATAATGAAATTACATGTCTAGGTGAATCATTAGCTTTCCATCCCTTGAAATTTACTGTGGCCCATATGATTGGTTATGTAGTACAACAACAAAGGATTTATTTCATCAGACTACAAATTAAGTTGCTTTGGTCATTCGCAGCACCATTTTGATTTAAGTATTTGTTATTACTGCAGTTACTACGCAAATGCGAAATAGTGCTATTGAATTTGAAACTAATCATCACTTAAGTGCTACCTTAATTTCAAGTTGTTTGATATTTGAGAAAATTTTACAGTATTCATCTTTTTTTTTCAGGATATTGGTTAATTCTCAAACATTTTATTAATTATTGATTATTCTAAAACATCTATATTTATAATTTATATTTATATTTATTTACAAAGCAAAACTATTTTCTAAAAAGTTTTGTCAAGTGTCATCTTCTTATGAATTCTACTTTTCTTAAAAGTGACAATCTTTTCATTTATAAAAGCTTTTTATTTATTTCAAATAAAAAATAAAAAAAAAGTTAATTCAAGATTCTATTTCATTAATTACTACTTTAATTACTTGCATATTTCTCAATCCAACATTATTTTATCTTTATTTTGGATTATTTATTTATTATCCTTGCCTTTTTTATTTTGTGGAGTAAATTAAATATGCTTCAATTATTTTAATTCACGTAATTGACTTTAGGGTAATTATCTTAAGACAAATATATATGGATATAGTAATATTCATTTTCTGTGCATAATCAACTCTCAATCTAACTTTGTTTACACAGATTAATTTTTTAAAGAAAAATTTATAGGCATTTTTTCTAATTTTTCCCTAATAAATAAAATTGATAACGACCCATTTAATTTTTTTTTTCAATTTTAGTTGTCAATTCGACGTGATCCCAATCGTTACAATCACATACGTGTCATATGCCTGATCCCATGCATCACATAGCTATGTTTATTTAGTTTGAAATTAGTTACAATTGGTTGTGTATAAACTAATTTCAGCTCTATTAGTTACTTTGATTGTTAGCATAAATCTCTCTGTGTGTGCCCTAAACCCTAAAACTTTATTTTCATCCTTAATATTTGAGTGAAGTTTCAAATTAATCTCAAAAGTTTTTTTTTATTTCAATTATGTCATAAACTAAATCGTTTTAGTGTCATCCTTTTGTCGAACATTGTCCAAATTACTAATGGAAAGTGTTGATGAGAAGCCTACGTGACTAATTGAGATCAAATGTGGATCACACATGTCCAATTTGAGATTAAATTGAAATTTCTGTCAAACATTAGAGACAAAAATAAGGTTTTAACTATGAATTTATTTAAAATCTTATACATCTCTGGCATGACTGTGTTAGCAATGAAAATAGCATCTAAATTTGAAAATTAAGGAGTTGTTACAGAATTTATTTAAATTATAAAAAATTGAAAAACTTAAGAAATAAATTGTCTACGTAACAAGATTGGACTTATGTACGGGGAATGATAAAAACTTATTTTCATCAATCTTAAAACGGTTACCTTAATTAATTGTGCTATTTATCAATACCCTTTAAATATTTATTTTACCCCTCTATAAAATTAATATGTACAAAAGGGTGAGTAAAATCTAAAAATTAATATTTATAAAAAGAATAATGTTTTAAAAATAATTCAATTAATTTTTATTGATTTTTTCCAGGAAGAACAAAGAAACTAAATTTAAACACATGATGAAATTTACAAAAGAGGTGAAAAAAGGAAAAAAAATTACTGAAAAAACTCAATTGATTATTATTTTTTTTAAGAGATTAAGTTGGCGCGTATAATCTAAAAATGAACTCCCCCTTCTTTTTAATATTTACTTAAAATTAGTTGACACATTGAATCTTAATTTTGAAATATAATTTAAGGGCAAAAATTTGAATTCAAATTCATGGGTTTAACAAACTTTCACATCTTAACTAATCTAAATTAAAAAAAAAAAACTATTTCCAAAGAGAATTTTAAAAAAATAAAAATAAAATTCATTATCATGTCGAACCCCACCCTTAGAGATTAATTTTAGCGCAAAAATGATAATTGCATCCTTCAAGATTAACAAAGAATCACAATTTAGTTAAACCCGTTAATTATTAAAGGAGAATGATAAAGTTCACTGTAGGGCCTAAGATATGTTAAATTTTATCAAATTACATCCTTAGTTTTATGCACTCTTCTCCGATCCATTTAGCCTCACTTGGACCACCATTCCCCCGGGCTCAGGTTCTCAGATTTCTCCGAGGATTTCTTGGATAGCTAAATCGTTGGCAAAAAATCATTACCTTTTTTACCAACCTCTACTGACGGCAACGTTATCTAATTATCTAACGCTAACTATCAATCTCTTTTAAGAAATTGAAATTCTTTCTTTATTGTCCTCCGAAGAAATTAGACATTCAGTCTTCTTCATTCTCATTCAAAAACATATTTTTTAACCTCAGAAACATTCGAACGAAGAAATGAGTGTGTCTTTCAATTTTCAAGTCACAAATTGAGTGTTCTAATACAATTAGCTATTTAGTAGGAGTCACAAACTCATAATATAATTTCATAAAACTTATGTTTGTTTTGGGTTGTCCCGTGAGGAAATGAGTTATTGTAAACATTATTTATTTGGAGGTCTTTGTCTCCAGGGGGGGGGGGTGAAGATGCCGCCAACTTTCAGTACAGGTAGCACACATTTAAATATATGGTACAATTATTTCATTTGTTTTTCCTAATATAGTCGTGTCACAAATTTTTATGGACCACTTCAACTTGCGGAGGAGTGATTCTGTTTCCTTTCCACCTTTGCAAACGGTTAGTGTCTACTCTGTAGTGACACTTATGGTCGACATAATAACAATTTTTATCTCCTTTTACTCTCGTCCACTACATAGTCTGGCAAAATTTTTTGATGCACAATAGTTCGTTATTATTGTGAACCATTAATTTATTGGAAACATTTTAAACACTCTAAAAAATTTTTGGAGCATGGATGCTCCATGTGTTTACATTGTTGATATTGTGGAAACTTGATCAATGAATCATATTTTTCACTTGAAACTTGTATTATAGGTAACTTTTAAGTTGATCTCACTTCTTCTTTCTTCCTCTCATAATTCCACTTTTTCTGACATTGATGACGTTGCCTTCCTCCCCTAAACCTCTTCAACACGGATGACGACAATTGGAAGTTTCAGTGGCAAGTCGCCAGCCACGAATTCAACACAAAGTCGTTTCACAAATTCGTCAAACATGTTGTGGACACCGAGCTCAACGATCGTCATTATCGCTTCAGCAACAATAACTCAAAGTTAAACCCTCAATTTTCAATACATCCTTCAACTATCCACGTTCTACAACATCTACAAAATCGCATTTAGGGGGAGGCAGAAGATGCCGCCAACTTTCAGTACGGGTAGCGAAGTTCGACCCTAACAACAATGGAGCACACATTTAAATATATGGTACAATTATTTCATTTGTTTTTCCTAATATGTCATTTCACAAATTTTTATGGACCACTTCAACTTGCGGAGGAGTGATTCTGTTTCCTTTCCACCTTTGCAAACGGTTAGTGTCTACTTTGTAGTGACACTTGTGGTCGACATAACAAATTTTATCTCCTTTTCCTCTCATCCACTACATAGTCTGGCAAGATTTTTTGATGCACAATAGTTCGTTCTTATTGTGAACCATTAATTTATCGGAAACATTTTAAATACTCTTAAAAAATTTTGGAACATGGATGCTCCATAAGTTTACATCATTGATATTGTGTAAAACTTGATCGATGAATCATATTTTTCACTTGAAACTTATATTATAGGTAACTTTTAAGTTCGTCTCACTTCTTCTTTCTTCCTCTCAGAATTCCACTTTTTTTGACATTGACGGTGTTGCCTTCCTCCCCTAAACCTCTTCAACACGGACGGCTGATGCGCATTAAAAAATTACAAACCCAAGTACAAGTTATTTTAAGTAATAAATTTTTGGGAGTTCGAGGTCGATCCACAAGGAATTGATGAAGAAAAATTCTTTGACGTAAAGTAAATATTTTGTCACAATAATAAAAGTGATAAAACTTAGTTATAAATAAAAAAAACTTACTTAGGTTAGGAAATCCACTCTTGCTAAATAAAATAAGGATAAGATTAATTCTTTTTATAACTCAATTAGAATCCACACATAATGGAGGTTCCAATCGAAAAATATAACGTTCAAAGTTCATTAAAAATTATATACATAATTATATTATGATTCCTTTAATCATCTATTAACATCAACACTCATAAATGGCCTGAAGCATTCATTGTGTCAATATCTTGTTTACAACAAATTAAGATCTCCACTTTAAAAGAGGGTTTCTAAATTGATTGGAAATAAAATACAACACGTATAATGACCACTTGAAAATATATTATTTAAGTATAAGAAAGAAATGAATCTAACCTTATTTCATTACCAAGAACTTCATCCTTTTACCTAAGTAAAATGAAACTTAGTTACTCATAGACAAGAAGAAAGGAAGAGAGAAGAAGAAGAAGAACATGACTTTAATTTAGAACAAAGGAAAATTACAACAAGATAAACAAACAATACAATAGCATGATCTTAGCCTCTAGGACCAAGACTCCTAAATGACCTACTAATGGTGCCTTTTATAGAGGATTAGGGATATAAAATGACAAGGGGGCTAATTCATGGGTGAGTGGATGAGTGGAAAATGAGTGAAAAATGCCAAATGACTTTTGATGAGTAAAAAATTATGAAGATTCTTTATCTCCAAAATTATTTAGCTCTGAAGTCATTGCATTCGTCATTTTTTAACAAAGTGGTCTTCATAAAAGTTGTAGGCCTAGATCTTAGCTTTCAAATGCCTTTAGTTTGGGTCAAAAATCATTTCTACAACTTTAGATATGGTCTGATTACTGCATACTACTCAGGCTCAGTGGCAGCTCCTCTGTTATGACTTCCAAGCCCAATATAACTCATTAGACCTCAGATTTTGGAAAAAGTGTTCAACATGAAAGTTGTAGATTTGGGTCTTAGCTATCAACCATCAAAATTTCATATCATTTGACATCCTATAGCCTGAGCTATATTATGAAAAGTATGCATAGGTCAAGCTATCAGGATCAGCACCCTAATTTTTGTTTCAACTCCAATTTGAGTTATCCAAATGTGTGATTTAGCCTTTGAGGTCTCATGAAAGTTGTAGGAAATTGTCTTAGATTTCCTATAAGACCAAAATCACATCAACCAGATATTTGTAACTCAAGTTATAGCCAGTTTACTGAACACTGCCAAAAAGATAAATTAAGGCTAATTCATGCAATAATTCTTTTAATGATCCAATTAAGCTCAATATCATAGAATGTGATAAAACCAACATAATTAAGCCTAATTGAACCTTAAGAAGCTAAATGAGAGGATTATAAAATGTATAAAATATATTGTTATCAAATTCTCCCACACTTAACTTTTGCACTCCTGGGCAAAAGACTTAAAAAAAACTAGGGAACAAAGAAAAAATGACACAGAATCAAAAGTTAAAAACTCTAAAGGATTCAATGAATCAAGAAGAGCAAGCAGTCATTCAAGGGATCAAAACATTCATGAGGTAACATTTCTTCACATATCAAATCAACAAGTAAGGAAACTTCAGTTGAAAAGTATGAATCATGAATGATAGATCCTCACAGAATTCACTCTTAATCTCTCAAGTATTTAAAAGGTAAGTATTTCACTCTATTCAACTCATGAACAATTGCACTACCATAAGCTTGCTTATCTTCTACTTCTCTACTAGTCAAAAACGTATGCACACAAAAGTCAAGAGGACTTTATTTAAGGTTGTAATAGGGCTATGGTAAAGGAGAGGAGTAATATGGATATGACAAGTTAAATACCAAAGAGAATAAAAGAGCGTGAAGGCTGAGTTCAATTAACAAGCATGAAAGTTCGGCCCAACTCTACCTAATACAAATTCTTTTTACATATTCTTTTCATTTCCTTTATTGCCTTGTTGGCCCTTATTTACACATTTTTTTTATTTTTTTAAGGAGAAGAACATAATATATACATTTTTTTAATTAAACATTTTTTTCACCAACTATTCTGTACACACACCCCCACACTTGTTCAAGAACTCATCCAATGACAAAGCTAATATTCTCTTATTCCCTAAGGTCGGGTAAGAACATGGTTTTTCATTTAGGGCACGTAATGAGCTAGAAATAAGGAATGATCAAATAAGCTCAAAGGGGGTACACAAGGAAAAATATGTAAGGTTGGCTATTTGGTTAAAGTAACTATTTCAAGAAAAATGTCTCAATCATGTTTATATATGCATGTGAAAATGTAGTCTAAAAAAGAATCAAAGTAAGTTCTAGAGTAACAATTCCATGAGTGAAAAAAATCACACAAAAAAGAAGAGAATGGTACAGATGTTCAATCCATTCATCAATAGGCTCAAAATCTCACAAGGTATATATCTATCATTCTCAATCTATCAAATCAACATCCATAACCAAGCATGTAAAATTTAAGAAAGAAGACAATTTATTCAACCATACCATGATCCCTGAATCCATTTGCTACTTCTACACAAAATAGTTACTACCCTAATCTAGATGCGTCTCAAGAGTAAAATTACTCCTTACTCTGTCATCCTTAATTGGTTTTGTCGTAGGTTTCTAACAATCATATCAATTAACATACTTCCCAATTTTTTTTTTTAGACTTCAAGAAAATCATCAGGATAAAGAAGTCTAGAAACTCCTGAAGGACCTCACCAAAGAGATCACTCACTCAAAAGCTATATACAAGGTGGCATATCTTTATACTGCGTGTCACTAGTGCAGTCTATCCTTACAAGGCATGGCTTCAGATCTCTACTGTGGCTAGAATTTATACAACCTGTCCGAACACCTACTTAAAGGCATTCAATCTGAATACAGGTGCATACTTGACACCACCAGCATGACTTGGCGCATCAGAGCTCATACAGTTAAGTACAAGATAATGCTCAGTAGCTGTTTACATTTCACAGCAAAGACGAAACTCCTCTTTCGGTCCAATAGTGCTATAGAGCCTAGGTTCCAAGAACTAGGAATGTAGCACGTGGCTCTTTACAGAGCATGGCACACGAACCTTATTTATAGATTGGCGTGCAAAGGTCTCTTCCTGAGTCTATGACAGAACAGGCATTCGCCCGGGGCTCCTAATCTAATTAAAGACCAAGTACAGCCAAAGTTTTGCCCTTTTTTTCTTATTTTTTATTTTATTTTATTTTTTTTGAAGAGGTACAAGATAATATATACATGTTGTTGTGATTGTGGCTCACATCTTCCTTTGATTTTACATCTAATAGCGGCTTAAACGCCTTCTATGAGTTGAGAATAAGTTTCCCATCCAATTTTCTTATAATTGGCAAACAAGGTCTTTTTGAGTCGGATTTCCAGGACTGCAAAACATATTAAGGATGTAAACACATGAAATTAAAACACTAGGATCTGACTTCACTTGATTCAATAATCTATCATAGACAATAGAGTAGCTTTGGGACCTTCATTCTAATTAATTTCTAATCATTCAATTGATGGAGAGAATCTAGTAATTAATTAAAACTCAATTTCTTAGTCTAAGCCTTAACTCTTAAATGCATGACCTTTACTCTATGAATTCTCATGGAAAATACCACAATTCTCCTACACAACCTATAACCTCCAATCCTAGATGATTATAAATCATGACACTTATTATTTATGGTCTAGGTCATATGCAAATATTCCGATTCTACATTCACCTCACTAGATCAATTTATGAGTGACCAATTCATAAAAGCATTAAGAATCATAATAAGCACTCAAATTGAATAAAAAATTGATTAAAATTTCAATCTTAATACATGTCGATTGAATCAAGTTACGTCTTTATCCTAGAAACACATAAATTTAACTACACATGACAAAAAAAAGATAGAAAGAATAAAATAAAAATATATACAGAGCTTAACATTCCATAAAAAAAAATTAACAAGTAGGCGGTAAACCTGTCATGATAAATAATAATAATATTATTATTATTAACAAGTAGGCGGTAAACCTACTATTAAATATTAATAAGGATGTGGTATAAATCAGCCACCAAATAAATATTACAAGAGTGTGGTATAAACCGACCACCAAATATATATTCACAAGTAGTAAATAAATATTAACAAAGGTGTGATATAAACTGGTGTGGTGTGGAATGTGATTAAAATTAAATATCAAAAACAGTTGCCAAGTTCCACCAAAAATACAAAAACCTTGCAACCAGTTGTAGTAAGTAAGGGTCAATCCACAGAGAACCAATTCAATTAACACTATCAATTTAATTCCTAAATTAAACTCTGATGAAAAATAAACAGTAAAATTAAAAAGGGGGTTTTGTTGATTAAAACTAAAAAGAGAAATTAAACTTAAACCAAAACAATAAATACAAATTGAATTACGAAGTTAAAGACATTGGTTAAGAGATGGAATCCATCACTAGATTTATGTGATTATGCTAACTTACATACTCTTTATACCAACATGATCAATTATGTTCTTATGTGATTGTGAGATAAATTCCCTGTTTTCCTTAAGTGTTGGCCAATTTAGCAACCGCTCAAATCAACTCCTAATCATCGATTAGTTATAAAGCAATCGCTCTTACAACTATCCAACAATTGCATTAAGATTTAGAAAACTAAACACACTAAGATCAAATCACACACCGGGATTAAATTACATAGAACATATATTTCATTAGATCTATCACCGCAACCGCGCATAATATATCCAGATCTACCACTTTTATAATTGGTAAATAGCATAAAGATAATTATACCCACATGAACATCATACATTCTGCTAGATTTACTATCGCAACTGCGCATAATAAACCCAGATCTACCACTTTGAAAGCGGGAACAAGTATAAAAACCTTCATACCAACAATAGATTCAGAAATATATGAATAAAAACATAACTGTATTGGTATAAAGAAATATGCAAGATTCACATAATCAAAACTAGGGTTTCATCTTTCCTTAACCAAATAAGAAAACTAGCCACACATGGCAAATTCAAAAACAGAAGAAAAATAGAAGAAAAACATAGTTCAGAATGAAAGTGCAAAAGAAAACTGAAGATCAAACTAGTTTCCAAAGGTTGAGGATGATCGATCTCTGATTGCTCGAACCCGAGACTCCAATCTTCGATCCAATCTTCCTCTCTCTTGTTCTTTGAATCCTCTTCAGCCCCTTGGCTGCTCCCAACCCAGACCTCCTTTAAAGGCTCTAAGCAACCCTATTTATAGGTTTTGAAACCTAATTTAGCATTAAAACTCGAATTTAAATTTCTGATGCGATGACACGGGCCGTGTCATATGCCCTGTACTTTTCTGTCAACCCAATTCTATGTATTTCACAAGTCAGAGAAGAACATGGCCCAGGCCCTGTAATTTGACACGGGACGTGTCGTTTGACACGGCCCACCCCCTATCAGGTGACATGGGCCCTGTAATTTGACACGGCCCAGGCCCTGTAATTCGACATGGGCCCTGTAATTTGACACCTTCATTTTCAGCCTAGATTCTTTACAAATGCTTTTCTTTCATTGCTTCAAGAGGTGATATTGATCTCCTTAAGCATTCATCTCTCTCCTTAAATGGTCATCAAACTCGGTTCAATGCTAATAGACTCAAACACTCAAAGATATCCTGAAAAGCATAATTCATTTATGAGTGTTTATAACCACATTTAAGCATAGTTTCACAAAAAACATCCAATTAAGCTCTAAAGCAGAAACTTAGCTAAATATCAACAATTAAGCACATATGGAGTCCAATTAAATCAATCATAAGGCAATTAAAATATAAAAATAATCGACAGATCAAATACCCCCACACTTAGCCTTTTGCACTCCTGGGCAAAACATAAGACCAAACCAAGGAACAAGGAAAATAAAACAAATTCAAAAACCTAACAATTTAAAGAACTCAATTTCTAATGATATTCAAGAGAGGCAAAAAGAGCAAGAAAAGATTCAAGGGATCACAATATTCAAGAGATAACAATTCTTCACATCTCAAACCAACATGCAAAGTATCTTCAAATTGAAAAGCATGAATTAAAAATGATAGATCCTCACAAGATACACTCTCAATCTCTCAAGTGTTTACCAGGTAAGTATTTCACTCAATTCAACCCATGAAAAATGCACTACCATAAGCTTGCTTATCTTCTACTTCTCCACTACTCAAACACATGCACACACAAATCAAGAAGACTTTATTTAAGGTTGTAATGGGGCCAAGGTAAGGGAAGAAAATAATATGGATATGGTAAGATGAGCACCCAAGAGAATAAAAGAACATTGGGGAGAAACTCAATTGACAAACATGAAATTTTTATCCCCTCAAATCTATATAATGCACATTCTCTTTACATCTTCCTTTCCTTTTTCTTTCTTTTCTTTTACAATCTTTCTTGAATTTTTTTTTCTTTGCATATTTTTTTCAACACCTTGCATATTACACATCAACTTACGCAACCCCCACATTTGTCCTATTAAACACTTGCAAGCAAAAGAGCTCTTCCAATGAAAATGAACCAATGCTCTCCCATTCTCTAAGGTAAGGTAAAATCATGGTTTTTGACATAGAGCATATAATGAGATAAGACAACGAATAGGCAAATAGGCTCAAGGGGTTAATCAAAGGGAAAAAATACAAGGTTGGCTATTTGGCCAAAGTAGTTAATCACAAAAGAATACCTCAATCATGTTCATGTATGTAAGTGAAAATGTAGCTTCAAAAAGAATCAAAGCAAGTTCTAGAGTGATCAATATGACATGAGTGAAAATCACACAAGAAAGAAAAGAATGGTATAAATGTTAAATCCATCCATCAAAAGGCTCAAAATCTCACCAGGTATGCATCTATCAAACTCAATTCATCAATCAAACATCTAAAACTAAGCATGTTAAATTCAAGATGAAAGAAGAAATTTATAAATCATAACCTTGAATTTCAATTGCTTCAAACTCATAGACTTCACAAATCTCAAAACATCATTGGAAATCAAATAAAAACACAATTTTTTTTTCAAAAATAGAAAACAAAAATTAAAATAAAAATAGAAATAAAACAGAAAACAAAATGTCAATTCCTCCCCCACACTTAAATTCTACATTGTCCTCAATGTAAACATCAACAATAAATAATCATTAATAAATCTAGGACAAGTAAGATAAAAGAGAGGGGAGAAACATCCTTATCAACTGAAGTAACGGAGGTAGATGAAGAGATCTCCATCAGGATCCCATTGGCGAAAGCATAATAACCAATTTATGCTTGAAATAACATAAGAGCTTCCACCGGGGTCCCATTGGCTGAACCGTAGTGACCAAGTTAAGCTTGAGGCATGAGGGCTTCTACCGGGATCCCATTGGTCTTCCTTAGTTTCCTTGGCTTCACCACTGGAAACTAATATGTGTACTTTATCTACTTCATATGCATTGTTTGTGGTGAACCATGGCCCAAAAACAAAATCCACTTCAGTAGTGACCATCATCCTGTTCTCTTATTCCATATTTGAAAACTCTTCAATGGCCTGCAATTCCACCTCCCTTTGGGTCTTAGATTCTGCTTTATAAATAAAATCATCAACTTTCAAGTCTGCAGAAATCTCAGCACGATTAGCACATATGATATCAGTACATGAGTGGCAATGAATATAATTATTAAAACCAATAAAATCAAAAAATTCATCACATAACTCATCATACTGTCTCTCCACTACCTTAGGAAGGGGTTCAAGAATACTTACCTTGGGGGCCTTAGAGTTTTCCCCCTCCTCACTTACCTCTTCAGGCTCTGTTTCTTTCTTTTCAATGGTTTGTGAAGGAGAGGTGGGTTCATCTAGCGTCTTCCCACTTCGTAGTGTGACAGCACTAGCATCTTCCTTCACATTCTCTTCTGATTGTGAGGGAAGTCCTTCAGAAATTTGGCTCTGGAACTTGCTGAGATCTGTGGCTAACTGATCCAAAGAGTTTTGCAGGTCATTACACATGGCCTGTGTTTCTTGTTGAAACTGAATGTTATTAGTGGCCATTTGTCTTATTAGCTCCTCCGGTGAAGGTTCAGGTTGCCTAGGAGGTTGAACTTGTTGCTGCCCATGACTCAAGTTAGGAGGATCCCACTACCCTGGATAATATGTATTGGAGTAGGGGTTGTAGTTGTCGGACGGTTCAGAATATCCCCATACTGCCTCTACCTCCTCATTTGTGTCTACTAGGAAAGTGGGACACAAATCAGTGGGATGTCCAGATGATAAGCAAATCTCACAAGCTTCAATGATCAATGGACATCAACACCTACAAACACTCGAAAGAAAGAATCAAAAATTAAAATAAAAAAACAAAAATAGAGTAAAAATAGGAAACAAATTAATAGCGCAATTGAAAAATTGGTTCCCCGGCAACGGCGCCAAAATTTGGCGTGGTGTGGAATGTGATTAAAATTAAATATCAAAAACAGTTGCCAAGTTCCACCAAAAATACAAAAACCTTGCAACCAGTTGTAGTAAGCAAGGGTCGATCCACAGAGAACCAATTCAATTAACACTATCAATTTAATTCCTAAATTAAACTCTGATGAAAAATAAACAGTAAAATTAAAAGGGGGGTTTTGTTGATTAAAACTAAAAAGAGAAATTAAACTTAAACCAAAACAGTAAACACAAATTGAATTACGAAGTTAAAGACATTGGTTAAGAGATGGAATCCACCACTAGATTTATATGATTATGCTAACTTACATACTCTTTATACCAACATGATCAATTATGTTCTTATGTGATTGTGAGATAAATTCCCTGTTTTCCTTAAGTGTTGGCCAATTTAGCAACCGCTCAAATCAACTCCTAATCATTGATTAATTATAAAGCAACTGCTCTGACAACTATCCAACAATTGCATTAAGATTTAGAAAACCAAACACACTAAGATCTAATCACACACCGGGATTAAATTACTTAGAACATATATTTCACAAGATCTATTACCGCAACCACGCATAATATATCCAGATCTACCACTTTTATAATTGGCAAATAGCATAAAGATAATTATACCCACATGAACATCATACATTCTGCTAGATTTACTACCGCAACCGCGCATAATAAACCCAGATCTACCACTTTGAAAGCGGGAACAAGTATAAAACCCTTCATACCAATAATAGATTCAGAAATATATGAATAAAAACATAACTGTATTGGTATAAAGAAATATGCAAGATTCACATAATCAAAACTAGGGTTTCATCTTTCCTTAACCAAATAAGAAAACTAGCCACACATAGCAAATTCAAAAACAGAAGAAAAACATAGTTCAGAATGAAAGTGCAAAAGAAAACTGAAGATCAAACTAGTTTCCAAAGGTTGGGGATGATCGATCTCCGATTGCTCGAACCCGAGACTCCAATCTTCCTCTCTCTTGTTCTTTGAATCCTCTTCAGCCCCTTGGCTGCTCACAACCCAGACCTCCTTTAAAGGCTCTAAGCAACCCTATTTATAGGTTTTGAAACCTAATTTAGCATTAAAACTCGAATTTAAATTTCTGATGCGACGACACGGGTCGTGTCATATGACACGGCCCAGGCCCTGTACTTTTCTGTCAGCCCAATTCCATGTATTTCACAAGTCAGAGAAGAACACGGCCCAGGTCCTGTAATTTGACATGGGCCGTGTCGTTTGACACAGCCCACTCCCTGTCAGGTGACATGGGCCCTGTAATTTGACACGGTCCAGGCCCTGTAATTCGACATGGGCCCTGTAATTTGACACCTTCATTTTCAGCCTAGATTCTTTACAAATGCTTTTCTTTCATTGCTTCAAGAGGTGATATTGATCTCCTTAAGCATTCATCTCTCTCCTTAAATGGTCATCAAACTCGGTTCAATGCTAATGGACTCAAACACTCAAAGATATCCTGAAAAGCATAATTCATTTATGAGTGTTTATAACCACATTTAAGCATAGTTTCACAATAAATATCCAATTAAGCTCTAAAGCAGAAACTTAGCTAAATATCAATAATTAAGCACATATGGAGTCCAATTAAATCAATCATAAGGCAATTAAAATATAAAAATAATCGACAGATCATAAACCAACCACCAAATATATATTAACATATAGTAAATAAATATTAACAAGGGTGTGGTATAAACCGACCACTAAATATATACTCACAAAGGTGTGGTATAAACCAACTACTAAATAAGTTAATAAATTGATAAATTTAAAAGTTAATAAGCAGCTAAATTAAAAGGTTAGAAAGTTAGTAAGAGATTTAGATAGTTAGTAAGCAAAAAAATTAAAAAGGTTAGTAAGTTATTGTTAAGAAGACTTTGGCAAGTATACCAAGTCATGCAAGTAATAAAGAGATGAGTGGGTTGTCGTTCCCAACGAGGATCGTGACAAATACTAGCACATAACACAACAATCACTATCTAAACGATGAGTTTGGAAAGAAGGGAGCTCAAACAATAATTGATGAAATCAGAAATTAAAAGAAATAAGTCTTTTTGTAATTTTCTCAAACACTTCGTGAGCACAAATGAAATTGAATTCGATTAAGATGAAATGCTGGGGTTAGACTCACTAATCTTTTCCTAAATGCAATGACATGACAAACAATATAATCTCTAACTTCAATTATGAAAATCAATCCACTATTTACTCAAATCCTAATTCCTTAGATGAAAAGAGCCTAAATCCCCTAATTAAGTCCTAATTCCTTAAGTGACTTAAGAAGTGAATTTGCATTAAGATTGGGGATTAAAAGATTACTAATAAATCAAGACCCATTTCTAGATTCAAGACCTATTAGGTGATTAATTTCAGATCTAGACCTAGCATCAACTTTCCAATTGTTTACCAAATCAAACATCAAGCCATGGATAATCAAGCCGCAATAAGCATTAAGCATAGAAATTAAGCACTCATAAAGAAGTAGAGAAATATATTGGATGATCAAATCAAATACATAAGAGATTCAGAAATAGCTACATCTAACCCCAACAAGTGGATGATTAGCTAGACATAATCAAGGTGATAAAATAAAAAGAAATGGAGATAGGAGATGATGAAAACTCCATTGATGCTCTTTGCTCCCAGCCATGTCCAGAAAAGCTCTCAATCTCCTCTTCAGAATGAATTCCTTCTCCAGAATTATGAATGCCCCACCACAATGCGCAATATCCTATTTTTAGGATTTCTTCCAGACGCATAAGCGCTTAGCGCAAAATTATCCACGCTGAGCGCGAATTAATTGACCATGCTGTTGCATCATAAGTGGCTGCGCTTAGCGCTATATTACTGGTGCTTAGCGCGACATGTACTGAAATGCATCACGCATCAGTCAATCTTCTGGCTTCTTCTGGCTAAGCGCCACAACCTTGGGGCTAAGCGCTGGCTTCCATACGTGGACTTGAGCTTTAGCTTCTAGTTAGGCTTCAATGGCTTCAATGGGCTTCAATGGCTTGCACCCAAACTACATAAAACACATCAAACCATCATTAACTAATCTAAAAATATCAATTAAGAAAATATTCTTAAAGACTCAATAAAACACATAAAAAATGGACTAAAACGACCTCTCAAGCCTTAAAAGAAAGATAAACAACCTCAATGTACACCTATAAAGGTATGCATATTAGACATTTATCACTTAATAAGCAAGAAAATTAAAAAGTTAGTAGGTTAGTAAGTTAGAAAATTAGAAATAAAATACAAAAAATAAAGTACAAAAAATAAAGTGCAGAAAGTAAATTACCGAAAATAAAGTGTGAAAAGTAAATTACGAGAAAATAAAGTGCAGAAAGTAAATTTAAAACATGAAAATCAGAGAATCAGCAAGCTGATTTTTTGCTCCAGTAAAAGAGAAGAGAAGAAGAAAGATTATTTCATAATGATTAAAGATTATAGAGGGATAAGGGAGAGTTTTCCCCCACTAAGTTTGTACGTTAGTAAGTACAAAGAAAAAAAAAATTAAAAGAGTAGAAAAAATATATATATATACACAAGATCCACGAAAAAAATATATATATATATATATACAAAATATTTACACCATAAATTTGTTCTTCAAATTAAGTCCCCATAGAATGGCGCCAAAAACTTGATACGTATTAAAAGTTATAAACCCAAGTGCAGGATGTTTCAAGTAATAAATTCTCGGGAGTCCGAGGTTGATCCACGGGAAATTAATGATGAAAAATTCTTTGACGTAAAGTAAATATTTTGTCATAACAATAAAAGTGATAAAACTTAGTCACAAATAAAAAAGACTTACTTGGGTTTGGAGATCCACTCTTAGTAAATAAAATAAGGATAAGATTAATTATTTTTATAAATCAATTAGAATCCACACATAATGGAGGTTCCAATCAAAAAATACAACATTCAAAGTTCATTAAAAATTATAAATGTAATTATATTATGATTTCTTTAATCATCTATTAACACCAACACTCATAAATGGGCTCAAGCATTTATTGTGCCAATATCTTGTTTACAACAAATCAAGATCTCCACTTTACAAAGAAGGTTTCTAAATTGATTGGAAACAAAATACAACACGTATAATGACCATTTGAAAATATATCATTTAAGCATAAAAAAGAAATTAATCTAACCTTATTTCATTACTAAGAGTTTTACCCTTTCACCCAAGTAAAATGAAACTTAGTTACTCATAGACAATAAGAAAGGAAGAGAGAAGAAGAAGAAGAAGAACATGACTTTAATTTAGAACAAAGGAAAATTAAAACAAGATAAACAAACAACACAATAGCATGATCTTGGCCTCTAGGACCAAGACTCCTAAATGATCTGCCAATGGTGCCTTTTATAGAGGATTAGGGATACAAAATGACAAGGGGGTTGATTCATGGGTGAGCGGATGAGTGGAAAATGAGTGAAAAATGCCAAATGACTTTTGATGAGTGAAAAATTATGAAGATTCTTTGTCTCCGAAATCATTTAGCTCTGAAGTTATTGCATTCATCATTTTTTAACAAAGTGGTCTTAATGAAAGTTGTAGGCCTAGATCTTAGCTTTCAAATGCCTTTAGTGTGGGTCAAAAATCATTTTTACAACTCTAGATATGGTCTGATTATTGCATACTGCTCAGGCCCAGCTACAGCTCCTCTATTATGACTTCCAAGCCCAATATGACCAATTAGACCTCAGATTCTAGAAAAGTGTTCAACATGAAAGTTGTAGCTTTGGATCTTAGCTATCAACTATCAAAATTTCAGTCCATTTAACATCTTATAGCCCGAGCTATATTATGAACAGTATACATAGGTCAAGCTATCAGGATTAGTACCCTAGTTTTTGCTTCAACTCCAATTTGAGTTATCCAAACTTGTGATTTGGCCTTTGAGGTCTTCATTAAAGTTGTAGGGAATTGTCTTACATTTTCTACAAGACTAGAATCATATCAACTAGATATTTGCAACTCAAGTTATAGCCAGTTTACTGAACACTACTAAAAAGATAAATTAAGGCTAATTCATGCAATAATTCTTTTAATGATCCAATTAAGCTCAATATCATAGAATGTGATAAAACCAACATAATTAAGCCTAATTGAACCTTAAGAAACCCAATGAGAGGATTATAAAATGTATAAAATATATTATTATCAATGACGACAATTGGAAGTTTCAGCGGCAAGTTGCCAGCCACAAATTCAACACAAAGTCTCTTCACAAATTCATCAAACACGTTGTGGACACCAAACTCAATGATCGTCTCATCCCCATTATTGCTTCAGCAACAGTAACTCAAAGTTAAACCCTCGATTTTCAATACATCCTTCAACGATCCATGTTCTACAACATTTGCAAAATCGCGTTTGGGTTCGAGTGGAGCAAGTTCGTGCAAGCTTTCAAAGATGCAATCGAGATCCGCAGCAAATGCTGCAGTGAACCCTTACCCATAATCTGGAAAATTAAGAGGAAACTCGACGTAGGATCAAAAAAGCAATTATGAATCGCAATGGTGGAAGTTCACGAGTTTGCTAATAAGATAGTGAGAGAGAAGAAAAAGGAACTTAAGGAGAAGGCATCGCTTGAATTAGTGGACATGCTTTTGCGGTTCTTGAATTCGGGTCACTCCGACGAGGACTTCATGACGGACATAGTCATAAGCTTCATATTAGCCGGTAAGGACACCATGTCGGCGGCGCTCACATGGTTCTTCTAGCTGCTGTCGAAGAACCCGCGTGTGGAAAATGAGGTTATGAAGGAGATTAAGGAAAAATCTAAAGCTCTTGTTTATGATGAAGTGAAGAACATGGTTTATACGCATGCTGTGATGTGCGAGAGCATGAGGCTTTACCCGCGGATGTCGATGGACAGTAAGGAGGCAGTAGACGATGGCATAAATTTGGAGAAAATGTGACATGCTGTTAAGGGAGAAAATCTAAGGTTGGAGAGAGAAAGTGAAACAGAAGAAATAAGACCCACACCAAATTTAAAAAAAAAACTTGAAGTAACTGACTTTTACTTATTATCATGGGTAAATTGTCTGGAGTATTGATGTTCAAAATCTTTTTAGGTGCATTGTAAACATCTCCTAGTTTATCACATGCTTAATCATGGTGGAGAGTTAGGTTCTACAGAGCCTTCTATCACGGACTCAAAACGTTAGGGTCTATGGATGAATCACTTTTTTTTAATCTGATAGTATCTATATGCAGATTTAGGTGTATGAAAAAATTATCAATTAAAATTTGTAAGTTTCTTGTATGTACAGTTATTTGTAAAAAAAAAAAGTGATATGACTAAATTTTAATAAAAATATGAGTATTATTAGTTAAAATTTATAAAAATTTAACATTTTAATATCAATCATTAATTTATTTTAATAATAAATCAATGGCCAAAAGACCATAGCCCATCCATAGACTACCTTTTGGGTGTTCTAGGTTTTACATGTTGTACGGGCTTTTTTAACAAACTGCCATTAGTGGAAAAATTATTTATTAAAATGCCACTTTTTTTAACTATTTACTAAAATGTCATTATTTTAAAACTATATACCAAACTGCCACCCTTTTATCCAACATGACATTTTTTAAATAATTTTTGGTCCACCTAAGATACGCCAAACGTTTTAGCATATCCAAGTTGATTACGACAACACGTTTGGCGTAATCTACGTGGTTATGCCAGCATATTTGGCGTATCCATGTAGATTACGCCAAATGTGTTGGTGTAATCAACTTGGATATGCCAAACGTGTTGGCTTAATCAATGTGGATACGCCAACACTTTTGGCACATCCTAGGTGGACCAAAAATTATTAAAAGATGCCACGTTAGACAAAAGAATTACCAAACGTTAGATTTCTTCCACTAGTGCATCTATTAGGAATACGATAAGCTCTTTTGTCATTTACTATACATATTTTGTATTAATTATAATGGCATATTTTATATCTATTTTTTAAGCAGACATTTAGAGCATTGGTTCAATTCGACTATTGATGCTGCACTTGAAAATCTGCAGCGCAGATCCTATATTCATTGTAGGAGCAGTTTGGACAACATGAGAAATGTCCGCCTCCTTGGGATGTCGAAGTCGTGTCTAAGTCTAACTCTGTCCTCCTTCTATGTCGCGTCCCCTGTTCATTGGACTCCTCGGGTGACCCTGAAATGTCATCTGTTACTAGAGCTGGACGAAGTTATTCCATTGTAATGCAAACTGCTCCTGCAATGAATGTAAGATCTGCGCAGCAAATTTTTGAGCGACAGCATCGTCAGTAGTCAAACTGAACCAATAATCTACAATGTCCGCCTAAAAAATAGATATAAAATATGTCATTATAATTAATACAAAATATGTATAGTAATTGATGAATTAGTAAAGAGCTTATTGCATTCCCAGTAGATGTACTGGTAGGAGAAATCCGACGTTTAGTAATTCTTTTGTCCAACGTGATATTTTTTAATGATTTTTGGTTCATGTAAGATGCGCCAAATGTGTTGGCGTATCTATATTGATTAATTAAGCCAACACGTTTGGTGTATCTAAGTTGATTACCCCAACACGTTTGGCGTAATCAACGTGGATACGCCAAATGTGTTGGCATAACCACATAGATTACGCCAAATGTGTTGGTGTAATCAACGTGAATACGCCAACACATTTGGTATATCCTAAAAATTACTAAAAAATGTCACGTTAAATAAATAGGTGACAATTTAGTATATAATTTTAATAAAATAATATTTTAATAAATAATTTAAAAAATAACATTTTAATAAATAATTTTTACACTAATGATACTTTAGTTAAAAAAGCCTGTTGTACGAGCGTGATAGCTTTTCTTCACTTGTTTTGGTCTTATAATGACCATTCATTATAATTGCAGTTTTAGTCCTTTCAAAATTTCTTTTAAATTATTTTGATCCTTTTGTTTATCATTAAAAGTTATCATTTCTAAATATTTTATTATGAAGCATTTTTATTTTTTGTTGCTAAATATTTTTTAGATTTTTTAATTATAATTTCAAATATAATTTTTTAGATATTTTTAATTAGATTAAATAGAAATTTTTGTGGGTTAATTTATTTTGCCGCCATGTCATATGGACCACAGCTTGGCTTTCCCGCCCTATTCATGTGGTTCGATTAAATGTCACTCTGTCTCACGTGGTTTTAATTTTGTCATTTTCTCCTAGTTAAGCACCTATGGCATCTTTGCATAGGAATCAATTATTGTACGTACCTAGAAAAGTCCATTTTTGTTTGGTAGTTGGAAACAAAGGTGACTCTTTCATGCTGTAATTCCTGTTTGCCTTAGAAAATCCTATAAATATTTGACCACATTTAAGTTCTTCCACTCAAAACCCACAAGTTGAACAGATTAGTTTATGAGAGCCATTTAGTGTACCCAATATATTTGGAAACAAAGGTGACCCATCATTTAACAACCCTCCTCTCGACCCGCCCCCCCCCAAAAAAAAAGGTTCACCCTTCATAAACCGCAAAGGAAACTATGGTAGTTTCAGCAACTTCATCATTAGTTGCTCCAACCCCTGATGCCTCCTCCGACTTCCCTCGACGTTCGGCAAATTTTCATCCCAACGTTTGGGGAGATCATTTTATTCAATATGTTTCGAAACCTATGGTAATGTAACTTTATTCTTATTAAGCTTCACATATGCCAAATGTACGAATAAAAATGTTTTTTTTAACATTAGACATAAATACTAACAGAAAAAAAAAAAAGTTTAACGTGCAGGAAGTGAATGAAGAAACGGAGGAGCAGATTATAATACTAAAAGAAAAAGTCAGAAAGATGCTCGTCCCTGTGAATGAGAAGGCTTTATTAAGGCCCTTGACAGTAGCTAACTTGATTGATTCAATCCAACGTTTGGGATTGTCCTATCATTTTGAACGTGAGATTGAAGAAGCGTTGCAACATATTTGCAATAATTACGTTCAAAATAGTATAATAACTCTCAATGAAGACCTTTATTCTCTTACCCTTCTCTTTAGGTTACTGAGGCAACAAGGATATCACATTTCGCCTGGTATACCCCACTCCATCTGTTCCTTTTTTTTTCCGGTATAATGCTTCTATTACCTTTTAATCACAAGTCTTAGGAAAATATAATACGCAAGCAAACACATGAACTCAACAGAAAATGAGAAAATGCTTTCAGATTGCCAAGACATAAACATAAATTATCTTATGTATTTTGTGGTTGGTGAATAAATCGCAGATGTCTTTAACAAGTTCAAGGATGAGCAAGGGAATTTCAAAGAAAGTCTTACTGACAATGTTGAGGGAATGTTAAGCTTGTACGAAGCCGCACATCTCAGGATTCATGGAGAGAACATATTAGATGAAGCGCTTGCTTTCACTTGTACTCATCTTGAGTTCATGTCCACCCAATTGAGTCCTTCTCTTGCTGCAAAAGTTAATCATAGCTTAAAGCGGCCACTCCGCAAGAACTTGCCTAGGCTAGTGGCAAGGCAATACATCTCTGCTTACGAGGAAGAGCCTTCCCATGATGAAACTCTGCTATTATTTGCCAAATTAGATTTTAATATGCTCCAAAAACAACATCAGAAGGAACTTGGCAACATTTCAAAGTAAGTTCTTCAACACATCACCTTAATAGATAATTAGAAAGCGTTAATTTCTTTTACATGCAATTCACTCATATCTTGGTTATTGAACTTGGCCGTCTTTGATGAATTAGGTGGTGGAAAGATTTGGATTTTGAAAGAAAACTGCCTTTTGCGCGCAATAGAATAGTGGAAGCTTACTTTTGGATATTGGGAGTGTATTTTGAGCCCCATTACTCTCTTGGTAGAAGGCTAATGACCAAAGTGATATCCATGACAGCAATAATTGATGATATATATGATGTTTATGGAACACTTGAAGAGCTACAGCTTTTCACTGAAGCAATAGAAAGGTTTGAGGTTTAAATTAATGGCGAAATGTTTTCACTTTTTTTATTTGCTAATTGAACTATAGATCTTGAGAGAAATCTATTAACCTTATGATGACCTGTTAGATAATTAATGGACATTTTAGGTGGGATATCAGCTGCATGGATTTTCTGCCAGAATACATGAAATTTTGCTACCAAGCACTCTTGGATGTTTATGAAGAAATTGAGCAAGAGATGGCCAAGGAAGGAAGAGAATTCTGTGTAATCTATGCCAAAAATGAAGTAAATCTCTGACTCTATATATCTGCAACTTTCCAAGTAGTTTCTTCATTCGTACAGGATCTAACTTGGAACCAGGAGGTGTAAGACATGGTGGAGATATATCTAACTTTAATTTATTTTTGTAAATTATTGTGGTGCGGACACCAGATGAAAAGACTGGCTCAAGCCTACTTTGCTGAGGCCAAATGGTTCAATAGCAATTATACACCGACAGTGGAAGAGTACATGGGTGTTGCACTGGTGTCTTCTGGTTACCCTATGCTCGTGGCCATAGCCTTCATCGGGAACGGAAGTATTGCTACGGAAAAGGCCTTCCAATGGTTGACCAATGACCCTAAAATTGTTCATGCTTCAGCAATTATTTGCAGACTCATGGATGACGTTGTTTCTAACGAGGTAATTAAGCAAGCACAAGAATCAATTTCCAACTTTATTGTTTTATATTTTAGAGTATACTCTCATTTTAAACTTCAAAAATTTCTGAAACATATCAATTGTTCTGCAAAAGATTATTATATTATTTTAGCCTTCAAATGAAAATTTTTTAAACATCAAAATATATAATTCAAAAGTTGCTATTTATTGGGATCAAATTAATATTTAATGTCATTTAATGAATTTTTTAACATTAAAAAAAGTTACTGTTTATTGGAATCAATTAATGTCATTTAATTTCGTAAAAAAAATTGATGTTATTTAATGACAAAAAAAATTTATCATTTGAGAACCAATCAACCTCATCAATATATTTTTCTATTACCAAATTGACGGTTTACTCAATATTCTAAAATAGATGTTTGACTTGTCATTCCTTTATTTTGATTAGTTTGAGCAGGAGAGAGGACATGTTGCCTCTGCTCTTGAGTGCTACATGAAGCAACATGGTGTCACAAAACAAGATACCATCGATGAATTTTATAGACAGGTGACAAGTGCTTGGAAGGACATCAATGAGGAATGCCTTGAGCCTACCGAAGTGCCAAAGCCTCTCCTTGAGCGAATCCTCAACTTGTCACGAGTAATTGATGTGCTTTACAAAGATGGAGATGGCTATACTCACTACAAAGGATCAACGAAGAATAACATTGCAGCTCTACTCTTGAATCCATGCCCAGTATGAGAATACAGGCTTCGTTTCTTCAACTGTCTCGTATATTATTGAAATATATTTTAATGACTTGAACAAATTGGAATCACGCAATCTAACTTTTGTTGCCACAAGAGAACTGAAAGCATTCTTAGCATGTAAAATATTTGTAAACCTAGTTTGGTTGGGTTCTCTTTAAATTAAGTATATATATATTTTGATGAATTCGATAATGAAATTACATGTCTATGTGAATCATTAGCTTTCCACCCCTTGAAATTTACTGTGGCCCATATTATTGGTTATGTAGCACAACAAGAAAGGATTTATTTCATCAGACAACAAATTAAGTTGTTTTGGTCATTCGCAGCACCATTTTGATTTAAGTATTTGTTATTACTGCAGTTACTACGCAAATGCGAAATAGTGCTATTGAATTTGAAACTAATCATCACTCAAGTGCTACCTTAATTTCAAGTTGTTTGACTTGGAGAAAATTTTACAGTACCTATTTTTTTTTAAAGATATTAGTTAGTTGTCAAATATTTTATTAATTATTGATTATTTTAAATATCTATATTTATAATTTATAATCTATAATCTATCTATAATTTATAATTATATTTATTTACAAAGAAAAACTATTTTCCAAAAAGTTTTGTCAAGTGTCATCTGCTTATGAATTCTACTTTTCTTAAAAGTGGCCTTTTCATTTATAAAAACTTTTTATTCATTTCAAATAAAAAAATAAAAAATAAAAATTAATTCAAGATTCTATTTCATTAATTACTACTTTAATTACTTGCATATTTCTCAATCCAACATTATTTTATCTTTATTTTGGATTTTAAATTTAAATTGTGAATCAAGTCTCTTTATATATCTCTCAAACTCTTTTTCATCATCTATCTACCTAATTTATTTAAGAGTTTTTTTTCTCCAAAGCTACTAAAGAACCCACTAACATTTTAGTATCATTTTGTAATTTATACACTTTTTATTTTAAAATTTAAGTTTCAGATAAAAATTTCGTATCTTCCATTTACTTTCAGATTAGATTTCTAATTTTAAAATTAGAAATTTCTTTAATTATGATTTTTTTATCATATTTTTCTCTCACATTACTTATTACACAACTCTCTATACCATTAATTATACTATTTTTTTTATCACTTTCTCTCACTTAATCACAATCAATAAAAAATGATGTCAAAAGTGGTGTTTGTTGAAAAATGATATTCTTAGTAGGGATGAAAACAGGCCAAGTCAGACCAGGCTCCACACTAAATAGGTCAGACCTGTGTTACAAATACCTGACCTGAGTCTGGCTTGTTGCTTATTAAAGACTTTTTTTTGGGCTTGACCTGGCCTATTTAAGAAATCTGGTCTAGCCTGAAGCCTGTTTAGAAAACCTGATTTATATTAAGGCCTCTAAATAGGCCAGCAGGCCAAGGCCTTCATATAAGCCTGAAATAGGCCTAAGCCTTCAAACAAGCCTTGAAAGGCCATTGAAAAAAAAATTAACATTCAAGTACAACTCATGTTTCTAAATACCATTACTAATCACTCATTAGACTAAATAAAATATCATTACACAATTAAATCATACACAACCATAGCACACAAAATTCATCAAATTCAAAGACCTTTTTCAAGTCACTTGAGCATATAAAAAATAGATCTCTTTCAAGCACATAAAACACCTCTTTCAAGCTTTTTCTCGCATTACATTCATAACCAATTGGTCATCACTCATCATCAACATCATAGTATCATCAACATCATAGTCTCAAGATCAATAATACATCTCAATAATGACAAATCCAAATTATCCAATTATCACATGATCAAATTCAACAACACAACACAATAACTAAATCTAAATAGCAAAGTACAATCAATCAACAAAGTGTCAACGTGCAACCAGCCAACCAACCAACAAAGTGTCAAATCTTCAAGGTGATCTCTTCTTCTTGTTCAAACACCTTGAAAAAAATAAATTAATTATATTATTATATCATAGCACAATTTAACAACTACAAAAAAAAAGAAGTATCATTTTAATATCTAAAATTTGTACCTTTTGTTGTCTCTTCAAATTATACTTGTTGCGAAGCTAATCCCCACCACAAATGAGTGCTTCAATAGATTCTTCATTCAATCTAGAACGAAATTCATCAATAACTCTTCCTCTAGCACTAAATGTGGACTCTGATGCTACTGTTGAGACTGGAATAGCTAGAATGTCAGCAGCCATCTTCGATAAAATCTTATATTTTAAACTATTATTTTTCCACCATTCCAAGGCATTGAATGAGTTAGAAATACCATCAGGAATATAAAGACCCTCCTCAAGATAAGCTTCTAATTCAGATTTTATTGGGAGAATTGCTTACTTTTCACGAACAATACTCATGATTTGGTCAAATCCAGTGACAATTGAAGAACCAAGCACATTGGTAGAAAAGTTGTTGCCACCATTATCAACTTCACCACTAGCACTAGCAGATGCCTCTTCCTTACTGAAGTCAACATACTCATCATATAATATTTCCAATGCATTCATCACCTTATCCACATTCTCTTTAGCCACATAATCTGGTTCATATATCAATGGAAAACAATAACTAACAACATGGAATTTGCACCTAGGATCCAAAACACTTGCAATGGCCATTAGCATATTGCATTCCCCCCAATATTTGTCAAATTTTGCTTTCATTGGGGCTGCCATTTCTCTCATGAAGTAATCATTATCCTCTACGGTTTTATCAATTACTCGTTTCACCCTCCAGACTTCAGGAAGATGCAAATTTGCAGTTGGATAGTCACTGCCTGGGATGACATAAGTGGCTAGATTGAACACTTTTAAAAGTTGACAAACCTTCTCAACCTTTCCCCAATCCTCTTGAGATGGTTCATAGTCATAATGTGACTCTCTTTCCTTATAAGCTGGAAACACAATCTTGAACTTCAAAGCAGTAGACAACATTTTATAGGTAGAATTCCATCTTGTTGAACAATCAATAATAAGCTTTCTTTTTTTCAAATGTTTTTGCTCAACAATATCACAAAATGCCTTCAACCTTGAATCGTTATAATTAATATACTTGACACTCTCACGAACATTATGAATGATATCCTTAATTCTACCAAGGCCATCCTGCACCAACAAATTTAAAATGTGTGCACAGCATCTAACATGAAACAAATTACCACTAAGGACTAATTTACTACTGAGTGATAAGTTGTCCTTAAGAGTCCTGAGACATGAGTCATTGTAAGAAGCATTATCAACTGACACAGAAAATACTTTGTTTTCAATCTCCTAAGCTTTTAGACACTTGAAAATAGCATCTGTCACATCAATTCCACGTCTAGGAGCAGGCACTTTCACAAAACTCAAAACCCTCTTTTGAAGATTCCACCCCGCATCAATGAAATGACCAGTGATAACTATGTATTTAGTTACTTGGTGACTTGATTTCCACATATATGTAGTCAAACTAATATTGCTCACACCTTTTAACAAAGCCTTCAATTTTTTCTGCTCTACCTCATATATTGCTAAATAATCACTCCTAGTTATTTTGTGAGAAACTTTATGAAATTCAGGATTAGCATATTGGAAGGCCCACATCAAAACTTCATCCTCAACAATGCTAAAAGGGTACTCATGTACCATGATTGCAGTAGCAATTATCTCTCTCATCTTTTCATTTGAATACCTAACACCAGGTGCTATAAATGGATTAATACCTAAACTGGAAGCTTGAAATGGAATGGTGGGTTGCTTCTTTTGTGAAGCCATGTGCAACCTCCTTTGCATGCAAGAATCTTCATGTCTCTTCATATGGCTAGTGCTAGCTCCCTTCCCTGTGCAAGCAAAATGCCTTTTACAATACTTGCAAACAGCTTTCGTCACTCCTTGAGATACTTCTGTTTCATCAAAATCATTCCAAACAGCCGATGTCTTCTGTCTTTTCTTCTTAATAATAATGGCACAACCATTATCATATTGATCTTTATTTTGATCACTATCAACTCTATTATCTCCAAGGTGACTTGAATCTGTTGGCGCTTGTTCATTGAATTCATTAAGGGGACGAGATTCAGATGACATTGTTCCGTCAAGTGAAGAAGACATTAACTATACCTGTAACATAAGTATAACATATTTCATATGTGATAGAAGTAAGATCATAAATATGTAGACAACCCACACGCACAAACAAAAGGAGAAGGAAAAAATCCACATGGTATTAAAAGAAAGATATTGGATATAGATAAAGATAGTTTCCAAGGTCCTTAAATTTCTATGTTGTTGCCTACACTATAATCACACATTACCAACAAATTCTCATGAGCCACGCTAATTGAACTAACTGAAAGCTGTTACCAAGTGGCCTCAATACTCAAGAGGGGGGGTGAATTGAGTAGTTAAAAATAAGTTCACAAATCTTTCGCAAATCGTTTGACAATCAATTTTCGTTGAAGCTATTGAATGATCAGAGATAATTGAATAGATGAGTTAAGCACTTTTACTAATGACCGTAATAGTCAAGGAGACAATATCCAAATAAAACAATGAAACAGTGCACAAAGATAAACAGAGGAGAGTTTAGAGAAACAAACACAGTCGTTTATCCTGGTTCAATCACTACTCCACTTGTGATCTACGTCCGGTCCCAAGCAACACCTTGAGATTTTCCACTATATCTTCAAGCTTCAATGGGTGCTTGAAAAACCACTACAACCTTGAGCACTCAACGGTATGGGATATCTCACCCAAAAGCTTGAGCCTCTATTTTCCAAGGGATACCTCACCCTTACAATACTTGAGGGATACCTCACCTCACTAATCGAAAAGTATAAGATTGAAATAGAAGAAGCTCTCTCTAGAGCAAGTGTTTACAAATTGAAGCTCTAATATGCTCTCAAAGATTTTTCACGTTTTTAGTCGAAAACGAGCAAGAAATGATTTTAAGACTTGATTCACGTTTTGAAGTATAATGATCGCTTTTTGGTTCAAGGTCAACCGTAAACAAAGACCCAACTTGGGTATTTATAAGTTTCTCAATTAATAGAGCCGTTGGAGGTAGTTGGGCATGCATTTAATGCATTTAATATAGCCGTTGGGCGTTGTCGGGATGCGTGTAATCGATTACATATCTCGGTAATCGATTACATAATTGTTCCAACGTTTTACGAACTTTACGGGCTCGTGTAATCGATTACATTCTTGAGGTAATCGATTACATGGCTTCGACTTTGCTTGTAATCGATCACAATGCTCATGTAATCGATTACATGACTTCGACTTCTTTGTGTAATCGATTACAATATCCTTGTAATCGATTACATGGCTCGTCGAACGTGTTCTTTGAGTTTCGGGTTTTGTGTAATCGATTACATACATTGTGTAATCGATTACATAACTTCGACTTTGTTTGTAATCGATTACAACATCAATGTAATCGATTACATTTCTTGTCGAACGTGTTCTTTGCCTTTCTGGGCTTTGTGTAATCGATTACATATCTTGTGTAATCGATTACATGGCCTCGACTTGCTTATAATCGATTACATTGTTCATGTAATCGATTACATGCTTGTTTGATGTGTAATCGATTACAAACATTGTGTAATCGATTACATTGGCCTTTGAACACATTTTTCAAGTCCAATAACTCTTGTAAGTCATTTCCAACACCTCAAGATACATGTTTAAACATAAATCCTTTTAAGAGTGTTAGATTTAAAGTTGAAACTCAAGTTTTATTTGAAAGCCATGTTTAACTTTGAAATTTCCCATTTATTTTGAAATCACATATTGAAAAACCATTTGAGAAATCTTGAGAGCATTTAACATTAATTTCCTAAGTCTAAATAACTAATTAAACCTTCTGTCTTCTTTCTTTGATCTTGATATTTCCTTTTGTGCTTGATCTTCTCTTTTGCTTTTGTTATCATCAAAAACCTTTCGACATGCCTTAGAGACATAAGCATTCACATTCTCCCCCTTTTTGATGATGACAAACTGATCATAGGAAAAAGAAAGAATTTTTGCAATTGTATATAATAGTTATTTAGGTACAATGCTGCATGATATTGGGTTAGATTTTGCATATGAAAAGCTTAATAACTTAAGAGAACTTAAGAGGTCAATAACTCCCCCGTACTCATGCAACCTTTAATTTCATTTCATTTTTCCTTATTTTCTCCCCCGTTGGCATTATCAAAAAGACATAAGCATTTAAGAAAAAAATGGACAGCATGACAGCTATATTTCATGATTCCCAATTTGTTTGCCATAACAGAAAAGCCACAAAGATCAGTCCAATCAATATTCCAACAGCCAACCATTCAAAGTGAGAACAAGTTTATGTATTAATATTTAGCATGTACAAATAAACATGTCACAACCAGTAGGCAATAATCAAAAGATAACTATAAAGGTATACCAATTTTATATAATCAAATTTAAAACAGAATAAGTACAAGATAGTCATCAATACAAGAAAATATATCAGGGCTATAGGCCATGATCACTATCAGTGTCCTCGCTGTCACAAAAGACATCACCCTCTGGATCCGCAGCAGAGTCTCCTAGATCAATGTCATCATTCTTTGGGCATAAGGTCGTCGTCGAGTCCGAAGCTCCTCATCATCAGCAGGAACTCCCGGATGGACCGGCGAAGGATATGGGATCCTGGGCGAGAGGATGTGGGGGTGCGGCGGCGGCGGGACTCACGGGAACGGGAGGTCCACGTAAGAGGGATCGAATGGAGGCAAGCTCTGGTCCGAGTAGTCCATCCTTAGCTCAAGATGGTCGATCTTTTGCTCTATATGATCCATGCGTGTGTTTACGTTGGCGCTCGGGTTGCGCATCTCTTGGAGCGAAGAAGATCAAGAGAGGCTGGAGCGCGGGAGGGAGAGGCGAGGTGCGAGCCTCCTCATCATTACTATCTGGATCGTGATGGATATGGCCAAATGTGCCATGAGTAATGTAATGCCACCTATCTTCCATCTTGTAGAGCTGAAGCTTCTTCAGAGTATGCAGCCCAATTGATTGGGGTCCCTTTGAGCTAGTGTCCTTGGACTCTTCAGTCAGCGAAATGCGACAGTACTCAAGGATTGTGGTGACTAACATGGGGAAGGGGAGAGCAGAGTTCTTCTTTTTCTTGATGTCCAGCATATGCTCTAGAATATAGTATCCCCAGTTTATTGGGTGCCCTGTGGTCATTGCCCATAATGCCACTACATCATCCTTGAGGACTTGGGAGTAATTCCCTCCTCTGGGAATCAATCCACGAACCAAGAGGTAGTGGAGGACCCTGTTTTCCATAGTGAGGCCAGTGGCCATTATTCTGCGTCTAGGATCACTGGGGAGGTGGTAGCCAGTCCTAATCAAGGAGAGAAGAAGCGACCTTGTGCTCAAACTCATGCCCCCAGACTTTGGCATTCCCACGGAACTGAGCTCCATCGGGAGTGAGCTTGGTGAGCCTATACCACTCTGCCATGGTTAACCTGATTTGTTGCTTTTTCACTTCAGAGAAGATGCAATTATCTTCAACCTTCAGGTTAGCATAAAACACTCGGACAAGGTTAGGGTAGATGGCTTTCTCTATACTTAGGAATCCCAGCAAGCCTAAGTTTTCTATTGTCCTAAAGCTCTCTAAGGGTTCACTCTCGCAGAAGGTGATGGGTAGATACCTGGGAGAGATGATTTTGCGAAGCTGGAAGTTCTTCCGGAACAACTCAGCTTTCTTCACGGTGGAGAAGTGCCTTGTGAGGTCCAGGCCAGAAATATTGCGTGAAGAGCCACCAGAGGAACCTCCAACAGCAGCCCCTGTTCTTGGGCGCTTCGAGCGATGAGAGGATTCAGCCATTGATGAGAAAGAGAAGCAAGGGTTGAGTGGTAAATGGTTGGGGATGAGTGAGGAGAGAGAGAGGGACGAAATTAGGTCAGAAAAGTGGAGAGGGTGTTCGTGAGAGAAGATGGGGAGATTTGGATGAGGGATTTGAGGGGATTTGATCGGTGGGTTATATGGAGAGGGGATTTAGAGATTGAGAGAGGCGAAATGATGGGTTTTGATGGAGATTTGAGTGAGAAATGAGAGGTTTTGAGATCCGAGGTGCGTGGGAGCGAAGGAGAGAACGAGGAAGATGAACGGGCCAAACAGAAAACCCTTCACTACGCGCGTCGAGAGCCTTTTAAAAAACCACGTGTGTCGATTACATTGAGTGTGTAATCGATTACATGCATTCTCCAATGGGTATGTAATCGATTACATTTTTGGTGTAATCGATTACATGCTTCTGGTAGGTATGTAATCGATTACATTTTTAGTGTAATCGATTACATGCTTTCTGGAACCTTGTGTCGATTACATAGATGATGTAATCGATTACCTGAGTTCTCGAGTTGGTTGTAATCGATTACAAAATGTGTGTAATCGATTACATGCGTGATGACAACTGTGTAATCGATTACAAAGGCATTGTAATCGATTACCAGTACTCTTGAACTCAGATTTTGCGTTCCAAACAGCATATAATCAATTTTAATCCATCCAAAATAGTTTTAAAGCAACTTAAATCAATTCAAATCATCATCCAAGCATATAGACTAATCACATTATGATTCAACTCATATAATTGATCAAAATTATCATTTTTACTAAGAATTTCACCCTTTTTGGTGAAATTTGAGGTTGTTGAATTTCTTGTCAAAGTTGGACATGAGGGAGCACCTGCAAAATAATTTAGGGGAAACCTCCGACGCTCAAGTTAGTATGGGATTCAAATATATATAATGAAAATTCAGAGATTGTGCAGCAGTGTGGCATAATTATGCAGAAAAACGCAAGCTTAGGCTTTTGTTTTAGGATTATGCAGCAAATATTTAATTTATGCATGAATGGTCCAATATACCCATTCGTTTCTAATGTAGAAAAATGCTTCTTTTGCAAGAGGTTTGGTGAAAATATCGCTAATTGCTTAGTTGTTTCAACAAATTCAAGTATGCAATCACCTCTTTGAACATGATCTCTAATGAAATGATGTCTTATTTCAATATGCTTAGTTCTAGAATACAAAATGGGATTTTTTGACAAGTTAATTGCACTAGTATTATCACATTTTATGGGAATGTGATCAAGCTCAAGACCATAGTCCAAGAGTTGCTGTTTCATCCAAAGGACTTGAGCACAGCAACTCCCAGCTGCAACATATTCAGCTTCAGCTGTGGACAATGCCACACTATTTTGTTTCTTGCTGTGCCAAGAAACTAGTGAGCTTCCTAGCAAGTGGCATGTCCCACTAGTGCTCTTTTCGATCCATTTTGCATCCAGCAAAATCAGAATCGGAATACCCAATAAGACTACATGAGGCACCCTTAGGGTACCATAAACCCATTTGTGAGTGTGCCTATTAGATATTTCATTATTCTTTAACAAAGACTTAGGTGTGATTCCTTAGGATTAGCTTGATATCTAGCACATATGCATACACTAAACATTATATCGAGGCCTACTTGCGGTGAGATAAAGGAGTGAGCCAATCATACCTCTATATTTTGTAATTTCTACCGATTTACCTCCTTCATCCTTGTCCAAATAGCAAGAGGTGCCCATAGGAGTAGCCATATGCTTGGCATTGTCCATTCCAAACTTTTTGAGCAGCTCCTTGCAATACTTGGATTGGCTTATAAATGTTCCTTCTCTTGTTTGCTTGATTTGTAGACCAAGGAAGAAGTTGAGCTCACCCATCATGGACATCTCAAACTCACTTTGCATAATATTTGAAAATTCTTTACAAAGAGAGTTGTTAGTAGCTCCAAATATAATGTCATTAACATAGATTTGAACTAGAAGAATGTCATGCATTTTGTGTTTTATGAAAAGAGTGGTGTCAACTTTACCTCTAGAAAAGCCTTTTTCTAAAAGAAATTTGCTCAACCTTTCATACCAAGCTCTAGGAGCTTGTTTCAAGCCATACAAAGCCTTTTTCAATTTAAAAACATGGTTGGGCATTTCAAAGTCCTCAAAACCAGGAGGTTGTTCTACATGCACCTCTTCTTGTATAAAACCATTTAAAAAGGCACTTTTGACATCCATTTGATAGAGTTTGAAATCCATGATGCAAGCATATGCAAGTAGCATTCTAATGGCCTCTAATCTAGCTACGGGAGCATAAGTTTCTTCATAATCTATGCCTTCTTCTTGATTATATCCCTTAGCTACAAGCCTAGCTTTATTTCTTATTATTAAACCCGTTTCATCAAGTTTGTTCCTAAAGACCCATTTGGTGCCAATTATAGGATGATCATTGGGCCTTGGAACTAATTCCCAAACTTGATTCCTCTCAAATTGGTTTAGTTCTTCTTGCATGGCCAAGATCCAATGCTCATCATTAATGGCCTCATTTATGTCTTTAGGTTCAACTTGAGAGACAAAGGCTAGATGATTACATGCATCTCTAAGTGAGTTTCGAGTGATTACCCCTTTTGATACATCACCTATCACCTTGTCAAGAGGATGATACCTTGAAGTCCTCCATTCCTTGGGTAGATCCGAGATTTTAGAATTTTCTTGCCATGAGTGATCAAGGAGTCTCTCTTCTTTCTTCTTGGACTCTATCTCTTGATTTTCCAAGTGCGTCTTTGCCAAGATTTCTACAACATCATCAACAAGTTCCTTTCTCGGCACATTTGGGTTAGTTTCATCAAATGCAACATGTATGGATTCTTCTATGGTCATAGTTCGTTTATTATAGACTCTAAAGGCCTTGCTATGGATAGAATAACCAATGAATATTCCCTCATCGATTTTGCATCAAACTTCCCAAGTTATCCTTTCCATTATTCAAAACAAAGCATTTACATCTAAAGACATGAAAATGTGACACATTAGGTTTCCTTCCTTTGTACAATTCATATGGGGTTTTCTTTAAAATTGGCCTTATTAGGGCTCTATTCATAACATAACAAGCGGTGTTAACCGCATCATTAAAAGTACTTAGGAAGATTGGCCTCATTGAGCATAGTTCTTGCCATTTCTTCTAAAGATCGATTTTTCCTTTCTACAACACCATTTTGTTGTAGTGTTCTAGGGGCAGAAAAATTATGCTCAATGCCATGTTCATCACAAAAGTTTCAAATTCATGATTTTCAAATTCACCACCATGATCACTTCTTATGGATGCAATACAAAAACCTTTTTCGTTTTGGATAACTTTGGCAAGTTTTCTAAATGATTGAAAAGCATCATTTTTGTGAGCCAAGAATAATGTCCATGTAAATCTAGAAAAATCATCCACAATCACTAATGCATAGTAATTCCCACCAAAGCTCATAGTTCTAGAGGGTCCAAAAAGATCCATGTGCAAAAGTTGTAAAGGTCTAGAAGTTGAAACTATGTTTTTAGCTTTGAAAGAGACCTTTACTTGTTTTCCCTTTGACATGCATCACAAAGTTTGTCTTTTTCAAATTTGAGCTTTGGAAGACCAATTACTAGTTCTTTAGAAACCAATTTGTTTAAGTGATCCATGTGAATGTGAGCAATTCTTCTATGCCATAACCATGAATCATTTTCTCTACTCATAAAGCATTTAGCATCATTTGAGGAAATGTCATCAAGACTAATCATATATATGTTATTGACCCTATGACCAACAAACTTAACTTGCTTGTCATCCTTTCCCTCAATTATACAACAAGAGGAATCAAATATAACTCTATTTCCTTTATCACACAATTGACTAATACTAAGTAAATTATGTTTAAGTCCTTCAACAAGTAAGACATTATCAATAGATGATGAAGGGATCTTACCAACTTTGCCAATTCCAAGAATCTTCCCTTTGTTGTTGTCACCATATGTGACATGACCATGTTTCTTGTGTGTAAGGGAGGAGAACTTGGAGCCATCACCGGTCATGTGCTTGGAGCAACCACTATCAAGATACTAACTTGAGCTCTTGGTCTTCAAGCACACCTACAACACACATTCAAGATTTAACTTTTGGTACCCAAATTGTTTTGGGTCCTTGTGTGTTAGAATTAGGTATGGTGCCTTTAGGGACCCAAACCCTTTTGATTCCAACCTTGGTGTTTATGTTCTTTCTAACATTGCAAGTGGATGCACTATGCCCTTTCCTACCACAATGAAAACATTTAACAAAGGGGCTACTTGAAGTTTTTGAGGAAACAAAGAAGTTCTTATAAGATTTTTGATGGTTGTTTGGATTAAATCCTAAACCGGCTTTTTGGAAAACACATTTTTGTCTCCCTAACAACATATTCAAGTTGTCTCTTCCAAAAGTGAATTTTGCAAGAGTGTTGTTCAAGTCTTCAATTTCTTTTTCAAAAGCTTTGCATGATAAACAAGGTAATGATATGGATGCATTTTCATGTGAGGAACAAATCATGCATGATGAATTAGCATCTATGAGTCCTAAAGTCTCATTTTCAATTTTAAGTTCATTTATCTCCTTGGTTAAAGTAGAAACTTTCTTTGTCAATAGGGAGATTGTTTTATTAGAAGACAAAATCATTTTTGTGAGCCTCAAAGATTCATCATGCAATTCTTGAAAGGCATCTTGCAATTCATCATAAGAAGGTGGAGGTTCTAGGTTAGAAGAGGTTACCTCGGTGTCGCTTTCTCCACTTTTTTCTCCTTGAGCCATGAGGCAAAGATGGGCTTCCTCATTTTCAGAATCATCGGAAGAGCTTAAGTCATTGTCCTCCCAAGCTATATATGCTCTTCTTCCTTTCTTTTCCTTGGAGGGTCTTTTCTCAAACTTCTCCGTCTTCTTGAGATATATAGGACACTCCATTTTCATGTGCCCCGGTTTTCCACATTCATAGCATTTTGGAGGAGTGGAGGATCCTTCTCCTTTGTGATATGCTTTCTTTTGAGGAAACGGTGGTCTTCTTTGAAATCCCTTTTTCTTCAAGAATCTTCCGAATTTTCTCACAAGGAGACTAAGATTCTCCTCACTTAGCTCAATATTTTCAGCATCCTCTTCACCATCTTCATCATCATCTTCAAGTATGGGAGAGGTGGCCTTGAGTGCAATTCCCTTCTTCTTTTTGTCATGTTCTTCATTTTGATTGAGCCTACTTAGTTCCAGCTCATGCTCTTGAAGTTTTCCGAATAGGGTGGCTAGAGACATGGTTGATAAATCTCTTGATTCCGCAATCGCCGTTACCTTGGGTTGCCAATTCCTCGCTTAGACATCTCAAGACTTTGTTAATAAGATCCTCATTAGGAAATGTCTTTCCCAATGAGATGAGATGATTAACAATATGAGTAAATCTCTTTTGCATATCTTGAATACTCTCACCTTGATTCATTCTAAACAATTCATATTCATGAGTAAGAGTGTTTATTCGAGATCTTTTTACCTCACTAGTACCTTCATGAGTTACTTGTAGGGTATCCCACATTTCTTTTGCGGTCTTACAATTTGACACCCTAAAGAATTCATCATACCCCAAAGATGTGGTGATGATGTTTTTGGCTCTCAAATTATATTGAACCTTCTTTTTATCATCATCGGTCCAATCACTTCTAGGTGTATTAATTGTCACACCATCCTTAGTTTGTGTAGGGACAAAAGCACTATTTTCAACTGCGTCCCACACATCTAAGTCAATAGCTTCAATAAAAATTTTCATCATTTCTTTCCAATAGGCATAGCCATCCCCATTGAAATAAGGAGGTCTATTTATAGAAGAACCTTCATTTGAAAAACCATTTGAAGCCATCACTTCTCTTGAAGTGCTAAGCTCTTTATACAAGAGTCTAGCTCGATACCACTTGTTACCAAGTGGCCTCAATACTCAAGAGGGGGGGTGAATTGAGTAGTTAAAAATAAGTTCACAAATCTTTCGTAAATCGTTTGACAATCAATTTTCGTTGAAGCTATTGAATGATCAGAGATAATTGAATAGATGAGTTAAGCACTTTTACTAATGACCGTAATAGTCAAGGAGACAATATCCAAATAAAACAATGAAACAATGCACAAAGATAAACAGAGGAGAGTTTAGAGAAACAAACACAGTCGTTTATCCTGGTTCAATCACTACTCCACTTGTGATCTACGTCCAGTCCCAAGCAACACCTTGAGATTTTCCACTATATCTTCAAGCTTCAATGGGTGCTTGAAAAACCACTACAACCTTGAGCACTCAACAGTATGGGATACCTCACCCAAAAGCTTGAGCCTCTATTTTCCAAGGGATACCTCACCCTTACAATACTTGAGGGATACCTCACCCTCACTAATCAGAAAGTATAAGATTGAAATAGAAGAAGCTCTCTCTAGAGCAAGTGTTTACAAATTGAAGCTCTAATATGCTCTCAAAGATTTTTCACGTTTTTAGTCGAGAAAACGAGCAAGAAATGATTTTAAGACTTGATTCACGTTTTGAAGTATAATGATCAGTTTTTGGTTCAAGGTCAACCGTAAACAAAGACCCAACTTGGGTATTTATAAGTTTCTCAATTAATAGAGCCGTTGGAGGTAGTTGGGCATGCATTTAATGCATTTAATATAGCCGTTGGACGTTGTCGGATGCGTGTAATCGATTACATATCTCGGTAATCGATTACATAATTGTTCCAACGTTTTACAACTTTTCGGGCTCTCGTGTAATCGATTACATTCTTGAGGTAATCGATTACATGGCTTCTGACTTTGCTTGTAATCGATCACAATGCTCATGTAATCGATTACATGACTTCTGACTTGCTGTGTAATCGATTACAATATCCTTGTAATCGATTACATGGCTCGTCGAACGTGTTCTTTGAGTTTCTGGGTTTTGTGTAATCGATTACATACATTGTGTAATCGATTACATGGCTTCTGACTTTGTTTGTAATCGATTACAACATCAATGTAATCGATTACATTTCTTGTCGAACGTGTTCTTTGCCTTTCTGGCTTTGTGTAATCGATTACATATATACGTGTAATCGATTACATGGCCTCGACTTGCTTGTGTCGATTACATTGTTCATGTAATCGATTACATGCTTGTTTTGATGTGTAATCGATTACAAACATTGTGTAATCGATTACATTGGCCTTTGAACACATTTTTCAAGTCCAATAACTCTTGTAAGTCATTTCCAACACCTCAAGATACATGTTTAAACATAAATCCTTTTAAGAGTGTTAGATTTAAAGTTGAAACTCAAGTTTTATTTGAAAGCCATGTTTAACTTTGAAATTTCCCATTTATTTTGAAATCACATATTGAAAAACCATTTGAGAAATCTTGAGAGCATTTAACATTAATTTCCTAAGTCTAAATAACTAATTAAACCTTCTGTCTTCTTTCTTTGATCTTGATATTTCCTTTTGTGCTTGATCTTCTCTTTTGCTTTTGTTATCATCAAAAACCTTTCGACATGCCTTAGAGACATAAGCATTCACATTCTCCCCCTTTTTGATGATGACAAACTGATCATAGGAAAAAGAAAGAATTTTTGCAATTGTATATAATAGTTATTTAGGTACAATGCTGCATGATATTGGGTTAGATTTTGCATATGAAAAGCTTAATAACTTAAGAGAACTTAAGAGGTCAATAACTCCCCCGTACTCATGCAACCTTTAATTTCATTTCATTTTTCCTTATTTTCTCCCCCGTTGGCATTATCAAAAAGACATAAGCATTTAAGAAAAAAAATGGACAGGATGACAGCTATATTTCATGATTCCCAATTTGTTTGCCATAACAGAAAAGCCACAAAGATCAGTCCAATCAATATTCCAACAGCCAACCATTCAAAGTGAGAGCAAGTTTATGTATTAATATTTAGCATGTACAAATAAACATGTCACAACCAGTAGGCAATAATCAAAAGATAAGTATAAAGGTATACCAATTTTATATAATCAAATTTAAAACAGAATAAGTACAAGATAGTCATCAATACAAGAAAATATATCAGGGCTATAGGCCATGATCACTATCAGTGTCCTCGCTGTCACAAAAGACATCACCCTCTGGATCCGCAGCAGAGTCTCCTAGATCAATGTCATCATTGCTGGGCATAAGGTCGTCGTCAGAGTCTAGAAGCTCCTCATCATCAGCAGGAACTCCAGATGGACCAGCGAAGGATATGGGATCCGGAAGGGCAGAGGATATGGGGGGTGCAGCAGCAGCAGCAGGACTCACAGGAACAGGAGGTCCACGTAAGAGGGATCGAATGGAGGCAAGCTCCTGGTCTGAGTAGTCCATCCTTAGCTCAAGATGGTCGATCTTTTGCTCTATATGATCCATGCGTGTGTTTACGTTGGCGCTCAGGTTGCGCATCTCTTGGAGCGAGAGATCAAGAGAGGTGGAGAGCGGGAGCAGAGCGGTGGTACGAGCCTCCTCATCATCACTATCTGGATCGTGATGGATATGGCCAAATGTGCCATGAGTAATGTAATGCCACCTATCTTCCATCTTGTAGAGCTGAAGCTTCTTCAGAGTATGCAGCCCAATTGATTGGGGTCCCTTTGAGCTAGTGTCCTTGGACTCTTCACCGGCCGAAATGCGACAGTACTCAAGGATTGTGGTGACTAACATGGCGAAGGGAGAGCAGAGTTCTTCTTTTTTCTTGATGTCCAAAGATATGTTCTAGAATATAGTATCCCAGTTTATTGGGTGCCCCGTGGTCATTGCCCATAATGCCACTACATCATCCTTGAGGACTTGGAAGTAATTCCTCCTCTGGGAATCAATCCACGAACCAAGAGGTAGTGGAAGACCCCGTTTTCCATAGTGAGGCCGGTGGCCATTATTCTCGCGTCTAGGATCACTTTGGGAGGTGGTAGCCGGTCCTAATCAAGGAGAGAAGAGCAGACCTTGTGCTCAAACTCATGCCCCCGGACTTTGGCATTCCCACGGGCGAGCTCCATCGGGAGTGAGCTTGAGCTTGAGTGAGCCTATACCACTCTGCCATGGTTAACTTTGATTTGTTGCTTTTTCACTTCGTAGAAGATGCAATTATCTTCAACCTTCAGTTAGCATAAAACACTCGGACAAGGTTAGGGTAGATGGCTTTCTCTATACTTAGGAATCCCAAAGAAGCCTAAGTTTTCTATTGTCCTAAAGCTCTCTAAGGGTTCACTCTCGCAGAAGGTGATGGGTAGATACCTGGGAGAGATGATTTTGCGAAGCTGGAAGTTCTTCCGGAACAACTCAGCTTTCTTCACGGTGGAGAAGTGCCTTGTGAGGTCCAGGCTAGAAATATTGCGTGAAGAGCCACCAGAGGAACCTCCAACAGCAGCCCCTGTTCTTGGGCGCTTCGAGCGATGAGAGAATTCAGCCATTGATGAGAAAGAGAAGCAAGGGTTGAGTGGTAAATGGTTGGGGATGAGTGAGGAGAGAGAGAGGGATGAAATTAGGTCAGAAAAGTGGAGAGGGTGTTCGTGAGAGAAGATGGGGAGATTTGGATGAGGGATTTGAGGGGATTTGATCGGTGGGTTATGTGGAGAGGGGATTTCCGAGATTGAGAGAGGCGAAATGATGGGTTTTGATGGAGATTTGAGTGAGAAATGAGAGGTTTTGAGATCCGAGGTGCGTGGGAGCGAAGGAGAGAACGAGGAAGATGAACAGGGGCCAAACAGAAATGACCACTACGCGCGTCGAGCCTTTTAAAAAACCCGTGTAATCGATTACATTGAGTGTGTAATCGATTACATGCATTCTCAGTGGGTATGTAATCGATTACATTTTTGGTGTAATCGATTACATGCTTCTGGCAGTAGTATGTAATCGATTACATTTTTAGTGTAATCGATTACATGCTTTCTGAAACCTTGTAATCGATTACATAGATGATGTAATCGATTACCTGAGTTCTGAGTTGGTTGTAATCGATTACAAAATGTGTGTAATCGATTACATGCGTGACAGAACCTGTGTAATCGATTACAAAGGCATTGTAATCGATTACCAGCACTCTTTAACTCAGATTTTGCGTTCCAAACAAATATATAATCAATTTTAATCCATCCAAAATAGTTTTAAAGCAACTTAAATCAATTCAAATCATCATCCAAGCATATAGACTAATCACATTATGATTCAACTCATATAATTGATCAAAATTATCATTTTTACCAAGAATTTCACCCTTTTTGGTGAAATTTGAGGTTGTTGAATTTCTTGTCAAAGTTGGACATGAGGGAGCACCTGCAAAATAATTTAGGGGAAACCTCCGACGCTCAAGTTAGTATGGGATTCAAATATATATAATAAAAATTCAGAGATTGTGCGTGATGTGGCATAATTATGCGAGAAAAAGCAAGCTTAGGCTTTTGTTTTAGGATTATGCAAAGAAATATTTAATTTATGCATGAATGGTCCAATATACCCAGTTCGTTTCTAATGTAGAAAAATGCTTCTTTTGCAAGGGGTTTGGTGAAAATATCGCTAATTGCTTAGTTGTTTCAACAAATTCAAGTATGCAATCACCTCTTTGAACATGATCTCTAATGAAATGATGTCTTATTTCAATATGCTTAGTTCTAGAATACAAAATGGGATTTTTTGACAAGTTAATTGCACTAGTATTATCACATTTTATGGGAATGTGATCAAGCTCAAGACCATAGTCCAAGAGTTCTTGTTTCATCCAAAGGACTTGAGCACAAAGAACTCCCAAATTTCTGGACATATTCAAATTTCACTGTGGACAATGCCACACTATTTTGTTTATTCTTGTGCCAAGAAACTAGTGAGCTTCCTAGCAAGTGGCATGTCCCACTAGTGCTCTTTTGATCCATTTTGCATCCAAAGAAAATCAAATCTAATACCCAATAAGACTACATGAGGCACCCTTAGGGTACCATAAACCCATTTGTGATGTGCCTATTAGATATTTCATTATTCTCTTAACAAAGACTTAGGTGTGATTCCTTAGGATTAGCTTGATATCTAGCACATATGCATACACTAAACATTATATCAGCCTACTTGCGGTGAGATAAAGGAGTGAGCCAATCATACCTCTATATTTTGTAATTTCTACCGATTTACCTCCTTCATCCTTGTCCAAATAGCAAGAGGTGCCCATAGGAGTAGCCATATGCTTGGCATTGTCCATTCCAAACTTTTTGAGCAGCTCCTTGCAATACTTGGATTGGCTTATAAATGTTCCTTTTCTTGTTTGCTTGATTTGTAGACCAAGGAAGAAGTTGAGCTCACCCATCATGGACATCTCAAACTCACTTTGCATAATATTTGAAAATTCTTTACAAAGAGAGTTGTTAGTAGCTCCAAATATAATGTCATCAACATAGATTTGAACTAGAAGAATGTCATGCATTTTGTGTTTTATGAAAAGAGTGGTGTCAACTTTACCTCTAGAAAAGCCTTTTTCTAAAAGAAATTTGCTCACATTAATTATATAGAAACAGACCTAGCTAATCTTTCTCACATAAATATGATATTACTATTTACTAGAATAACAAAAGACATAAATAAATTTTTTTTATAAAACAAGTCAGGAAAGTATTAAAATGTGGCAGCATATAATCAGTTTTGCTATTTACATACTAAAATTTTACACTACTTTTATACTAACTACTGCATAATACACATTAATTATCATATAATAATGTTCATCACCACATAATACTCCACTCACCAAATAGTGATAATCAATTATCATCCTTAATTACTACATAATATATATTAATTATCAACACTTGTATATACCAACTATACTCATTTATCTAAATAAACCGATGCTAATATCATTACCTATGAGCCCCCTCAACACAATACCCCAGCAATCGAACAAGATTTTTGTGTCGCACGACCAATTGCTACTACCTCTACTTTAAATTCTTTCTCAGCTTGGCCCCTGAAAAAATGTTAAACATGAAGTACTTATTTCTAAGAGTAGAAAGCACTAGTTAAAGTAAAAGAGAAGAAAACACCAGCCTACAATATAAAAAGCTAATCACTGCCAAGAAAATCATTAAAGAGAACAAAGAACAATTATATGTCCTAATCATTCCAATTATAGAAGATGCAATTAAAATTGTATTCTATACCCAACAAAAGTGTTAGTTCAAGCAAAAATTGTGTCATACTTCTTTGGAATTAAATAGAATAAGACCCAAATCTATTTGAAAAGCATCCAAAACTTAGACAATCCCGAAGGACATTGGCAGTGGCTGGATCCAATGTTAGTTTTGCTCGTTATTTTCCTTGCAGGCAATGCATGTATTATGAATTGGATTGGGAACATAACTTGCATACTTCTTGCTTTTGTTTCCAGAATGTGCAGGACTCTACGTAGATGCTATAATGGATCCAGCTTCCTGGACGTTGAAACAAAATTTTCTCATGATTATTGGTGGTTTTTTACCCTATTAAAGTTTTTAAAAATGTAGCACTACCATTATTTCATAAATGAACAACTAACTAAATGTATGCAGATTTCATTCACAAGCTATTATCATTTGATTGGAAAAAAAAGAAGAAAAAAATAATTACTTTTTGCAGACTTCATTTTCTGTCTACATGATTTTCAATCTGATGCTAGTATGATATTTTTTTTTTTGCAAATGCATGTTTATCTAGTCATGCCTAGCAAGAAATTTGATTGGAATGCTATGAACCCTCATATCTAACCCCGAAACCCTTCTTACCTAGTAGAAATCAACGTAGGAGAGGGACCGGTCACGAAGGGCGTGCAGCCACCCGTGGAGGAGGAGAGGAGAGGAGGGACTGAGCGTTCGGTGATGGTGAGTGACTGAGCCAGCGTGCGTGGTGCGTGGAGGAGAGGAGAAGAGGGATTGTCGTCTGTCGAGTGCCAACTGAGAGAGTGAGAGCCAGAGGATGAGTAAAGTGGAACTAGGTCTATGAGCTAATTAGGAATTAGGAATAGAATGTGGAACATGGTAAAGTGAATCTGCAGCATGAGTAAACAAAAATAATATAATTTAAATATAAATCTATAAAATATGTAATTGTAAGTATAATAACTTACCATAGCTTAGTGGTAAGTGGAGTGGAGTGTTTATATTAGGTATTGAGTTCGATTCCTGTTAAGTATAATTTCAAATTTTTGTTCAATATATTTATAAATAGTGTAAACAGACCGATCTAATAGGCCTAACAAGCTTTACTGAAAGGTCAGGCCTGATCTATTAAATGAAAGAGGCTATTAAAAAGGCATGAGCCTAGCTTATTTTTTAAATAGGCCAGGCCTAAAACAGGCTAGGCCACAGGCGCCTGACTGGCCGGCTGACCTATTTCCATCCATAGTTCTTAGATATTTTTTAATTTCTTTAGCATTCAGAGTACATTACTCTTCCTCTCATTTTGTCTTCTTCCTATTTTCTCTTCCTCTTTCTCAATCTCTGATTCACTCTCTACTTTCTCAGTCATTTTCTCTATCATTTGCATCAAATCATCGATCGTAACTTGATGGTCACAGTTAAACTCGAATGGTACTCTAAGCTGGAATCATGTAGAAGGTATAATATATCTAGCTCTTCAGGAAAGGGAAGTGACCTATGTTCAGTGATGAGAAAGCCATCAAGGTCACCTTGGTACAATCCGGATCATCAAATTTTGTGGACAAAGCCGTCGAGGTCCCCTTGGAACTTGCATATGGCTGAGATCTATTTGATCGGAGATCTATTCTTATCTATTTGAGATCAAGTTTGAGTCTTGATATTACGGTGGCATAGAGTAAAAGGTGTAGTGGGTTTAAGAGTATCTGAATAAAGGTAACCATTTCCATTTCTCAGTGGTTAGGTTCCTTGAATGGTGGGTGGTGGCTGCCCTGAATCACTGAGTCAAGATTGCTTGACTTTAAACATCTACCATAAATCATTGAGTCAAATGTCAGGTATGAATGTAGGGGGTTTACTTATTTTTAATATATTTTATATATATCTAAAGATTGCTTGAAATTCATATATTACTTTTGAGAAAATAGATTAAATGTTGCTTCTTTGCACTCCCAATGTTATCAATATAGCAATAAGTAGCTAATGTATCCATTATAGTATTCATTCAAAAATTTTATTTGCCAATAAAAGAGAGTGGAAGAAAGAGAGATAAAGAAATAGAGATAAGAATAGAAGGATACCCAAAAAGTGATTTTTTTACCAAACTGTCACTGGTGGTAAAATTATTTACCAAAATATTATTTTTTTAAACTATTTATGAAACTGTCATTTTTTTGAAACTATTTACCAAAATATCACTCTTTTGAAACTATATACCAAACTGTCACCCTTTTGTCTAACGTGACATTTTTTAATTTTTTTGTCAAGTAGGATGTGCCAAACAGGATGGCGCATCCATTAAGATTACGCCAAGTGCTTTACTGTAATCTTCATGGATACGCCATCCTGTTTGGAAAAGCGCTTGGCATAATCTTCATGAATGCGCTATCTTGTTGATGACGTATTTACATAGAATACGCCAAGGTTGTTAGCGTAACTAAGGCGTCATGTCATTTTGATTGGCGCAATCCACTTCAAACAGAAATATTTTCCAAGTTAGACACGATCGTGTCTCTTAAAAGAAATCAGACAGGACGGTTTTGCAAGTTAGACACAACCATGTCTAACTCCTTAATCGCTCACAGGGTCCTGTCTAAACCAAAATGATCTTCTTTTGCTTTGAAAACGTGATGTTTTCGCATGCTTTCACTCCAAATGTGATAAGTCTCATTCAATTTACAAAAATGAAGATAATGATAAGGATCTATGTAAAATTCACTAATAAACATAAGTAAATCACCATAATTTATCCGGTTTAAGATTATAAAATATAGGTTTATAAATTATAATATAAGTTTACTATAACACCAAACTCTTCCCCATTTGCTTGTCACAACAAGAGTTGAAAATGGGTTGAAAATATGACTAACACAACCGTAATATAGGTTCATTATAACACTAAACACCAAACTCATACCCATTGGCTTAATTCAGTTAGTTTCTTTTTTTTTTTTGTGTTTGTTCTTGCATGTTTAATTGAGAAAAAAAAAACATCATTTTTTTATATTTATTTGGTGAGTACTCTCCCAATCATGACCCTCCCAATTTTGAGGAGTGACAAATTTTTTATATTTTTGGTTAACGCATAAGGGCATAAACTTGTTTGACATAATTCAACCAAAGTTCAATTATTCAAATTCTATGAAAATTTTGACAGAGTTTTCCCAAAATATTGGACCTTCTTAAAAGCACATGAACATGTTTAATTCAACCATAGTTACCAAGATCATTAATAAAAATTAAGCAGTGAACATGTTTAATCCAACAAGGGTACCAAAATCATAATAGAAAATCATCAATAGTAATTTAACCAAAACCACTAAATATAACATTCTCAGATACACTAATGACATATAATTGCACGTCAATGAGATGGGCCCGCATCAGAATGTGGTGGCCCGTGAGAGTGATCGAAAGAGGGACTTGGCTGTAATGGATAGGTGGGTAACCTAGTGGCGGGTAAGGATATAGTAGGTAACCCTGTGGTGGGTAAGGATATGATGGGTAACCTGGTGGCGGGTAAGGATATGGTGGGTAAGGGTATGGTGGGTATGGTGGATGATATGTAGGTGATAGTTGAGTGGCTGGGTATGTAGCAATTATATTCGGAGCGGTAGCAATGGTAGGAGGCTAAGTCGTGTGCTGGCTTGTAGAACCGGAGTGTTCGGGATGTCGAAGTTGTGTCCAAGTGCTCACTAACCCTGTCCTCCTTCTACGTCGCTTCCCCTGTTGACTAGACTCCTCAAGTGGTCCTGAAATGCCATCTGCTGCTGGAGCTAGATGCAGATGTTCTATTGAAATGCGATCATGCTCCTGCAATGAATATAAGATCTAGGTAGTAGCTTCTCAAGTGGTAGCATCAGTAGTCGAACTGAATCAATGTTCTGCAATGTCCACCTAAGAATCAGATATAAAAATATGTCATTATAATCAATACAAAATACATATAGTCACTGGAGAATTGGTAAATAGCATACCGCATTCTTAATAGATGCACTGGTGGGAGAAATCTAGCGTTTAGTAATTTTTTTATACTAACGCATGTACTCAAAACGTGAAGCGAGAGGTGCTTGCAATGGGATTCCCTTAACAAGCTTCTCCCTTCAACTATCCCATGTGACTATGTAAACAGCATGTGTAGCTGGCCAATTCTCATTATGCCTACCTGCCAGTGTAATTAAGTATAAACTGTCAAGCTGAAGTGGTCTCTGTGGTATGGGCTAGTCAAGACCAAACTGGCGCATCATCCGGTCTAGTTGGTGCCACTCAACAATGTGAAAACATATAAGAGGGACCACTGCTAGTGTTATGTCCCTACTAGCCACACAAAAATGTGAAAGTGATGCCACCATCTCATTTGTATATGGTTGACATATAATCTTCAAAATGAGATGTACACAAAATTAAGAAGTCATATACATAAGTAATTAATTCAAATGAATGTAAAATAATATATACCTCATCATTCTTCAGCTGATCAAAGAACCGACGATAATATTTGATAATCACATATTTGATACATTAATAAGCCCTCATTTTTAGTTATTTACACTCTCTATGTACTTAATTGATTGAGTTTGGTTATGTTTTGTAAGTTTGGACACAAATTGGACTTAATTGATTTTTTCAGCATGATTTACGTCTTACACTATTTCTGTATTTTGGCCATATCTTAAGTTCTAGACGTCTAACAATTATGTATTTTACCTTGTTGGAAAGATAAGAGAGAGTTTTACAACTTTTATGAAGAGCTCTAGGTCAAAGTTAGACATCTAGTGAAACTAATTGGGATTGAAATTTAGAATACGGGTTTTGTGATTGGAACCTGAATAGTGTGCAGTAATCAAGGCATAACTCAGGCTGTAAGACCTCAATTGTGCTAAAATGTTGGTATTTGAAAGTTAAGACTCATATCTACAACTTTTATGAAGAACACAAGACTCAATTCGGACTACTTAGAGGTCATATTGGGCTTACAAGTCAGAACAGAGGAGCTGTAGCTGGGCGTATGCAGTAATCAGACCATATCTTGAGTTGTAAGAATGCTTTTGGGTTGAAACAATGGAATTTGAAAGCTAAGACAAAAGTCAACACTTTCATGAAGATCATTTTTCAATTCTCTGACGTATTCAATGACTTTAGAACTGAATGATTTTAGAAACAAAGAATCTTAATAATTTTTCACTCATCAAAAGTCATTTGGCATTTTTTACTCATTTTGCACTCATCTACTCACTCATGAATCAGTCTCTTTGTCATTTTGCATCTCAAATCCTCTATAAAAGTAAGTCTTGGCTGATCATTTGGAGAATCTTGGTGTTAGATATCAAGATCATACTATTGTGTTATTTGATTATCTTGATATAATTTTCTTTTGTTCTAAATTGAAGTTATGTTCTTCTTCTTCTTCTTCTCTCTTTCTTTCTTCTTGTCTATGAGTAACTAAATTTTATTTTACTTGAATGAAAGGGTGAAGCTATTGGTAATAAGTTAAGGTTAGATTAATTTCTTTCTTGTACTTAAATGATATATTTTCAAGTGGTTATTATACGTGTTATATTTTGTTTTCAATCAATTTAGAAACCCTTCTTGTAAAAGGGAGATATTGATTCATTATAGACAAGAGGCTGACATAGTGAATGCTTAAACCCATTTATAATTGGTGGTGTTAATAGATGATTAAAGGAATCATAATATAATTATGTATATAATTTTTTATGAACTTTGAATGTTTTTTTTTTCTATTGGAACATCCATTATGTGTGAATTCTAATTGAGTTATAAAAAGAATTAATCTTATCCTTAATTTAATTACCAAGAGTGGATCTCCTAACCCAAGTAAGTCTTTTTTATTTGTGACCAAATTTTATCACTTTTATTATTATGACAAAATATTTACTTTATGTCAAAGAATTTTTTCTTCATCAATTCCTTGTGGATCAACGTCAGACTCCCGATAATTTATTACTTGAAACAACCTGCACTTGGGTTTGTAACTTTTAATTTGCATCAAGTTTTTGGCGCCGTTGCCAGGAAACTTGATTTGAAGAACAAATTTATGGTATAAATATTTTGTATATATATATTTATATATTTTTTTCTTGTGGATCTTGTGTGTGCGTGTGTGTGTGTGTGTGTGTGTGTGTGTATACATATATATATATTTACTCTTTTAATTTTTTTCTTTGTACTTACTAACATACTAACTTAGTGGAGAAAACTCTCCCTTATCCCTTTGTAATCTTTAATCATTAATGAAATAATCTTTCTTCTTCTCTTCTCTCTCGCTGGAGCAAAAAATTGGTTTGCCGATTCTCTGATTTTCATGTTGTAAATTTACTTTTTACACTTTATTTTCTGTATTTTAGTTTTTGTATTTTATTTCTAACTTTCTAACTTACTAACCTACTAACCTTTTAATTTTCTTGTTACTAACCTACTAACTATCTAACTTTCTTATTAACTATCTAACTTTTTACTTTATCACTATCTAACTTTTTACTTTACCTGCTTCTAACATTTTAATTTACTTATTTTTTTACTTTTTAATTTATCACTTACTAACTTATTTGGTGGTTGATTTATACCACACCCTTGTTAATATATTTAATGACAGGTTTATACCGCCTATTTGTATATTTTCTTTTCTATTTTAAGTTAATTGTTTATGCTTAAATGGTATCGTGATTTAAATTTTGATCGTTTGGTTAAAATTAATCCTGGTACTTTACACATTGATTTTTCTGAATCACAATCGCACACATTAAACACAATGGCTAAAAATAAAAGTGTATATGATGAACATGAAAATCAACCGTTGTGAACCATGCGTGAGTATTTGCAACCATCTCGAAATTCTAGTCCATCATGTTTTATCTTTCCACTCAATGCTAACAATTTTAGATTTAAACTGAGTATGATTTCTTTAATTCCTAATTTCCATGGTTTAGAATCTGAAAGCCCATATTTACATCTAAAAGAATTTGAGGAAGTATGTACCGCTTTTAATGACCAAACTTGCACTGAAGAAATTGTTAAGCTTAAATTATTTCCTTTTTCTTTGAAAGATAAAACAAAAACTTGGCTTAACGCTTTAAAACCAAGATCAATTGGCACATGGCAAGAAATGCAAGGTGAGTTTTTAAAGAAATTTTTTTCAACACATAAAATTAATGCTTTGAAAAGACAAATCCAATTTTTTTTTCAAATTTCAAATGAAGCATATTTTCAAAGTTAGGAACGTTTTAAAGATTTGTTAAATTCTTGCCCACGTCATGGTTTTGAAAAATGGTACACTATAAATTTCTTTTATGAAGGGTTAACACTTGAAACTAAATAATTTGTGAAAATAATGTGCAATGGTGAGTTTTTTGATAAAAAATCTGAAGAAGCTTTAGACTATTTAGACCATTTGGCTAAAAATTCTCAATCTTGGCATGGTACTAATCATTCTGAAAATTTAATTAGATATAACCTTACAAATGCTAGTAAAGGAAAATATCATCTTAGTCAAGAAGAAGATCTAAATGCTAGGTTTGCTAGTTTGGCTAGAAAGGTTTCAGCCATGGAATCAGGGAAGGTAAAAGAAATCAAATTTGTGTAAAATGAAAAAATTTGTAGTATTTGTGATGAATTAGGACACTCAACAAATGAATGTTGATCTGTTGATTATTCCTATATTTTAATCACCTTGTAATTGATTTATTGAACTCCATTTGTGCTTAATTATCATCATTTAGCTTAGTTTCTGATATCAAACCCTAATTGGAACATTATTGTGAAACTTTGCTTAAATGTGTTCATTTGCACTCATAATTGAATTATGCTTTTCAGTCACTGGGCTTCTTAAGGTTCAATTAGGTTTAATTAAGTTGGTTTTAACACATTTTATGATATTGAGCCTAATTGGATCATTGAAGGAATTATTGCATGAATTAGCCCTAATTTATCTCTTTGACAATGTTCAGTAAACTAGCTATAATTTGAGTTTCAAATATTTGATTGATGTGATTTTGGTCTTATAGGAAAGCTAAGACAATTCTCTACTACTTTCATGAAGACCTCAAAGGCCCAATCACACGTTTGGATAACTCAAATTGGAGTTGAAGCAAGAACTAGGGTGCGGATCCTGACAGCTTGACCTTTGCGTACCATTCATGACATATCTCGAGCTACAAGTTGTCAAATGAGCTGCAATTTTGATGGTTGATAGTTAAGATCAAAATCTATAACTTTCATGTTGAATACTTTTCCATATTTGGAGGACTAAGAGGTCATATTGAGCTTGGAAGTCAGATTACAGGGCCAGAGTCAAAATATAGGGCCTGCGTCAGAATACAGGGCCTAAAAGTACACGGCCGTGTGAGAATACACGGCCTAGGCTGTGTACACCTCTGACTTTGCGTTTGAAATAGTGAATTTTGGACCCTCAACTCAGTGTCATACACGGCCTAGGCCGTGTATGCATACACGGCCGTGTATGACTTCCAGACATAAATTGTTACAAACTTCTGCGCGAAGTTTGTGTTGGGGGCCTATATATTGACACTCTTGGCACGTTTTGAAGAGTGTTTTGACCTAGGAGAGCAGCTGCAAACCCTTGGAGAAGGAGAGGGGAGTCTTGGATCAAAGATTGGAGTCTCGGGTTCGAGCAATTGGAGATCCATCATCCTCAATCTTCAAAAACTCGTTTGCTTTAGTTTTTCTTCTGCACTTTGTTTATCATGTTGTTCTTTCTCAGTTTTTCTTGTGATTTCCTTCTAACTATGTGTAACTAAACCTCCCTTGGTTAAGGGGGTGATGAAACCACTAGTATTGATGTTGTGAATCTTGCATATTTGATTATTTCAATACAGTTATGTTTTTATTCATATATTTCTGAATCTATTATTGGTATGAAGGTTTTTGTACTTGTTCCCACTTTAAAAGTGGTAAATCTGGGTTTATTATGCGCGGTTGCGGTAGTAGATCTAGTGAAATATATGATGTTCATGTGGGTATAATTATCTTTATGCTATTTGCCAGTTATAAAGTGGTAGATCAGGGTTTATTATGCGCGGTTGCGGTAATATATCCAGAGAAATATATGTTCTAAGTAATTTAATCCCGGTGTGTGATTAGATCTTAGTGTGCTTGGTTTTCTAAATCTTAATGCAATTGTTGGATAGTTGTAAGAGCAGTTGCTTTATGACTAATCAGTGATTAGGAGTTGATTTGAGCGGTTGCTGAATTGGCCAACACGTAAGAAAAACAGAGATTTTACTCTCACAATTACGTAAAAACATAATTGAGCATGTTGGAATAAAAGGATATGTGGATTTACATCATGATAGAAATCTAGTAGTGGATTCAATCTCTTACCAATTTTTTTATATTGTTGATTTCAGTTTATTTATTGTTATTATCTTTGAAACTGTTCATTGTTCATCAAAACTCCAAAAAACCTCCTTTTTTACTGTTTATTGTTAATCAGAGTTTAAATTAGGAATTACTTGACAGTGTTAATTGAATTGGTTCTCTGTGGATCGACCCTTACTAACTACAACTAGTTGTAAGGTTTTTATTTTCTGGTGGGCCTAACAACTGATTTTTAACTGAATTTTAATCACTATATCCTCACGCATCAGAATTTTGGCATCGTTGCAGGGGAACCAATTTTTCAATTACACTGTTAATTTATTTTCTATTTTTACTCTACTTTTATTTTTTTTAATTTTATTTTTAGTTTTGAATCTTTCTTTCTGAGTGTTTTGTAGGTGTTGATGTCCATTGAAGGGGTAGACGAAGGATTGTTAAATTTAAGGAACTATATTGATCAGCTCACTTCACATCCTCAATTTCCTTTCCATCCGGCTAACTTCCAACTCACACCTGCTGACATTGAAGCTGCCCGTTACATTGATCTATCAAGTTCAGAGACATTTGAGCCATCTGAAATATCTGAAGAAGTGACAATGGCAGAAAACACTTTAAGGGCATTGGGTGCTCCAGATCTAGATCAACAGTCTCTATGCATAGACATTCTTGAAAATGAAGAAGCATTTGAATTGAAATCCGGCTTAATCCATCTCTTGCCATCTTTCAATGGATTACCCGGAGAGGACCCCAACAAGCACTCGAAGGAAATCCATGTGGTGTGTTCTAGCATGAAGCCTGCAGGAATTCATGTAGAGCAAGTCAAGCTGAGAGCTTTTCCATTCTCATTGAAAGACTTAGCAAATGAGTGGCTTTACTACTTGTCACCCAGATCCATCCAATCATGGCAGGACATGGCCCGAACTTTCTTAGACAGATACTTCCCTGCCCCAAAAGCTGCAACAATCAGAAAAAAAAAATATGTGGTATTCAACAAAGGCATGGGGAATCACTCCATGACTACTGGGAGAGATTTAAGAAGCTATGTTTCAGCTGCCCTCATCATCAAATAAGTGAGCAGCTCTTAATTCAGTATTTCTATGAAGGCTTACAAGTGATGGATCGTAACATGATTGATGCTGCTAGTGGAGGAGCATTGGTTGATAAAACTCCTCAAGAAGCTAGAAACTTGATCTCAAGAATGGCTGCCAATACTCAACAATTCTACTCTAGAAATGACACTGGAGTAAGAGCAGTGAAAGAAGTAGAGACAACCAGTCTGTAACAATAAATGACTCAATTGACTGCTATGGTTCAGCGGTTAATGGATTCAGGCAAAGCACCTGTTCATGCTTGTGGGATCTGTTGTTCATCTGGACATCCCACTGATATGTGTCCCGCTCTCCAAGAGGACACAAATGAGGAGGTAAGAGCAGTAGGGGGATATGCTGGACTTTCAAAAAATTACAACCCCTACTCAAACACATATAATCCGGGTTGGAGGGATCATCCTAATTTTAGCTATGCAAAGCAATCTCAAAATCAACCTCCAGCTTATGGACCTCTAGGATTCCAACAAAGGCAAGCACCTTTCCCTCAGAGACAGTAGCAAGTTCAAGCTCCTAAGCAATCTGAACCTTCACTAGAGGAGTTAGTGAAACAAATAGCCACTGATAATTTGCAGTTCAAACAAGAAATAAGGACTGCAATCAATAACTTACAAAATCAGATAGGGCAGTTGTCCACAGAATTCAACAAGTTTCAAAGCCAAGCTTCAGGGAAACTACCTTCATAGCCAGAAGTGAATCCGAGGGAAAATGCTAGTGCTGTCACATTGAGAAGCGGGAAGACGATGGATGAGCCTACATCTCTTCCACCAACCACTCAAGAGAAAGATGAACCACCCAAAGAAGTAAATGATAAGGGGCAAAATTCCAAAGCCCCTAAGGTAAGTATTTCTGAACCCCTTCCTAAATATGTCACTAAAGCTCCTTTTCCTAGTAGGTTGATTAAAACCAAGAAAGAAGAAGCAGAAAAAGAAATACTTGAGACTTTTAGGAAGGTAGAGGTTAATATCCCTTTGTTAGATGCCATTAAGCAAGTACCTAGGTATGCAAAATTTCTGAAAGAATTATGCACTAATAAGAGGAAACTAAAAGGAAATGAAAAGGTACAAGTGGGAGAAAATGTTTCAGTTGTAATTAAAAGGAAACTCCCAACCAAATGTAAGGACCCTGGCACATTCACCATTCCATGCACTATAGGTAACACAAGGTTTGAAAGGGCAATGCTTGATTTAGGTGCATCTATAAATATCATGCCATATTCTATTTATGCATCTTTATACTTAGGTCCCTTGGAACCTACTGGTGTTATTATTCAATTGACTGATAGATCTAATGCATACCCTAAGGGTGTGGTTGAAGATGTTTTGGTGCAGGTGAATGAATTAGTATTTCCGACAGACTTCTATGTTTTAGACATGGAAGAGGATGAGTCTCCCAAATCTGCTCCAATCTTGTTAGGGAGACCATTTTTGAAGACTGCACAGACAAAAATTGATATGCACTCAGGAACTCTAACAATGGAATTTGATGGGCAATTAATTAGATTCAATATTTTTGAAGCTATGAGATATCCAAGTGATGTGCACTCTGCTTGCTTAATTGATTCTTTTGATCCTTTTGATTCTTTAATTTCTACAGCTTTTGATACTGACCATTTTGATGCTCTTGATACAATTCTAACTCATAGCTTAGATGTACAGGAGGAAAAGAAGATGAATGAAGAAGAGCCATGGAGTGAAGATATTGATGAAATTGTTGCTGCCTTACAAGAGCTCTCTTCCACTCCAGAAGAGCATTAGGTAACTTTTGTTGATTTACCTGTTACTACTGATATACCTCAACCTTCCGTTGTGCAGGCACCTGAATTGGAACTTAAAGCACTGCCTGATCATCTTAAATACATCTTCTTGGGGGAGAAGGACACCCTTCCAGTAATAATTGCAAAGTCACTCACCCAAGAACAAGAAGAGAAACTGGTAGCTGTTTTGTAGGAACATAAGACAGCCATTGGTTGGTCAATAGCTGATATCAAGGGTATTAATCCCTCTATTTGTATGCACAGGATATTAATGGAGGAGTATACTAAACCTGTGAGAGACCCTCAATGGAGGTTGAATCCTCCCATGATGGAGGTTGTGAAAAAGGAGACACTGAAGCTCCTAAGTGTGGGGGTGATCTACCCCATTTCTGACAGCAAGTGGGTAAGCCCAGTCCAGGTAGTACTAAAGAAATCTGGAATTACTGTGGTGAGAAATGCTGAAAATGAAATGCTGAAAATGAGCTTATTCCTACTAGATTGCAGACAGGGTGGCGTGTTTGTATTGATTACAGGAAGTTGAATGCCGCCACGAGAAAAGACCATTTTCCTTTACCTTTCATTGATCAAATGTTAGAGAGATTAGCTGATCATTCTCATTATTATTTACTGGATGATTTTTCAAGTTACAATTAGATTACCATAGCTCCAAAAGACTAAGACAAGACTATATTCACTTGTCCATTTGGTACCTTTGCATTTAGGTGAATGCCTTTTGGACTCTGCAATGCACCAGGAACTTTCCAGAGATGCATGATGAGTTTATTTTTTGATTATATTGAAAATATTATTGAGGTTTTTATGGATGACTTTAGTGTCTTTGGAAATGGTTTTGAAAATTGTCTGGAACATTTAACATTGGTGCTTAAAAGATGCATTGACACTAACCTAGTACTGAATTGGGAAAAATGTCATTTCATGGTTAAGGAAGGTATTGTGTTAGGTCATGTAATTTCTGCTAGGGGAATTGAAGTAGATAAAGCTAAGGTAGAGCTCATGCATTCTTTGCCCCCACCCACTAGTGTGCGGGAGATTCATTCTTTTATTGGTCATGCAGGTTTCTACCGGAGATTCATTAAAGACTTCTCTAAAGTCTCATTGCCACTTTGCAGACTTCTTCAAAAAGATGTCAACTTTAACTTTGATGAGAAATGTATGGAAGCTTTCAATAAACTCAAGAAGTTGTTAACTGTTGTGCCTATCATCAGGCCACCCAACTAGGAGTTACCGTTTGAACTAATGTGTGATGCCAGTGACTTTGCAGTAGGGGCTGTCTTAGGATAACGAGTTGATAGGGTTCCTTATGCCATTTACTATGCATCAAGGACTCTAAATGATGCTCAGCTTAATTACTCAACCACAGAAAAAGAACTTCTAGTTGTTGTATTTGCTTTGGAAAAATTTAGATCATATCTAATTGGTTCTAAAGTAATTGTATTTTCAGATCATGCAGCTTTGAAGTATTTACTAACAAAGAAAGAAGTAAAGCCTAGATTGCTCCGATGGATTTTATTGCTCCAGGAATTTGACTTGGAGATTAAAGACAAGAAAGGGAGCGAGAACTTGGTGGCCGATCACTTGAGTAGGTTGGTAACTGAAGAGGAAGAAATGCCTATCATGGAGACTTTTTCGGATGAATATTTGATGGTTGTCAAGGCCATAATCCCTTGGTATGCTGACATTGTTAATTACCTGGTTATTAAGGACTTTCCGGAGGGTTTGAACAAGGCCCAAAGAGATAAATTAAGGAGTGACTGTAAATACTATATCTGGGATGACCCGTACCTATGGAAGCATTGTGCTAATCAAGTCATTAGGAGGTGCATTCCTGATTCTAAGACACACTCCATCCTCTCCTTTTGTCACACCTATGCATGTGGAGGACACTTTGGTAGTAAAAGGATAGCCAACAAAGTGCTTGACAGTGGTTTCTATTGGCCCACAATTTTCAAAGATGCTTACAACTTCTGTAAGTCTTGTGACCGCTGTCAGAGAACAGGTAACATTGGTCCTCGTAATCAAATGCCTCAGACTCCGATCATTTTTGTGGAAGTCTTTGATGTGTGGGGTATTGATTTCATGGGACCATTCCCTCCCTCATTTGGTTTCACATACATTCTTTTATCTGTTGATTATGTTTCTAAATGGGTGGAAGCGAAAGCCACCCGATCTGATGATTCTAAAACTGTTGCAGATTTTGTTAAAACACATATTTTCTCCAGGTTCGGGACCCTAAGGGCTATCATTAGTGACCAAGGGACCCATTTTTGCAACAGAACCTTTGATGCTCTATTGAAGAGATATGGAGTAATGCACAGAATTTCCACTCCTTACCATCCACAGACAAATGGGCAAACTGAAGTGTCCAACCGGGAGATTAAATCAATCCTTGAAAAGACAGTGAATCCTTCAAGAAAGGATTGGAGCACTCGACTTGAAGATGCTTTATGGGCTTATAGGACTGCCTATAAGACTCCCATTGGCATGTCACCATTTCGGTTGGTGTATGGAAAGCCCTATCATTTGCCCGTTGAGCTGCAACATCGCTCTTACTGGGCCATTAAACAAGTAAATATGGAATTGGAAGGTGCTGGAAAGCAAAGGAAGTTCCAGTTACAGGAACTGGAAGAACTAAGAAATGAGGCCTTCGAGAATGCCCTGATTTATAAGACTAAAGCTAAGGCATTCCACGACCAATTGATTTCCAGAAAGAAATTTCACAGAGGACAAAAAGTTCTGCTATTCCAATCAAGACTCAAATTGTTTCTAGGTAAACTGCGTTCTAAGTGGATTGGGCCATTTGTGGTAACTAATGTCTTTCCTTTTGGTGCAGTTGAGATCAGGAGTGAAATTTCTGGTAAAGCATTTAAGGTCAATGGTCATCGTCTCAAACCTTATCATGAACCTCCTGACAGTGTAGAGATGGAAGTGATGACCCTCATCCTCCCACAATATGAGGATCATTGAAAGTATCATCATGTCAGGCTGAGGACAATAAACAAAGCGCTTATTGGGAGGCAACCCAACCAGATTTGCTCTCTTTATCCCTTTTTATTTTGTATTTTTATTAGTTTCTTAGATTATGTTTTTATCTGTTTGTTAGTTGTAAGTATTTGAATCTTTTAAAAAAAAAACCTTGTGTTTTGTTTGATTAATTGTGTGTTTGAATGGATTGTTTGTTTGATATTTGTGTGGATTAAGTACAGTGGAAACCAAGTGAAACTATAGGAATTAGTTCATTTGTAAATTGTTATTTTGTTCTTCTGATTGCTGAACCATGTTCTTTGGGAAGGATTTCATTCAATTGAGAAGTTAAATTTTAAGTTCATGATGAATGGACTGAGTAAAGAGTTATACTCTTGAGACGCATTCATATGAACTTGTGCCTTATGAACTTCGTAGATTTTTTACATTCCCTCAAGAATGATGAGTAAATGTACCTCCTTAGTTTCCATTGTATTTTCATTCTCTTGTATTGTGTACATTTGGGATTTGATTTGCACTATTGATTTGCTTGTTTCATTCATAGTTGATTTGTTTTTGCTTTCGGTTGTGATATAGCTATTTTTTATTATCTCCTTTTCTGGATGTGTGTAGCATTCTCTTTGTCATTATTTTTCCTTTTCTAGATGTGTGTAGCATTTCTTTTATTTTCCTTTTCTGAATGTGTGTAGCATTGAGGACAATGTTTAGTTTAAGTGTGGGGGTGTGGATTTGATGTTTTATTCTGAATAATTTGTGGATACTTTGATGTTCTATTGTGAATACTGTTGATATTCTGAATTGTTCTCCTGAGGTTTGAATGACTGATTAAACTATATTGACTCTCTTGGGGTGAGTGTATTTGATCTTGATGATGTTGTTCTTCTTGTGATACTTTCTATTGGGCTTTAAGTTTCTGATAAGCTTTCAAGTGTTGTGATTATTGAGCAATTGTCCAAAATTTTTGAAAAAAAAATAAAAAAAAAACCTTTGACTTTGATCGAATGAACTTTCTGGTTATCAATTTTGTCGGGTGAAATTCTAAAAATTAAAGGGTTTAATTGAAATTGATGAATCGAAACCTAGTGAGTTCTTGGGCTTTGTTGTAAATGGCTAACTTTAGGCCATTTTGGATCCTTGATTGTGTGATTCCACTCATGATTATTGTATTTTTCAGAACTTGTCTTGGTTCTCTTTTAAGCTGCCAATGACCACTGCATGCATTTGAAATGATAAAGGCATTTTTCTTTTAAATAATTACTAGCCAAATAGTCATCCTTGCATTTTATCCATTGATTAACCCCTTTGAGCCTAATTGACACAATTTCCTTCTATCTAAGCTCAATTTAAACCTAAAAGTGAAAGAACTATTTTACTACCCTACCTTAGGGAGTAGAAAAGCTTAAGGATTGCATTGGAAAGTGGCTTTTGAATAAGTGTGGGGGTGTGAATTAATGATGTATTTGCTTAGTTATATTTGTATATAAAAGTCTTATGCTGGCAAAATATCATTGTGAATTGAATGCAAGGTGTATATATATATATTTAAAAAAAGAAAAAAAAGAAAAAGAAAAAGAGAAGTCAGAAAAAGGATAAGGTACATAATAGAAATTTGAATTTGAAGATTATTGGGAAATTCTGTGTAATGATTGAATATCTTTCTATTTTGCTCTTCTAGTTCCTATGGTCTAGCTTTGTCTATCTTTGATGTATTCTACCTTAACCCTGACTCCATTACAACCTAAATAAAGTCCTTTTGATCTCTGTTTGCATGTGGTCTAAGTAGTGGAGAAGTAGAGGCTTGACAAGCCTATGGTAAAGCATATTCTCATGAGTTGGTTGAGTGAAAACACAAGCCTGAAACACTTGAGTGAGAGAGCATTTCAGTGAGGATTTATCATGTTGATTGAACCCTGAAATTTGATTGATTTTGCTTGTCAACTTGGATTGCTAAGAAAGGGAATTCTTGATTGTTTAAATTCTTTGAAAACTAAAAGCATAAAGGTCTTTGCTCATTATTCTGCATTTGTTTGGCTTGTTGTGAAACTGTGTTGAACTGTATATTTTTGCCCAGGAGTGCAAAAGGCTAAGTGTGGGGGTAATTGATCTGTTGATTATTCCTATATTTTAATCGCCTTGTAATTGATTCATTGAACTCCATTTGTGCTTAATTGTCATCATTTAGCTTAGTTTCTGATATCAAACCCTAATTGGAACATTACTGTGAAACTTTGCTTAAATGTGTTCATTTGCACTCATAATTGAATTATGCTTTTCAGTCACTAGGCTTCTTAAGGTTCAATTAGGTTTAATTAAGTTAGTTTTAACACATTTTATGATATTGAGCCTAATTGGATCATTGAAGGAATTATTGCATGAATTAGCCCTAATTTATCTCTTTGACAATGTTCAGTAAACTAGCTATAATTTGAGTTTCAAATATCTGATTGATGTGATTTTGGTCTTGTAGGAAAGCTAAGACAATTCTCTACTACTTTCATGAATACCTCAAAGGCCCAATCATACGTTTGGATAACTCAAATTGGAGTTGAAGCAAGAACTAGGGTGCTAATCCTGACAGCTTGACCTTTGCGTACTGTTCATAGCATATCTCGAGCTACAAGTTGTCAAATGAGCTAAAATGTTGATGGTTGATAGTTAAGATCCACATCTACAACTTTCATGTTGAACACTTTTCTAGATTTGGAGGTCTAAGGGGTCATATTAAGCTTGGAAGTCAGATTATAGGGCTAGAGTCAAAATACAGGGCCTGCGTCAGAATACAAGGCCTAAAAGTACACGGCCGTGTGAGAATACATGGCCTAGGCTGTGTACGCCTCTGACTTTGCATTTGAAACAATGAATTTTGGACCCTCAACTCAGTGTCATACACGAACACGGCCGTGTATGCATACACGGCCGTGTATGCATACATGGCCGTGTATGACTTCCAGACATCAATTATTGCAAACTTCTGCGCGAAGTTTGTGTTGGGGGCTTATATATTGACACTCTTGGCACGTTTTGAAGAGAGTTTTGACCTAGAAGAGCAGCTGCAAACCCTTGGAGAAGGAGAGGGAAGTCTTGGATCAAAGATTGGAGTCTCGGGTTCGAGCAATTGGAGATCCATCATCCTCAATCCTCAGAAACTCGTTTGCTTTAGTTTTTCTTCTGCACTTTGTTTATCATGTTGTTCTTTCTCAGTTTTTCTCGTGATTTCCTTTTAGCTATGTGTAACTAAACCTCCATTGGTTAAGGGGGTGATGAAACCACTAGTATTGATGTTATGAATCTTGTATATTTGATTATTTCAATACAGTTATGTTTTTATTCATATATTTCTGAATCTATTATTGGTATGAAGGTTTTTGTACTTGTTCCCACTTTAAAAGTGGTAGATCTGGGTTTATTATGCGCGATTGTGGTAGTAGATCTAGCAGAATATATGATGTTCATGTGGGTATAATTATCTTTATGCTATTTGTCAGTTATAAAGTGGTAGATCTGGGTTTATTATGCGCGGTTGCGGTAATAGATCTAGAGAAATATATGTTCTAAGTAATTTAATCCCGGTGTATGATTAGATCTTAGTGTGATTGGTTTTCTAAATCTTAATGCAATTATTGGATAGTTGTAAGAGCGGTTGCTTTATGACTAATCAGTGATTAGGAGTTGATTTGAGCAGTTGCTGAATTGGCCAACACGTAAGGAAAACAGAGATTTTACTCTCACAATTGCGTAAAAACATAATTGAGCATGTTGGAATAAAAGGATATGTGGATTTACATCATCATAGAAATCTAGTGGTGGATTCAATCTCTTAACTAATTTTCTTATATTGTTGATTTCAGTTTATTTATTGTTATTATCTTTGAAGCTGTTCATTGTTCATCAAAACTCCAAAAACCCCTTTTTTTACTGTTTATTGTTAATCAGAGTTTAAATTGGGAATTACTTGACAGTGTTAATTGAATTGGTTCTCTGTGGATCGACCTTTACTAACTACAACTAGTTGTAAGGTTTTTATTTTTTGGTAGGCCTGACAACTGATTTTTATCTGAATTTTAATCACTATATCCTCACGCATCAAATGTCCAAAAATTTCTGTTTTTAAAGAAGTTGTGCATGAGCAAGTAAATGCAATGAACAATTTTAAAAAGTCATTCACTTCTTCTTTTTTAGATTCATACAATTCGGGATGGAGAAATCACCCGAACTTCAGTTGGAGGACAAACAATCAGGCACAATTTATGCAACAACCACCTCTTCATGCACAACAGGACTCTCAAAATTCTCAAGGATATGCACCTTATATCCCACAATATAGGAAAAACCTTGAAGCAACATTGCATGCAGCCATTAATAACCAAAACACTCAACCCATGATTGACATAAAAGACACTCTTGCTAAACTTTCTTCTGCACTCGCCATTCACGAAAAAGGAAAGTTTCCCTCTTAACCTCAACCGAATCCCAAGGGTCAGTACAACTTAAGTGAAGGTAGTTCAGAAAACCAACAAATAGATCAAGTCAAGTCAGTGATAACTCTTAGGAGTGGAAGGTTGTTGAAAAATAAATACCTGAACTTTGTGAGAAAGATGATGAATCAAGTCCTAAAGATGAGGAAGAAGTTGATAAGCCACTTGGCCAAAAGGAGACTAAACCCTTGCCTTCACCCTCATATCCTCAAGCATTAAACAAATCAAGTAAAGTGAACCATAACAGTGACAGTTTTAAAATTTTTAAACAAGTGAATGTCAATATTCCTCTGTTAGATGCTATCAAACAGATTTCTTGTTATGCCAAATTTTTGAAGGACTTGTACACTGTTAAAAGGAAACATAATGTGAAAAAGAATGCCTTTTTAACTGAACAGGTAAGTTCCATTCTTCAAAACAATAATGCATTGAAATATAAAGACCCTGGTTGTCCTACAGTTTCATGCATTATTGGAGAACATAAAATTGAACGAACTTTACTTGATCTTGGTGCTAGTGTTAATTTGCTTCCATATTCGGTTTATCAGTAACTCAACTTGGGTGAGTTAAAACTAACTTCTGTAACTCTTTTACTTATCGATAGATCAATTAAAATTTCAAAAGGAATAGTGAAAGATGTGTTAGTACAAGTTGATAAATTCATATATCCTGTGGATTTTATTGTCTTGGAAACTGAACCTATGAAAAATAGTATCAAGTCAATTCCTGTTATTTTAGGTCGCTCATTTTTAGCAACATCTAATACTTTGATAAATTGCAGAAATGGAGTGGTGAAGTTAACATTTAGAAATATGATACTGGAGCTTAATGTTTTCAACATGTGCAAGCAACTACAAGAAGTTTATGATGAAAATGAAGAAATTGAAGGGATTGAGGCCATTATAGATGATCATCTTCAAACCAAGAGTTCTTCTGATCCATTAGAAATTTGTTTAATTAATTCATTTGATTCAACTACACAATTAGATGATGATATTTCTGAAATATGTTCTTTGCTTGACTGTACACAGGTAATGGAATACAAAGGATGGAAGTCAGGATTCGAAGAGCTAAAACCCATGAATGATGATACTCATGAAGAAGTACCCACACTGGAACTAAAGCCATTACCTGCTGGGTTGAAGTACACATTTTTGAGAGAAGAACAAAGCTTTCCAGTGGTAATTTCCTCATCCTTGACCAAAGAACAAGAAGGTATGTTGATAGAAGTACTTAAAAGGCATAAAAGTGTAATTTGATGGACATTAAAGGACATAAAAGGTATTAATCCATTAATTTGTACACATAGAATACATTTAGAGGATAATGCTAAAACATCTCAACAACCTCAAAGAAAATTAAATTCACTCATGAAAGAGGTAGTTAGAGCTGAAGTTCTTAAATTACTTGATGTTGAAATTATCTATCTTATCTCTGATAGCCAGTGGGTAAGCCTTACACAAGTTGTGCCTAAGAAATCTGGAATAACAGTGGTTGAAAATAAAAAAGGTGAATTAATACCTACCCGAGTCTCATCTAGTTGGCGTATATGTATTGATTTTAGGAAATTAAATGCAGCCACTAGGAAAGATCATTTTCCCTTACCATTCCCTTATCAAATTCTGGAAAGAGTAGCAAGACATCCCTACTATTATTTTCTTGATCGTTATTCAGGGTATAATCAAATACCAATTGCATTAGAGGGTCAAGAAAAGACCACTTTTATGTGCCCCTTTGGCACTTTTGCATATAGAAGAATGTCTTTTGGTCTTTGTAATGCTCCGACAACTTTCAAAGATGCATGTTAAGTATTTTCAGTGACATGTGGTGTGGTGTGGAATGTGATTAAATATAATATCAAAAACAGTTGCTAAGTTCCACCAAAAATATAAAAACCTTGCAACCAGTTGTAGTAAGCAAGGGTCGATCCACAGAGAACCAATTCAATTAACACTATTAATCCAATTCCTAAATTAAACTCTGGTGAACATTAAAACAGTAAAAAGTAAAAGGGGGTTTTGTTGATTAAAACTGAAAAGAGAAATTGAACTAAAATTAAAACAAGAACGCAAACTGAATTATCAAATTAAAGATATTGGTTAAGAGATAGAATCCACCACTAGATTTATATGATTATGCTAACTTACATACCCTTTATACCAACATGATCAATTATGTTCTTATGTGATTGTGAGATAAATCCCATGTCTTCCTTAAGTTTCACTCAATTCAAAGAACCGCTCAAATCAAACCCTAACCATTAGTTATTTGTAAAGCAACCGCTCTTACACCTACCTAATGATTGCATTAAGAATTAGAAAACCAAACACACTAAGATCTAATCACACACCGATTAAATTACTTAGAACATATATTTCACTAATCATACCACCGCAACACATGATAGCAATCCTAGTTTCACCACTCTCGAAGTTTGGCAAGAATATAAAAACCTTTATATTGATTTAAGAACAGAAACATATGAATAAAAACATAATTGTATTGATATAAAGAAGTATGCAAGATTCACATAATCAAAACTAGAGTTTCATCTTCCCTTAACCAATCAAAGAGTTTAGCCACACATGGCAAATTCAAAATCACAATAAAAGTTAAAGGAAAACATTGTTGAGTCGAACGAAGAAGAAAAGAAAAACTAAAAATCAAACTAGTTTCCAAGGCTTGAGAATGATTGATCTTTGATCGCTCGAATCCGAGTCTCCAATCTTCAATCGAATCCTCCTCTTTCTTGGTCTTCGTGTTTTCTTAGTCTCCTTGACGACTTTCTCTCGTCCAGAATACCTTAAAGGGCTCTAAGTCCCCCTATTTATAGGTTTTGGAACCTAATTTAACATTAAAGCACGAACTTAACCTCCTCGATGCGAAGACACGGGCCGTGTCCTTCTACACGCCCAACCCGTGTCTTATTCTCGTGGCGATTTCCAAACATTCCAAGTCGAGAGAGGAACACGGCCCACCCCGTGTCATTTGACACGGCCGTGTTTTCGGTCAAGGCTCGATATTGGCTCTTCCTCGTGAAGTCGGAGGAGTACACGGCCTTCCCGTGTCATTTGACACGGCCGTGTTGTTCAAATTCTTCAAATCTTCAAACTCGAATAGCACACGGCCTACCCCGTGTCAATTGACACGGCCGTGTTATTCAATATAATCAAGATCAGCCTTGATTCTTCGTGCATACCCTTCTCCCTTTGCTTCTAGGGGGTTGATACTTGATTCCTTTAAAGTCCTTCAACTCTCTTCTCAATAGTTCAAAACCAATGGACTCCATCACTCATGAATCTCCTGAAAATCACAACACGTTTATGAGTGTTTATAATCACATTTTAGCAAAGTTTCACAATAAACATCCAAAGATAATTCTAAATCAGAAACTTAGCTAAATGTTAACAATTAAACTCATATGGAATCCAATTAGATCAAACAAAGAACATTAAAAAGCTGAAATTATTATCAGATCAACATGATTGAGCATTATTTAGAGGTTTTCATGGATGATCTGACAGTTTTTAGAAATTCTTTTGAAAATTGTCTTGATAATTTGAAAAAAGTTCTTAAAAGATGTGAAGAAAAAGGATTTGTGTTAAATTAGGAAAAATGTCATTATATGGTTACCTCAGAAATAGTGTTAGGTTATGTGATATCTTCTAAGGGAATTGAAGTTGATAATGCCAAAGTTGAATTAATTGTTCATTTGCCTTCCCTAAAAATAGTCAGAGAAGTTCATTCCTTTTTAGGACATGCAGGATTTTTCAGAAGATTCGTTAAGGACTTTAGTGCCATATCTAGACCATTATGTAATCTTCTAACAAAAGATGCACCTTTTGATTAGACTCAAGATTGTAAAAAATCTTTTGAAAAATTAATCGGTCTTTTGACTTTTGCTCCTATCATGAAATCCCCTGATTGGTCTTTGCCTTTTGAGTTGATGTGTAATACTAGTGATTTTGTTGTTGGCACTATTTTAGGACAGAGAAAGGAAAGTAAGCCTCATATAATTTATTATGCAAGTCGAACTTTGAATAGTGCACAAATGAATTACACCACTACTGAAAAAGAACTACTTGCTATAATTTTTGCATTGGACAAAATTTGAGCTTATTTAATTAGTTCTTTCACTATTGTTTTCACTGATCATGCTGTTGTTAGATATTTAATGTCTAGGTAGGATGCCAAACCTAGGTTGATACGGTGGATCTTGTTGCTTCAAGAATTCAACATCACAATAAAAGAAAAAAAATAGCCAAAAATGTTATTGCAGATCATTTGTCCAGACTTACAGCATGCTCATCTTTTGATAGCACACCTATCAATGATTCTTTTCCTGATGAATTTTTATTTTCTATCAATTTCATGCCTTGATTTGCTAACATTGTCAATTTTCTTATAATAGGTAAGATGCAGCCTCAATGGACGCACCAAGACAAAAAGAAGTTTTTGATTGAGGCGAAAAATTCCTATTGGGATGACCCATATTTGTTCAAATATTATCCTGATCAAATCTTTCGGAGATGTGTACCCAACAATGAGGTAGGTAATGTCATTAAATTTTATCATTCAAAAGCATGTGGAGGTCATTTTTCTTTAAAGAAAATAGCTGCAAAAATCTTGCAGTGTGAATTTTATTGGCCCACATTATTTAAGGACAGCTATATTTTTTGTAAAAGTTATGAAAGTTGTTAGAAATTGGGTTCCATTTCTAAAAGAGACATGATGCCTTTAAACCCTATCATTGTCATTGAAATTTTTTATTATTAGGGAATTGATTTCATGAGTCCATTTTTATCATCATTTGGATTTGTGTATATTTTGGTTGCAGTGGATTATGTCTCAAAATAGATTGAGGCGATTCCATGTCACCACAATGATCACAAAATTCTTCTTAAATTTTTAAAAGAAAATGTTTTGAGTCTATTTAGAATCCCTTGAGCTATCATTAGTGATTAGGAAAAATATTTTTGTAATAAATCATTTGAATCTATAATGAAGAAATATGGCATCACACACAAAATTGCCACCCCTCATCATCCTTAGTCAAGTGAACAAGTAGAATTAGCAATTAGGAGATTAAACAAATTTTAAAAAAAATGGTTAACCCAAATCGTAAAGATTGGTCTTTAAGATTAAATGATGCACTTTGGGCTTACCTTACTGCTTTCAAAACTTCTTTAGGCATGCTACCCTATCGGTTAGTTTATGGAAAACCTTGTCACTTGTTAGTAGAATTGGAGCATAAAGCATTTTGGGCTATTAAAGCTTTCAACTCAAATCTTGATGATGCTTGCAAGTTACGCAAATTACAATTAAATGAACTTGAGGAATTGAGAAATGATGCATATGAAAACTCAAAAATTTATAAAGCTAGAACAAAAGCTTTTCATGACAAATCAATTTTGAGAAAATCTTTTGAAATTGGTCAAAAAGTTCTGCTTTATAATTCTCGTCTTCACGTATTCCCTAGAAAATTGAGATCTAGGTGGACTGGTCCTTTTATTGTCAAACATGTGTATCCTCATGGGGCCATAGACATTGAGAACCCTAGGAATGGTAATGTAATTAAGGTCAATGGATAAAGACTCAAACCATTTTTGGAACATCAAGTTGTTGAGGTAGAATCCATCTCCCTTTCTACTCCTTGTTATGAGTAGAATTTATTTTAATTTTGTTTCTTTTCTTTTGCAGTTCTTTGTGTTTTCAGTTAAGTGGCGAATAATGGTACTCGTGACTCTCAAGTCGGTTTATTTTTCAGTTTCCTATAATAACTAATTCCTTCTCCTTTTAAAATGGACGTCATTCTCTCAAATCTAAGAAAGCATTTTCCTTCTCTCCCTAAAAATGCTCTAACAAAAATCTACAAAGTTAGGTGTGAAAGACTGAGACTGTTAATGTACAAGGGCATCCCAGAAGATATACGCTAGATAATTAAAGCAAAGGTTCGTTTAGCTGGTGAATCTTCAGATTCATTTGTCCCATACATGTCAGGTCTCGGTAAAAGTTCTTATTCTAAAAAAAGAAGAGCGAAAAGAATGCAAGTTTGTCACAAGTGTGCACAATGGAATTGGAACACGCGATATCATTCTTTGGGAATGATTTCTGCAAATCGAGAAGATAAAATATATTTTATTAAGAATGGGCTGAGTAAGGAGTCATTAGATGATATCTTATTGACTCTTGAGACGCATTCTTGTGGAGTTGTGCATCGTGAACTTCTTAGTTTGTGGAATCTCTTCAAGGATGAGCAAAAGCATTACAGTCTTGGGAATCTAACTCAGAAATACCCTGTTTGCCAATTTATAAGAAAATTGGATGGGAAGCTTATCCTTAACTCATAGAAGGCGTTTAAGCCGTTACTGGACGTAAAACCAAAGGAAGATGTGAGCCACAATCATAACATATGTATATATTATCTTGTACATCTCCTAAAAAAATAAAAAAAAAAAAAAAGAAGAAAAAAAAACAAAAAATAAAAAAAGGGCGAAACTTTGGTTATACATGGTCTTTAATTAGATTAGGAGCCCCTGCCAGCGGCAGTCCCGTCATTGACTCGGGTGGACCTTCGTACACCAGTTCGTAAATAAGGTTCGTGTGTCATGCTCTGTAGAGAGCCGCGCAAGCATTCCCAGGTTTTAACCGTAGGCTCTGCTTGCTGATGGACAGATAGAAGCGTCCCGTGATTGCATTCTCACGTGACAATACCTTTGAGCTGGATCCTATGATTTAATGTCATGGGCTCTCCAGTGACCTCTCACTGGCTGTGGTCATTGGTGGTAACTGTCAGATTTACGTACTTTAATTAGTTGCGTCGTAACTTAATACAAAAATTCCACAAGCGGGAGGGAGAAGAATTCCAAGATTGGCTGAGCCGTCTTGGTATTACTGCACTCATAACACGCAGTATAAAGATATGCCATGAAACCTATACATAAAGGTATGTCATCATTTGTTATTATTATTTTATCTTTGTAGGATTTTATTGTATTTTGGTTTTGGACAGACGATCCTTTGGGTGGGGTCCTTCAGGGATTTCTAGACTTCTTTATCCTGATGGTTTTCTTGAAGTATATAAAAATAAAAAAATAAAAAAATAAAAAAAAGTTTCTTAAATTCAAACTTTTCTGACAACAGCTAACCTACCCATACAGGAACTATTATTACTTTTTCAATTCTCTTCCTTATTTGAACACTCTATTTTCTTCACTTTCGATCCTATAACTCATAATCATTCAAACGGAGTGTGAGTGTAGAAATGGAGGGAGCTTTTTCTTCGGTTCGTAGATTTAGCAGTATCTGTATATTTTGTGGGACAAGTTATGATAAGGGTTTAGAGCTTGTAAACGCAGCAAGCACTGTTGGTAGAACACTTGCTGCGAGAAATATTTCGTGTAGTATATGGGGAAGATAGCATTGGGTTAATGAGGACTGTATCACTTTCTACACATATAAGAGGTGGTCAAGTTTTCGGTGTCATTCCTGAACCTTTAACTCCAAAGAACATCACTGGAAAGACAATTGGGCTGGAAATTCAAGTATCATCTATGCATGGACGAATGAGAACAACACTTAAAAACTCTGATGCATTCTTGTATCACTTAAAACTTTCCCTGTTTAATTTTTATTTTATTTTTATTCTTCGGTTTAATTCAGGGTCTTTTGTTTGGGTTGGTTTTGGGCCTTTTGGGTTTTGTTATGTTTAGTTGAATTTTAGTTTATTTGTCTTCCTTATGACTTTTTCTTTTTAAGATTTGGGTATTCTTTTGTTTTGGGCTGATTACCTCTGATGTATGTTATTTGCAATGTTTGGTTTGTTTATAAAAATCTAGGCACACGCGTTTATGTTGGTCTGAGTTTTTTGAAGAGTATTTTCTTTATTTGGGCTAGTTGTTTGCTTGTGAGTTTGATCCCTTCTCATAAGCTTTTGGAATAATAAACATTTCGGCTTAGGTTCAATCATTCGGCTTAGTAGGTTAATTATGTTATTATATTTTTTTTAAATTTTTTAAATAATTTAATTTAATTCTTTCATAATCAAACAGATTTGGTAAGTTGTGACAACTTGCTAATATTATACATTTTCTAGAGGTCAACTAAGTTGTGATTTGTTGCCCAAAAAATTTAATTAAAATTAACCAACTTATAATTATTTCTTAAATAACTACATAACTTTAACTTCTCATTGCACTTGTAAATACATAAGCACGAAATTGTTTTCACCAAGCCAAATTGTAGATTTTTGAAATTTAATCTTTAATCTTAATTTTTCCCCTTTAAATTGTAAATTTTTTTATTCTTGTTTTATCACTATTTTCTATTTCGTTTGTAAATATTATGGTTTAATATTTGATTATTGATTATTTGTTTATTATCCTTGCCTTTTTTATTTTGTGGAGTAAATTAAATACGCTTCAATTATTATAATTAACTTTAGGATAATCATCTTAAGATAGATGTATATGGGTATAGTAAGATTCATCTCCCACCATTTCTTGTGCATAACCAACACTCAATCTAACTTTGTTTACACAGACTAATTTTTTTAAGAAGAAGTTAGAGGTGTTTTCTAATTTTTCCCAAATAAATAAAATTGATAACAACTCATTTAATTTTTTTCCATTTTAGTTGTCAATTAAGCGCAATCTTACAACCACATGCATGTCATCTGGCCAATCTCATGCATCATATGGCTATGTTTATTTAGTTTGAAATTAGTTACAATTGGTTATGTATAAACTAATTTCAGCTCTGTTAGTTACTTTGATTGTTAGCATAGATCTCTCTGTGTGTGCCATAAACCCTAAAACCTTATTTTCATCCCTATCATGTGAGTGAAGTGTCAATTTAGTCCCAAAAGTTTTTTTGTTTCAATTACGTCATAAACTAAATCCTTTCAGTGTCATCCTTTTATCGAACATTGTCCAAATTACTAATGGAAAGTGTTGATGAGAAGCCTATGTGACTAATTGAGATCACATATGGATCACAAATGTCTAAGTTGAGATTAAATTAAAACTTCTGTCAAACATTAGAGACAAAAATAAGGTTTTAACTATAAATTTATTTAAAATCTTATGCATATCTATCACGACTGTGATAACGATGGATAGAGCAACTAAATTTAAAAATTAAGGAGTTGCTACAAATTTTATTTAAGTTAGAAAATATTGAAAAATCTAAGAAAGAAATTGTCAACATGACGAGATCAAACTTATGTACAGGAAATGATAGAAACTTAATTTTATCAATCTTAAAAGGGTTACCTTAATTAATTGTGCTATTTATTAATACCCTTCAGATATTTATTTTACCCCTCTATAAAATTAATATGTACAAAAGGGTGAGAAAAGTCTAAAAGTTAATATTTACAAAATGAATAATGTTTTAAAAATAATTCAATTAATTTTTTTTCAAGAACAAAGAAACTAAATTTAAACACATGATGAAATTTACAAAAGAGGTGAAAAAGGAAAAAAAATTACCAAAAAAAACTCAATTGATTTTTTTTAAGAGATTAAGTTGACGCGCATCATCTAAAAATGAACTCCACCTTCTTTTTAATTTTACTTAAAATTAGTTGACACATTGAATCTTAATTTTGAATTATAATTTAAGGGCGAAATTTTGAATTCAAATCCATGGATTTAACAAGTTTTCACAGCTAATCCAAATTTTTTAAAAAAAATATTTTCAAAGAGAGTTTTTAAAAAATAAAATAAAATAAAATAAAATTCAATATCGTGTCGAGCTCCACCCTTAGAGATTAATTTTAGCTCAAAAATGATAATTACATCTTTCGGGATTAACAAACTGTCACAGTTGATTTAAACTTGTTAATTATTAAAGGAGAAGGATGAAATAGGGCCTAAGATATATCAAATTATATTAAGATGTATTAAGATAATTTTTAAATTATTTTATAAGTTTAAAATGATTTCCTTTGTATTAAGATGTATCTCCTCAAATTATATTGAAGATATAATTAAATATTAAGATATATTTTAAATAATTTTATTTTAATTTAAATATTTTAATTTGATACTTGTTAGTTTAAGATATATTTTAATAATTCAGTCACGATATTTAAACATTTTGAATAAAAAATAAATCAATATTTTTTAAAAAATAACCACATAATAGTAATAATATATAAAAATTATCTTATAAATTTAAAATTATTTTAAATAAAACTAATAAATATTAAATACTTCATTTATAATTATATTTCTTTCTCTCTCTCTTTTTTTTCCCTTAAACCATCAATAGCTATCCAAAACTTTATATGATCTGTGTTTTTGAAATGTATGTGCATTTAACATTGCTCTTTTTACTTTTTTATTTAATTTTACAACAACTTGGACAACATGAAATTGAATTACATTATCTAATTTAATTTCAGTTGCGATCTCGAAATTCATAAGTATGAAAATAATACTGTTAGAAATTATTATTGTTTAGACACATGACCGTATCCTGAGAGATTAATCTCTTACCTATCGAGTGAACAGATACTCTAAGGAAAAAAATGTTATTTCTCCTCACTTTCCATGAATAAAGCCAATTGAGATATGTGAAATTAATAAATTACCATATGTTTCTCCCACTACATCAAACGGAAGCTTGATACAACCTTCTAACTTTTTTTTTCAATGTTTCTGCATATAATATTTGTCAATCACTGTAATGATAACTTAAAAAGTATAAGATTTTATACATACATATATATATATATATATGTAGGATGTATATAAGATTAGAACATAAATATATGTGACTTTTTTAAGTAGTCACACGACTTTTAAGTAACTTTTAATCTTAACAATCCATGCGGTTGTATGGTCAAGATTTACTCATCTCACTCTCTCATAATAAAAACTCATCTCACTTAGATATGTCCTATATATATATATATATATGAATAATTCTAAATTCTCCTATACAATTTTTTTACTAATTCTCTTAATTATTAAATAAAAAAATATTAAATATTTTTAAAATTTTCAAGACATTAAATATATTTAATTTTTTATTAAATATTTTTTATTTAATATTAAAGAGAATTATTATGAAAAACTTTTAAAAAGATATAATAAAACTCTCTATCTATATATAGTTAGGTTGACCATGCACTAATACTGATAAATTTTTTATGTACATAAATGTAATGGGAAGTTTTTCTACACATACCGAGTAATACATTGTTTTATTAAAATTATAATATTTACTACTTAATAATTATATAAGCGATAGATTAAAAATTAAATATTTTAAAATAAGATCCAAATAATTATAAAATGATTTAAAATATTTCTCTAAAAATAATTTAAAATTTCTCTAAATGTAACACTTTATCTCTATATGAAATCAATCACAAAATGACATTGTAATAAAAATGGCCCACTAAAACCAGATCAACGGTTCAACGCCATCTCAATAATTGATTTTTTTTTTTGTAAAACCAAATCACAGGGACACATAAATTTATTTTATCTAATTATCTAACTATCAATCTCTTAAGAAATTGAAATTCTTTCTTCATTGTCCTCCAAATAAATTAGACATTCAGACTTCTTCATTCTCATTCAAAAACATATTTTTTAACCTCCGAAAAATCAAACGAAGAAATGAGCGTGTATTTCACGTGAGGAAATGAGTTCTCGTGACCATTATTTATTTGCAGGTCTGTGTCTCTTGGGGGCAGAAGATGCCGCCAACTTTCTGTACGGGTAGCGAAGTTCGATCCTAACAACAATGGAGAACACGTTTAAATATATGGTACAATCATTTTATGCTCTATATTTTTTAAGAGAAATTATTAAATAATAAATATTAACACATATAATATATATTAAGATATTATAAATTTTTAATTTATAAAAATAATATTAATTAATTATAAATATTTTTTAAATTTTATAATTATATATATACATAAATTAAGTTTATTAATTTACTTCAATATATATATATATATGTTGTATTCGGTGTCTTATAATTTTTTAAATTTAGTGTGTCCCTGTATTCACGTCCTGCCTGTAATATGTCCGTAATTGTGTCTGTGCTTCATAGCTTTTAAATTATTTTGATCATTTTTTTTCAATAAAAATTATCATTTCTAAATATCTTATATTTTATATTTTTTAATTATAACTTTCAAATATAAATTTTTTTATATTTTTAATTAGATTAAATAGAAAATTTTATGGGTAAATTTATTTTGCCATATGGACCTCAGCTTGGCTTTCCTGCCCTATTCACGTGGTTCGATTAAATGTCACTTTGTCCCACGTGGTTTTATGTCATTTTCTCCTAGTCAAGCACCTGAAACACAGTTTGGTAGTTGGTAACAAAGGTGACTCTTTCATGCTGTAATTACTGTTTGCCTTAGAAAATCCTATAAATATTGAACCACAGTAGGTTCTTCCACTCAAATCCCCCAAGTTGAAAAGATTAGTTTATAAGAGCCATTTAGTGTACCCAATATAGTTGGAAACAAAGGTGACCCATCATTTACCCCCCCCCCCAAAAAAAAAACAAAAAAAATTCACCCTTCATAAGCCGAAAAGAAAACTGTTAGTTCAGCAACTTCATCATTAGTTGCTCCAACCCCTGATGCCTCCTCCGACTTCCCTCGACGTTCGGCAAATTATCATCCCAACGTTTGGGGAGATCATTTTATTCAATATGTTTCAAAACCTATGGTAACGTAACTTTATTCTTATTAAGCTTTACATATGCCAAATGAACAAATAAAAATGTTTTTTTAACATCAAACATATACCCATATAGGATATTGTATCTCGATGTATGTGTGGTTGAGTGCTTTTGAATATTATATGTCATACAAATATGAATGTACTATATATAGATATGAGTAAAATGTCGTCTGGTTATCATATTCTAATAGAATTCATGTATGAATATATTTTCTATTACACACCGACTATGAGTGATATGTATGAATATGACACTTAGTTGTGTTAGGTGATAAATCTTAATTTTAGATTCGACAGAGAAAATGTCTCAAGTAAACAAATTGGTTAAGTTACCTTTCGACGGAGAATGACTTGATAGAGAATGATGGAAGATGTCAGCCATAATGTGACTTGGTGTTGAAAATGACCAAGTTACAATTTGACAAAATCAATGCTAACAGGAGAACATTATTTGACAAGAATGACTAGAAGATCAGTTCTGTCGAATGATGCATAAAGCTGTTGAAGATGCTAGAAGATTGGTTCTGTTGAATGAATACATAAACCTGTCGAATATGTTAGAAAATCAGCTCTGTCGAATGGTGTATAAAGTTGTCGAAGATACAAGAAGATTAGCAAAAATTATAATTCGACGAATGGATATTGATATTGGAAAATCTTCCTAGTGTTGAACCGACGGAAGTACTAAATGATCAGAAGTTGATTTTGTCAAAAGTTGGGCAAAGTACTAGTGTCGAATATATGGCATATAACTGCCATATACGTGCCTAATTTTTAGGAGTCAGTTATTTTAGTAGTTTATCTATAAATATTAGAATTCACGATGTACAAATGGTTGGATATTTGATTGAAATCCTAAACATCTCACTCAAGCAGATACACGGATACAGATCAAGTATACATTCCCTTTACATTTCAAGTCATTTATATTAATGCAATGTTCATTTAAATTCATTTACTTTTCAGTCTTGTTCTTTAAATTTCCTTTGCATTTCCTCACACTTTTACTTGCTTTTCTTTACTGTTTTCCATTTAAAATTGTGCACTTTAAATTCACGTCATTTTACATTAACGTCTTTTACTTTCACTGCTACATTTAAACTTTATGCACTTTACATTTCTCGCACTTTAATTTTGCACCATTTACACGCTTTCAGTTAATTTTCTGCATTTTCTACTTATTTAATTCAAATCTTTTTAATTCCTTTTGTTTACTGTCAAAAACTATTTTTAAAACGAGATTACCACATAACTCGAAACCCACAGTCATCTGATTTTCATTATTTATTTTTCGGATTTGGTCTTAACCAAAATTCCACTTAAACAAATTGGCACGCCCGGTGGGACGAGTTCAGAGTAACTTGTAGTGTCAACAGGAAATGGTTTTATGCGTTTAAGAAGTGGAAGATTTATCTACCCTTCTCAAAATACGCAAACCATGAGTACTGTAAGTAGCCAGGCGTCGGATATACCTTCGACAGCCGTTACTGCACCACCCTCGACCGTCGCTAGTACTGGTCTGGTGGAAGATGTTATAGCAACTGGTGCTCTCCGGAGTAATCCAGTAGTTGAACAGGTGTTGCCTGGAATGACTCAGCCATCGCCGAGTCAGCCAAGTAACCAAAGCATAATAAATTCAAATTCGAGGTTTGTGCCCCAATATGGGTTGCCACCGAATTATTTGCCTCCTGTGATAGCACAAATGGGACTTGGCTCCACTTTGGCCAATACTATCGGCCAATTAGTAGCTTTACAAGGCCAACCACAGATAAGTTCGGCCTTGGCAAGTTTTGGTAGTCAAGGAGTAGGAGTTGCAAGTACAAGCAATCCAACTCTCTTTCGACAAGAAAGATTGAATTTGGGACCAGTTTTCCCAAATATGTCGAGAGATAATCCCCAAAGTGTAACAGGGCCAACTGTAAATTCTTTGGCCAACTTTCGACAACAAATGGACGAAAGCAACCATGACATGGTGCATATGTTCACTCAGCAAATGGGTGCCGTGATTACACCAATCATGGAAAATACAAATAATGTTTGCAGCGCATTGGCCCAACAAATGGCAAGGCTAAACTAAGCCTTGGGAGTAGGCAATTTGGCCAATGACAATGCTCAAACCGCCCAGCCTGGGGTAAATGGAGAAATGGTTGCACCTCAAGCAAATGTGGGGCAAAATCAACAAAGCTTAAATCAACCTGGGCAGAATGATCAGCCACGCTTGGAATATGGAAATGTCCATATGCTCCATCGAGGAAATGAAGATCAAATGGCTAGAAATGATGTAGCCATGAGATTGCTTCGACAAAATCTTGGGGGGCACCAAGTGGTTGAACAAAATGTAAACCAAGTAGTGGAGCAAGTTTTGAACAGATTTGGCTTCAACGTTGGCTATGCCAACCAGTCATATTTTGTATCAGCGTTTCCTGAGTAGGTCCAACAAGCAGAAATGCCTAGAGGAATTAAGATTCCTAAACTCTCCAAGTTTGCAGGAGAAAGTGGGGAATCGACCGTCGAACATGTTGCACGGTTTACAATAGAGATGGGGGAGTTGGCCACTGTCGAAGGCCTTAAAATAAGATTCTTCTCAAGTTCCCTTACAAAGAATACTTTTTCCTGATTCTCGACATTGAGACCAAATTCAGCCCACTCCTAGGCTCAACTGGAAAGAAGCTTTCATGATCAATTCTTTAGAGGAGATTTGAAAGTAGGACTTACAGATCTCTTTAATATCAAAAGGATGTATAATGAAACTGTCAATAACTATCTTGCTAGATTTCGACAAATAAGGAGTAGATGTTTTACCCCTATACCTGAGGTCGAAATAGTAAAGATAGCTACAGGTGGTTTAGATTATTATATAAGAAAGAAATTAGTGAATCAACATTTGGTTGATCTTGCCCAACTAGGTGAAAAAGTTAGGCAAATAGAACAACTAAAAGTTGAGAAGATTCAAAAATAGAAAAGATTTCTTAGAAGAGAAAAGGTGGCATTTGTTGGATTAAGTGAATCCGACAATGAGTTTGAAAGCAGCGATGATGAGTTTGAAGTCAACATTGCTGAACTTCAGAACGGTCCTCCTTATGTTTATTAGGCTTTACAACCTAGTAGAAACAAGGAGAAAATGAGTTATGTCAATAGGAAAACATATACATTCAACGTAACCAAAATCGACAAGATTTTTTGATTTATTATTAAAAGACAAACAAATTAAACTGTCGGAAGGACATAGGTTACTAAAGTTTGATGAAATAAAAGACCAAAAATATTGTAAATTTCATAATAATTTCGGTCATGTTACTAATGAATGTGTTCGTTTCAGAGACATAATTCAAAAAGTAATTATGGATGGACGTTTGAAGTTTGTCGACAAGTTTAAAGTGGATATGAAAGTTGACACAGATCCGTTTCAGGCTGAAGTATCTTTTGTTGATCCGCAAGTTCCTTTAAATATTGGGATGCTCAACATAAGGAAGTTGCAAGAGTTCGACGTGGATACAAAGGATGCAACCGACATATATCCAAAGTTAGGTGAGTCTCTCGAGGCATTTCTTGAGAGAAAGAAAGAAGAGGGCAAGGTCAGGTTGTGCCTAAGATGTAACGCTGTATACGATAAGCTTGCTGCGAAGAAAGCTGTTGAAGAACAACCAAGTGTTCAGCAGGGTAAGAAGAAGGTTTTTGACAGGAAAACCTGGCAACCACAGAAGCCTTTTCATGCTCCAAGGCCAAGGCCACTCTACATGCCTAGGCCTAACATGAATGGTTGGTTGGTTGAACCACATGGGTTTGTGGGAAACAGAGATCATGTCGGACCAGTTAAGACCAGGGTGCCACCTGCTAATGTTGTCGTAGATAGGTGGATAAATAACTCTGTAATGGCTAGACATACGTATTTTCGATGGAATGTTTCTGCCAAGAGGAGTAACTTTCAAAGGGATCAACCTTTTTGAAATGAAGACTACAGAAATGGTAGGATCAATCCAGGAAAAACTTCGATTGGCTAAGATGTAGCAGGGCCATCAAAGGTTCTTCCAATGTCGAAGAGTAAGAAAAGAAGATTACAGAGATTAAGACAAGCACAAAAAAGAAGAGATATGGCTGAAGGGTTAGTAATCAAGGAGCAGCCCGTAGAAATAGGTTGTTTGGTGGTCAAAAAAAGGCCAGTGCTTAATCAGGATCAAGAGGGTAGAAAGATAAAAAATATTGTTACTAAGGGGTCGTTTCCAGGGGAGCCGACAACAAATGAAGTTAGACGGCTTGATACGGATGATAAATCCCGACAAGAGAGGTTGGTGGAAATAAGAAAAGGTAAGCAGGTTCAAAGGCCAATTCCAAATAAAACAAAGAGGAAATGGCCAATTGGACTGATAGCAGCAGAAAGAGAAGCAGGAAAGAAAGTTTGTCAGTTGAGAAAAATAAGGAGTTGGTTAGCTCAAAAGTTGTAAAACTGACAATGGGAAAAGAGCAGACTAAGGACACTAAAATTGTAAATAATAAGAATATTGAAGACTGGTTGGAAGAAGAAATCAGGAGAATTTTAGAGAATCCTGATCAAGATGTTGAGCGGAGGAAGAAAGTGCTCGACGTAAATAAAGAAAAAGATAGATTGGCAAAGCTTGATTGCCAAGATATGGACTTAATGACTGATGAAGTTATTGAGGCCTTAAATGATCCAGATGATCTATTAGGCCTTGGTGACAATGAGTTTGATATGGACATCAATTGGGAGGGGGACTTTGATGAAATCTTGACGGCTATGGATAGTAGTTTACCGTTAAAAGATTATTTCAGGATTGGAAGGCACGTAAGTGATGAAGAGTTGTCCGATGAGGAGGAATTCTTAAAGTTAATGAGTGTGAACTTAGTTTCGGTATTACTTGCAGACTTTGAAGGGTATCACAACATTGAGTACATTGAGGAGAATGAAGGGGATTTAGATGACCTGGATGATCATTGGCTTCTTTTCCAGGATAATATGGTAACAGTCTTCGACAATATGGCTCAGCTCGAGAAACTGACAGAAGACCAGAAGGCTCATTTACGACCGTTGCACATCAAGGCTCTATTAGAAGGAAAGCCCACCAATAGAGTTTTAATCGACGCGGGGGGGGGGGGGCAGCTATAAATTTAATCCCGAGGGCAATGATCAAAAAACTTGGGAAAGATGAGTCTGATTTGATGTCGACGAACATGGTAGTCACTGATTTCAGTGGTAAAACCTCCCCGTCGGACGGAGTGGTGATGTTAAAAGTACAAGTCGAATCTGTTGCAAGGCCGACGCTATTTGTGGTAATTCCGATGAAGTCAAGTTATAACCTTCTTCTAGGAAGGGATTGGATTTATGCCGTCGAAGCAATACTGTCAACGGTTCATCAGAAGCTCATTCTTTGGAATGATGATGACCAAATTGAAGTAATAGAACCAGATGACAGTCCTTGCTATCTCCAGCAGCTTCATGTCGACTTCCGAATATATGCCCCAAGTGTTAAACCGATAACAGCAAGTGGTGATGTCATTAATGAAGATTCACTCGAAGTTTGCTTGAGGGATCAGTTTGGTATACGACTGGTGAAGAAAGCCGAAGAAGATTGACCAGGCACTAGTTATGAATGTTAAGGATCACTCAGAAAAATTGTCGGCTTATTTAGCTGACAAAGTAGTCAATACTGCTGAAAGTATGCTGTCGGATTGTATAATTGATGATGGTCCTTTAGGCTTTGAGAAAGGGCTTGATGAGAAGCAAAATGTGGAAGTGGAAGATCCTTTGGAAGAAATAAACTTGGGCACTGAAACAGACAGGAGGCCTATCTTTGTGAGTTCATTTCTGCCAAAGGATTTCAAAGAAAAGCTTGTCGAATTGATTAGGGAATATAAGGATTATTTTGCCTGGGATTATGATGAAATGCTTGGATTGAGTAGAGATCTTGTCGAGCACAGATTGCCTTTGAAAGAAGGATGCAGACCTATCAAGCAAGCTAACAGGAGATTTGCACTTGAGGTAGTCTTAAAGATAAAAGAAGAAGTCAAAAGATTGCTCAAAGCCAAATTCATCAGGACAACCAGGTATGTCGAATGGATTTCTAATATTGTTCCTGTAGTTAAGAAAAATGGCAAGTTAAGAATATGTGTAGATTTCAGAAATTTGAACAGTACCACACCTAAAGATGAGTATCCAATGCCAATTGCGGACATGTTAGTTGATGCCGCATCTGGACATGAATTATTGAGTTTTATGGATGGCCATGCAAGTTATAATCAAATTTTTATAATCGAGGAGGATGTGTCAAAAACTGCCTTCAGATGTCCAGGAGCTATTGGGACATTTGAATGGGTAGTCATGTCTTTCAGTTTGAAGAATGCAGGGCCCACCTATCAGAGAGCAATGAATACTATTTTCCATGATGTCATCGAGAAATTTATGGAAGTATACATCGATGATGTCATTGTCAAGTCAGAAACGAAGGAAAGCCATTTGACGAACTTGAGGCAAGCTTTCGACAGGATGAGGAAGCACAGCCTTAAGATGAATCCAGAAAAATGTGATTTTGGGGTGTTGGCTGCTAAATTCTTGGGTTTCTTAGTCCATAAAAAAGGTATAGAAGTGGACAAGAATAAAGCCAAGGCAGTTTTGGAGGCCACACCACCGACAAACAAAAAATAATAGCAATCCTTTTTAGGAAAAGTTAATTTCCTGAGAAGATTCATATCCAATTTGTCGGGAAGAACCAGGGTGTTTGCTCCATTGATCAAGTTGAAGGCTGAACAGGACTTTGTGTGGGAACCTTGCCACCAAGAAGCCTTCAACCAGATAAAGCAATATTTGACAAAACCACCAGTCATGATGCCTCCAGTGCCTCGTCGACCGTTGAAATTGTATATATCAGCATCAGAAGAAACCATAGGAAATATGCTGGCTCAAGAAGATGTAAATGGCGTCGAGAGAGCCGTGTATTATCTTAGTCGAGTTTTAAATGATGTTGAGAGAAGATATAGTGCAATAGAGAAACTTTGTTTAGCATTGTACTTCTCATGTACTAAACTTAAATATTACATGATACCTTATAATGTACTGGTTATGTTGAAAACCGATGTAATAAAATATATGTTATCAAAACCAGTGTTAAATGGTTGTATTGGAAAATAGACTATTGCTTTGTCAGAATTTTCTTTACAATATGTGCCAATGAGAGCCGTGAAAGGCCAAACAATTGCTGACTTCTTGGCCGATCACCCTTGTTTGAATATGGATAACATAAATATTGTCGATTTAAAACCTTGGTGTTTATATTTTGATGGTTCAAAGCATCAAAATGGAATTGGAGTGGGGATTTTAGTTGTTTCCCCTCAAGGTACTCCAACTAAGTTCATGTTTGAACTCAAGTATACATGTTCCAACAATGAGGCTGAATATGAAGCCTTAATTGTCGGATTGGAAATATTATTAGAAATGAAAGCACATAATGTGCATATATTTGGTGATTCACAGTTAGTCGTTAAACAGTTTGTCCAAGAATATAAATGTGTTAGTGAAAATCAAATGAAATATTATATTGTGGTGAGCAAATTAATGAAGCAATTCAACGAGGTAACTGTCGAACACATTTTCAGAGGTTTAAATGAAGAGGCTAATGAATTAGCCCAAATAGCCTCTGGGTATAGGCTTTCATCCAAGGTTCTTACAAATCTAATGGAAATAAGGGAACTTCTATATCCATTAGAGGAAAAAGATATACTACAAAATGACATTTCGACGATTAATGACTGGAGACAACCAATACTGAGTTATTTGGAAAATCCAAGTCAAGATGTGAATAGAAAGCTCAAATATAGAGTGTCGAAATTTATAGTATTAGGGGGAGCCTTGTATAGAAAGTCTGTCGATGGAAATTTAGAAGTTTGCCTAAGTGAAGCAGAGGCTTATATTGCCTTGGTAGAAGTCCACAAAGGAATTTGTGGAGCTCATCAGGCAGGTGAAAAGATGAAATGGGTCCTTCGACGTCAAAGGTACTATTGGCTAACACTGGTTAGGGATTGTATAATGTTTGCCAAGTCCTGTGAAGAATGTCAAAGACATGGCTATATACAAAATGTTCCTGCTACTGAGTTGCATGCTATAGTTAAACCTTGGCCTTTCAGAGGATGGGCTTTGGACTTGATTGGCCAAATTCATCCTACCTCATCGAAGGGACATAAATATATTTTAGTAGGAGTCGATTACTTCACCAAATGGGTTGAGGCTGTAGCCTTCAAGGATGTAACCCAGCAGGATGTGATTGACTTTATTGAAGATAATATAGTTTGTCGGTTTGGAATACCGCAAACTTTGACAATCGACCAAGGATCAGTATTCATTGGAAAGAAAGTTGTCGAATATGCCAGTTCAAGGAAGATTAAAATGCTCACATCGTCGCCATATTATGCTCAGGCAAATGGCCAAGTAGAGGCCATGAATAAAATAATCATAAGTTTGATTAAAAAACATATTAGTCGACAACCTAGAAATTGACATAATACTCTTAATCAAGTTCTTTGGGCATATAGAATTCACCAAGAGAAGCGATGGGCACATCACCATACAAATTGGTATATGGTCATGATGCAGTTTTGCCTGTCAAGATTAATCTTCAATCAATTCGTATTCAGAAGCAAGATGAGTTACCAGTCGAGTATTACTGGGACTTAATGTTTGATGAATTAAACAAATTAAGTGATGAAAGATTAATTGCTTTGGAACATTTGATTCGATAGAAAGAAAGAATTGCAAAGTTTTATGATAGTCAAATTAAGTATAAATCTTTAAAATTGATGATTTGGTTTGGAAGGTGATTTTGCCCATGGATAAGAAGTGTCGAGAATATGGGAAATGGTCCCCAAAGTGGGAAGGACCATTTAAAGTGACTAAGGAATTTTCAGGAAATGCTTATGCACTTGTCGAAATTAATTCTGGTTTAAGAATTAAGTCGATTAATGGTAAATATTTAAAGCTATATCGACCGACAATATGTGAAGTAAAGATTGGCAGCGAATAAATAAGGAAAATTTACATGTTCCTTCAAGATACTTGGCAATTACAAGTTATATTGTCGAGATAATCTAAGTCAATAGAAAACACAAATGTTTGTCGGATAGACTAAACTGACAGATATTAAATATATTTCAAGGCTGCATTTTCCTTAAAACTTCCCAAGAGGTTTATAGTGATTCTTTGTCAGCTAGAGCAGACAAGGAATCAGGTTCTAGAGATTGTATTTTGGTAATAAGGGCCTTAACTTTACTTCCTAGTTGACAGAAATCAATTTGAATTTTTTGTTGACAATTGAGTTATCTGTTCTAAAATTTTGTCCTTCTCCAGAAGCTGTCGAAAGCCAAAACTTTGGGGGGCATTTGTTAGGTGATAAATCTTAATTTTGGATTCAACAAAGAAAATGCCTCAAGTAAACAAATTGGCTAAGTTACCTTTCGACGGAGAATGACTTGATAGAGAATGATGGAAGATGTCAGCCATACTGTGACTTGGTGATGAAAATGGCCAAGTTACAATTTGACAAAATCAATGCTGACAAAAGAACATTATTTGACAAGAATGACTAGAAAATCAGTTCTGTCGAATGATGCATAAAGCTGTTGAAGATGCTAGAAGATCGGTTCTGTTGAATGAATACATAAACCTGTCGAATATGCTAGAAGATCAGCTTTGTCGAATGGTGTATAAAGCTGTTGAAGATACAAGAAGATCAGCAAAAATTATAATTCGACGGATGGATGTTGATATTGGAAAATCTTCCTAGAGTTGAACCGACGGAAGTACTAAATGGTCAAAAGTTGGTTTTGTCAAAAGTTGGGCAAAGTACTAGTGTCGAATATGTGGCATATAACTGCTATATACGTGCCTAATTTTTTGGAGTCAGTTATTTAAGTAGTTTATCTATAAATATTAGAATTCACGATGTACAAATGGTTGGATATTTGATTGAAATCCTAAACATCTCACTTAAGCAGATACACGGATACAGATCAAGTATACCTTCCCTTTACATTTCAAGTCATTTATATTAATGCAATGTTCTTTTAAATTCATTTACTTTTCAGTCTTGTTCTTTAAATTTCCTTTACATTTCCTCGCACTTTTACTTGTTTTTCTTTACTATTTTCCATTTAAAATTATGCACTTTAAATTCACGTCATTTTACATTAACGTCTTTTACTTTCACTGCACATTTAAACTTTATGCACTTTACATTTCTGCACTTTAATTTTGCACCATTTACACGCTTTCAGTTAATTTTTTGTATTTTTTACTTATTTAATTCAAATCTTTTAAATTCCTTTTGTTTATTGTCAAAAACTATTTTTAAAACGAGATTACCATATAAATCGAAACCCACAGTCATCTGATTTTCATTATTTGTTTTTCGGATTTGGTCTTAACCAAAATTCCACTTAAACAAGTTGACATTTCTCTTATATTAGCATATAGTTTATTCATTCATCCTTAAAATAAGATATATTTCAACACTCACACACACACTCGTATTAACATATGATATCTATATAAAATGTCGTATAACAAGTGTTATATAAAAACATTTTCCTTTTGTTATTAAGCTTATTTCTCATTATATAGAAACTTAACCCATTCAAACCAATAAGAATTGAACATAGACTTATCTCTCAAGGGGAAAAAGAATTTGGGTACAATGTCTATAATGGACATAATCATATCTAGAGTCACACATATTTTGTATATGTAACCACCCAGAATGCTGCATCTCATGCATGCACTAATTGTCTCTTGAAGAACTTTGACTTTATAATCTACTTTTTTATTTTCTCCATTACCATAAAGCTTTACAAATAATACTAACAGAACAAAAGTTTAACATGCAAGAAGTGAAAACAGAGGAGCAGATTATAATACTAAAAGAAAAAGTGAGAAAGATGCTCGTCCCTGTGAATGAGAAGGCCTTATTAAGGCCCTTGACAGTAGCTAACTTGATTGATTCAATCCAACGTTTGGGATTGTCCTATCATTTTGAACGTGAGATTGACGAAGCGTTGCAACATATTTACAATAATTACATTGAAAATAGTATAATAACTCTCAACGAAGACCTTTATTCTCTTACCCTTCTCTTTAGGTTACTGAGGCAACAAGGATATCACATTTCGCCTGGTATGCCCACTCCATCTGTTCCTTTTTTTTCCGGTATAATGCTTGATGCACAATTTTTAGTTTCAAACAAGTCTACAAACCTGATGCATGATTAATTGTTACTTTGCGAACCCAAGTGCAAGTTGTCTCAAGTAATAAATTTCTCGGGAGTCCGAGGTCGATCCACAGGGAATTGTTGAAGATTAATTAAGGTGAAGTAAATATTTTGTTACTATGGTAAAAATTATTTACTTGGGTTAAAAGATCCACTCTTGGTAAATAAAGTAAATGTAAGATTAATTTCTTTTATAACTCAATTAGAATCCTCGCAACATGGAGGTTCCAATCGAAAAATACAACATTAAAAGTCCATTTAAAATAATATACGTAATTATATTATGTTTCCTAAAAATATTACCACCACTTATAAATGGGTTAAAGCATTTATTGTGCCAATATTTTGTCTACAATAAATCAAGAACTCCCAATTATAAAGATGGTTTCTAAATTATAAGAAACAAATTATAATACGTATAATGGTTACTAGAAAAATATAAATCATTTAAGCACAAGAGAAGAATAAATCTAACCTTACTTTATTACCAAGAGCTTCACCCTTTCACCCAAGTAAAATGAAACTTAGTTACTCATAGATAAGAAGAAAGAAAAAGAGAAGAAGAAGAAGAAGAAGAAGAAGAAGAAGAAGAACATGACTTTAATTTAGAACAAAGGAAAATTACTACAAGAAAACTTAGTAACAAAATGGCATCATTTTGGTAACTAACACCTAACTCCCTCAATGATATGCCAATGCCCCCTTTTATAGAAGATTAGAGATACAAAATGACAAGGGGGTGAGTCATTAGTGGGTGGATGAGTGGAAAATGAGTGGAAAATGCCAAATGACTTTTAGTGAGTGGAAAATTATGGAGATTCCTTGTCTCCAAACTCATGCAGCTCTGAAGTCATTGCATTCGTCATTTTTGAACCAAGTGGTCTTCGTGAAAGTTATAGGCCTGGATCTTAGCTTTCAAATGGCTTTAGTTTGAGTCCAATATCATTTCTATAACTCTAGATATGTTCAAATAACCGCACACTACTCAGCCCAATCACAGCTCCTCTATTTTGACTTCCAAACCCAATATCACCTTCAAGGAGTCCGATTCTGGAAAAGTGTTCAACATGAAAGTTGTAGATATGGGTCTTAACTATTCATCATTCAAATTTCAGCCTATTTGACAACCTCTAGTCCGAAAACGGTGATGAACAGTATACGTAGGTTAAGCTATCAGGAAAAGCACTCTGGTTCTTGCTTCAACCCCAATTTGAGTTATCTACTCGTGTGATTGAGCCTTTGAGGTCTTCATAAAAGTTATAGAACTCTCTCTTATCTTTAAAATGCCACTAGAATCACCTCCAAAGACCACTTACATCCCAAGATATAGCTCAAATACTGAAATAACGTAAGACGTAAATTATGCTAAAAAATTCAATTAAGTCCAATTTGAATCCAAACTTACAAAACATAATCAAAATCAATCAATTAAGTACATTGAGAGTGTAAATGACTTAAAATGAAGGCTTATTAATGTATCAAATATGTGATCATCAAATTCTCTCACACTTAACTTTTTGCACTCCTGAGCAAAACACAAGACCAAAACTAAAAACAAAACGAAACAGACTTAAAAGCTAAATACTCGAAAAGACTCAATTTCTAATAATATTTAAAAATAAAAAGCAATCAATCATTCAAGTAATCAAAACATTCATGAGGTAACATATCTTCATTTCTCAAATCAATAAGCAAGGATATTTCAATTGAAAAGTATGAGTAAAAAATGATAGATTTTCACAAGATTCACTCTCAATCCCTCAAGTGTTTAAAAGTTAAGTATTTCACTCAATTCAACCCATGAAAATTGTACTACCATAAGCTTGCTTATCTTCTACTTCTCCACTACTCAGAACTCATGCACACACAAATCATGAGGACTTTATTCAAGGTTGTAATGGGGTCAAGGTAAAGGAGGAGGTAATATGGATATGACAAGTTAAATACTAGAGAATAAAAGAGCATGAGAGCTGAGTTCAATTAACAAGCATGAAAGTTTATCCCAACTCCACCTAATACAAATTCCCTTTAAATATTCTTTTCCTTTCCTTTATTATCTTGTTGACCCTCTTCTCTTTACATTTTTTTTATTGATTTTTTTTTATTTTTGATTTTTTTTTTACAAAAAGAACATCATATATACATTTTTTTAACCATTCTGCACACATACCCCCACACTTGTTCAAGAACTCATCAAATGACAAAACTAATGTTCTCTTATTCCCTAAGGTCAAGTAAGAAATGGTTTTTCATTCAAGGCACATAATGAGTTTGAAACAAAAAATAGTCAAATAAGCTCAAAGAGGTTAAGCAAGGGGAAATAGGTCATTTCTAATACTTTATGTTGGCAAGAATCAGAGAATTTCCAAGAAGTCATAAGAGTGCTTGATATCATATTAAGACAACATGCTGCTAAACAAGGCTACCTATTTGATTAAAGTAGCTATTTCAACAAAAATGCATCAATCATATTTATGTATGCATATGAAAATGTAGTCTAAAAAAGAATCAAAGCAAGTTCTAGAGTAACAATTCTATGAGTGAAATTCACACAATAAAAAAAAGAATGGTACAAATGTTCAATCCATTCATCAATAGGCTCAAAATCTCACAAGACATAATTCTATCATTCTCAGTCCACTAATTCAACATTCATAACCAAGCATGTGAATTTTAAGAAAGAAGACAATTTACTCAATCATGCAAATTTTCCTGAATTTGAATTACTACTTCCACACAAACTAGTTACTACCCAAATTATTCCTTACTCTGCCACCAATTTTTGATGCGTCTCAAGAGTAAATAATGTACTCTTTACTCTGCCATCCCTAATTACTTTTTTTGTTAATAAATTGATGACAAACACAACAAACATATTAACAAACACACTCCTTTTTTTTTTAGTTTTTTTAATATAAACACAATAAACATATTAACAAACACACTTCTTAATTTTTTTAGGTTTTTTTTTTACAACCATCCTTCCCCCAACCAGATCACAACATTGTCCTCAATGTCAAAACATAGATAGGTAAAGGATAGAATATATTACCTGTTCTTTAATTACTTGAAAAGAAAAATCTCACACAAATTTAAACAGAAACAAAGTATGATAAATAAAACTAAAGCTTATAATTATTTAAATAGTTGGAGTGTCTTGGCTGACTTTCTTTTCATTTTGCTTCCCTCACCACTTCCTTCATTGCTTTCTTCGGACCAATCTATCTCGAGTACATTCTTCGGATCAGTTCATAAACAAAAGCTTCTAATTTATCAATTAACTCATCAACAGTGGAAGCAGAGATAAGGAGTCGTCTTACAGAAGGTATGACAAATTTCTGTTCCACAGCATGGTCAATAAAAGATAACAAATTATCAAAGAAATTATTAACATTCAAAAAACCTACGGGTTTATGGTGGATGTTCAATTGGGCCCAAGAGACAACTTGAAAGACTTCTTCCAAAGTACCAAAACCACTTGGTAAGGCAATGAATGCATCAGAGTTTTCAAGCATTGCCTTTATTCGTCCATGCATAGAGGATACTTGAATTTCCAGTCCAATTGTCTTTCCAACGATGTTCCTTCGAGTTAAAGGTTCGGGAATGACACCTAAAACTTGACCACCTCTTACAAATGCAGAAAGTGATACAGCCCCTATTAACCCAAGGCAACCTCCCCCATATACTACACGAATGTTCCTCGCAGCAAGTGTTCTACCAACAGTGCTTGCTGCATTTACAAACTCTAAACTCTTCCCATAACTTGTCCCACAAAATACACAAATACTGAGAAATCTATGAACTGAAGAAGAAGCTCCCTCCATTTCTACACTCACTCTCTTTGAATGATTAAGAGTTGCAGAAAAGTAAAGAAAATGAAGTGTTTAAATAGGAAAGAGAATAGAAAAAGTAATAATAGCTCCTATATGGGTAGGTTGGCTGTTGTCAGAAAAGTTTGAATTTAAATTTTTTTTTTTGAAGATGTACAAGATAATATATACATGTTGTTGTGATTGTGGTTCACATCTTCCTCTGGTTTCACGTCCAGAAACGGCTTAAACGCCTTCTATGAGTCGAGGATAAGCTTCCCATCCAATTTTCTTATAAATTGGCAAACAGGGTCTTTTTGAGTCAGATTCTCAAGACTGTAACGCTCTTGCTCGTCCCTGAAGAGATTCCATAAACTAAGAAGTTCACACAGCACAATTCCACAAGAATGCGTCTCAAGAGTCAATAAGATATTATCTAATGACTCATTACTCAGTCCATTCTTGATGAAGAATATTTTATCTTCTCTATTTACGGAAACCATCCCCAAAGAGCGACATCGCGTGTTGCAATTCCATCGTACACACTTGTAACAAACTTTCATTCTTTTTGCTCTTCTCCTTTTTGAAAATGAACTTTTACCGAGACCAGACATGTGTGGGACAAATGAATCTGAAGATTCACCAGCTAAACGAACCTTTGCTTCGATTATCTAGCGTATATCTTCTGGGATGCCCTTATACATTAACAATCTCAGTCTTTCACACCTAGCTTCATAGACTTTTGTTAGAGCATTTAGAAGGAGAGAAGGAAAATATTTTCTTAGATTTGAGAGAATGACATCCATTTAAAAAGGAGAAGAAATCAGTTATTATGGAAAACTGAAAAATAAACTGACTTGAGAGTCACGGAGTACCGTTATCCGTCATTTAACCGGGAACACAAAAAACTGCAAAAAGAAAGAAACAACATTAAAATAAATTCTATTCATAACAAGGATTAGAAAGAGAAATGGATTTTACCTCAACAACTTGATGTTCCAGAAATGGTTTGAGTCTTTGTCTATTGACCTTAAATACAATACCATTCCTAGGATTCTCAATGTCCATGGCCCCATAAGAATACACATGTTTGATAATATAAGGACCAATCCACCTAGATCTCAATTTTTCAGGGAATAAGTGAAGGCGAGAATTATAAAGCAGAACTTTTTGACCAATTTCAAAAGTTTTTCTCAAAATTGATTTGTCATGAAAAGCTTTTGTTCTAACTTTATAAATCTTTGAGTTTTCATATGCATCATTTCTTAATTCCTCAAGTTCATTCAATTGCAATTTGTGTAACTTGGAAGCATCATCAAGACTTAAGTTGAAAGCTTTAATGTCCCAAAATGCTTTATGCTCCAATTTTACAGGCAAATGACAAGGTTTTCCATAAACTAACCGATAAGGAGACATGCCTAAAGATGTTTTAAAAGCAGTACAGTAAGCCCAAAGTGCATCGTTTAGTCTTAAAGACCAATCTTTACGAGTTGGGTTAATCATTTTTTCCAAAATTTGTTTAATCTCCCTATTTGCCAATTCAACTTGTCCACTTGTCTGAGGATGATAAGGGGTTGCAATTTTGTGGGTAATGCAATATTTCTTCATTAAGAATTCAAATGATTTATTACAAAAATGTGTTTCCCCATCACTGATGATAGCTCGAGGAATTCCAAATCGACTCAAAACATTTTCTTTTAAAAATTTTAGAACAGTTTTATGATCATTGTGTAGACATGGAATCGCCTCAATCCATTTTGAGACATAATTAACTGCAACCAAAATGTACACAAATCCAAAAGATGATGAAAATGGACCCATGAAATCAATTCACCAACAATCAAAAATTTCAACGACAAGGATAGGGTTCAAAGACATCATATTTCTTTTAGAAATGGATCCCAATTTTTGACAGCTTACACAACTTTTACAAAAAGTATAACTGTCCTTGAATAAAGTGGGCCAATAAAATCCACACTGCAAGATTTTTGCAGCTGTTTTCTTTGAAGAAAAATGACCTCCACATGCTTCTGAATGACAAAATTTAATGACACTACTTACCTCATTGTCGGGTACTGATGCACACTTTTTAGTTATCGCATTTGCAAACCCAAGTGCAGGTTGTCTCAAGTAATAAATTTCTCGGTGAGTCCGAGGTCGATCCACAGGGAATTGATGAAGATTATTTAAGGTAAGGTTAATATTTTGTTACTACAGTAAAAATTATTTACTTGGATAAAAATGATCCACTCTTGGTAAATAAAGTAAAAGTAAGATTAATTCCTTTTATAACTCAATTAGAATCCTCGCAACATGGAGGTTCTAATCGAAAAATATAACGTTAAAAGTCCATTAAAATAATACACGTAATTATATTATGTTTCCTAAAAATATTACCACCACTTATAAATGGGTTAAAGCATTCATTGTGCTAATATTTTGTTTACAACAAATCAAGAACTCCTCTTTACAAAGATGATTTCTAAATTATAAGAAACAAATTATAATATGTATAATGGTTACTAGAAAATATAAATCATTTAAGCACAAGAGAAGAATAAATCTAACCTTACTTTATTACCAAGAGCTTCACCCTTTCACCCAAGTAAAATGAAACTTAGTTACTCATAGATAAGAAGAAAGAAGAAGAAGAAGAAGAACATGACTTTCATTTAGAACAAAGGAAAATTACTACAAGAAAACCTAGTAACAAAATGGTATCATTTTGGTAACTAACACCTAATACCCTAATGATCTGCCAATGCCTCCTTTTATAGAGGATTAGAGATACAAAATGTCAAGGGGGCTGAGTTATTAGTGGGTGGATGATTGGAAAATGAGTGGAAAATGCCAAATGACATTAAATGAGTGGGAAATAATGGAGATTCCTTGTCTCTGAAATCATGTAGCTCTGAAGTCATTGCATTCGTCATTTTTGAACCAAGTGGTCTTCATAAAAGTTGTAGGCCTGGATCTTAGATTTCAAATGGCTTTGGTTTGGATCCAATATCATTTCTACAACTCTAGATACGTTCAAATTACTACATACTGTCCAGGCCCAGTTACAGCTCCTCTGTTCTGACTTCCAAACCCAATATCACCTTCAAGGAATCCGATTCTGGAAAAGTGTTCAACATGAAAGTTGTAGATATGGGTCTTAGCTATTCAGCATCCAAATTTCAATCCATTTTACAACATCTAGCCCAAAATCTGTGATGAATAGTATACGTAGGTCAAGCTGTCAGGAACAGTATTCTAGTTCTTGCTTCAACCCCAATTTGAGTTATCTACTCGTGTGATTGGGCCTTTGAGGTCTTCATGAAAGTAATAGAACTCTCTCTTATCTTTCAAATGCCACTAGAATCAGCTCCAAAGACCACCTACAGCCCAAGATATGACCCAAATATAGAAATAGTGTAAGATATGAATCATGCTGAAAAATTCAATTAAGTTCAATTTTGAGTCCAAACTTACAAAACATAATAAAACTCAATCAATTAAGTACATAAAGAGTGTAAATGACTAAGAATGAAAGCTTATTAATGTATCAAATATGTGATCATCAAACTCCCCCACACTTAGCTTTTTGCACTCCTGAGCAAAACACATAAGATCACTCAAAAAAAAAATGAAACAGACTCAAAAGCTAAACACTCTAAAAGACTCAATTTCTAATAATATTTAAAAATGAAGAGCAATCATTCAAGTAATCAAAACATTCATGAGGTAACATATCTTCACTTCTCAAATCAACAAGCAAGGTTATTTCAATTGAAAAGCATGAGTCAAGAATGATAGATTTTCACAAGATTCACTCTCAATCCCTCAAGTGTTTAAAAGGTAGGTATTTCACTCAATTCAACCCATGAAAATTACACTACCATAAGCTTGCTTATCTTCTACTTCTCCACTACTCAGAACACATGCACACACAAATCATGAGGACTTTATTCAAGGTTGTAATGGGGTCAAGGTAAAGGAGGAGGTAATATAGATATGATAAGTTAAACACCAGAGAATAAAAGAACATGAGAGCTGAGTTCAATTAACAAGTATGAAAATTTATCCCAACTCCACCTAATACAAATTCTCTTTACATATTCTTTTCCTTTCCTTTATTACCTTGTTGACCCTCTTCTTTTTACAATTTTTTTTATTTTTTTTTTATTTTTTGATTTTTTTTATTTTTGATTTTTGAATTTTTTTTTAAGAAGAAGAACATCATATATACACATTTTTTTAAAAATATTCTGCACACACACCCCCACACTTGTTCAAGAACTCATCGAATGACAAACTAATGTTCTCTTATTCCCTAAGGTCAAGTAAGAACATGATTTTTCATTTAAGGCGCATAATGAGTTCGAAACAAAAAATAGTCAAATAAGCTCAAATGGGTTAAGCAAAGGAAAATATGCACAAGGTTGGCTATTTGGCTAAAGTAGCTATTTCAAGAAAAATGCCTCAATCATATTCATGTATGCATATGAAAATGTAGTCTCAAAAAGAATCAAAGCAAGTTCTAGAGCAACAATTCCATGAGTGAAATTCACACAAGAAAGAAAAGAATGGTACAAATGTTCAATCTATTCATCAATAAGCTCAAAATCTCACAAGGCATAATTCTATCATTCTCAGTCCACCAATTCAACATCCATAACCAAGCATGTGAATTTTAAGAAAGAAGACAATTTACTCAATCATGCAAATTTTCTTGAATTTGAATTGCTACTTCCACATAAATTAGTTACTACCCTAAGTACTCCTTACTCTGCCACCAATTTTTGATGCATTTCAAGAATAAATAATTTACTCTTTACTCTGCCATCCCTAATTACTTTTGTTGTTAAAAAAAAATTGATGACAAACACAACAAACATATTCACAAACACACTTTCTAAATTTTTTTTTTTGGTTTTTTTTTTTACAACCATCCTTCCCCCCAACCAGATCACAACATTGTCCTCAATGTCAAAACATAGATAGGTAAAGGATAGAATATATTACCTGTTGCTACAATTACTGAAAAGGAAAAAAAAATCTCACACAAATTTAAACAGAAACAAAGTACGATAAATAAAACCAAAGCTTGTAATTATTTAAATAGTTGGAGTGTCTTGGTAGCTTTCTTTTCACTTTGCTTCCTTCACCACTTCCTTCACCGCTTCCTTCTGGACCAATCTATCTGAAATTCATTCGGATCAGGTTTATAAACAAATGCTTCTAATTTATCAATCAATTCATCAACAAGTAGAAGCGAGAGATAAGGAGTTGTCTTCTTGAAGGTGTGACAAATTTACTGTTCCACAAAGATGTCAATAAAAGATAACAAATTATCAAAGAAATTATTAACATTCAACAAACCTATGGGTTTATGGTGGATGTTCAATTGGGCCCAAGAGACAACTTGAAAGACTTCTTCCAAAGTACCAAAACCACCAGGTAAGACAATGAATGCATCAGAGTTTTCAAGCATCGCCTTCATTCGTCCATGCATAGATGATACCTGAATTTTCAGTCCAATTGTCTTTCCAACGATGTTCCTTCGAGTGAAAGGTTCAGGAATGACACCTAAAACTTGACCACCTCTTATATGTGCAGAAAGTGATACAGCCCCCATTAATCCAATGCTACCTCCCCATATACAACACGAATGTTCCTCGCAGACAAGTGTTCTACCAACACTGCTTTACTGCGTTTACAAACTCTAAGCCCTTCCCATAACTTGTCCCACAAAATACACAGATACTGACAAATCTACGAACAGCAGAAGGAGCTCCCTCCATTTCTACACTCACACTTTCTTTGAATGATTATGAGTTACAGGAAATTGAAGAAAATTGAGTGTTTAAATAGGGAAGAGAATAGAAAAAGTAATAATAGCTCCTATACGTAGGTAGGTTGGTTGGTGTCAGAAAAGTTTGAAATTTAAAAATAATTTTTTTTTTTTTTTTTTTTTTTTACTTCAAGAAAACCATCAGGGTAAAGAAGTCTAGAAACCCCCGAAGGATCCCATCCAAAGGATCGTTTGTCCAAAACCAAAATTCAACAAAATCATATAAAGATAAAATAATAATAACAAATGATTACATACTTTTATGTATAGGTTTCATGGCAGATCTTTATACTGCGCGTCATGAGTGCAGTAATACCAAGACGGCTCAGCCAATCTGGGTATTCTTCTCCCTCCCACTTGTTTGAAGAAAAGAGAATAAAGAAACCATCGTGGGTTTTCATCCTGGGTCTAGAACCTGGAGAGCTTACACTTAGGTTCGTAACATCAACAAAGATGCTAAAATCTGAAACCCGCAATGTCCAAGATCCAGAACGCTCCATCCCGAGTCTTGAGAGCCCTTCTAATAAAAGAGAGGATCAAGCTCAGATGCCTCATACGCTTTGGCAGCCGCGGGTTACTTCTCACTAATAACCACAGTGGGACGCTTCTATCTGTTCATCAACTCCACAGTGCCTAGATGGTGAACATTGGGGTATGGAGTGCGGCTCTCTACAGAGCATGGTACACGAACCTTTTTTACCGACCGGCGTGCGAAGGTCCACCCGAGTCAATGACGGGTCCCACTCCACCCACCGACAGGGGCTCCTAATCTAATTAAAGACCAAGTACGATCGAAGTTTCGCCATTTTTTATTTTTTATTTTTTTTTTTCAATTTTTTTCAATTTTTTTCTTTTTTCTCTCTTTTTTTTTTTTTGAAAATGTACAAGATAATATATACATGTTGTTGTGATTGTGGCTCACATCTTCCTCAGGTTTCACGTCCGAAACGGCTTAAACACCTTCTATGAGTTGAGGATAAGCTTCCCATCCAATTTTCTTATAAATTGGCAAACGGGTCTTTTTGAGTCGATTCCCAAGACTATAACGCTCTTGCTCGTCCTTGAAGAGATTCCACAAACTAAGAAGTTCACGCCGCACAACTCCACAAGAATGCGTCTCAAGAGTCAATAAGATATTATCTAATGACTCTTACTCGATCCATTCTTAATGAAGAATATTTTATCTTCTCTTTTACGGAAACCATCCCCAAAGAGTGACATCGCGTATTGCAATTCCATCGTGCACACTTGTAACAAACTTTCATTCTTTTTGCTCTTCTCCTTTTTGAAAATGAACTTTTACCGAGACCAGGCATGTATGAGACAAATGAATCTAAAGATTCACCAGCTAAACGAACCTTTGCTTCGATTATCCAGCGTATATCTTCTGGGATGCCCTTATACATTAACAATCTCAGTCTTTCACACCTAGCTTCATAGACTTTTGTTAGAGCATTTAGAGGGAGAGAAGGAAAATATTTTCTTAGATTTGAGAGAATGACATCCATTTTGAAAGGAGAAGAAATCAGTTATTATGGGAAACTAAAAAATAAACCGACTTGAGAGTCACGGAGTACCGTTATCCGCCATTTAACCGGGAACACAAAGAACTGCAAAAAGAAAGAAACAACATTAAAATAAATTCTACTCATAACAAGGATTAGAAAGAGAAATGGATTCTACCTCAACAACTTGATGTTCCAGAAATGGTTTGAGTCTTTGTCCATTAACCTTAAATACAATACCATTCCTAGGATTCTCAATGTCTATGGCCCCATAAGAATACACATGTTTGACAATATAAGGACCAATCCACCTAGATCTCAATTTTTCAGGGAATAGGTGAAGGCGAGAATTATAAAGCAGAACTTTTTGACCAATTTCAAAAGTTTTTCTGAAAATTGATTTGTCATGAAAAGCTTTTGTTCTAGCTTTATAAATCTTTGAGTTCATATGCATCATTTCTTAATTCCTCAAGTTCATTCAATTGCAATTTGCGTAACTTGGAAGCATCATCAAGACTTAAGTTGAAAGCTTTAATGGCCCAAAATGCTTTATGCTCCAATTCTACAGGCAAATGACAAGGTTTTCCATAAACTAACCGATAGGGAGACATGCCCAAAGATGTTTTAAAAGCAGTATGGTAAGCCCAAAGTGCATCGTTTAGTCTTAAAGACCAATCTTTACGATTTGGGTTAACCATTTTTTCCAAAATTTGTTTAATCTCCCTATTTGCTAATTCAACTTGTCCACTTGTCTGAGGATGATAAGGGGTTGTAATTTTGTGGGTAATGCAATATTTCTTCATTAAAGATTCAAATGGTTTATTGCAAAAATGTGTTCCCCATCACTGATGATAGCTCAAGGAATTCCAAATCGACTCAAAATATTTTCTTTTAAAAATTTTAGAACAGTTTTATGATCATTGTGCCGACATAGAATTGCCTCAATCTATTTTGAGACATAATCAACTGCAACCAAAATGTACACAAATCCAAAAAATGATGGAAATGGACCCATGAAATCAATTCCCCAACAATAAAAAATTTCAATGACAAGGATAGTGTTTAAAGGCATCATATTTCTTTTAGAAATGGACCCCAATTTTTGACAACTTTCACAACTTTTACAAAAAGTATAACTGTCCTTGAATAAAGTGGGCCAATAAAATCCACACTGCAAGATTTTTGCAGCTGTTTTCTTTGAAGAAAAATGACCTCCACATGCTTCTGAATGACAAAATTAAATGACACTACTTACCTCATTGTCGGATACACATCTCCGAAAGATTTGATCAAGACAATATTTGAACAAATATGGGTCATCCCAAAAGAAAATTTTCACCTCAATCAAAAACTTTTTTCTGTCTTGGTGTGTCCACTGAGGCGGCATCTTACCTATTACAAGAAAATTGACAATGTTAGCAAACCAAGGCATAGAATTTGACCGAAAATAAAAATTCATCAGGGAAAGAATCATTGATAGGTGTGCTATCAAAAGATGAGCTTGTTGTCAGCCTTGACAAATGATCTGCAACAACATTTTTGGCTCCTTTCTTGTCTTTTATTATGATGTTAAATTCTTGAAGCAACAAGATCCACCGTATCAACCTAGGTTTGGCATCCTGTTTAGACATTAAATATCTAACAGCAGCATGATCAGTGAAAACAACAGTGGATGAACCAATTAAATAAGCTCAAAATTTGTCCAATGCAAAAATTACAGCAAGTAGTTCTTTTTCAGTAGTGGTGTAATTCATTTGTGCACTATTCAAAGTTTGACTTGCGTAATAAATTACATGAGGCTTACATTCCTTTCTTTGGCCTAAAACAGCGCCAACAGCAAAATCACTAGCATCACACATTAACTCAAAAGGCAACGACCAGTCAGGAGATTGCATGATAGGAGCAGAAGTCAAAAGACCGATTAATTTTTCAAAAGATTTCTGACAATCTTGAGTCCAATCAAATGGTGTATCTTTTGTTAGAAGATTACATAAAGGTCTAGATATAGCACTAAAGTCCTTTACAAATCTTCTGTAAAATCCTGCATGTCCTAAAAAGGAACGAACTTCTCTGACTATTTTTGGGAAAGGCAAATGAGAAATTAATTCGACTTTGGCTTTATCAACTTCAATTCCTTTAGAAGATATCACATGACCTAACACTATTCCTGAGGTAACCATGTAATGACATTTTTCCCAATTTAACACAAATCCTTTTTCTTCGCATCTTTTAAGAACTTTTTCCAAATTATCAAGATAATTTTCAAAAGAATTTTCAAAACTGTCAAATCATCCATGAAAACCTCTAAAAAATGCTCAATCATGTCACTGAAAATACTTAGCATGCATCTTTGAAAAGTTACCGGAGCATTACAATGACCAAAAGGCATTCTTCTATATGCAAAAGTGCCAAAGGGACAAGTAAAAGTGGTCTTTTCTTGGTCCTCTACTGCAATTGGTATTTGATTATACCCTGAATAACCATCAAGAAAACAATAGTAGGGATGTCCTGCTACTCTTTCTAGAATCTGATCAAGAAAAGACAATGAAAAATGGTCTTTCCTAGTGGCTGCATTTAATTTTCTGAAATCAATACACATACGCCAACTAGATGAGACTCGGGTAGGTATTAATTCTCCTTTTTCATTTTCAACCACTGTTATTCCAGATTTCTTAGGCACAACTTGTGTAAGGCTTACCCACTGGCTATCAGAGATAGGATAGATAATTCCAACATCAAGTAATTTAAGAACTTCAGCTCTAACCACCTCTTTCATGTGTGGATTTAATCTTCTTTGAGGTTGTTGAGATGTTTTAGCATTATCCTCTAAATGTATTCTATGTGTACAAATTAATGGATTAATGTCTTTTATATCCTTTAATGTCTATCCAATTGCACTTTTATGTCTTTTAAGTACTTCTATCAACTTACCTTCTTGTTCTTTGGTTAGGGATGAGGAAATTACCACTGGAGAGCTTTGTTCTTCTCCCAAAAATATGTACTTCAACCCATCAGGTAATGGCTTCAGTTCCAGTGTGGGTACTTCTTCATGGGTATCATCATTCATGGATTTTAGCTCTTCGAATCTTGGCTTCCTTCCTTTGTATTCCATTTCACGTATGCACAAGCAAAGAGCATATTTCAGAAATATCATCATCTAATTGTGTAGCTGAATCAAATGAATTAATTAAACAGATTTCTAATGGGTCAGAAGAACTATTGGTTTGAAGATGATCATCTATAATGGCCTCAATCCCTTCAATCTCTTCATTGTCATCATAAACTTCATGTGGTTGCTTGCACATGTTGAAAACATTAAGCTCCAGTGTCATATTTCCAAAAGTTAGCTTCACCACTCCATTTCTACAATTTATCAAAGCATTAGATGTTGCTAAAAATGGGTGACCCAAAATAACAGGAACTGACTTAGAACTATCAACCATAGGTTCAGTTTCCAAGACAATAAAATTCACAGGATATATGAATTTATCAACTTGTACCAACACATCTTCTACTATTTCTTTTGGAATTTTAATTGATCTATCAGCAAGTAGAAGAGTTACAGAAGTTGGTTTTAACTCACCAAGGTTGAGTTGCTGATAAACTGAATATGGAAGCAAATTAACACTAGCACCAAGATCAAGTAAAGCTCGTTCAATTTTATGTTCACCAATAATGCATGAAACTGTAGGACAACTAGGGTCTTTATATTTCAACTCATTATTGTTTTGAATAATGGAGCTTATCTGTTTAGTCAAAAAGGTATTCTTTTTCACATTATGTTTTCTTTTAACAGTGCACAAGTCTTTCAAATATTTGGCATAAGAAGGAATCTGTTTGATAGCATCTAACAGAGGAATGTTGACCTTCACTTGTTTAAAGATTTCAAAAATGTCACTGTTATGATTCACTTTACTTGAATTGTTTAATGCTTGAGGAAATGGGGGTGAAGACGAGGATTTGATCTCCTTTTGGCTAGGTGGCTTATCAACTCCTTCCTCATCTTTGGGAATTGACTCATCATTTTTCTCAAAAAGTTTAGGAATTTGTTTTTCAACAACCTTTCCACTCCTAAGAGTTATCACTGAGTTGACTTGATTTATTTTTTGACTTTCTGAACTACCCTCATTTAGGCTAAACTGACCCTTAGGATTTGGTTGAGGTTGAGAGGGAAACTTTCCTTTCTCATGAATGGCAAGTGCAGAAGAAAGTTTAGCAAGAGTGTCTTTTATGTCAATCATGGCTTGAGTGTTTTGACTATTGATGGCCTCTTGTTTTTCCATGAATGCATGCAATGTTCCTTCAAGATTTTTCCTATATGGTGGGACATAGGGTGCATATCCTTGAGGATTTTGAGAATCTTCTTTGTGCACGAGGAGGTGGTGGTTGCATGAGTTGTGGCTGATTGCTATTCCTCCAACTGAAGTTCGGGTGATTTCTCCATCCCGGATTGTATGTATTTGAAAAAGAAGAAGTGAATGGCTTTTTAAAATTATTCATTGCATTTACTTGCTCATGCACAACTTCTTTAAACACAGGAATTTTTTGACATTCATTTGTTGAGTGTCCTAATTCATCACAAATGCCACAAATTTCTTCATTTTGCACAGATTTGATTTCTTTTACTTTCCCGGATTCCATGGCTTCAACCTTTCTAGCCAAACTAGCAAACCTTGCATTTAGTTCTTCTTCTTGACTAAGATGATATTTTCCTTTATTAGCATTTGCAAGGTTAAATCTAATTGAATTTTCAGAAGGATTAGTACCATGCCAAGATTGAGAATTTTCAGCCAAATGATCTAAATAGTCTAAAGCTTCTTCAGGTTCTTTATCAAGAAATTCACCATTGCACATTGTTTCCACAAATTGTTTGGTTTCGGGTGTTAACCCTTCATAAAAGAAGCTTATAGTACGCCATTTTTCAAAACCATGATGTGGGCAAGAATTCAACAAATCTTTAAAACGTTCCCAACTTTGAAAATATGCTTCATTTGAATTTTGGGAAAAATTTTGGATTTGTCTTTTCAAAGCATTGATTTTATGTGTTGGAAAATTTTTTCTCAAAAACTCACATTGCATTTCTTGCCATGTGCCAATTGATCTTGGTTTCAAAGTGTTAAGCCAAGATTTTGCTTTATCTTTCAAAGAAAAAGGAAACAATTTAAGCTTAACAACCTATTCAGTGCAAGTTTGATCATGAAAAGCAGTACATACTTCTTCAAATTCTTTTAGATGTAAATATGGGCTTTCAGATTCTAAACCATGGAAATTAGGAAGTAAAGAAATCATATCTGGTTTGAATCTAAAATTGTTGACATTGACTGAAAAGATAAAACATGATGGACTAGAATTTCGGGATAGTTGCAAATACTCACGCATGGTTCGCAACGGTTGATTTTCATGTTCATCATGCACACTTTCGTTTTCAGCCATTGTGCTTAATGTGTGTGATTGTGATTCAAACAAATCAATATGTAAAGTACCTGGATTAACTCTAACCAAACGACCAGAATTTAAATCACGATACCAACTAAGCATAAACAAGTAACTTACAATAGAAAAAAAAATACACAAGCTAGCAGTATAAACAGTCCATTAAATATTAACAAAGGTGTGGTATAAACCAACCACCAAATAAGAAAATAACAAAGGTGGGGTAATAAACCAACCACCAAATAAAATAAAAATAAATAAATAAATAAAAAGTTAGTATGCGAGATAAATTAAAATGTTAGAAGCGAGATAAAGAAAAAGTTAGATAGTTAGTAAGAAAGTTAGTAAGTTAGTAAACAAAAAAAAAAAGATAGAAAATAAATAACAAGAAAAAAATGACAGAAAATAAATACGAGAAAATAAAGTACAAAAAATAAAAAATAAAAATAAAAGGAGAGTTACCCCACTAAGTTAAAATGTACAAGAAAATAAAATGGAGAATTACCCCCACTGTACGAGAAATTAAAATATAAAAAAAAAATAAGTGCGGAAAGTAAATTTAAAGAAGAAAAAAAAAATAAGTAAAAGGGAGAGGTTCCCCACTAAGTTAGTATGCACGAAATTAAAAAGGAGAGGTTCCCCATTAGTTAGTATGTTAGTATATATACAAATTTTTTTTTTTACACCAGAAATTCAGTCTTCAAATCAAGTCCCCGGCAACGGTGCCAAAAACTTGATGCACACTTTTTAGTTGTCGCATTTGCAAACCCAAGTGCAGGTTGTCTCAAGTAATAAATTTCTCGGTGAGTCAGAGTCGATCCACAGGGAATTGATGAAGATTATTTAAGGTAAGGTTAATATTTTGTTACTATAGTAAAAATTATTTACTTGGGTAAAAATGATCCACTCTTGGTAAATAAAGTAAAAGTAAGATTAATTTCTTTTATAACTCAATTAGAATCCTCATGACATGGAGGTTCCAATCAGAAAATATAACGTTAAAAGTCCATTAAAATAATACACGTAATTATATTATGTTTCCTAAAAATATTACCACCACTTATAAATGGGTTAAAACATTCATTGTGCCAATATTTTGTCTACAACAAATCAAGAACTCCTCTTTACAAAGATGATTTCTAAATTATAAGAAACAAATTATAATATGTATAATGGTTACTAGAAAATATAAATCATTTAAGCACAAGAGAAGAATAAATCTAACCTTACTTTATTACCAAGAGCTTCACCCTTTCACCCAAGTAAAATGAAACTTAGTTACTCATAGATAAGAAGAAAGAAAGAAAGAAGAAGAAGAAGAAGAACATGACTTTCATTTAGAACAAAGGAAAATTACTACAAGAAAACCTAGTAACAAAATGGTATCATTTTGGTAACTAACACCTAATACCCTAATGATCTGTCAATGCCTCCTTTTATAGAGGATTAGAGATACAAAATGTCAAGGGGGCTGAGTTATTAGTGGGTGGATGATTGAAAAATGAGTGGAAAATGCCAAATGACATTAAATGACATTAAATGAGTGGGAAATAATGGAGATTCCTTATCTCCAAAATCATGCAGCTCTGAAGTCATTGCATTCATCATTTTTGAACCAAGTGGTCTTCATGAAAGTTGTAGACCTGGATCTTAGCTTTCAAATGGCTTTGGTTTGGATCCAATATCATTTCTACAACTCCAGATACGTTCAAATTACTACATACTGTCCAGGCCCAGTCACAGCTCCTCTGTTCTGACTTCCAAACCCAATATCACCTTCAAGGAATCCGATTCTAGAAAAGTGTTCAACATGAAAGTTGTAGATATGGGTCTTAACTATTCAGCATCCAAATTTCAATCCATTTTACAACATCTAGCCCAAAATCTGTGATGAACAGTATACGTAGGTCAAGCTGTCAGGAACAGTATTTTAGTTCTTGCTTCAACCCCAATTTGAGTTATCTACTCGTGTGATTGGGCCTTTGAGGTCTTCATAAAAGTTATAGAACTCTCTCTTATCTTTCAAATGCCACTAGAATAAGCTCCAAAGATCACCTAATGCCCAAGATATGACCCAAATACAGAAACAGTGTAAGATATGAATCATGCTGAAAAATTCAATTAAGTTCAATTTTGAGTCCAAACTTACAAAACATAATAAAACCCAATCAATTAAGTACATAAAGAGTGTAAATGACTAAGAATGAAAGCTTATTAATGTATCAAATATGTGATCATCAGGTACACATTTCCAAAAGATTTGATCAGGATAATATTTGAACAAATATGGGTCATCCCAAAAGAAAATTTTCACCTCAATCAAAAACTTTGTTCTGTCTTGGTGTGTCCACTGAGGCAGCATCTTACCTGTTACAAGAAAATTGACAATGTTAGCAAACCAAGGCATGGAATTGACAAAAAATAAAAATTCATCGGGAAAAGAATCATTGATAGGTGTGCTATCAAAAGATGAGTCTGTTGTCAGCCTTGACAAATGATCTGCAACAACATTTTTGGCTCCTTTCTTATATTTTATTGTGATGTTAAATTCTTGAAGCAACAAGATCCCCGTATCAACCTAGGTTTGGTATTCTGTTTAGACATTAAATATCTAACAGCAGCATGATCAGTGAAAACAACAGTGGATGAACCAATTAAATAAGCTCAAAATTTGTCCAATGTAAAAATTACAGCAAGTAGTTCTTTTTCAGTAGTGGTGTAATTCATTTGTGCACTATTCAAAGTTCGACTTGCATAATAAATTACATGAGGCTTACCTTCCTTTCTTTGGCCTAAAACAGCGTCAACAGCAAAATCACTAGCATCACACATCAACTCAAAAGGCAAAGATCAGTCAGGAGATTGCATGATATGAGCAAAAGTCAAAAGACCGATTAATTTTTCAAAAGAATTTTGACAATCTTGAGTCCAATCAAATGGTGTATCTTTTGTTAGAAGATTACATAAAGGTCTAGATATGGCACTAAAGTCCTTTACAAATCTTCTGTAAAATCCCGCATGTCCTAAAAAGGAACGAACTTCTCTGACTATTTTTGGGAAAGGTAAATGAGCAATTAATTCAACTTTGGCCTTATCAACTTCAATTTCTTTAGAAGATATCACATGACCTAACACTATTCCTGAGGTAACCATGTAATGACATTTTTTCCAATTTAACACAAATCCTTTTTCTTCGCATCTTTTAAGAACTTTTTCCAAATTATCAAGACAATTTTCAAAAGAATTTTCAAAAACTGTCAGATCATCCATGAAAACCTCTAAATAATGCTCAATCATGTCACTGAAAATACTTAGCATGCATCTTTAAAAAGTTGTCGGAGCATTACAAATACCAAAAGGCATTCTTCTATATGCAAAAGTGCCAAAGGGACAAGTAAAAGTGGTCTTTTCTTGATTCTCCAATGCAATTGGTATTTGATTATACCCTGAATAACCATCAAGAAAACAATAGTAAGGATGTCCTGCTACTTTTTCCAGAATCTGATCAAGAAATGGCAATGGAAAATGGTCTTTCCTAGTGGCTGCATTCAATTTTCTGAAATCAATACACATACGCTAACTAGATGAGACTCGGGTAGGTATTAATTCTCCTTTTTCATTTTCAACCACTGTTATTCCAGATTTCTTAGGCACAACTTGTGTAGGGCTTACCCACCTGCTATCGGAGATAGGATAGATAATTCCAACATCAAGTAATTTAAGAACTTCAGCTCTAACTACCTCTTTCATGTGTGGATTTAATCTTCTTTGAGGTTGTTGAGATGTTTTAGCATTATCCTCTAAATGTATTCTATGTGTACAGATTAATGGATCAATGCCTTTTATATCCTTTAATGTCCATCCAATTGCACTTTTATGCCTTTTAAGTACTTCTATCAACTTACCTTCTTGTTCTTTGGTTAGGGATGAGGAAATTACCACTGGAGAGCTTTGTTCTTCTCCCAAAAATGTGTACTTCAACCCATCGGTAATGGCTTGAGTTCGAGTGTGGGTACTTCTTCATGGGTATCATCATTCATGGATTTTAGCTCTTCGAATCTTGGCTTCCTTCCTTTGTATTCCATTTCACAGTATGCAGTCAAGCAAAGAGCATATTTCGAAACATCATCATCTAATTGTGTAGCTGAATCAAATGAATTAATTAAACAGATTTCTAATGGGTCAAAAGAACTCCTGATTTGAAGATGATCATCTATAATGGCCTCAATCCCTTCAATCTCTTCCTTTTCATCATAAACTTCTTGTGGTTGCTTGCACATGTTGAAAACATTAAGCTCCAGTGTCATATTTCCAAAAGTTAGCTTCACCACTCCATTTCTGTAATTTATCAAAGCATTAAATGTTGCTAAAAATGGGTGACCCAAAATAACAGGAATTGACTTAGAACTATCAACCATAGGTTCAGTTTCCAAGACAATAAAATCCACAGGATATATGAATTTATCAACTTGTACCAACACATCTTCTACTATTCCTTTTGGAATTTTAATTGATCTATCAGTAAGTAGAAGAGTTACAGAAGTTAGTTTTAACTCACTAAGGTTGAGTTGCTGATAAACTGAATATGGAAGCAAATTAACACTAGCACCAAGATCAAGTAAAGCTCGTTTAATTTTATGTTTACCAATAATGCATGAAACTGTAGGACAACTAGGGTCTTTATATTTCAACACATTATTGTTTTGATAATGGAGTTTACCTGTTCAGTCAAAAATGCATTCTTTTTCACATTATGTTTCCTTTTAACAGTGCACAAGTCTTTCAAAAATTTGGCATAACAAGGAATCTGCTTAATAGCATCTAACAGAGGAATATTGACCTTGACTTGTTTAAAGATTTCAAAAATATCACTGTTATGATTCACTTTACTTGAATTGTTTAATGCTTGAGGAAATGGGGGTGAATATGAGGGTTTGATCTCCTTTTGGTTAGGTGGCTTATCAACTCCTTCCTCATCTTTGGGAATTGACTCATCATCTTTCTCAAAAAGTTTAGGAATTTGTTTTTCAACAACCTTTCCACTCCTAAAAGTTATCACTGAGTTGACTTGATCTATTTTTTGACTTTCTGAACTACCCTCATTTAGGCTAAACTGACCCTTAGGATTTGGTTGAGGTTGAGAGGGAAACTTTCCTTTCTCATGAATGGCAAGTGCAGAAGAAAGTTTAGCAAGAGTGTCTTTTATGTCAATCATGGCTTGATTGTTGTGGTTATTGATGGCCTCTTGTTTTTCCATGAATGCATGCAATGTTCCTTCAAGGTTTTTCCTATATGGTGGGACATAGGGTGCATATCCTTGAGGATTTTGAGAATCTTGCTGTGCCTGAGGAGGTGGTGGTTGCATGAATTGTGGCTGGTTGTTGGTCCTCCAATTGAAGTTCGGGTGATTTCTCTATCCCAGATTGTATGTATCTGAAAAAGAAGAAGTGAATGGCTTTTTAAAATTGTTCATTGCATTTACTTGCTCATGCACAACTTCTTTAAAAACAGGAAGTTTTGGACATTCATTTGTTGAGTGTCCCAATTCATCATAAATGCCACAAATTTCTTCATTTTGCACAGATTTGATTTCTTTTACTTTTCCTGATTCCATAGCTTCAATCTTTCTAGTTAAACTAGCAAATCTTGCATTTAGATCTTCTTCTTGACTAAGATGATATTTTCCTTTACTAGCATTTGCAAGGTTAAATCTAATTGAATTTTCAGAAGGATTAGTACCATGCCAAGATTGAGAATTTTCAGCCAAATGGTCTAAATAGTCTAAAGCTTCTTCAAGTTCTTTATCAAGAAATTCACTATTGCACATTGTTTCCACAAATTATTTGGTTTCGGGTGTTAACCCTTCATAAAAGAAGCTTATAGTGCGTCATTTTTCAAAACCATGATGTGGGTAAGAATTCAACAAATCTTTAAAACGTTCCCAACTTTGAAAATATGCTTCATTTGAATTTTAGGAAAAAATTTAGATTTGTCTTTTCAAAGCATTGGTTTTATGTATTGAAAAAAATTTCTTCAAAAACTCACATTGCATTTCTTGCCATGTGCCAATTGATCTTGGTTTTAAAGTGTTAAGCCAAGTTTTTGCTTTATCTTTCAAAGAAAAAGGAAATAATTTAAACTTAACAACCTCTTCAGTGCAAGTTTGATAATGAAAAGCAGTACATACTTCCTCAAATTCTTTTAGATGTAAATATAAGCTTTCAGATTCTAAACCATGGAAATTAGGAAGTAAAGAAATCATACCTGACTTGAATATAAAATTGTTGGCATTGAGTGAAAAGATAAAACATGATGGACTAGAATTTTGAGATGGTTGCAAATACTCACGCATGGTTCGCAACGGTTGATTTTCATGTTCATCATGCACATTTTCTTTTTCAGCCATTGTGCTTAATGTGTGTGATTGTGATTCAAACAAATCAATATGTAAAGTACCTAGATTAACTCTAACCAAACAACCAGAATTTAAATCACGATACCAATTAAGCATAAACAAGTAACTTACAGTATAAAATAAAATATACAAGCTAGCAGTATAAATTGTCCATTAAATATTAACAAAGGTGTGGTATAAACCAATTATCAAATAAGTTAAAAAGCATAAAAATTAAAAAGTTAGTATACGAGATAAATTAAAATATTAGAAGCGAGAAAAAATAAAAAGTTAGATAGGCGATAAAGTAAAAAGTTAGATGGTTAGTAAGAGAGTTAGTAAGTTAGTAAACAAAAAAAAAAGATAAAAAATAAATACAAAAATAAAGTACAGAAAAAAATAAAAGGGAGAGTTACTCCCACTAAGTTAATATGTACAAGAAAATAAAATGGAGAATTACCCCACATTTGCAGAAATTAAAATGCGAGAAAATAAAGTGCACAGAAAGTAAATTTAAAATATGAAAACGGAGAATCGGCAAGTCAATTTTTTGCTCCAGTGAGAGAGAGAGAGAAGAAGAAAGATTATTTCATTAATGATTAAAAATTATAGAGAAATTAGGGAGAGTTTCCCCCACAAGTTAGTATGCACAGAAATTAAAAAGGGAGAGGTTCCCCCACTAGTTAGTATGTTAGTATATATACAAAATTTTTACACCAGAAATTCAGTCTTCAAATCAAGTTCCCCGGCAACGGCGCCAAAAACTTGATGCACAATTTTTAGTTTCAAACAAGTCTACAAACTTGATGCGGGATTAATTGTTGCTTTGCAAACCCAAGTGCAGGTTGTCTCAAGTAATAAATTTCTCGGGAGTCCGAGGTCGATCCACAGGGAATTGTTGAAGATTAATTAAGGTGAAGTAAATATTTTGTTACTATGATAAAAATTATTTACTTGGGTTAAAAGATCCACTCTTGGTAAATAAAGTAAAGGTAAGATTAATTTTTTTTATAACTCAATTAGAATCCTCGCAACATGGAGGTTCCAATCGGAAAATACAACATTAAAAGTCCATTTAAAATAATATACGTAATTATATTATATTTCCTAAAAATATTACCACCACTTATAAATGGGTTAAAGTATTCATTGTGCCAATATTTTGTCTACAACAAATCAAGAACTCCTCTTTACAAAGATGGTTTCTAAATTATAAGAAATAAATTATAATACATATAATGGTTACTAGAAAAATATAAATCATTTAAGCACAAAAGAAGAATAAATCTAACCTTACTTTATTACCAAGAGCTTCACCCTTTCACCCAAGTAAAATGAAACTTAGTTACTCATAGATAAGAAAAAAGAAAAAGAGAAGAAGAAGAAGAAGAACATGACTTTAATTTAGAACAAAGGAAAATTACTACAAGAAAACTTAGTAACAAAATGACATCATTTTGGTAACTAACACCTAACTCCCTCAATGATATGCCAAGGCCCCCTTTTATAGAAGATTAGAGATATAAAATGACAAGGGGGTGAGTCATTAGTGGGTGGATGAGTGGAAAATAAGTGAAAAATGCCAAATGACTTTTGGTGAGTGAAAAATTATAGAGATTCCTTGTCTCCGAACTCATACAGCTCTGAAATCATTGCATTCGTCATTTTTGAACCAAGTGGTCTTCATAAAAGTTGTAGGCCTGGATCTTAGCTTTCAAATGGCTTTAGTTTGAGTCCAATATCATTTCTATAACTCCAGATACGTTCAAATTACTGCACACTGCTCAGGCCCAGTCACAGCTCCTCTGTTCTGACTTCCAAACCCAATATCACCTTCAAGGAGTCCGATTCTGGAAAAGTGTTCAACATAAAAGTTTTAGATATGGGTCTTAACTATTCAGCATCCAAATTTTAGCCTATTTGACAACCTCTAGCCTGAAAACTGTGATGAACAGTACACATAGGTTAAGCTGTCAGGAAAAGCACTCTGGTTCTTGCTTCAACCCCAATTTGAGTTATCTACTCGTGTGATTGGGCCTTTGAGGTCTTCATGAAAGTTATAGAACTCTCTCTTATCTTTAAAATTCCACTAGAATCACCTCCAAAGACCACCTACATCCCAAGATATAGCTCAAATATAAAAACAACGTAAGACGTAAATTATGCTAAAAAATTCAATTAAGTCCAATTTGAATCCAAACTTACAAAACATAATCAAAATCAATTAATTAAGTACATAGAAAGTGTAAATGACTAAAAATGAAGGCTTATTAATGTATCAAATATGTGATCATCAATGCTTCTATTACCTTTTAATCATAAGTCTTAGGAAAATATAATACGCAAGCACACACATGAACTCAACAGAAAATGAGAAAATGCTTTTAGATTGCCAAGACATAAACATAAATTATCTTATGTATTCTTGTGGTTGGTGAATAAATCACAGATGTCTTTAACAAGTTCAAGGATGAGCAAGGGAATTTCAAAGAAAGTCTTACTGACAATGTTGAGGGAATGTTAAGCTTGTACGAAGCCGCACATCTCAGGATTCATGGAGAGAACATATTAGATGAAGCGCTTGCTTTCACTTGTACTCATCTTGAGTTCATGTCCACCCAATTGAGTCCTTCTCTTGCTGCAAAAGTTAATCATAGCTTAAAGCGGCCACTCCGCAAGAACTTGCCTAGGCTAGTGGCAAGGCAATACATCTCTGCTTACGAGGAAGAGCCTTCCCATGATGAAACTCTGCTATTATTTGCCAAATTAGATTTTAATATGCTCCAAAAACAACATCAGAAGGAACTTGGCAACATTTCAAAGTAAGTTCTTCAACACATCACCTTAATAGATAATTAGAAAGCGTTAATTTCTTTTACATGCAATTCACTCATATCTTGGTTATTGAACTTGGCCGTCTTTGATGAATTAGGTCGTGGAAAGATTTGGATTTTGAAAGAAAACTGCCTTTTGCGCGCAATAGAATAGTGGAAGCTTACTTTTGGATATTGGGAGTGTATTTTGAGCCCCACTACTCTCTTGGTAGAAGGCTAATGACCAAAGTGATATCCATGACAGCAATAATTGATGATACATATGATGTTTATGGAACACTTGAAGAGCTACAACTTTTCACTGAAGATTTGAGGTTTAAATTAATGGCGAAATGTTTTCACTTTTTTTTATTTGCTAATTGAATTATAGATCTTGAGAGAAATCTATTAACCTTATGATGACCTGTTAGATAATTAATGGACATTTTAGGTGGGATATCAGCTGCATGGATTTTCTGCCAGAATACATGAAATTTTGCTACCAAGCACTCTTGGATGTTTATGAGGAAATTGAGCAAGAGATGGCCAAGGAAGGAAGAGAATTCTGTGTAACCTATGCCAAAAATGAAGTAAATCTCTGACTCTATATATCTGCAACTTTCCAAGTAGTTTCTTCATTTGTACAGGATCTAACTTGGAACCAGGAGGTGTAAGACATGGTGGAGATTATCTGAAATATATCAATTGGTCTGCAAAAGATTATTATATTATTTTAGCCTTCAAATGAAAAATTTTTAACATCAAAATATATAATTCAAAAGTTGCTATTTATTGGGATCAAATTAATATTTAATGTCATTTAATGAATTTTTTAAAATAAAAAAAACTACTGTTTATTGGAATCAATTAATGTCATTTAATTTCGTAAAAAAAATTCATGTTATTTAATGACGAAAAAAAAATTCATTTGAGAACCAATTAACCTCAGCAATATATTTTTCTATTACCAAATTGACGGTTTACTCTATATTCTAAATTAGATGTTTGAATTTTCATTCCTTTATTTTGATTAGTTTGAGCAGGAGAGAGGGCATGTTGCCTCTGCTCTTGAGTGCTACATGAAACAACATGGTGTCACAAAACAAGATACCATCGATGAATTTTATAAACAAGTGACAAGTGCTTGGAAGGACATCAATGAGGAATGCCTTGAGCCTACCGAAGTGTCAAAGCCTCTCCTTGAGCGAATCCTCAACTTGTCACGAGTAATTGATGTGCTTTACAAAGATGGAGATGGCTATACTCACTCCAAAGGATCAACGAAGAACAACATTACAGCTCTACTCTTGAATCCATGTCCAGTATGAGAATAAAGGCTTCGTTTCTTCAACTGTCTCGTATATTATTGAAATATATTTTAATGACTCGAACAAATTGGAATACGCAATCTAACTTCTGTTGCCACAAGAGAAGTGAAAGCATTCTTAGCATGTAAAATATTTGTAAACCTAGTTTGGTTGAGTTCTCTTTAAATTAAGTATATATATTTTCATGTATTCGACAATGAAATTACATGTCTATGTGAATCATTAGCTTTCCATCCCTTGAAATTTACTGTGGCCCATATGATTGGTTATGTAGTACAACAACAAAGGATTTATTTCATCAGACAACAAATTAAGTTGCTTTGGTCATTCGCAGCACCATTTTGATTTAAGTATTTGTTATTACTGCAGATACTACGCAAATGCGAAATAGTGCTATTGAATTTGAAACTAATCATCACTCAAGTGCTACCTTAATTTCAAGTTGTTTGATATTTGAGAAAATTTTACAGTATTCATCTTTTTTTCAGGATATTGGTTAATTCTCAAACATTTTATTAATTATTGATTATTCTAAAACATCTATATTTATAATTTATAATTAATCTATAATCTATCTATAATTTATAATCTATAATCTATCTTTAATTTATAATTTATAATTATATTTACTTACAAAGAATAATCATTTTTAAAAAGTCTTGTTAAATGTCATATCTTCTTATAAATTCTATTTTTTAAAAAGTGACAATCTTTCTATTTATAGAAACTTTTTATTCATTTCAAATCAAAAAATAAAAAATAAAAGTTAATTCAAGAATCTATTTCATTCATTACTGCTTTTTCAATCCAACATCATTTTATCTTTATTTTGGATTTTAAATTGATCAAGTCTCTTTATATATGTCATAAATTCTTTTTCATCATCTATCTACCTAACTTATTTTAGAGTTTTTTTTTTCCAAAGCTAGAACCCACTAACATTTTAGTAACATTTTACTATCATTTTGTAATGGATGAGGATATTTTCTTGTCCACCAAAATAAGAAAGGATGTTGTTTTTCTAAAAATAAAAAAGAAAATGAAGAGAGAAACAGGATTCTCTCTCTTCCATCCCACCCTCTAACCTCCATTTTTTTTTTGTTTTAAGCAAAACAGGACCCTCTCTTGTTTTTACAGGAGACTATCGTGATCCTTTTGTAATTTATATATATTTTTTATTTTAAAATTTAGGTTTCAGATAAAAATCTCATGTCTTCGTTTTACATTCAGATTAGATTCCTAATTTCAAAGTTAGAAATTTCTTTAGCATTCAGAGTACATAAGTCTTCCTCTCGTTTCCTCTTCTTCCCATTTTCTCTTCCTCTTTCTCAATCTCTGGTTCACTGTCTACTTTCTGAGTCATTTTCTCTCTCATTTGCATCAAATCGTCGATCGGAACTTGACGGTCACAGTTAAAAATACACAGATATTATATTCTGTGCATTTGTGCAACGATGATGCTTCCTTTGTGCAACTTGCTACTGATATTCGAGCAGAGATGGACATATGGTTACACTTTCAAATTCTTCTGCCTCAATTTCGTTCATGTTCTGTTATTTGCATCGACATCATTTATTTCCTTTCTCTTTATTCTTTGCATATTAAATTGATCAAGTTTGAGTCTTAATATTACGGTGGCATAGAGAAAAAAAAAAAGGATAGACGAGGATTGTCATGTCAGGAAGTTATTATTTTTTCATTTGATTAATTTTTTTTATAAAAACGAAGATGAGAAGTGGAAAGTTCTTATACAATATTTTTTTTAACTTTTAAGAAAAACAATAATTGTGATGTTATTTTTTATTATTTCTTAAAATTTAGATTTTTTAAAGATAAAATTAGGTATTCACAATATCTCTGCAGTGAAAGAGTTTATTTCAGATATTTCCACTCCAAAAATAACTAAAACCAACATTCGTACACAAGGGCAAGTTACATCAATTAAATATAACTATAAAAAATATCTATTACAAATGACGGATTGTAATTGGGAAAAATATATATAAAAAAATCTTAAACTCAAAAAAATGCTCATTTACTATAATGATATGAAGAAAATTAGCGAGTGTTTCAAATTAAAGTTTAAAAGGTTAATGATCCATGGATATTGTCACTTCACATTTGTGTACTGAAAAAAGTTCATTGATCAAAGAGAAATTTTAAAGTGTTTATGAATTAAGGAAAATTTTTTATTTTATATTATTAAATGTATAACATCAATTTTGTATGTCATTATTGTCTTATTTAAATTATATTTTTAATATTATAACTAATGAAGCGTGCATTCAATAATGCAAAACAATATATTTCTTTTAATCCAAAAGTACCTAAACCCTTATAATTCAAAAATAAGTTGAGGGTATGATGAATAAGGTATTGGGAAATTCTCATTAATATTGGCATTCGTTAACTAGATAATAGATGAGTATATAGATTCTACAAAATCTTTGATTTTGGAAAACAAATAATTTCTTTCTTGTATGCATTAAACAAATATATAGTTTAAACTTTGATTTTTTATATATAATATGAATTTGTTCATGTATATTTTTTAGTTTTATTAGAGTTAAAATTGTAATAAAAATTTGAAGTCACCGAAATGATCCTTTTGATTTGATATCAAAAATTGTACTTTCAATTCCACATCAGAAGTGAAGACTTCAAGATGTCGAAATAGTAATTTTGATTTTATATTGAAATGATGATTTCGATTTGATGTCAAATAGTTTGTACCATTAATATAAAGCATTTCACTTTATATGATATAAACAATTATATGACCTAATAAATGACCTTCTTTTAACCATCTTCTAAGTTTTTTTTTTAAACAGTCAAACATTGTTTGATTTTTTTATATATATAATATGAATTTGTTTATGTACATTCTCTAACTTTATTAGCAGCGAAATTGTAATAAAGACTTGAAGTCATCGAAAAGATACTCTCGATTTGATATCAGAAATAGTACTTTTGATTTCATATCAGAAGTGAAGACTTCGAGTACGTCAGAAAAAGTAATTTCGATTTTATATCGAAATGACGATTTCAATTTTATATCGAAATGATGATTTTGATTTGATGACAAATAGTTTGTGTTATTGATATAAACCATTTCACTTTGTATTATGTAAACAATTGTATGACTTAATGAATGTCCATCTTTTAACAATCCTCTAAGTTTTTTTTTTTAAAAAAAGTCAAGTATTATTTGATTTTTTTATATAATATGAATTTGTTCATGTACATTATCTAACTTTATTAGAGTCGAAATTGTAATAAAAACTTGAAGTAATCAAAATGATAATTTCAATTTGATATCAGAAATGGAACTTTCGATTCTATATCAAAAGTAATAACTTCGAGTATGTCAAAAATAGTAATTTTGATTTTATATCAAAATGATGATTTTGAAATGATGTCAAATAGTTTGTGCCATTAATATAAAACATTTCACATTATATGATGTAAACAATTATATGACTTAATGAATGCCCTTCTTTTGACCATATTTTGAGTTTTTTTTTTAAACAGTCAAGTATTGTTTGATTTTTTTTTATATAATATGAATTTGTTCATGTACATTCTCTAACTTTATTAGAGTCGAAATTGTAATAAAGACTTGAAATCATCAAAATGATAGTTTCGATTTGCTATCAGAAATGGAACTTTCGATTCCATATTAGAAGTGATGACTTCGAGTATGTCAAAAATAAAATAGTGTGTGCCATTGATATAAAACATTTCACTTTATATGATGTAAACAATTATATGACCTAATGAATGACATTTTTTTAAATAGTCAAACATTGTTTGATTGTTTTTATATATAATATGAATTTGTTCATGTACATTCTCTAACTTTATTAGAGGCAAAATTGTAATAAAGACTTGAAGTCATCAAAATGATACTCGATTTGATATCAGAAATGGTATTTTCGATTCCATATCAGAAGTGAACATTTTGAATATGTCAGAAATAGTAATTTTGATTTTATATCAAAATGATGATTTCGATTTGATGTCAAATAGTTTGTGCCATTAATATAAAATATTTCACTTTGTATGATGTAAACAATTATATGACTTAATGAATGCTCATCTTTTGACCATCCTTTGAGTTTTTTTTTTTAAATAGTCAAACATTGTTTGATTTTTTTTATATAATATGAATTTGTTCATGTACATTCTTAGGGATGGCAATTTTACTCCGCCCATTTACATGGGTACCATGTAATAATACCGTGACGGGGGGTAATATCCGTCAAATTCCCCCGCGATATAAATACCCGTTTAGTAGTATCCCCGTTTAATAAACGGGCGAGCAATGGGTGGTTCCCCCGTCTGCATGGGTACCAAAGAAAAATTTTATATAAATATTTTATATAAAATTATTAAAAAATTTAATTATATAAATTAAAATATTATAAAGTTATATAAATTAAAAGTATTTTAGGTGTTTGACATTATTTTTAAATTAAGTTGTGTTGGACAAATTTTAAAAAATTATAGTATTATACTTTTTTTTCATTTTATTTTTTAATTTTTTTGAATTTTTTATAATTTATTGGGTACCATGGATATCATGATACCCATTTATCCGCGGAGAAAAAATAAACGGGTACCCGCACGGATATGGAGGCGGGGACGGGGGCGGATATTATTCGCGGGGGCGGGGGACGGGGGGCTACTACCCGTCCCCGCCCCGCCCCGTTGCCATCCCTATACATTCTCTAACTTTATTAGTGTCAAAATTGTAATAAAAACTTGAAGTCATCGAAATGATAGTTTTAATTTGATATCAAAAATTGAACTTTCGATTTTCATATTAGAACTGATGACTTTGAGTATGTCAAAAATAGTAATTTCAATTTTATATCAAAATGATGATTTCATTTTGATGTCAAACAATTTGTGTCATCGATATAAAACATTTCACTTTATATGATGTAAACAATTATATGAAGTAATGAACGCCCTTCTTTTGACCATCTTCTGTGTTTTTTTTTTAAAAATAGTCAAGCATTATTATTTTTTATATAATATGAATTTATTCATGTACATTCTCTAACTTTATTAGAGTCAAAATTATAATAAAGACTTGAAATCATCAAAATGATAGTTTCGATTTGCTATCAAAAAAGGAACTTTTGATTCCATATCGGAAGTGATGACTTCGAGTATGTCAAAAATAGTAATTTTAATTTTATATCGAAATGATGATTTTGATTTGTTGTCAAATAGTTTGTGCCATTGATATAAAACATTTCACTTTATATGATATAAACAATTATATAACTTAATGAATGACTTTCTTTTGACCATCTTCTGAGTTTTTTTAGACAGTCAAGCATTATTTGATTTTTTTTTATATAATATGAATTTGTTCATGCACATTCTCTAACTTTATTAGAGTCAAAATTGTAATAAAGACTTGAAGTCATCGAAATGATAGTTTTGATTTGATATCAGAATTAGAACTTTCAATTCCATATTAGAAGTGAATACTTCGAATATGTCAAAAATAGTAATTTCAATTTTATATCAAACTGATAATTTTGATTTAATGTCAGAAAGTTTGTGCCATTGATATAATACATTTTACTTTATATGATGTAAACAATTATATGACTTAATGAATGACTTTCTTTTGACCATCTTCTCGAGTTTTTTTTTTAAATAGTCAAGTATTGTTTGATTTTTTTTATATAATATGAATTTGTTCATGTATATTATCTAGCTTTTTTAGCATCGAAATTGTAATAAAGACTTGAAATTATCAAAATGATACTTTCAATTTGATATGATATGTACATGATGCCATAATAACAATAATTAAAATAATCTTAATTATTTAAAAATCAAAATACAAACAAAATAAATTAAATACACCTGTGCATCGCAGAGTCTCCTACTAGTATATGGTACATTTGATGATTTACAACTTTTCACTGTAGCAGTTGAAAGGTTTGAAGTTTAAATTAAACACAATGTTTTCACCTCTTTTAATTCCTAATTGAATTAGAAATCTAGAGAGAAATCTGTTAACTTTATTATTATTATTATGAGATATCCTCACAAATTAACCCTATTTGAATCACCCGTTAGACTAATCTATTAACTTTACGAATTTTTTGACAATTAATGTACATATTACATGGGATATCAGCTGCGTGGATCTTCTGCATGAAGCTTTATTATCAATAACTCTTAGATCTTTATGAAAAAATTGAGCAAGAGAGATGATAAAAGAAAGAAGAGCGTTCTATGAAATCTATGCCAAAATTGAAGTAAATTTCTGACTCTATCTGCCTCTGCATATTTTTCATGTTTTATTCATTTGGACAGTACCTATAGGAACTTGGAAGTCACACGTTGTTGTGATTTGTTGCAATGGTATCTTCTGGTTACCATATGCTCACAGCCACATCCTTCACCGGGATGGGATGTAATGGTATCTTCATCGCTTATTTGCAGGCTCATGGATGACGTTGTTTCCAACGAGGTAATTAAGCACAATAATCAATTTCCTACTTAACTGTTTTATATGTTAAATTAGGGGCTTTTTTACTAAATTGTCACAGTTGGTAAAACTATTTACCAAATTGTCATTTTTTAACTATTTATCAAATTATCATTTTTTTTAACTATTTATCAAAATGTCACTCTTTTGAAACTATTTTCCAAAATGCCACTCTTTTGTCTTACGTGACCTTTTTTAATATTATTTGGCCAACCAGGATGCGCCAGCCTACGTGGCGCATCCTAATTGGCCTTGGAAAGGAAAACGTCATCCTTGTTGGCATAACCTTTGAATTATGCATAAAATTTAAAGTTAAATTTTTATAAATTATTTAAATTACCTAATAAAATTTTGTAAGCATTTATTAATAAGTCCATACTAATTACGGAGGTAAAACATAAAATATAAAATTAAAAATGTGACAAATTTAATATGTTGGTAATATTTAATATTGTTTTAGTTATTATGAGGATTTATTAATTAAATAACATATATGCTTCTTTTTTGTTATTTTTTAAAAATTTATTGCTTTAATTTATTTTTCATTTTAAAAAACAAATGAGGTATTAATTATTTTCTTTTAATTTTGTCTTTATTTATGATTTTTAACATTTAAAAATAATCTAATCAAATGTACGTACATATCTTATTATTGAAGTTATTGAATATATTTATTTATTGTGAAACAAATATTTTAAACAACATAAAAAAATTTAAATGGTATATCCTCTAGAAGAGACGTATCACTTATAGGTTATATTTGGTTAATATAATCCTTAAAACAAATTTCAATGACTTGTCTTTTATTATTAGTCAAATCATAAGAAAAGTTAGTATTGATGATATGAGCATTAAATGCTTCCTAAAAAAGTCTATTATTGGTTATATCAATTGAATTACTCTTGCATTAATTCAAATAAATAAATGAGATTTTTTGAGTAGGATTCGGATGATAGTGAGTAGGATTCAGATCCCAATAATCCCCTTCCCAAATTTTTAGTTATTTGAATTAGTAAAAATTTCGACAGAGTTTTCCCTAAATGTTGGACCTCCCCAAAAGCCAATGATCCTGTTTAATGCAACCAGTTACCAAAATCTTTAATAAAATCTAAAACTGTGCGAAAAACATATATAGTCTAATCTAATAAGGGTACCAAACTCATAAGAAGATATTATCAATAGTCTTTTACACAAAATCACTAAATATAATTGTATGTCAATGTCAATGAGATGGGCCCGCATCAGAATGCGGTGGCCTGTGAGATGGTTCGGAAGAGGGACTTGACTGTGATGGGTATGGTGGGTAACCTGGTGGTGGGTAAGGATATGGTGAGTAACCTTGTGGTAGGTAAGGGTATGGTGGGTATGGTGAGTAATAGGCAGGTGGTGGCTGAGTAGGGGGTATGTAGCAGTGGTAGGAGGCTGAGTGGGGGGTATGTAGCAGTGGTAGGCGGCTAAGTCGTATGCTGACTAGTAGAGCTGGACTCCTCGGGATGTCGAAGTCGTGTCCGAGTACTCGCTAATCCTCTCCTCCATCTACGCTGCGTTCCCTGTTGGCTGGACTCCTCGGGCGACCCTAAAATGTCATCTGCTGCTGGAGCTGGACGCAGCTGTTCCATCGTAATGCGGTCATGCTCTCGCAATGAGTGGAGGATCTGTGTAGCAGCCTCTCGAGTGACAGTGTCAGTAGTTGAACCAAGCAAATACTCTGCAATGTCCGCCTAATAAACAGATATAATTTATGTCATTATACTGAATATAGAATACATATAGTCACTAACGAATTGGTAAAAACCTTACCGCATTCCCAATAGATGCGCTAGTAGGAGCAATCCAGCGTCTGGTAATTCTTTTATACCAACGCATGTACTCAGAACGCGAATTGAGGGGTGCGACAAATAGGACTCCCCTAACAAGCTTCTCCCAACGACTATCCCAGGTGGCTATATAAATAGCATGTGTAGCTGGCCAATCCTCATCATGCCTACCTACCAATATAACTGAGTGCAATTTGTCTAGCTGGAGCGGTCTCCGCGGAATGGGCTGGTCAAGACCAAACTGGCACATGACGCGGTCTGACTGGTGCCACTCAACAATATGGAAACATATGAAAGGGACCACTGCCAGCGCTATGTCCCTAGCAGCCACACAAAAAGGTGGCAATGTTGCCACCTGCTCATCCGTGTATGGTTGCCATATAAACTGAAAAAATGAGAGGCACAAAACATTAAGACGGCATATGCATAAGTAAATATCAAAGGAATGTAAACGAAGACATACCTCATCGTTCTTCAACTGATCGAAGAACTGACGATAATATGTAAGGACGCCAATCACAGTATCACTCAATACTTTATGCTTGCGCCACCTATTTGGTAAATGAAAGTATTGCAAACGTAAGTTATAATATTAACAAAATATGTCAAGGAAGTAATGTAAAAATATGAAATGAAATAGAAACTTACTCCCATCCTAAGGGACGTAATTGACCACAATCAGTATCGTAAAACACATCAGGCTCGGCATGGTCAGCTAGTGAAGGGGTAAGCCGGGGGAATCTGTACCATGCCCAGTACTGCAATAAGATGCATGCCCCTCCGATCTCACGTGCGTCATAGTCCATAGCTTTACAAAGCTCTCTATACAGGTACGCCAAAACTGCAGACCCCCAGCTATACGTCCCGGTAACAGCAAAGTCCTCCAACAATGGGAGGAACATCAAGTGCACGAGCTTACCCGAATGATCGAGGCATAAGAAACCCCCAAGCAAGCGAAGTATGTAATGCCGTGCACACTGTTGCACGTACTCATCATCATCGTCCTCAATGACTGCAGTAACACTCGGCTGCCACAGGTATGTCATGTCAATGCGTGCCCCAGCTATGAGCTAGGGAGTCTCATCAATCCCTAACAACTGAGTACACAAACTGAGCCAATCATCCCTATGCGTAACGCCAGTGACTGCAGCGCCATCAATGGGAAGACCCGATATCATTCCGATATCCTCCAACGTAATGGTGCACTCCCCGGTAGGCATGTGAAATGTATGCGTCTCTGGGCACCATCTCTCAACCAACGCAGAGATCAGGGAGTGATCAATGCTGCAATAGCCCATGTGGGCAACTCCCAAGAAACCAGCCTGCTCTAGATACAGAATAATCAGAGCGGGGGGGGTCCATATGTTTCATCTTCTGAGCACGTCTAACACGCAGGTGTCGGTCCTCATGTCCCTGCCATACGTGCTAGGAAACATGGTACTCCTGCAACTCCAAAATCGAGTCGTCCTCTGGTTCGGGGTTTACATGGAATGCCATCTGTCAGCTGTATGCTAAATAATAACAACAATTAGTAGGATTCTATGATTACTATAATAAAATATGATATAACCATATGATAACTATACAAAAATATAATATGGAAGAAATGAAGATAACACTGAGAATTAACTAACATATATAGGAGAATAGTATTCGAATACAACTGCATAGATTAGTGATACAAAATAATACAACTCCTAAATACACATGATTGCTAATACAAGGTTCTGAAAAATGAAAATAAGCCCTAAATCAACCACACGGCCCCAGTTGATGGCCCCACTCCATCATCCCTCAAGGAACTCAATCCACTATTGTGACAAGTGCGAGAATTATGTCCAGGTTGATGGCATCTTGTACACGTTTGTCCTGGCCCTGCTTCGCGCCAATCCATCTCATTCTTGAGTCGGGTTAATTTTGGTCGACCTTTGGATCTAAGCAATGCACGTGGTGGCACCAAAGTGGTGTTGGGAGCTGCAGGCCACCATGGTTTAGCCCGGACCGGTTCAAAGTCAAACTCATAGGCTCTATAAATGCTTTCCATCCTGTAAACCCTATGAACAAGTTGGAATAGGTCAACTGCCACTGAAGCACACGCAGCAATCGCATGCGAGCATGGATAATGCAATACTTGAAACACCCTATAGTCATACCGCCTTTCTTCCAGGTTCAAAGTATAAGAAAGTCCACCTTGTTGTTTTACAGGATTAAAAGCTTCCTCAACCATGAACCTTGTGTTCTCTCTATTATACCAGTGAACTTGGTGTGAACTGGCCTTTGCCAAGTTGACTCTCCAGTGCTTCAATAAGTCATCACTCCAGATCTGCCCAGATGTCATCAATTTCAAATTTGCCTTGTCCTTTCGGTTGACAAAGTATTCTACTAACTTCATATATGTCAATTGAACCAATGCAGTTATAGGTAGATTTTTGCTACCCTTCAACACTCCGTTAATGCACTCTGACAAATTAGTAGTCATATGACCGAATCTACGGCCACCATCATATGTCAAACTCTATTTTTCTTTTAGAATTCCATTAATCCAATTTGCCATCTCCGTTGTGACTTTAAGCTTCTCTAGCCTAGCATCAAACTTTATTGCGATTGGTTTATACCCTGATACAACAAATGAATTGGGTTAGTATTAGAACCTAACTATTATTATCGACAAAATTAGAATACAAATAGAAAATGTAAAGTACCTGTGTTAATCAAAAATCTTTTCAACTCCTTGTTCTGAAATTTGGAGTTAAAATTTGAACTAATATGCCGTATGCAAAAGACATGATATGCATTCGGAGGCTACCATCCAAAATTTTCATTTGCCACTGATTATAAGATGCCTTGATGTCGATCAGAGATCAAACACAAGCCCTCTTGTTGGGTGACATGCAATCTCAGGTGGGCTAAGAACTAACTCCAAGCATCCTTGGTCTCCCCCTCCACAATGGCAAATGCAATAGGCAGAGGTTTTCTGTCTCTATCTTGAGTTATTGCAATCAACAACTTATGACGGTACTTGCTATACAAATGAGTGGCATCAATCTGAATGATGGGCTTACAATATCGGAAGCTAGCCACACATGGTCTAAATGTCTAGATTAATCGACAAAAGACTCTTTTTGAACGATCGAGTCGGTTATTCATAAAACATTCCTCGTCTTGCAACTCCACCACTGTGCCTTCCATGTCTCTCTTCATGACTGCTAGCCATCTGGGCAACACCTCATAAGATTTGTCCCAATCCCCAAACACATTCACAATAGCCATTTGTTTTGCCTTCCAAGCCTTTCGATATGAAACTTGGTAACCAAATTAGCTTCGAATCCGTTCAATAATTAAGGATACGGGTGCATATGGTTTTGTTCTGACTAACTCCAAAATGCAAGAGCAGATCAAACGAGAGTCCAACTTCCGGTGATCTAATGACATAGATGGGTTTACGCAACTATGAGGTCCATTATATTTTATAATCTGCCACGTATTTGACCTCTTGCTTTGTATGGCTCTAAGTCTCCAACTACAACCTTCGTCAAAACTAGGGCACTTGGTAGTCAGTCTTCGTGAATCAGAGTCTTCAATCTTGTACTCTTGATGCCTGTGAATGGAATATTGTTTGAGAGCTAACTTCGCGGAATCTTTTGATGGAAATTACAAGCCAATATAGAATTCATCACTCATGCTCCAAGTCCCACGACTGTCTAATTCAGGCAAGTTATCAGAATTATTCAACACATCCCAGTTAATTTGAGAAAATTGAGGGCATGGTGGCACAAACACGGATTCAGGTCATCGAGGCATAAATATGGATTGTGGAGCAATCTCCAATGGAACCTGTAAATTTTCTTCAGCATCAAAGTTTTCTGCCTTTATGTCGGTGTCTGAATCGTCACCCTCAGCTACTTGTTCTTCGTCTTCACTTGACTCCCATATTGCATCTCTGACAAGTGGGTTATCAGCTTCAACCATTGCACCACCAATAACGATCATATTGCATGACTCAACTTGATTAGAAGGACCAAGTTGAGCTTCGATTTCATCAGGGGCTTCAACATGCTCTTCCTGCCCACTTGTTTCTACCTCCACATACAACTCCATCGACGTCATGTTCGGAGTTTGAGAGAATGAATCTATCATGTACTTTACATCATCATCATCTTCTATTGGAAGCCCTACCCATCTCCACAGATTGAAGCATTGCGGACACCAATAGACAACTTTTGACACATGTTGGTTTGCTTGAAGCCTCAACTTTGACACTACAAGAAATTTATGAATTAGCGAGGGAATTTTTCCCTTGCAATTCCCTCTCTAATTAGCTATCAAATTGCGAGGGATAAGCGAGGCCAACACTTTCCCTCGCTAAAATTCAGAACAAAATCCAAACGTGGATGCAACCAGTAAATAGCGAAGCAATAGCGAGTAAATTGTTTCCCTTGTTAAATTTAGTGAGGGAAGTGAGAGGGAATATTTCCCTCGCAAAAATTAGCGAGCGAATTGAGATGGAAGATGATAGCCTTGCTAAAATCAACAAGGGATTTGCGAGGTTATTGGTTCTCTCACTAAATTTAGCGAGCGAAGTGAGACGGAATATTTTCCTTGCAAAAATTAGCAAGGGAATTGAGATGGAAGATGATAGCCTCGCTAAAATCAGCAAGGGATTTGCGAGGTAATAGGTTCCCTCGCTAAATTCAGAGGCAGAATTGCAAGGGATTAGCGACTGAATTAATTTCCCTCGCTAAATTTAGAAATCCCGCCCACTCAGAAAAGGGCCAAAATGGCTCGTTTAGGTTACAGATCTCATTTCTCCTCCCCAAATCAAATCTCTTCCCCCCTAACAGCCGTACGACCTTCGCCTCCACCACCCAAGCCCTTCCCCGGAGCTGAGCACGGCAGCCACGCGACGCGAGTGAGCTCCCCTCCTTCTGCAGGTAAGCCCTTCCATCATTCTGCCTCCTTCTTCATCTGTTTCTTTCTTCCGTTATTTAGCTACTGGAGTTTAATAGCTATTGGGATTTTAGCATTTGTTTGACTTGTTTTGGAGTCATTGATGTTTGCGAGTACGTCCATCTTCCGCTTCTTGTCCAACACGGTGAAGTTGCATTGCCTCTTTTCTATAACATTATTTAATTTTTTTCTTCCTTCTTCTTCATCTTCTTGTTTTATTATTTATTGTCCAATGCATCGTCAAAGCTCATGTCCTGACCAAGCGAAATAGAGGTGAGAATTCCCACTCTTTTAATGGCAGGTCAATTCCAATTCATTATGCCATACTCTGTTTCCCCTATTTTCATTTCTTTTTTCCTTTGATGAGTTTCTGGCTATGTCCCTCTGAATTTCGGATATATTTTTAATTTTCATCCAATGAAAAATATGACCATTTAATTCTACTCTACTCTCTGTTATTTCATTCCTTTATCTTTTTTTTTTCGGTCTACGTGATGAATTTCTGTCTCTCTGGCCCCATTTTCGTATTCGTACTGTTTCATATTATCTAATTAAACTATGATTGGGTAAGTAGTGCTGGTTGTGTTTCTTTCATATAAGTCAAACAAATCATACTGGTCACTCCTTTTTTTTTCAGTTTGGGTAAGGTTCTTCGGAGAAGTAGCTTTAACTAGTGAAATCCAACTAGTTAAAGTCCAGATGCAGTGATCTACTATACTTTTATAGTCCATTACTTCAATGAATGAAATGCACTAAGCTTGACTTTCCTCACCGCATCCCCCTGCCCTCAAGAAGAAAAGAGAAAAGGATACTCAGCAGTCATTCAGCTAGAATAACACCAAATTCTTCTTGGGAGTTCTTTAATAGGCCCGCTTTTATTATTTTGAAACGATGCTTGTTCACTGATCAAAGGTTAGAGAAGGATTTTACTAAGCTAAGTTTTGAGATGCAGGAGAATTAAAAAGTAGCAGACATAGGTCATCCTTTCAACTTGTATAAGCAAAATTAAATTTGAATAGGATTATAGGATTTTACTAGGCCTATAACCAATTATGCTATTTAGATAACTAGTTTAAGCATTTGAATCCTATAACACCATATTTATGATACTCCTAATATACTTGTAACTCAACTTGTACTCATGCCTAGTTCTTCATTTCTAATACTTCTCAATTTTTATTTTATGCAATTCCATGTTAATTGAGATTCTAGATACTCAATCAATGCCTAGTCTTCGTCCACTGTTTCCTAGGAACCCTTTTTCTTTTGCTTCCTCCGAGACCTCTCAGATGGTCATGGACCGAATAATGTCACGGTCGGTAAGTTGTTGTTGTTGTTGTTAATCTCATCTTCTATAAACACAAAGATTTTCGTTTTTGTTTCATTTTCAACTTTTGTTTTAACTTCTTGTCTTGTCTTGTCTTTATCTTCATTTGTAACACCTGAGATGGAACATATGTTTTTGGTTTTTTTTGTCATTCTTGAAGCTCTTCTCGGTGCTTCGCTTTTCCGTGTATTTCAGAAGTTGATTTGTGTTCAAGCTGTGTTTGTCTTGTTCTGTTTCATTCATTCAATTGGTGCTTGTTGCCTTGTTTGTTATGGTTTCCATTTCTGAAAAAAAAATGTATTTTGTGAGCCAATCCTTCTCAGCTTCCTTAAGATTTCAAATTTTCCATTCTGGGTCATTTTCTTTGCAACAGAATCATTTTCATTTTCATTTCTCTCTCTCTCTCTCTCTCTCTCTCCGAAAAACCCTTTCTTTTATTATTCTTAACGAGTTTTGGTGACCACAATGAATGACCCTTTTTTTGTCTTGTCATAAGCAAAGCAATTGAAGCAAATTCTTGTTTTGACTTGCTCAAATAGAGGTATCTTCTCCACGCACCTCGGAAGACTCTCTCACAAAGAAGTGGCCCTCTCAATGGCTCCTTAACGGATAGCCCCCCGTTTCCCTCCCGAAATTGACGATTTGAAGGTATTCCTATCTCTCTCTTCTCATAGGATGCCGAATCCGACATCATCCTAAACGGACAAAACATCCGTCTTTGTTTTTCTTTAACTTTTGCGTACAAAGCACGAATACGATTTCACTTTGCACACTTGGAACCAACCATCATGTTGTTTCACTTTCTCTGTAACAAAACGAAAAAAATTTAATGACACCCTGGATAAGAGTAACCTGTTTTTGTCTTTGCAATTATACTAGTTTTACTAGGCCTATAACCAATTATGCTATTTAGATAACTAGTTTAAGCATTTGAATCCTATAACACCACAATTTATGATACTCCTAATATACTTGTAACTCAACTTGTACTCATGCCTAGTTCTTCATTTCTAATACTTCTCAATTTTTATTTTATGCAATTCCATGTTAATTGAGATTCTAGATACTCAATCAATGCCAAACACCACGTAGAATTGCATAAAAACTTGATTAAATGGGGGATTACACATTTATGCTATGGCACAAAACTTGGAGTGCCATGGCCTCAGCTTCTCTACCCCACAATTCTTGCGCAGCTGCAACTGGAGTGTCGCGACATGCACTCCCTTGGGTTTGCATGAACAGTGCCAAATTCTGGTTTTCCAGCATTGCACCAGGAGCTTCATCCTTTTGAACCCAAATCGAAATATCAATCATTTTACACTAACTCATCACTACTCAACTCAATCAAGCTTCAACTATACTATTCTCAACAAAACTGAACTGACATGTTAAGCAAGAAAACTTCACTGTTGGAACGTTCTTACAAGGATGAAGTGTACTCTATATCTGAGGTTACCAAATAACTAATAAAAAAATTGGATGAGAAATGTAAGATGCACCCTAAGATGGAAAGTCACTCAATTAGTGTAAGCATTGGTATTTATCAATCCCAGAGCACTTCAACAGGCAGTGTTATATTAAATATAACAAAATTTAACCAATTAAAAATACGTGTCATATGTATGTATCATATATGCCATACTTAATCATGATATGTGACCCAATAGGAGTGAAGTCCACCTTTTGTCATTGACATGTAATTTACCAAACACTATTTTGTCCTAACTTGGATCCACCTTTGTTTTAGTTAGCAAAGAAAATTAATGTTAAAAAATTGTCTTCCTCTGAAATTGAGTTTTCAATATTGTAACTCAAGTGCTCAGTTCATTTCCAACTGAGTGCACAACTGCACCAAACCCGTTAAGAATCACATTAGCATCATCGCTGGTCTGCTCTTGAAAGGCATAAAGAATACCATTAATCAGAAGATCTTTTAATCAGGCATCTATATCAGATGCTCCCAAGTTAGTGACCACCTTCTCAATAGTTTTCATAACCATTCGTGGAAAGGTTCACTCTCATCTTTAAGATCCTCAACAATTCTCCCGACAATATCGGCAACGCCAACTTTGTTTGCCTTCTCTACAGTAGTCTCCACAAGTTGCTTATAGTTTCTTCGATCCAAAGTCATCCTCCTAACCCAGACGTTCTGAAAAAATAAGGGAGAATATCATTTCTAATATAATAACTATGCACACCCTCAAGTAATTACACACTGCTTCACCACATTCAGAACAATTTTCTTCATTTCTTCCTCAGGCGACTGAAATTCACGAATCAAAATAATCATAACTTCCTTAGCATAGTAAGTAGCATATAGGGCTTCCATCAACGGAATTGTAAAACCAATTGCCTTTAAGAAATGCTTTTGTCTCCTATCCCAGTACATTTAGGACTATCTAAATATGACATAAATTTTGGATGTTGAAAATAAAAGTCACGAATTTCTAGCGAATTATGTGTTAAGAATATTGGTTTGATTTAATTTTCCATGATTGTGCTTTAACATATGCTTAAAGTTTTATTTTCTTATTCGAGTAAAAGTTTAATTAAAACCTTAGTTTCCCGTTTGAGATTCTATATTAATGAGTACGCATACCTTTTCAAGGTACTGCTCATTGTATTGAATCTTGAATTGTCCAAGTGGGACAGTTTGGTAAGAAATTTTGTCTTCGCTTGGTTAATAGTTTTTCTTTAAATCTCATATGTTATATTTGTTGAAATTTCGATTTGCAATATTTCTTTTTGTTCTCTGGGTGTATATTTAAACGCAGTAGATCTCACTGCATTCAAGTCATGCACTTGGAGACTAATGAGAAATGCTGCCGAAATTTCATCAAGTATAAAATATGAGATTTAAGGAATAACTATTAACCAAGTGTTGAAAATGTTTCTTATTGAATAGGATAGGGCCATACCATGTTAAGAAGGAGATGGGGATATAAGGATTGTGTTAATGTGCTAAATCAATTTTAGCAATGATGAGACCCGATCGAAGTTGGATGTCGCGAAGAATTGATCCTACTGGCTATGTAAGTGAAGAATTCAAGGATGGAGTTGATGATTTCATTAGGGTTGCTCAAGGAGACCCGACAGTTATTGATGTATTAAATCGCATCCTTTGTCCATGTGCTAGATGTAAAAATCGTGCTTGGAGGGAGGTATTTGGGGTAGAACAACATCTGTATAAGTACGAATTTGTAGATGGTTATGTAAATTGGATCATTCATGGTGAGGACAGATAGGGGGATAGCAGCTCAACATCCATTGTCCATGATGATGAAGTGCAGCCTAGGAATCCATACGTGGATATGGTTATGGATGCCGCAAGTGATAGGTTAAATCCAGAAGCTCAAGATTTAGAAGAGGATCCAAATCCGTCAGCTGCGAAGTTTTATGATTTGCTCAGAGACGCTGATGAATCTTTATGGGATGGTTGCCACAAGCACACAAAATTGTCAGTTGTAACTCAACTTTTGAACTTGAAGTCGGAGTTTAACATGAGTGAGAGTTGTTATGATAGAATGATTGTCATAATTAAGAGCATGCTTCCAGAGCCTAAAAGGTTACCCGAAAACTTCTACAAATCAAAAAGAATGGTTCGTGAGTTGGGATTAGGATATGAGAAGATAGATGGGTGTCTTAATCAGTGCATGTTATATTATAAAGAATACAGTGACAAGAGACTCTACTCAGTTTGCTTAGTATGTGGACACCCACGATTCAAACCAAAGGCGGGACATTCATCGAATGAGAAGGATGTGCCGCATTCAGTGTTGCGATATTTTCCCATTATGCCAAAACTCCAACGTTTGTTTATGTCCAAAAACACTGCACAATATATGACTTGGCATGCGGATGGAGTGCGTCAAGATGAAACAGTGATCAGGAATCCAGCTGATGCTGAGGCTTGGAAACGATTTGATGATACCCATTCTACATTTGCGCTAGACGCTCGAAATATTAGGCTTGGCCTGTGTACAGACGGTTTTAATCCATTCAGCGGTTCAGCTACACCATATTCATGTTGGCCTATTTTTGTCACACCGTACAATCTACCTCCAAGTATGTGTATGAGAAGGGAATACATATTCCTCACTCTTGTAATTCCTGGACCAAAGTCACCAGGTAAAAGTTTAGATGTCTATCTTAGACCTCTAATTGATGATCTGAAGATATTGTGGGCTGATGGGGTGCAAACTTATGATGCCTGGAAGAAGCAAAATTTCGATATGAAAGTGGCTTTATTGTGGACAATAAGTGACTTTCCAGCCTATGGAATACTGATAAGCCTATATTTTATAACATTTAATTAAACAAATGATGGTGATTTGCTTGTAATTATGAAATAATTTTAATTGAATCCTTATCATTATCTTTGTTTTGCATATCTAGAAAGATTTAAGGCATTTGGAGAGAAATAGTGGATCATTGAAGGAATTATTGTATGAATTAGCCCTAATTTATCTCTTTGACAATGTTCAGTAAACTAACTATAATTTGAGTTTCAAATATCTGATTAATGTGATTTTAGTCTTGTAGGAAAGCTAAGACAATTATCTACAACTTTCATGAAGACCTTAAAGGCCCAATCACACGTTTGGATAACTCAAATTGGAGTTGAAGTAAGAACTAGGGTGCTGATCCTGTCAGCTTGACCTTTTCATATTGTTTATGGCATATCTCGAGCTACAAGTTGTCAAATGGGCTGAAAGTTGGATAGTTGATAGTCAAGACCCAAATAAACAACTTTCATGAAGAACACCTTTTGAAAAAATTAAGTCTAATGGGTTAGTTTGGGCTTGCAAGTCGGAACAGAGGTGCTGAAGTTGGGTTTGAGTAACCCGTGGTATTTGGGTCATATCTTGGGCTGTAGGAAGCCAAATTGGACGATCCAGATATGCATGTTATATCCAAGACAAAGATCTACAACTTTCATGAAGAGTACTTTTCATGAATCTGAAGTATAATCGGTCGTTTTTGGCTTCCAAGTCAGACACAAGATTTTCGCACTCAACCACTCCACTCCACTCAACCAAATCACTCCACTCATCCACTCAACCACTCATCCACTCCACTCCACTCAACCACTCAACCACTCCACTCATCCACTCAACCAAATCACTCCACTCATCCACTCAACTAACCCACTCAACCAATATTTAATCCAATCCACTCAAATACTTAACCTAATCAACCAATACTTAATCCATTCCACTCGACCACTCATCCACTCATCCACTCAACTAACCCACTCAACCAATATTTAATCCACTCCACTCAAACCAACCCACTCATCCACTCACCCACTCAACCAATCCACTCAACCACTCCACTCCACTAACCCACTCATCCATCCACTCACCTTTGTCATTTTGTTACCACTAGACTTCTATAAAAGGGCACCATTGGTTATCATGTGGAGAGTTGGATTCTCCTTCATTTCTCTCATACTTTCTTCTTGTTTCTTCATAGTTTCTCATAGATTTTGTATATTTTGATGCTTCTCTCTTTGTATTTGTCATTTTTTTTTACCATGAGTAGTTAAACTCATAGCTAGGGCTATGGGGGATATTGTGTTCTTAGTTATTTGGATCTGATTTCTAAATTGATTATGATAATTTCTTTGTGGGTTTACTTTATTATTTGCATTCTTGTCATAAATTGATTATTTGTGACATTTATTAATTCATTGTTTGACCGGTGACCATCCGCACTTAATGAGTGGATCTATATGGTAAGCCTAGGATTATATTGGTGAATGACCAAACATCAATTTCTCCTACCAATGAAATTGACGGGTTGTTAGTTCATATCTTGAAATTGGAACTTAATGCATTCTTGATTAATTCAACTAAATGACCAAATAGGTGGATTAAATTAAGAATAGAATATTGTTTCATCTATGACCATTGGGATTCAATAGCTTATAAGATAATATTGGCAAAAGAATTACCTATATCATAATTGAAAGAAGATCCGAATAATGAGACTCAAGTGAACCTTGTGCCCTAGCATCTCTCTATCTTGGTTTATCTTTTCTTTATTTAATTATTCTTTTTATTTTTCTCCATTAGTTTTCTGTTTAGATCTTGCATATACTTCCGATTTTCTAAATAACATAAGAATTTTACAACTTTAGTAATTATCACTTATTCCTCGTGGGATCGATAACTTGGACTCCAAAGTCCTATATTACTTGGCGATAGAGTGCACTTGCTCTTAGTGTATTTTACACGCACCAAATGCTGTCTGGGTGGAGCACTCATGGAAAACTTTCTTGTCCACTTTGTATGAATCACAGTAGGAAATGTTGTTGGTTTGATTGTCATCGCCAATTTTTGCCTTTTGATCATCCATTTCGCCGTGATCGAAACTCTTTTAAGAGATCAACAGTTGAAAAATCCAATCCACCGCAACGGCTGAGTGGGATAGATGTCTTGAATAGAGTGACTCAACTTAAGGAAGTCATTTTCGGCTTGAATTCAGGTAAACAAAAACAAGATGGCTTTGGTATACACCACAATTGGGTGAAGAAGAGCATATTCTGGGAATTGCCTTATTGGTCCACTAATCTAATGCGACATAATTTAGATGTTATGCATGTCGAGAAGAACGCGTTTGACAATATCTTCAACACTGTCATAGACATAAAGGGCAAGACAAAAGAAAATGCAAATGCAAGAGAAGATTTGAAGATGGTATGCAAACGTCCTACCTTGGAGCTAATAGTTGAGAATGACAAATGTAAAAAACCAAAGGCGACATATGTCTTGGATGCCAATCAAAGAAGGATGGTATATGAGTGGATAAAACAGTTGAAATTTCCTGATGGGTATGCGTCGAATATCACACGTTGCATCAATGTAGACGGCGGGAAGATATATGGAATGAAAAGTCACGATTGTCATGTTTTTATGCAAAGATTAATTCCTCTGGCATTTCGTGATATCTTGCCAAAACCTATATGGGGACCGTTAACAGAATTAAGCTTGTTCTTTAAAGAAGTTTGTGCAACTGAAATTCGTGTTTCCACAATGGAGAATGCAGAGCTTTCTATCATTGAAACAATTTGCAAGTTAGAGAAGATTTTTCCTCTAGCATTCTTTGACGTGATGGAACATCTAGTCGTGCATCTCCCTTATGAAGCTAAGGTTGGAGGCCCAGTGCATTACAGGTGGATGTACCCCTTTGAGAGGTTTATGCTGTACTTGAAAAGAAAGGTCCGAAATAAGGTGAAAGTTGAAGGATCTATTTATGAAGCGTATATTTTAAAAGAAATTTCCAATTTTGCTTCCATGTATTTTGATCCCCACCTACAGACCAGACGCACTCAAGTTCCTCGAAATGACGACGGTGGGGAATATATAATTAATGAACGATTGTCTATTTTTAAACATCCATGTCGTCCTATCGGGAGAGGTCGAAATAGATTCCTGACAGATGTGGAACTTCAGATTGCTGAGACATATGTGCTTGTAAATTGTGGAGAACTAGAACCTTATCTCTAGTAAGTTTACTCTCTATCTAATGAATTTGTTACTAATGTGCTTAATTTATAGTTCCATATTAATTAATGTATTGATTAGACAATTCAAAGATTCATTAAGGGAAACAGATCCCAATATCACTGATGATCAAATATTAGAAGCTCGAGATAAGGACTTTAGTAGGTGGCTAAAACATCTAGTGAGTCCTTTTATCCATAATTGTGATCTACCATATTAAATTCAATGTTCATTATGCTAGATGTTATAAAATTTCTACCGTCTATGTAATGATACAGGTTAATATAGGCCATGTCGAGGATCAAATGATACGAGAGATAAGTTATGGTCCATCTAAATCCGTGACTTCTTACTGTGGCTTAATAGTTAATGGGTACAGATTCCATACTAAGGTGTACGGACAAAATAAAGCTACTATGAATAGTGGCGTATGTGTTAGAGGTAGTATATATGGTGAGAATGACTTCGACTATTATGGCATCGTTGAAGATATATTGGAATTATCATATGTAGGAAATCAGAACAGAGTATTTCTGATCAAATGTCATTAGTTTGACCCGATAAATGGAGTCAATGTTGATGAGAGATATGGGTTGGTTGAAATCAAGCATAAATCAAGACTTCACTCAAATGAGCCATTCGTCTTAGCCGAACAAGCACAACAAGTGTACTATACAAGATATCCACAAAGCGGGAATAGAGCTAATGGTGAATGGTGGGTAGCTTGCAAGGTTAGAGCAAAACTCTTCGTGGCTGAGACATTGAATGACGAAGGTGATGAATTGAATGACCTAACTGCTACTGATTATTACCAAGATGATGGATCCCTTGGAACACACAATCCTGTCATAGATGATGAAGCAATCTCCTTGTTTGATGCACATGCCTAAATGGAAGAAGTGAATATACGTGATATACATTATCCAACGGACGTTCTATTTGATGATGAGTTCATTGATGATAATGAAAATAATGAAATTAATGAATTCTCAGATGAAGATGACGAATCTTTTGCTTCAGACTCAAGTAGTTAAAATTGAAGCTTGTTCAATAAATTTTGTTCATGGTATTTACACTGGAATATCATTATTCTCCAACGTCTATTTTTATTGACATATAGTTTCTTAACTCATGTTTCATTATGTTTCCTTATGCGAGATATTCATCATGACCATTCGAGGTAGAGTCTTTGGGCGCAATGTGGGAGAGGCTGTAATGTTTCATCGCCCATGATTCTCCACCACTACAGACATTCTCAGCCTTCTCTCCAGGTATATACCTGTAGGATGTTTCATTTTAATTATTGTTAACTCGTGGTTTATATAAATGTAATATATATGTATTTTGTTGTTTATGTATAATTATGTTAGGTGCAACTTGGCTATTGGCCCATCGACCAGTGCAGGCTACCAGCATCTAGTCCATTGACCATTGGAGGCGCATCAGCTATTGTCCCACCCTTTATTGACCCAACGATTTCTATGCCACCTCCTGTTGACCCACCCACTAGCGGCCCGAATGTGGTGCCTTCATGTGGAGAATCCAACGTAGAAACAGATAGCAGGAAACTTATATATGTGGCGCTTTGTCCCTGAACCGTAAGTAATAGTGATATCTCACCTTTTATTACATATATTTACTTTTAGATTACCAACATTACCTTCTTGTACTTACGGAGGAGGTTTCTCCGTCGAGGGTGACACGTGACATTATGTACAATGTCATGACACGGATGCCTGTTCAGGCTAGTATGTGGCGAGGTTATCCAGCTGAGATGAAGGAAATACTATTTACCGACTTTATGGTAAGTAAATGTGTTTATAGAATTATATATTATACGCTTATTGAAAAATTAATATACATACATATCATTTATGTAGGCTAAGCATCGGTTCACATCTGATGCTGATCGCGGCATGGCAAGAACTGTTTGGGAACGGACTATCTTGGACCGTTATCCAGACCATTTGAACAAAGCACGAGATAAGGCCTTTGAGAAGGCAAATTCAGACAACTTGGGCGATGTTAAGGGCCATGGGCCCCGGAGGAATGAGGACGAAAGTGTGGGATGGCACAGTCGACATTTGGTGACGGATAAATGGATGACAAGGTCTGCAGATACCCGAAGGAACAGGGCGCCATGCTTGATGCCTTGAAGCATATTGGCGGGTTGATAAGTTTTGGTGAACACAAGAGTAAGATGGTAATATAACTTCCTCATTTAAAGTTTTAATGATAAGCATTTGTGTATTAACATGTTGTAATTACTTAAGTTATTTGTCTATCTTGAGTATGACATAGTATTTTAGAGGATTGCCTTACTTTTGATATGTGTTTATTATATAATATTCTTCCATATGGGATTACAGGAGACAGAGTTAAAGCATTCGGTTTCTTACAGAGATCTGTATGCAAAAGTTCATAAGAAGAAAGACGGAAACTATGTTTACGGCGCTCGAGGAATTTCATTGTAGGTGTCTTGTTCTTATTCAAAAGTCATATATATTTTAGTTTATTTTTTTTGTTAATATTTTTCTTGTTTTGTTATTTTTAGGAGTCATATGACACCGCAATGACAGAAAAATATGGAGAAAACTCTTCCTCTCACCCTATGATTGACCCGGATGTCTGGTTGGATGCGGCGGGTCCCAACAAGAAGGGACGTGTGCATGGCATAGGTAATAGCTTGTACATTGGTAATAATACTATGCAAGCTTCAGCCTCCTCAGTTGCAGGTCCTTCCCGCTCTACACCATTGACACAGGGACATATCGAAGGTCATAAATACAGCGAAGGCGCAAAGAATGGCTTCGTTTGTCCGAGTCAACTTGTCCCTATGTTGGCGCCCTTCCAATCCTTCCTATCTACAATCGGATCAACAAATGTTGCTCCACAACCACCATCGCAAGGTTTAGGCAGGGAGGGTCGAGAGGAAGAAGAGGAAGAGGAAGACGACGACTTAGACTGATTACCATTTTTCTTATTGTTTACTTTGTATAACTTTCAACTATTTGATTGATTATTTGTATAATAATTTTTCACTATATTATTACATTATTTGTACAAGTTTTTTTATAGCGAGTTTACAATTATTTGATTGTTTGGTGTTGGATTTACTTTTGCTTCTTTTCTTTGTGGTTTGAAATGTAGGTTTTGGGAAAGTAATAATACATATAGGTTATTAAAAAAAAAACCTAATTACCGAGGGATTAGCGACGGATTAACGATATAATAGCGACGAATATAATTAGCGAGAGAATAGCGAGGTATTAGCGAGGGAAATATACCACTATGGTATATAATATTAGAGAGGGATTAGCGAGGGTTTGGCGAGGGAAATTAGCGAGGGAATAGCGAGGGAACGAGAGATGGAAATTTACGAATATGGTATATCGGTTTAGAGAGAGAGTAGCAAGGGTTTAGCGAGGGAAATTAGCGAGGTAACAACGAGGAAATAGAGAGGGAAATTTTAGAGAGGGAATAGCGAGGGAAGTTGACAGCGAGGCAATAGCGAGGGAACTTCCCTCACAGAATAGCGACAGAATAATGTAGTACATTACCGAGGGATTAGAGAGCAGTTAGCGAGGGAAATGATTTATCTTGAGACGGATTAGAGAGGGAATTCATTCCCTCGCTAATTAATGACGAAAAAAAAGTGACTAACTCATCACTCGCTAATCCCTCTCTAATCCCTCGCTAATTTAATTAGCGAGGGATTAGCGAGGGAAATTTTCCTCTCTAATTTCCTGGTTTTTATGTAGTGTGAATGGATCTTAGTTTTCAACCCATCCAAAGTCATATCGGCTGTGATCACAATAGGCCTAGGAGGAGGACCTCGATACATGACACCCTCTTCACCATCATACATTGTCCCATTGAAGTAAATGTGCACATTTAGTGGTTTTGTCATGTTAACTCCAATTCTGAACAATAACAATTCAACACATTTATTTAATATATTAAAAATCAATTACAATATTAATTGGACATATAATAATGTATAAATATTTATAACAATGTATAATAATGTATAATAATGTATTACATAATTTTATTCAATATATTAACAATCAATTATAATATTCAATATAGTTATTTATGTAAAAAAAAATTTCTAAACTCGATTATTTTGAATTAAGCTACATTTACTAATGTAAATCATGTCAAGTACTTAAGAAAAAATATATATCCTACTCGATTACCTACAAAATAATGATCCATACAATTTAGACTATATATCATACAATTTTATTATTCATTAGTCAATAAAAATATTAAAGTATAATAATATTAAATTACAATTAACACTAACCTAGTAAAAAACCAATCAACAAATAATAAATAAACTATTTAACTATTGAAAGAGGTACTTACAGTGTTAGGGAATATAATCTAAATTTGATCACAAATAATGATCCAGGCACCACTTCTAGTAAGAAATGAGTTCGTTGAGAGAGTTCAGAGCGTTTAGAGAGAAGAAATTTGTAGAGAGATAGTGAAAATTTAGGAAATGGCTTGAATGTTACGAACGGGGGAGGGGATGGGTGATATATACTAGGGTTACGTCACCCTTGTTGGCTTATTGTGCTTGGTTGCGCCAACAAGGGTGACTCTTTCCTTGCCAAGGCCAACCAGGATGTGCCACGTAAGCTGGCGCATCCACGTAGGTTGTGTCAAGTGTGTTGGCGTAACCTATGTGGATGCGTCAGCCTACATGGCGCATCCTGGTTGGCCATATAATATTTAAAAAGGTCACATAGGACAAAAGGGTGGCATTTTGAAAAATAGTTTTAAAAGAGTGGCATTTTGATAAATAGTTAAAAAAAAGGGCAATTTGATAAATAGTTAAAAAAAATGACAATTTGATAAATAGTTTCTGCATGAAGCTTTATTATCAATAACTCTTAGATCTTTATGAAAAAATTGAGCAAGAGAGATGATAAAAGAAAGAAGAGCGTTCTATGAAATCTATGCCAAAATTGAAGCAAATTTCTGACTCTATCTGCCTCTGCATATTTTTCATGTTTTCTTCATTTGGACAGTACCTATAGGAACTTGGAAGTCACACCTTGTTGTGATTTGTTGCAATGGTATCTTCTGGTTACCATATGCTCACAACCACATCCTTCACCGGGATGGGATGTAATGGTATCTTCATTGCTTATTTGCAGGCTCATGGATGACGTTGTTTCCAACGAGGTAATTAAGCACAATAATCAATTTCCTACTTAACTGTTTTATATGTTAAATTAGGTGTTTCATTGTTTCATCCCTTTATTTCCATTACCTTGAGCAGAAGAGAGGCCAAGTTGCCTCTGCTATTAAGTGGTAAACGAAGAAACACGTCGCAACAAGACAACATGGTACAGCTGGCCTGGCACAATCTGTAAGAGAAGTTAGTTATTAATTAAAGACAACTTGGTTGTTTGTTAACAATTAGTTATACAGTTATAGTTAACTGTCAGATCTCAAACTTCAGGTTCTGTGTATATATATAAATAGAATAATTCTAAATCCTTCTAACTTATCTTCCTAATTATTAAATAAAGAAAGTGTTGAATACTTTTTATGTTTTTAAAATATTGGCTGCATTTAATTTTTTATTTAATAATTTTTTTGTTAAGTAATAAGAAGATTATTAGGATGATATTTTATGAGAATATAACAAAACTCATATAAATACCTTTTAACATTAGAATAATTCAATCAATCAATAGTACATCCAGATCTTCAATAACTCTCAATTCTTTCTCTCACTAAGATTTCAATTCTCTCTCATTCCTCATCTTTTGGCTTTCTCTTTGTTCATTTAACACCATTTGATGAACTTCATAGAGAAGTGATAAGTGCTTAGAAGGATATCAATGAGGAATGCCTTGACCCTACCAAAGTGCCAAAGCCTCTCCTTATGTATGTTAGTTGTAACATGCTACCTAATACCACAGAAACAAGGATAAAATGTCACTTTAATTTCTTTATCTTACTTCTTCTTATATCTTAAATTGCCGAATTTCTTAGTTAATTAAGAACTGAAGAGTTAGAAGGTGTTTATGTAAGAAGTTACTTAATGAATAAGTTAGAGAGACTTATAGGAGAAGCCATTACTAACTTAATGAGTAAATTAAAAAATATAAAAATTAGAAAGAAGAGTTGGTGGGAAGTATAGAGAGAGAGAGAAAGAAAAGAAACAAGAAGGGAGAGAGAAAGAAGCAGAACCGAGGAAAGGGAAAGAACTTTGGCCACTTGCAGACTTAGCATTTTCAAGCATGAATCATCTCATATATTATAATAAGTAAGCTTATCATATTTACATTGTTTAGCAAAAAAAGTGAATGTTACATTAGTTCTCAACCTGTCACGAGTAATGGATGTGCTTTTAGTAGCCTGATTAATATTGTTTGTTATCTATGATTTGAAGGTACAATAATTCACTCTAATTTAATCTTTTTCCCACTATTCCTTTTTAATGTTAGTTAAATGCTCTTGTTCTGTGTATGCTTCTTCCTTGCCAACCAAACTAAATGGTTTATTATGTCATAAAGTTATTATACTATGTATGAGCTTTATTGTGAGATCAAGTATTATTTCTGAAGAGACTAAAGGGACTACTATGAGGTTTAAAGTAAAGCAAATGTATGGGAAATTATAAAAGAAATTGCAAGAAATTAAATGAAGAAGAAAAGGAAATCACAAGATCAAAGCTAATCCAAGGTCAAAGAGTAGCTCTAGATAGCCATAATGACTTCAAATATGATAAATCCAATTTGTGAAGGATTTACTTTAGCAAATGAATCTTTCATGAAATATATGAATAAAGATCCTGAAGGTTATGATAAGGGCTTTTGGACTATTTTACTAATTTGAACTGATTTCTACATGGGAACCCTTAAATACATTCCTGCAGGTGCAATAGTCAGTTCAAATTATCTTTGAATGCAGATTTAGATATTTTTGAACTTTAGCTTCACAAGAATTAAGTCGTTTGAAGCTAATGCAGTTATAGCTAGAGCTTTGATCATGCAAGGCAGCAGGTGCGGTGAAGATGAGTCAATTTACTCCTAGTTTCTGCTGTGGATCACCTTATATTGTTCAATATCTTCTTGTTTTCCCCCTTCTGTTTCCATTCTCTTGAGGCAACAAGGCTTCTGGGAATGTATGTTGGTGGTGGATTGGATTCTAATAATTTGTGTTTTGTTGGCTCTTTAAGTTCAGGTTTGTATGTTATTATGCCGCTAGTGCTACATATTGATTTGTTACTACTCAACTTTTTCTGTTTCTTGTAGTTATGCCTTATCTTTCTAATTTAATGTTCTCATTTTTTAAAAAAAATTAATTTTATTATGTGGTGAAATCAGTTTTTTAACTACGACTAAATCAATAAAACTAAATCAACTTATATATATATATATATATATATATATATATATATAAAAGCGTATATGGTGATATGAGTACTTATTGTAAGAAGTAAGATAAGTAAATCTTAACTATTAAATCTTATATAAATAATTAATATTAGAATATAAATGCATATTGTGGTTCAAAGCCTCGACACTTGAAATTACCTTATGCAAGTCGTGGTTCAAAGTCACAACACTTGAAATTAAAAAAAATAGAAGTCTTGGTTTTCAACCACGACTTCAATAAAAAAAAAGTTGTGCTTGAAAGGCACGACTTCATTATGCCGTAATAAAAAAAATTAACAATTGATAAGTCATGATTTGCACCAATGACTTGCCTTAAGAAAATAATAATAAAATGATTAAATGAATAGTCACGACTTACTATCATATACTGTTTATTTTATATTATTTTGATAATTATTTTTAAAATTACATATTTAATAAAATTTACTTTTATTTACACTATTTTGGTAAATCAGTCGATATGAAGAACATTCACGAGTGCTTCAAATCAAAGTCAAAGATTACTGACCCATGCGTATTGTCACTACACGTTCGTGCACCGAAACAAAATACATTAATCCAAGAGAAATTTTAAGGTATTTTGTAATATTAAATGTGTAATTTATATATTATTATTGTCTCTTATTTTAATTATACTTTTAATACTACTATGACGTACATTTAATAATACCCTAAAACCTTATAATTCATGAGCTGAGGGTATGATGAACAAGCTATTTGGAAATTCTCATTAATATATTGCCATTCTTTAACTGACAATACACGAGTATATAAATTCTACACAATATTTGATTGTATACTATAACAGATAATTTCATTCTTGTGTGCATTAATAAAAGGGTTTTTGTGATAGATTTTTTAATATGTGTAGACTAGTATAGTCACTAATTTTATAAAAACCCAGATTAATTGAATGTCAAATATTGTTGAGCATCTATTGGTTTAGCTCATTTGTGATCAATTTTGTTATTGGGCACTTATAAGCACTTAAACCCATGTGGATAATGTTGTTTTGGGTTTGTGGGCCTTGTGTATGGGTTTTCTATGATGGGTAGGTTAATCCATATTGAAAACACAAGGAGAAGCCCATATTCTCATCCTATATGTATTGTGGTTGCCCCATTAAGGCTACAAGGATTTGTTGCGCATATAGGGAATGAGGATAGTTTCTCTTCTTTACACACACGCACCATTTGCGATTTCTCTTTAAAGATCGGGCATGACCGCGCTCATATTTGTCCTTTTTAGTTGATTCTATAACTCGATCTCTTGTATATTATATTTGATGCATGCCATAATTTGGGGTTAAATAGATTTAGGAATTTTGACATATCGTTAATTAGTTTGAAACAAAATTCTTTCAATTGGTATCAGAGCCAATTTAATCCTAATTATGGTTGTAAATTTCTTCTTGTTGAGAATGAGAATTTTGGTCAATTCAAGAACATCTTTTTTTTTCCTAAAAAATTAATCAAAACCCAAAATTGATTTCGATTCCCGTTGTTTGAAGTTTTAGCAATTTTTCAATGCGTAATTTGCGTGTATTTTTTGTGCAATTTTTTAACCATACAAGAACATCATTTTATGATTTTGGTTTTCCTTAGGCATTATTATTATTATTATTTTTCTCAATTCTGATTTTGGAATGTGCTCCATGTGCGCAATAAGTAATTTTAGTAATTTTGACGAATCTTAAATGGCTCCAAAGTTCCATGAGAATAGCTGTTGCGTAGTGTTGAAAAAAATGGGTCATAACTATTTTTTCTTCGACTCAAATTATATATATAAAATTGGATAATCTCAGAACTCGCCTTTTGAAAAATTTTTATAAAATTGGGCATGTTATAATTTTTATACTCTCACATGTGATATTCTTTGAGTGCTCAAATAAATTTTTTTTAGTTGTTTTATGCTATATTGAAATTATTGTACTCTTTAGATTGTTATACAATTTAAATTTGTGAGAGTTTGTTTAGATAATTACCAAAATAATTTTTTTTGGGATTATTTTAAGTGTATAATATTGTATATATGTTGAAATTACTGCGCTTTTATAAACTATTGTACAAATTAAAATTTGGGAGTTCATTTGGTATATTTAGAGTTATTTTGACTAATTTTGCTCATACATACTATTTAAATTATGGATAAATAATTAAATAAATAAAGGAGTAGCTTCTCATGTTCTAAGCACATGATGTCTCATCAAAATCATGGAATACAATTTTGTAATTAATTCTCACATAGCTATGGATACTTTGGTTTGAATATAATTTTTTATGATGCTTGGTAATTATTGAGATTATTTCCACTACATATAATAGACAAGTGAGAATTATAATTAAATTGATAATTTTAGATATTTTATTTTGTATGATAAAGAGCATTGATATCGATAAATATATTATTTTGATGCCAAGAAATTCATGTTGATTATATGCCCTTTTATTGCTATTGAGAAATTTTTTTTTATGGAAGACTTATTTAAATAAGTTTGGGCATATTAAAATTTATTTATTTTATTTTACTCCTCTTTAATTGTTGATGTCAATTTTATTAGTTGAACTTGTTGAACTCCATAAATTGTGCAATCTAATATTGGGAGTTATTCTTGAAATAATTTTTTCGTTATAAGAGCATGATAATGTATCATGTGCTGCATATAATTATTTTAGTATTGAACGTTTGTGCATTGACAATATTAAAGTGTTTTGATATATATTATTAAGAATTAAAGTACAATTGCATGTGATTAATTTTATTGTAGATTGTGCCATTGCAAATTTAAATAAATTACTTTCATTGTGGCCATTATGAGAATATTATTTAAAATAATTTTGATTATTGAAAAATATTTAAGGCAATGACAAGTTTATATTAAGTCATTATTATGGCTAAGTTTTATATATCTCGTAAGTTTATTTTGTGAGCCATTTGTGAAAGTTATATAAAGTTCTGGTGATTTGAATCCTATTAAGTTAGCATTCACTTTTGTTGGCTCTACACACAAAGATGAGCAATACACTATCTGAGGTTAGTTATAAAACTTATATGGTTATTGGCATATTGTATAATTGCATAAGTGAAGAAATTTGTTCTTAAGGTCTTCTTCTCCCTCTTCATGCCTATTTTTTTGAATATGCAATTATGTATGAGAGTGTGAAAATTATCTGATTGATGTGGCATGAAAATTTTGGAACTCTATGAGCAATTTTGTCATTGATTATTGTAGTTTTTTATGGTCACATGCTCATCTATTATAAGACCAATATTGTGTTTTGTAAATCTTGTGAGATCTTATCTCTAAGAGTTCCATCCAGAATATTTATAATTGTTTTGAACATTTTGTATAGTTGTGAACTTGCCTTCGCAAGACCAATTACGACAAAGTGTTATATTGTTAATAATGTTGTTGTGTTTTCATTGAAAATTATGTTAATAATGCACTTACCCTATCGGTTTGTCTTTATTAATTTGATTTTTGATGTTTTGTTGAATGCATTAAATCATTATGCCCTTAAAGTTTTCAGTATCATCTCGATACTAGCTTTAGAGACATGATATTTAATGATTTATGGGAGTTTGCTTGTTTATTGTAATCTGGGACCCTTAGGCGGGATTATAATGACATAGCAGCTCAAATTGTTGTGACATATATATTATGTTATTCATTGTCAAGTGTTTTATCGAATTGAATTAAGCAACCTTAAATATTTTCATTATTTTTTGAAACTTGACGAATGAGATAATTGGGCATTCTGTAGCAATCTAATTATTTTTTATTTGGATATATAATTTTTTGTCAAATAAAAAAATTAATAATGTTGAATGGATTGCAATTAATGTTGGGTTGTGTAAGTAATGGGCATACCTTTCGGTGTGTTATTATTTGGCATAATCATTTGTGTGATAGAGAAAATAGCTTAAATTTTATTTTAAAAATCTTGAAAAATATTGCTTGTGCATAAACTATGAAAATGTTGATTCAACTATTTTACTCTATCAAGTGGGAGAGACTTGTATATTGTAATTCGGGACCCTTAGGCGGGATTGCAATGATGCAAGGGCTCTAGTTCAATTAATTGCCCAACTAATTGAACAAGGGAAAACCAATACAATTATGGTTGCTTAAGTATAATAAATGTTTTAATGCATGGTTTTCTCTAACTTTTGTATTTGTCATCGCTTTGTTGTTGCTTGTTGGGACCTATTGAGGACATTTGTTGAGTCTCCTAAAGTATGTGGTAATATAGTGAACTCCTTATAGTTGTCATGTTGTGTTGATATGCTTTAGTCTTAATAAGACATGTTGAAAGCATAAATAATTTTTCTATTTTGTACCATTGTTTATGCTGTATTAAATCACTAGCCTGTTGAATTTATTTTGTTATAAGTATTGTCGTAGTAATTTAGGAAATATTATTTTATCGATATGATAGTGATAATTATTTTCGCTTAGTATCTTGAAATGATAAATTTGAATATTTCCTTTTATATTATTCAAATGTCAAAATCCTCAAAGGTTTTTTTTAGTTTTGCTAATTTTCTCAAGAAAAATATTGGGATTAAAATTATTCAAGTATTGTTGTGAAGAAAGCGTTCTTCCAATTATGGTTTAATCATTTTGTGAGGATTTTTTTTTAAGCCCAATTTATTGTGTTGATTAGTTCAACTTTAGAATAAAAATAAATAAAAAAAGGATAAAAATAAAATTCTTTTGTCGATGATACAAAATTTATGATGAATACATTGAGTTAAACCTATTGTACTTTTGGCATTCACTTTGGAAAATTTCCTTTCTTTTGGGTTGAAGTAAAAGAATGTGTATATTTAATTCTTATGTATTTATATTTTTATTTTGTAAATTACCTAACAATCAATATCAATTAAAGCTCTTCGTTTCTTATAAGAAGAAAACGATTTTGTAACTGTTCTTTTGAAATACTCGTTGAAAATTTTTGAAGCCTGGTATGTATGAAGCCCAATATTAAAGGCAATAAAATGCCTAGGTGCAAGTTAAATTGACTTGATACGAACTATCAGGTATTATTGTTTAATATTAATTTTGATGTTGTTTACATCAATGGGTGTTACCATAAGTAAGTGAGAATAAATTTGTTATTAATGTATTTTGTGATAGTTGTATATTAATGGCCAATATTACTATTATTGTTAAATGGGAGACAATATTCTATATTAAATTGTTTCTATCATGTGAAAAATCTTGGTGATGTCATTTTATGTCTAAGGCATAAAAATCTTTTAAATCATAATATATTGACAGTTTGTCTCACAAGGCACATATTGTTATAAATTTTGAAATGTGTTTATGTTCTTATTGCACATTAATGTTTACTATAGTGGGAGTTGGAGACTGTCTTTTGGTTATGTCCTCAATAGTAGTTAAGTATAGGCCCCATGTGCTTTCGCTGCTGGTAATCTAATGTTGTGCTCAAGTGTGCATGTGCTTATTATTTTTTTTGTCATTGTGACACTTGGGTTTTGAGTAAGTTGTTGAAAACTTGCAAGTAATCCCATAATATGTGTAAGACATTTGAGATTTTAAACTCACTCGTATGTTGTCAAATCTTTTAAGTGGTCATTATATATGGTTTTGTGAAGTATAGATTACCTTATTTGTGAAAATTCTTTTGTGGTTTTGTGTTTGCGATGATAAAGAGGAGTTGACTTGTTGTAAAGTCTCATATGGATACTTGTAATCTCCTCAATTATGAATGCAAAGCTTGTGGTTGATAATGAAGTAATTTGTGAGACTTTGTGGTTGATAAATTTTGTATAGATTTGCTTAATATTGTTTCTATTGTTATGACCACATTTTAGATAACTCTGCAATATTGTGTTTCTCTCTATTTTGGTATTTGTGTCGTTGAAGAGAGATGGTGAGTTTTAGGCTCACATTGAGTACTTTACCACAGAGTTGATAGTCCCACTAATAATGATGTTACCATTAGAGTATTTTGAAACTTTTGGACTCTAATGGGATTGTTATTGTTATTTTGTTTTGATATGTTGGATTAGTGGGAGAATGTACATTATAATTATAATTATAATTATTATATTGTCTCAAGACTCATTGAAATTATTGTTGTCATATGTTGTTGTTGTGCACACTTTTGTGATGATATGGCGTATTGTTGGAGACTTTAGTACTCGGTCTCATTTTGTTATACTGAGATATTTTATTTGAGATATTTTGTTGAATCTCAGTAGGCATCCTTGGTAGATGCCAGGGCCATTTTATAGGGAATTGCATATTGATTACACTTTTGGCATGCAATTTTGTTGTGCTTTCCCTTTGACCCACATACCACATTTTGTTAGGTCACTGGGTTATAAGTATCTTACATATATGATATCAGTACTCCTATCGAGTATGATTTTCTGCATTGTTGAAATGTTTGTAATTCTATTTTGGACCGATGGTTGGAAGTGCTTGCTCATAGTTGACATTCTTGTGGCCACGTTAATTTGGAGAGTTATTTTGTTTAAAGCTAAGTGTCTATGCTGTCCAAGTGAGAGATTGATAGATTTTTTAATATGTGTGGACTAGCATAGTCACCAATTTTATAAAAACCCAGATTAATTGAATGTCAAATATTGTTGAGCATCTATTGGTTTAGCCCATTTGTGATCAATTTTGTTATTGGGCTCTTATAAGCACTTAAATCAATGTGGATAATGTTGTTTTGGGTTTGTGGGCCTTGTGTATGGGTTTTTTATGATGGGTAGGTTAACCCATATTGAAAACATAAGGAGAGGCCCCTATTCTCATCCTATATGTATTGTGGTTGCCCCATTAAGGCCACAAGGATTTGTTGCGCATATAGGGAATGAGGATAGTTTCTCTCCTTTACACACACGCACCATTCGCGATTTCTCTTTAAAGATCGGCGTGACCGCTATATATTGTCCTTTTAGGTGATTCTATAACTCAATCTCTTGTATATTATATTTGATACATGCCATAATTTGGGGTTGAATAGATTTAGGAATTTTGACATATCGTTAATTAGTTTGAAACAAAATTCTTTCATTTTGTTTACAAATACTCAAAAAGTATTAGTTAAGAAATATTTAACATTTATTTTTAAATATTTTTAATTACTAAAGATGAAAATACATGCGATATATTTTCATTAATATTTTAATATTTAATGTATATTTGAATTAACTTATTTTATATTTAAAATAATTTATTTCCAAATTTTTTAAAGAGAACTTTAGTAAACTTTCAAAAAATAAGCAATTATTCCTTCAAAAATAATCTTTTTCAAAACTACAATTATTTTTAAATTCCACCCTAGCATTTGGAGGGATTATTCCCTTCAATATGCTTCAGAATCGACGGTATATTACATATAATTGATGTTTATATCAAAATTTATTCTTATTTTTTAATTGATTAAGTGCTAATAATCTTATGTTTTGATATAATAGAAGTACTTAATCTTAATATTTTAAACACTTTAATTGTGAGAAAACTTTTCTTATTTTATTTTGTTTTTATTTTATTTCTTATGAAAATATCACATTTTATTCTTTCTTTAATGTATCTTTCTTTTTATCGCGAGAGAAAAAAAAAAGAAAAAGGGAGATTCAAAAGAAATAAAATATCAGAAGTGTTACAAAAGATAAAATAAAAAATAGAAGAGAGATAGAGACCAAGGTATATATAAAATTGCCAAGACAAAAAAAAAACTTGAAACAATTTATGGAAGGAAAACAAAAGCATAGGAACTTACGAAGGGGTGGCTATGCTGCAACTGCATGATTTGTTCCTGCACACTTGTGGAAAGGAGTCAAAGGTTGTTAGATAAGAATAAAGGGGACAAAGAAAGAAGCAAAATGGAAGGGAAGGAAAAGCTAGAAGCGAAAAAATACAGAAAATCGGCAGGAGACACAAGTAAAACATGGCATCATTTTGAGTTTGACTTTGTTCTCTGCATGACTGCTTTTAAATAGACAAGCATTTCATTCTTAGTAAAAACAAAAATGAGACGGGGCAACAGCGAAAGAAGGGGAGGAGAGTTTACTTAGTCTTTTTCCTTCAAGGGGTAAGCTTCGCTCTCTGTGTCTCTGCCTCTCTGGTATACTTGCTATGTATGGTATGCTTACAGCTAATGTGTATCTTGAGTTTACTTGTTTTGGTTGAATGTTTGGGGCTTAATGCAGTGTCTCGCAGCCAAACCAAAGAACACAAACACATAAGGTTTGGCCTCCATTCGTTTTGGGCCTTTTGGGTTTTGTTATGTTTGGTTGAATTTTAGTTTATTCGTCTTCCTTATGAGACTTTTTTAATTAAGATTTGGGTATTCTTTTGTTTTGGGATGATTACCTCTCATGTATGCTATTTGCAATGTTTGGTTTGTTTAAAAATCTCGGCACATGGGTTTATGTTGGTCCGTGTTTTTTTAAGAGTATTTTCTTTATTTGGGCTAGTTGTTTGCTTATGAGTTTGATCCATTCTCATAAGCTTTTGGAATAATAAGCATTTCGGCTTAGGTTCAATCATTCGGTTTAGTAGGTTAATTATGTTTTTATATTTTTCTTCTAATTTTTTTTAAAAATTAATTTAATTCTTTCATAATCAAATGAATTTGTTAAGTTGTGACAACTTGTTAATATTATACATTTTTTGGAGGTCAACCAAGTTATGATTTGTTGACCAGAAAATCTAATTAAAATTAATTAACTCACAATTATTTTTTAAAGAACTACATAAATTTAACTTCTCATTGCACTTGTAGATACTTAAGCATGAAATTGTTTTCACCAAGCCAAATTGTAGATTTTTGTAATTTAATCTTTAATCTTAATTTTTTCCCCTTTAAATTGTAAATTTTTTTTTCATGTTTTATGACTATTTTTTATTTTGCTTGTAAATATTATGGCTTAATATTTTATTATTATTTATTTATTTATTATCCTTGTCTTTTTTATTTTGTGGAGTAAATTAAGTATGCTTTAATTATTTTAATTCATGCAATTGACTTTAGGTAATTATCTTAACACAGATATATATGGGTATAGTAAGATTCATTTTCTATCATTTTCTATGCATAACCAACTCTCAATCTAATTTTGTTTACACATATTAATTTTTTTAAGAAAAATTTATAGGCATTTTTTCTAATTTTTTCCTAATAAATAAAATTGATAACGACTCCTTTAATATTTTTTTTTCAATTTTAGTTGTCAATTCGACGCGATCCCAATCATTACAACCACATACGTGTCATTTGCCCAATCCCATGCATCACATAGCTATGTTTATTTAGTGTGAAATTAGTTACAATTGGTTGTGTATAGACTAATTTCAGTTTTGTTAGTTACTTTGATTGTTAGCATAGATCTTTTTGTGTGTGCCCTAAACCCTAAAACTTATTTTCATCCTTAACGTTTGAGTAAAGTTTCAATTTAGTCTAAAAAATTTTTTTATTTCAATTACGTCATAAACTAAATCGTTTCAGTGTCATCCTTTTGTCAAACATTGTCCAAATTACTAATGGAAAGTGTTGATGAGAAGCCTACGTGACTAATTGAGATCACATGTGAATCACACACGTCCAAATTGAGATTAAATTAAAACTTCTGTCAAACATTAGAGACAAAAATAAGGTTTTAACTATGAATTTATTTTAAATCTTATACATCTCTATCACGACTGTAATAGTGATAGAAATAGCAACTAAATTTAAAAATTAAGGAGTCGTTATAGATTTTATTTAAATTAAAAAAAATTAAAAAATTTAAGAAAGAAATTGTTTATGTAACAAGATCGGACTTATGTATAGGGAATGATAAAAACTTAATTTCATCAATCTTAAAACGTTTACCTTAATTAATTGTGCTATTTATTAATACCGTTTAAATATTTATTTTACCCTCTATAAAATTAATATGTACAAAAGGGTGAGAAAAATCTAAAAGTTAATATTTACAAAAAAAAAAATGTTTTAAAAATAATTCAATTAATTTTATTGATTTTTTTTTCAGGAAGAACAAAGAAACTAAATTTAAACACATGATTAAATTTACAAAGAGGTGAAAAAGGAAAAAAATTACCAAAAAAACTCAATTGATTTTTATATTTTTAAGAGATTAAGTTGGCGCGTATCATCTAAAAATGAACTCCCCCTTCTTTTTAATATTTACTTAAAATTAGTTGACACATTGAATCTTAATTTTGAAATATAATTTAAGGGCAAAAATTTGAATTCAAAATCATGGGTTTAACAAGCGTTCACAGCTTAACTAATCCAAAGTAAAAAAAAACTATTTTTAAGAGAATTTTTTTTAAAAAAATAAAATAAAATTCATTATTGTGTCAAACCCCATCCTTAGAGATTAATTTTAGCGCAAAAATAATAATTACGTCCTTCAAAATTAACAAGGAATCACAATTTAGTTAAACCCGTTAATTATTAAAGGAGAAGGATAAATGTCACTGTAGGGCCTAAGATATATTAAATTATATCAAATTACATCCTTAGTTTTATGTGCTCTTCTCCTATCCATTTAGCCTCACTTGGACCACCATTCCTCCGGGCTCAGGTTCTCAGATTCCTCCGAGGATTTCTTGGATAGCTAAATCGTTGGCGAAAAATCATTACCTTTTTTACCAACCTTTACTGACGGCAACATTATCTAATTATCTAATGCTAACTATCAATCTCTTTTAAGAAATTGAAATTCTTTCTTTATTGTCCTCCGAAGAAATTAGACATTCAGACTTCTTCAGTCTCATTCAAAAACATATTTTTAACCTCAGAAACATTCGAACCAAGAAATGAGTGTGTATTTCAATTTTCAAGTCACAAATTGAGTGTTCTAATACAATTAGCTATTTAGTAGGAGTCACAAACTCAATATAATTTCATAAAACTTATGTTTGTTTTGGGTTGTCCCGTGAGGAAATGAGTTCCTGTGACCATTATTTATTTGGAGGTCTTTGTCTCAGTGGGGGGCGGAAGATGCCGCCAACTTTCAGTACGGGTAGCGAAGTTCGACCCCAGCAACAATGTAGAACACGTTTAAATATATGGTACAATTATTTCATTTGTTTTTCCTTAATATGTCGTTTCACAAAATTTTATGGACCACTTCAACTTGCGGAGGAGTGATTCTGTTTCCTTTCCACCTTTGCAAATGGTTAGTGTCTACTCTGTAGTGACACTTGTGGTCGACATAACAATTTTTATCCCCTTTTCCTCTCGTCCACTGCATAGTGTGGCATGATTTTTTGATGCACAATAGTTCGTTATTATTGTGAAGTGAACCATTAGTTTATTGAAAAGATCAGTTTATGAGAGCCATTTAGTGTACCCAATATAGTTGGAAACAAAGGTGACCCATCATTTAACAACGCGCCCCCCCCCCCCCCCCCCCGAGAAAAAGTTCACCTTCATAACCCGGAAAGAAAACTATGGTAGTTTCAGCAACTTCATCATTAGTTGCTCCAACCCTGATGCCTCCTCCGACTTCCCTCGACGTTCGGCAAATTATAATCCCAACGTTTGGGGAGATCATTTTATTCAATATGTTTCGAAACCTATGGTAATGTAACTTTATTCTCATTAAGCTTTACATATGCCAAATATACGAATAAAAATGTTTTTTTTTTAACATCAGATATAGATACTCATGAGATATCGTATCTGTATGTAAGTGTGGTTGAGTGTTATTGAATATCATATGTCATATTAATATAAATGTATTAGATACAGATATGAGTAAAGTATCGTCTAGGTATCATATTCTAACAGAACTCATGTATGAATATATTTTCAATTATGCACATACGTGATATGATACATCATGATAATATACAGGTTTACATTTATAAGCACAAATTTTTTGTCATGTGTTCTATTATTTGAATACTTAGAATATGACACTCAGTCCACACTTTTATCATATTAACACAGTTTATTCATTTATCCTTGAAATACGATATATTTTGACACTCACACACTCGTATTGACATACGGTATTTATATGAGATGTCGTATAACAAATATTAAAAAAAATATTTTCCTTTTGTTATTAAGCTTATTTCTCCTTATATAGAAACTTAACCCATTCAAACCAATAAGAATTGAACATAGACTTATCTCTCAAGGGAAAAAAAATTAGGTACAATGTCTATAATGGAGATAATCATATCTAGAGTCACGCATATTTTGTATATGTAACCACCCAGAATGCTGCATCTCATGCATGCACTAATTGTCTCTTGAAGAACTTTGACTTTATAATCTACTTTTTCATTTTCTCCATTGCCATAAAGCTTTACAAATAATACTAACAGAAAAAAAAGAAAAAAGTTTAACGTGCAGGAAGTGAATGAAGAAACGGACGAGCAGATTATAATACTAAAAGAAAAAGTGAGAAAGATGCTTGTCCCTGTGAATGAGAAGGCCTTATTAAGGCCCTTGACAGTAGCTAACTTGATTGATTCAATCCAACGTTTGGGATTGTCCTATCATTTTGAACGTGAGATTGAAGAAGCGTTGCAACATATTTACAATAATTACGTTGAAAATAGTATAATAACTCTCAATGAAGACCTTTATTCTCTTACCCTTCTCTTTAGGTTACTGAGGCAACAAGGATATCACATTTCGCCTGGTATGCCCCACTCCATCTGTTCCTTTTTTTTTTCCCGGTATAATGCTTCTATTACCTTCTAATCACAAGTCTTAGGAAAATATAATACGCAAGCAAACACATGAACTCAACAGAAAATGAGAAAATAGATTCGGATATTATAATACGCAAGCAAACACATCTGTTCCACAATAGCAGCCGATGCCACGTGAGACGATAGACCAGATGGGGGTGTGAGCGCAACATCCATGGCAGCGAGGCCGCAGCATCCAGGTTTCTATTATTGCACTCGTTAGGGTGAAGGCGACAAGCCGACATGTTATCAGAAGGCGTCATAAGCGACAAACAAGGAGAAAAATTGAATAGAGTTGAAAAGAATTATTTTGGATATTTAGTAATTGATAGAATGAAATAAAATAAGATAGATAAGATAAAATAAAATAAAATTGTCATTATATTATATAAATATTTTAAGATAAAATGAAATAAAGTTATTATTTTATTATTTGAGAAATTAATAATTTTTAATAAGATGAGATAAAATTTTAAATATAATAATAATATAATAAAGATAATTTCATCTCAAACTTCCTAAATTAGAGAAAAAGAAAATTAGTGATTTTTTATGGAATGGAATAAAATTTATCTCACCCACTTCTATTTCATTCTATCTTTTTTAACATACCCAAAAAATTGAATATATTTCTATTTCCCTTTATTCTATTCAATCACATCAATCCAAATATATTTTTATTCTTGTTTAGGTAAGAAAAGAAAAGAAAAAGCATGTATTGAAAAGTGTTTATCTTATTTTATTATCTAAAATAAAAATAATATAATAAAAATAGTATACCAATAACATTATTCATGTTACTAAGGCTTAAAAACCGTGAAATAGGCAGCAGCTCTTTAACAAGTTCAAGGATGAGCAAGGGAATTTCAAAGAAAGTCTTATTGACAATGTTGAGGGAATGTTAAGCTTGTACGAAGCCGCACATCTCAGGATTCATGGAGAGAACATATTAGATGAAGCGCTTGCTTTCACTTGTACTCATCTCGAGTTCATGTCCACCCAATTGAGTCCTTCTCTTGCTGCAAAAGTTAATCATAGCTTCAAGCGGCCACTCCGCAAGAACTTGCCTAGGCTAGTGGCAAGGCAATACATCTCTGCTTACGAGGAAGAGCCTTCCCATGATGAAACTCTTCTATTATTTGCCAAATTAGATTTTAATATGCTCCAAAAACAACATCAGAAGGAACTTGGCAACATTTCAAAGTAAGTTCTTCAACACATCACCTTAATAGATAATTAGAAAGCGTTAATTTCTTTTACATGCAATTCACTCATATCTTGGTTATTGAACTTGGCCGTCTTTGATGAATTAGGTGGTGGAAAGATTTGGATTTTGAAAGAAAACTGCCTTTTGCGCGCAATAGAATAGTGGAAGCTTATTTTTGGATATTGGGAGTGTATTTTGAGCCCCACTACTCTCTTGGTAGAAGGCTAATGACCAAAGTGATATCCATGACAGCAATAATTGATGATATATATGATGTTTATGGAACACTTGAAGAGCTACAGCTTTTCACTGAAGCAATAGAGAGGTTTGAGGTTTTTTAATTAACGGCGAAATGTTTTCACTTTTTTTATTTGCTAATTGAATTATAGATCGAGAGAAATCTATTAACCTTATGATGACCTGTTAGATAATTAATGGACATTTTAGGTGGGATATCAGCTGCATGGATTTTCTGCCAGAATACATGAAATTTTGCTACCAAGCACTCTTGGATGTTTATGAAGAAATTGAGCAAGAGATGGCCAAGGAAGGAAGAGAATTCTGTGCAATCTATGCCAAAAATGAAGTAAATCTCTGACTCTATATATCTGCAACTTTCCAACTAGTTTCTTCATTTGTACAGGATCTAACTTGGAACCAGGAGGTGTAAGACATGGTGGAGATATATCTAACTTTACTTTACTTTTGTGAATTATTGTGATGCGGACACCAGATGAAAAGATTGGTCCAAGCCTACTTTGCTGAGGCCAAATGGTTCAATAGCAATTATACACCGACAATGGAAGAGAACATGGGTGTTGCACTGGTGTCTTGTGCTTACCCTATGGTCGTGGCCATAGCCTTCATCGGGAACGGAAGTATTGCTACGGAAAAGGCCTTCCAATGGTTGACCAATGACCCTAAAATTGTTCATGCTTCAGCAATTATTGCCAGACTCATGGATGACGTTGTTTCTAACGAGGTAATTAAGCACAAGAATCAATTTCCAACTTTATTGTTTTATATTTTAGAGTAAACTCTCATTTTAAACTTTAAAAATTTCTGAAATATATCAATTGGTGGTCTGCAAAAGATTATTATATTATTTTAGCCTTCAAATGAAAATTTTTTAACATCAAAATATATAATTCAAAAGTTACTATTTATTGAGATCAAATTAATATTTAATGTCATTTAATGAATTTTTTAACATTAAAAAAAAGTTACTGTTTATTGGAATCGATTAATGTCATTTAATTTCGTAAAAAAAAATTGATGTTATTTAATGACAAAAAAAAAAAATTATCATTTGAGAACCAATTAACGTCATCAATATAATATTCTATTACCAAATTGACGATTTACTCTATATTCTAAATTAGATGTTTGACTTTTCATTCCTTTATTTTGATTAGTTTGAGCAGGAGAGAGGGCATGTTGTCTCTTCTATTGAGTGCTACATGAAGCAACATGGTGTCACAAAACAAGATACCGTCGATGAATTTTATAGACAAGTGACAAGTGCTTGGAAGGACATCATTGAGGAATGCCTTGAGCCTACCGAAGTGCCAAAGCCTCTCCTTGAGCGAATCCTCAACTTGTCACGAGTAATTGATGTGCTTTACAAAGATGGAGATGGCTATACTCACTCCAAAGGATCAACTAAGAACAACATTGCAGCTCTACTCTTGAATCCATGCCCAGTATGAGAATAAAGGCTTCGTTTCTTCAACTGTCTCGTATATTATTGAAATATATTTTAATGACTTGAACAAATTGGAATCACGCAATCTAACTTTTGTTGCCACAAGAGAACTGAAAGCATTCTTAGCATGTAAAATATTTGTAAACCTAGTTTGGTTGAGTTCTCTTTAAATTAATTAAGTATATATATTTTCATGTATTCGATAATGAAATTACATGTCTATGTGAATCATTAGCTTTCCATCCCTTGAAATTTACTGTGGCCCATATGATTGGTTATGTAGTACAACAACAAAGGATTTATTTCATCAGACAACAAATTAAGTTGCTTTGGTCATTCGCAGCACCATTTTGATTTAAGTATTTGTTATTACTGCAGATACTACGCAAATGCGAAATAGTGCTATTGAATTTGAAACTAATCATCACTCAAGTGCTACCTTAATTTCAAGTTGTTTGATATTTGAGAAAATTTTACAGTATTCATCTTTTTTTTCAGGATATTGGTTAATTCTCAAACATTTTATTAATTATTGATTATTCTAAAACATCTATATTTATAATTTATAATCTATAATCTATCTTTAATTTATAATTTATAATTATATTTACTTACAAAGAATAAACATTTTTTAAAAAGTCTTGTTAACTGTCATATCTTCTTATAAATTCTATTTTTTTAAAAAGTGACAATCTTTCTATTTATAGAAACTTTTTATTCATTTCAAATCAAAAAATAAAAAATAAAAGTTAATTCAAGAATCTATTTCATTCATTACTGCTTTTTCAATCCACTTTCAAATTCTTCTGTCTCAATTTCGTTCATGTTCTGTGATTTGCATCGACATCATTTATTTCCTTTCTCTTTTATTTTTCTCTTTATTTTATGCATATTAAATTGATCAAGTTTGAGTCTTGATATTACGGTGGCATAGAGTAAAAGGTGTAGTGGGTTTAAGAGTATCTGAATAAAGGTAACCATTTCCATTTCACAGTGGTTGGGCTCCTTGTATGGTGGCCGCCCTGAATCATTGAATCAAAAGGTATTTTTCTCTTTTATTTCCTTTTACTATTGTTGCTCCTATGCTTCATTTTTTAATAGTGTATATTATTTTTGCACTTAAAAAAGGTATTGTTTATTATCTCTGGGTTTATTAATTGCAAGAACTGGATTTGCTGGATTGAACCAACAAATTTGATCAAATGGTACGTACACCAGCAGAATGAAAATAAAAAATAAAAACAAAAATAATTAGTGTCTATTCCACAAACAATTTCCAAGGAGAATGATGTCAAGTTTCAAATTGCAGTACATATATTGAATTTTTACTGTGATATTATTGGCTATGCTTTTGATCTCCAATATGGTGCTCATTATAAGATTAGTTTTGTCTAAGATGAGAATGTCTGTGAACTGCATCTTTCTTTTGATCAGATGTTGCTCCATGATTTTTTTTTTAATGCAAAGATACATGAAAAGTTCTTCCAACCAAGTTTTTTGATAAGGCCTTAGTTGAAGTCTTTGATGCTTAGTTCTCATATCCCATCTTCTATGGCTCTACTCCAAAGTCTTCCTTGTTCCCTTGAAACCTACAAATTCACATTAACTTATGAATTTTAAATTAAGGCATCAAAGTGAATCAATTAACTTCATGAACTAACCATAAACAAGGTAGAAATTACCTATAATCAAGTAACAAAAAGTTACATGAAATTAAGCACAATTTCTAATAAACTACACAGAATATTAGACTTAGCATTCACATTTTTATTCAATTGAGGTTAAAATAACTTTGTAGAGTTATCATCTCCATTCTTTTGCGTTTGTCATTTATTTACTAAGACAATAATAAGCAAACATCATTATTCTTCATATCAAAGTTCACACTGATTATTTATAGCTGAACACTTAACCACAAGCCAAACCCATTATTATTATTTATTTGTTATTATCTTTATAACTTTTGGTGCTATGCTTTGAGAACACGACCATCAACATCTTCAGTAACATTGTTTAAGATGTCCAAGAAGCCATATGGAGTTTTAAAATCCTAATTGACGACATTCTCAAATTCAACAGTCCATTTAGCAACAGCACCGCCATCATTCTTATCAATCACTTGTAAGTTGAGCTTGAAGATCTTGTACTGCTTACTGACGTCTCCATTGAAGAGGTTGTTATGTGATTAATTTGATTTGTTCATCAATGGCTTCAATATTCTCCTTAGATGTTGTTAACTTACCATCTGTTGTTTCACAAGCAAATAAGATCAATAACAAATAATGTATAAGAATCAGATAAAAAATAATTAATTGACCCTTTTTGTTTACATATTAATTTAATTAGAAGCTTAATTACCTACGGTATAAGTAAACTGTCTAACCGAACCAATGCTATGCCAGTCACCTTGAAGCAGCTTGATTTCATGCACTCTTTCGGTAAGGTTTTGAACCTGGTTGATGTGCTTTGAGAAGAGGTTGAAGAACTTAGCAGTAGGTGCTTGGATCCCAAGTTCAGTACTTAGTTTACCGGTTAGAGCCATGTCTCAAGAAAGAAACAGATAAAACGAAACAAGAAACGTAACAAACAAGAGTGAGAGATGGTGAGGGTATGCAGCCTTGTTACAATTCTTTGGTTATAATAGGAATTAATTTATTGTTACTGTGGCAAAAATGGTGGTTGAGTGAGATCATTGTCGTGTTGCAGAATGTCTTGAAGCAGGAAGAATGGGAATGGCGTATGCGCAAAAAGACTGGGAGACTTGGGGAGCAAGGGCAAGGAGTGTAAGATTGAAAAGAAAGTGGTTGAAAGGAAAAAGAGATAAAAAAAAAAGGATGGACGAGGATTGTCAATGTCATGTCAGGAAATTATTATTTTTTCATTAGATTAATTTTTTTATAAAAACGAAGATGAGAAGTGGAAAGTTCTTGTACAATATTTTTTTTTAACTTTTAAGAAAAACAATAATTGTGATGTTATTTTTTATTATTTCTTAAAATTTAGATTTTTTCTTTAGAGTATCTCTGGATTGAAAGAGTTTATTTCAGATATTTCCACTCCAAAAATAACTAAAACCAACATTCGTACACAAGGGCAAGTTACATCAATTAAATATAACTGTGAAAAATATCTATTACAAATGACGGATTGTAATTGGGATAAATATATATAAAAAAAATCTTAAACTCAAAAAAATGCTCATTTACTATAATGATATGAAGAAAATTAGCGAGTGTTTCAAATTAAAGTTTAAAAGGTTAATGATCCATGCATATTGTCACTTCACATTTGTGTACTGAAACAAAGTTCATTAATCAAAGAGAAATTTTAAAGTGTTTCTGAATTAAGGAAAATTTTTATTTTATATTATTAAATGTATAGCATCAATTTTGTATGTCATTATTGTCTTATTTAAATTATATTTTTAATATTATAACTAATGTAGCGTGCATTCAATAATGCAAAACAATATATTTCTTTCAATCCAAGAGTACCTAAACCCTTATATATAATTCAAAAATAAGTTGAGGGTATGATGAATAAGGTATTGGGAAATTCTCATTCATATTGGCATTCGTTAACTAGATAATAGATGAGTATGTAGATTCTACACAATCTCTGATTTTGGAAAGCAAATAATTTCTTTCTTGTATGCATTAAACAAATATATAGTTTAAACTTTGATTTTTTTATATATATAATATGAATTTATTCATCTACATTTTTTAGTTTTATTAAAGTCAAAATTGTAATAAAAACTTAAAGTCATCGAAATGATTTTTTTGATTTGATATCAGAAATTATAATTTTAATTCCATATCAGAAGTGAATATTTCAAGTATGTCAGAAATAGTAATTTCGTTTTATATCGAAATGATGATTTCAGTTTGATGTCAAATAGTTTGTACCATTAATATAAAGCATTTCACTTTATATGATATAAACAATTATATGACTTAATGAATGACTTCTTTTAACCATCTTCTGAGCTTTTATTTTTAAATAGTCAAACATTGTTTATTTTTTATATATATAATATGAATTTATTCATGTACATTTTCTAATTTTATTAGCGGTGAAATTATAATAAAGACTTGAAGTAATCGAAATGATACTTTCGATTTGATATCAGAAATAGTACTTTCGATTCCATATCAAAAGTGAAGATTTTGAGTATGTTAGAAAAAGTAATTTTGATTTTATATTGAAATGATGATTTCGATTTGATGACAAATAGTTTGTGTCATTGATATAAACCATTTCACTTTGTATGATGTAAACAATTGTATGACTTAATGAATGTCCATCTTTTGACAATCCTCTAAGTTTTTTTTTAAAAAATAGTCAAGTATTATTTGATTTTTTTATATAATATGAATTTGTTCATGTACATTATCTAACTTTATTAAAGTCAAAATTGTAATAAAAACTTGAAGTCATCGAAATGATAGTTTCAATTTGATATCAGAAATGAAACTTTCGATTCTATATCAAACGTAATAACTTCGAGTATGTCAGAAATAGTAATTTTGAATTTATATCGAAATGATGATTTCAATTTGATGTCAAATAGTTTGTGTCATTGATATAAAACATTTCACATTATATGATGTAAACAATTATATGACTTAATGAATGCCCTTCTTTTGACCATCTTCTGAGTTTTTTTTTAAACAGTTAAGCATTGTTTGATTTTTTTTATATAATATGAATTTATTCATGTACATTCTCTAGTTTTATTAGAGTCGAAATTATAATAAAGACTTGAAATCATCAAAATGATAGTTTCAATTTGTTATCAAAAATAGAACTTTCAATTCCATATTAGAAGTGATGACTTTGAGTATGTCAAAAATAGTAATTTCGATTTTGATATTGAAATTATGATTTCGATTTGATGTCAAATAGTATGTGTCATTGATATAAAGCATTTCACTTTATATGATGTAAACAATTATATGACCTAATGAATGACCTTCTTTTGACCATCTTTTGAGTTTTTTTTTTAAAAATAGTCAAACATTGTTTGATTATTTTTATATATAATATCAATCTGTTCATGTACATTCTCTAGTTTTATTATAGACAAAATTGTAATAAAGACTTGAAATCATCGAAATGATACTCTCGATTTGATATCAGAAATGGTATTTTTGATTCCATATCAGAAGTGAACACTTTGAGTATGTCAGAAATAGTAATTTTGATTTTATATCAAAATGATGATTTCGATTTGATGTCAAATAGTTTATGCCATTGATATAAAGCATTTCACTTTGTATGACGTAAACAATTATATGACTTAATAAATGCTCATCTTTTGACCATCCTCTGAGTTTTTTTTTAAAAAAATAGTCAAGCATTGTTTGATTTTTTTATATATAATATGAATTTGTTCATGTACATTCTCTAACTTTATTAGAGTCAAAATTATAATAAAAACTTGAAGTCATCGAAATGATAATTTTAATTTGATATCAAAAATTGAACTTTCGATTCCATATTAGAAGTGATGACTTTGAGTATGTCAAAAATAGTAATTTTGATTTTATATCGAAATGATGATTTAATTTTGATGTCAAACAGTCTATGTCATTGATATAAAACATTTCACTTTATATGATATAAACAATTATATGACGTAATGAATGCCCTTTTTTTTACCATCTTCTGAGTTTAAAAAAAAGTAGTCAAGCATTATTTTATTTTTTTTATATAATATGAATTTGTTCATGTATATTCTTTAGCTTTATTAGAGTCAAAATTGTAATAAAGACTTGAAATCATCAAAATGATAGTTTCAATTTGCTATCAGAAAAGGAACTTTCAATTCCATATCAGAAGTGATGAGTTCAAGTATGTCAAAAATAGTAATTTTGATTTTATATCGAAATGATGATTTCGATTTGTTGTCAAATAGTTTGTGCCATTGATATAAAACATTTCACTTTATATGATGTAAATAATTATATGACTTGATGAATGACTTTCTTTTGACCATCTTCTGAGTTTTTGTTTTAAACAGTCAAGCATTGTTTGATTTTTTTTATATAATATGAATTTGTTCATGCACATTCTTTAGCTTTATTAGAGTCAAAATTGTAATAAAGACTTGAAGTCATCGAAATGATAATTTTGATTTAATATCATAATTAGATCTTTCAATTCCATATCAAAAGTGAATACTTCGAGTAGGTCATAAATAGTAATTTCAATTTTATATCAAACTGATAATTTCGATTTAATGTCAGCAAGTTTGTGCCATTGATATAATACATTTCACTTTATATGATGTAAACAATTATATGACTTAATGAATGACCTTCTTTTGACCATCTTCTAAGTTTTTTTTTTAAAACAGTTAAGTATTGTTTGATTTTTTTTTATATAATATAAATTTGTTCATGTATATTTTCTAGCTTTTTTAGCATCGAAATTGTAATAAAGATTTGAAATCATCGAAATGATACTTTTGATTTGATATGAGATGTACATGGTGTCATAATAACTATAATTAAAATAATCTTAATTATTTAAAAACCAAAACACAAACAAAGTAAATTAAATGTCACTTGTGCATCGCACGGTCTCCTACTAGTATATGGTACATTTGATGATTTACAACTTTTCTCTGAAGCAGTTGAAAGGTTTGAAGTTTAAACTAAACACAATGTTTTCACCTCTTTTAATTCCTAATTGAATTAGAAATCTAGAGAGAAATCTGTTAACTTTATTATTATTATTATTATTATTATTATGAGATATCCTCACAAATTAAGCCTATTTGAATCACCCGTTAGACTAATCTATTAACTTTACTAATTTTTCGACAATTAATGTACATATTACATGGGATATTAGCTGCGTGGATCTTCTGCATGAAGCTTTATTATCAATAACTCTTAGATCTTTATGAAGAAATTGAGCAAGAGAGATGATAAAAGAAAGAAGAGCGTTCTATGAAATCTATGCCAAAATTGAAGTAAATTTCTGACTCTATCTGCCTCTGCATATTTTTCATGTTTTCTTCATTTGGACAGTATCTATAGGAACTCGGAAGTCACACGTTGTTGTGATATGTTGCAATGGTATCTTCTGGTCACCGTATGCTCACAGCCACATCCTTCACCGGGATGGGATGTAATGGTATCTTCATCGCTTATTTACTGGCTCATGGATGACGTTGTTTCCAACGAGGTAATTAAGCACAATAATTAATTTCCTACTTAACTGTTTTATATGTTAGATTAGGTGTTTCATTGTTTCATCCCTTTATTTTCATTAGCTTGAGCAGAAGAGAGGCCAAGTTGCCTCTGCTATTAAGTGCTACACGAAGAAACACATTGCAACAAGACAACATGGTACAGCTGGCCTGGCACAATCTGTTAGAGAAGTTAGTTATTGATTAAAGGCAACTTGGTTGTTTGTTAACAATTAGTTATACAGTTATAGTTAACTGTCAGATCTCAAACTTCAGGTTCTGTGTGTATATATAAATAGAATAATTTTAAATTTTCCTAATTCATCTTCTTAATTACTAAATGAAGAAAATGTTAAATACTTTTTATGTTCTTAAGATATTGGCTACATTTAATTTTTCATTTAATACTTTCTTTGTTAAATAATAAGAGGATTATTAAGATAATACTTTTGAGGATATAACAAAACTCATATAAATACCTTTCAACATCAAAGTAATTCAATCAATCAATAGTACATCCAGATCTTCAATAACTCTCGATTCTCTCTCTCACTAAGATTTCAATTCTCTCTCATTCCTCACCTTTTGGCTTTCTCTTTGTTCATTTAACACCGTTGATGAACTTCATAGAGAAGTGATAAGTGCTTAGAAAGATATAAATGAGGAATGCCTTGACCCTACCAAAGTGCCAAAGCCTCTCCTTATATATGTTAGTTGTAACATGCTACCTAATACCACAGAAACAAGGGTAAAATGTCACTTTAGTTTCTTTATCTTACTTCTTATATCTTAAATTGCCGAATTTCTTAGTTAATTAAGAACTGAAGAGTTAGAAGGTGTTTATGTAAGAAGTTATTTAATTAATAAGTTAGAGAGACTTATAAGAGAAGTCATTACTAACTTAATGAGTAAATTAAAAAATATATAAAAATTAGAAAGAAGAGTTGATGGGAAGTATAGAGAGAGAAAGAAAAGAAACAAGAAGGGAGAGAGAAAGAAGCAGAACCGCACGAGGAAAGGGAAAGAACTTTGGCCACTTGCAGACTTAGCATTTTCAAGCATGAATCATCTCATATACTATAATAAGTAAGCTTATCATATTTACATTGTTTCGCCAAAAAAGTGGATGTTACATTAGTTCTCAACCTGTCACGAGTAATAGATGTGCTTTCAGTAGCCTGATTAATATTGTTTGTTATATATGATTTGAAGGTACAATAATTCACTCTAATTTAATCTTTTTCTCACTGTTCCTTTTTAATGTTAGTTAAATGCTCTTGTTCTGTGTATGCTTCTTCCTTGTCAACCAAACTGAATGGTTTATTATGTCATAAAGTTATTATAGTATGTATGAGCTTTATTGTGAGATCGTGTATTATTTCTGAAGAGACTAAAGGGACTACTATGAGGTTTAAAGTAAAGCAAATGTATGGGAAATTATAAAAGAAATTGGAAGAAATTAAATGAAGATAAGCTCTGAAGCATGAGTACTCCTCCCATGGAGGAGTATCAGTATCGAGTACGTATTGGGTACGGGTACAGGTCGGGTATGTATTGGGTACATACCAGTTATGTACCCTTTTTTTTTTTTGAATTTAGAGCTTGGGTACGGTTCCGGTTCGGCTGAGTACGGCTCCGGTGCAGCTTGGGTACGGCATCACTTGCCGTTCTGCATGACATCTCCCGTTTTTCGATTGTTTGCCTGCATAGAGCCTTCACTACAAAAAATACGGTAAATTGCAGTAGTTTTTTTGTGAGGGTTATCAAACTCCACAAATTAACATATATTGCGAGAGTTTTTTTTACCTTTTAGTAAAGGTTATTAAGCCCCACAAATTAAAAAAGACTGAATTTTATATTCCCTCTAATTTTTTTTGCCCTCCCTCTCACTCACCCTCTAATTTTTCTGCCTCCCTCTCACTCCCTTTCTCCCTCTCGCTCTCCCTCTCATCAGCAAGATCTGGTGCGGAGGCACCACCACGAACCCAGATCCTCTTGCACTGCCGCCATTGTCAGGTATGATTCACTCTCTGTTCCTCTCACTCTCACTGTTTCACTCTCTGTTCCTCTCCCTCGCTATATCTCGCTCTCTCTCTCTTTCTCTTTGTTCAGAGCGGTGTGAAACCACACAGTGAGTGCGAGAACGGTCCACTGAATGTGACCAGAATAGTGACCACGATTTGATTGGAGATTCACCGAGATCCATTCTTGGAGGTTCCCTGAGAAGAAGGGACCTAGAGATAGTTCAGATTAAAGCTGGGCTCGACGTGGGGTTGTGGCATACCTAGAGATTCACTGTGGCAAATGTTGCATTCACTGGCCACTCACTGCACCCGATTTGTGCATTATGGCTTGGTACATAGTTGTCAGCCTCTGTAGATTTATCACCAAAATAGTCGTTCTGGTCATATACTATAACTGATGCTTGATGGTTGTTTAGAAATTGCTCCACAGTTTCACCTATTGAGTTAGATTAATATAGATTAATAGTCGTTCTGGTCATATGCTATAACTGATGCTTGATGGTTGTTTGGAAATTGCCTAAAATCTGATTGCAAAACCATATAACAAGAATCATGGTAATGAGCAAAACCATAGACGTGAATCCAATCAATGTTTATAAAGCTGCTTTTTGCTTATAGTTGTCAATTTGATAGAAATTTTTTAATTAGACTTGGGCTCACCTTTTGGTAGTGTTACTTTCATTGTTAAGTAGAACGAGTGTGTGTGCGCGCTGATTGATGTTGAAATTCCATTTGCGATTGACTGTAATATTTTTTTTGGGGGTAAAGACTGTAATGTTTTAGAAAATAAGTTCTCTATCATTTACTGCTGAATCTTGTTGGACTAGTTACAATATTACTTGAAATAGGACCACGATGTTGTATATATAGCACATAGCTCAGGATGATAGGGATGCACTTGTAAATAAGTTACATAGCTATGAATCAGCAAAAGGGATAATGGTATAAGGATGATAGGGATGCTTCATTTGTAACACTGGGCATAAAGGCTATGAATCAGTAAAAGACCATTGAAGCTCTAGAGGCTGAGAAGGAATCTTTTGTCAAATCCAACAAGGCCATTAGAAAGACCTTGTGGGATTGGAAACAACAACTTTTTGCTGAAGCCTCAACTGATTCTACGTTGGTCTCTCTGGCAAGGCTCAAAGCCATCTATGGCGAAGCCTATTATAGAGATCTTAATTGATGTTACTGTTGTACAAATGGGTCTCGAGCAACTGTAGTTTTAAACTTGTCTGGGTTTTGAAGTTTCGATTTTTAATCTAATTTAAGCTTATTTTAGTTGGTTGCTTGATGTTAATTGAATGAATGAAGCTTATGGGTCTTACTTGACTTGCAGGTTTGGGAGGATTATTAATGAATTGGCAAGTATACCAAATCGTACAAGTAATAAATAGTGAATAAGGTTGTCGATCCCACGAGGATTGTGTGTCAATTACCAAAATAAACTAAGAAATCACTAATTGAACCAATGAATAACATGTATTTGAGTCAAGAGTTGCAGTAGAACTCAGGATTGAAGTAAGTAAAATCAATGATGAATTATAAATCTTACTGGAAGTGTGAAATGAATTATCCTAAAATCAAATAACACTAATTGATATTTTTAGAATAAAATCAGTTAGAGTTCAGAATCCTCTTAGTTCTCCTCTTATGCCTTAATTCTGTTCTGAATTCAATTTAAACTCAAGCAATTGACATTCAAATTCACAAATTCAGATTATCCCCAATTCCTTGGCAAATAATCCCTTTAGTCTTAACTAAGAACCCTAATCCCTTAGGTGCTCTCAATTCAAACCAAGCAATAAGCATAAGAATTCATACAAATGCATAAAATTCCATATCCTATTCCTAAGATCATGCAATTCATGGTAAATTTCTTCAGATCTAACCAAATGTCAATTTTCCAATTGAACAATCAAGTCACAAGAACAATTCCAATGATAGCCAGTCAAGGAAAGCATTAAGAGTAGAAGAATTTATTCAATTACTATGAATCATCATTGAATTCAAGATCAGAACAAGTACACAAGATTTGAACTAAAATTCATCCTACTCTAACCTATAGAGTTTAGTTACACATGATGAAATTGAGAAAAGTAGAAGAAGAAGAAGAGAAATTGGATGAGGATTGCATTGGATCTTCAAATCTTCTTTCCAAAAGCACTTGAACACCAATAGATCCCAAGACTCTATGAGAATCCTCCAATTTCTGCTCAGAAAAATTAGCTGAATCCTTTTGAAAATGAGCTGAACGTCATATTTAAAAGTATCAGAAATAACCGTTTGCGCTCAGCATGAGAAATCCACGCTGAGCGCAAATAGGTCAGAAATGAAAATTCTCTATTTGCGCTGAGCATGCGAAATCTGCGCTGAGCACGTGGAAGTCAGAATCGAAATCATCCTTTTGTGCTGAGCATGGAAAATCCGCGCTGAGCATGTGAAAGTCAGAATCAAAATCTTCCTTTTGCGCTAAGCATGGAGAATCTGCGCTGAGCATGAACTTGATAGTCTTGAATTCCTATAAAGGATGGTTTTCCAAAGTTAATCAAATCCAAGAAAATTACCATAAGTGAGAACAATTGATGTGAGATTTATTTACACTAATCCTATATCTAAAATCAACAACTTCTTATTAAAAATTCACATAACCACAACCCTTTTTAACCTATAAATCTACATATTATGCAGATTCATCACAACCCCAAACTTAGAAATTTTGCTTCTCCCCAAGCAAACAACTAGAATCACACAGGGATCGGGTTGAATTCTCAAGGGTCAGTTTCACCTCACACCAATCCATCCATGCTAAGCTCAAGTCTTGATCAATGCACACAACGTAACATGCATCACACAACCCATGCACTTACTCCCTTGAGTTCATGATTCCCAATTGTGGTAATTCAAAAGAGCATTGGACCTTGACTTTCCTAAATGTGATTGATTCCTTTTCACACTCCTCACCAGATTATGTGTTTCACTCCCACTCAACTGTTTAGGGTCTGTTTACTCTCTATATTATCATCATTATGCAATTTCCTACCATAAGCTTGACAAAATTCTCAAATAACAATTGTACTTTCTAGAACAACACACATCAAGAGGTCTTTCTTTAGGTTGTAATGAGGCTAAGGTGAAGGTAGGTACATTGAAGGATCTAAGCTAACTCTAATTAGAATTAAAGGATCCAATCAATGAGACTTCCTTTCTTTTGAACTTTTCCTCATTTACAAACTTTTTTTTTCACTCCCAACTTTATTCCATCCCACATTTTCTTTTGATTTGTGCCATTCTTGCTTTGATTTGTGCCATTCTTGCTCTTCTCTTGTTTTTTTTTTTTTCATTGGGATTTTCTTTTGTTTCTTTTTTTTTTATTATATACACAAAATATATTTTTTCTCTTTTTTTTTTTTCTTTTTCTTTATACACCATTTTTTATTTGTTTTTATTTCTTTCTTTCTTTCTTTTTTCTTTTTCTTTGCACACTGCACTACCTCCACCCCAAACTTAAAAATCGTGCTTGTCCTCAAGCAATGAACATAACCCCAAACTTAATGCAAGATCCAGAGTCTCATAAATCAAATTGGAATCCCTTAATCCTAATTAGGAAAAGTCAACATTGTTTTTCAGCTTGGGCTTGTAATAAGCTAAGTACAACAAAAAAATGGGTAAACAGCTCAATCGGGTAAAGCAAAGGAATGAAGGCAAGGGAGGCTTATTTGGCACTGAGTGTAATTGAAGAAAAAATTGCCTCAATCATGTGTGTGTGCCCAAGATAAACAAAAGTGATTAAGAACTAAGTCAAGTTCTGAAGAAAACATGCAAGTGATGAATTAAACACACATGAATGAAAATGCATCTGTTTGAGCTCAAATCCTTACAGGTAATTGAGTGTATCAAGGAAACAAACTCAACCAGTAAGTGTCACAGTCAATACCAACACAAATTACCCAATTGGTGCACATTCTAACAAGGAAGTAGTGAAAGAATCATGCAATGCAGCCACAAACTGCACAAGGTCTCAAAAAGAACTAAAAAAGGAGTTCATGGACAGTGAACGATTAATACACACCCATGCAAAACTAACAAAATGACATGCATCAAAAAAAATATATCACCCAACCATGTCCCAATAGAAATATGAACAGAAGTATGAGTAAGGGAAAGAAACTTCCCTCCGTCAAAGCAAACCATGGATGAACTTCTAGTAACGTCACAATCCGATGGCAATTACTAAAGAAGGTAGGTCTACACAGAAATAAGTGAGTGAGTAGCTATATGAGTAAAATCAAAAGTAAAACAAGAATGAAGTAATGACAGGGCAATATAAACTAAACAAATACTAACAACCAACCACAAAACATCCCAAGGAAAATATCCAAAATAATTAGAAAACCAAAAGAACAGAAAAGAGACAACAAAATGCAATAGTGCATTATGGCTCTGGTTCCCCTTGCTCCTCCAAAATAGGGGTGGCTGTCCCGAGATCACCCTGCTGCACTTCCAGTGCACGACCATCAAAATTTATTAACTGCATCGCCTCGCTCAGACATCGGAGTTACTGCTGATCTCTCTCGTGCAACAGTGAACACCCTGAATAATGCCTGGATGCTCTGCTCAATACGGGCTTGACCCGCTATCAATCGAACCTGATCTTGCCTCATCTGGTTAACAGTAACCTCTAGCCTCAGCAATCTGTCCTGCAAATCCTGTGACTAGTCTTGCATTTGAGTGTCCTGGTCACCCGCTGGTGGCTGGGCAGAGGAAGATGCTCCAATATCTTCAGTGGGAAGTCGTCGAATCCACTTGGCTGTGATGGAAATCATTGGCTTCAGTACCATCGCATTCTTTGGCAGCTTCACACCAGCCTTACTACAGAGAAGGCAGATGAGAGAAGGATGGCATAATGTGGCATGAGTGTCATTTGTAGTGGCTTGAATGTCTAACGAGAGCACGCGCCCCACATTCACAGCTTCGCCCTTTACTATAGCACAAATTAACTGGGCCCTGATCACACTGATGTCGGAGACATTAGCACATAGAAGAAGAGTGTGATGAACAAAAGTGGACCAGGCCCTTGCAATTGGTTTCAGGTCTGAAGAACGAATCTTTCTCGGGGCTCCATCACTACCATAAGTCCATTGCCCCCCTGGTCTACACAAAGCTTCACGAATATTTGCCGCATCAGGACGTGCTTTCTCTCTCTGCTCATATGCACATGGTGAAATCTCCGCAACTCCCAACAGGGCATTCAGAGTGCGAAAATCAAACTTGATTATTTTTCCTCGAACATAACTGACAAACCTATCTTCCAGCTTTTGTGCATATGCATTAGCATAAAATTCAAGTACAATATCAGGGCAAGCCGGTTTCGGGAATGTCACCACAGCTTTTCCAAATTTCCTATCCCGAATGTTCTACTAAATTTCTGGATACTCATCATCATAGAGCTCAAAGCCTTCTCCCAGTATAATTTTCTTTTGCCTGGTAATTGACTCGAAGCGCTGTTGATGGTCATAAGACTTGAAAAGGTCAGCATTGAATGGTTTAGAGGTTGGAGTCTTTCGCTTCTTATCAGCCTTAGCTTTTGATGCCATAGTCCTGTGAAAATAGAAACAATTCAGTAAGGCAACAAGACAAAGAGAGGCATAAGTCAACAGCATTATGAAACTACGAAGAAACTAAAATTAAGGCAATGATGTGTGTGATGCTGTCACAGCCCCAATCTAGAATTTTAACAACATTAACAATGTACAAGCCATTACACTCATGTGTAGTACACAAAAAACATTAACACTCATGCAAGGGATCATGAAAACCCAAGAACCAAATTCATAACTAAGCCAAAACCAACTAGCAATTTACATATCCCCTTTTAAAACAACAGAACGTATCAATATATGGAACGTTTGGGCATTCTGTCAAGCACGTAGGATGCACATCACCCAATTAAAGAAAAATTCATTTCAATGATAGAACGTCCATCCTAACACATACAACAAGCTATGGATATCCACCAATACAGCCAAACCGGAAATGCATCTCCCAAATTCCTACCTTACCCTAGAATGAATCTCGTGTAGCAACAAGTAACCGAAAAAAAAAATGAAATAAAAGAGAAAGAGAAGAAGGATACATACCTGAAGTTGGGAGGTATTATGACTACCTAAACAAAGAAAACTGAAAGAAAATTCGTGGATGAACACAGAGCTTGGAAGGGAGAACAATTCTTTTCAATGAACATGAAAGCACGCTCAATGAACAATTCTTTTCAAGGGGCTTTTTTTTAAAAAAAAAACTGAGATTGCGCTCAGTGTGACCACGTCCCGCTCAGCATAACTAAGTCAGTAACAATAAATCTGAATTGTGCTCAGCATGCTCCTGATATGCTCAGCATGATGAAGTCAGTGGCTGACCTCTTCAATTACGCTCAGCATGAGATCATGGCGCTCAGCATATTTCAAACAATAGCTCCAGGGACAACTTGCGCTCAGCATGCTCCTGGTACGCTCAGCATGATGAAGTCAGTGGCTGACCTCTTCAATTACACTCAGCATGAGAGCTTGGCGCTCAGCATGAAACCTTGATCTGTGAAAAATCTGCAGAATGCCTGAGATGCTTTGGTGCTATCCTCAAGATTTTTTTCTTCTTCTCTTTACTCAACTTGAACAACATAAAGGATACTTCCTGAAACAAAAATGACTTGCAGCAAACGTTCAGAAGTTAACCAAGTTACGTCCAACACAACTAAACTAAAAAGAAATTAATGAATGAATGAAAAAAATAGAAAAGAAATTGGGTTGCCTCCCAAGTAGCGCTTCTTTAACGTCATTAGCTGGACGCCTCATTGCTCCGACTTGGACAACTCATTGCTCACTATGATAGGGTTTTCATCATTATTGCCAAGAAAAACATATTTCAAGTGTGGAAGGAGTGACTTGAGCTCTAACTTGGGCTTCGCTTGTACTTCCTCTCTCTTTAGCTCTTCCTTCTTGGGTTCCACAGCCAACTGAACTTGTTGAGCCTCCGAAGTCCACATATATTCTTCTACTTCCTTCTCTTCCTCATCACAAAGGTTTTCAATAGAATTAACCATTATCTTCTCAAGAGCAGTAAAAGGTTGCTGCTGTCCCAAGACTTCCTTAACCATTATATCAACCATATTTATTTGAAAACATTGCCCCTTATCACTTGGGTGATGCATAGCCTCAAAAACATTAAAAGTGATCTCCTCATCTTGAACTCTAAGCCGCAGCTGTCCTTGTTGGACATCTATTAGAGCACGACCAATGGCTAGGAAAGGTCTCCCCAAGATGAGTGGTATCTCCGAATCCTCCTCCATATCTAGAATGACAAAGTCAGCTGGGAAGATGAACTTATCTACCTTTACCAATACATCCTCCATGATTCCATAAGGGTGTTTAATAGACCGGTCTGCTAGTTAAAGTGCCATGCGAGTAGGCTTCACCTCACCCACTCCTAATTTCTTTAAAATAGACAAAGGCATGAGATTTATGCTTGCCCCCAAGTCACAAAGGGCCTTCCCGATAGTTATGTTCCCGATAGTGCAAGGGATAGTGAAACTACCGGGGTCAGTGAGCTTTGGAGGCAACTTCCATTGTAAAATCGCACTGCATTCTTCTGTCAAGGCGACCATCCCATCTTCCTTCAACTTCCTTTTCTTGGTGAGGAGTTCCTTCATGAATTTGGCATAGGTAGACATTTGCTCTAATGCCTCGGCAAAAGGAATATTAATCTGTAATCTTTTGAAAATATCGAGGAATCGAGCAAATTGTTCTTCTTTATCCTTTTTCTTCCCTAAATGTGGATATGGCAGTTTAACATAAGGAGGGATCTCTTGAGGCTTGCTGTCTTCTTTCACTAACTGGCTCTTTGTTTTTCTCAAGATAGAGTCCTTATCAACTAGCTTCAAATTCTTGTCTTTGTCTGTTTTGTTGTCTTCTTGTCCCACTGATTTTGGTTGATCCTCTTCCACTATCAAGTTTTCAACACCTTGCTCTTTCTCCTCTATCAACTCCCTAACAACTGGTTCAACAATCTTCCCACTCCTTAATGTAATGACTTTGCAATGTTCCTTGGGATTAACTTGCGTATTTGCTGAAAAATTGCTACTTGATTATTCTGCAAGTTGTTTTGCAAGCTGTCCAATCTGGTTTTCTAAATTCTTGATAGATGACTCGGTATTCTTGTAGTTAGATTGAGAGACTTGAATGAATTTTTCCAAAGTATTCTCCAAAACAGTGGTTCAGTCTTGTGGAGGATGTGGTGGTGGTGGTTTACTAGATTGAGGATCTTCTTGCTTCCATGAGAAATTTGGATGATTCCTCTACCCTTGATTGTAGGTATTAGAAAATTGATTATTGCTTTGTCTTCCATAATTCCCCATGTAGTTCACCTCCTCTTGAGAATTTGGGGTGGCTTCACACTTCCCATTGTCATGCTCGCCTCCACAAAAGTCACACCTCATAACGTGCTGTGGTTGAACTTGACCAAAACTCATGTTTTGAATCTGTTTTGTTAATGCCTCTAATTGCTGAGTCATAAGCTTGTTTTGTGCCAAGAGTGCACTTTGTGAGTCAAGCTCCAACATTCCTTTCCTTCCCGAAAATCCTCTATCATGATGCATTAGATATTCATTCGATGCCATGGCTTCAATCAAACTTTGAGCCTCTTCCGCAGTCTTTGTATTCATAGAACCTCCAGCGGAAGCATCTAGCATTAGCTTGGTGGCTGGCCTCAACCCATTGCAAAAAATTTGCAATTGCTATAAATCATCGAATCCATGGTTAGGACACTTCCTTAGCAGCTTTTTGAAATGCTCCCAAGCTTCATATAATGTTTCCCCTTCCTTTTGGCTAAAGCTAGTGATTTCTCCTCTCATCTTGACAAACCGAGATGGAGGAAAGTATCTTGACAAAAATCTTGCTTCTAAATCCTCCCAAGTTGTAATGCTACCCCTTGGTTGAGATTGGAGCCAAGCTTTGGCTCTATCTCTAAGCGAAAAGGGAAATAGCCTCAATCGTATTGCATCCTCGGTAACTCCATTCATCTTGAGTGTATCACAAATTTCAAGAAAATTTGAGATATGAATGTTAGGATCTTCTACCTCAGCTCCTCCAAACTGGTTTTAGGCTACAATTTGCAAAAGAGCTGGTTTGATTTCAATGTTGTTGGCTGCTACTGGTGGTCTAACAATGCTTGATAGATTTCTATTGTCTATAGCATTGTTATAATCTCCCAACATTCTCCGGACTCTGTTCCCGTTATCAGCCATGACTACTTCTACTTGAACTTGTGATGTTGATGAATTTCCTTTTTCCAAACTTTTCTTCTGCTGCTTTCTTTCTCTTGTTTTCTTTCTATTCTTTCTTGCGGTCTTTTCTACTTCGGGATCGTATAACAGTTCACCCGATGCTTTTCCTCGCATGCACAACAACACAAAAACAAAACACAATGTAAGAATTTCTACAGAAAATTCAGAACAAGAATCGAAACAAACAAATAAAACAGATAAATGTCCAATTTAGAATTCCTATAGTCTTGTTGATATTAAAATACAATCCCCGGCAACGACGCCAAAAACTTGTTAATGAATTGGCAAGTATACCAAATCATACAAGTAATAAAGAGTGAATAAGGTTGTCGATCCCACGAGGATTGTGTGTCAATTACCAACATAAACTAAAAAATCACTAATTGAACCAATGAATAACATGTATTTGAGTCAAGAGTTGCAGTAGAACTCAGGATTGAGGTAAGTAAAATCAATGATGAATTATAAATCTTGCTGGAAGTGTGAAATGAATTATCCTAAAATCAAACAACACAAATTGATATTTTTAGAATAAAATCGGTTAGAGTTCAGAATCCTCTTAGCTCTCCTCTTATGCCTTAATTATGTTCTCAATTCAATTTAAACTCAAGCAATTGACATTCAAATTCACAAATTCAGATTATCCCCAATTCCTTACAAATAATCCCTTTAGTCTTAACTAAGAACCCTAATCCCTTAGGTGCTCTCAATTCAAACCAAGCAATAAGCATAAGAATTCATACAAATGCATAAATTCCATATCCTATTCCTAAGATCATGCAATTCATGGTAAATTTCTTCAGATCTAACCAAATGTCAATTTTCCAATTGAACAATCAAGTCACAAGAACAATTCCAATGATGGCCAGTCAAGGAAAGCATTAAGAGTAGAAGAATTTACTCAATTACTATGAATCATCATTGAATTCAAGATCAGAACAAGTACACAAGATTTGAACTAAAATTCATCCTACTCTAACCTGTAGAGTTTAGTTACACATGATGAAATTGAGAAAAGTGGAAGAAGAAGAAGAAGAAGAGAAATTGGATGAGGATTGCATTGGATCTTCAAATCTTTTTTCCAAAAGCACTTGAACACCAATAGATCCCAAGACTCTATGAGAATCCTCTAATTTGTGCTCAGAAAAATTAGCTGAATCCTTTTGAAAATGAGCTGAACGTCATATTTAAAAGTATCAGAAATAACCGTTTGCGTTCAGCATGAGAAATCCACGTTGAGCGCAAATAGGTCAGAAATGAAAATTCTCTATTTGCGTTGAGCATGCGAAATCTGCGCTGAGTACGTGGAAGTCAGAATCGAAATCATCCTTTTGTGCTGAGCATGGAAAATCCGCGCTGAGCATGTGAAAGTCAGAATCAAAATCTTCCTTTTGCGCTAAGCATGGAGAATCTGCGCTGAGCATGAACTTGATAGTCTTGAATTCCTATAAAGGATGGTTTTTCAAAGTTAATCAAATCCAAGAAAATTACCATAAGTGAGAACAATTGATGTGAGATTTATTTACACCAATCCTATATCTAAAATCAACAACTTCTTATTAAAAATTCACATAACCACAACCCTTTTTAACCTATAAATCTATATATTATGCAGATTCATCAAGGATCCATTGACGCAACAGCTATTTTGGATTTTGTTGATTCAGGTCATGATTTGATAGGTGCAACTAATAACAATGCATCTGACTTAATCTGATAGATCGCCATGACTTTGATGAGGTGCTTACAATGAAATTGATTGTCGTACATTCGCTACTTTTTGTTTCTTTCTCCTATGGCTAAGTTTCCTTCGACTGAGGTTGATGTTTCCCAGTTATAATGTGTTTAGCTGCTATTATTTGTATGTTATTTTGGGCACTCATGTATTTTACCCTTTATTTTTGAATTTTTATTTTTATCTAGGATCCTGCAGCTATGGTTGTAGTCTTGTAGATCATTATGGATATTGTATTAATTTATTTCGTCTATTTTTACTATTTATTTATTTTTTTTACATTATTTAATTTATTTGGTGGTTGGTTTCTATTTTTTTACTTTTTTATGTTTTCTTTACTTAGTCTCTGCTAGCCAAGGGGGATCAAACATTGATTGCTAGTGATGATTTTATCAAGTCAAATGTGATTTTGGGAAGCGAAAAAGTTGAGGCAAGTGCATTGTTAACTTACTAATTAATTAACTTCATTATGTTAGAATAAATTTCAAGGCATTAACATTACTTTTTCATCAATACAGTTTGCGCCATGTTATTGGATTGTCCTTGGTCGCGTAGGGCATGAGCACAATTGGAGAGTTGGAGTTATTGGGCAAACTGGGAGTTAGTTTGTGTTTCAGCAGGTAGTCAACAACCCCTCCATATCCCTTCTTGATAACTGGAACATAACACTATAGGAAGGTACAAAGCTTCCCCTTCTGTCAACCGAGATTCCAATTTTCAAAACAACACCATCTAATCAATTATAGAAGATGCAAATTGTAGGATTGAATTGTACCTACAATTAATCCCAGGAAATTAGGTGCATTTCAGATGAATCCCACAAATTAATATATCATGATATCATTTGTTAATAAGCTTGTAGCTAAATTTACACAAGTTTAGATTTTTAGGTCTTAGATGTGATGTTAATACAATCATTTATCATGTTATATTTTCCCCTCCAATATACCCCCTACCCAAAAAGAAAGAAAGAAAAGAAAAGCGATACCATCTTACATTGAACCCGTGAAGTAGAGTGAAGCAACGCCTAAGAACATGAAAAAGTAATAAGATAGTAAGATGATTTTTTTTTGGGTCAAAAGAAAACATGAAATTAAGGATGAGATTAAAGCATAATTGGCCCAATACATAGGAGATAGAGAACACCAAGTCCAAATGTGAATTAGCATAGTGGCCTTAAACAATATTGGGCTCAGCCAATCTCAACTATCCTTATAGTGGACTGGATCTTCAGTAAAACTAGACTTTTAAAAGGAAAAAAAATTAGGAAATTGATACTTGATAAGATATCAGAAAAATTACAAGTATTGCCTAATGAGTTATAAAAAATTTATTATTCAACAAATATTGACTTATACATTATTACTCAATTTTCTATACCTGTTTCCTTTTTGCTGTTATTACATTCAAATAATAATCTTATCAGCATGTAGAATTAACTTCAGAAGCACATGTATTATAATGCTCTTCTAGTAAACATAGTTGAGACAAAATTGAGGCTGAATTCTTATTGTTTATCTTCAATCTAGTCTGCCTAACTATGCCTTTAACTACACCAAGTGGGAAACCAATTTGTTCTAGCACAGGACCTGCTCATGAACTTTGCAGCATGTAACAAACATGCATGTAAATTTTCATGAGCCACATTGTTGAAATTATAGAGCCAATTAGCACTATATATCTTTATATCTTTACAGTTTCTTATCAAATGTCTTTTACTATTTCAAATGAAAAATCATGTTCAAAGGTGATGCTTCAAGTGAATCTATTACGTCCATTGGATGCAAGAAGATCATCTGGTGGTAGCAACACAAACCACCAATAGCATATTTAGAGTTGATTCAAGTTGAGAATTAATGGAAGAAGGGCTGAAATTTGGATAGTTGATAGTCAAGACCCAAATAAACAACTTTCATGAAGAACACCTTTGAAAGAATGAAGTCTAATGGGTCAATTTGGGCTTACAAGTCGGAACAAGTGCATTTATTGTGGCACTACTTTAGGTTATTAAGGATTTTAAGTTGTAAGTTTAAGTTACAAGGGATGAATTTATTTAGCTTATTATGGATTCAAATTTGTGATGTTGTATGATATTATGAATATTTTTAATGTAATTTGATTCACATTCATATCAATAGTTTTATATTTAGTAAATCTTTTTTTTTAAAAGACATATGTTAAATAGCTAAGTTTGGAGCTTTAAACCTCTGTAATTTTTTGGTAAATAGAATCAGACAACTAAATAGTGGAGGTTAAAAACCTCTACAAATTGAATAAAAACCGTCACAAATTGTGGGAGTTTTAAACCGCCACAACTTATTCACTATTGTGGGGGTTGCTCAAAAATCATCGCAATATATTGCGGCCAACGTAAATGCAGCAATTTTTAAAATCATCGTAATTTAATTAATGGGGGTTGAAAATCGTCGCAAATTGAAAAAAAAATCCTGCAATTTAGCGCATTTTTTGTAGTAGGCTTTTTCGAAGACACCCAGCCGTCACCACCTCCATTCGTCTGCTCCTAGTCACTGTTTGGCTCTGTAGCCGTCACTGCCATGGCTGCCATTTTCCAGTCATTCCCTACGCAAAGCACTCAGATGAAGCTTTTTCGATAACACTCAGTTGTCACCACCTCCATTCATCTCGCTCCTAGCCACTGTTTGGCTTTCAGAATCACATTATGTTCAAATTTGTGATGTTGTATGATATTATGAATATTTTTAATGTAATTTGATTCACATTCATGGTCATGCCTAAAATTGAATAAAAACATTGCAAATTGATGAAGTGTTATATAGAAAGAAGGAAGAGGCGAGAGGAAAACGAAAAGGGAGAGAGAGGAAAAAAACGAAAAGGCACTCAACAACGTAGGGTTGCCAGAAAACAAAAATGGAGAGAAAGAGGAAAACGAAAAGGTAGAGGCCTGCCAGGAAAACAAAATGGGAGAGAGAATAGGAAACGACATTTGGTTTAAAAGAAAAATAAAAGTACAAATTTAAGAGTTGTTTACATTTTGCATTTTTTTTAATATCGAGACACATGTAACTTACTTAAGTATATGCAAAAATTTAATATTAGTCTTTTAAAATGAATCAATTTACTCATTTATTTAAATTTTACTAATAAATTACTTGACATTAATAAGATATTTGACTTTAAAATATTAATATTATAATGTTTATAAAGTTTTATTATGTGAAAAATATATTTTATATTGTTATTAATAATTGATCATGGAGAAAATAGTTGTAATATGTAACGGAATAGCTTAAAATAGTTGTACCCTAAACTTATGTGATTATATTACAAAGTAAAAAAGCAATTGAAAGGAATGTAAGTTCCTTTTTATGTTTTACGTTAAAATTTGTGTGTTTTAATTTTTATGTTATGTAGTAATATTTTATTGTGTGAGATTTTAGTTATTATTATTATTATTATTATATATATGACGTATCTGTACCCTAATTTTTTGAAAATTTTCATATCCCATACCCATATCCGTACCGAGTACCAATATTGTACCCGTACTCGTACAACGTAGAAGATAAGAAAAGGAAATCACAAGATCAAAGCTAGTCCAAGGTCAAAGAGTAGCTCCAGATAGCCATAATGACTTCAAATATGATAAATCCAATTTGTGAAGGATTTACTTTAGCAAATGAATCTTTCCTGAAATATATGAATAAAGATCCTGAAGGTTATGATAAGGGCTTTTGGACTATTTTACTAATTTGAACTGATTTCTACATGGGAACCCTTAAATAAATTCCTGCAGGTGCAATATTCAGTTCAAATTATCTTTGAATGCAGATTTAGATATTTTTGAACTTTAGCTTCACAAGAACTAAGTCGTTTGAAGCTAATGCAGTTATAGCTAGAGCTTTGATCATGCAAGGCAGCAGGTGCGGTGAAGATGAGTCAATTTACTCCTAGTTTCTGCTGTGGCTCACCTTATATTGTTCAATATCTTGTTGTTTTCCTCCTTCTGTTTCCATTCTCTTGAGGCAACAAGGCTTCTGGGAATGTATGTTGGTGGTGGATTGGATTCTAATAATTTGTGTTTTGTTGGCCCTTTAAGTTCAGGTTTGTATGTTATTATGCTGCTAGTGCTAGATATTGATTTGTTACTACTCAACTTTTTCTGTTTCTTGTTGTTATGCCTTATCTTTCTAATTTAATGTTCTCATTTTTAAAAAAAAAATTAATTTTATTATGTGGTGAAATCAGTTTTTTAACTACGTCTAAATCAATAAAACTAAATCAACTTATATATATATATATATATATATATATATATATATATATATATAAAGTATATATGGTGAGATGAGTACTTATTGTAAAAAATGAGATGAATAAATCTTAACCATTAGATTTTACATAAATAATCAAGATTAAAACATAAATATATATCGTGGTTCAAAGCCACGACACTTGAAATTACCTTATGCAAGGCGTGGCTTAAAGCCATGACACTTGAAATTAAAAAACAAAATAGAAGTCTTGACTTTCAACCACGATTTAAAAAAAAAAAATCTTACCTAAAAGGTACAATTTCATTGTGCCATAATAAATAAAAATTAACAATTGATAAGTCGTAATTTGCACCAACGACTTGCCTTAAGAAAATAATAATAAAATGATCAAATAGAGAGTCACGACTTATTATCATATACTATTTATTTTACATTATTTTAATTATTATTTTTTAAATTACACCTATTTAATAAAATTTACTTCTATTTACACTATTTTAGTAAATCAGTCGATATGAAAGAACATTCACGGGTGCTTCAAATCAAAGTAAAAGATTAATGACCCATGGATATTGCCACTACACGTTCGTGCACCAAAACAAAATACATTAATCCAAGAGAAATTTTAAGGTATTCTCTATTATTAAATGTGTACTTTATATATTATTATTGTCTCTTATTTTAATTATATTTTTAGTACTACTATGACGTACATTTAATAATACAAAATAAGATATTTATTTGTTCTAAGAACTCCTAAAACCTTATAATTCATGAGCTGAGGGTATGATGAACAAGCTATTTGGAAATTCTCATTAATATATTGCCATTCTTTAACTGACAATACACGAGTATATAAATTCTACACAATATTTGACTGTATAGTACAACAGATAATTTCATTCTTGTATGCATTAATAAAAGGGTTTTTGTTTACAAATACTCAAAAAGTATTAGTTAATAAATATTTAACATTTATTTTTAAATATTTTTAATTACTTAAAGATGAAAATACATGCGATATATTCCAGCTCATTAATATTTTAATATTTAATGTATATTTGAATTAACTTATTTTATATTTAAAATAATTTATTTCCAAATTTTTTTAAGAGAACTTTAGTAAATTTTCAAAAAATAAGCAATTATTCCTTCAAAAATAATCTTTTTCAAACATGCAATTATTTTTAAATTCCACCCTAGCATTTGGAGGGATTATTCCCTTCAATATGCTTCAGAATGGACGGTATATTATATATAATTGATGTTTATATCAAATTTATTCTTATTTTTTTAATTGATTAAGTACTAATAATCTTATGTTTTGATATAATAGAAGTACTTAAATCTTAATATTTTAAACACTTTAATTGTGAGAAAACTTTTCTTATTTTATTTTGTTTTTATTTTATTTCTTATGAAAATATCACATTTTATTCTTTCTTTTATGTATCTTTCTTTTTATCGCGAGAGAAAAAAAAAAGGAGATTCAAAAGAAATAAAATATCAGAAGTGTTACAAAAAATAAAATAAAAAATAGAAGAGAGATAGAGACCAAGGCATATATAAAATTGCCAAGACAAAAAAAAACTTGAAAAAATTTATGAAAGGAAAACAAAAGCATAGGAACTTACGAAGGGATGGCTATGCTGCAACTGCATGATTTGTTCCTGCACACTTGTGGAAAAGAGTCAAAGGTTGCTAGATAAGAATAAAGGGGACAAAGAGCAGAAAGGAAAGAAGCAAAATGGAAGGGGAGGAAAAGCTAGAAGCGAAAAAATACAGAAAATCGGCAGGAGACACAAGTAAAACATGGCATCATTTGAGTTTGACTTTGTTCTCTGCATGACTGCTTTTAAATAGACAAGCATTTCATTCTTAGTAAAAACAAAAATGAGACGGGGCAAAAGCGAAAGAAGGGGAGGAGAGTTTACTTAGTCTTTTTCCTTCAAGGGGTAAGCTTCCCTCTCTGTGTCTCTGCCTCTCTGGTATACTTGCTATGTATGGTATGCTTACAACTAATGTGTATCATGAGTTTACTTGTTTTGGTTGAATGTTTGGGGCTTAATGCAGTGTCTCTCAGCCAAACCAAAGAACACAAACACATAAGATTTGGCTTCCATTCCTTTTGAGCCTTTTTTAATTAAGATTTGGGTATTCTTTTGTTTTGGGCTGATTACCTCTCATGTATGCTATTTGAAATGTTTGGTTTGTTTATAAATCTGGGCACATGGGTTTATGTTGGTCTGAGTTTTTTTAAGAGTGTTTTCTTTATTTGGGCTAGTTGTTTGCTTGTGAGTTTGATCCCTTCTCATAAGCTTTTGGAATAATAAGCATTTCGGCTTAGGTTCAATCATTCGGTTTAGTAGGTTAATTATGTTTTTATATTTTTCTTCTAAATATAATTTTTTAAATTAATTTAATTCTTTCATAATCAAATGAATTTGTTAAGTTGACAACTTGCTATTATTATACATTTTCTGGAGGTCAACTAAGTTGTGATTTGTTGATCAGAAAATCTAATTAAAATTAATTAACCTACAATTATTTTTTAAAGAATTATATAACTTTAACTTCTCATTACACTTGTAGATACGTAACCATAAAATTGTTTTCACCAAGCCAAATTGCAGATTTTTGTAATTTAATCTTTAATCTTAATTTTTCCCCTTTAAATTGTAATTTTTTTTCATGTTTTATCAATATTTTCTATTTTTGCTTGTAAATATTATGGTTTAATATTTGATTATTGATTATTTATTTATTATCCTTGCCTTTTTTATTTTGTGGAGTAAATTAAATATGCTTCAATTATTTTAATTCACGTAATTGACTTTAAGGTAATCATCTTAAGACAGATATATATGAGTATAGTAAGATTCATTTTCTACCATTTTCTGTGCATAAACAACTCTCAATCTAACTTTGTTTACACAGATTAATTTTTTTAAGAAAAATTTATAGGCGTATTTTTCTAATTTTTTCCTAATAAATAAAATTGATAACGACTCATTTAAAATTTTTTTTTTCAATTTTAGTGGTCAATTCGACGTGATCCCAATCGTTACAACCACATACGTGTCATATGCCTAATCCCATGCATCACATAGCTATGTTTATTTAGTTTGAAATTAGTTACAATTGGTTGTGTATAAACTAATTTCAGCTCTGTTAGTTACTTTGATTGTTAGCATAAATCTCTCTGTGTGTGCCCTAAACCCTAAAACTTTATTTTCATCCTTAATGTTTGAGTGAAGTTTCAATTTAACCTCAAAAGTTTTTTTTATTTCAATTACGTCATAAACTAAATCGTTTCAGTGTCATCCTTTTGTCGAACATTGTCCAAATTACTAATGGAAAGTGTTGATGAGTAGCCTACATGACTAATTGAGATCACATGTAAATCACACATGTCCAATTTGAGATTAAATTGAAATTTCTGTCAAACATTAGAGACAAAAATAAGGTTTTAACTATGAATTTATTTAAAATATTATACATCTCTGTCATGACTGTGATAGCGATGAAAATAGCATCTAAATTTGAAAATTAAGGAGTTGATACAAAATTTATTTAAATTATAAAAAATTAAAAAACTTAAGAAATAAATTGTCTACGTAACAAGATCGGACTTATGTACAGGGAATGATAAAAATTTAATTTCATCAATCTTAAAACGGTTACCTTAATTAATTGTGTTATTTATTAATACCCTTTAAATATTTATTTTACCCCTCTATAAAATTAATATGTACAAAAGGGTGAGTAAAATCTAAAAATTAATATTTATAAAAGAATAATGTTTTAAAAATAATTCAATTAATTTTTATTTTTATTTTCCAAGAAGAACAAAGAAACTAAATTTAAACACATGATGAAATTTACAAAAGAGGTGAAAAAGGAAAAAAATTACTGAAAAAACTCAATTGATTTTTTTAAGAGATTAAGTTGGCGCGTATAATCTAAAAATGAACTCCCCTTCTTTTTAATATTTACTTAAAATTAGTTGACACATTGAATCTTAATTTTGAAATATAATTTAAGGGCAAAAATTTGAATTCAAATTCATGGGTTTAACAAACTTTCACATCTTAACTAATCTAAATTTAAAAAAAAACTATTTTCAAAGAGAATTTTTTTAAAAAATAAAATAAAATAAAATTCATTATCATGTCGAACCCCACCCTTAGAGATTAATTTTAGCGCAAAAATGATAATTACATCCTTCAAGATTAACAAAGAATCACAATTTAGTTAAACCCGCTAATTATTAAAGGAGAATGATAAAGTTCACTGTAGGGCCTAAGATATGTTAAATTATATCAAATTACATCCTTAGTTTTATGTACTCTTCTCCGATCCATTTAGCCTCACTTGGACCACCATTCCCCCGGGCTCAGGTTCTCAGATTTCTCCGAGGATTTCTTGGATAGCTAAATCGTTGGCAAAAAATCATTACCTTTTTTACCAACCTCTACTGACGGCAACGTTATCTAATTATCTAACGCTAACTATCAATCTCTTTTAAGAAATTGAAATTCTTTCTTTATTGTCCTCCGAAGAAATTAGACATTCAGTCTTCTTCATTCTCATTCAAAAACATATTTTTTAACCTCAGAAACATTCGAACCAAGAAATGAGTGTCACTTTCAATTTTCAAGTCACAAATTGAGTGTTCTAATACAATTAGCTATTTAGTAGGAGTCACAGACTCATAATATAATTTCATAAAACTTATGTTTGTTTTGGGTTGTCCCGTGAGGAAATGAGTTATTGTGACCATTATTTATTTGGAGGTCTTTGTCTCGGGGGGGGGGGGGGGGGGGGTTGCAGAAGATGCCGCCAACTTTCAGTACTGGTAGCGAAGTTCGACCCTAACAACAATGGAGCACACATTTAAATATATGGTACAATTATTTCATTTGTTTTTCCTAATATGTCGTTTCACAAATTTTTATGGACCACTTCAACTTGCGGAGGAGTGATTCTGTTTCCTTTCCACCTTTGCAAATGGTTAGTGTCTACTCTGTAGTGACACTTGTGGTCGACATAACAATTTTTATCTCCTTTTCCTCTCGTCCACTACATAGTCTGGCAAGATTTTTTGATGCATAATAGTTCGTTATTATTGTGAACCATTAATTTATCGGAAACATTTTAAATACTCTTAAAAAAATTTGGAGCATGGATGCTCCATATGTTTACATCATTGATATTGTGTAAAACTTGATCAATGAATCATATTTTTCACTTGAAACTTGGATTATAGGTAACTTTTAAGTTAGTCTCACTTCTTCTTTCTTCTTCTCATAATTTCACTTTTTTTGACATTGATGGTGTTGCCTTCCTCCCCTAAACCTCTTCAACACAAACGGCGATAATTGGAAGTTTCAGTGGCAAGTCGCCAGCCACAAGTTCAACACAAAGTCTCTTCGTAAATTCGTCAAACACATTGTGGACACCGAGCTCAGTGATCGTCTCATCCCCATTATTGCTTCAGCAACAATAACTCAGTTAAACCCTCGATTTTCAATACATCCTTCAACGATCCACGTTCTACAACATTTGCAAAATCGCGTTTGGGTTCGACCCTGAATACTTAACGTCATCCCCAAAGTGGATCAAGTTCGCGCAAGCTTTCGAAGACGCAACCGAGATCAGCAGCAAACGCTTCAGTGAACCCTTACCCATAATCTAGAAAATCAAGAGGAAAGTCGACGTAGGATCGGAAAAGCGATTATGAATCGCAGTGGTGGAAGTGCACGAGTTTGCTAATAAGATAGTGAGAGAGAAGAAAAAGGAACTTAAGGAGAAGCCATCGCTTGAATCGGTGGATATGCTTTTGCGGTTCTTGAATTCGGGTCACTCCGACGAGGACTTCGTGATGGACATAGTCATAAGCTTCGTATTAGCTGGTAAGGACACCATGTCGGCAGCACTCACATGGTTCTTCTAGCTGTTGTCAAAGAACCCGCATGCGAAAAATGAGGTTGTGAAGGAGATTAGGGAAAAAATCTAAAGCTCTTGTTTATGATGAAGTGAAGGACATGGTTTATACGCACGCTGCGTTGTGCAAGAGCATGAGGCTTTACCTGTCGGTGCCGGTGGACAGCAAGGAGGCGGTGGACGACGGCGTATATTTGGAGAAAATTTGACATGCTGCTGAGGGAGAAAATGTAAGGGTGGAGAGAGAAAGTGAAATAGAAGAAATAAGACCCACACCAAATTTTTTTTTAAAAAAAAATTTGAAGTAACTGACTTTTACTTATAATCATGGGTAAATTGTATGGAGTATAGATGTTCAAAATCTTTTTAGTTGCACTATAAACGTCTCCTAATTTATCACATGCTTAATCATGGTGGAGAGTTAGGTTCTACAGAGCCTTCTATCATGGACCCAAAACGTTTGGGTCTATGGATGAATCACTTTCTTGTAATCTGATAGTATCTATATACAAATTTAGGTGTATGAAAAAATTATCAATTAAAATTTATAAATTTTTTGTATGTACAATTATTCGTAAAAAAAAAAAGTGATCTAACTAAATTTTAATAAAAATTTGAATATTATTAGTTAAAATTTATAAAAATTTAACATTTTAATATCAATCATTAATTTATTTTAATAATAAATCGATGGCCAAAAGATCATAGTCCATCCATAGACTACCTTTAGGGTGTTCTAGGTTCTACATGTTGTATGAGCTCTTTTACCAAACTGTCATTGATGGAAAAATTATTTATCAAAATGTCAAATTTTTTAAACTATTTATCAAAATATCACTCTTTTAAAATTATATGTCAAATTGCCACCCTTTTGTCTAACATAGCATTTTTTTAATAATTTTTGGTCATTTGGCATATCCAAGTGATTACAACAACATGTTTGGTGTAATCTACGTGGTTACGCTAATACATTTGGCGCATCCATGTAGATTACGCCAAACGTGTTGGTGTAATCAACTTGGATATGCCAAACATGTTGCCTTAATCAATGTGGATATGCCAACACATTTGGCGCATCCTAGGTGGACCAAAAATTATTAAAAAATGCTACGTTAGACAAAAGAATTATCAAACGTTGAATTTCTTCCACTAATGCATCTATTAAGAATGCAATAAGCTCTTTCATCAATTACTATACATATTTTGTATTGATTATAATGACATATTTTATATCTATTTTTTAAGCAGACATTCAGAGTATTGGTTCAATTCGACTACTGACGCTGCCACTCGAAAACCAGCCAGTGCAGATCCTATATTCATTGCAGGAGCAATTCGGACAACATGAGAAATGTCCGCCTCCTCGGGATGTCGAAGCCGTGTCTGAGTGCTCGCTAACTCTGTCCTCCTTCTATGTCACGTCCCTTGTTCATTAGACTCCTCGAGTGACCCTGAAATGTTATATGTTACTGGAGCTGAACGAAGTTGTTCCATTGTAATGCGAACTGCTCCTGTAATGAATGTAGGATCTGCACAGCAGATTTTTGAGCGACAACATCGTCAGTAGTCAAACTGAACTAATGATCTACAATGTCCGCCTAAAAAATAGATGAAAATATGTCATTATAATCAATACAAAATATGTATAGTAATTGACGAATTGGTAAAGAGCTTATCGCATTCCCAATAGATGTACTGGTGGGAGAAATATAACGTTTGATAATTCTTTTGTCTAATGTGATATTTTTTAATGATTTTTAGTTCACGTAGGATGCGCCAAACGTGTTGGCGTATCCACATTGATTAATTAAGTCAACACATTTGACGTATCCAAGTTGATTACACCAACACATTTGGCGTAATCAACGTGGATATACCAAATGTGTTGGCGTAATCACGTAGATTATGTCAAACGTGTTGGCGTAATCTACGTGGATACGTCAACACATTTGATGTATCCTAAAAATTATTAAAAAAATATTACGTTAGACAAATATTTTAATAAATAATTTTTTCATTAATGAGTGTTTGGTTAAAAAGCCTATTGTACGAGCGTGATAGCTTTTCTTCACTTGTTTTGGTCTTATAATGACCATTTATTATAATTGCACTTTTAGTCCTTTCAAAATTTCTTTTAAATTATTTTGATCCTTTTGTTTTTCATTAAAAATTATCATTTCTAAATATTTTATTATGAAGCATTTTTATTTTTTGTTGCTAAATATTTTTTAGATTTTTTAATTATAACTTTCAAATATAATTTTTTTAGATATTTTTAATTAGATTAAATAGAAAATTTTATGGGTTAATTTATCTTGCCGCCATGTCATATGGACCACAGCTTGGCTTTCCTGCCCTATTCATGTGGTTCGGTTAAATGTCACTTTGTCTTTGTCATTTTCTCCTAGTTAAGCACCTATGGCATCTTTGCATAGGAATCAATTATTGTACGTACCTAGAAACGTCCATTTTTGTTTGGTAATTAGAAACAAAGGTGACTCTTTCATGCTGTAATTCCTGTTTTCCTTAGAAAATCCTATAAATATTGAACCACATTAAGTTCTTCCACTCAAAGCCCCCAAGTTGAAAAGATTAGTTTATGAGAGCCACTTAGTGTACCCAATATAGTTGGAAACAAAGGTGACCCATCATTTAACGACCCTCCCACCACACCCCCCCCCCCAAAAAAAAAAAAAATAACCCGGAAAGAAAACTATGGTAGTTTCAGCAACTTCATCATTAGTTGCTCCAACCCCTGATGCCTCCTCCGACTTCACTCGACGTTCGGCAAATTTTCATCCCAACGTTTGGGGAGATCATTTTATTCAATATGTTTCGAAACCTATGGTAATGTAACTTTATTCTTATTAAGCTTTACATATGCCAAATGTTTTGTAAAAATGTTTTTTTAACATGCAGGAAGTGAAAACAGAGGAGCAGATTATAATACTAAAAGAAAAAGTGAGAAAGATGCTCGTCCCTGTGAATGAGAAGGCCTTATTAAGGCCCTTGACAGTAGCTAACTTGATTGATTCAATCCAACGTTTGGGATTGTCCTATCATTTTGAACGTGAGATTGAAGAAGCGTTGCAACATATTTACAATAATTACGTTGAAAATAGTATAATAACTCTCAATGAAGGCCTTTATTCTCTTACCCTTCTCTTTAGGTTACTGAGGCAACAAGGATATCACATTTCGCCTGGTATGCCCCACTCCAACTGTTCCGTTTTTTATTTTTTTCCCGGTATAATGCTTCTATTACCTTTTAATCACGAGTCTTAGGAAAATATAATACGCAAGCAAACACATGAACTAAACAGAAAATGAGAAAATAGTTTCAGATTGCCAAGACATAAACATAAATTATCGTATAAATCTTGTGGTTGGTGAATAAATAGCAGATGTCTTTAACAAGTTCAAGGATGAGCAAGGGAATTTCAAAGAAAGTCTTACTGACAATGTTGAGGGAATGTTAAGCTTGTACGAAGCCGCACATCTCAGGATTCATGGAGAGAACATATTAGATGAAGCGCTTGCTTTCACTTGTACTCATCTTGAGTTCATGTCCACCCAATTGAGTCCTTCTCTTGCTGCAAAAGTTAATCATAGCTTAAAGCGGCCACTCCGCAAGAACTTGCCTAGGCTAGTGGCAAGGCAATACATCTCTGCTTACGAGGAAGAGCCTTCCCATGATGAAACTCTGCTATTATTTGCCAAATTAGATTTTAATATGCTCCAAAAACAACATCAGAAGGAACTTGGCAACATTTCAAAGTAAGTTCTTCAACAAATCACCTCAATAGATAATTAGAAAGCGTTAATTTCTTTTACATGCAATTCACTCATATCTTGGTTATTGAACTTGGCCGTCTTTGATGAATTAGGTGGTGGAAAGATTTGGATTTTGAAAGAAAACTGCCTTTTGCGCGCAATAGAATAGTGGAAGCTTACTTTTGGATATTGGGAGTGTATTTTGAGCCCCATTACTCTCTTGGTAGAAGGCTAATGACCAAAGTGATATCCATGACAGCAATAATTGATGATATATATGATGTTTATGGAACACTTGAAGAGCTACAACTTTTCACTGAAGCAATAGAAAGGTTTGAGGTTTTTTAATTACGGCGAAATGTTTCCACTTTTTTTACTTCCTAAGTGAATTATAGATCTTGAGAGAAATCTATTAACCTTATGATGACCTGTTAGATAATTAATGGACATTTTAGGTGGGATATCAGCTGCATGGATTTTCTGCCAGAATACATGAAATTTTGCTACGAAGCACTCTTGGATGTTTATGAAGAAATTGAGCAAGAGATGGCCAAGGAAGGAAGAGAATTCTGTGTAATCTATGCCAAAAATGAAGTAAATCTCTGACTCTATATATCTGCAACTTTCCAAGTAGTTTCTTCATTTGTACAGGATCTAACTTGGAACCAGGAGGTGTAAGACATGGTGGAGATATATCTAACTTTAATTTATTTTTGTAAATTATTGTGGTGCGGACACCAGATGAAAAGACTGGTCCAAGCCTACTTTGCTGAGGCCAAATGGTTCAATAGCAATTATACACCGACAGTGGAAGAGTACATGGGTGTTGCACTGGTGTCTTCTGGTTACCCTATGCTCGTGGCCATAGCCTTCGTCGGGAACGGAAGTACTGCTACGGAAAAGGCCTTCCAATGGTTGACCAATGACCCTAAAATTGTTCATGCTTCAGCAATTATTGCCAGACTCATGGATGACGTTGTTTCTAACGAGGTAATTAAGCACAAGAATCAGTTTCCAACTTTATTGTTTTATATTTTAGAGTAAACTCTCATTTTAAACTTTAAAAATTTCTGAAATATATCAATTGGTCTGAAAAGATTATTATATTATTTTAGCCTTCAAATGAAAATTTTTTAACATCAAAATATATAATTCAAAAGTTACTATTTATTGAGATCAAATTAATATTTAATGTCATTTAATGAATTTTTTAACATTAAAAAAAGTTACTGTTTATTGGAATCAATTAATGTCATTTAATTTCGTAAAAAAAAAATTGATGTTATTTAATGACAAAAAAAATTATCATTTGAGAACCAATTAACTTCATCAATATATTTTTCTATTACCAAATTGACGGTTTACTCTATATTCTAAATTAGATGTTTGACTTTTCATTCCTTTATTTTGATTAGTTTGAGCAGGAGAGAGGGCATGTTGTCTCTTCTATTGAGTGTTATATGAAGCAACATGATGTCACAAAACAAGATACCATTGATGAATTTTATAGACAAGTGACAAGTGCTTGGAAGGAAATCAATGAGGAATGCCTTGAACCTACCGAAGTGCCAAAGCCTGTCCTTGAGCGAATCTTCAACTTGTCACGAGTAATTGATGTGCTTTACAAAGATGGAGATGGCTATACTCACTCCAAAGGATCAACGAAGAACAACATTGCAGCTCTACTCTTGAATCCATGCCCAGTTTGAGAATAAAGGCTTCGTTTCTTCAACTGTCTCGTATATTATTGAAATATATTTTAATGACTTGAACAAATTGGAATCACGCGATCTAACTTTTGTTGCCACAAGAGAACTGAAAGCATTCTTAGCAAGTAAAATATTTGTAAACCTAGTTTGGTTGAGTTCTCTTTAAATTAAGTATATATATTTTGATGTATTCGATAATGAAATTACATGTCTAGGTGAATCATTAGCTTTCCATCCCTTGAAATTTACTGTGGCCCATATGATTGGTTATGTAGTACAACAACAAAGGATTTATTTCATCAGACTACAAATTATGTTGCTTTGGTCATTCGCAGCACCATTTTGATTTAAGTATTTGTTATTACTGCAGTTACTACGCAAATGCGAAATAGTGCTATTGAATTTGAAACTAATCATCACTTAAGTGCTACCTTAATTTCAAGTTGTTTGATATTTGAGAAAATTTTACAGTATTCATCTTTTTTTTCAGGATATTGGTTAAACATTTTATTAATTATTGATTATTCTAAAACATCTATATTTATAATTTATATTTATATTTATTTACAAAGCAAAACTATTTATTAAAAAGTTTTGTCAAGTGTCATCTTCTTATGAATTCTACTTTTCTTAAAAGTGACAATCTTTTCATTTATAAAAGCTTTTTATTTATTTCAAATAAAAAAATAAAAAATAAAAGTTAATTCAAGATTCTATTTCATTAATTACTACTTTAATTACTTGCATATTTCTCAATCCAACATTATTTTATCTTTATTTTGGATTATTTATTTATTATCCTTGCCTTTTTTATTTTTTGGAGTAAATTAAATATGCTTCAATTATTTTAATTCACGTAATTGACTTTAGGGTAATCATCTTAAGACAGATATATATGGGTATAGTAAGATTCATTTTCTGTGCATAACCAACTCTCAATCTAACTTTGTTTACACAGATTAATTTTTTAAAGAAAAATTTACAGGCATTTTTTCTAATTTTTCCCTAATAAATAAAATTGATAATGACTCATTTAATTTTTTTTTTCAATTTTAGTTGTCAATTCGACGTGATCCCAATCGTTACAACCACATATGTGTCATATGCCTGATCCCATGCATCACATAGCTATGTTTATTTAGTTTGAAATTAGTTACAATTGGTTGTGTATAAACTAATTTCAGCTCTATTAGTTACTTTGATTGTTAGCATAAATCTCTTTGTGTGTGCCCTAAACCCTAAAACTTTATTTTCATCCTTAATATTTGAGTGAAGTTTCAAATTAATCTCAAAAGTTTTTTTTTATTTCAATTATGTCATAAACTAAATCGTTATAGTGTCATCCTTTTGTCGAACATTGTCCAAATTACTAATGGAAAGTGTTGATGAGAAGCCTACGTGACTAATTGAGATCAAATGTGGATCACACATGTCCAATTTGAGATTAAATTGAAATTTCTGTCAAACATTAGAGACAAAAATAAGGTTTTAACTATGAATTTATTTAAAATCTTATACATCTCTGGCATGACTGTGATAGCAATGAAAATAACATCTAAATTTGAAAATTAAGGAGTCGTTACAGAATTTATTTAAATTATAAAAAATTGAAAAACTTAAGAAATAAATTGTCTAGGTAACAAGATTGGACTTATGTACGGGGAATGATAAAAACTTAAGTTCATCAATCTTAAAACGGTTACCTTAATTAATTGATTCAAGTTATCAGGATCAGCACCCTAGTTTTTGATTCAACTCCAATTTGAGTTATCCAAATGTGTGATTTAGCCTTTGAGGTCTCATGAAAGTTGTAGGGAATTGTCATAGATTTCCTATAAGACCAAAATCACATCAACCAGATATTTGTAACTCAAGTTATAGCCAGTTTACTGAACACTGCCAAAAAGATAAATTAAGGCTAATTCATGCAATAATTCTTTTAATGATCCAATTAAGCTCAATATCATAGAATGCGATAAAACTAACATAATTAAGCCTAATTGAACCTTAAGAAGCCCAATGAGAGGATTATAAAATGTATAAAATATATTGTTATCAAATTCTCCTACACTTAACTTTTGCACTCCTGGGCAAAAGGCTTAAAAAAAACTAGGGAACAAAGAAAAAATAACACGGAATCAAAAGTTAAAAACTCTAAAGGATTCAATGAATCAAGAAGAGCAAGTAGTCATTCAAGGGATCAAAACATTCATGAGGTAACATTTCTTCACATATCAAATCAACAAGTAAGGAAACTTCAGTTGAAAAGTATGAATCATGAATGATAGATCCTCACAGAATTCACTCTTAATCTCTCAAGTATTTAAAAGGTAAGTATTTCACTCTATTCAACTCATGACCAATTGCACTACCATAAGCTTGCTTATCTTCTACTTCTCCACTAGTCAAAAACGAATGCACACAAAAGTCAAGAGGACTTTATTTAAGGTTGTAATAGGGTTATGGTAAAGGAGAGGGGTAATATGGATATGACAAGTTAAATACCAAAGAGAATAAAAGAGCGTGAAAGCTGAGTTCAATTAACAAGCATGAAAGTTCGTCCCAACTCTACCTAATACAAATTCTCTTTACATATTCTTTTCCTTTCCTTTATTGCCTTATTGGCCCTTATTTACATATTTTTTTATTTTTTTAAGGAGAAGAACATAATATATACAATTTTTTAATTAAACATTTTTTTCACCAACTATTCTGTACACACACCCCCACACTTGTTCAAGAACTCATCCAATGACAAAGCTAATGTTCTCTTATTCCCTAAGGTCGGGTAAGAACATGGTTTTTCATTTAGGGCACGTAATGAGCTAGAAACAAGGAATGATCAAATAAGCTCAAAGGGAGTACACAAGGAAAAATATGTAAGGTTGGCTATTTGGTTAAAGTAACTATTTCAAGAAAAATGTCACAATCATGTTTATATATGCATGTGAAAATGTAGTCTAAAAAAGAATCAAAGTAAGTTCTAGAGTAACAATTCCATGAGTGAAAAAAATCACACAAAAAAAGAGAGAATGGTACAGATGTTCAATCCATTCATCAATAGGCTCAAAATCTCACAAGGTATATATCTATCATTCTCAATCTATCAAATCAACATCCATAACCAAGCATGTAAAATTTAAGAAAGAAGACAATTTATTCAACCATACCATGATCCCTGAATCCATTTGCTACTTCTACACAAAATAGTTACTATCCTAATCTAGATGCGTCTCAAGAGTAAAATTACTCCTTACTCTGTCACTCCTAATTGGTTTTGCTGTAGGTTTCTAACAATCATATCAATTAACATACTTCCCAATTTTTTTTTTTTAGACTTCAAGAAAATCATCAAGATAAAGAAGTCTAGAAACTCCTAAAGGACCTCACCAAAGAGATCATTCACTCAAAAGCTATATACAAGGTGGCATATCTTTATACTGCGTGTCACCAGTGCAGTCTATCCTTACAAGGCATGGCTTCAGATCTCTACTGTGGCTAGAATTTATACAACCTGTCCGAACACCTACTTAAAGGCATTCAATCTGAATACAGGTGCATACTTGACACCACCGACATGACTTGGCGCATCAGAGCTCATACAGTTAAGTACAAGATAATGCTTAGTAGCTGTTTACATTTCACAGCAAAGACGAAACTCCTCTTTCGGTCCAATAGTGCTACAGAGCCTAGGTTCCATGAACTGGGAATGTAGCACGTGGCTCTTTACAGAGCATGGCACACGAACCTTATTTATAGACTGGCGTGCAAAGGTCTCCTCCTGAGTCTATGACAGGACAGGCATTCGCCCGGGGCTCCTAATCTAATTAAAGACCAAGTACAGCCAAAGTTTTGCCCTTTTTTTTCTTATTTTTTATTTTATTTTCTTTTTTTTTGAAGATGTACAAGATAATATATACATGTTGTTGTGATTGTGGCTCACATCTTCCTTTGATTTTACATCCAATAGCGGCTTAAACGCCTTCTATGAGTTAAGAATAAGTTTCCCATCCAATTTTCTTATAATTGGCAAACAAGGTCTTTTTGAGTCGGATTTCCAGGACTGCAAAACATATTAAGGATGTAAACACATGAAATTAAAACATTAGGATCTGACTTCACTTGATTCAATAATCTATCATAGACAAAAGAGTAGCTTTGGGACCTTCATTCTAATTAATTTCTAATCATTCAATTGATGGGGAGAATCTAGTAATTAATTAAAACTCAACTTCTTAGTCTAAGCCTTAACTCTTAAATGCATGACCTTTACTCTATGAATTCTCATGGAAAATACCACAATTCTCCTACACAACCTATAACCTCCAACCTAGATGATTATAAATCATGACACTTATTATTTATGGTCTAAGTCATATGCAAATATTCTGATTCTACATTCACCTCACTAGATCAATTTATGAGTGCAAAAGCATTAAGAATCATAATAAGCACTCAAATTGAATAAAAAAATTGATTAAAATTTTAATCTTAATACATGTCGATTGAATCAAGTTACGTCTTTACCCTAGAAACACATAAATTTAACTACACATGACAAAAAAAAAGATAGAAAGAATAAAATAAAAATATATACAGAGCTTAACATTCCATAAAAAAAATTAACAAGTAGGCGGTAAACCTGTCATGATAAAAAAAATAATAATATTATTAACAAGTAGGCGGTAAACCTACTATTAAATATTAATAAGGATGTGGTATAAATCAGCCACCAAATAAATATTACAAAGGTGTGGTATAAACCGACCACCAAATATATATTCACAAGTAGTAAATAAATATTAACAAAGGTGTGGTATAAACCAACCACCAAATATATATTAACATATAGTAAATAAATATTAACAAGGGTGTGGTATAAACCGACCACTAAATATATATTTACAAGGGTGTGGTATAAACCAACCACTAAATAAGTTAATAAATTGATAAATTTTAAAGTTAATAAGCAGCTAAATTAAAAAGTTAGAAAGTTAGTAAGAGAGTTAGATAGTTAGTAAGTTAGTAAGCAAGAAAATTAAAAAGGTTAGTAAGTTATTGTTAAGAAGACTTTGGCAAGTATACCAAGTCATGCAAGTAATAAAGAGATGAGTGGGTTGTCGTTCCCAACGAGGATCGTGACAAATACTAGCACATAACACAACAATCACTATCTAAACGATGAGTTTGGAAAGAAGGGAGCTCAAACAATAATTGATGAAATCAGAAATTAAAAGAAATAAGTCTTTTTGTAATTTTCTCAAACACTTGGTGAGCACAAATGAAATTGAATTCGATTAAGATGAAATGCTGGGGTTAGACTCACTAATCTTTTCCCAAATGCAATGACATGACAAACAATATAATCTCTAACTTCAATTATGAAAATCAATCCACTATTTACTCATATCCTAATTCCTTAGATGAAAAGAGTCTAAATCCTCTAATTAAGTCCTAATTCCTTAAGTGACTTAAGAAGTGAATTTGCATTAAGATTGGGGATTAAAAGATTACTAATAAATCAAGACCTATTCCTAAATTGAAGACCTATTAGGTGATTAATTTCAGATCTAGACCTAGCATCAACTTTCCAATTGTTTACCAAATCAAACATCAAGTCATGGATAATCAAGCCACAATAAGCATTAAGCATAGAAATTAAGCACTCATAAAGAAGTAGAGAAATATATTGGATGATCAAATCAAATACATAAGAGATTCAGAAATAGCTACATCTAACCCCCAACAAGTGGATGATTAGCTAGACATAATCAAGGTGATAAAATAAAAAGAAATGGAGATAGGAGATGATGAAAACTCCATTGATGCTCTTTGCTCCCAGCCACGTCCAGAAAAGCTCTTAATCTTCTCTTCAGAATGAATTCCTTCTCCAGAATTATGAATGCCCCATCACAATGCGCAATATCCTATTTTTAGGATTTCTTCCAGACGTATCAGCGCTTAGCGCAAAATTATCCACGCTGAGCGCGAATTAATTGACCATGCTGTTGCATCATAAGTGGCTGCGCTTAGCGCTATATTACTGGCGCTTAGCGCGACATGTACTGAAATGCATCACGCATCAGTCAATCTTCTGGCTTCTTCAGGCTAAGCGCCACAACCTTGGGGCTAAGCGCTGGCTTCCATACGTGGACTTGAGCTTCAGCTTCTAGTTGGGCTTCAATGGGCTTCAATGGCTTGCACCCAAACTACATAAAACACATCAAAACATCATTAACTAATCTAAAAATATCAATTAAGAAAATATTCTTAAAGACTCAATAAAACACATAAAACATGGACTAAAATGACCTCTCAAGTCTTAAAAGAAAGATAAACAACCTCAATGTACACCTATAAAGGTATGCATATTAGACATTTATCGCTTAATAAGCAAGAAAATTAAAAAGTTAGTAGGTTAGTAAGTTAAAAAATTAGAAATAAAATACAGAAAATAAAGTACAAAAAATAAAGTACAGAAAAGTAAATTATAGAAAATAAAGTGTGAAAAGTAAATTACAAAAAATAAAGTGCAGAAAGTAAATTTAAAACATGAAAATCAGAGAATCAAAGGTGATTTTTGCTCCAAAGATAAAAGAGAAGAGAAGAAGAAAGATTATTTCATAATGATTAAAGATTATAGAGGGATAAGGGAGAGTTTCCCCCAACTAAGTTTGTACGTTAATAAGTACAAAGAAAAAAATTAAAAGAGTAGAAAAAATATATATATACACAAGATCCACGAGAAAAAAAATATAAATATATATATATATATATACAAAATATTTACACCATAAATTTGTTCTTCAAATCAAGTCCCCAAAGAACTTGGCGCCAAAAACTTGATACGTATTAAAAGTTATAAACTCAAGTGCAGGATGTTTCAAGTAATAAATTCTCGGGAGTCCGAGGTCGATCCACGGGGAATTAATGATGAAAAATTCTTTGACGTAAAGTAAATATTTTGTCATAACAATAAAAGTGATAAAATTTAGTCACAAATAAAAAAGACTTACTTGGGTTAGGAGATCCACTCTTGGTAAATAAAATAAGGATAAGATTAATTATTTTTATAAATCAATTAGAATCCACACATAATGGAGGTTCCAATCAGAAAATACAATATTTAAAGTTCATTAAAAATTATAAACGTAATTATATTATGATTTCTTTAATCATCTATTAACACCAATACTCATAAATGGGCTCAAGCATTTATTGTGTCAATATCTTGTTTACAACAAATCAAGATCTCCACTTTACAAAGAAGGTTTCTAAATTGATTGGAAACAAAATACAACACGTATAATGACCACTTGAAAATATATCATTTAAGCATAAAAAAGAAATTAATCTAACCTTATTTCATTACCAAGAGTTTTACCCTTTCACCTAAGTAAAATGAAACTTAGTTACTCATAGACAAGAAGAAAGGAAGAGAGAAGAAGAAGAAGAAGAACATGACTTTAATTTAGAACAAAGGAAAATTACAACAAGATAAACAAACAACACAATAGCATGATCTTGGTCTCTAGGACCAAGACTCCTAAATGATCTGCCAATGGTGCCTTTTATAGAGGATTAGGGATACAAAATGACAAGGGGGTTGATTCATGGGTGAGCGGATGAGTGGAAAATGAGTGAAAAATGCCAAATGACTTTTGATGAGTGAAAAATTATGAAGATTCTTTGTCTCCGAAATCATTTAGCTCTGAAGTTATTGCATTCATCATTTTTTAACAAAGTGGTCTTAATGAAAGTTGTAGGCCTGGATCTTAGCTTTCAAATGCCTTTAGTGTGGGTTAAAAATCATTTCTACAACTCTAGATATGGTCTGATTACTGCATACTGCTCAGGCCCAGCTACAGCTCCTCTATTATGACTTCCAAGCCCAATATGACTAATTAGACCTCAGATTCTAGAAAAGTGTTCAACATGAAAGTTGTAGCTTTGGATCTTAGCTATCAACTATCAAAATTTCAGTCCATTTAACTTCTTATAGCCCGAGCTATATTATGAACAGTACACATAGGTCAAGCTATCAGGATTAGTACCCTAGTTTTTGCTTCAACTCTAATTTGAGTTATCCAAACTTGTGATTTGGCCTTTGAGGTCTTCATGAAAGTTGTAGGGAATTGTCTTACATTTTCTACAAGACTAGAATCATATCACTTAGATATTTGCAACTCAAGTTATAGCCAGTTTACTGAACACTACCAAAAAGATAAATTAAGGCTAATTCATGCAATAATTCTTTTAATGATCCAATTAAGCTCAATATCATAGAATGTGATAAAACTAACATAATTAAGCCTAATTGAACCTTAAGAAACCCAATGAGAGGATTATAAAATGTATAAAATATATTGTTATCAATGACGACAATTGGAAGTTTCAGCGGCAAGTTGCCAGCCACAAATTCAACACAAAGTTTCTTCACAAATTCATCAAACACATTGTGGACACCGAGCTCAATGATCGTCTCATCCCCATTATTGCTTCAGCAACAGTAACTCAAAGTTAAACCCTCAATTTTCAATACATCCTTCAACAATCCACAATCTACAACATTTGCAAAATCGCGTTTGGGTTCGACCCTAAATACTTAACGTCGTCCTTAAAGTGGAGCAAGTTCACGCAAGCTTTCAAAGATGCAATCGAGATCTGCAGCAAATGCTGCAGTGAACCCTTACCCATAATCTGGAAAATTAAGAGGAAACTCGACGTAGGATCAAAAAAGCAATTATGAATCGCAATGGTGGAAGTGCACGAGTTTGCTAATAAGATAGTGAGAGAGAAGAAAAAGGAACTTAAGGAGAAGGCATCACTTGAATTAGTGGACATGCTTTTGCGGTTCTTGAATTTGGGTCACTCTGACGAGGACTTCATGACGGACATAGTCATAAGCTTCATATTAGCCGGTAAGGACACCATGTCGGTGGCGCTCACATGGTTCTTCTAGCCGCTGTCGAAGAACCCGCGTGTGGAAAATGAGGTTATGAAGGAGATTAGGGAAAAATCTAAAGCTCTTGTTTATGATGAAGTGAAGAACATGGTTTATACGCATGCTGTGTTGTGCGAGAGCATGAGGCTTTACCCGCCAATGTCAATGGACAGTAAGGAGGCGGTGGACGATGGCATAAATTTGGAGAAAATGTGACATGCTGTTAAGGGAGAAAATGTAAGGTTGGAGAGAGAAAGTGAAACAGAAGAAATGAGACCCACACCAAATTTAAAAAAAAAAACTTGAAGTAACTGACTTTTACTTATTATCATGGGTAAATTGTCTGCAGTATCGATGTTCAAAATCTTTTTAGGTGCATTGTAAACATCTCCTAGTTTATCACATGCTTAATCATGGTGGAGAGTTAGGTTCTACAAAGCCTTCTATCATGGACTCAAAATGTTAGGGTCTATGGATGAATCACTTTTTTTTAATCTGATAGTATCTATATACAGATTTAGGTGTATGAAAAAATTATCAATTAAAATTTGTAAGTTTCTTGTATGTATAGTTATTTGTAAAAAAAAAAAGTGATCTGACTAAATTTTAATAAAAATATGAGTATTATTAGTTAAAATTTATAAAAATTTAACATTTTAATATCAATCATTAATTTATTTTAATAATAAATCAATGGCCAAAAGACCATAGCCCATCCATAGACTACCTTTTGGGTGTTCTAGGTTCTACATGTTGTACGGGCTTTTTTAACAAACTGCCATTAGTGGAAAAATTATTTATTAAAATGTCACTTTTTTTAACTATTTACTAAAATGTCATTATTTTGAAACTATATACCAAACTGCCACCCTTTTATCTAACATGACATTTTTTAAATAATTTTTGGTCCACCTAAGATACGCCAAACATTTTGGCATATCCAAGTTGATTACGACAACACGTTTGGCGTAATCTACGTGGTTACGTCAGCATATTTCGCGTATCCATGTAGATTACGCCAAATGTGTTGGTGCAATCAACTTGGATATGCCAAACGTGTTGGCTTAATCAATGTGGATACGCCAATACTTTTGGCACATCCTAGGTGGACCAAAAATTATTAAAAGATGCCATGTTAGACAAAAGAATTATCAAACGTTAGATTTCTTCCACTATTGCATCTATTAGGAATACAGTAAGCTCTTTTGTCATTTACTATACATATTTTGTATTAATTATAATGACATATTTTATATCTATTTTTTAAGCAGACATTTAGAGCATTGGTTCAATTTGACTATTGATGCTGCACTTGAAAATCTGCAGCGCAGATCCTATATTCATTGCAGGAGCAGTTTGGACAACCTGAGAAATGTCCGCCTCCTTGGGATGTCGAAGTCGTGTCTCGAGTCTAACTCTGTCCTCCTTCTATGTCGCGTCCCCTGTTCATTGGACTCCCCGGGTGACCCTGAAATGTCATCTGTTACTAGAGCTGGACGAAGTTATTCCATTGTAATGCAAACTGCTCCTGCAATGAATGTAGGATCTGCGCAGCAAATTTTTGAGCGACAACATCATCAGTAGTCGAACTGAACCAATGATCTACAATGTCCGCCTAAAAAATAGATATAAAATATGTCATTATAATAAATACAAAATATGTATAGTAATTGATGAATTAGTAAAGAGCTTATCGCATTCCCAGTAGATGTACTGGTAGGAGAAATCCAACGTTTAGTAATTCTTTTGTCCAACGTGATATTTTTTAATGATTTTTGGTTCATATAAGATGCGCCAAATGTGTTGGCGTATCCATATTGATTAATTAAGCCAACACGTTTGGTGTATCCAAGTTGATTACACTAATACGTTTGGCGTAATCAACGTGGATACGCCAAATGTGTTGGCATAACCACATAGATTACGCCAAATGTGTTGGTGTAATCAACGTGAATACGCCAATACATTTGGTGTATCTTAAAAATTATTAAAAAATGTCACGTTAAATAAATAGGTGATAATTTAGTATATAATTTTAATAAAATAACATTTTGATAAATAATTTAAAAAATAACATTTTAATAAATAATTTTTCCACTAATGATACTTTAGTTGAAAAAGCCTGTTGTACGAGCGTGATAGCTTTTCTTCACTTGTTTTGGTCTTATAATGACCATTCATTATAATTGCAGTTTTAGTCCTTTCAAAATTTCTTTTAAATTATTTTGATCCTTTTGTTTTTCATTAAAAGTTATCATTTCTAAATATTTTATTATGAAGCATTTTTATTTTTTGTTGCTAAATATTTTTTAGATTTTTTAATTATAATTTCAAATATAATTTTTTTAGATATTTTTAATTAGATTAAATAGAAAATTTTGTGGGTTAATTTATTTTGCCGCCATGTCAAATGGACCACAGCTTGGCTTTCCCGCCCTATTCATGTGGTTCGATTAAATGTCACTTTGTCTCACGTGGTTTTAATTTTGTCATTTTCTCCTAGTTAAGCACCTATGGCATCTTTGCATAGGAATCAATTATTGTACGTACCTAGAAAAGTCCATTTTTGTTTGGTAGTTGGAAACAAAGGTGACTCTTTCATGCTGTAATTCCTGTTTGCCTTGGAAAATCCTATAAATATTTGACCACATTTAAGTTCTTCCACTCAAAACCCACAAGTTGAACAGATTAGTTTATGAGAGCCATTTAGTGTACCCAATATATTTGGAAACAAAGGTGACCCATCATTTAACAACCCTCCTGTTGGAAACAAAGGTGACCCATCATTTAACAACCCTCCTGTCCCCCCCCCCCCCCCCCCCCCAAAAAAAAAAGGTTCACCATTCATAACCCGCAAAGGAAACTAAGGTAGTTTCAGCAACTTCATCATTAGTTGCTCCAACCCCTGATGCCTCCTCCGACTTCCCTCGACGTTCGGCAAATTTTCATCCCAACGTTTGGGGAGATCATTTTATTCAATATGTTTCGAAACCTATGGTAATGTAACTTTATTCTTATTAAGCTTCACATATGGCAAATGTACGAATAAAAATGTTTTTTTTAACATTAGACATAAATACTAACAGAAAAAAAAAAAAAGTTTAACGTGCAGGAAGTGAATGAAGAAACGGAGGAGCAGATTATAATACTAAAAGAAAAAGTGAGAAAGATGCTCGTCCCTGTGAATGAGAAGGCCTTATTAAGGCCCTTGACAGTAGCTAACTTGATTGATTCAATCCAACGTTTGGGATTGTCCTATCATTTTGAACGTGAGATTGAAGAAGCGTTGCAACATATTTGCAATAATTACGTTGAAAATAGTATAATAACTCTCAATGAAGACCTTTATTCTCTTACCCTTCTCTTTAGGTTACTGAGGCAACAAGGATATCACATTTCGCCTGGTATGCCCCACTCCAACTGTTCCGTTTTTTATTTTTTTCCCGGTATAATGCTTCTATTACCTTTTAGTCACGAGTCTTAGGAAAATATAATACGCAAGCAAACACATGAACTAAACAGAAAATGAGAAAATAGTTTCAGATTGCCAAGACATAAACATAAATTATCGTATAAATCTTGTGGTTGGTGAATAAATAGCAGATGTCTTTAACAAGTTCAAGGATGAGCAAGGGAATTTCAAAGAAAGTCTTACTGACAATGTTGAGGGAATGTTAAGCTTGTACGAAGCCGCACATCTCAGGATTCATGGAGAGAACATATTAGATGAAGCGCTTGCTTTCACTTGTACTCATCTTGAGTTCATGTCCACCCAATTGAGTCCTTCTCTTGCTGCAAAAGTTAATCATAGCTTAAAGCGGCCACTCCGCAAGAACTTGCCTAGGCTAGTGGCAAGGCAATACATCTCTGCTTACGAGGAAGAGCCTTCCCATGATGAAACTCTGCTATTATTTGCCAAATTAGATTTTAATATGCTCCAAAAACAACATCAGAAGGAACTTGGCAACATTTCAAAGTAAGTTCTTCAACAAATCACCTCAATAGATAATTAGAAAGCGTTAATTTCTTTTACATGCAATTCACTCATATCTTGGTTATTGAACTTGGCCGTCTTTGATGAATTAGGTGGTGGAAAGATTTGGATTTTGAAAGAAAACTGCCTTTTGCGCGCAATAGAATAGTGGAAGCTTACTTTTGGATATTGGGAGTGTATTTTGAGCCCCACTACTCTCTTGGTAGAAGGCTAATGACCAAAGTGATATCCATGACAGCAGTAATTGATGATATATATGATGTTTATGGAACACTTGAAGAGCTACAACTTTTCACTGAAGCAATAGAAAGGTTTGAGGTTTAAATTAATGGCGAAATGTTTTCACTTTTTTTATTTGCTAATTGAATTATAGATCTTGAGAGAAATCTATTAACCTTATGATGACCTGTTAGATAATTAATGGACATTTTAGGTGGGATATCAGCTGCATGGATTTTCTGCCAGAATACATGAAATTTTGCTACCAAGCACTCTTGGATGTTTATGAAGAAATTGAGCAAGAGATGGCCAAGGAAGGAAGAGAATTCTGTGTAATCTATGCCAAAAATGAAGTAAATCTCTGACTCTGTATATCTGCAATTTTCCTAGTAGTTTCTTCATTTGTACAGGATCTAACTTGGAACCAGGAGGTGTAAGACATGGTGGAGATATATCTAACTTTAATTTATTTTTGTGAATTATTGTGGTGCGGACACCAGATGAAAAGACTGGCCCAAGCCTACTTTGCTGAGGCCAAATGGTTCAATAGCAATTATACACCGACAATGGAAGAGAACATGGGTGTTGCACTGGTGTCTTGTGCTTACCTGATTTATATTAAGGCCTATTAGAGTAATGAACATGCGCTAAGCGCCTTATATATACGCAAAAAAGTGCCTGCGCTTTAAATAGCTGAAAAGCGCCATTGAAAAAGAAATTAACATTCAAGTACAACTCATGTTTCTAAATACCATTACTAATCACTCATTAGACTAAATAAAATATCATTACACAATTAAATCATACACAACCATAGCACACAAAATTCATCAAATTCAAAGACCTTTTTCAAGTCACTTGAGCATATAAAAAATGGATCTCTTTCAAGCACATAAAACACCTCTTTCAAACTTGTTCTCGCATTACATTCATAACCAATTGGTCATCACTCATCATCAACATCATAGTATCATCAACATCATAGTCTCAAGATCAATAATACATCTCAATAATGACAAATCCAAATTATCCAATTATCACATGATCAAATTCAACAACACAACACAATAACTAAATCTAAATAGCAAAGTACAATCAATCAACAAAGTGTCAACGTGCAACCAGCCAACCAACCAACAAAGTGTCAAATCTTCAAGGTGATCTCTTCTTCTTGTTCAAACACCTTGAAAAAAATAAATTAATTATATTATTATATCATAGCACAATTTAACAACTACAAGAAAAAAAAAGTATCATTTTAATATCTAAAATTTGTACCTTTTGTTGTCTCTTCAAATTATACTTGTTACGAAGCCAATCCCCACCACAAATGAGTGCTTCAATAGATTCTTCATTCAATCTAGAACGAAATTCATCAATAACTCTTCCTCTAGCACTAAATGTGGACTCTGATGCTACTGTTGAGACTGGAATAGTTACAATGTCAGCAGCCATCTTCGATAAAATCTTATATTTTAAACTATTATTTTTCCACCATTCCAAGGCACTGAATGAGTTAGAAATACCATCAGGAATATAAAGACCCTCCTCAAGATAAGCTTCTAATTTAGATTTTATTGGGAGAATTGCTTGCTGATAAGCCTATATTTTATAACATTTAATTGAACAAATGATGGTGATTTGCTTGTAATTATGAAATAATTTTAATTGAATCCTTATCATTATCTTTGTTTTGCATATCTAGAAAGATTTAAGGCATTTGGAGAGAAATAGTGGATCATTGAAGGAATTATTGTATGAATTAGCCCTAATTTATCTCTTTGACAATATTCAGTAAACTAGCTATAATTTGAGTTTCAAATATCTGATTGATGTGATTTTGGTCTTGTAGGAAAGCTAAGACAATTATCTACAACTTTCATGAAGACCTCAAAGGCCCAATCACACGTTTGGATAACTCAAATTGGAGTTGAAGTAAGAACTAGGGTGCTGATCCTGTCAGCTTGACCTTTGCATATTGTTCATGGCATATCTCGAGCTACAAGTTGTCAAATGGGCTGAAAGTCGGATAGTTGATAGTCAAGACCCAAATAAACAATTTTCATGAAGAACACCGTTTGAAAAAATGAAGTCTAATGGGTCAGTTTGGGCTTGCAAGTCGGAACAGAGGTGCTGAAGTTGGGTTTGAACAACCTGAGGTATTTGGGTCATATCTTGGGCTGTAGGAAGCCAAATTGGACGATCCAGATATGCATGTTATAGCCAAGACAAAGATCTACAACTTTCATGAAGAGTACTTTTCATGGATCTAAAGTCTAATCGGTCGTTTTTGGCTTCCAAGTCAGACACAAGATTTTCGCACTCAACCACTCCACTCCACTCAACCAAATCACTCCACTCATCCACTCAACCACTCATCCACTCCACTCCACTCAACCACTCCACTCCACTCATCCACTCAACTACTCATCCACTAAACCAATTCACTCATCCACTCAACTACTCATCCACTCAACCAATCATCCACTCAACCACTCCACTCCACTCAACCACTCCACTCCACTCAACCCACTCAACCAATCATCCACTCAACTAACCCACTCAACCAATCCACTCAACTACTCATCCACTCAACTAACCCACTCAACCAATCCACTCAACCACTTCACTCAACCACTCCACTCATCCATCCACTCACCTTTGTCATTTTGTTACCCTAGACTTCTATAAAAGGCACCATTGATTATCATGTAGAGGGTTGGACTCTCCTTCATTTCTCTCATAGTTTCTTCTAGTTTCTTCATTTCTCTCATAGGCAAAAGGCAGCCGTGGGAGTTTTCCTAATTCTTGGAGAGGAATTCTCAAAGGAGGAAGACAACAACGCGCAAATGAGCAAAATTCTTATGGTTTATTCTCTCTTTGTATTTGTCATTTTTGCCGTGAGTAGTTAAACTCATAGCTAGGGCTATGGGGGATCTTGTGTTCTTAGTTATTTGGATCTGATTTCTAAATTGATTATGGTAATTTCTTTGTGGGTTTACTATATTACTTGAATTCTTGTCATAACTTGATCACTCGTGACATTCATTAATTCATTGTTTGACTGGTGACCATCCGCACTCAATGAGTGGATCTATATGGTAAGCCTAGGATTATATTGGTGAATGACCAAACATCAATTTCTCCTACCAATGGAATTGACGGGTTGTTAATTCATATCTTGAAATTGGAACTTAATGCATTCTTGATTAATTCAACTAAATGACCAAATAGGTGGATTAAATTAAGAATAGAATATTATTTCATCCATGACCATTGGGATTCAATAGCTTATAAGATAATATTGGCAAAAGAATTACCTGTATCATAATTGAAAGAAGATCCGAATAATGAGACTCAAGTGAACCTTGCGCCCTAGCATCTCTCTATCTTTGTTTATCTTTTCTTTAATTAATTGTTCTTTTTATTTTTCTCCATTAGTTTTCTATTTTAAATTTGGATCTTGCATACACTTTCGATTTTCTAAATAACATAAGAATTTTACAACTTTAGTAATTATCACTTATTCCTCGTGGGATCGATAACTTGGACTCCAAAGTCCTATATTACTTGGCGATAGAGTGCACTTGCTCTTAGTGTATTTTACACGCACCACTTGCTTTTCACGAACAATACTCATGATTTGGTCAAATCCAGTGACAATTGAAGAACCAAGCACATTGGTAGAAAAATTGTTGCCACCATTATCAACTTCACCACTAGCACTAGAAGATGCCTCTTCCTTACTGAAGTCAACATACTCATCATATAATATTTCCAATGCATTCATCACCTTATCCACATTCTCTTTAGCTACATAATCTGGTTCATATATTAATGGAAAATAATAACTAACAACATGGAATTTGCACCTAGGTTCCAAAACACTTGCAATGGCCATTAGCATATTGCATTCCCCCCAATATTTGTCAAGTTTTGCTTTCATTGGGGCTGCCATTTCTCTCATGAAGTAATCATTATCCTCTACGGCTTTATCAATTACTCGTTTCACCCTCCAGACTTCAGGAAGATACAAATTTGCAGTTGAATACTCACTGCCTGAGATGACATGAATGGCTAGATTGAACACTTCTAAAAGTTGACAAACCTTCTCAACCTTTCCCCAATCCTCTTGAGATGGTTCATAGTCATAATGTGGCTCTCTTTCCTTATAAGCTGGAAAGACAATCTTGAACTTCAAAGCAGTAGACAACATTTTATAGGTAGAATTCCATCTTGTTGAATAATCAATAATAAGCTTTCTTTTTTTCAAATGTTTCTGCTCAACAATATCACAAAATGCCTTCAACCTTGAATCGTTATAATTAATATACTTGACACTCTCACGAACATTATGAATGATATCCTTAATTCTACCAAGGCCATCCTGCACCAACAAATTTAAAATGTGTGCACAACATCTAACATGAAACAAATTACCACTAAGGACTAATTTACTACTGAGTGATAAGTTGTCCTTAAGAGTCCTGAGACATGAGTCATTGTAAGAAGCATTATCAACTGACACAGAAAATACTTTGTTTTCAATCCCCCAAGTTTTTAGACACTTGAAAATAGCATCTGTCACATCAATTCCACGTCTAGGAGCAGGCACTTTCACAAAACTCAAAACCCTCTCTTGAAGATTCCACCTCGCATCAATGAAATGACCAGTGATAACCATGTATTCAGTTACTTGGTGACTTGATTTCCACATATATGTAGTCAAACTAATATTGCTCACACATTTTAACAAAGCCTTCAATTTTTTCTTCTCTACCTCATATATTGCTAAATAATCACTCCTAGTTATTTTGCGAGAAACTTTATGAAATTCAGGATTAGCATATTGGAAGGCCCACATCAAAACTTCATCCTCAACAATGCTAAAAGGGTACTCATGTACCATGATTGCAATAGCAATTATCTCTCTCATCTTTTCATTTGAATACCTAACACCAGGTGCTATAAATGAATTAATACCTAAACTGGAAGCTTGAAATGGAATGGTGGGTTGCTTCTTTTGTGAAGCCATGTGCAACCTCCTTTGCATGCAAGAATCTTCATGTCTCTTCATATGGCTAGTGCTAGCTCCCTTCCCTGTGCAAGCAAAATGCCTTTTACAGTACTTGCAAACAACTTTCGTTACTCCTTGAGATACTTCTGTTTCATCAAAATCATTCCAAACAGTCGATGTCTTCTGTCTCTTCTTCTTAATAATAATGGCACAACCATTATCATATTGATCTTTATTTTGATCACTATCAACTCTATTATCTCCAAGGTGACTTGAATCTGTTGGCGCTTGTTCATTGAATTCATTAGGGGGACGAGATTCAGATGACATTGTTCTGTCAAGTGAAGAAGACATTAACTATACCTGTAACATAAGTATAACATGTTTCATACGTGATAGAAGTAAGATCATAAATATGTAGACAACCCACACGCACAAACAAAAGGAGAAGGAAAAAATCCACATGGTATTAAAAGAAAGATATTGGATATAGATAAAGATAGTTTCCAAGGTCCTTAAATTTCTATGTTGTTGCCTACACTATAATCACACATTACCAACAAATTCTCATGAGCCACGCTAATTGAACTAATTGAAAGCAAAAGTTATAACAACTATACTAACATAAATAGGCAATAGGCAATAGGAATCATACTATGCAAGAAGAGGAAGTAAGCAAGAAGGGGTTGGAAGGGCTGTGGGGAGTCACTAGGTTCACAATTGAAATTATTCACTTAGTAAGGCTCAGTTAGCAGAATGCAACATAGGAAATATCAAAGGGAGTGGAAATAAAGTTAGCTATCTTACTCACAAGCATTATAGTACAGTCCTTCACAGCTCCCCCACGTTTCAAAATTTCAGAATAGAAATAGACCCAGCTAATCTTTCTCACATAAATATGATATTACTATTTACTAGAATAACAAAAGACATAAATAAATTTTTTTTATAAAACAAGTCAGGAAAGTATTAAAATGTGGCAGCATATAATCAGTTTTGCTATTTACATACTAAAATTTTACACTACTTTTATACTAAATACTGCATAATACACATTAATTATCATATAATAATGTTCATCACCACATAATACTCCACTCACCAAATAGTGTTAATCAATTATCATCCTTAATTACTACATAATATATATTAATTATCAACACTTGTATATACCAACTATACTCATTTATCTAAATAAACTGATGCTAATATCATTACCTATGAGCCCCCTCAACACAATACCCCAGCAACCGAACAAGATTTTTGTGTCGCACGACCAATTGCTACTACCTCTACTTTAAATTCTTTCTCAGCTTGGCCCCTGAAAAAATGTTAAACATGAAGTACTTATTTCTAAGAGTAGAAAACACTAGTTAAAGTAAAAGAGAAGAAAACACCAGCCTACAATATAAAAAGCTAATCACTGCCAAGAAAATCATTAAAGAGAACAAAGAACAATTATATGTCCTAATCATTCCAATTATAGAAGATGCAATTAAATTTGTATTCTATACCCAACAAAAGTGTTAGTTCAAGCAAAAATTGTGTCATACTTCTTTGGAATTAAATAGAATAAGACCCAAATCTATTTTTGAAAAGCATCCAAAACTTAGACAATCACGAAGAACATTGGCAGTGGTTGGACCCAATGTTAGTTTTGCTCGTTATTTTCCTTGCAAGCAATGCATGTATTATGAATTAGATTGGGAACATAACTTGCATACTTCTTGCTTTTGTTTCCAGAATGTGCAGGACTCTACGTAGATGATATAATGGATCCAGCTTCCTGGACGTTGAAACAAAATTTTCTCATGATTATTGGTGGTTTTTTACCCCATTAAAGTTTTTAAAAAAGTAGCACTACCATTATTTCATAAATGAACAACTAACTAAATGTATGCAGATTTCATTCACAAGCTATTATCATTTGATTGGAAAAAAAAGAAGAAAAAAAACAATTACTTTTTGCAGACTTCCTTTTCTATCTGCATGATTTTCAATTTGATGCTAGTATGATTTTTTTTTTCTGCAAATGCATGTTTATCTAGTCATGCCTAGCAAGAAATTTGATTGGAATGCTATGAACCCTCATATCTAACCCCGAAACCCTTCTTACTTGGTAGAAATCAGCGTAGGAGAGGGACCGGTCATGAAGGGCGTGCAGCCACGCGTGGAGGAGGAGAGGAGAGGAGGGACTAAGCGTTCGGTGATGGTGAGCGACTGAGCCAACGTGCGTGGTGCGTGGAGGAGAGGAGAAGAGGGACTGTCGTCTGCCGAGTGCCAACTGAGAGAGTGAGAGCTAGAGGATGAGTAAAGTGGAACTAGGTCAATGAGCTAATTAGGAACTAGGAATAGAATATGGAACGTGGTAAAGTGAATCTGCAGGATGAGTAAACAAAAATAATATAATTTAAATATAAATCTATAAAATATGTAATTGTAAGTATAATAACTTACCATAGCTTAGTGGTAAGTGGAGTGGAGTGTTTATATTAGGTATTGAGTTCGATTCCTGTTAAGTATAATTTCAAATTTTTGTTCAATATATTTATAAATAGTGTAAACAGACCGATCTAATAGGCCTAACAGGCTTTACTGAAAGGCCAGACCTAGCCTATTAAATGAAAGAGGCTAATAAAAAGGCATGAGCCTAGCTTATTTTTTAAATAGGCCAGGCCTAAAACAGGCTAGGCCATAGGCGCCTGACAGGCCGGCTGACCTATTTCCATCCCAAGTTCTTAGATATTTTTTAATTTCTTTAGCATTCAGAGTACATTACTATTCCTCTCGTTTTGTCTTCTTCCCATTTTCTCTTCATCTTTCTCAATCTCTGATTCACTCTCTACTTTCTCAGTCATTTTCTCTCTCATTTGCATCAAATCGTCGATCGCAACTTGATGGTCACAGTTAAACTCGAATGGTACTCCAAGCTGGAATCATGTAGAAGGTATACTATATCTAGCTCTTCGGGAAAGGGAAGTGACCTATGTTCAGTGATGAGAAAGCCATCAAGGTCACCTTGGTACAACCCGGATCATCAAATTTTGTGGACAAAGCCGTCGAGGTCCCCTTGGAACTTGCATATGGCTGAGATCTATTTGATCAGAGATCTATTCTTATCTATTTGAGATCAAGTTTGAGTCTTGATATTACGGTGGCATAGAGTAAAAGGTGTAGTGGTTTTAAGAGTATCTGAATAAAGGTAACCATTTCCATTTCTCAGTGGTTAGGCTCCTTGAATGGTGGGTGGTGGCTGCCCTGAATCACTGAGTCAAGATTGCTTGACTTTAAACATCTGCCGTAAATCATTGAGTCAAATGTCAGGTATGAATGTAGGGGTTTTACTTATTTTTAAAATATTTTATATATATCTGAAGATTGCTTGAAATTCATATATTACTTTTGAGAAAACAAATTAAATGTTACTTCTTTGCACTCCCAATGTTATCAATATAGCAATAAGTAGCTAATGTATCCATTATAGTATTCATTCAAAAATTTTATTTGCCAATAAAAGAGAGTGGAAGAAAGAGAGATAAAGAAATAAAGATAAGAATAGAAGGATACCCAAAAAGTGGTTTTTTTACCAAACTGTCACTGGTGGTAAAATTATTTACCAAAATATTATTTTTTTGAAACTATTTATGAAACTGTCATTTTTTTGAAACTATTTACCAAAATGTCACTCTTTTGAAACTATATAACAAACTGTCACCCTTTTGTCTAACGTGACATTTTTTAAATTTTTTTGTCACGTAGGATGCGCCAAACAGGATGGCGCATCCATGAAGATTACACCAAGCGCTTTAGCGTAATCTTCATGGATACGCCATCCTGTTTGGCAAAGCGCTTGGCATAATCTTCATGAATGCGCTATCTTGTTGATGACGTATTTACATAGAATACGCCAAGGTTGTTAGCGTAACTAAGGCGTCACGTCATTTTGATTGGCGCAATCCACTTCAAACAGAAATATTTTCCAACTTAGACACGACCGTGTCTCTTGAAAAAAATCAGACAGGAGGGTTTTGCAAGTTAGACACAACCATGTCTAACTCTTTAATCGCTCACAGGGTCCTGTCTAAACCAAAATGATCTTCTTTTGCTTTGAAAACGTGATGTTTTCGCATGCTTTCACTCCAAATGTGATAAATCTCATTCAATTTACAAAGATGAAGATAATGATAAGGATTTATGTAAAATTCACTAATAAACATAAGTAAATCACCATAATTTATCCGGTTTAAGATTATAAAATATAGGTTTATAAATTATAATATAAGTTTACTATAACACCAAACTCTTCCCCATTTGCTTGTCACAACAGGAGTTGAAAATGGGTTGAAAATATGACTAACACAACCGTAATATAGGTTCATTATAACACTAAACACCAAACTCATACCCATTGGCTTAATTCAGTTAGTTTCTTCTTCTTTTTTTGTGTTTGTTCTTGCATGTTTAATTGAGAGAAAAAAATATCATTTTTTTACATTTATTTGGTGAGTACTCTCCCAATCATGACCCTCCCAATTTTGAGGAGTGACAAATTTTTTATATTTTTGGTTAGCGCATTCAGATTTGCTTTAATAATCTCGAAAGGTCATGGGAAACGTAATGAAGTCCTAATAAGAGTATTAATGAGAAAAGAATGGATGACCTGACAAATCATAAAGCAAATCAACGTATTTTGTTACTGTTTGACCATGATCCTCTTATGGGAAAAGTCCTTAAGGGTTGTGGAATCAAAGCTCTAATGTGCAAAAAATAAAAAAACAAAATAAAAACAAAATAAAAAAATAAAAAAAACAATAAAATTTGTTTACCCAATTTGTTCATGAGAATCTCTACAGTAGGGCATTCATTGCATCATGCACCATCTCTGGCATCACATTCATTGCAAAATCATTGCTTTTAGTTTTTGGGTCCTTGCGCCCATTGTCTTTAATTTCCAGGTCCCCACGCCCCTTGCCTTTTCATTCGCGGGTCGTCGTTGGTTCAAAGGACTTTTAATAAAATTCAAAAAAAAAAGAAGAAAATGAAAATGAAAAGGAAAAGAGAGAAAAAAGAGAGGTTGAATTTTTCAAAAAAAAAAAGCAAACACAGATCAGACAAAAATAAAAAAAAAATAAAAAACAATGCTTTCAAAGATTATATGCCCTCGTATTGTTTTTAGTTTTTGGGTCCCCGCACCCATTGTCTTTTCATTTTCGGGTCCCCGCACCCATTGTCCTTTAGTTCCCGGGTCCCCGCACCCATTGTCTTTTAGTTTTTGAGCCCTCGCGCCCATTGTCTTTTCATTTTTGGGCCCTCGCGCCCATTGTCTTTTCATTTCCGGGTCTTTGCACCCATTGTCTTTTCATTCCTGGCTCCCCGCACCCATTGTCCTTTAGATCTCGGGTCCCCACACCCATTGTCTTTTCATTTCCGGGCCCTCGCGCCCATTGTCTTTTCATTTCCAGGCCCTCGCGCCCATTGTCTTTTCATTTCCGGGTCTTTGCACCCATTGTCTTTTCATTCCCGGGTCCCCGCACCCATTGTCTTTTAGTTTTCGGGCCCTCGCGCCCATTGTATTTTCATTTCTGGGCCCTCACGCCCATTGTCTTTTCATTTCCGGGTCTTTGCACCCATTGTCTTTTCATTTCTGGGTCCCTACACCCATTGTCTTTTAGTTTCCGGGTCCCCACACCTGTTGTCTTTTCTTTTTCGGGTCCCCGCACCCACTATTTTTTTTGTTTCCGGCTCCTTGCATTGTCTTTTAGTTTTCGGGTCCTCGTACCCATTGCTTCCAGGATAAGTCAAGGTCTTACCCATTGCCTTTCAATTCTCTAGTCCTTGTACCCATTGCTTTCACAGCAAGTCAGGGCCTTGTGTCCATTGCCTTTAAGTTGTTTACCTTTCTGTCTAGCTTCGATGGGCACCCTACCCCACAAGCTCTAAGTTGCTTACCTTTCTGTCCAATTTTGATGGGCGCCCTACCCCACAAGCTGTTTGCTGTTTACCTTTCTGTCCAGCTTCAATGGGCACTCTACCCCACAAGCTGTTTGTTATTTACCTTTCTGTCCAGCTTCAATGGGCACCCTACCCCACAAGTTGTCTGTTGTTTACCTTTCTGTCTAGCTTCGATGGGCACTCTACCCCACAAGCTATTTGTTGTTTATCTTTCTGTCCAACTTCGACGGGCACCCTAACCCACAAGCTGTTTGTTGTTTACCTTTCTGTCCAGCTTCGATAGGCACCCTACCCCACAAGCTGTTTATTGTTTACCTTTCTATCCAGCTTCGACGGGCACCCTACCCCACAAGCTGTTTATTGTTTACCTTTCTGTCAAGCTTCGACAGATACCCGACTCCGCAAGCTTTGTATCGTTCTTTTTATTTTTTGTCAAGTTTTGACGGATACCCGATTCTTCAAACTTTTTACCTTTCTTGATTTTATTTCTGTTGTATTTTGCATCAATCTACACACTCTAAAAAAAAGGGGGAAAGAAAGATCAAAATTTTCATGGACAAAATTGAATCAATTCCTTTGCTTTTCATTTAGTTTAAATGTAAAGCAAAGGGGGGCAGCTGTTGATACCCAATTTTGTCCATAAAATTTCTTTTAATGTTTGATCAAAGACTAATAATATTGTGTTAATTGATGCTTAATTGCCATGTTTTACACTTTATTTTTATGTTAAAAATAAAAATAAATAAATAATAGTGAAACAGAGAGTGATGGGTCTGACTGCCCATGCACTACTTGCACTACACAACACACACTCCACTACAATAACTCCGACACAATTACCCAATCATGTACCAACTCCCACACAATTACCCAATCATGTACCGACTCCCACACAATTACCCAATCATGTATCCACTCACTCACCCGCTTCATGCACCCACACACTCCACTCACTCACGTATAGTCTCACTTTTTTTTAAATACCATCCTATCAATATACGGAGGCACTGGACCATCTCCATCATTTTTTTGATCACTTTGCTCCATCAACCAATACCATACCTCCTCTTCTCCATCAACTGCTCAACCGTGAACCTCCACCACCATTCACCCATTCCAAACTCCCAATCGTGAACTTCCACCACATCACCTTTAACCTTCCATTTCCTCACTCTTCTTCAACCTCTCCAAACAGCTACCATAATCACAACCCAACCTCCATAACCTTCAATCATTAAGCTCCACTCATCCACATCCTCTCTCCCCCATCTTCCACGGCTACCACCATCTTCCACGGCTACTACCATCTTCAACCTTAACCCAACCACCAAACCAATCCCTTACACCTTACTTCACCATCATCACACACACCTCACCACCCCTTTCAACCGAGTCCACCTCGATTCACAGCTCCACTCGATCCGGCCAACGCCACCCAAGTCACCCTCCACCGCGTCACGCACGACCTTTCATCCAGAAACCACCGAGCCGATCGCCGTGATGCATGCCCCATCGGATCTGCTCCATCATGCCATGCAACCAACCTCCAAGCTCACCCACGCGCAATACACTCCACCATCACCTCCATGCAACACCCACCGAGACTAAGCCTCTACAATCGCTGTCCCACCATCACCACGCCACTCACCTTAACTACCCATCCCTCCAAACCGAAAACACCCTACTGTCATCTTCACCTTCTCTTCACCTCCATCACCAAACCGTGACCTTCCACCATTACCATCATCTTCTAAAAAAAAAACATAACAACCTTCATCTTTTCCCAAGCCACCACCATGAATGACCCAACAACCACAGCCACCCAAAACTCTGAAACCACCTATGGCAGCCACCCATTCCCGTTCCAAAGACCACCGTCTGTCGCTCCTCTTTTCGCTATTGATGTCACTGTTGTTTCCTCTACCGGGTTACGCCTCTGCCGCGTCGTAGATCCATCCACATCGTAGATCCGCCCAGTTACGTCGCAGATCCGAGGCCACCATTATCTTCCACGCACCTCCACCCTGCTGACCACCGCACCACCAAATCCTCCATGCAGCGCCTCCACGAACCCGCACGAGCCCAAAGCAGGAGCTTCACCTGCTCAAACCCATGAACCACCCACCGTAGCATCCTCCTTGAGTCACCACGTCGTCGAGCTCGATACCCATGCTTTCTTGTTGTGCGTTAATTTTTTTTTAAAGAAATACAGAGGACTTGGTTCCTCTGCTGGCCTTCCTTTTTTTTTAAAAAAAAAAAAGAGAGGTGAGATTTTGTTTTGTTTTTATTTTATTTTTCATTTTATTATTATTATATATATATGTGTGTGTGTGGCAAAAAAGGTAAAAACATAAAAATAAAAATTCTGGAAGATCATTGTTTAGCATAATTAGTTTTTGTTTGAAATGAATGTAATAAGAATAAAAATAAATAATAATAATAATAACAAAAAAATAAAAAATTTTAAAAATGATAAAAAAATTAAAAATGTTAAAAAGATTAAAAATTAAAAAAAATATATTTAAGTTCTAGGGTTGGATTGATTTGTGTTTGGTTTCTTTATCACTCTTCAATTTGCTTAGTTTATTTGTTTGTTTGTTGGCATGTCGCTTGGTTATTGTCAAATAATTTTTTCTTAAAGATTTTTTTTCTTAATTAAAATCAATCAACTCACAATCATTTTTTAAAGAATTACGTGACTTTGAGTTCCTCATTGCAGCAGGGGATACGTAGAAGCAGAAATTCATTTTTGTCAAGCCAAAAAATAAATTTTCACAATTTGGTTATTCTTTTTCTTTCTTAAAAAAATAAAAAAATAAAGAAACTTAGTTACAAAGTCTTTTTTTTAAAAAGGTAAAAATAAATATATTTGAGATAATTAAATTTTGCCCAACTAACATAAGGTACCGTTCCTGGAACGGGCAGTGTAAGGTGCTAACACCTTCCCTACCTGTAATCGACTCCCGAATCCAAACTCATTTTTAAAAGACCAGTTGTCCTAATTAAATGGTTTTTCTAATGTTTTCCCAATTCAAATAAACATTGGTGGCGACTCTATTGATTTTTTCAAAAAAAAAATTGAATCTTTTTTCGGTCGTCCCGTCGTGATCCCGATTGCGACAGTTACCAATGGCTTTTCGTCCCTTTGGAAGTTCAACAAGTTCCCATGTCTTGTTTCTATATAGGGGTTTTATTTCTTCTTGCATTACTACCATCTACAGAGAAGCTTCTGAGTTATTCACCGCCTCCTGAAAGGTTGATGGCTCTCCTTCTTCAATTCTGTTAGAAGACTATGCATCATTGCTTGCCATAACATAGTCTGAGTGCCATGATGGTGCTCTTATCTAGTGCATTGATTGTCGAACTTCTATATCATTGACCTCAAATGGTTCTTGGTCCTCGTGTTCTGGTTCTTGTTCTACTTCAGAGGAATCTTCTTCTCCTGCTTTTCTATCTATTTGTACCGTAGTAGTCTCTTTTAAAATGCTGACATCTTCTTGTTCACTTTGCAGTTTATTTTTTGTAAATATCACATCTCTGCTGACAATAACCTTGTAGGCAGTGGGATCCCACAGGCAATATCCCTTAATACCGTCAGCATAACCCAAGAATATGCATTTCCTATATTTTGGATCTAGGTTTGTTCCTTGTTGGGAATTGTACATCACATATGCAAGACATCCGAACACATGAAAAGAAGAAGAATTTGCTAGCTTGTCATTCCACATCTCCATTGGTGTCTTTAAACCAATTACAGTTAATGGCGATCGATTTATCACGTAACAGGCAGTTTTGACTGCTTCTGCCCAAAATGACTTGACTAAACCTGCAGTTCGCAACATAGCTCTTGTTCTTTCTAGGAGAGTTCTATTCATCTGCTCTGCTATGCCATTTTGCTAAGGTGTGTGTTCAACTGTAAACTGCCTTTGAATACCCTCTTGCTTGCAAAATGCGAGAAAATTATCATCTGTATTTTCTCCTTCATTGTCTTTCCTCAAGCACTTGATCCTTTTTTTGAATTCAAGTTCTACTCTTGCTTTGAAGTCCTTCAAGATTGGAAACAAATCTGACTTCTTCTTGATTGGGTATACCCATAATTTCCTAGAGTAATCACCAATCAATGATATAAAGTATTTTGCTCCTCCTATAAGGACATTTATGGTGACTCCCACACATCAGAATGAATCAAGTCTAGTATGTGCTTGCTTCTAGCAGTTGATCTATCAAACTTTAATCTATGTTGCTTGCTTGTAACACAGTGCTCACAAAGAGGTAAGTTTACTGTTTTGAGCTTAGGAAGGAGATCACATTCTGTGAGAATCTTCAAACCACGTTCCGACATGTGGCCTAATTTGCGATGCCACATTATCGTTGATTCTTCTTGGTCAGCTAATGCAACTGATACGTCTGCCTTTTGCAACGTCTCTCCCTAAAGCATGTATATATTTGTCGTGATCTTTTCTGCTTTCATCACCACAAGAGCACCTTTAATCACCTTCAAGATCCCACCTTCAATATAGGTCTTGCACCCAAGGTCATCCAATTGCCCAATAGACAATAAATTATTCTTTAAACTTTTCACATGTCGTACCCCTTAAATTGTGCGAACTATACCATCGTGTAATTTTATTTTGACAGTACCAACTTCAGCAATCTCCAAGGCATGATCATTTTCCATGAATACAGATCCTTCTGAGATAGGTTCATAAGAACTAAACCAGTCTCATTGTGAAGTCATGTGTCATGTTACTCTTGAATCTATTATCCAAACATCAGTAAGCTGTTTTCTGCCTTTGGAGCTAACTACTACTTCGCTATAAAGGATTTCTCCATCATCAGAGGTACCTACAACACATCCTTGAGAGGTTGTTGCTTCAGGAGCTTTTTCTACATTTTTCTTGTTGTGCCAACAATCTTTCTTCAAGTGTCATCTCATGCCACAATGCATGGTAGCATTTGAAGTTCTTCCTTTTTCGTGATTTTGATCTACTCTAATCTCGGCTCCCACTAGCGCCACGTTCCGTTGATCTTCCCCTCGTCATAGACAAAGCCTCTACTTGTTTTGAGCTTTCTAATCTGTCTTCCTTGTTCTTCTGCCTAGATTCTTCTTCAAGAATAGCAGCAACAACATCATCAAATTGAAAACTATCAATATATTATTATTTGTTATGTTAATGATGAGTTGATCATAAGAGTCAGGTAGACTTTGAAGTAGAAGCTCCGCATGTTCATTTTCTACCATATTGTAATCTGATGCTGTTAGCTAGAAAAATAATATGTTCAGATTATTGATGTGATCCGTTACTGTCGTAGATTCACCCATTCGAAGAGTATAAAGCCTCTTTTTTAAGAATATCCTATTGTAAAGTGACTTGACCTCATACAAATTGGTTAGTGCATCCTAAATCTCCTTCGTCGTCTTCTTTTCTGCAACACTTAACAAAACTGAATTTGCCAAAGCTAGATGCAGGTTGCCAAAAGCATTGTCATCCATCTCCTTCCACTTGTCATCAGGTATCCCAATGGGTCTGTCTTTAATTGCTGCTAAGCAATTGTCCTTCCTCAAGATTGTCTTTATCTTCAGTTTCCATAAGAAAAAATTACTCTCATTGAATCTCTCAATCTCATATTTTGTTCCCATGATATTGACAATAATCTGTTTCTTAATTGAACCGACTTACTCTATTTCACCGTGAATAGTATCGTATACATGAATAATATTGTATATATATACCGTATCGAGACAAACCTCTTATACTTTAACAATATTGTAAAAGTATATAACTACACGTGTGAATAGTAACTGTGAATACTACCCACAGCATGAATAGTAACTATGAATTGTACCTATGGCTCTGATACCACTGTAAGGTACCAGAGTTATAGAAACAGTAATACACAACTAAAATAGAGTTGAGAAAATTAGAATTGACACAAAATATTTAACGTGAAAAACTCTCTAATGGTGATGAGGGAAAAATCACGAGCAAGAATAGAAGGTTTTCATTATGTGGAAGAAAATTACATCTTTTCTCTAATTACAAGGAGAGAACAATATAAAATAGGAAAGACTTTCAGAAGATATTATGTAATATTTCTCTGTAAAAATAAGATGATTAAAACTGAATATAGGAGGTCCTATTTATAGAGGAATGACCTCCCCCTTTGAGCTACTCCAGTCAAGGAAGAGGGAGATTTTTTCTCGTCTTCTGCTCAACTACCTTTTGTTTTTTTTTTCAAATTCACCAAAAAATAAGTCCTTTTTCTTGACTTTAAAAGCCAAAAAATAGCTTTTCATTCACAAGAGAAAGAGAAAGAGCATATGGGACCCAAAGTAACATGCATGACATCAATTATTGATGATATATAAAATGATATATACGGTACATTTGAAGATTTACAACTTTTCATGACGCAGTTGAAAGGTTTGAGGTTTAAATTAAACACAATGTTTTCACTTTTTTAATTCCTAATTGAATTAGAATTCTAGAGTGAAATCTGTTATTTTATTATTATTATTATTATGAGGTATCCTCACACAAATTAGACCTATTTGAATCACCCATTTGACTAATTTATGTAATTTTACGACTTTTTCGACAATTAATGTACATATTACATGGGATATCAGCTGCGTGGATCCTCTGCATGAAGCTTTATTATCAAGAACGCTTAGATCTTTATGAAGAAATTGAGCAAGAGAGATGATAAAAGAAAGAAGAGCGCTCTGTGAAATCTATGCCAAAATTGAAGTAAATTTCTGACTCTATCTGCCTCTGCATATTTTTCATGTTTTCTTCATTTGGACAGTATCTATAGGAACTCGGAAGTCACACGTTGTTGTGATTTGTTGCAATGGTATCTTCTGGTCACCGTATGCTCACAGCCACATCCTTCACCGGGATGAGATGTAATGATATCTTCATCGCTTATTTACAGGCTCATGGATGACGTTGTTTCCAACGAGGTAATTAAGCACAATAATCAATTTCCTACTTAACTGTTTTATATGTTAGATTAGGTGTTTCATTGTTTCATCCCTTTATTTTCATTAGCTTGAGCAGAAGAGAGGCCAAGTTGCCTCTGCTATTAAGTGCTACACGAAGAAACACGTTGCAACAAGATAACATGGTACAGCTGACCTGGCACAATCTGTTAGAGAAGTTAGTTATTGATTAAAGGCAACTTGGTTGTTTGTTAACAATTAGTTATACAGTTATAGTTAACTGTCAGATCTCAAACTTCAGGTTCTGTGTATATATATAAAAACCTTTGAACATCAGAGTAATTCAATCAATCAATATTACATCCAGTTCCTCAATAACTCTCGATTCTCTCTCTCACTAAGATTTCAATTCTCTCTCCATTCCTCACCTTTTGGCTTTCTCTTTGTTCATTTAACACCGTTGATGAACTTCATAGAAAAGTGATAAGTGCTTGGAAGGATATCAACGAAAAATGCCTTGACCCTACCAAAGTGCCAAAGCCTCTCCTTATATATGTTAGTTGTAACATGCTACCTAATACCATAGAAACAAGGGTAAAATGTCACTTTAGTTTCTTTATCTTACTTTTTCTTATATCTTAAATTACCGAATTTCTTAGTTAATTAAGAACTGAAGAGTTAGAAGGTGTTTATGTAAGAAGTTACTTAATGAATAAGTTAGGGATCACTTATAGGAGAAGTCATTACTAACTTAATGAGCAAATTAAAAAATATATAAAAATTAGAAAGAAGAGTTGGCGGGAAGTATAGAGAGAGAGAGAGAAAGAAAAGAAACAAGAAGGGAGAGAGAAAGAAGCAGAACCGAGGAAAGGGAAAGAACTTTGGCCTCTTGCAGACTTAGCATTTTCATGCATGAATCATCTCATATACTATAATAAGTAAGCTTATCATATTTACATTGTTTAGCCAAAAAAGTGGATGTTACATTAGTTCTCAACCTGTCACGAGTAATGGATGTGCTTTTAGTAGCCTGATTAATATTGTTTGTTATCTATGATTTGAAGGTACAATAATTCACTCTAATTTAATCTTTTTCCCACTGTTCCTCTTTAATGTTAGTTAAATGCTCTTGTTCTGTGTATGCTTCTTTCTTGCCAACCAAACTAAATGGTTTATTATGTCATAAAGTTATTATAGTATGTATGAGCTTTATTGTGAGATCAAGTATTATTTCTGAAGAGACTAAAGGGACTACTATGAGGTTTAAAGTAAAGCAAATGTATGGGAAATTATAAAAGAAATTGGAAGAAATTAAATGAAGATAAGAAAAGGAAATCACCAGATCAAAGCTAGTCCAAGGTCAAAGAGTGGCTCTAGATAGCCATAATGACTTCAAATATGATAAATCCAATTTGTGAAGGATTTACTTTAGCAAATGAATCTTTCCTGAAATATATGAATAAAGATCCTGAAGGTTATGATAAGGGCTTTTGGACTATTTTACTAATTTGAACTGATTTCTACATGGGAACCCTTAAATACATTCCTGCATGTGCAATATTCAGTTCAAATTATCTTTGAATGCAGATTTAGATATTTTTGAACTTTAGCTTCACAACAATTAAATCGTTTGAAGCTAATGCAGTTATAGCTAGAGCTTTGATCATGCAAGGCAGCAGGTGCGGTGAAGATGAGTCAATTTACTCCTAGTTTCTGCTGTGGATCACCTTATATTGTTCAATATCTTCTTGTTTTCCCCCTTCTGTTTCCATTTTCGAGGCAACAAGGCTTCTGGGAATGTATGTTGGTGGTGGATTGGATTCTAACAATTTGTGTTTTGTTGGCTCTTTAAGTTCAGGTTTGTATGTTATTATGCTGCTAGTGCTAGATATTGATTTGTTACTACTCAACTTTTTCTGTTTCTTCTTGTTATGCCTTATCTTTCTAATCTAATGTTCTCATTTTTAAAAAAAAAAATTAATTTTATTATGTGGTGAAATTAGTTTTTTAACTACGTCTAAATCAATAAAACTAAATCAAACTTATATATATATATATATATATATATATATATATATATAAAAGCGTATATAGTAATATGAGTCTTATTGTAAGAAGTGAGATGAGTAAATCTTATTCGACTATTAAATCTTACATAAATAATTAAGATTAGAACATAAATGCATGTCGTGGTTCAAAGCCACGACACTTGAAATTACCTTATGCAAGTCACACTTGAAATTAAAAAAAATAAAATAAAAATCTTGGCTTTCAGCGACAATTTCAATAAAAAAAAAGTTCGTGCTTGAAAGTCATAGTTTGCACCAACAACTTGCCTTAAGAAAATAATAATAAAATGATCAAATAGAGAACCACAACTTATTATTATATATTATTTATTTTACATCATTTTGATAATTATTTTTTAAATTACACTTATTTAATAAAATTTACTTCTATTTACACTATTTTGGTAGATCAGTCGATATAAAAAACATTCACGGGTGCTTCAAATCAAAGTAAAAGATTAATGACCCATGGATATTGTCACTACACGTTGGTGAACCGAAACAAAATACATTAATCCAAGAGAAATTTTAAGGTATTCTCTATTATTAAATGTGTAATTTATATATTATTATTGTCTCTTATTTTAATTATATTTTTAATACTACTATGACGTACATTTAATAATACAAAATAAGATATTTATTTGTTCTAAGAACTCCTAAAACCTTATAATTCATGAGCTGAGGGTATGATGAACAAGCTATTTGGAAATTCTCATTAATATATTGCCATTCTTTAACTGACAATACACGAGTATATAAATTCTACACAATATTTGATTGTATACTATAACAGATAATTTCATTCTTGTATGCATTAATAAAAGGGTTTTTGTTTACAAATACTCAAAAAGTATTAGTCAAGAAATATTTAACATTTATTTTTAAATATTTTTAATTACTTAAAGATGAAAATACATGCGATATATTCTAGCTCATTAATATTTTAATATTTAATGTATATTTGAATTAACTTATTTTATATTTAAAATAATTTATTTCCAAAAATTTTTTAAGAGAACTCTAGTAAACTTTCAAAAAATAAACAATTATTCCTTCAAAAATAATCTTTTTCAAACATACAATTATTTTTAAATTCCACCCTAGCATTTGGAGGGATTATTCCCTTCAATATGCTTCAGAATGGACGGTATATTATATATAATTGATGTTTATATCAAAATTTATTTATTTTTTTAATTGATTAAGTACTAATAATCTTATGTTTTGATATAATAGAAGTACTTAATCTTAATATTTTAAACACTTTATTTGTGAGGAAACTTTTCTTATTTTATTTTGTTTCTATTTTATTTCTTATGAAAATGTCACATTTTATTCTTTCTTTAATGTATCTTTCTTTTTATCGCGCGAGAAAAAAAAAAAAAAAAGGGAGATTCAAAAGAAATAAAATATCAGAAGTGTTACAAAAAATAAAATAAAAAATAGAAGAGAGATAGAGACCAAGGCATATATAAAATTGCCAAGACAAAAAAAAACTTGAAACAATTTATGGAAGGAAAACAAAAGCATAGGAACTTACGAAGGGGTGGCTATGCTGCAACTGCATGATTTGTTCCTGCACACTTGTGGAAAGGAGTCAAAGGTTGTTAGATAAGAATAAAGGGGACAAAGAACAGAAAGGAAAGAAGCAAAATGGAAGGGAAGGAAAAGCTAGAAGCGAAAAAATACGGAAAATCGGCAGGAGACACAAGTAAAACATGGCATCATTTGAGTTTGACTTTGTTCTCTGCATGACTGCTTTTAAATAGACAAGCATTTCATTCTTAGTAAAAACAAAAATGAGACGGGGCAACAGCGAAAGAAGGGGAGGAGAGTTTACTTAGTCTTTTTCCTTCAAGGGGTAAGCTTCCCTCTCTGTGTCTCTGGTATATTTGCTATGTATGGTATGCTTACAACTAACGTGTATCTTGAGTTTACTTGTTTTGGTTGAATGTTTTCTGGGGCTTATTGCAGTTTCTCGCAGCCAAACAAAAGAACACAAACACACAACCTCCCTGTCCCTGCATCCCATTGCTATGTTTCAACTTTCAAGCCCAAAACACGTGCAGTCACCGAAGAGACCAAAGCCCATTGTCTCCGAGTTCTGCGTTTTATTACTTTTCCTTTTGAATTTTTTTGGGTTGGCTTCCATTCCTTTTGGGACTTTTATCCTGTGTTTGGATGTTTTTTCATTAACGGAACGGAACGGAATAGATAGGAATGAAATGGAAAAGAAAGGAATGGAATGGAACATAATTTCTATTATCTTTATTTAGAAGTTTCATTAACAGAACGGAACGGGGCGAAATTACTCATGTGTTCCCCCATTCCCCCTCACTTTTGGGAGAAACAAAAGTTAGGCATTTGAGAGAAAGAGAAAGAAAATGATTCCCCATGTGTTCCATTCCGTTCCTATGCATTTTAAAACTCCCAAATAAGGGAAGTCATTTTCGTTCCCCCTATTTCTTTTCTGTTTCCTTCATTAACTATCATCCAAACATTGTCTTAGGTTTTGTTATGTTTAGTTGAATTTTAGTTTATTCGTCTTCCTTATGAGCCTTTTTTAATTAAGATTTGGGTATTCTTTTGTTTTGGGCTGATTACCTCTCATGTATGCGATTTGCAATGTTTGGATTGTTTATAAATCTGGGCACATGGGTTTATGTTGGTCTGAGTTTTTTTAAGAGTATTTTCTTTATTTGGGCTAGTTGTTTGCTTGTGAGTTTGATCCCTTCTCATAAGCTTTTGGAATAATAAGCATTTCGGTTTAGGTTCAATCATTCGGTTTAGTAGGTTAATTATGTTTTTATATTTTTCTTCTAAAAATAATTTTTTAAATTAATTTAATTCTTTCATAATAAAATGAATTTGTTAAGTTGTGACAACTTGCTAATATTATACATTTTCTGGAGATCAACTAAGTTGTGATTTGTTGACCAAAAAATCTAATTAAAATTAATTAACCTATAATTATTTTTTAAAGAATTACATAACTTTAACTTCTCATTGCACTTCTAGATACGTAAGCATGAAATTGTTTTCGCTAAGCCAAATTGTATATTTTTGTAATTTAATCTTTAATCTTAATTTTTTTCCCCTTTAAATTGTAATTTTTTTTCATTTTTTATCACTATTTTTCTATTTTGCTTGTAAATATTATGGTTTAATATTTTATTATTGATTATTTATTTATTATCCTTGCCTTTTTTATTTTGTGGAGTAAATTAAATATGCTTCAATTATTTTAATTCACATAACTGACTTTAGGTAATCATCTTAAGACAGATATGTATAAGTATAGTAAGATTCATTTTTTACCATTTCCTGTGCATAACCAACTCTCAATCTAACTTTGTTTACACAAATTAATTTTTTTAAGAAAAATTTATAGGCACTTTTTTCTAATTTTTCCCTAATAAATAAAATTGATAACGATTCCTTTAATTTTTTTTTCAATTTTAGTTGTCAATTTGACGCGATCCCAATTGTTACAACCACATACGTGTCATCTACCCGATCCCATGCATCACATAGCTATGTTTATTTAGTTTGAAATTAGTTACAATTGGTTGTGTATAAACTAATTTCAGCTCTGTTAGTTACTTTGATTGTTAGCATAGATCTCTTTGTGTGTGCCCTAAACCCTAAAACTTTATTTTCATCCTTAACGTTTGAGTGAAGTTTCAATTTAGTCTCAAAGTTTTTTTATTTCAATTATGTCATAAACTAAATCATTTCAGTGTCATCCTTTTGTCGAACATTGTCCAAATTACTAATGGAAAGTGTTGATAAGAAGCCTACGCGACTAATTGAGATCACATGTGGATCACACATGTCCAATTTGAGATTAAATTGAAACTTTTGTCAAGCATTAGAGACAAAAATAAGGTTTTAACTATGAATTTATTTAAAATCTTATACATCTCTATCACGACTGTGATAGCGATGGAAATAGTAACTAAATTTGAAAATTAAGAAGTTGTTATAGATTTTATTTAAATTAAGAAAAATTGAAAAACCTAAGAAAGATATTGTCTACGTAACAAGATCAAACTTATGTACAGAGAATGATAAAAACTTAATTTCATCAATCTTAGAATGGTTACCTTAATTAATTGTACTATTTATTAATACCCTTCAAATATTTATTTTACCCTTCTATAAAATTAATATGTACAAAAAGGGTGAAAAAAATCTAAAAGTTAATATTTACAAAAAGAATAATGTTTTAAAAATAATTCAATTAATTTTTATTGATTTTTTTAGGAAGAACAAAGAAACTAAATTTAAACACATGATGAAATTTACAAAAGAGGTGAAAAGGAAAAAAAATTACCGAAAAAACTCAATTGATTTTTTTTTAAGAGATTAAGTTGGCGCGTATCATCTAAAAATGAACTCCCCTTCCTTTTAATATTTACTTAAAATTAGTTGACACATTGAATCTTAATTTTGAAATATAATTTATGGGCAAAAATTTGAATTCAAATTCATGGGTTTAACAAGTTAATTTTCACAGCTTAACTCATCCAAATTAAAAAAAAAAACTATTTTCAAAGAGAATTTTTAAAAAAAAATAAAACAAAATTCATTATGTGTCTAACCCAAATTAATTTTAGCGCAAAAATGATAATTACATCCTTCAAGATTAACAAGGAATCACAATTTAGTTAAACCCGTTAATTATTAAAGGAGAAGGATAAAGTTCACTGTAGGGCCTAAGATATATTAAATTATATCAAATTACATCCTTAGTTTTATGTACTCTTCTCCGATCCATTTAGCCTCACTTGGACCACCATTCCCCCGGGTTCAGGTTCTCAGATTTCTCCGAGGATTTCTTGGATTGCTAAATTGTTGGCGAAAAATCATTACCTTTTTTACCAACCTCTACTGACGGCAACGTTATCTAATTATCTAATGCTAACTATCAATCTCTTTTAAGAAATTGAAATTCTTTCTTTATTGTCCTCCGAAGAAATTAGACATTCAGACTTCTTCATTCTCATTCAAAAACATATTTTTTAACCTCAAAACATTCGAAGGAAGAAATGAGTGTGTATTTCAATTTTCAAGTCACAAATTGAGTGTTCTAATACAATTAGCTATTTAGTAGGAGTCACAAACTCACAATATAATTTCATAAAACTTATGTTTGTTTTGGGTTGTCCCGTGAGGAAATGAGTTCTTGTGACCATTATTTATTTGGAGGTCATTGTCTCGGGGGGCAGAAGATGCCGCCAACTTTCAGTACGGGTAGCGAAGTTCGATCCTAACAACAATGGAGCACACATTTAAATATATGGTACAATTATTTCATTTGTTTTTCCTAATATGTCGTTTCACAAATTTTTATGGACCACTTCAACTTGCGGAGGAGTGATTCTGTTTCCTTTTCACCTTTGCAAACGGCTAGTGTCTACTCTATACTGACACTTGTGGTCGACATAACAATTTTTATCCCCCTTTTCCTCTCGTCCACTGCATAGTGTGGCGTGATTTTTTGATGCACAATAGTTCGTTATTATTGTGAACCATTAGTTTATCTGAAAACATTTTAAATACTCCAAAAAAATTTTGGAGCATTGATGCTTCATATATTTACATTGTTATTATTGTGTAAAACTTGATCAATGACTCATATTTTTCACCTAAAACTTAAATTATAGGTAACTTTTAAGTTGGCCTCACTTATTCTTTATTCCTCTCATAATTCCACTTTTTCCAACATTGCAGGCATTGCCTTCCTCCCCCAACCTCTTCAACACCGATGGCGACAATTGAAAGTTTCAGTGGCAAGTCGCCAACCACGAATTCAACACCACGTCTCTTCGCAAATTCGTCGAACAAGTTATGGACGCCGAGCTCAACGACTTTCTCATTCCCATTATCGCTTTAGCAACAACAACTCAAAGTCAAACCCTCGATTTTCAAGACATCCTCCTGTTAGGGTCCAACCCATCATTTTTTATTTGGAAAATTTGGGAACCACAAATTTTGTAGTGTCTTCTCAATCACACATTTTGTGGTGCATTGTGAGCCACACATTTTGTGGTGCTCTCTCAATCACACATTTCAATGGGAGCTTGACTATAAATAACCTTGAAGCAAGACCTTGAAGTGCATCCAAGAAGATAGAGAGAAGAAAAAGTTAGGAGTTCTTTGAACAGGAAAAGTATTTAAGTGCAAAGAGTATTTTCTCTGAGTGAGAAATAGAGAGTTTGAGTAATTCCCATTAGTTTGTGAGTGTGGGTATACACTGGGAAATATTGGGTTTCATCTCTAAGGGGTTTCATTGAGTGCCACTATAATTTTTGTATCACTTGAAAGAGAGTAAAGTGTGTGAGGATACTTGTAATTATCCTTATTATAGTGGAATATTTCTCGGAACTTGTCCCGTGGTTTTTCCCTCAAACAATGGAGGGTTTTCCACTTTAAAATTGGTGTCTCTTGAATTTATTTTTTTTGGTAATAATTTCATAGTATGTATTTATTACGTGACAGGGAAAGGTGATCTTGAGAAGCATCCGCTTTGTATCAAATCTCTGATCAATTTTCCCAACAAGTGGTATCAAGAGCTGTTGGTTACAATAGTATCAGATTCTCCAGGAAATTATTAGTATGCTCTGTGCTTGCAACATTGATTGATCTTCCACATCAGAAAAGAATTGTTCATGGTTTATTTGGCATGAAGCACTCTACTTATACACTTAATTGTACTGTGTCAGAATTGGGATAGTGTGGAAGTGCATGTCTAGGAAAAGTTCTGACTAAGGAAAGATTTGGTATTTAAGTGTGTCCATTTGTGACCCACATAGTCCATCTCTTTTTTAACTTACTATGATCCAGTGTACTATTCACGTACTGGCATTATTCTGATATACAGTTATAATTTTTGGTGAATAAGTGGAAGTTTGATGGAAATCATCAGTATAGGCAGAATGATTATTCTGAATAGAACCAACTATCACATATGGAGGGGAAAAATGAAAGATCTCCTTTATGTGTAGAGTTGGCATTTACCAGTGTTTGCTACACTAAAGGCTGAATCGAAAACCGACGAAGAATGGGAATTTGAGCATGCCCAAGTATATGGTTTTATTCGGGTGGATGACAATGTGCTCAATCATATTTGTGATGAGACGCACGCAAGATCGTTGTGGGAGAAACTTGAATCTCTATATGCTAGGAAGACTGGCAACTCTTCTTGATCAAGAAGATGATGAATTTACAATACAAAGAGGATAGAACTATCTCCGATCACTTAAGTGATTTTCAAGGAGTTTTGCAACAGCTGTCCTCTATGGGTGTAAAGTTTGATGATGAGATTCAAGCACTTTGGCTACTTGGAACTCTACCAGACTCTTGGGAAACATTTAGAATGTCCCTTTGCAACTCTGCTCCTAATGGTGTGGTGATGATGGAACTTGTCAAAGGAGCTGTTTTGAATGAAGAGATGAGGAGAAGATCCCAAGCCTCGTCTTCACAATCTGAAGTTCTTGTCACAGAAGATAAGGGGAGAAGTAAAATCAAAGCTTCGAGTGGTAGATGTAAAAGCCGAAGCAAGTCAAGGCCCACTTACAAAGACGTAGAGTGTCACTATTATGGCAAGTTGGGGCACATTCAAAAGAAGTGCTTTCTCTTTAAGAAAGATAAGAAAAAGGGCAAAGTTAAAGACAATCAGAAAAATAATGATCACAACGATACAGTTGCTACAGTTGACCTTGTCATTGTTTGTGATGAGGAGGTAATTAATTTTGCCTGTCAAGAGACAAGCTTGGTCATTGATAGTGGAGCTTCCTTACATGTTACATCAAGGAAGGAACTTTTCTCATCTTATATACCTGGTAATTTTGGGGTGTTAAAGATGGGTAATGATGGTTTTTCAAAAGTTATCGGCATGGGAGACATCAACTTGGAGACCAATAATGGAACACAACTGTTTCTTAAGGATGTTAGGCATGTGCCTGACATTCGCTTTAATTTTATCTCAGTGAGAAAGCTTGACGAGGAGGGTTATTATAACATCTTTGGTGATAGACAGTGGAAGCTTACTAAAGGTTCATTGATTGTGGCCAAAGGAGAGAATAGTCCTAGCTTGTATTTGACACAAGCTAAGATTGTTGGTGACTCCGTCAATGCGGTGGATGATGAAAAGACAACCGAGTTATGGCACAAGAGACTTAGCCACATAAGTGAGAATGGACTAAACTGCTTGGCCAAGAAAAAACTATTCTCAGGTATAAAGAACGCGAGTTTAAAGAAATGTGTGCACTGTATGGCTGGAAAGCATAACAGAGTTGCCTTCAAAAGTCACTCTCCTTCAAGGAAGTCATATTTGCTAGAGTTAGTGCATTCTGATGTTTGCGGTCCCTTGAAGGTAAAGTCTTTTAGTGGTGGACTTTACTTTGTGACGTTTATTGATGATCATTCAAGGAAACTTTGGGCTTATATTTTGAAGACCAAAGACCAGGTGCTTGATGTTTTCAAGCAATTTCATGTATCAATTGAAAGAGAATCTGGTAAGAAGTTGAAGTGTATTCGCACTGATAATAGTGGTGGATACAGCGATCCTTTTGATGAGTACTGTAGAATGATGGGTATTAGACATCAGAAGATGCCTCCAAAGACTCCACAATTAAATGGTCTGGTTGAAAGTATGAATTGAACTTTAATTGAGAGAGTTAGATGTTTGCTTTCAGAAACAAAATTGCCAAAATCTTTTTGGGGGGAGGCATTACTTACAACAGTACATGTTATCAATCTTTCTCCAGCGGTGGCTCTGAATGGTGATGTCCCTGATATAGTTTGGTATGGAAAAGAAGTTTCTTATGATCACTTACGAGTTTTTGGAGGTAAGGCTTTTGTTCACATTCCAAAAGGCGGAGATCAAAGCTTTATGCTAAGACACGATAGTGCATCTTTATCAGTTATGGTCTTGATGAATTTGGCTACAGATTGAATGATCCGATTGAGAAGAAACTCATTCGGAGCTGCGATGTAGTATTCATTGAAAATCAAACCGTTGACAATATTGAGAAAGCAAAGAAGGAAGTGTCTAGTAGCAGTGAAGGCTTGGTTGATCTAGATTTAGTTCCTATGCTGAATTTTCCTGATCCAGTTGATAATGGTGCTCAAGGTGATGAACAAACTACTAACTAACCAAGGACAGTTGATGCTTCTGTAGATGATGTTGGAGATGATGATAAGGTTATCGAGCAGGGGGAGCAGCCCCCTTCACCTCCGCTCAGAAGATAAGAGAGAGAGCGATGACCTTCTACTAGGTACTCCAGTTCAGAGTATATCCTTCTCACTAATGAGGGGGAGCCAAATTTTTTTGATGAAGTTTAAACTCATAAAGATAAAGTCTAATGGATAAGAGCCATGCAAGATGAGATCAATTCCTTGTAGAAAAATGACACTTATGAGCTTGTGGAACTTCCCGAAGGCAAGAATGCCTTGAAAAATAAATGGGTGTTCAAGCTTAAGAGAGATTGTAACAAGCTAGTAAAATATAAAGCTCGCTGATAACTCCATAAAATATAGTTATTGGTGCCCTATCTCTGTGCTAGAATGAATGCTTAGTCCTTGTTAATAATGCATATTTGGAGGGTTTTGTGCTTATATTTGTCATACTCTGATTCTGATGCTTTTCGATATGTTATTGAGCAAATTGAGTTTAAATTGTTATTGATTAAGTTAATTTGTATCTGTTACTTATTTGGTAATTTCTCTATGATAGGAAGGGTTCCAAACAAGATGATATATGGAGCCTGTGAGCTTAAAGTGAAAGAGGAAGCCAAATTAGCCTTTCAGCAGTCAACGCCGCGGCGCAAGGTTGTGCACGTCGCGGCGTTGAGGCATCATCAGAATTTTCATGCTTGAACCTGAGGCGCGAGGGCCGCAGCACTCACTAATGGAGGCCGGGGTGCTCGGCTGCAAGCTGAGCCTATAAATAGGATTTTTCACATTTTTTCTCTCTCTGGGCCATTTGAGCCATTTCCAATTTTAGTTTTCTTTCTTTTATTTTAGGTTTTAGTTAGTTTTAGGTTAGAAAGTTTTGGCTAGATCTCCATTGATGGTGGATTAGAGGCTAGGAACAAGGATGAAGGAGGATTCAAGCTTCAAAGACAAATCAATGAGCTTCCTTTCTCTTTTTCCTTTCTCTCTTCTCTTCCTTATCTTCCTTGAGTATGCGTTTACTTGTATTTTCATGTTTATTGTATAGCTGAGCTGTATTTAGGGATATTTTGAATCCTTTTTTATATATATATTAATGATGTGTTCTTCTTCGAGTTTATGTGGATGTTTGGTTATTGTTCTTCCATAATCTATGCTTAATGCTTGCTGTTGGTTGGTCATCAATTGCATGATCCTAATATTGCAAATGAACTAGACATAGGAATTTGTTGATATGGATATGGTATGGTTGATGTATGTTTGACTTTTCAGTTGATTCGTTAATGAGATAGAAATATACTTATTGGTCATGCATAGTGTGTGATTGAGAATAGATTGTTCATGAGTGGATGTTGCGCTAGCTTTCATGGAAACATAGTGAGTTGGGCAATTGAAACCATGGTTGATTGACCTAGACATAGACTTTTAGCTAAATCAGATTCTCAAGCTAACCTAATCAATGCATTCATGTTAATGAAGAGGATTGCATGTTGTTTGTAGATGTGGGAGGTGAAGAAGGATTCCCTGAAATCTAACTGTGTATCTTTATTGCTTTCTGTATTTACTTTCTTTATTTTTATCTATTTTTATGTCCTTGAATAGAATTAATTAAGCTATTGGTTGGTACTTAGTTTTGGAAACATATTTATCCTCGTGGGAACGAACTTTTACTCTGTATCTGTATTACTTGAGCTATCCGTGCACTTGCGGTTAGCAAATGGGTAACACGTTTTGACCCTATCACTCGCTACTGCTTTCTTAGCACAATTCAAATATCGCGAGTCATCGGCGTGCGCAAGTTCATGGCATTATGAAAGGCTTTGGACAAAAGCGTGGGATTGATTTTGATGAGATTTTCTCCCTTTTAGACTAGGTTATCAAAATCACCAATCAAAACCATATCTGGGTTTAAATGGCGGCTATAATTAGCTTTGATTGAGAGCTTGAGCAACTTGATGTGAAGACTGCATTTTTCCATGGTGATTTAGAGGAAGAAATTTATATGGTTCAACCAGAAGGGTTTGAGAAGAATGGGAAGGAACATATGGTTTGCAGATTAAGGAAGAGCTTATATGGGCTAAAACAAGCTCCAAGACAGTGGTATAAAAAGTTTGACACTTTTATGATAAGTCACGAATACACCAGAACTAATGTAGATGATTGTGTGTATTTCAAAACTTTCCCAAATGGCAGATTCATTATTCTTCTACTATACGTAGATGATATGTTGATAGTGGGGCAAGACAGGGTGATGATTGGCAATCTGAAAAATGAGTTGTCAAAAGCATTTGACATGAAAGATCTGGTTTGATGGCGACTCGTGGATCCCCCGGTGATGCACGAGTGGTAATAGCGGGAAGGTCGGAGGCGGTCATTGATGGTACATTTTCGTGTGCTTTTCGTGCATCTATTCCCACTGCAAGGCAAATTTTGGGAATGCAGATTTATTAAAACAGAATAACATTCCAAAAAAGCTTAATTGAAGCTTTGGTTATTAATGCGCTTGCCGGGATCGCGGCGGAAATAGCCAACTCAAAGGATTTTAAAATATGAATACATTCGAAGGACGAATAAAAAATGAGTCATCCTATTCATTTTCTCAATTTTCATAATGTCTGCAAAACAATAAAATCAATTTTGGAACAAAATCTCTCTATTCATTCAAAATTCTCTCTCATCTAGCATTCATTTACATTAACAACTTTGTTTGTTTCTTCTAAGATTCTCTTACTCTTCATTTTTGTGTTTTTTTTTGTTTTTTAATGTTTTTTTTTTTGTTTGTTTTTTTTTTTCTTCCTCCATTTTTATATATAAATAAAATTAAAACCTCACTTGCTCAAATTATATGGTGTTCTGATTATCACAAAGAAAAATATGTGGAGCAAGTCTTAGAGATTCAACATGCAAAGTACTAAACCAGTTAATTGTCATGTAACATCCTTACTCGTACTTGATTTTTATTTTTCTTGAAATAAATGAGTTTTATAATATGTAGAAGTTTTTGTGAATTTTTGAGAATTTTTAATTATTTTGAATATTTTAATATTATTTTGATATTTTAATATTATCTTGGCAAAGCTGTATGTTTGAATTTTATTTTTTCATTAAAATATATGAGTTTTATAATTTTTATGATTTTTGTGAATTTTTATAAAAATTTTCATGCTTCTCAAACTTGAAGAATATTTGTCAGTTTTGATTATTTTAGTAATATTTTGAGTTATGTGTGGGTCGAAGGGTGGACCCAGTGAATTAAAAAAACATTTGGGTTTAAAAAAATTGGATCAGAAAGTTTTCAATTAAGTTAAGGCGGAATCGATGGATCTAACTAAACTGAAAGCAGACTCATCCCTGAAACATTCGACAAAGATTTTAATATCTTGAGTTTTCCATTACCCGTTGTGTAATAATAGCAACTTTCATGTTGAAAAGAATGATGCATTATAGGGTCATTGGGTAATATCTGTTAGAAAAATATCTTGATATTTAACACTTTGACCATTCCATGACTCACCATATCTTTATACTCAAATGACATAGTTGCATAAAATACTAAGTTTGTAAACCCAAAGGATAATTTTTCTTTTTTCTTTTTTTTTTTCTTTTATTATGACGATACAAGATGATGCAAGATGTATCCCTCTTTTTCTTCTGTATGCATTATTAGAAAATTCTATGATGACTCAAATGTCATAGTAAATATTTAAGGATAAATATCTAGGAATAAATATCTACTAGAAAAAATATCTTAGTAAAATATCTCAAGTGTAATCATGAAAACTGAAAATATCTAAGTTAAATATCTTAAAGATCATGATGACTCATTATTACTAAGCTTTATGACAACCAGACTCATCCATTTCGGCCTTGTGTCAAACATAGTAGGGAGCATGGACTTTGTTGTGACCATTGGATTATGAAAACTTGATTAAGAAACCTTAGATCCTCACTATTGATCTAATCAATGGTGTGAAAGCAATATTACTAAAGAAGCTTATGATATCAACCTTAGATTTAATCAATGGTTAGGAGATGAAGTTGATTTTAATGGTTAAGATTTAGTCAGTAAAAGTGGCTAGATTAGTTACTAAGTAACTAAATAATCTAACTTAGTTATCCTAATAGTCTAATTAGTAACTAAATGAATTAATTTAGTTGCTAAATAATTAAAAGCTAGATAAATATCTAATTATCTAGAAACATGACATAATCATGATCTATGCAATGACATAATAAAGTAATTAGTTAGTTAGAATGTAATCAAATAGATTAACTAAATTAATTTAATTGTAACTAGATGGTATCAGAGACAAGACAACTCCCAGTATGGTGTGGTTCGGGGATGAACTAAGCGAAAATTGGTGGGCATGTGTGTCCCAGGTTATTGTGAAGGGTGATGGAGAAGCGGGGAGTGATTTCGCTTTGGGAGGTGCAATGAAGCAAAGGACAAGGATTCGACGCTTATTAATCAGTGCTTCTAGGTGAAGGGTCGCATGAATGAATTCGCTGAATACACACTAGAATGAGAGATAGATTCGAAGCTGCGTGGTATGAGGCTGCATAGTTGAGGATGACTTCGATGGCATCAAGGAATTGATTTTGGCGTAGCCATATCAATGCAAGTTACAACTTCTTTTCGGGAGCCTAGAACATAAGAACTTTCGAATAAATGATATGGGATTTACATGGTTAAGTGTGCTTAACTTGGAGCAATTGTGAGATGGGTGACCTCCTGGGAAGTTTCCTAGGATGCGCGTGAGTGAGGACAAAACACGCTGAAAAGACTCGTGTTGGTTTGTGGAGACACTTGTCAATCCTGTATGCAGTCCCGGGATGTTGCAATTAGTACACTATTAGCTAGTCACTTTAAACTCACAAGAAGTTGTCCCACAAGTCAAAAAGAAAAGGAAGACATGGCTAGAATTCCTTGCTCCTCTGCAGTCGGGAGTCTGATGTACGCTATGGTTTGTACTCGTCCAGATATCACTCAAGCTGTAGGAGTTGTCAGCAGGTTTCTTTCCAACCTAGGTAGAGACCAATGGGAAGCTGTGAAGTGGATCTTGAGATATCTCAGAGGCAGTACAAAAATGTGTCTGTTCTTTGATGAGTATGAACCAATTTTGAAGGGATCTGTGATCCTTGAGGACTGCAGATTTTCTATATGGTCAAGGGGTGGACCAAAGTGAAAGCTTAAAAAATTTAAAAAAAATTGGATCAGAAAGATTTTGGGCGGAGATCTTGGGTAATGAGAAAATTCACTTCGAGGATTTTTATTCACTTTTGTAAGGAGAAATATCTAGTGTATCATGGCATGTCTAAACTACATGAGAGGACAACATGGACAGAATGTGTTGTCTTATCTACAATTGGATCTAATCAATGAGTATATTGCTTTAACCGAAGCATGTAAAGAAATGCTTTGGTTAACTAGATTCCTTCAACAATTGGGACTGAAGCAAGAAAATATAATGATTTACTGTGACAGTCAAAGTGCTCTAGATTTGAGCAAAAATACTATGTATCACTCACGCACGAAACACATTGATGCGAGATATCATTGGTTGCGATTGGCAGTGGGAGAAAAGTAATTTCGATTAGAGAAGATCCACACTTATAAAAATCCTGATGATATGATGACAAAAGTTGTAGCTCGGGAGAAGCTTCAACTATGTGCTGGGATGGCCGGCGTGCACTCCATTTGATCATTCTCTTTCACTTGAAGTAAATTTGAGGAGAGAATTGTTGGGGTCCATCCCATCATTTTTTATTTGGAAAATTTGGGAACCACAAATTTTGTGGTGCCTTCTCAACCACACATTTTGTGGTGCTCTCTCAATCACACATTTCAATGGGAGCTTGACTATAAATAACTTTGAAGCAAGACCTTGAAGTGCATCCAAGAAGATAGAGAGAGAAGAGGCAAGTTCTTTGAGTGTAGAGTTTTTTCTCTAAGTGAGAAATAGAGAGTTTGAGTAATTTTCATTAGTTTGTGAGTGTGGGTATACACTGAAAAATATTGGGTTTAATCTCCAAGAGTCTCATTGAGTGTCATTATAATTTTTGAATCACTTAAAAGAAAGTAGAGTGTGTGAAAATACTAGTAATTATTCTTATTATAGTAGAATATTTCTCAAAACATGTTGGGTGATTTATGTTAGACTTTTCCGGGTCATACATGTTGTACGAGCGTAATAGCTTTCCTTCACTTGTTTTGGTCTTATAATGACCATTCATTATAATTGCCCTTTTAGTCCTTTCAATTTTTCTTTTAAATTATTTTGATCCTTTTGTTTTTCATTAAAAATTATAATTTCTAAATATTCTATTATGAAGCATTTTTATTTCTTGTTGCTAAATATTTTTTAGATTTTCCAATTATAACTTTCAAATATAATTTTTTTTAGATATTTTTAATTAGATTAAATAGAAAATTTTATGGGTTAATTTATTTTGCCGCCATGTCATATGGACCTCACCTTGGCTTTCCTGCCCTATTCATGTGGTTCGATTAAAAGTCACTTTGTCTCATGTGGCATCTTTGCATAGGAATCAATTATTGTACGTACCTAGAAAAGTCCATTTTTGTTTGGTAGTTGGAAACAAAGGTGACTCTTTCATGCTGTAATTCCTGTTTGCCTTAGAAAATCCTATAAATATTGAGCCACATGATGTTCTTCCACTCAAAGCCCCCAAGTTGAAAAGATTAGTTTATGAGAGCCATTTAGTGTACCCAATATAGTTGGAAACAAAGGTGAGTAGGTGACCCATCATTTAACAACGCCCCCCCCCCCCCCCCCCCCCCAGAAGAAGTTCACCCTTCATAACCCGGAAAGAAAACAATGGTAGTTTCAGCAACTTCATCATTAGTTGCTCCAACCCCTGATGCCTCCTCCGACTTCCCTCGACGTTCGGCAAATTATCATCCCAGCGTTTGGGGAGATCATTTTATTCAATATGTTTCGAAACCTATGGTAATGTAACTTTATTCTTATTAAGCTTTACATATGCCAAATACACGAATAAAAATGTTTTTTTTTAACGTCAGATATAGATACTCATGAGATATCGTATCTGTATGTAAGTGTGGTTGAGTGTTATTGAATATCATATGTCATATTAATATAAATGTATTAGATTCATACAGATATGAGTAAAGTATCGTCTAGGTATCATATTCTAACAGAACTCATGTATGAATATATTTTCAATTATACACATACGTGATATGATACATCATGATAATATACAGGTTTACATTTATAAGCACAAATTTTTTGTTATGTGTTCTATTATTTGAATACTTAGAATATGACACTCATTCCACACTTTTATCATATAACCATACAGTTTAACGTGCAGGAAGTGAATGAAGAAACGGAGGAGCAGATTATGATACTAAAAGAAAAAGTGAGAAAGATGCTCGTCCCTGTGAATGAGAAGGCCTTATTAAGGCCCTTGACAGTAGCTAACTTGATTGATTCAATCCAACTTTTGGGATTGTCCTATCATTTTGAACGTGAGATTGAAGAAGCGTTGCAACATATTTACAATAATTATGTTGAAAATAGTATAATAACTCTCAATGAAGACCTTTATTCTCTTACCCTTCTCTTTAGGTTACTGAGGCAACAAGGATATCACATTTCGCCTGGTATGCCCCACTCCATCTGTTCCTTTTTTTTTTTCCGGTATAATGCTTCTATTACCTTCTAATCACAAGTCTTAGGAAAATATAATACGCAAGCAAACACATGAACTCAACAGAAAATGAGAAAATGGTTTCAGATTGCCAAGACATAAACATAAATTATCTTATAAATTCTTGTGGTTGGTGAATAAATCGCAGATGTCTTTAACAAGTTCAAGGATGAGCAAGGGAATTTCAAAGAAAGTCTTACTGACAATGTTGAGGGAATATTAAGCTTGTACGAAGCCGCACATCTCAGGATTCATGGAGAGAACATATTAGATGAAGCGCTTGCTTTCACTTGTACTCATCTTGAGTTCATGTCCACCCAATTGAGTCCTTCTCTTGCTGCAAAAGTTACTCATAGCTTAAAGCGGCCACTCCGCAAGAACTTGCCTAGGCTAGTGGCAAGGCAATACATCTCTGCTTACGAGGAAGAGCCTTCCCATGATGAAACTCTGCTATTATTTGCCAAATTAGATTTTAATATGCTCCAAAAACAACATCAGAAGGAACTTGGCAACATTTCAAAGTAAGTTCTTCAACACATCACCTTAATAGATAATTAGAAAGCGTTAATTTCTTTTACATGCAATTCAATCATATCTTGGTTATTGAACTTGGCCGTCTTTGATGAATTAGGTGGTGGAAAGATTTGGATTTTGAAAGAAAACTGCCTTTTGCGCGCAATCGAATAGTGGAAACTTACTTTTGGGTATTGGGAGTGTATTTTGAGCCCCATTACTCACTTGGTAGAAGGCTAATGACCAAAGTGACATCCATGACAACAGTAATTGATGATATATATGATGTTTATGGAACACTTGAAGAGCTACAGCTTTTCACTGAAGCAATAGAAAGGTTTGAGGGTTTTAAATTAACGGCGAAATGTTTTCACTTTTATTATTTCCTAATTGAATTATAGATCTTGAGAGAAATCTATTAACCTTATGATGACCTGTTAGATAATTAATGGACATTTTAGGTGGGATATCAGCTGCATGGATTTTCTGCCAGAATACATGAAATTTTGCTACCAAGCACTCTTGGATGTTTATGAAGAAATTGAGCAAGAGATGGCCAAGGAAGGAAGAGAATTCTGTGTAATCTATGCCAAAAATAAAGTAAATCTCTGACTCTATATATCTGCAACTTTCCAACTAGTTTCTTCATTTGTACAGGATCTAACTTGGAACCAGGAGGTGTAAGACATGGTGGAGATATATCTAACTTTAATTTATTTTTGTAAATTATTGTGGTGCGGACATCAGATGAAAAGAGTGGTCCAAGCCTACTTTGCTGAGGCCAAATGGTTCAATAGCAATTATACACCGACAATGGAAGAGTACATAGGTGTTGCACTGGTGTCTTGTGCTTACCCTGTGCTCGTGGCCATAGCCTTCATCGGGAACGGAAGTATTGCTACTGAAAAGGCCTTCCAATGGTTGACCAATGACCCTAAAATTGTTCATGCTTCAGCAATTATTGCCAGACTCATGGATGACGTTGTTTCTAACGAGGTAATTAAGCACAAGAATCAATTTCCAACTTTATTGTTTTATATTTTAGAGTAAACTCTCATTTTAAACTTTAAAAATTTCTGAAATATATCAATTGGTCTGCAAAAGATTATTATATTATTTTAGCCTTCAAATGAAAATTTTTTAACATCAAAATATATAATTCAAAAGTTGCTATTTATTGGAATCAAATTAATATTTAATGTCATTTAATGAATTTTTTAAAATTAAAAAAAAGTTACTGTTTATTGGAATCAATTAATGTCATTTAATTTTGTAAAAAAATTTCATGTTATTTAATGACAAAAAAAAAATTCATTTGAGAACTAATTAATCTCAGCAATATATTTTTCTATTACCAAATTGACGGTTTATTCTATATTCTAAATTTGATGTTTGACTTTCCATTCTTTTATTTTGATTAGTTTGAGCAGGAGAGAGGGCATGTTGCCTCTGCTCTTGAGTGCTACATGAAACAACATGGTGTCACAAAACAAGATACCATCGATGAATTTTATAGACAAGTGACAAGTGCTTGGAAGGACATCAATGAGGAATGCCTTGAGCCTACCGAAGTGCCAAAGCCTCTTCTTGAGCGAATCCTCAACTTGTCACGAGTAATTGATGTGCTTTACAAAGATGGAGATGGCTATACTCACTCCAGAGGATCAACGAAGAACAACATTGCAGCTCTACTCTTGAATCCATGTCCAGTATGAGAATAAAGGCTTCGTTTCTTCAACTGTCTCGTATATTATTGAAATATATTTTAATGACTTGAACAAATTGGAATCACGCGATCTAACTTTTGTTGCCACAAGAGAACTGAAAGCATTCTTAGCATGTAAAATATTTGTAAACCAGAGTTTGGTTGAGTTCTCTTTAAATTAAGTATATATATATATTGATGTATTGATGTATTCGATAATGAAATTACATGTCTATATGAATCATTAGCTTTCCACCCCTTGAAATTTACTGTGGCCCATATGATTGGTTATGTAAGACAACAACAAAGGATTTATTTCATCAGACAACAAATTAAGTTGCTTTGGTCATTCGCAGCACCATTTTGATTTAAGTATTTGTTATTACTGCAGTTACTACGCAAATGCGAAATAGTGCTATTGAATTTGAAACTAATCATCACTCAAGTGCTACCTTAATTTCAAGTTGTTTGAGATTGAGAAAATTTTACAGAATCCATCTTTTTTTGGGATATTGGTTAGTTATGAAACATTTTTATTAATTATTGATTATTCTAAAACATTTATATTTATAATTTATAATCTATAATCTATCTATAATTTGTAATCTATAATTATATTTATTTACAATGCAGAACCATTTTTTAAAAAGTCTTATCCAGTGTCATTTTCTTATGAATTCTACTTTTTTAAAAGTGACAATTTTTCTATTTATAAAATTATTTTATTCATTTAAAATAAAAAAATAAAAAATAAAAATTAATTGAAGATTCTATTTCATTAATTACCGCTTTAATTACGTGCACATTTTTTAATCCAACATCGTTTTATCTTTATTTTGGATTTAAAATTTAAAATTTGAATCAAGTATCTTTATATATCTCACAAACTTTTTTTCATCATCTATCCACCTAAATTCTTTAAGAGTTTTTTTTTCCAATGCTACTAAAGAACCCACTAACATTTTACTATCATTTTGTAATTTATACATTTTTTATTTTAAAATTTAGGTTTCAGAAAAAAATCTCGTGTCTTCTTTTTACTTTTAGACTAGATTTCTAATTTCAAAATTAGAAATTTCTTTAACACAAATAATCATTTCACTACTTTTTTTTACACTACTCTTGATATTAGTTAATAAAATATAAATTTATAATTAATCTTGATTAATTAACAGAAATCAAATATATTAATTGACTACCAAGATATTCATTAACTAACTTATATACATAATTAATCATAAATTTATACTTTATTAATTAATATAATAAGTGAGGTAAAAAAATAGAATAAAAAATTGAGGTAGTTTATTTAGCATTAGAGTACATTACTCTTCCTCTCTTTTCCTCTTCTTCCCATTTTCTCTTCCTCTTCCTCTCTTCCTCTCTCTCAATTTCTGATTCATTCTCTACTTTTTCAATTTTTTTACCAAACTGTCTTTAATGACAAAACTTTTTACCAAAATGTCATTTTTCTTTAATTATTTACTAAAATGTCACTCTTTTAAAACTATACACTAAATTATCATTCTTTTATCTTACGTAACATATTTTAATATTTCCTGTTCCACGTGTAATGCACCAAAGAGGCTGGTGCATCCATGTGGAAACATCATCCAACTTGACATTTTTTACAAGAAAAACGTCACAAAGCATGGCATTTTCAAGGGAAAAGCGCCAACAAACTTGGCATTTTCAAGCTATATATCTATACATTCGGGTTCAACTGAGTCATCCTATTCATTTTCTCGATTTTCACTTACTCTCTACAAATTTTTCTCTCTAAACTTTCAACTCTCTCTCATCTAATTCATTTGGCAGTTGGTGGTGTCTGAATCTCTTGTTTGATCATATTCAGATATTATTCCTTATATGTACGTGTTTATTATAATGTTTGATTTTTTTTATTATGCCTTATATGTAAATATTTACTTGACATGTTTTAATGAACTAAAAGTAGTTTTGTCCAAATTAGTAGAGCTCGAAAAATTATTTGTACATAAAATAATAGTATGAATTCATTGTTAGATGTGCAATTTTGTTGTAATTGACATGTGTAAATTGATTGCATATGTATTAAATTATTATTATTCAGAAGTGGAATTGACATGACAAAACCTCTTAATGTACTCATTTACTTCAATGAAATAATGTATGATAGTGAAGAGGGTCTAATGTATCAGTATGCACTTCATTACTCCCATATAATGTAATTCTCTCGTTACTTTTAACTTGATTCCACCATTGATAACAAATTTTAAATATGTACATTATTTTTCATATTGTCAGACTAATTGTTGTTGTTGTTTGGCATACCACGTGATAGATGACATTTCGTATAAACTCAGGCCTAGAGGATGGCTCGATTTTGGAGTTGCAGGAGTACCATGTTTCTCAGCATGTATGGCAGGGACATGAGGACCAACACTTGTGTGTTAAACGTGCCTAAAAAAAACATATGGATCCCCCTGCGCGGATTCTTCTATATCTAAAGTAGTCTGGCTTCTTGAGGGTTGCCCATATGGGCTATTGCAGTATTGATCACTCCTTGATTATTACGTTGGTATAGAGATGGTGCCTAGAGACACATATATTTTACATGCCTACCAGAGAGTGCACCATAACGTTGGAGGACATCGACATCATATCGGGTCTTCCTATTGACGGCACTGCTATTACTAGTCTTACCCATCGGACTAATTGGCTCGATCTATGTGATCAGTTGTTAGGAATTGATGAGACTCCAGAGCTCATATTTGGTGCACGCATTGATATGACATATATGTGGCAGTCAGTTCTTATAGAGATCACAGCGGATGCTACTAACAATTACGTGCAACAACGTGCACCACATTATATACTTAGGTTGCTTGGGGTTTTTTATACCCTAATCATTCTGGTAAGTATGTGCACTTGATGTTCCTTCCGCTATTAAAGACTTTATTGTTGCCGAGACATATAGTTGGGGGTCTGTAGTATTGACGTACTTGCATAGAGAGCTTTGCAAAGCCACGAATTACAAGGCACAAGAGATTAGAAAGACTTACATCTTATTGCAGTATTAGGCATGGTATAGATTCCCTGCCTTGCCCCTACACTATCCGACCATGTTGAACCCTATGTGGTCTACACTGCTCTTCGTGGTCACTTATATCTGTTGGGATGACAGTAAGTTTCTAAATATATCATTTCTTTGTATTACTTTACTCTAGTGTTTACTTGTAGAGACATAATTAACTTTATCCTCATTTCATTCACAATATAATACTTTGACTTATAAATAGGTGGCGTAAGCATAAAGTTGAGTGATATATACTGTGAATGTGATCGATGTACTTGACTATTATCGCCGATTCTTTGATCAACTGAAGAATGATGAGGTATATATTATTTTACATTCACTTCAATTAATTACTTATGTATATGACTTCTTAATTATGTGTATATATCATTTTATAGATTATATGACAACCATATACAGATTAGAAGGTGACATCAGTTCTACCTTTTTGTGTGACTAGTAGGAACATAGCATTAGCAGTGATTTCTCTCATTTTTTTTTTTACATTATTAAGTGACACCAACCAAATCAAATGATGCGCTAATTTGGTCTTGATCAGCTCATACTAATAAGATTGCGCCAGACCCATTATTATAGCTGATGCGCCAGTTTTCACACTGATTATTTTGTAGCTGAACTTTTAACCACAAGCCAAACCCATTATTATTTTTTATTTGTTATTATCTTTATAACTTTCGGTGCTATGCCTTGAGAACATGACCATCAACATCTTCAGTAACATTGTTTAAGATGTCCAAGAAGCCATATCGAGGTTTAAAATCCTAATTGACGACATTCTCAACTTCAATATTCCATTTAGCAACAGCACCGCCATCATTCTTATCAATCACTTGTAAGTTGAGCTTGAGGATCTTGTACTGCTTGCTGACGTCTCCATTGAAGAGGCCCATTAACAAGCCTCCCATTTCCTACATATATAGAGAACAAGTCATAATTTTTTTATAAAAATTAAATAATAAAATAAATAAAATAAAATATAAAAAATATCAATAAACAAAAAACAAAATAAAAAATGAAAATAAAAAAATAAGATAAAAAATAGAAGAATTATTTTTAGTCATTGAGGAGAAGCAACTTCAAATTAAAAGTTTCAATCGAACGCATGAGTCAATGAGATCTACGATATCTGAAATTAGTAAATTTTTGTAATTATTGTAAAAAAAATTTAAATTATTATCTAAATTAATTCATTTAATAAAATAATAATACTCTACCATGAAAATTAGAAACCAAAATATGAATAAATAAATATAAATTATGATATGATATATAATAATAATTAAAGCATCAAGTTAATTGTTATTATTACAATTGCTTAAAAAAAATATTAGAAACAAATATATACAAAATAAAAATCACAAAAAAAATTGTGACATTAATATACATGTTTCATACCATAAACTATATAATATAAATTTAAATAAAAAGTTATTTAACATAAATTAAGAAAATTTAGTGCTTTCATAATTTACACGTTTCATGCATTCATAATCAATTTCATATCAAAGTAATAATTATATTAATTACATTAATATGATTAATTCAAACATATTTAATAATTAATAATTACCAATATTATAATTAATAATATTATAAATTTTAAAATTCATAGTCAACATTTTAAAATTAATAACATATATTGTCAATCCTAATAATTTGTTTAATTATCATTATCTACATAATGAGGATGGATTCTTTATAAAGAACATAGTGAAATTAATAAAGATATATTTTACATATTATTTATAATTTAATAATATCTTTATGACAAAATTATTGGAGGATTGGCCGTTTTCAATGTAATTTTTAAATAAATATTTTAATTATTTTAAAGGAAGTAAACTAATGACAAATAAGATTATTAACCTAATTAAAATAATATTTCAAAACAAGTAATTATTAGCCTAATTATTCTTAAGACTTAAATTTGTATGGTTTGTCTAAATATCAAATTGGTCTCATTAAATGGGTCATGACTTGACCGAGAACATATGGTCTCTAATTTTGACATGTGTCATCCCAGTCAACAAGTAATTATATTATTTTCTTGACATGTGACAAGTAGAGTAACTAATATTTTGTCATATGTCATCTTATGTAGTTATTTTTTGCTATATATATGATCCAATATGACAATGTACATGAGACACGTGATAAAGAAAATATCACATATACAAAAAACAAATAACAATTAAAAAATAAAATTCAACAACCAAATAATAAAAATAAAAATGAATACGAAAAAAAAAATTACAACTTCTCAAATAAGTAAAAATAATAATCAAAATAGTTTATACAATTAAAAAAACTTATTCCATCTTCCAAAAAGAGGAATATCTTGTCATTTTTAAATATAACACTTGACATATCTATATACGTCGATGACACATATTTAAATACTAAAAACTCAAAAAGTTAAAATATTGATATAAACTCCTTAAAAAAAGAATAATAATATAAAAATTACATAAGCAAATAAAGAACAAAAAATGCAAATGGAAAGAAAAAAAAGATAAAAGAAAGATAAAAATTAAACTAATAGAAAATAATAGTTTACATGAATATTTTTTCTTTTTTAGTTTTATAATATTTTGTCACACATTTTAGTTATGAAACTATACGTGCTTATGATATAGGAAAAAGGAACTTCATTTCCTAAGTGCATTTTGAAACTAGAAAGATTTTCACTTTATAAATATTTTTAAACATATAAGTTGTTTTATAATATTACATATTTAAATTCTTTAGTATTTATATTAAAATGAAATCCTTTCATGAAAATATTATGTATTTTAAACTAAACTTATAAATGTTTTTTTTATGAATTATTACATATATTTTATTTAATAAAATTATTTTTAATTAAATTATATTTATTTTTATCATCTAATTTTTACATTTACTCGTGAATTGCACGAGTACAAAATTTAGTTTTTTATAAAAACAAAGATGAGAAGTGGAAAGTTCTAGTACAATATTTTTTTAACCTTTAAGAAAAACAAAAATTGTGATGTTATTTTTTTTTATTTCTTAAAATTTGGAAATTTTTTAGATAAAATTAGGTATTCACAATAACTTGAAAGAGTTTATTTCAGATATTTTTACTCCAAAAATAACTAAGACCAACATTCATGCACAAGGGCAAGTTACATCAATTAAATATAACTGTAAAAAATATCTCTTACAAATGACGGATTGTAATTGGGATAAATATATATAAAAAATATTAAACTCAAGAAAAATGCTCATTTACGATAAAGATATGAAGAACATTCGCGAGTGTTTCAAATTAAAGTTTAAAAGGTTAATGATCCATGGATATTGTCACTGCACATTTGTATACTGAAACAAAGTTCATTAATCAAAGAGAAATTTTAAAGTGTTTATGAAATAAGAAAAAAATTATTTTATATTATTAAATATGTAATATATCAATTTTGTATATTATTATTATCTTATTTAAATTATATTTTTAATGTTATAAATGATGTAGCGTGCATTCAATGACACAAAACAATATTTCTTTTAATTCAAGAGTGCTTAAACCCTTATAATTCAAGAGTAAGTTGAGGGAATGATTAATAAGGTATTGGGAAATTCTCATTAATATTGGCATTCGTTAACTAGAAAATAGGCGAGTATATAGATTCTACACAATCTTTGATTTTGTAAAACAAATAATTTCATTCTTGTGTGTGTTAATAAAAGGATTTTATTAATCAGTGTCCAAAGAACAACATTTAATACTTATTTTTAAATGTTTTTAATTATTTAAAAAACAAAATACATGTAGTATTATATTCTACCTCGCTAATATTTTTAATACTTATTTTTAAATTCCACTCTAGCATTTGGAGGAATTATTCGCTTCAATATGCTTCAGAATCTGCGGTATATTATATATATTGATGTTGATATCAAAATTTATTCTTATTTTTTAAAAAGGTTAAGTACTAATAATTTTGTGTTTTAATTTGATGTAATAGAAGTGCTTAATATCTCAATATTTTAAAATTTAAACACATTAATTGGGTGAAAACTTTCCTTATTTTATTTTGTTTTTATTTTATTTCTTATGAAAATATCACATTTTATTCTTTCTTTTTATTGTGAAAAAAAAAGAAAAAGGAAAATTCAAAAGTAATAAAATATTAGAAGTGTAAAAAAAAAAGAAAAAGAAAAAAGAGTAAGGCATATAAAATTGCCAGGAAAACAAAAGCATATGGGGAACTTACGAAGGGGTGGCTATGCTGCAATTGCATGATTTGTTCCTGCACACTTGTGGAAAGGAGTCAAAGGTTGTTACTTGTTAGATAAGAATAAAGGGGACAAAGAGCAGAAAGGAAAGAAGGAAAATGGAAGGGAAGGAAAAGCTAGAAGCGAAAAATACGGAAAATCGGCAGGAGACACAAGTAAAACATGGCATCATTTGAGTTTGACTTTGTTCTCTGCTTGACTGCTTTTAAATAGACGAGCATTTCATTCTTCGTAAAAACAAAAATGAGAAGGGGCAACAGCGAAAGAAGGGGAGGGGAGTTTATGTAGTCTTTTTCCTTCAAGAGGTAAGCTTCCCTCTCTCTGTCTGTGGTACCTTTTTTTTTTTTTTTAAGGTTTGGGTTGGTTTTTGCCCTTTGTTTTCTATATTTGCCATGTATGGTATGCTTACAGCTAATGTGTATTTTTTTTTTTTTTATATATGAATACAACACAATTTATTAATAAAAGAAAAAGAATACAAGAAAATAAGGGGGATATAAACCCATACCCTTAAAGCATTATTTAAATCTATAATAGGGAAGACCCACCCTATTACGGAAAAAATCCTCACTAATCAACCTAGGAATTGAATTCCACCAACAAAAACCATTAAAGCTAAAGCTAATTGAAACAATTTTTTCAGCACAAGAGTTGCCCTCTCGAAATATAGCTAATGTGTATCTTGAGTTTACTTGTTTTGGTTGAATGTTTTCTGGGGCTTATTGCAGTGTCACGCAGCCAAACAAACACAAACGCACAACCTCCCTGTATTCCATTGCTATGTTTCAACTTTCAAAGCCCAAAACACGTGCAATAACCGAAAAGACCAAAGCCCATTGTCTCCTAGTTCTGCGATTTATTACTTTCCCTGATGAATTCTTTTTATTTTCATTCTTCGGTTTAATTCAGGGTCTTTGGTTTGGGTTGGTTTCCAATCCTTTTGGGCCTTTTGGGTTTTGTTATGTTTAGTTGAATTTTAGTTTATTCGTCTTCCTTATGAGCCTTTTTTAATTAAGATTTGGGTATTCTTTTGTTTTGGGCTGATTACCTCTCATGTATGCTATTTGCAATGTTTGCTTTGTTTATAAATCTGGGCACATGGGTTTATGTTTGTCTGAGTTTCTTTAAGAGTATTTTCCTGATTTGGGCTAGTTGTTTGCTTGTGAATTTGATCCCTTTCTCATAAGCTTTTGGAATAATAAGCATTTCGGCTTAGGTTCAATCATTCGGTTTAATAGGTTAATTATGTTATTATATTTTTCTTCTAATTTTTTTAAAATTAATTTAATTCTTTCATAATCAAATGGATTTGTTAAGTTGTGACAACATGCTAATATTATACATTTTTTGGAAGTCAACTAAGTTGTGATTTGTTGACCAAAAAATCTAATTAAAATTAACCAAACTATAATTATTTTTCAAAGAACTACATAACTTTAACTTCTTATTGCATTTATAAATACGTAAGCACAAAATTGTTTTCACCAAGTCAAATTGTAGAATTTTGTAAATCAATCTTTAATCTATATTTTTCCCCTTTAAATTGTAAATTTTTTTATTCATGTTTTATCACTATTTTCTATTTCGCTTATAAATATTATGATTTAATATTTGATTATTGATTATTTGTTTATTATCCTTGCCTTTTTTTTATTTTGTGGAGTAAATTAAATATGTTTTATTTATTATAATTCACACAATTAATTTTGGGATAATCATCTTAAGACAAATGTGTATGAGTATAGTAAGATTCATTTTCCACAATTTCCTATGCATAACTTGTAGAAATAAGTTTGTCACAATGGTTTAATATATTACGTTTTGATTATGTCAAATACAAGTAAAAAAGAATGATGTTTATGCTACAAAAATGTGTTTAATGGATCATGCATGATCATGTACTCCATCTTGTTATATTTCATATAAGAATTATGCATATTTTTTATAGAATCTTTTGTATAATATATCTAATAATATGTTATATGAGTTGTATTGAATTAATATTGAATTTGACTCTATTTAAATAAAAATGTGCTAATTGTTCTTTGTTGCATCTTATATAAAGCATATCTATTAGTAATTAATAAATATCTTATTTGGATGTGTCTATGAAAGTCTTGTATGTATATTAGACTAATTAAAGATATACATTTAAAAATCATGCATATGAAAATATTGAATTATAAATTTAAACTAACTATGTTTGTTTTAAGTGAGTAATACTTTGTAGGATAGTTCAAGTACCAAGAGTGAGCATTGTAATAAGAAAACAAAAGATCATAATTATGGTCAACTCAAGAATAATGAAAATAATAAGAAGTTCTAAGCATTTGTAAGATTTGAATAGAAGAAATTTTTGGAAGCTTGGATTACATTAAGAAGTTTAAAGACTATAATTGATATATTTTCTTTTTAGGCTTTCTCTTATGTAAAGATAGAGGTTTTACAAGAAAATAACTCAAATATATTTTTAAATTTTTACAAATGGTTCTTACATGCTAAAATATCCAACAAACATATTTTGAAAGGCTAGTCATGGTGGTAGTTCAAAATTATGAAAAATAGTCAAGCTTGAGTTTTGAAAAATTAACATTTAGTTACTATTTTGATCATAACTTTCAAAATACTTTAAATTTTGTTTTGAAGCTTATTTAATATGAAAACATACTCAAAGATCTTTTGAATGAGTAATCATTTGCTTAAAACATATGAGAAATGAAAAAGTTATGACCATTTAAAGTCATTTTTCGAAACTAGAGTGTGGCCTATTCAAATAAACACGTAATTTTTCGAATAAGACATGCTAGAAATGCTCTCAACAGCTATAAACAGCTAATTTTCATAAGAAATTATTTTTAAACACTAGCAACAACTATTTTATCACTTGAGCTCTATAAATAAGTGTAGATTGAAGTTTTTGCAACTCTAGAACACTTCATTTGATCATTGAATCATCAAAATTATTTTTTGAGCTCTTTATTGCAAAATCCTTATATTCATTTATTCTTCAAGTTGTATATCTACTATTGTGAGGATTTCTAATCTTTTTCTTCATCTTGAAATCATTGTAAGAAGGTGAGGTATCCCTCAAGAGAGAAAAATGTGAGGTATCCCAAAGGTATTATGAGTGCTCTTGAATGTACAGATTTTTCAAGCACCTATAAAGCTTGAAGAGTTTGAGGCTCTAGCACAAGGATGAGGTATCTCAATGTGTGAGAAGTGATCTTGCTTGTACAAATGTTTTCCTAGCACCCGTGAAGTTTAGGAGATAGTGAAGAAAATCTTAAGTTAAGCTTGGGGACTAGATGTAGGCCACAAGTAGTTAGTGGTTGAACTAAGATAAATTCTTGAGTTTGATTCTCTTTTCCCTACATTCTTTATATTCTATATTAACTTAATTTATGTATGTTCTGCTGCATTTATTAATTGAGGGATTCAAAATGCTTAATTTTTTAATGTCGTTTTAAAAATTTGTGATCACTTAATTCACCTCCTCTTAGGTGATGGTTGTCATGACTAACAAGTGGTATCAGAGTTTTGTACTTTGTTGAAAGCTTAACCGCTTAGAGTTAAAGATCTTTTTTTGTTGTCAACTATTGAGAGTTTTTCAAAATATAAGGTTTTGAAATTGATAAACCATCATTCTTTGATGGTAGGCATTTTGTTTCTTGAAAAGTTAGAATATAATTTTATATACAATCTATTGATATTGATTTGTGGGATATTGTGCTTGATGAATTTACTTGCAAATCAAAATAAACTCTGAATGCTTATGACAATCAATGTTTTTCTTTGAACATTAGAGCTATGCAAATTTTGAGAAGTGGTTAGAATGATAAAGCTTATGCTAAAATTAAGAGCTGCTCTAGTGCTAAAGATATATGTGATGCTCTTAATGCTATTTATCTTGCTAACAATGATTTTTTTACATAAAGTTATATATAGAGAGCAAGAAGAGCAAAAACCTTTAGAAGAAGATAATATTGATAAATGTCCTCAAGAAGATGTTCAAAGTAAGAAAATGAGCTCAATACCTCTTAGTGATGATGATGCTCACTTTGAAGAAGAGGCAAAGCAAAATAAAATTGAGAAGGAAGATGTTCTTGAATCCTTCACTACAAGAAATTTATGAATTAGCGACGAAAATTTGCAAGGAAAATTTTCCCTCGCAATTTCCTCTCTAGTTAGCTAGAAAATTGTGAGGGATTAGCGAGGAAAACACTTTCCCTCGCTAAATTTCAAAACAAAATCCAAAAGGGGATACAACGAGTAAATAGCAAAGCAATGACGAGTAAATTATTTCCCTCTCTAAAATTAGCGAGGGAAGTGAGGGGGATTATTTCCCTCGCAAAAATTAGCGAGGGAATTGAGAGGGAATAAGTCCCCTAACTAAAATCAGCGAGGGATTTGCGAGGTAATAAGTTCCCTCGCTAAAATTAGAGAGGGATTTGCGAGGTAATAGGTTCCCTCACAAAAATCAGAGAGGGAATTGTGAGGTATTAAGTTCCCTTGCTAAATTCAGAGAGGGAATTACGAGGGAATTGCGAGGAAATAATTTCCCTCGCTAAAATTAGAAACCGCGCCCACTCAAAAAAGAGCCAAAACATCTCCTTTAGATTTAAGTTAGATTGAAATTCCTTCTCCTTCCCCAAATCAAATCTCATTCCCACCCACAGCCGTACGACCTTCCCCTCCACCACCCAAGCCCTTCCCGGAGCTGAGCACGGCAGCCACGCGACGCGAGTGACTTCTCCTCCTTCTGCAGCAATGTGAGTGACGAGCAACCACGGTAAGCCTTCTTCCATTATTTCTTTCTTCCATTCAAGTTTTCTTTTTTCTCCCGTCCGTTGCCTCACAGTAAGCAATCAATAAACTCACTTCACTCCTCACTCTTTACCTAAGATCACTTCAGGATGAACTCAAGGACTTGGCTCACAAATTTGTTGACGCCACTAAAATTACAGGATTTGCCCTTGCCACCTCTGCTCTCGTTGTCTTTGTATGTTTCTTTGACTATCTTTTAAATCTTCTTTTATTCGAATTTGATACAATCAAACAATAACTGTTAGATAAAATTCAGCTGAATTTACAGTCATTCATTTCATTAAAAAATGGGTATCTTCTGTTTAATGACATATATTCCACTATTCTATCTTGTGAACTCCCTGAACTATATCTAATTTTGAGTTTTTTGTTTCTTTAATTTTTTGTTGTTGTTGGATTCATTTTGATGAATGATCTGCTGGTATATGTAAGTAGTAACTAACAGTCAATTTGATTAAGGAGATCAATGATAAATGTGATTGTAATTGAATCAAATTATCTTAAATATCAGGAATTTAATTTTATCCTGTGACATTTCAGCAAAAGAGCTTTATGATCCCAACCTAACCCAACCCAAGCCTGTGGTTTGTAGTCTACACCACATATCTTTACCCAATTTAACTGATATACCAATTTGTGTAATAGTGTCAAGCATAGGGTTCAACCTTGTAAATGCCAACTTAGATTGCTAATTAATTTGCTCTAGTTGAGATGTGTTTACTAGTTCTCTACATAACTGACTATTGCTATAAAGTGCGGTTATTGTTAGTTAGAAGTAAGTTACATTATTTTGCTGAGTGAGTAAGTTGGTTACAAGTGGCACATATTTAGCTTGGTGTATGCTCACTTTTCATATATTTAGTAAATCTTATATTTCTCATTCTCTCTCCACTTTCTTATTTCTCTCCTCTCTACCATTATATTTCTTCCACGGTAAGCCTTCTTCCATTATTTTTTTATTTCATTTCATTGTTTGAAATACATGAAGAAATATATGAGACTTCTCTAAAATCTATACAATGATATTGGATGTGTTTTAATCTCTCTGCATAAGACAAGCATATCTTGTTCATCATTGTATCATAATCCTTATAACAAGGTTGTGAAGAGAGGTGTGAGATGTTGGGTACATGGTCATTTAGTTATTGTCTATGTTGGTTGAAAGTTTGGAACTTTATGGAATATAGGTGGATTTCTTTCATGACCATGTGGTTAGTCAGAATTGAGAAATGATAGAGACTATGAACATTTTTTTTAATGGATCTTGTTAAGTCTAAGTTATCAAGACATAAATCTTCGTATTCTAGTTAATGAATATTATGGAAAGAAAAATTGTTTTTATCGGGTAAGGAAGCTTAAAGGATTCATATGTGATAGAAGTAAAAATTTGTCCTTATTTGTTACATGAACTTATCTTGTTCTAATATGGTGAAGCTTGAATTTTACTATGAGAAAAGTAATTGCTTTTACTTTTTAGCCAGATGAAGCTTGAATTTTACTATAAGAAAAGTAATTGCTTTTACTTTTTAGCCATAACAGGAAATGAATAAATTTTAGAAGCTATGAATTCTTTGAATGAGAGAATATGAAGGCTATTGGAAGTAAAAGTAATTGCTTATAACTGATGTATCTCTTCTTTCCCTGAGCTGCGTGGAAAGCCAAGACTTTGGCACTCATGTGTTGATTGCACAAGCCACCTATTTATAAGCTAGTTTGACTAATGGAAGTTACTAGGTTAATTAAAAAAACACTACAAAAAACACTACTTATTGTGGAAACCTATGAAAATGAAAATCCTTTGAAAGGAATATTTAATTTTTTGCCTGATTCTCCATGCAGCAATATATCTGGAAACTTTTTTTTTTGTTCTTGGTTATGCATGCATATTGATTCTATTTTTTTGGTTCTTTGATAATTTTACGTTTTTATGTGTAAGATTTGTGGGGTGTTGAAATTAATTGAAAACTATATTATAGTTCTTGCTACTGTTGGGCTACTTGCACGTGGTGTGTTCAATTTAACCTAGATTGAACTAGTCAAAGCTACCCTACAGGTTTATATATTGAGGTTTGTCTGATAACGTCTTTGCTCTCTCTTGATCTGGGAAAGACTCTACTTTATATATTGGAATTATTATGATGCTTGTGATAGTGACATTATAGATACTCCAGATTTTAATTGCCAATGTGCACTTATTAATGAGATGTTTTTTTTTCTTTTTAATCATTATTGTAGACATCGCTGATTCGTCCATATGTTGTGTGTGCCGTATTGATAGGTTTAACTTTTGATAAAGCAAGATACAACAGCTTTATCGATCTCCAAGATAAGCTTCACCAAAACATTTGTAGGTAATGTGCTTTGACTCACTGCTTTATCATTTTGAGCTCCATACTAGTTGTTTCTCAATTCTAACCAAAATAGCCTTGTTTGTTTGAATGCTGTCAAATGTGGCCTTTATCTTCTTGCTAAGTTTTTGGTAACTTACTTTCATAAGTATTCTAAATACAATAATATCCTACTTGTTCTAAGCTGAGTTTGGTTTAAATGTTGTTTATCGATTTCTCATTCTCTTTGCTAGCTTTCATAAAAACATGGGAATCCTTGCTGGTCAGTTTTGTTTTCGCCTTATGCTTTTTGAGGCTTTAATATGGATACTGAGATTCTCAATGCCACAGCGTTGAACTGGATGAAATCTATAATCTTAGGGAACCAACTCTAGGTTCAACCTGTAGAAAACTAACTCAATATTACTACTATCTTATTTCAACTCAACTTATTGAGAGAGTAAAGCATTTATCACAAAACTTGTATATCTAACTCAACTTTAACTATTAAATGATTTACTAGTGTTTCTAGGACTCAAACCATCTCAAAACACCTCCAAATCTTGGCTAAAAAGGCTGATTTTCAAAATTACACTAAATATGCATCCTAACTCATAAAATTCTAAAATTTTATGGGAAGATAGCTCTCTCTCATATCTTTCCAATGCCGTAAACCTCACCTCATTTGGCTAAGGGTATCTAAAATTATGCGACAATGTAGAGGGCGGGAAAATATATGGAATGAAAAGTCACGATTGTCATATTTTTATGCAAAGGTTAATTCCTCTGGCATTTCGTGATATCTTGCCAAAACCTATATGGGGACCGTTAACAGAACTAAACTTGTTCTTTAAAGAAGTTTGTGCAACTGAAATTCGTGCTTCCACCATGGAGAATGCAGAGCTTTCTATCATTGAAACAATTTGCAAGTTAGAGAAGATTTTCCCTCCAGCATTCTTTGACGTGATGGAACATCTAGTCGTGCATCTCCCTTATGAAGCTAAGGTTGGAGGACCAGTGCATTACAGGTGGATGTACCCCTTTGAGAGGTGTATGCTGTACTTGAAAAGAAAGGTCCGAAATAAGGCGAAAGTTGAAGGATCTATTTGTGAAGCGTATATTTTAGAAGAAATTTCTAATTTTGCTTCCATGTATTTTGATCCTCACCTACAGACCAGGCACACTCAAGTTCCTCGAAATGACGACGGTGGGGAAGATACAATTAATGAACAGTTGTCTATTTTTAAACATCTATGTCGTCCTATCGGGAGAGGTCGAAATAAATTCTTGATGGATGTGGAATTTCAAATTGCTGAAACATATGTGCTTGTAAATTGTGGAGAAGTAGAACCTTATCTCCAGTAAGTTTACTCTTTATCTAATGAATTTGTTATTAATGTGCTAAATTTATGCTAAATATTAATTATTGTATTGATTAGACAATTCGAGGATTCGTTAAGGGATACAGATCCCAATATCACTGATAATCAAATATTGGAAGCTCGAGATAAGGACTTTAGTAAGTGGCTAAAACATTTAGTGAGTCCTTTTATCCATAATAGTGATCTATCATATTAAATTCAATGTGCATTATACTAGATATTACAACTATATACAGTCTATGTAATGATACAGGTTAATATAGGCTAAGTCGAAGATCAAATGATACGAGAGATAAGTTATGGTCCATCCAAGTTCGTGACTTCTTACTGTGGCTTAATAGTTAATGGGTACAGATTTCATACCAATGTGTACGGACAAAATAAAGCTACCATGAATAGTGGCATATGTGTTAGAGGTAGTATATATGGTGAGAATGACTTTGACTATTATGGCATCATTGAAGATATATTGGAATTGTCATATGTAAGAAATCAGAATAATGTATTTCTTTTACAATGTCATTGGTTTGACCCGATAAATGGAGTCAATATTGATGAGAGATATGGGTTGGTTGACATCAAGCATAAATCAAGACTTCACTCAAATGAGCCATTCGTTTTAGCCGAACAAGCACAACAAGTGTATTATACAAGATACCCACAAAGCGGGAATAAAGCTAATGGTGAATGGTGGGTAGCTTGCAAGGTCAGAGCAAAACTCTTCGTGGCTGAGACATTGAATGACGAAGGTGATGAATTGAATGACTTAACTGCCACTGATTATTACCAAGATGATAGATCTCTTGGAACACACAATCCTGTCATAGATGATGAAGCAGTCTCCTTGTTTGATGCACATGCCCAAATGGAAGAAGTGAACATACGTGATATACATTATCCAATGGACGATCTGGTTGATGATGAGTTCATTGATGACAGCGAAAATAATGAAATTAATGAATTCTCAGATGAAGATAAGGAATCTTTTGCTTCAGACTCAAGTAGTTAAAATTGAAGCTTGTTCAATAAATTTTGTTAATGGTATTTACACTGAAATATCATTATTATATTTTGAGATTTTTATTGACATATAGTTTCTTAACTCGTCATGTTTCATTATGTTTCATTATGCAGATATTCATTATGACCATTCGAGGTAGAGGTGCTAGACGCAGTCGTGGAAGAGGTCGTAATGTTTCATCTGCCCATGATTCTCCACCAGTACAATATTCTCAGCCCTCTCCAGGTATACCTGTAGGATAATCTTTTTAATTATTATTAACTCGTGGCTTATATAAATGTAATATATATGTATTTTTTTATGTATAATTATGTTAGGTGCAACTTCAGCTACTGACCCATCGACCAGTACAGGCCTACCAGCGTCTAGTTCATTGACCATTGGAGGCACATCAGCTTCTGTCCCACCCCTTACTGACCCAGTGATTTCTATGCCACCCCCTGCTGACTCACCCACTAGCGGCCTGAATATGGTGCCTTCATGTGGAGAATCCAATGTAGAAACAGATAGCAGGGAATTTATATATGTGGTGTCTGTCCCTGAACCGTAAATAATAGTGATATATCACCTTTTATTACATGTATTTACTTTCAGATTACCAACATTATCTTATTATACTTACAGGAGGAGGTTTCTCCTGTCGAGGGTGACACGTGACATTATGTACAATGTCATGACACCGATGCTTGTTCCGGCTAGTACGTGGCGAGGTTATCCAGCTGAGATGAAGGAAATATTATTTATCGACTTTGTGGTAAGTAATTGTGTTTATAGAATTATATATTATACATTTATTGAAAAATAAATATACATCTCATATCATTTGTGTAGGCTAAGCATCGGTTCACATCTGATGCTGATCGCAGCATGGCGAGAACTATCTGGGAACGGACTATCTTGGACCGTTATCCAGACCATTTGAACAAAGCACGAGATAAGGCCTTTGAGAGGGCAAATTCAAACAACTTGGCTGATGTTAAGGGCCATGGGCCCAGAGGAATGAGGACGGAAGTGTACGATGGCCTGGTCGACATTTGACTGACAGATAAATGGATGATGAGGTCTGTAGCTGCCCGAAGGAACAGGACAGCCATGCCTGATGCCTTGAAGCATACAGGCGGGTCGATAAGTTTTGGTCAACACAAGAGCAAGATGGTAATATAACTTCCTCATTTAAAGTTGTAATGATAAGCATTTGTGTATGAACATGTTGTAATTACTTGAGTTATTTGCCTATCTTGAGTATGACATAGTATTTTAGAGGGATTGCCTTACTTTTGATATGTGTTTATTATATAATATTCTTCCATATGAAATTACAGAAGGCAAAGTTAAAGCATCCAGTTTCTTACAGAGATCTGTATGCAAAAGTTCATAAGAAGAAAGACGGAAGCTATGTTTCTGAGCCCTCGAGGAATTTTATTGTAGGTGTCTTGTTCCTATTCAAAAGTCATATATATTTTAGGTTATTTATTTTTTTGTTAATATTTTTCTTGTTTTTTTATTTTTAGGAGTCATATGACACCGCAATGACAAAAAAATATGGAGAAAACTCTTCCTCTCACCCTATGGTTGACTTGGAGGTCTGGTTGGATGCAGCGGGTCCCAACAAGAAGGGACATGTGCATGACATAGGTAACAACTTGCACATTGGTAATAACACCATGTCAGCTTCATCCTCCTCGGTTATGGGTCCTTCCCACTCTACACCGTTGACACAAGACATATCTGAAGCTGTAAATATAGCAGTGGCAGTAGCGATGACTTCGTTTGTCTAGAGTCAACTTGTCCTTATGTTGGCACCCTTCCAATCGTTCCTATCTATGATCGGATCAACAAATATTACTCCACAACCACCATCGCAAGGTTTAGGTAGGGAGGGTTGAGACGAAGACGAAGACAACTTAGACTGATTGCCATTTTTTATTCTTATTGTCTAATTTGTATAACTTTTAACTATATTGATTGATTATTTGTATAATAACTTTCAACTATATTATTGGATTATTTGTTGTTGGATTTTTGTTTGCTGGATTTCTATTTGCTGGATTGTGGTTTGATATGCAAGTTTTGGGAAAGTTATATATATATATATATATATATATATATATATATATATATATATATATATATATATATATAAGTTATTTAAAAAAAAGCTTACTTGATTAGCGAGGGATTAGTGACAGAAGATCACATGGTAAATAGCGAGGGATATCTTAGCGAGGGATTAGCGAGGAAATAGCGAGAGATATATTAGTGAGGGATAAGCGAGGAAATAGCGAGGGAATCATACAAGCCATTAGCGAGGGATTAAAGAGAGATTAGCGAGGGAATAGAGAGGAAATTATTAGAGACGGAATAGCGAGGGAATAGTGAGAGAAATTGACCAAATTATTAAATAATACAGCAACGAAATAGCAAGGGAATTTCCCTAGCTATTTTGCGAAGGAATATTAGGGAGGGATTAGAGAGAGATTAACGAGGGAAATGAATTTTCTAGAGACGGATTAGAGAGGAAATGTTTTCCCTCGCTAATTAGCGATGAAAAAAAAAGTGACTAACTTATCCCTCGCTAATCCCTCTCTAATCCCTCGCTAATAAACTTAGCGAGGGATTAGAGAGGGATTAGTGAAGGAAATTTCCCTCGCTGATTTCCTGATTTCTTGTAGTGCTTGATGGACAACAATGAGAAAGATTATGATTTCTTTAAAGAGCCAAGTATGCTAAAAATTGAGACTACTTCTTATATGACTAAAAAGGACTCTAAGATAAATAATGTTAAACTAGATTATAGTCCTTCCTATTATGAGCTACAATGTACATATGATGAATTGTATGATAGTTTGTTGAATTTAAAAAAGAAAAACTTTTCTTGTTTAAAAAACATTTCCTCCATTGAAAATGAAATTGAGACTTTGAAAAATGAATATGCTTTTCTTGATAAGGAAATGTCTTTAAATGTGAAACATTTACTTCTTGTGAAAAGTGCATTGATTTAGAAAATCAAGTTAAGAACTTATATTCTGAATTTTTCAAAGCTAATGATTTTAATTGCTTATACTCCATGCTTGTTAATAAGAATAAAATTAATGTTATTCCATATAAAAATTTAAGTAAGGCTTATGACAAAAATAGTATAAAATGTAATAACAACAAAAGGCTTAAATTTTCCAAAGATGATCTTTAAAGGACCAAGCCATCATTAAATTCAATTGTTTATAATTTTTGTGGTCATCTAATACATATTTCTCATTTATACAATTATAAAAAAAATCCTTATATGATAAATTGTATGGTATGAGTTTCTAAAGATCTTAAAGGTCCTAATACTAACATTCAAGGACCCAAGATAAAGTGGGTACCAAAATGTCATCTTAGTGTTTCAATTATGAAGAAAATTTCTCAAAAGGATGGTCTAATTGTTCAAAAGAAAGAAGAATCATCAAGGAGAATGCTTCCAAAGTCCAATGGTAGAAGTTTTGGTCAAAGAATGAAGATGACTTCAACCAAAGCTTCTCAAGTACAAAATGTAGCACTTGTAAAGTTCAAGACTCCAAAAGAGAAGCAATGAGTAAGAAAAAGTATTTCCTTGATTACCAAGGTCAAAGTATCAAAAGTTTTTATCTCTTATACATATTTACTTGGAAAGTCAATGAATTTGAGGTATATTCCTTGTAGGCCTTACGTGATTGATAGAATTATGGGTACATAGTAAATTTTGAATATTATGTTTAGCACATGATTATGTTCATTCTTTTTTTACCAAAGCTTATTAATTTGTTATATATCTTGGTACATAAGGTTTTACAATGCCTAGGTATACTTGCTATGTTTTGAATTGTCTATATATCATGAAAGTAAGCATGCTATTGACTATATGCTTAATGGTAATTGGTTATTTAATTTATTGTACTCAATTTACTTACTATGAAAAAATTGATCTTTATAAGAGCATAATAGATTAATAATCAATGACTAACCTCTATGGATCCAAATTTGGTGGATACTAAATAAAGTACTTTGAATTATGTTGTAAGGTGACTATTAGCTCAAACATGCATTGAAGTGAAATACAACAATGTTACTCAAGGTTGAAAAATTTTAAAAAGGTCCAAGTTCTCCAAGAGTGATGAAAATATAAAAAAAGGGCATGGAAAATCACAACATTATTAAGGAACCTTGAGGCATGGAAGTTGGAGTCACCCACAAAAACTCAAAGAGTACACTTTTAGTGATATCAATCTTTTATCCTTACTTATGCTTTAAATTGAAGATCATGTGATATTTGGAGAAGTAGAGAGTTGTTTTTATGCCTTAACATGTCTTAAGTTATGTTTTTCTATCATTGTGTCTTGAAAGTGTCTTTACATATGCTAACATACTAGATATGTAGACACTTTGTTTGGAATGACATGTTTTATGGTAATATCTTTGTTATTGAACTTGTGACCAATTTTCTTTGTTCAAATATGAAAATTCACATGCTCATAAGTAGTTTTAATCATTTCTCTTTGATGTTTAATTGTCTTATATACTTACTTGGAGATTGAAAAATTAGAAGTTACATGTCTTCTTGTTTGAAATTGCTTGATATGTTCATATCTTGAAAACAAGAAGTAAATTATTCATCTTGTGCCTTGAACTTGCCTTTGAACTTCAATGTAAGAAACTTGAATCATGTGTGCATATTAGAATTTCTTACTTGACATAACATGTCTAACATGATCATTGTTTACCTAAAATGCCTATATAAGTTTTGATGATGATCATGTGATTCTTAATAAACTTGAATCATGCCTAAAAATGTTTAAACCATATTTTTTTGAATTCAAGTACATATGTGCTTCATGTATTCTTGTTAGAGCTAACATTGCATGGTTGATAATGTGGTACATACTTTACATTATATATATCAACCTAAATTATACTTGTAAATGAGTTTAAATGATATTTGATGATAGCTTATGATTTAAAGAACTTTTGCAGTTAACTTTGCAAGTTTATCTTGGTGTTTCAAATGTAGCCATTAATTTTATTTTATTTTTACATACAAGTATATGTGGATAAATAAAAAAAGTTGAATGAAGTTCAAATGAAGAGGAAGATAAATGAGACTTTCTTCAAGTGCAATGGAATGAAGTATTCAAAGGAAGAAAACTCAAAATTAAAGGACCAATAAATAATGAGCATCACTCTCTATCTAACTAAGTATCTCTATCCCTAAGCTATTGTGGTATTATATATGCTATGAATTGTATGATACTTGTTGATAAATTGATCTTAAATGATTATATACTTTCCTTACATGAGAAGTATGCTTAACATTGATAAAATGCCTAATTAAATATTAACTTGCTAATTTTGTCATTGCATATAGGGTGAATGGTGTTAGTTCTATGCATGTTTTGATCTCAATAGCATATTTCATCAAGGTAAATGTTTGATATCTATGATTATCTTAATCTATGATTTATTAGTGGTATAACACCTATATGAATCATGCTCTTGTTTTGAAAAAAGGTTATGATTTGATTAAAAAAAATTTAAAAGCAAAATCCTTTATCTTTTTGAAAGAAGTTTTTCAAGTTCCATATCCTTGAGAATTGTTTGAACTTGTTTTAAGACCTTGAAAGTATTATCACCTCTTAATTGTCTTAAAAATTTGGAAATAATTAGATATGTTCTATAAATGTATTACTATCTTCATTTGCTTTGAAAATTTTTATTAAATTGTGAGATAATATTTAAGAAATTTTCTAAATAAGTTTTTTGAAATATTTTATAGAACTCATCTTAATACTTCAAAAGATAATTCTTGTTCTTCAAAGTGTTTTATTTTCTCAAGTTTCTTATTCAATGAAAAAGAGAGGAAATGTATTTTCAAATATTCTTTTGACTTGAGTTTATCGCTCTTAAGGAATATGTGATTTTAATTAAAAAAAACATTTTTACCCTTCTAAAATGGTTTTGAAAATGTAATGTGTTGTTATAAAATTCTTTTTGAAAGAGGAAGAAGTTTTAAAATGATTTTTGGTTGATGGATTAATAATAAGTATCTTTTGTTTTGCTTTACTTTATGGTAATGTACTTACATAGTCTTGACATACATATTTTTCTTTATCCATCTTGTGCTTCAATGAGGGAGAGCATAACTCTTAAGTTCTTTATATCTCTTGGTTTACATCATTGTTTGATTACATAAAGTGTTTTATTGCTATCATATGCTAAATATTGATATACCAAAATATGACAAGTATTGCATGAATAATCTGTAATATCTTGAAAGTATGCTTATTTCATTTCTCTATTCTTAAATCATACGTAGAATCAAATAAGGGGAGATAGTTATGTTTTGAATAACCTAAAGAAGTTTATAGTTTTGATGATCTTACTCTTTTTGACAACATGAGCTTTATCTATAGAAGGAGGGAAAATATTATTTTTCCTTCCTAAGCCTTTTTGTTGATGTTAAATAGGGGAAGTGAGAATTAGAAAGAAAAATATATTACTGTGCTTATTTTTTGATATGCTTACATGAATATTTATTCTTCTATATTAGTCAACATATTTTTTCTTCAGTGATTTGTCAACATAAAAAAATGGGAGATTGTAGAAATAAGTTTGCTCAAATGGTTTAATATATTAAGTTTTGATGATGACAAATACAAATAAAAAAGAATGATGTTTATGCTGCAAAAATGTGCTTAATGGATCATGCATGATCATGTATTCCATATTGTTACATTTCATTTAAGAATCATGCAAATTCTTCATAATATCTTTTGTAAAATATATCTAATAATATATTATATGAGTTGTATTAAATTAATATTGAATTTGACTCTATTTAAATGAAAATGTGCTAAGTATTCTTTGTTACATCCTATATAGAGCATATCTATTAGTAATTGATAAATATTTTATTTGAATGTATCTATGAAAGTCTTATATGCATGTTAGATTAACTAGAGTTATACATTTATGAATCATGCATATGAAGATGTTGAATTATGAATTTAGACTAGTTATGTTTGTTTTAAGTGAACAATACTTTGTAGGATAGTCCAAGTATCAAGAGTGAGTATTACAATAAGAAAGCAAAAGATAATAATTATGCTCTACTCAAAAAGAATAAAAATGATAAGATGTTCTAAACATTTTCAAGATTTGAAGAGAATAAATTTGTCGAAACTTGGATTACATCAAGAAGCCTAAGAACTATAATTGGTATATTTTTCTTTTAGGTTTTCTCTTATGTAAAGATAGAGGTTTTACAAGAAAAGAGTTCAAATATATTTTTAAATTTTTACAAATGGTTTTTACATGCTAAAATGGCTAACAAACATGTTTTGAAAAGTTGGTCATGGTGGTAGTTCAAAACTATGAAAAATAGTTAAACTTGAGTTTTGAAAAGTTGACATTCGATTCCTATTTTGATCATAACTTTCAAAATACTTTGATTTTTGTTTTGAAACTTATTTCATATGAAAACATACTCAAATATATTTCCAATGAGTAGTCATTTGCTTAAAAGGAATGAGCAATGAAGAAATTATGGTCATTTAAAGTCAATTTTTTGAAATCAGAGTGTGGCCTATTTGAATAAACATGTAATTATTTGAATAAGACATGTCATAAACACTCCCAATGGCTATAAACGACTAGTTTTCATAAGAAATTATTTCTAAACACTGCCAAATACTATTTTATCACTTAGGCTCTATAAATAAGTGTAGATTAAAACTTTTACAACTTTAGAACACTTGATTTGATCCTTGAATCATCAAAATCATTTATTGAGCTCTTTATTGCAAAATCATTCTATTTCTTTATTCTTTAAGTTGTATATCTACTCTTGTGAGAGTTTCTAATATTTCTCTTCATCTTGAAATCATTGTAAGAGGGTGAGGTATCTCTCAAGAGAGAAAAAAAGGTGAGGTATCCTGTGTAGTGAGACTCAAACACAAAGGGTGATGTTTCTCAAAGGTGTTGTGAGTACTCTTGAATATAAATGTTTTTCAAGCACATATGAAACTTGAAAAGTTGGAAGCTTTAGCACAAGGGTGAGGTATCCCAAGGTATGAGGATTGCTCTTACTTGTACAAAAGTTTTCCTAACACCTGTAAAGTCTAGGAGATAGTGAATAAAATCTCAAGTTAAGCTTGAGGATTGGATGTAGGCCACAAGTGATTGGTGGCTGAATCATGATAAATTTTTGAGTTTGATTCTCTCTTCCTTACACTTTTTATATTTTATATTAACTTAATTTATGCATGTTCCACTGCATTTATTAATTGAGTGATTCAAAATGTTTAATTTTTTAATGTTGTTTTAAAAGTTTATGATTACTCAATTCAACCCTTCTTGGGTGATGGTTTCCATGATTAACATAACCAACTCTCAATGCAACTTTGTTTACACAGATTACTTTTTTTAAGAAAGATTTAGAGATGTTTTTCTAATTCTTCTCTAATAAATAAAATTGATAATGACTTATTTAAAATTTTATTTTTCAATTTTAGTTGTCAATTCGACACGATCTCAATCGTTACAACCACATACGTGTCATCTGGCCGATCCCATGTGTCACATAGCTATGTTTATTTAGTTTGAAATTGGTTACTATTGGTTTTGTATAAATTAATTTCACCTCTGTTAGTTACTTTGATTGTTAGCATAGATCTCTCCGTGTGTGCCCTAAACCCTAAAACCTTTTTTTTATCCTTAACGTTTGAGTGAAGTTTTAATTTAGTCCCAAAAGTTTTTTTGTTTCAATTACGTCATAAACTAAATCGTTTCAGTGTTATCCTTTTGTCAAACATTGTCTAAATTACTAATAAAAAGTGTTGATGAGAAGCCTATGTGACTAATTGAGATCACATTTGGATCACACATCTCTATTTTGAGATTAAATTGAAACTTCTATTAAACATTAGAGACAAAAATAAGGTTTTAACTTTGAATTTATTTAAAATCTTTTCCATCTTTGTCATGCATATGATCACGACAGAAATAGCAACTAAATTTGAAAATTATGGAGTAGCCACAAATTTTATTTAAATTTAAAAAAATTGAAAAAACCTAAGAAAGAAATTGTCTACGCACGAGATCAAACTTATGTACAGGGAATGATAAAAAACTTAATTTCATCAATCTTAAAATGATTACCTTTATTAATTATGCTACTTACTAATACCCTTCAAATATTTATTTTACCCCTCTATAAAATTAATATGTACAAAAGGGTGAGAAAAATCTAATAGTTAATATTTACAAAATGAATAATGTTTTAAAAATAATTCAATTATTTTTTATTTATTTTTTCAATAAGAACAAAGAAACAAAATTTAAGCACATTATGAAATTTACATAAGAGGTGAAAAAGGAAAAAAAATTACAAAAAAACTCAGTTGACTTTCATTTTTTTTAAGAGATTAAGTAGGTGCGTATCATCTAAAAATGAACTCCTCCTTCTTTTTAATATTTACTTAAAATTAGTTGACACGTTGAATCTTAATTTTGAAATATAATTTAAAGGCAAAAATTGAAATTTAAATCCATGAGTTTAACAAGAAGTAAAATACTAAATCCCTAAATCAAAGTCAATGAATATCTTAACTTTGGAAACTCCTTTCTCTGTCATTGGAGTTCCAGGCTTTCAACACCGCTCGAGCCTCTACCGACCACCGTGACCTCTACCCACCTGCGACCACTGCGACCTCGTTTAGCCACGACCCTCATCCGGTCCTTCTGACCAACTCATCCCCTTCTCTGAGCTCGAACGCCTCAACCGCATCGGCAGCGAAAGCAGTGGCACCATCTACAAGGTGGTCCACCGACCCACCAACCGCGTGTACGCCCTCAAAGTGATCTACGGGCATCACGAGGACTCAGTGCGTCGCCAGATCTACAAGGAGATCTAGATCCTCCGCGACGTGATGAGGTGCCACGACGCCGGCCGCCCCGATGTCTCAACGTCTCAATCTTCTCGTCGGTGATGGCGTCGACCTCCCATTAGGCTGCACCGGCCGCCCCGATGCCTTTGGGTTGGCTGGCTCTCCCCTTTTCTTTCAATTTGAATTTGAATTTGTGTGTTTGTTTGTTGTTCTGATTCTGATTGAATATGAATATTGATTGATGTTGTGTTGTTGTAGGCTTTATTATTTACAGAGGAGAGTCCAATTCCCATTCCCATTCCGAGAATCGATGTCAACAAGGTGGAGGCGTTTCTTCTTCCAACTCCAACAACACCATCGTCATTGAGCACTCGTAACTATGCTCTTTCCCTTCTTTATTTCCATTAATTATTATGTGCTTTTTCTTCTATTAATTAAATCAACAAAATGTAAAAGCCTAATTAATTTGCTTTATATATCTTGTAATCTCCATATTCTATGAATTTTATGCTGCCCGATTCTTGATCGTGTAATATCTATTAGGATTCGGTTTCCTTTGTTCTTGCCTGACTCAAGATATGATATTTTTCCCCCTTTTTTATTGGGTATAAAGATTGATTCTTGGGCAATCGGCATGCATGAAAGTAGGAGGGTATTCTGTTATTTCAGTTACAATATCATCCCGGAAAAGCGAACGTCGTAGCGGATGCTTTGAGTAGAAAATCGTTTAATGCTTCTGTTATGATGATGAAGGAGAAGGAATTGATAGAAGAATTTCGGGATATGCGATTATCTGTGAAGTTGACACCGGGGAAGATGTGTTTGAATATGATCACTATTTCGAATGATCTGATGAATAAAATACGAGAATGACAGAATAGTGATCAATATCTGCAAGAAGCAAAGGAAGCAAAAAGTCAAGGAGCAGAATTGGAATTCAGCGAAGGTGTCGATGGAATTTTGAAGTTCAAAGGAAGAGTTTGTGTACCAAACGATCCAAAACTTAGGAGATCGATTTTGAATGAAACTCATAGAAGTAAGTTGAGTATGCATCCAGGAGCCACAAAGATGTACCAAGATTTGAAGCAGCTGTATTGGTGGCAAGGAATGAAGAGGGATGTCGCAGAATACGTATCATCCTATTTGACTTGTCAGAAGGCCAAGGTGGAACATCAACGGCCATCAGGAATGTTGCAACCTTTGCCTATTCCTGAATGGAAATGGGATGACATAGCAATGGATCTCGTCACGGGGCTACCAAGAACTCGGAAGGGTCACGACTCTATATGGGTAATTATTGATCGGCTTACGAAGTCGGCGCACTTTTTACCGATTAATATTAAGTACTCAATGGAGAAGTTGGCTCAGATATACATCAATGAAATTGTTAGACTTCATGGTGTACCATCCAGTATAATTTCTGATCGAGATCCGCGATTCACATCAAGATTTTGGACTAGTTTACAAGAAGCCATGGGAACCAATCTACATTTGAGTTCTGCTTACCATCCACAAACTGATGGTCAGTCAGAAAGAACAATTCAGTCGTTGGAAGACTTGTTGAGGGCTTGCGTTCTAGAGCAAACTGGTTGTTGGGATGAATTTCTGCCATTGATAGAGTTCACCTACAACAATAGTTTCCATTCGAGTATAGGGATGGCACCCTATGAAGCCTTATATGGGAGAAGATGTAGGACACCATTGTGTTGGTACCAGGATGGTGAAAGTACTGTGGTAGGACCTGAATTCGTGCAACAAACAACTGAAAAGGTAAAGATGATCCAAGACAAGATGAGGACAGCTCAGACGCGGCAAAAGAGCTATGCAGATAAAAGATGAAGACCACTGGAATTTGAAGAAGGTGACCATGTATTTTTACGTGTGACGCCTATGACTGGAGTTGGACGAGTAATCAAGTCGAGGAAGCTTACTCCCAAGTTTATCGTACCGTATCAGATACTTCGTCGGATAGATCCGGTAGCTTATCAAGTTGCACTGCCACCGTTTTTATCAAATCTTCATAATGTATTTCACGTGTCACAACTACGGAAATATATTCCAGATCCGACTCACATTATCGAACCAGACATTGTACAACTAAAGGAGAACTTGACCTATGAGACAGTTCCTACCAAAAATTGAAGATCGAAGGATAAAGCAGCTTCGAGGAAAGGACATTGCATTAGTTAAAGTAGTTTGGAACGATGTAAGTGGTGAAGCCACGTGGGAGTTGGAAGAAAAGATTAGAGAGCAGTATCCGTTTTTATGTTAAGTGTATGTCAAGTTTCGAGGACGAAACTTTATTTTAGAGGGGGAGAGTTGTAACACCCCAAATTCTGGCTATATGAATAATAATAGCAGAATTATACTATTTTGTATTTTCTGTGTGGTACAAAAATAATTTGACTGTTCTGAGATCATATTTGATCATTTTGTGTGATTGCTCCTGGTCAGAAAGAAAAAAAAAGAAAAAAATAATAATTTTCAGGTCGGGGAAATTCTGATCTGCCTCATTTAGAGACGGGGGATCTTACTAAACCCGAATCTGAGTGACTCGAGAAAAGAATCTTTTAAATTTTTAGAATCTATCTAAAAAACAAAAATATTGTACTGATAAATATCTATGGTTATGTTTATAGTAGTCATTTGCTATGAATGTTGGACTAGATAAGTTTTAATTAATAGAAAATGTGTTTAGAATATTTCTTGTAATTAAAATTAAAATGATCCAATAGGATATAGTCAAAATAAATGGTTGGACTTTTCTAACCAATGAGAATTGGTCAAGGAAAGAAGCTTAGACTTCTTTGTGGACCATTAGATTTGAAGCTTGATTAGAAGCTTTGATCTTCACCATTGATTCAATCAATGGTGTAAAACAAATCCTACCAAAACTATCAAGTAATATCCATCATAGATAAAATTAATGGATAGGAAATCAAATTGATTTTCAATGGATAAGATTGAGTCAACAATAATTGCTTGACTTTTGCTTAGGAAACTAATTAACCTTAATTTAGTTGAGTTGACCTAATTACCTAATTAAGAAATTAAGTAAACTAACTTAATTAGGGATTAGTTATAACTTAATACTTAATTTAATATCCTAATTCTAATTAGAGGTGATGATACATGCTAAATATGTTAAACTAAATTAGTTATATACTTGGATGATTAAGTAAGAATGGTTAGGAGATTAAACCCAATTAATTAGCTAATTAATCAACTAGTAATTAAGCTTGGATTAGCAACAAATTGAGGGGATTAAACGCACTAAGCTCCACGGTTCAGCAAAGACATTTTGGAGCAAAGGCCATTGAGACGTCCCAAAGAAGATGCGGACGGTTCAAAAATTTGAGAAGCTTCCAAGTAATATTTGAATGCTCAAATGTCATGCAAAGTCAAGATGGTAACCAATGACAAGTGAGTATCCTTGTGTAATTAAAGTATAGCTACTTACTCAAGTAAAATGTCATTCACGGTCACACCAAGACAAAGACGACAAAGAACTCATGGTGGCGGTGGAAAGATTGGACAATTATACAAATAAAACTCTTTATTTATCCTCACAATTTCACTCACAAGCAGGCGAAATTGGAATGAGTGGATAATTATGCAAACAAATTTCCTTATTTTCTCCTCACAAGTCACACTACCGGCAAATTGTCTTCATGCACTCAAAAAATTAGATAATCACTCAAGTAATTCTTCCAAATTTCACAAGTAATACACACGGTCAAGCAAACCTTCATGTATGTCCTCATCCTTTTGCTTTTATATTTATCAAACATAAGTCATTTCTCTCAAAGTGCCAAGGAAAACCACGCACCTCTCTTCTATTTTCTTTCTTCACATTCGGTCACCACCTTAAACTCACACCATCCATCCTTTAAAACATTCATCTTTTGGTTTGTTTTAACTCAAATTCTACTCTAATCATTTCTCCTTCACAAGGTTTTATCACAAACTTATCCTATCTTGTTCAAAGCTTCTCCAACCTTTTCCTAAAGGGTAAGCTTTGATTTGATGATTCAAAGTTTGATATTTTTTTATTTTGTTAACCATGATTTCTCCATGGTTTTCACTCTTGATTCTTGTATGATCCTTTACTAATTTTCTTAAAAATTTTAGGGCTTGTTTAGGAGATTAACAAAGCTTCAAGGAAAGGAGGAAAGCTTAGAAAGCTTGTCTTCAAGAGGTAAGAGGGAGACTCAACCTTACCACCCATGTTCTGGTAGTGTGAGGATGGTTTGTTCGGTGAAAAATCCTTAAGGATTTATTCACCTATTGTTTGAGATTCTTGGACTGTATTTGGGATGTGTCTGCTTGTGTTTCTATGTTTGGACTGTATTTGGGATGTGCCTGCTTGTGTTTCCATATTCGTATGTGTAGTATCTGTGAGGTATAATTTTATTTCAATGATTGTCTGTATGCTGAAATGCTTAAGTAATTGATATTATGTATGTATGTGAAATATATACTTGTAAAAAAATTTATACTGTATGTATGTGAAATTTATACGGTAAATTTTATGAGGAAGGGGCTCAATTGGAAATATTATGAAAATATGGGGTCATTATGTAAATATAAAATTTTGAGGGACTATATTGAAAATACTATATTTTGAGGGATGAAAATGTAATTTATGTGTTTTGAGGGACTATTTTGTAAATATGAGAGAAATACAGTAAATTTCAGTATTAAAATGAGTAAAACAGTAATTCTGATTCAAAACGTATGAAAAATATTCACGCAATTGGAAAACATTGAAAAATCATTACGTGGTTTAAAAAAAAAAGTGACAGAATTGGGTCACGAGTGAGAAAATATGAAAATATGACTATGCGATTAAATTACAGTAATAATGCTGTTAAATTATTATATAAACCCTGCATATGTGATATTAATGAAAATTGTGAATAGTGCATAGTACATGCATTAGAAAGGTCCAAAGGACTGTGTAAGGCAAGTTGCTTGGAGAGACTACACCTCCTGAGTGGTGCGATAAGCGTAGTGTAGGTCACTTGTTGACCTTGTGGGCATTGGGGTGCGGGTTGCCTACAATGGACAGTTGGTAGCTCTTCTGTACCGTGGGTTAGACCGATGCAATACACCAATGATCCAAACCGAGACACTATCCCTAATCATGATTTGATACAGACTGTCGTGCATATGCTAGATGTGCAGAAATTGAGCACGTGGTCTGAAGCATGTTGGTGCCGACAGATCTTTTTAGTCACTCTCTCCGACTTGAGTTGTAGCTCCATGGAGTAGGATATTGAGTCAGTGTACATTTGCATTCATAGAGGATATATTATTGTAATTTTTGCTCGCGTGTAGTTCTTGCTCGTAATAATTAAAATGTTAAATATTTGAATATTGAAAATAGCATAATCGTAATTCTTGTATTATTTCCTGTGTAATGATGATATATAATGTTAGTGGCATAACTGTAATTATAGTATGATATCTGTATGATATTTTGGATGTGATTATCTTCATTGCTACCATACTGGTATTGGCGTAGGTGATCTCACCTCTTATATGTATATGTTGTATTATGTTTATGTATGATTAAGACACTGAGCCAGACGTAGAGCGTGAAGCAGAGAAAGGTCCGATTCCATTGAGAACTTCGAGTTTTGATGGCGGTGGAGATCCCTAGTTTCTTGGGTTACATGAGACTGACATTCATTGGAGGGGACGAGGCATGGACTGAAGATCTAGAGAGAGAGTATATATTATCTGGGAGATGTAAATATTAGATTGAGTAGACTACACTCAGGGAACCCTTACTTTTCTGTTACTATCTATGTACAATTAGAGTTCCCTATATCCATCAGGCAGCACTGGGGAGCGTACTATCGCACCCTTAGAGAGAGTAGTGTCGTATCGTCCGCTCGGACATTTGTTCCTCGGACTTTACATCGGGTTGGAATTCCCCCACCCGGGGAGTCTGAGGAAGACCCATATGAGGGTCCGGCTACTTCTGAGGGCTCAGCTGCCTAGTAATACTTGGGCAAAGATGTCAATGTAAATAGTATTTATAATTTTTGGAGTGACTAGTTTGTAATATTTACAGTATGATAGTGTTAAAGACTTGTATATGTATAACCAAAGACTTGGATATGTATAAATAAAGACTTGGATATGCATCCAAGAGCCACAAAGATGTACCAAGATTTGAAGCAGCTATATTGGTGGCAAGGAATGAAGAGGGATGTCGCAGAATACGTATCATCCTGTTTGACTTGTCAGAAGGCCAAGGTGGAACATCAACGGCCATCAGGAATGTTGCAACCTTTGCCTATTCCTGAATGGAAATGGGATGACATAGCAATGGATCTCGTCACGGGGCTACCAAGAACTCGGAAGGGTCACGACTCTATATGGGTAATTATTGATCGACTTACAAAGTCGGCGCACTTTTTACCGATTAATATTAAGTACTCAATGGAGAAGTTGGCTCAGATATACATCAATGAAATTGTTAGACTTCATGGTGTACCATCCAGTATAATTTCTGATCGAGATCCGTGATTCACATCAAGATTTTGGACTAGTTTACAAGAAGCCATGGGAACCAATCTACATTTGAGTTCTGCTTACCATCCACAAACTGATGGTCAGTCAGAAAGAACAATTCAGTTGTTGGAAGACTTGTTGAGGGCTTGCGTTCTAGAGCAAACTGGTTGTTGGAATGAATTTCTGCCATTGATAGAGTTCACCTACAACAGTAGTTTCCATTCGAGTATAGGGATGGCACCCTATGAAGCCTTATATGGGAGAAGATGTAGGACACCATTGTGTTGGTACCAGGATGGTGAAAGTACTGTGATAGGACCTGAAATTGTACAGCAGACAACCAAGAAGATAAAGATGATTCAAGACAAGATGAGAATAGCTCAGACGCGGCAAAAGAGCTATGCAGATAAAAGGCGAAGACCACTGGAATTCGAAGAAGGTGATCATGTATTTTTACGTGTGACGCCTATGACTGGAGTTGGACGAGTAATTAAGTCGAGGAAGCTTACTCCTAAGTTTATCGGACCGTATCAGATACTTCGTCGGATAGGTCCGGTAGCTTATCAAGTCGCGCTGCCACCATTTTTATCAAATCTTCATAATGTATTTCACGTGTCACAATTACGGAAATATATTTCAGATCCGACAAACATTATCGAACCAGACACTGTACAACTAAAGGAGAACTTGACCTATGAGACAGTTCCAGTCAAAATTGAAGATCGAAGGATAAAGCAACTTCGAGGAAAGGACATTGCTTTAGTTAAAGTAGTTTGGAACGATGTAAGTGGTGAAACCACATGGGAGTTAGAAGAAAAGATCAGAGAGCAGTATCCGTTTTTGTGTTAAGTGTATGTCAAGTTTCGAGGACGAAACTTTATTTTAGAAGGGGAGAGTTGTAACACCCCAAATTCTGACTATATGAATAATAATAGCAGAATTACATTGTTTTGTATTTTCTGTGTGATATAAAAATAATTTGACTGTTCTGAGATCATATTTGATCATTTTGTGTGATTGCTCCTGGCCAGAAAGAAAAAAAAAAGAAAAAATAATAATAATTTTCAGGCCGGAAAAATTCTGATCTGCCTCATTTGGAGACGGGGGATCTTACTAAACCCGAATCTGAGTGACTCAGAAAAGAATCTTTTAAATTTTTAGAATCTATCTATAAAAACAAAAATATTGTACTGATAAATATCTGTGGTTATGTTTATAGTAGTCGTTTGCTATGAATGTTGGACCCGATAAGTTTTAATTAATAGCAAATGTGTTTAAAATATTTCTTGTAATTAAAATTAAAATGATCCAATAGGATATAGTCAAAATAAATGGTTGGACTTTTCTAACCAATGAGAATTAGTCAAGGAAAGAAGCTTAGACTTCCTTGTGGACCATTAGATTTGAAGCTTGATTAGAAGCTTTGATCTTCACCATTGATTCAATCAATGGTGTAAAACAAATCCTACCAAAACTACCAAGTAATATCCATCATAGATAAAATTAATGGATAGGAAATCAAATTGATTTTCAATGGATAAGATTGAGTCAACAATAATTGCTTGACTTTTGCTTAGGAAACTAATTAACCTTAATTTAGTTGAGTTGACCTAATTACCTAATTAAAAAATTAAGTAAACTAACTTAATTAGGGATTAGTTATAACTTAATCCTTAATTTAATATCCTAATTCTAATTAGAGGTGATGATACATGCTAAATATGTTAAACTAAATTAGTTATATACTTGGATGATTAAGTAAGAATGGTTAAGAGATTAAACCCAATTAATTAGCTAATTAATCAACTAGTAATTAAGCTTGGATTAGCAACAAATTGAGGGGATTAAACGCACCAAGCTCCACGGTTCAAGAAAGCGTTTTGGAGCAAAGCAGATTGAGACGCCCAAGAAGATGCATGCACGGTTCAGAAATTTGAGAAGCTTCCAAGTAATATTTGAATGCTCAAATGTCATGCAAAGTCAAGATGGTAACCAATGACAAGTGAGTATCCTTGTGTAATTAAAGTATAGCTACTTACTCAAGTAAAATGTCATTCACGGTCACACCAAGACAGCACGGCAGCAACTCATGGTGGCAGCTGGAAAGATTGGACAATTATACAAATAAAACTCTTTATTTATCCTCACAATTTCACTCACGGTAGCAGCTGGAAGGAGTGGATAATTATGCAAACAAATTTCCTTATTTTCTCCTCACAAGTCACACGGCTGGCAGTCGTCTTCATGCACTCAAAAAAATTAGATAATCACTCAAGTAATTCTTCCAAATTTCACAAGTAATACACACGGTCAGCAGCCTTCATGTATGTCCTCATCCTTTTGCTTTTATATTTATCAAACATAAGTCATTTCTCTCAAAGTGCCAAGGAAAACCACGCACCTCTCTTCCATTTTCTTTCTTCACATTCGGTCACCACCTTAAACTCACACCATCCATCCTTTAAAACATTCATCTTTTGGTTTGTTTTAACTCAAATTCTACTCTAATCATTTCTCCTTCACAGGTTTTATCACAAACTTATCTTATCTTGTTCAAAGCTTCTCCAACCTTTTCCTAAAGGGTAAGCTTTGATTTGATGATTCAAAGTTTGATATTTTTTTATTTTGTTAACCATGATTTCTCCATGGTTTTCACTCTTGATTCTTGTATGATCATTTACTAATTTTCTTAAAAATTTTAGGGCTTGTTTAGGAGATTAACAAAGCTTCAAGGAAAGGAGGAAAGCTTAGAAAACTTGTCTTCAAGAGGTAAGAGGGAGACTCAACCTTACCACCCATGTTCTGGTAGTGTGAGGATGGTTTATTCGGTGAAAAATCCTTAAGGATTTATTCACCTATTGTTTGAGATTCTTGGACTGTATTTGGGATGTGTCTGCTTGTGTTTCTATGTTTGACCGTATTTGGGATGTGCACTTGAGTTTTATATTCGTATGTGTAGTATCTGTGAGGTATAATTTTATTTCAATGCTTGTCACGTATCTTTGAAATGCTTAAGTAATCGATATTATGTATGTATGTGAAATATATACTTTGTAAAGAAAATTTATATTGTATGTGAAATTTATACGGTAAATTTTATGAAGAAGGGCTCAATTGGAAATATTATGGAAATATGGGGTCATTATGTAAATATAAAATTTTGAGGGACTATAGTGAAATACTATATTTTGAGGGACAAAATATAATTTATGTGTTTTGAGGACTATTTTGCAAATATGAGAGAAATACGATAAATTTCAGTATTAAAATGAGTAAAACAGTAATTCTGATTCAAAACGTATGAAAAATATTCATGCGATTGGAAAACATTGAAAAATCATTACGTGGTTTAAAAAAAAAGCGACAGAATTGGGTCGCGAGTGAGAAAATATGAAAATATGACTATGCGATTAAATTACAGTAATAATGCTGTTAAATTATTATATAAACCCTGCATATATGATATTAATGAAAATTGTGAATAGTGCATAGTACATGCATTAGAAAGGTCCAAAGGACTGTGTAAGGCAAGTTGCCTTAGAGAGACTACACCTCCTGAGTGGGTGCGATAAGCGTAGTGTAGGTCACTTGTTGACCTTGTGGGCATTGGGGTGCGGGTTGCCTACAATGGACAGTTGGTAGCTCTTCTGTACCATGGGTTAGACCGATGCAATACACCAATGATCCAAACCGAGACACTATCCCTAATCATGATTTGATACAGACTGTCGTGCATATGCTAGATGTGCAGAAATTGAGCACGTGGTCTGAAGCATGTTGGTGCCGACAGATCTTTTTAGTCACTCTCTCCGACTTGAGTTGTAGCTCCATGGAGTAGGATATTGAGTCAGTGTACATTTGCATTCATAGAGGATATATTATTGTAATTCTTGCTCATAATAATTAAAATGTTAAATATTTGAATATTGAAAATAGCATAATCGTAATTCTTGAATTATTTCCTGTGTAATGATGATATATAATGTTAGTGGCATAACTGTAATTATAGTATGACATCTGTATGATATTTTGGATGTGATTATCTTCATTGCTACCATACTGGTATTGGCGTAGGTGATCTCACCTCTTGTATGTATATGTTGTATTATGTTTATGTATGATTAAGACACTGAGCCAGACGTAGAGCGTGAAGCAGAGAAAGGTCCAAATTCCATTGAGAACTTCGAGTTTTGATGGCGGTGGAGATCCCTAGTTTCTTGGGTTACATGAGACTGACATTCATCGGAGGGGACGAGGCATGGACTGATGATCTTGAGAGAGAGAGAGTATATATTATCTGGGAGATGTAAATATTAGATTGAGTAGGCTACACTCAGGGAACCCTTACTTTTCTGTTACTATCTATGTACAATTAGAGTTCCCTATATCCATCAGGCAGCACTGGGGAGCGTACTATCGCACCCCTAGAGAGAGTAGTGTCGTATCGTCCGCTCGGACATTTGTTCCTCGGACTTTACATCGGGTTGGAATTCCCCCACCCGGGGAGTCTGAGGAGGACCCATCTGAGGGTCCGGCTACTTCTGAGGGCTCAGCTGCCTAGTAGTACTTTGGCAAAGATGTCAATGTAAATAGTGTTTAAAATTTTTGGAGTGACTAGTTTGTAATATTTACAGTATGATAGTGTTAAAGACTTGTATATGTATAACAAAAGACTTGGATATGTATAAATGATGTAAATTATTTGTAATGATGCTGTGATGTTTTATTTTCTGCTAAGTTTATTTTCTTGTTATTAAGAATTTTTGAATTTTCGTATTTTTTCCTACAAAGTAAGTTATCTAAATAAGGTTAATTTGGTAATTGTGTAACATAAATGTGGCATCCTAAGGTGGGTGTTACATTAGTTGGTATCAGAGCCCAAGTTAGAGTCTTTTGGGTTATGGTTAGGTCTGTCTTGTTTAAGTTGCGTGTTTCTCTGTGTTTGTTTGTCGGAAAGGCAACCATATTACTAGAAGATTGATTTCAACTATTATTTGTGTTGTCCAGTTGACTTGAGAAAGACGAAATGGCTGGACGAGGAAGAGGGCGTGTTAATACTAGAGCAGAATATGAGAACACCGGCAATGACAATTAGAATATGACTGCAGCTATAGTAGCAATACAAAGGATTGCTGAGGTTGTTGTACAGCAGAATCAGAGAGCAACTGACGATGCTCAGAGCTTGTCAAAATTTCGAAGGAATAATTCGCCTAAGTTTCATGGAGAGTTTGATCCGAGAGGCCGATTATTAAGGAACTAGAGAAGATATTTAACGGGACAAATCGAGAAAGGTCCAAAACTTTTTCGTCCTTGCCGCCCGTTGGTTATCGATCTCCTCAATCTTGCGGCACTTGTCGAAGATAACACCGAAAACGAAGGAATATCTAACATGGCTAAAGCTCTCTTTAGATGTCAAGCCTTTTCAAAATTTCCTACACTTCTATTCCTCATGCTAAGGATGATGGAGTTCCTCGAAAACTTAGACAAGATTTCGAACCTTGAGCAGTACTCGCTCACGTTCAAAGCTTGTCTAAGTTTTCCTCGGACTAAGGAACTCCATCTCCTTAGCAATGTCGCACAGTGTAGGAAATATTTTGCCAAAAACTTGAGGCTTGACATCAAAGAGCTTTAGCCACGGTTAGATATTGATCCTTTATTGGACAAATCTTGAAGATCCCGCCCACCAGGCCTCTCGATCACCAACTAGCACAAACGTCGCTAAAAAGTTTTTGCTCATTTCTCGACACATCCCATTAAATATCTTCTCTAGTTCCTTAATCCCATGATCTAATCTTCTTTGTATCAAACTCTCCATGAAACTTAGGCGGATTATTCCTTCGAAATTCTGACAAGCTCTGAGCATCGTCGCTTGCTCTCGATTCTCATTTGGACAACAACCTCAAAGATCCTTTGTATTCTTTGCTATAGTCATGATCATATTCGATTGTCATTGCCGGTGTTCTCATATTCTGCTCTAGTATTAACACGCCCTCTTCCTCGTCCAGCCATTTCGTCTTTCTCAAGTCAACTGGACAACACAAATAATAGTTGAAATCAATCTTCTAGTAATACGGTTTCCTTCTGACAAACAAACACAGAGAAACACGCAACTTAAACATGACAGACCTAACCACAACTCAAAAGACTCTAACTTGGGTTCTGATACCAACTAATGTAACACCCACATTAGGATGCCACATTTATGTTACACAATTACCAAATTAACCTTATTTAGATAACTTACTTTGTAGGAAAAAATACGAAAATTCAAAAATTCTTAATAACAAGAAAATAAACTTAGCAGAAAATAAAACATCACAGCATCATTACAAATAATTTACATCATTTATACATATCCAAGTCTTTTGTTATACATATACAAGTCTTTAACACTATCATACTGTAAATATTACAAACTAGTCACTCCAAAAATTTTAAACACTATTTACATTGACATCTTTGCCCAAGTACTACTAGGCAGCTGAGCCCTCAGAAGTAGCCGGACCCTCAGATGGGTCCTCCTCAGACTCCCCGGGTGGGGGAATTCCAACCCGACATAAAGTCCGAGGAACAAATGTCCGAGCGGATGATACGACACTACTCTCTCTAGGGGTGCGATAGTACGCTCCCCAGTGTTGCCTGATGGATATAGGGAACTCTAATTGTACATAGATAGTAACAGAAAAGTAAGGGTTCCCTGAGTGTAGCCTACTCAATCTAATATTTACATCTCCCAGATAATATATACTCTCTCTCTCAAGATCATCAGTCCATGCCTCGTCCCCTCCGATGAATGTTAGTCTCATGTAACCCAAGAAACTAGGGATCTCCACCGCCATCAAAACTCGAAGTTCTCAATGGAATCTGGACCTTTCTCTGCTTCACGCTCTCGTCGGCTCGGTGTCTTAACCATACATAAACATAATACAACATATACATACAAGAGGTGAGATCACCTATGCCAATACCCGTATGGTAGCAATGAAGATAATCACATCCAAAATATCATACAGATGTCATACTATAATTACAGTTATGCCACTAACATTATATATCATCATTACACAGGAAAAAATTCAAGAATTACGATTATGCTATTTTCAATATTCAAATATTTAACATTTTAATTATTATGAGCAAGAATTACTCATGAGCAAGAATTACAATAATATATCCTCTATGAATGCAAATGTACACTGACTCAATATCCTACTCCATGGAGCTACAACTCAAGTCGGAGAGAGCGACTGAAAAGATCTGTCGACACCAACATGCTTCAGACCACGTGCTCAATTTCTGCACATCTAGCATATGCACGACAGTCTATATCAAATCATGATTAGGGATAGTGTCTCGGTCCGGATCATTGGTGTGTTGCATCGGTCTAACCCACGGTATAGAAGAGCTACCAACTGTCCATTGTAGGCAACCCGCACCCCAATGCCCCCAAGGTCAACAAGTGACCTACACTACGCTTATCGCACCCACTCAGGAGGTGTAGTCTCTCCAAGGCAACTTGCCTTATACAGTCCTTTGGACCTTTCTAATGCATGTACTATGCACTATTCACAATTTTCATTAATATCACATATGCAGGGTTTATATAATAATTTAACAGCATTATTACTGTAATTTAATCGCATAGTCATATTTTCATATTTTCTTACTCGCGACCCAATTCTGTCACTTTTTTTTTAAACCGTGTAATGATTTTTCAATGTTTTCCAATCGCGTGAATATTTTTCATACGTTTTGAATCAGAATTACTGTTTTACTCATTTTAATACTGAAATTTACCGTATTTCTCTCATATTTGCAAAATAGTCCCTCAAAACACATAAATTACATTTTCGTCCCTCAAAATATAGTATATTCACTATAGTCCCTCAAAATTTTATATTTACATAATAACCCCATATTTCTATAATATTTCCAATTGAGCCCCTTCCTCATAAAATTTACCGTATAAATTTCACATACAGACAGTATAAATTTTCTTTACAAAAGATATATTTCATATACATACATAATATCAATTACTTAAGCATTTCAAAGATACGACAAGCATTGAAATAAAATTATACCTCATAGATACTACACATACGAATATAAAAACACAAGCGAGGCACATCCCAAATACAATCCAAACATAGAAACACAAGCGACATATCCCAAATACGATCCAAGAATCTCAAACAATAGGTGAATAAATCCTTAAGGATTTTTCACCGAACAAACCATCCTCACACTACCGAACATGGGTGGTAAGGTTGAGTCTCCTCTCTTACCTCTTGAAGACAAGTTTTTAAGCTTTCCTCCTTTCCTTGAAGCTTTGTTAATCTCCTAAACAAGCCCTAAAATTTTTAAGAAAATTAGTAAAGGATCATACAAGAATCAAGAGTGAAAACCATGGAGAAATCATGGTTAACAAAATAAAAAATATCAAACTTTGAATCATCAAATCAAAGCTTACCCTTTAGGAAAAGGTTGGAGAAGCTTTGAACAAGATAGGATAAGTTTGTGATAAAACCTTGTGAAGGAGAAATGATTAGAGTAGAATTTGAGTTAAAACAAACCAAAAGATGAATGTTTTAAAGGATGGATGGTGTGAGTTTAAGGTGGTGACCGAATGTGAAGAAAGAAAATGGAAGAGAGGTGCGTGGTTTTCCTTAGCACTTTGAGAGAAATGACTTATGTTTGATAAATATAAAAGCAAAAGGATGAGGACATACATGAAGGCCTTGCCGACCGTGTGTATTACTTGTGAAATTTGGAAGAATTACTTGAGTGATTATCTAATTTTTTGAGTGCATGAAGACAAATGCCACCGTAGTGTGACTTGTGAGGAGAAAATAAGAAAATTTGTTTGCATAATTATCCACTCCTTCCAATTTGCTTTTAGTGAGTGAAATTGTGAGGATAAATAAAGAGTTTTATTTGTATAATTGTCCAATCTTTCCAAATTGCCACCATGAGTTCTTTGCCATGCTTGTCTTGGTGTGACCGTGAATGACATTTTACTTGAGTAAGTAGCTATACTTTAATTACACAAGGATACTCACTTGTCATTGGTTACCATCTTGACTTTGCATGACATTTGAGCATTCAAATATTACTTGGAAGCTTCTCAAATTTGCTGAACCGTGCTGCATGCTGCTGGACGTCTCCAATCTGCTGCTCCAAAATGCTGCTGAACCGTGGAGCTTGGTGCGTTTAATCCCCTCAATTTGTTGCTAATCCAAGCTTAATTACTAGTTGATTAATTAGCTAATTAATTGGGTTTAATCTCCTAACCATTCTTACTTAATCATCCAAGTATATAACTAATTTAGTTTAACATATTTAGCATGTATCATCACCTCTAATTAGAATTAGGATATTAAATTAAGGATTAAGTTATAACTAATCCCTAATTAAGTTAGTTTACTTAATTTCTTAATTAGGTAATTAGGTCAACTCAACTAAATTAAGGTTAATTAATTTCCTAAGCAAAAGTCAAGCAATTATTGTTGACTCAATCTTATCCATTGAAAATCAATTTGATTTCCTATCCATTAATTTTATCTATGATGGATATTACTTGATAGTTTTGGTAGGATTTGTTTTACACCATTGATTGAATCAATTCAATCAATGGTGAATATCAAAGCTTCTAATCAAGCTTCTAATCTAATGGTCCACAAAGAAGTCTAAGCTTCTTTCCTTGACCAATTCTCATTGGTTAGAAAAGTCCAACCATTTATTTTGACTATATCCTATTGGATCATTTTAATTTTAATTACAAGAAATATTCTAAACACATTTTCTATTAATTAAAACTTATCGGTCCAACATTCATAGCAAACGACTACTATAAACATAACCACAGATATTTATCAAGACAATATTTTTGTTTTTATATAGATTCTAAAAATTTAAAAGATTCTTTTCTCGAGTCACTCAGATTCGGGTTTAGTAAGATCTCCGCCTCCAAATGAGGCGATCACAATTTTCCTACCGAAAATTATTTTTTTTTTTTTTTTTTTTTTCGGCCAGAGCAATCACACAAAATGATCAAATATGATCTCAAAACAGTCAAATTATTTTTATATCACACATAAAATGCAAAACAATGTAATTCTGCTATTACTATTCATATAGTCAGAATTTGGGGTGTTACAACTCTCCCCTTCTAAAATAAAGTTTCGTCCTCGAAACTTGACATACACTTAACACAAAAACGGATACTGCTCTCTGATCTTTTCTTCTAACTCCCATGTGGTTTCACCACTTACATCGTTCCAAACTACTTTAACTAAAGCAATGTCCTTTCCTCGAAGTTGCTTTATCCTTCGATCTTCAATTTTGACTGGAACTATCTCATAGGTCAAGTTGTCCTTTAGTTGTACAATGTCTGGTTCGATAATGTGAGTCGGATCTGAAGAGAAGGATGAAGTTCACTGTAGGGCCTAAGATATCAAATTTTATTGAGATGTATTAAGATAATTTTTAAATTATTTTATAAGTTTAAAATGATTTCCTTTGTATTAAGATGTATCTCCTCAAATTATATTAAACATATAATTAAATCTTGAGATATATTTTAAATAATTTTTATTTTAATTTAAATATTTTAATTTGATACTTTTAAATTTAAGATATATTCTAATAATTTAGTCATGATACTTCAACATTTTGTATAAAATAAATAAATCAAATAATAATAAATAAGATATAGTAAAACTACAATAATATTGGAGTGTACTACTTTTAAAAAAATAACCACACGATAGTAATAATATATAATATAATTATCTTATAAATTTTAAATCATTTTAAATGAAACTAATAAATATTAAATAAATAATTTACATGTAAAAAACTATACTAATAAAATAATACCAAAACAATGTATTAAAAAAAATATATTACGTAAAACGTCTTTCTATTCTATGTCAGAATCTCCATTCTCATTCTTAGAGTAGTATTCTTCATTCACAGTCTCAAAGTCATTTGTATTGTCCAATTCTTCTTCTTGGATAACAGCATATCTATCCAAGCATAATCCATTAGCATCATCCCTGTTTAAAATATCTCCACCTTGGTTCACTGATGTTGTTTTGAATTCATCTTGTATGTCAGTCAGCTCATTAAGTTGGTATGATTTGAAGTCATCTTCATCACATGGCAAGTCAAAAATATTTCTTGGCTTGACTTTTACCACAGTATGCCAATTTTCATTGCTACTATACTTTACGTAATAAACCAACCCAACTTGAGAACCCAAGATAAGTGGATCATTTGTGTAATGCAACTTTGTGATATCTACACTAATAAACTCGTACTCATCTTTCTTATATCATCTTCCTTGATTTCGGCCATGAGAAGGAGCCTCAAATCAATCACATTTAAGTAGTATAATCCAATTAGATTCCAAATATCTTATTTCAATCATTTTTCGTATGATTCTATAATAATCAATATGTTCTGTTAGCTCATCTCCTTTCACAATCATATCACTATTTTGGGTTTTTATGTGTTGCTCAGCATCCTTTGTACGAAATTTGAAATCATTGAGAATGTATCCATTATGATTTAGTATTCGGGAATCTGGACCTCTTGCGAATGCTACTAATTGGTCATTAATTCTATTATCACCTAACTGTTGTAACTGTATGACCTACATAATTTTTGTTAAAACAAATTATGTTTTGTAAATAAAGAAATATTACAAGCTAGTACTATAATTGAATTGTTATCAATAACTTTAAATAATTTAGTCGTGCATCGATCTTAGTACCTTTTTTTCGAACCATTTGTGGAATTGCTCCTTGTGCCTCTTTGTTGCATTTCTAATATTTTCATTTCTTATTATAGTCATATGCTCCCTGTAAACAAACAATATATTAGATATGAACGAGAAAGAAGTAAAATATGTGAATTTTAAATATTAATATTTTGCTTAAACTAACCTTTCAATATTTTAGAGATGGACATGATCAAGTCATAATGGACTTAAGAGGTTACTAGGTACAGGAAAATGATTTTTATCTAGATTTATTGATGTGGAATTAGAGTCCTTCTAGGTGATGTTTTTGTTGGTGATAAGCCTCTAGTGATAGATTTATCCTGTGTATGGTGATAAGTCTTTAATGATAATTTTATTGTTTAGATTTGACTTATCCCATGTTATTAGGATATGAGAGGCCTTAACCTTATCCAATAATGCCACAATTAATAGTATAAAAATTAAATAATTATTATTTAAAAAAATTATATTCTTTGAATAATGTCACAGATAATAATTTAAAAAAATTTATTACCTAATAGCGTATTTGAGAACTGCACTCTGTCTGCGCTTTGGAACATAAAATTTTATTCAAATTATTGTTTATATTTATCTTTAAATCTTAAAATATTTAGATATCTTAAACTGTTTTTCCATTAATAAAATGTTACTATTTTATCATGTTTATCTTTTAAGTTTTACATGATTAATAAGTTGTATATTTTATCCTTTTTTATTTTCTTTAAATCTTTAAATACATAATTAATAATGACAATTTAGAAAAACAAAAATTCGAAATCCCATTAACAATAGTGAGCATAATAGTAGATAAATCATCTCCTATAGAAAAAAATAAAATTGAATAAATATCATTTCCCAACTAACTATCATTTTCATTCAAAATTTTTTGCCGAATATTTAGAGTTATTTTATTTTTCAAAGTATATTCACTTAATAGGTGAGAGACTAATCTCTCGAAATATATGTGCTTAAGTGAAGATTTATTTTAACAGTGTTATTTTCATATACATAAAACCTAAGACTGAATCCAATACCGCCCAGTTAAGAGATTCAAATTCATTTTACTTGGATTGACACATCTTGGTTTTAAATTCAATTTTTAAAAGCATGATGCATAAAACGAGCCACCCTAGAGTCAATTCCGAGCCACATATAATGTTGATGGCATAACTATGCATTCTTTAACTTTTCCCAACGACTAACTACGATCATGGGCATATACATGTATATTCTCCCAGCGAGACAGTTCTTGGCGAACATTAGTGCTTTTCCAGTGACATCGCATGTCGCTGAAGAAGACCTTACACTTATCAACCTTACCTCGGCGACAACAATTCTCGTTGGCATATATATATCTAACCTCTCCCAACAATTAGTACTGTTGATGGCGTATATCAATGCTTACCCAGCCGACATTTATCGTCGCTGACACAAGCCTAACATCTTCTCCCAACATCAACTGAAGTTGTTGCCTAACATCTAAAATTTTTCTACTTTCCCAGCGACATTCATAGTTGTTGGAAGATATATATATGTTGTCCCAACGTGAGTTGAGGTTGTTGGCTTACATCTGGGTTTATTTTCGCGACAATAACATGTCACTGGAAGTCGTTGCCACATAGCAGTTCTTATCCTCATGATATGTCTTGTAGTTGCTATATCCCAACCTTTTCTAACGTAAACTTGCCTGCTGAGAAAAAGTTCTTGTTACCCTAACAACATGTGGATGTAGAACCATAGTCAAATATCAAGATGATGTAGAACCAAATGACAAAAGGTACTTAGTATCCAGAGACTCGGTCTCAAACATAAAATTATATTCAAACTAAATTCAATAATCAATAATAATATCTTTTAAAGTGCTGATAGAAAAAGTATCAATAACTCTCAAATAAAACAAATCAAATACAAATCAAATGTAACTAAATAATGATAAGATTTGAGATTTGATAAAATCTCATTAAAACTAAAATTCTAATTATAAAAATAGATAAAATCCCTCAACTAACAAAATAAAATCCCAAATTAAAATAGTAAAATTTTCATAATGAATAATGCATTACAAGGTGCCAATATTGATGAGATTCCCTTGCTAGTTTATGTGTTATATACTTTAAATATAATATAATTTAGGTTTATAATTGGCAATAATGTGTTTTAAGTTTTTTATGAAACATTAAAATGTTATTATTATGAAAATTTATAAGCTCTAATTGGAGACCAAAGTCGGCCTTAGTTTCTCTCTTGGATCTTTATCGCTCTTTGTGGTGTCTTCCCTCTTCTTATGATACTTTTTCTCCCTTTTATGGTGCTTTAGTTTATTCTCATTGAGTTTTTCTTATGAGGGTTGTCGTTGGTATCCTTTGGAGACAGCCCTTTTCATTCTTTTTCTTATTTTTCTTTATTTTTTATAAATTTATTGAAATCTACAACCCCTATCCCTTTCCAAGTGATAAATCATAAAAGAATACTATAATGGAAGTATATTCCAACCATTATCAAAAGAGCTTAGCATACTTCATTCGGTCAACTACTAATTCCATCATCTCATGCTTCTTGCCTTATTTTCCTAATCAATATAAGAATAATAATACAAAAACATTCTCTTTTTATAATGAATTATTATTATATCATAATATAGGAGTTTTTTGAATAAATTTTTAAAAAGAGAACTTGTTTTTAAATTTTTTCTTAAAAATACTTAATTTTAAAGTTATTTTATATTTAAATGTAAAGTTTAAAATTTAGTACTAAAATTCACTAATATTAAAGCCTACTTAATACATATTTGTTTTACTTATGAGAGGGTCCCAAACAATTTTTAAAAAAAGATTATTTATAACTACACATATTTTTACTTTATGGATAAATTATGGAAGAAATTAACCTCAACGGAAGCATTGATGAAGCATATGTAATGGACAAACTATAATTCTGTGTCATATTGAAATATATTGAAATTGTGAAAGAAAATAAGATTAAAAGAACTTTAGAAATTATATGTCAATTGATTAAATTAATTAATGTGTTATTTTATTTAGTCTAGTTAAATTGTATAAATTAAGTATATAAGTTATAAAATGTTAAGGTATTTAAATGCATTGAGTATCATTTGATTATATTATTATTAATTATTTTAAATTTTAGTATATTTTCTTTTTATTTGTCATTGCAATATCTATCCATCTAAGATTATTTTTTGGTATATAATTTGATATTAGAGGCTAACTTGGTATACTCTTAATAATAAGATGATAAAATATTAAATGAATAAATACATAAAAATTAATATTAAAAGAAAAACTATAGAATCAAAAATTAAAATTATATAAAACTATATAAACTAATTATTTTTTGGAAGGTCATATAAAAAAAATTATTGAGAGGGGTTACATAACCTGGTTATCATAGCACGGGAAGAATTAGTTAATGAAAACAAAAAAAAAAGATTTTGAGTGGATCTCATTATAGACTCCACTAAATTTAACTTAATCGAATTCATTTAAATCATTTGACATGTCATATTTCTTGCCTAAGTATATATATTTTTTAATTTTTTTAAATTTAATTCGTGTATTGCACAGGTACAAAACACTAGTTAAATAAAATGTAAAGTATTTATTGTATTAAAAATTTAAAAATATTCAATATGTTTTCTTTAAATAAAAGACATTTAATAAAAATATTAAATGTTTCTTGATCAGTATTCTTGAAAAGATAATAGTAGATAATTTTGGATCTTTAATTTTAGTTAGCCAATTAGATACGTTGAATGAAGTATGGTTGTATAATCTCGACCGAGAGATCGATATGATTAGAGGGTCGGGTTATTGGGTCAACAGTTCAATCACTGGTTAAGTAATCAAATAAAAAAAACTTGGACAAAGAAGAAAATATTTTTTAAAAAAGTATTATATGAAGAAATTACTTTAAAAATATTAGTAGTAATAATAATATAAATTATAAAACTGAAAATATTACTTACAAAGAGTACGTGATCTAGTGGTAAAGTGTATTTAACAAAATAAGAACCTTTTAGGTATTGAGTTTAAATGTCATAAGTTGCATTTTTGAAGCAGCATTGGGTCAGGTCGGTTTGACCAATTTGACCCTTCAAGATGGTTCACTCGATCAATCAGGTTTGACTGGTTATGTGTGCAAATTCGTTATGAATATTGTTCTGAATCGAGTTTCGGGTTAACAGTTTAAGAGTATTCTAATTCATCATAATTGAATTATAGATATTTATGTGTGTTATTAGATAAAGTAAATTTATTATAAAATTCCTCATAGATATATGTAAATAAGGACATTAATTATAAGAGATAATAATATCATGAATTCTTATCCTAAATAATAATATTCAACTTAAATTTGACTATGATTTTTAACAACCACAATATAACAAATGTATATATTTAATTTTAACTATTACTTATTTTTTGTACGGTCTAATTTAAATGTCAAAATATTTTTTATGGGTACTCATTTTTCATGTTACTGTTGCAATTACTGTGCATTAAAAGAATCACCTTTATTAATTTTATTCAGATATTTTTCTAAATTTAGCTCAGAACAAATATAAACCGGGCTGGCTCAAGGTTGTTCACTGGTTTACCGGACCGGTTGATGCATCTATGAAATGAAGTGTGATGTTTCATGTTTTTCTTTTCTACTAAAGGAGAACAGAAAATGAATTTGTTAGATATTTAGAATTTATTTTAGATTACTAGGTGTGATTCATAAGAACTTACTATTCCTCCCGAATCCCAACCACCAACTGAACAAAAACAGGACAGCAGGAATAAAGGCAAAGCTCAAGTGCCAGGGTATAATCCATTATGCACTTATTTGTATCGTAGTGCATACCATTTGTTTCTGTGTTCAATTTTGACGTGGGTTAGGGTAAATATTACCATTCTAAATCTTCCAATATTTTTTTTAATGATTAATATGTGTTAGATTGAGGAAAATGAATTTGGATTTTTAAATATATGATTTTGTATTTAATTTTAAAATTTATATATATAAAAATAATATTATTAGAATAAAATTTTACTTAAATATCTTATTATATTTTAAGAATTAGTCTTTTATTTATTAGATAAAAATATTTTTTGAAAATATAAATTTTCAGTAATTATTTTAATTATTAGATAATAAAATATTAAATACAGATTATGTTTTTAAAATATTAAATATATTTATTTTTTATGTAATATTTTTTATTAAAAATTAAAAAAATTATTAAAAGAATATTTTAGTAAGATATAACAAAAATTAAGAAAAAAAATTGTTGAATGCACTGCGTCGAAGAAACCGGAGAGAAATAAAGTAGAGAAAAATGACCAACTACCAACTGAAAACTACTCGGTCTTCGTTGAAAAGGTTGAATTGAATTGAAACAAAGTCCTTCAACTTCTCCTTCCTTCCTACCCTTCTTCTTCATCTACCCTCTCTTTGGTCACTCACTTTCCATTTCCCCCAATTTCTAGGGTTTCTCTCCACCTCTTTCTCTCTTTTTCCTTTAATAATTCCAGGTCTGTCTGCTTCTTCCAATTCTCTATTTTGTTGTTGGGTCATGTTCACTGAAGGGAATTTGGCAACCAAACACTTCATTTTTTTATTTTTGTGTGTGTTCATTGAGTATGATTGTTTCCTTTCAGTGCCTTTTTGCTTTGGGTTTGCTCATTTTGCTTGTTATTCATGATTTCTTTTGGAGCTGGGTTTAAAGTTTCAACCTTCAACTGTGAGTTTTGCTGGTTGCTACTGCTATCCTATCACACTTGCAGTCAATTGTGATCAGCTGTAATTTAAAATCCCCAAACGAAGCATAATGTATCTTTATGATCTTAAAAAAGACAATGCCCTTTGTTTATTAGACGTTTTTAAGATCTTAATCTTAAAAAGTCTACAACTTCTCATTTGATATTTTGCTTCCAGAAAAAAAAGGGCTACTTGATTTTGAGAGAAACAGAACAGCACGAGCAAAAGTTAAATGAGCTAATTAGAAAATTGAAGACTAGGAGATACTCCTTAGCTGATGATTTTATGTGAATGTAACTAAGGCTAACCTTGTTTGAGTAGGTGGAAAATGGGGAATGAAAATCACTTCACACATGCTTAGTAGTACAACACAAATGTGGGAAGGTTGTAAGTGGATTGCAACTCATTTACATTCCACACCACAAATTTTGGTCACAACACAAAAGCATGAGAGCAAGTTGAAACTGATTTTCTGCCCTCTACCAAGCAACAAGGATTGAAAATTCGAACCTTTCTATCTGGCTCTATTTTCACTTCCCTCCTCATTTTCCACCTGCTCAAACAAGCATAGGCAAAGTCAATTGCAGCTGATAATGTTTCTGTTTCCTTTCTTGATCTATGGAATTTCACTTTACATCACCAGTTCTTTCACTGCTTTTTATATGATATGGCATCATCTGTAGATGTAAATATGAATCTCACTACCACCTGGAGATAGTGGTAGCAAGTAAGGTTTTAAGTTCTTGATGCACAGTACTTAGTGCTTACTCTCACACATCTTTTGCCAGTTCCCTTTAACCCATCCACTTCTTCACCATGTCAAGTTTGGAGGAACCACTTGGTCTTGACAAGTTGCCAAGCATGACTACCATTGATAGGATTCAGAGGTTCTCGTCTGGTGCTTGCCGTCCCAGAGTAGATAACTTAGGCATGGGAAACTTCTGGCTTGAAGGACGAAGTTGCTGCACATCTAACAGCTGCGAGTGAGTCAAATATTGCAATTTAATTTAGACACTTAAATACATTTTATTTCTTTATCATTTAACCTGTTTTTGTCTTCTTTTACATTCTAATCGCTGTCCTCATATATTTTTTAATGATCTATTATCTGCCTACTACATAATGTTAAAAGAGAGAAAGAGAAGAGAGACATATGAGGAAACCGCGTGTTTCAACTACACGACGGAGAGCTGTATATATAGAGCTATAATAATAAATACAAGGATTAGGGTTATGATCTGATTAGCCTATACAAGGAAACTACATAAATACAAAAGATATATAAAAGATATTTACACGTTTTCAACACTCCCCTCAAGTGGAGCATATAAGTCATATGTACCAAGCTTGTTACAAATATAGTTTATTCGAGGACCTCTCAAAGACTTAGTGAAAACATCTCGCTCCAGTTGATCATTTGAATTGACGAAGCTAGTGGTGATGTCTCCGGACACAAAATCTTTTCTCGATAAAGTGACAATCTATCTCAATGTGTTTGGTCCTCTCATGAAATACCTTTGGATTGGAAGCGATATGCAAGGCTGACTTGATTATCACAAATAAGAGTCATTTGCATAACGTTTCCAAATTGAAGTTCTTTAAGAAGTCAATTTTTTTAACCAAATGAGTTCGCAAGTAGTGAGGCCATGGCTCGATATTCTGGCTTTCGGCACTTGATCTTGCAACTACATTTTGTTTCTTACTTTTCCAGGAAATCAGATTACCCCCAATGGATACACAATAACCAGTTGATCTCCTATCAATAGGAGAACCTGCCCAATCAGCATCTGAGTACCCTACAATCTGAGTGTGTCCTTTGTCTTCATAGACAAGGCCTTTTCCTGGAGCTCCCTTAATATATCTGAGAATACGAATCACTGCATCCCAATGCCCTTCACAAGGTGAGTTTAGAAATTGGCTCACCACACTCACCGCAAAGGAGATATCTGGACGGAGTAACATAAGATATTAAGTTTTCCAACTAATCGTCTATATCTTCCTTGGTCTGAAAATGGCTCCCCCTGATCCGGTAAAAGTCTAACATTGGGATCCATAGGGGTGTCAACCGGCTTTGCATTTAGTAGTCCTGTTTCCTCAAGAATGTCCATAGCATACTTTCTTTGTGAGATTACTATACCATCCTTGGATTGTGCCACTTCAATTCCCAAGAAATAACGAAGTTTGCCAAGATCTTTGGTCTGAAAGTGATGACAGAGATGCTGTTTTATCTGAGTTATACCTTGGTGATCACTTCTTAGGTGATAACAATGTCGTCCACATACACAATCAAATAGATACACCTTTCTGATTGTATGGCGATAGAAGACAGAGTGGTCAGCCTCACTACGAGTCATACCAAACTGCTGCACAACAGTACTGAATCGACCAAACCAAGCCCGGGGAGATTGTTTGAGACCATACAGGGACTTGTGTAGACGACACACGAGGCCAGAAGACTCCCCCTGAGCAACAAACCCTGGAGGTTGCTCCATGTAGACTTCTTCTTCCAGATCACCATGAAGAAAAGCATTCTTGATATCCAGCTGATGAAGGGACCAATGGCGAATAGCAGCCATAGACAGAAAAAGGCGAACAGAAGCCATCTTCGCCACTGGGGAGAAAGTGTCGCCATAATCCAAACCAAATATCTGGGTATACCCCTTTGCCACCAAACGAGCCTTTAGGCGATCAAGAGTGCCATCAGGACCAACCTTGACCGTATAAATCCACCGCAGAACCAACAACAGATTTCCCGGAGGAAGAGGAACAAGTGCCCAAGTACCACCGCTCAAGTGCACACATTTCATCAATCATTGCTTGTCGCCATCCAGGATGAGATAATGCTTCACCTAGAGATTTAGGAATAGACACAGAAGACAAAGTGGAAAGGCAAGCATAATGCAATAAAGAAAGGCGATGGTAACTGAGATTAACATAGTGAGGAGAAGGGTTACGAGTGGATCTAATACCTTTTCGAAGAGCAATAGGAAGGTCTGACGCAGGAGGCAAGTGCTTTGAGGCCGGTAAAGGAGGTGGTGCTTGGGATGAGAGGCCAAAGGAGCTTCAATAATCTCTACAATCGCGGATGGTGATGATGTTAGTGGTGGTGGGCGTGGCCGACGACTATAAACCGGAGAGTGCCGTAGTAGGGACCTTAATAGGAGAAGGTGGTGATGGAGCAGGGGTCAACAGGGACAAGAGGAGGAAAAATAGGAAGGACCTCGGTGATGGGTGGAGGAGGCGGGTCGGGAGACTCAAAGAAAGGAACAGACTCGAAGAATGTGACATCGGCAGAGACTAGATAACGCTAAGAGTGGGTGAAAAACACCGATAACCCTTTTGAGACCGATGGTAACCAAGAAAAACACATTTGATGGAGCGGGCAGACAGTTTGTCAAGACCGGGAGTGATATTATGGACAAAACATGTCGACCCGAAGACACGAGGCGGAAGAGAGTGGAGGGGTAGGTGGGGGAACAAAACAGAATGGGGGACCCGGTTATCAAGAACAGAAGAGGGCATGCGATTAATCAAATAGCAAGCAGTGAGAACCGCATCGCCCCAAAAACGAAAGGGAACATGACCATGGTATAAAAGGGTCCGAGTTGTTTCTATAAGATGTCTATTTTTTCGCTCAGAACCCCATTTTGTTGAGGGGTATAAGCACAGGATGTTTGGTGAAGAATGCCATGAGATGCCATAAAAGTTTGAAAATTGTGAGACAAAAATTCACGGGCATTGTCACTACGCAAAATACGAATCGGAACACCAAACTGAGTTTTGATTTCATTATAAAAAGTCTGAAAAATTGAAAACAACTCTGATCTATTCTTCATTAAAAATAACCAAGTACATCGAGAATAGTCATCTATGAAAGTAACAAAGTATTTTGACCCAAAAGTAGAGGCAATACGACTAGGACCCCAAATATCAGAATGAACTAAAGCAAAAGGAGACGCACTCGACGACACACTCGATCGGGAAACGAACTACGTGTGTGTTTCCCTAGTTGACACGACTCACAAGGTAAAGTAGATAACTTAGAAAAGGTTGGCACCATATCTTTGTAGCTTGGCAAGACTAGGATGACCCAACCGAGCATGGATGGTAAGAGGGGAATCGATAACGAGCACACACGAGAGGTGGCGAGAGCCGGTAAAGGCCATTAGACTCACATCCGGCGCCAATCATCCGTCCCAAACTCCTGGTCTGCCGCAAAATGACGAGTCTTTAGTGAAACTAATGCGACAATCTAAAGAACGGGTCAAACGACTAATAGAAAGTAAATTAAAAGGACAACCAGGAACATAAAGAACAGAATCAACAGACAGAGAAGGGAGGGGATGGACAGTGCCAATCCCTTCGGGTTGTGTTTGGGAACCATTTGCTAAAGTAATTATAGGTAAATAGCCAGAGTTAGAGAATTTGGAGAAAAGACGTTTATTACCAGAGATATGGTCAGAAGCACCAGAGTCAAGTACCCAAGGACCTAATGGTGGGGATTGAGAGAGACAAGCAAACGTATTACCAGTGTGTGCAACAGATGCAGTAGAGGTAGAAGCCTGTTGTTGCTCAAACCATTTCAGAAAATCTGCATAGGCTGCCGGAGATGGGGTCGGTGGAGCAGAGGACTCAGGTAAATCAGGGACAGTGGCCTGGGCAATATGGGCAGCCCGTGGAGGACGGCCGTTTTGGTCCAACAACGATCCTCAGTATGACCCAACCTTTTACAGAATGCACACTTCGGACGAGGTCTACCCGAGGTGCCAGGACGAGAACGACCACGATTGGCACTGTGGGAGACGAGGGCAGAAGTATCAACTGGGGCCGGAGCGAGAACAGAACCAGAGGGTTGCTTCGTTGGGACCCGAAGCAAAGAGGACCAAGCTGAGGATAGAGTGGGAACAGTAGGCGAACCCAAAATCTGATCACGATTCGCAGAATATTCCGGAGGTAACCCATACAAGGCCATGAGCATGAAAAAGGTGCTACGTTGCTCGAGTTCTTGCGCAGGGGTAGCAGCAGGAGGTAGCAACTCATTGAAATCATGCAGAGCACCATGAACCTTACCCAAGTAAGCAGACATAGGTCCATCAAACTGACGAGGAGCAATAAGACTCATGAGGTTGTGGCAAACCCCATATAATCGCTGAGTGTCATTAGTGTAAAGAACCTTGGCTTGGTCCCAAAGTGACGCACAAGTGGTCTGCGCACGGAAGATCTGCTGAGAGAGGAGTGAATGGTGGACTTGATTACAACGCACAACTGTTTATCAATTTTCTTCCACCGGGGTTGTTCCTCCGCAGTTATAGAGGTAAGGTCTATGGTGAGGTGGTCTTCATAGCCTTGACTTTCAAGCCATAACTTGATGTCTGAAGCCCATGTATCATAATTGCTGCCATCTAATTTATCAGCAGAGAGAGGGGTATGGAGGTAACTTGTGAAAACAGGAGGCTCAGCCTTGGGATGATCTTTAGAACCATCTGGAGAGGTAGAACTTGCCATAGGTCAGAAGATAAGGGGCAAAAAAGGAAAATACAAGATACCTGAAAACTCCAACGCAAGAAAACACGGATCTGAGGGCAGATCGGCGTAGAGGAGGCCGAGACGAGTCAAACGAGAGGAACGGCGGCCGGAGGGGCGGCCGGACGCGCCGTCACGCGCCGGAAAACAGCCCGCGCGGTGGCTGGGCAGCAGCGGAGACGGTCGGCGCGTGCGGGCGCGTGAGGGCGGCGTTGGGGCTGCGCTCCGGTCTGGCTGGTCGGAGGGAGGCGGTGCCAACGGTGTGGTCGGCGGCCGGAAAGAGGGCGGCGAACGGCGGCGACGGCGGCGGCAGCGGCGAACAGGGAGAAAAGAGCGCCGGAAAGACGTCACGGCACGAGAGAAAGGTCGGCAAACCGGAAGGGAAACACGGTTGGCGGAAAATTTTCACCGGAGGGCAGTGGACCCACCGGGTGTGCGCGGTTCTAGGGTTGCCTCTCTTTAGGCTCTAGATACCATGTTAAAAGAGAGAAAGAGAAGAGAGACATATGAGGAAACCGCGTGTTTCAACTACACGACGGAGAGCTGTATATATAGAGCTATAATAATAAATACAAGGATTAGGGTTATGATCTGATTAGCCTATACAAGGAAACTACATAAATACAAAAGATATATAAAAGATATATAAAAGATATTTACACGTTTTCAACACATAACATAACCTTAAGCCTATCTTTGTTGCAGTGAAGGTGATGAAGAGTATACAGCAGAGACATTCCCATGGAAAAGGCAAACAAGAAACATGTTCCGAGGTGACTCCTTCAGTCAAAAGAGTATGGACAAAGGGAGGAACTCAATGAAATTTGGAATGATTGATGATTCATTCTCCGATTGCCAGTATAGTCCAAAGTGCAATAACAAAGACATACAAGATTTGACGTATAAGGTAATTCAGTGGCTGCAGTATTTTCAGCTACTAAATTAACTATTTACACTTTGCCGCTTTGCGTTTCCAATTATGTATAGATTTTAACTTTCTGTAGTTAGTTTATTTTATCATATTTCTTTCGCTGGTAACTAACATACTTACAATTTTTACTTGGTTTATGCAGTTTCTGAAAGGTATACCAAGGTTTGTAAAGATAGTAGAAGTTGGTCCAAGGGATGGATTACAAAATGAGAAGAACATTGTACCTACAGCTGTAAAGATTGAATTGATTCATAGACTAGCTTCTTCTGGGTTATCTGTCATTGAGGCTACAAGTTTTGTATCTCCCAAATGTGTCCCACAGGTATAATGGCTTTACCTTATTTATTGTAACTTCATATTGATGCTTTTTTAAGACTGATTGTTGTGGGTAAATTTTCCCAAGGTGCATTTATCTGTCTGACATTATTTTTCAATACCATGGATCAACTGGTGTTTAATATGGATTCTTTTGAATGACTTCTATTGGATAAAAGCCCAATTCAACTATAGGATTTTGAATCATTTCTATAGGTGTTATCCTTTCTTATGCATTCCATCTGATTTTAAGTCATTTTATCTCTCTGTCTTCCAGTTGGCTGATGCAAAGGAAGTAATGCAAGCAGTTCATAACTTGGGAGGAATCAGATTGCCAGTTTTGACTCCTAATTTAAAGGTACAGATATCTAGAATAACCATAAATAGGAAGATTTATATTCAGATCTCTGACCTGTTAACATTTATAGGGTTTTGAAGCTGCCATAGCAGCTGGTGCTAGAGAAGTAGCTGTTTTTGCATCAGCTTCTGAATCATTTTCAAAATCAAACATTAATTGTAGTGTTGAAGAGAGTCTTGCTCGTTATCGAGCTGTTACTTGTGCTGCTAAAGAGCTCTCAATTCCTGTTTGAGGGTAAGCATTTTATTTTCTTGTTAATTATTCTAAGAATCCATCATATTACTGTCTGCTTCAATATATTTGCTCGTATGCATTTATGTCATAAAATTTTCAATATTTTTTTTTCTTGATTGATATCTTCTGAAGGAGTTGTAGTTACTGCCCTGCAATTTCTCCTTTGTTATTGGGCAGTACCTGTTTGAATTTACTGAACAAGTTATGTTACATTGATAAAAAATTTCTACATGTTCTGTTCCAGGGTATCTATTTCTGTATTTCAGCAGTTAGCATATGCAGATGCAGTTATAGTAATTTTACTTATATATTCCCGTTTGACTTTAATTAAAGAAAAGAAAATGTCCTAATACCATGCTTAAGAAATTGACAGGGTTTAAATTTATTTAAAGCACCATTGACAAAATTTAATCATACCAGGAAGGGCCTTGGAAGTAGGAATTTTAAGAAGGGTAATCATGACCTTGATGATTTTCTAGATCAGGAGTATGGATTTCCCAGCTGACCGGTCTCCATACTATGACTAAGATTTTTCATACATTTCTTCTAAAATATTTCTCAAAAAAAGTTTAACATCTATATTTGTATTGCTGCTTAGAGATTATTTCTTGAAACTGCTACTTTTTTGTATCGGGCAAGACCCTTCTTGGTATATTTTAAAGGTGGCCTGGTCAAGGTCTAATAGTTGGATGCATGAAAGTCCCATTGGTTGATATTGTAAATTTTATTGACACAAATTATGTTTTTATTCTGCGTTTTCAAAATTCCAATTAGTTTCTTTGTATTGAAATATCGTAGGTATGTATCATGTGTTGTTGGATGCCCAGTGGAAGGACCAATCCCTCCCTCAAAAGTGGCATATGTTGCTAAAGAACTATATGATATGGGTTGCTTCGAATTCTCCCTCGCTGACACAATTGGAGTCGGCACACCAGGTGACAAGTTAGATGAATATTGTTTTATCTTTAAAATCTAAGCTCTCCATGCTTGATACAGTGGTTGTGGTGAATTTCTTTCATTTTGATATTAGACAAGATTCTCTATTCTTGTAGGGCATCTTTTAAGTATCAACTTGATTAGGAAAAAATGTCAGTTCTTGGCTGAATTCGGGGATGAATGTCAAACTTTGTGGTTTGTAATTTTTCTGAGAATTTGTTATTGGTTCCCTGAATATTATCTTTGTACTTATATTGTTCTCTGTTCCTTCTGTTGTGTTCAGGAACTGTAGTTCCTATGCTTGTGGCTGTAATGGCTGTTGTTCCAGTAGAGAAGCTAGCTGTCCACTTCCATGACACCTACGGGCAATCCCTTCCGAATATGCTTGTGTCCCTCCAAGTAAGTCATCAAACAAATAGCTTGTGCTTTTGACTTGCTTGTCTTTTGAAGTATAAAACTTTCACTTATATACAATAAGAGTTCTAATTGATGCACCGGCCATTGAACTAAGTTTATTGATGGAAACGATCTACAACCCAATATTTTATCTCAATTAAATCCATAATCTGTATAAACAAGCTTAAATCTAGCCTGCATTTTATCTTTTGGCACTCTTAACAATCATTATTAATGGATATTAATTCGTATGTAAACAGATGGGGATTAGTACAGTGGATTCCTCTGTTGCGGGTCTAGGTGGGTGTCCATATGCTAAAGGAGCTTCAGGAAATGTGGCAACTGAAGATGTTGTGTACATGCTGAACGGGCTAGGTGTAAAAACCAACATTGATCTTGGAAAGCTCATGTTGACTGGTGACTTCATCAGCAAGCATTTGGGGCGCCCATCGGGTTCAAAGACTGCCATTGCCTTGAGCCGAGTCACCGCTGATGCCTCTAAGATATAAGATTAGTGTACCATAACAACTTATATTCATATGCTTCAAGCAGTGACAGATCTCCATACATTTCATGTTCCTTTTTTCTTCATACTAGTTGTAGAAGAGGATTAAAATGTTCACTCACGTGGATGAGTTTTGTGTAGGAAGAAGTAATGCATTTAATATGCCAATAGTAAGTTCAGGAAACGGATGGTCTCCTGTTATACGAGAGGTCTTGTTCTTTGTAAAGGGTAAAATTTATACATACCGCATGTGGTATGTTATGAAAAAAAATTACACATACCGCATGTGGTATATAAGTTTAAGTATGTATTTTTAACCAACAGAATCCTCTCTTATTTTTGTCCAACAATCCTAATCCAAAAGTTCAAGCTGCACATTTGAAGCTTGCCATTTTCATTCCTAACTGCTTTACTTGTAATAGACGTCAGGCGTTAGTTGTGAAATGTTTATACTATACATGACTCTAGCTTAACCCAGGAAATAACAAAGAAAGCTCAGGGAGGTGTAAAGAAAATTTAAACACTAGTTCTTTTAATTACAATTTACAAGAGAACTTAAAAATATTGGCACCTCAAACCTAGTTTCCCCAGCCGGGATTTGAACCCGGAAATTCAACATTGTAATTTTCCAAGGTGTGTTACTGCGCATATCGCTGCTCTTGTTGGTAAAATATTTATTTTCTTAGTCCCTTGGTGGTTTTAAAAACGTCATTAAATCATTAGCTGGAAATATTTACCTACTGCAGTACTTCTCTATTGCCTTATTGGAAACAAAAAGAAAAAGAAATTAAAATGGTGGAGTAAAACTGACATAGAATTTAAACATAGAACTTACGGTATCTTTCTTTTTATGAGAGTCTTGGTACTCTTTAATAATTAATGGTTAGTATTTGTTTATATATTTTAATAAATTGAGACTTTTCTATATATTAACCACAAAGTAAATAATATTAAGACATGAGTATAAATTGTGTGGGTGCAGTACCCACACAAAAACAAAGAGTAATGAAAGAATCTCTTTTATGTATTTGATTTGTTTATTTATTGTTTCTTTTTTTTTTTCCTCCACTCTTTTTTTTTTCCATAAAATTTCCAAGCTGATTGTATGGTTATATGTACATGGTTTTAACGAAATCTAATACCAAATCTCTAACACATAAGAAGTAAGTTTACTAAATTAATCTTACCATCTTGATAAGTTATACAACGCACTTTTCTGGGTGGAGTTTAGCATACAAAATGGAAATACTTGTAAAAAAAAAATAGATTTAAAAAGTTAAAAACAACTATTCCGCAGCCGGGATTCAAACACGGATTTCATATAAGTAGAAATTTCATAGGTGTTCCACTGCGGATGATGTGTCAATTGTTCACAAAATATAATTTTTAAGAAAAATATTTGTCTTATACTTTTAAAAAGGAGTGTAAGACTATTCACACACTTTTTAAAAAATGTAATTGAATGAAAAAAAGTGATAAAAAAATATGTATAATAAATAATATTAAATGAGATGTGAAAATAAATATATACACTATTTAATATAAGAATATTATTATTGAATTTTTAAAGCTACTCGTGCGGAGGTAGATGCTTGTAACTACAGTACATTTTTAAAATTGATTGGGTCTTTATTAATCTTATCCTATACCAAATCAAACCCATAATTTGAGTCACCAAGAAATTTTTGGGTCCCTATAAATTATTCCCCATGCTGGGAAGTTTCTCCTATTCTGGAAGATATTTACTAGTTTTTGAAAACACAGCTGGACAGCTGGTGTTCCTTTTACTTTGTTACCTCTAGTGCAATTGGGTGGCATTACAATTTAACATGAGGATCTGCCCCATATGATTGGGCCTAAAGGGGTCCCATCGTTCCTAGTCACTATAGCTAGTTTAGCTAATTTATCCATGCTGGGAAGTTTGAGCTGAGGATGATTTTTAGAATACAATATTCAGGATAATTTTTAATCCCTTTGACAAATTACAGCTTCGTAAATATTCGTATTATTCATTTTGGGTTATGAGTTACACAATTCTCGTTTTAGAATACAAAATGGAATGTAACAGAAAAGAAAAATTCTGAAGCAGAAGAATGGAAAGAATCTCATGTGAAGAAAATGTATATTTTCTAACTTGCATTAATCTGAACACAATCTGTGTATTTATACATGAGTGTTGTGAATTAACTTAACTATATTAACTAACATTAACCAACTGACAGTAACCAACTTTAACTAACTTTTAACTAATATCCAACTAACTATATCAATAGCCCCTTTCAAACTGGAGAATATATGTTCATCATTCCCAGTTTGGAGCTAAGGAAATCAAAAACTTTAGAAGGAACAGCCTTGGTACATAGATCAACAATTTGAGATGTTGAAGGAATTGGTAACATTTATACAAGTCCTGCTTGAACCTTGTCTCTGATTATGTGACAATCAATTTTGATGTGTTTGATTCTCTTATAAAAGATTGGATTAGCAGCTATATGTCTTGCTGATTGATTGTCACAGTAAATTAATGAAGGTTGAATGTAAGCAATCTGAAAATCCTGTAAAAGATAGGTAAGCCATTGCAACTCACATGTGGTTGAGGCCAAGGCATGGTATTCTGCCTCAGAAGATGATTTAAAAACTGTAGCCTGCTTCTTTGATTTCCAAGATATGAGGGAATCTCCTAGAAAAATGCAATAACTTGTGACAGATTTTCTACTGTCAGGGTAAGCTGCCCAATTTGAATCTGAGAACCCCTTGAGTTGTAGAGAGGAAGATTGAGGGAAAAATAAGCTTTTTCCTAGAGAGGCTTTGATGAATTTTAGGATTCGAAGTGCAGCATTATAATGAGAGAGCATAGGTTTGGACATGAACTGACTTAGATGGTGGACAACATAGGTAATGTCTGGCCTACTTGTAGTCAAATACAGTAACCAATCAATTAATCTTCTATAGCAAGAAATATCTTCATAACACTGACCATCATCCTTTTGAAGTCTAACATCAGAGAGCATGATAGTGGAAACAGGTTTGCGGGCTAGTAGACAAGCATCCTCTATAAGTTCAAGTGCATATTTCCTCTGACATAAAGAAATGCCACTGTTGTTGTGTGCTATTTCAAGACCTAGAAAATGCTTGAGAATTCTCATATTTTTTATCTTAAACGTTGAATCCAAATGATGCTTAATAGACTGAATCTCATCTATTTCATTGCCAGTCAAGATAATGTCATCAACATATACCAATAAGGCAGTGAAAGAAGATCCTTGTTTCTTGATGAATAAGGAGTAATCAGCTTTGCTTGGTGTATAACCAGAAGCAATCAAGGAGCTTGACAATTTAGAGAATCATTGGCTGCTAACTTGTCTCAGACCATAAAGAGATTTCTATAATTTGCAGACTTAGTTTGCTGTAGAAGAATGAAAACCAGTAGGAAGGGTCATGTAGACATCTTCATTCAAATCCTCATGTAAAAAGGCATTATTTACACCAAGTTGATGTAAGTGCCACTGCTGAGTGGATGCAAGAGCCAACAAGAGTCTCACTGTAGTCATTTTGGCTACTGGTGAGAAAGTCTCGTGAAAATCTAGTATTTTAGTTTATGTGTAACCCTTGGCTACTAATCTTGCTTTATACCTTTCAATACTACCATCAGACTTGTATTTCACTTGATAGACTCACTTACAGCTAATTGGTTGCTTACCAGGAAGAAGATCAACTAATGTCCGAGTTTGATTTTGCTCCAAAGCTTGGATTTTAGAAGTCATGGCCTGTCTCCAATAGTCATGCTTAACAACTTGGGTATAAGTTTTGGGTTCAGATATGGTGGTGATATTCAGAATGAAGGTTTTATGTGTAGGGGACAATTTTGTATATGAAAGATAATAAGATAATGGATATAGGTAACTTGAAGAGAATGGGTTTTGTGCTAAAGCATTAAGGCTGCAATGGTAATCTTGCAAATAACTAGGTGGCCTCCTAGTTCTGGATGAATGCCTAGGAGGTGAGTTAACAACATTTTGTGGTGATGGGGCAGGTGGGGTAACAAAAATATCATAATCAAGAGAAGTAGTTTCAGGAACTAGTTGATTATGACTGACAGATTCAGTGCTAGAAAAAGATGAGGAATGTTGATAAGGAAAAATAGTTTCATGAAAAAGAACATTCCTAGAGACAAAAACAGATTTGGAGTTAATATCAAAAAGTAAATAGCCCTTAACACCAGCTCTAAATCCTAGGAAAACATATTTCATTGCTCTAGAATCAAATTTAGTCCTATGATTAACAAGTGTGGCTGCAAAACATAAACAACCAAACAATTTGAGATTAGCAAAAATAGGAGGTTTGTTATACAAAATAGTATGAGGAACATGGTTTTGAATTGAAATAGAAGGAAATCTATTGATCAGAAATACTACATGAACAATTACAAAAGTCCAAAAAGATTTTGGAAGACATAACTGAAACATAAGAGATCTAGCCACTATCAGAATATGTTGATGTTTGCGTTCAACAACTCTATTCTACTGTGGAGACTCAACACAAGACCTTTGATGGATAATACCCTTTTCTTGATAAAATTGTGATAAGGAAAGGAGTTCTGGACCATTGTTAGATCTGATGATTTTAAGTTTGGTGGGAAATTGAGTTTTAACAAGAGAAAGAAAATTTTTGATATGAAAGGCAGTTTCTGATTTTTGTTTCATGAAAAATAACCAAGTGTACCTTGAGTAATCATCTTCTACAATCAAAAAATATTTATAGCCTTGGAAAGAAGGAAAAGAACATGGACCCCATATGTCTATATGTAACAAATCAAAAATGCCACTTGATTTTGTAATACTATCAGAATATGACAATCTTTTGAATTTTGTCATAGGACAAATGTCACATACAGAAGAGGAATTACAATCAATATATGAAAAAAACTTGTGTAATACATCTAACTTAGCACCAGATAGGTGACCAAGCCTAAAATGCCAAATATTATTGGTTACAGGAGGTACAGATTCAAAATTTACAGAACTCACTATTGTGGATGGTTGCAGGACATACAAGCCATTAATGACCTCAACTAATCCAATCTTCTTCAAGGAAGTGTGATCTTGAATAAAACGAGAAGTATGTTGAAAAACTATGTCACAATGAAGTAAGGAAATCAATTTTGAAACTGAAATGAGATTAAAGGTAAATTGAGGCAAGAATAAGACATCAGTGAGATAAAATTGGTTTAAAAACATGATATTACCAGAGATTTGAGCAAGGACAAGAGTTCCATCAAGTAATCTAACATAAATAGGCTTTATTTGTTGGTATGATGAATATATACTTAGTGAACAACATATATGGTTTGTTGCTTCTGTGTCTAATATCCAACTAACTGGTTTGAAATGACAATTGAAAGCTAAATGAGTGCTACCTGAGGTGGATTTATCAATATTGGGTTCTGGTTGAGTAGTAACATGGTTGGCTGTGTGCTGTTGATGTGTCTGTTGAATAAGATCCATCAGAGTCTGAATCTGAGCTGAGGTAAAACCAGAATTGGATACTGGATTGACTGAACTCCTTGGTAAAATGTTTGCAGAATCAGTTTCTTCAACATTCATGGAACTGACATTATTAGTCATTGAAGTAGGCTTACGACCTCTATCATAACCTGGTGGACAACGATGTTTTTGACAACATACATCTATGGTATGACCATTTTTGTGGCAATGAGTGCAAAACTTAGAGGAAGCAGCACCTCTGCCCATAGGTGATTTCCCTTTTGCAAATTTATTGAAACCAGAGTTGAAACCAGAGTTAACAGCATTACTCATGGTAGTAAGAACTTTTGAATCATCATGCAATTGACTAATAAACTGCCTTTCTTGTTGAATAATGAGAGAGAACACTTTATTAATGTCAGGTAAAGGCTCAATCTTCAAGATTTGAGACTTAACAATTGAGTAAGATTCATTTTAACCTTTCAGAAAACGCATTACCTGATCTTGCAGTCTATAGGATCGAACTATTGAAACCAAATCACAGGTGCAAGGGTGTTGACATCTACAATTCAGGATTAGTCTGAAATTTTCCAACTCCTCCCATAATGACTTCAACCGTGTATAATACTGAGTAATGGCGAGATCACCTTGGTGAATAGCATACAATTCCTCTTGTAAATTGGCTATCCTCATTTTGTCTCATTGTGAAAAATGAATCTTGAGATCTGACCAAACCTCATATGCAGTGTTCATCCACATAACACTACTCACAATATCTTGAGATAAAGACCAAGTGAGCCAAGAGATGATCATGGTGTTGCAACGTTCCCATGGCAAGAACAAAGGATCAGCTGCATCAGGCAAAGCCATCCACAAAATGAAATTTATTCTTGGCTTGAAGAGCCATCTTCATATGACGTGACCAAGAATGATAATTTGTACCTGAAAGAGGAATGAAGACCAACATGCTCGCAGGGCTCTCATTTGGATGTAGAAAATAAAGACTTGTGAGATCTAACAAAAGGTTAAGAGGATTCTCCATGGTTGGAAGTAAAATGAATCAAAGTGCGCAATGAAAAAAATTGATACCATAACATAAAAGAAAAGTTCTAAAGGAGAAGAATGGAAAGAATCTGATGTGAAGAAAATGTATATTTTCTAACTTGCATTAATTTGAACACAATCTGTGTATTTATACATGAGTGTTGTGAATTAACTTAACTAACTATATTAACTGACATTAACCAACTGACAGTAACCAACTTTAACTAACTTTTAACTAATATCCAACTAACTACTAACTATATCAACAAAATGAATTGTCAAAATAATAAAAATGATTAGCAAAGATTAAAACAAGTAGTCAGCTGCCGGGATTCTAACCGGGAAATTCAACCACTGTATTTTCCAAAGTGCTAATGCGGATTTCGTGTCATTTGTTCGCAAAATATTTGTTTTAAATGTACTCCCGCAGATGTTGATGCTTGTAATAACAAATTTTATATTTAAATGCACTCCCTTCCAAATATTTTTGTGTCCCTCCAAGTAAGTCATCAAACGTACTTTTGACTTGCTTGTCTTTTGGTGTAAAAAACTTATTGAGCTCACCTATATAGGATAAGAGTTCTAACTAATGCATCGGATATTGAACTAATTTAATAGATGGAAATGATCTACAAACCAATATTTTATCTCAATTAAATCCATAATTTTTTTGCTAATTTTCATTCAAGTTGTTAATGCAAGAGTTCGTATTTCGTAGCATTCAGATTTGTATAAACAAGCTTAAACCGGGCCTACATTTTATCTTTTGGCACTCTTAACAATCATTATTAATGGATATTAATTTGTATATAAACAGATGGGGATTAGTAGAGTGGATTCCTCTGTTGCGGGTCTTGGTGGGTGCCCATATGCTAAGGGAGCTTCAGGAAATGTTGCTACTGAAGATGTTGTGTACATGCTGAATGGCCTTGGCGTGAAAACCAACATTGATCTTGGAAAGCTCAAGTTGGCCGGGGACTTCATCGGCAAGCATTTGGGGCGCCCGTCGGGTTCAAAGACTGCCATTGCCTTGAGACGAGTCACAGCTGATGCCTCTAAGATAAGAGATTAGTTTACCATAACAACTTTATATATGTAATATGTAACAGGTCATATGCTTCAAGCAGTGACAGATCACTCTATACTAGTACAAGAGGAATAAAATGTTCACTCACATGAAGAAGTAATGCATTTAATTTAATCTGCCAATAGTAGGTAGTAAGTGCAAGCTGCTCATTTGAAGCTTGGCCATTTTTATTCCTAAGTCCTAATTGTTTTTCTTGTAACAGCCGTCACGTCACATGTTGGTTGTGTAATGTTTGTACTATGCATGACTCTAGTTTAACCCCGGAAGTAACCAAAAAAAAAAAACTGAGGGAGGTGTATAAGAAATTTAAAGACGGGTTCTTTTAATTACAACTTATGAGAGAACTAAAAATATTTGCCCTGCAAAATGAGTTTCCGCAGCCGGGATTCGAACCCGGAAATTCAAACATTAGAATTTTCCAATGTGCTACTGCGGATGGATGTTGTGCCATTTGCACGCAAAATATATTATTTAAAAGTGTGTTTTGAATGTAAAAAAATAAAAATAATTTAATTTGTAAATCAAATTTAATTAAATTTTATGTTTGGAATGTTAAAAAATAGAAAGTGATTTGATTTTTAAAATCTCATAAATTTCACTCATTTTATTTTAAAAATTCCATCAAATTTGATAGGATTTGTTAGAATTTGATTTGATTTGAAATGAATAGACTATTTTATTCTTAGTAACTACCTCTAACCACCTCTCATATAAGGGTTAAAATTTAAAATAATTAAACCAAATCAAATCAATTATCATTTTAATGAATTTCAAATATAAAATTTGATTTCTAAATCAATTCAATCCCTATTTTATTTTAAAAGTTTCAAACATAAAATTTAATTTTTAAATCAAATCAAATCAATTCAAATTAAATCAAATCAAATCAATTCAAATTAAATTAAATCAAATCATTTTTTTTTTATTCGTTCCAAACACAACCTAAATGCATTACTGAGGAATTGATGCTTGTAATAACAAATTTTATATTTATTGGGTCAAAGCCTTCGGTACTTCTTCTCTTACACCAAATCAATTCCAGAATTAGAGTCACCCACAAAATTTGAGTCCCCATAATATGTTCCTCATGCTGGGAGGTTTCTCCTATTCTTCAAGATGCATTTGAAAACTCAGTTGGTGTTCGTTTCAATTTGTTGCCTACCCTCTCGTGGCATTGCAATTCAGCATGAGAATGTGTCCCTATGATTGGCCGCCTTTGTAGTATACATGATTCTAGTTTAACTCAAGAAAGAACAAACAAAACTGGGGAGGTGTAAAGGAAATTTAAGCACGGGTTCTTTTAATTAAACTTTACAGCATAACTAAAATTATTAATTTATCTCATTTTGCGGACATGCTGGAGAATGTAAATCAAGAAATTTTATCTTTCCATAGTGATGGTCTAATAGCTAAGAGTGTGTTTGTTTTGTAATTGGAGCATCTTAAAAGCATGTTTTGGAGCATTGAAAGATATGTTACATGTTTGATAAATTTTGTTGTTAACAAAATTCAGTTAGCTTCAATGTAAAATTGTCTCAAACTTTAGTTGGAGTGAAACCTCTAAATTTTTACTTTTTTGTTGGGCAAAATTATGTTAGAGATATTTTCTCTTTCAAATCTTACTTTAAAAGTGATTTTAATTTTTCATCTAAATAATATTTATTTTATCAAACTCACTTTTAAGATAAAAGTTTTCAAACATAAATTACGTTATTTTAAACTCACTTTTAACCAAATTTAAGTTTACAAAACTAAGTTAACTCAAACTTAAATTTACAAACTCTAATTCAAACACACTAATTAATTTTACCATTTCTGCTTTTCATATGTTAGGATGCAATAGATAGCAATTTGTGGTGTTGAAACTTATCAGTGATTGTCCAGCTAATTTGCCTTTGAGCATAGGGAAGTTTGTTGGCTGCTATATCTGGTATTTAATCATCACTAATACTACTTACATAACCTTTTTTTTCTCTCACTAATTGTGCACAAAATGTTAAAGTGAATGCACCTGAGTTTGATAGATTGAAGTTTAAAAGTGTGGCCACTTGAACTTAGATGTAGCTAACCAATTATGTTTAGTTGCAGTTCAAAGAAGGCTTAATCCTACGCTTCCTGGTTGCTGCTATCCCTTTTAAATAGTTTTATGAAGAATTAGTTCGAGGATGATTTAGTATACAAGAAAAGCAGAGAAGGCTCAATTGCTGGTGGAAAGACTTGTCAAAATAATAAACTTTATAAACAATTCCGAATAGAAGAATGACATCGAATGATAGATTTAGATTCATATTACGTTTATACACCTCAAAATTTTAGTTTAGTTTTTCAACTTCTTCGAGTTTTTTTTTCTTCTTTTTTTTTTTGCGAGATTAACTTCTTCAAGTTATAATATAATTGATTATTTTTTGTGACTAGCTAAAGAATTTGAGTATTTCTTGTTAAAATTTTCCGATCTCAAAATTTATAATATATCAAAATATATAAAGAATTTAGGATTATCTTAAAAAAGTACTGATGAGAAAGTCATTGTTAAAACTCTTAAAATTGATCTTGATGAGGGAGAGGTACAATTAGTATCCCACAGTAGTCACTTACGTATCAGTATTAATAGAACAATTGTACGCACTAGAATGACTATGGATAAGAGTTTCTCACTGTATGTATAAAATAACAAAAAATGTGTTAAACCTACACACTATGGTAAATTCATATCCAAGACTTATAAACAAAACTCACATATGAGAAGTGCTTTAACAACAACAAGCTCAATAACAATACTGATTACAATTTAGGTTAAACGAAATGCTCTAATAATTTTGACATCTAATTAATTTGAATTTTATAAAATTATAATATGATTTATGCTAGTCCATAAAAAATTATAACATTCTCTCACTTGGATGACGTAAGTCATATTACATTATTTTGATAAAAAAATAATTCTCCAGATTAATCAAACTGTATGTGGCCACAACATAATGTAAAAATCGAGTCAACACTCTCAATAACTTGTCCAAAATAAAATTACAAGCATCTCAACAATGTAGAAAATCATACTCGAATAAGTATTGACATCATATATGCAAGATACTCATATCTTGATTACTCAATAAAATGTGATATACAGGTAATGAGAAAACACGTCAAAATTACATGTCAATATGTGATCAAGTACATTTCCCAACAAAATGACTCAAGTATCCACTCAATATGCTTTATGATATTTAGCAAACATCTAAACATAATAACAAAATGAGATTGAGTCCAAAATGTCTCCACAACATGTCATAACATAAACAAACAAAATTGCGTAAATAATAATAATAACAATATTATATGGTAATGATAATAATAACAATATAATTGTTTAAGGTTTCAAAACATAATAATAAAATAGGGTCACAATAAAATCACAAAACAAATTTTCACTAACTCAAAACACCAAAAGACCTTATTATATCCATACGGGTTACATGATCAACAAAAAATTTTAATAGCTAAACATTTGGTTAGAGGATCTGTAACCATAAGTTCTGTAGGAATATGCTTGACACGAGTCTGAAATTCTTGTATTTTCTCTCTAACAAATATGTATTTTTGTGTCAAAATACTTCAAAAGCTTAGAGCTTTTTTTGATTTGAGAGAAGCATACTACGATATATTTATCACAATAGATAATAAAAGATCTAGAAAATACTCTCCACAACACAAAATCCAGTAATCAAGTTTTTCAACCATATCACTTGATGCATAGCCTTATAACAAACTATATACGCTGCCTCTATAGTAAAAATAGTTGTAAGTATCTATTTAACACTTTTCAAATAAACAGCTCATGTTGTCAACATAAAGATATACCTTAATATAGACTTGTGATCATTTAGACAACTGCCATAATCAGAAGCAGAATAATCTATCACTTCAAGGTAATCAAATCTCTTATAAGTGAGCATATAATTTTTGGTACCATATAGATACCTCATAACTCGTTTTACAGCCTACCAATGAGTCACACCAAGTTTACTCAAGTATCTCCCAAACATGTTACCAAGGAGCCAATCCTTCCAAATCCTACGTACAAATCAGAGTTCATATAAAACCGATATCATAAATTGATTTTGATCTTAATCTTCTTGTCTAATGCTGCTCAACAAAATGAATATTGTCAGAAGAAGATTCTACAGCAAATATGTAGCACAAAGAAAACATTTTAAGTTCTTATAGCAATATCAAAAGGCAACAAGGCAGCGGCTCCAAGACTTTAACGGAATATGACTAACTACACCACAACACTGCTTATAATTAACTACTTTACTTTTGAAGTTATTATACTCTTCACCGTAAACCAAACCTTTTTTTTAATAAAGCTTTACAATTATAATAAACTCCTCATCATTACTTTTGTTTAGGTTTTTAGATTTTTTCTTCAATAGATTTTTTAAAATTAAAAAAACAATGAAAATTAATAGTGCTAAAAAAGAACATAAATAAAAAAAATCATAAAAGGTAATTTTTAACTTAAATAACTATTGATAAAGTGAATAAAAGTTATGAGTTGTAAATGGGCCTTGATTGACTTAGACTCGGGTCTGGGCCCATATGTTAAAGAATTAAAAATGCCTAGGATGAACGCCTTTATAAAGATCACACACGCACCAGCGTCCTCTCTTTACGTTCGTTTGTAATACTGCGTGTGGTTCTATTGTTGCTTCAGCTCTCTATTTTTAGCAATGCATGAAACATGAATAGTCGAATAGATAGATAGAGAGAGAGAGATAACTTGATTTCTTGTGACCTTTTCGACCCTTTATTACTGTCACATCTCTCTTCTCTCTCTATTAATTTTCAATCTTATTTTGAATTCCTTTATAATTAATTTTACAATAACGATGTCTTCGTTGAACAAGTAAACACACTCTATTCCAAAATCCTAAATATTTTGAGATAATTTCTTCATTTGCAACAGTAATGAAATTTTTCCTAAATTACGGTTGTGAAAATATTCTATTTCAACAAATTCGCTCGTATGGTCTGTACATATTATCTCACCTCTGATTATTCAAGAATGTTCAATCTCGATGAACTAAAATTTAATTGGTTATACAAACCCTAGATGTTGATTTGGATTGTGAAAATTGAATAGTACGGATACAACTACAAAATGAACCTATTATTCATAATTTGAAATCGGATGGTAAGTTAGAGGCTATAACCCTAAATTCGATGAATTCTTGATTCCACAATTTGAAATCGGATGGTATATTTGAGCCTATGGCCCTAAATTCAAGATGAATTCTTTATTCTCTAATTTTTGGAACCCTAATTGTCCGGATGGCCCTAAATGCAATTGCAATATGAATTCTCTATTCATGATGTAAAATTCGAATGGTATGCATTGTGCCTGATGACCCTAAATGCAAATACAATATAAAATCTTTATTCATAATATAAATTTGAGATGGGATGTTTGAGCATTACTGACCCTAAATGCAAATACAATATGAATTCTTTACTCATAATGTAAATTCGAGATGGGTGTTTGAGTCTTGATGACCCTAAATTCAATTGCAATGTGAATTCTTGATTCATAATGTAAATTTGGGATGTGATGTTTGACCCTTGATGATCCTAAATGCAATGGTAGTATGAATTCTTTATTCACAATCTAAATTCTGTGTGAGATGTTTGAGCCTAGATGACCCTAAATGCAATTGCAATATGAATTCTTTATTCATAATCTAAATTCTAGATGGCATATTTAAGCCTTTATGACCCTCAATGCAACTGTAATATGAGTTCTTTATTCATAATATAAAAGTGGATGATATGAACTGTGCCTTGATGACCCTATATACAAATGCAATATCACTTATTTATTCATAATGTAAATTCATGATGGAATGCTTGAGCCTCGATGACCCTAAATCCAATTGCAATATGAACTCCTTATTCATAATGTAAATTTGGGATGAGATGTTTGAGCCTTGATAGCCTTAAATGCAATAACACTATGAATTCTTTATTTATAATCTAAATTCTGGATGGTATGTTTGAGCCTTTATGACCCTAAATGCAGTTGCAATATGAATTCTTTATTCATAATCTAAATTTTAAATGGTATGTTTGAGCCTATATGACTCTAAGGGTGTGTTTAGATGAAGTATGTAAAAGAAGAAATGTATTTTTATAAGGGATTTAAAATGATTTATTATAAAATAATTTGTTTGGATATCTTATCAAATCATTTTAAAAATTTTAAGTATTTTAAGAAAGCATTTTATTAGTGTAAAAAGAAAGAATTTTAATTCCTATCTCTTTTGATAGAATTTCTAAAAGGAGAAAACTTAGGTAAAGTTCCTTAGGTGCTTGTGGTGCTTGTCTCCAATAAAAACATGATATATGTTTTATTTTTTAATTACTTAATTATTATTTTTAAAATTTTCATTAATGAGTTATAAAAAATGTACACTTGTCATGTTTCTATTGAAGACAAGCACCACAAACACCTAAAGAATTTTACCTAAATTTTGTCCTTTCTAAAATCCTTCGTTATTTCGTTCTCGTCTACCCCTTCACTCATTCTCTCCCTTCTCTCTCGTCTCAGTCGCGCGCCTTCCATTCGCGCCGCACGCCACCACCGTCACACCCAGATCTACCATGTGCTGCCCATCTCGAACCCAACCCACCACCACAACACCTCCATCCACAGTCGTCCTCAAGAACCAGAGTTGCCCCTTTGGTACGTTACGTTCTCTTTTCTTCTTTTCTGCGTTTGATTTTCTTCTCCGGCGATTTGAGTTTTTGTTATCTCAACCCGATAATTTCATATTTGTGTTTCAACTCGTTTTGTTCCCAGAGGGAATGAAGTTAAGATTTGTTTCTGTATCTCTTAACAATGATTCTGTTTTTCCCTCTTTGTATATGTGCGTCATAAATTACTGGAAGCTACTTTGCTGCAAATCATGTTCATTAGGCAATTCTCAGAAGTTAGAGGATGGAATTGTTACCTAGTTTATTTTGTTTTTTTTTAGATGGAATTGTTGCTGGCCTTGTGTCATTCTTTTGGCATGCTTGTTGCATTTTTTCTGTTTGTTAATATGCCAAGAAGGGAGTTTTGTGAAGTTGTATAGGTTCAATAGATCTATTGCCAATTCTGACGTATACTGTTTGAGTTTGAATATCAATTTTGACACATCTATAGCTTTCTTTTTTCTTTTTAACATATAATAACCTGGTTTAGTCATGATGTTTTAGTTTTAATATGGATTATCTTTATAATTATTAGCTTAGTGTGTCAGGATTGTTTTTCGAATTGTTCCCATGTCTCATGAGTCATGACCAGTATGACTATTTTTTTTTCTTCATATATTTATTATTGATATTGATATATTTTGATTCTGATACCCGAATTTGAAGTTGACAAGAATCCTACTATTTCCTGAGTCCAAAAATTTTCCTTACCTCTATATGTTTGAAGGAGTCTAGCTTATGATAGATTTTATGGAGAACCAGAACACCCAATAGGAGCTGAGTGGCAGCAGCAAGGCCCCAAAGGGCAAGAATAAGACAGACCTGACTTCTATTCTATCCGTAGAGATCCCCTAACTTGACACTACGTGTTTGTATGTGTTTTCCTCTTATTTTATCGGTCTGCTCCTCTGCTCTCATGCCTCAACACAGGCTCTACACTTTGTTAATTTCTTTGGTCTATTATTAACTAATTGCCAGATATTTCCATGCGTTGTTCATAGAGACATGATGCTAGTTGTTGCTAGGTTCACACTCAAATTCTTACAACAGCTTGTTTGTTTTCATATTTTGGAGTAGGTTTTGCTTTGTTAAGTATTTCAGAGTTAGAATAAAGGAAACTTTGAAATTATGAGGTAGATCCCCTCTTATTATGATAATAGAGTTTCATTCCAGAGTTTTTTTTATTCATATACTTATGTGATTTCTGTTATCAGTATTGCTATGCTTTGTTATGACCTGAGTCACTTTTTGTTATATTTCCTTTGCTTACTTTTATGTGTACCTTGTCTTTCCTGTGATTTACAGAGCCTTGACAAGATTATAGACAAATCACTTCATAGAAAAGATGGCTCAAGTACATGTGAAGATTTTGTTAGCTTGGTTCAAACATGGCTAAGCAAAGGCTCATAAGGGCTTGGGCATTAGCTTTTTTCTACCTAGATATTTCTGGAGGCTAAATTGCTAATTTAAAAGCTAAAGTCCAATAAAGACCAAAAAAAAAGAAGCTAAAATTCAATAATACCACCACAAACCAGTGATGACAATGATGTTCTAGTGAGTTGATCACTTGGTCTACCTGTTGGGTTTACGTATTTTATGATTGTTATGTATTGAGTTTTCTGGATTAGTAGACTTGAATTTTTTATTGACTAAGCATCATTCTGTTTCTCCCTCTTAGATCTATTCCCTCCCTTGTTCTACTCTAATTTCTCTCCCCCCTCTCTGCCTTCTCCCTCAATTTCTTCCCTTTCTCCCTACCTATTCTTTTAGTATTATTTTGTGCACTCTTATTGTGCCATGCCTGTATGTATTACGTTCCTTTAAAAATATCCTTTTCATGATTTGTGGGTGTTTAAGTAATCTGAATTATTTTATTTTTCAGTCAGATCACAACAAAGAGTGGATATCCTCCACCTGCAACTATGGTGACAAATTTATAGCATCTATTAGAAGAGGAAATATGCATGCAGTTCAGTTCCATCCAGAAAATAGTGGAGGCAAGTTTTGTCTTTCTTTCTAATCTTTTAGTCTTTGGTTTCCTTTTGTGAAGTTATGTGTACATAAATGTTAACCATTAGACCCCAATTTTTGTAGAAACTAATTGGAAGATGGTCATGTAAGGAAATAAATTTGCTGAATCAACATAATTTTGAAGTTATGTACATGCATGGTATTTTGTACAACCCTCCTCCAGGAAAGAGATAATTGAAGGATCTTCTGAGACTCCAGTTGACTAAGAAAAAAATGAAATAAAACATGGAAAAATTCTAATTAATAAAATATTCTGGGAGCCTTTTAGTACAATGCTGTTATGAAGTATGCATTGCTGCAAAGTTTGCGTTCTTTTTGGGAGAATATAATAGTTCTTTAATGAATATTTACTCTTGTACTGATTCCTAAAAATGAAGTTTTCAGACGTTGGCCTTTCTGTTTTGAGAAGATTCTTGTATCCAAAGTCAAACATAACAAAGGTGGCCTTCATACCTTTCTAAATATGATATTTTTTGTATTTATGTTAATACTTTCATTTTGACCTATTGTAATAGGTAACTAACCATTTGTAATATTTATTTGAAGACAGAAGCCTGCTGAAGGAAAGCTTCAAAACTTGCACAGAGGGTAATAATGGAAATCCCTTCTGAAGTTAAATGAAACAATATGTTTTCTTGGGTATTAATTCGTTATTTTGGTTTGCTAACAAAATATTGTTTATTAAGGTGATTGCTTGCCTTGATGTGAGGACAAATGATAAGGGGGACCTTATTGTAACCAAAGGAGACTAGTATGATGTAAGAGAACATACAAACGAGAAAGAGGTCTTTTAGATAATACACAATTTCTGATAATACATGAAAATGCATGGAATGAGTATATTAAGGTAAGGTTTTTTTTAATGTTATTATTATTCAATTCAAATCTTTTTTTTGTACTATTATTAACATGTTTCCTTTTGCTTTCAAGTCACATGAAGAGGCTAAGCGATTCCGTTTTAAGGTGATTCCAAATTGGGATGACATCGTAGACCTATGTGCTAAAGATAGGGCCACTAGAATTGGAGCGGAGACTGCACTTGATGCAGATGATGTCATGAGCAAAGAAGCAAATGAAGAGGATGAGGTTGATAGTGCTAATATTGATTTGGAGGAACCAAGCTCTGCAACAAAGAAAAGAGGACAATCTTCATCGTCTACTTCCATGCAATCCCAAAGAAAAAGTGGAGAAAAAGATGAGATAGTTGCTTCAATGAGAGAAATGGCTGAGTCATTGAAAGAATTCGTGCAAGCAACTATAAAGAAGACGGAGGAGAAAGATGTAAAAGAAGTTATGAACGAGCTAGAGAAAATACCTGATCTTGATAACTCACATTGGCTGAAAGTTGTTAATTGGTTGACAGAAAATCCAAGTCAACCAGTGGTTGTGAAAGCTCTTACATTGGAGAAGAAGAAGGATTACATCTTAGCTTTTATGTCTTGATGCCAAGTTGAAAACATACTGAGAGTTGATATTACTTTGTGTATTTCAATCTTTGTTACTAGTTATTAGATGTGGAGTTGGAAACATGTTAGAAATTTATTAGTGTGATTTAAATCTCTATTATTAATTATATATGTGGAATTACAGATTTGAAAACATCATTAGTTGAGATATTAAATTACATATTCAGACTCTATTTTGTTTCTTACATGATGTTCAATTTATATTATAATTATATTGTTTCTACTAGGCTTAATTTTGAGGTATTTTTTCAATATTTTTTACTACTTTTTTTTGCTAGTTCAATTTGTATTAGATGATGTTATATTTAAGTTCATACCATCTCATTTTGTTTACATTACAATTAGATTATGTGATTTGTTAATTTTTAAAAATGGTATATTAATTTTTTCATTTTATGCAAATTTTTCAATTTTTTTAAATTCATTTTATTTTATTTATTTTTATTTTTACTACGAATAAAAAAATGTTATATGATGTTTATTTTATTTTGTAAAATTTTGTATTGAAATTCCAATTTTACAAAAATATCTTAAAAAGATATTTTACAAAAGAAGGCAATTGAATTGTTTTATCCAAACAAAGAATTTGAAATTTAAGATAATTTAATTATTTTATCCACACTAAATATTTTAAAAATGAAGGGGATTGAATTGATGCAATTAAAATTCTTTGAATTTCAAATACCTTGAAATTTCAAAATACCTTATCCAAACACAACCTAAATGCATCTGTAACATGAGTTCTTTATTCATAATGTAAAAGTGGATGGTATGCATTGTGCCTTGATGACCCTAAATGCAATGGCTGTATGAATTATTTATTCATAATCTAAATTCTGGATGGTATACATTGTGTCTCGATGTAGATGACCCTAAATGCAACTACAATATGAATTCTTTATTTGTAATGTGAAATCGGGATAGTATGCTTGAGCCTTGAGGCCCTAAATTTAAGAAAAATGAAAAGTTAGAACAAATTTCATTTTGGGTGTGAGACAGCTCAAATAATGATCAAGATAGCAATGATCTATATGGAGTACCTATATACAGAAATTATACACAAATCTATAGAAGAATTTCTCCTAGAATGCATCCCATACTCATCATGGATTTATTCTCTTGATTTACCATCTTTCACTAATTATAGCTGGCTTGAGTAATGCTGGAAATGATCCAACAAGGAAATCTGATTGCATGCAATAGAGGGAACCTAGAGTCCTGTTATGGCGTGGTTTCACTCTGCAAGAATTTGCAAACTAGTGTTTTTCCAATAAATATGATAATGGGAAAGGAAGGCAGATGGTGGTCCATTATGGCTCTAACAATTACAATTACATTATTGTGGCATAAACTGTTGCATATTGGAAACTTCGATGTACAACACTTGATGTATAACTTTATTTTGCTTTTTTGCACCATAATTAAGAAAGGCACAAAATGCCAAGTTTACACTTATGTATAGTACACAATTCCCCATGCTGTTGGAGCTGCTACATATTCCTAAAAGATGGACAAAAAGGATGCGTGAATAGTCACTTATTTCGGTGATGGTGGCTCAAGTGAAGTAATTATATGGTTGCCATAACAGACCCATTTCTCCCTTTACTGCAAAGGAAAATTTCATGGGATTGATTTAAACACCGCATGTATCTAGAAATTAAACTTTGTAATGATAGGATGATTTCCATGCCGCTTTAAATTTTGCAGCGGTTATGGATGCCCCAGTTATTTTTATATGCCGGAACAATGGATGGGCTATCAGCACTCCTACTTTTGATCAATTTTGATTTTTTTTCCCTCTATTTCAGTATATTCTCTTTGGTAATGTCTTTTAGCATCAAGAGAGACCAGTCCTAATAGAAGTGAAATGATAACTTTAGAAGCCAAATTTTTGGCATGTTTGAAATAAATAGTGGCAGTATGTGGTCTCATATCTAGACATGTTAATGGCAGACCAATGTTATATCTGATTTTCTCTTTTCCAGGATCCTACATGGAGTGGGACACCACTTCTACATTGGATGACTCCACCAAGTATCATCCAGGCAATGAGATTGAATGGTAGAGATTGGCATGAGATCCTGTGGCTAGCTTTAGATAGTGGATAGAAAGGAATGGTTGGTGGAGTGGTTTGGCTGACTCAGAGCTTAGGATCAGTATGAGATAACAAGTAAAACTTGCATCTCTGAAAGTCTATTGGTTGATACCGAATCGTATGCTACTATAAAAGTAGCTTGACAATTTGCTATGGCAAACTTGAGCAACTTACTACATTTGACTGATAGTGCTACCAGAAAATAGGCGAGAAAATGTGGGAAGGAAGAGAAAATCTTCAAGGAAAGTGAAGAAAAACGAAGGAATGAGTCAAATGATATGCTTAACCTTAACCCCCTTAACAACAACCATTAATAGCTTACTTAATTTGCAACTAACTGTTGTGCTATTGATAGGTAGAGTTTCTAACTAACTTCTCACAATATTTAATTTATTGTCAAGTTTTACATGTATGTTGTAACTATTGCACTGTGGTGTATCAATATTTTCCATCTGTGAAAGAATCCTTTTCCTTAAGTACTGCCATGTAATTGAGGGAACTAGAGCTGAAGAAATAAATCTCGTAACACCTCAAGATCTTCCCATGAAGCATCATTTTGTGTGAGGCCAGTTCAATTAACCAAATATTGTACTTTCTGGTTGTTGTCAGTATTGACTATTCTGGTTCCAAGTAGGCCCTTAGAAATAGAGATCAAAATTTTGAAATCTTCATTTGCTATTGTTGATTGCAGGCTCTGTTATTTTACCTTTAAAAGGCTTAAGTTGATGATGAAATCCAACGAAATGTTATAGACTAAGCCCATGACTGATAAGATGACTATGCTGTGGGTGTTGGAAACACAAATGCTCTAAGTACTGCTCTACACACCTCTTGAGCACCTCTGATTGCCATTTGTTTGTGGATGGTATGCTAGGAGTAATGTTCCATCGAAGTTGAGTAGTTGTGTCCAGAATTTAATCAGAAAGATAGGGTCTCTGAATAAGATTATAGCATTTGGAAAACCATTAAGTTTTACTCCATTCTATACGAATATTTTTTCCACTAACTGAGGCTGAGCATTGAATTTGGAAGGGAGTGAACCAAAAATCCAAAATGAGCATATTTTGTCAGTTAAGTTTATCATTAACAATAATTGTAACAATGAATCCACCCAAACTTGGCAAGTATCCATTGTAATTATGACCAAACCACTGTGAGAACTGAAATTGGTTGAAATAGTCCCAAGGTTTAAGATGTATGGTATTTAGTATGTTGACTTATAATGCATTGGCTGACATACTTCTTTAAATCCTCTGTTATGTTAGTTAGGCTAAACAAAATTGCCAGATATTCTCTTTTAGGTTTTTAAGAACCTTGCACGGAATCCCATAGTGTAGAATGGACCTTTGCTTAAATTTCGAAGTACTAGATAATCTAACTTTGCCTTGTAATAATATTTGTATTTAGTCTATCTTTGAAAATAAAATCGGCATAGTATCTCCTCAAGTCAATTTAGAAGAGATTGCTTGCAGTTCCTTGCACTGTAAGATTTCTAATTTAAGATCTTCCATTAAGGAGCAGTTTATTGCTGATAAGAGAGACTAGAAAAGAAGAATATTGGGGAATAATATTTCATTCATTGAGTATACTTTTATATAATTATAGCCTAACTAAAAAAGGAAGAAATATCACTAATTCTAGGAAGCAAATAACTGCTAATTGAAACTTTCCTAAATATACAGATTTGACACCTAATAATACAATTACAGATATACAGAGATTCTTTCCTAAAACAGTTCTGATTTTTATACACTCCCCCTCAAGCTGGCTTAAAATAATCTTTCATAGTCAACTTGCTTACTAGGAAATCGAATCATTTTTTTTTTAGGCGATTTTTGGAGCTTTAGAAAGATTAGTCCCTTTTCCCGATCCACATTACTTCACAAATACCAAGGGCAACTACCCTGAACAACATTCCGTTTCTGAAATGGGTATTTCAAAAGAATAAGTCCCAATTGGTTGGAAGCAAGTTCGGTTACTTGATCTGCGATTGGAACATAGATCATGTAGACCAAACCACCTTCTATTTTTTCTTTAATAAAGTGTTTGTCCACTTCAACGTGCTTTGTGCGATCATGGAGAACTAGATTATGAGCAATAGAAATAGCGTATAATTAGCATATTGTCAAACTTAATTTCTAAACGTTCATATAAATGAACTTTCTATTTTACATAGTCACCCTTTTCGGCTTATGCCTCTTCTCCTCTTCTTCTACACCTTCTCCTTCATACAACTTCATAGGTATATACCGAACTTTACGGGTTTGAATCTCAAGGATTATGGAACTTCCAATCACGGCTCAGGCTTTCCTCCAAAAATCGATAATCGTGTCTACTCTAGACATGCACGATCCACATTACTTCACAATTACTACTTATGGGTATGTAGGCACACAATTCTAACCACATTATCTAACGAATTGTTCGACTACCTAAACTTAAGCCTATGATGCAAATACAGACTCGCCGAGGATGCCGGCAAACAAAAGTTCGTCACTACTACCTTTGCGACAAACATTCTACTTCTTTCTACGCCAAGTTACCAAGTTACCGCCAACATAGGTACAATACCCAAATATGGTACAAGTCAATAAGAAAAGTTGATCTCCTATCAATTATACTCTCAGGAAACTTTTGTGGCATCTGCATCAAGGTATAGGCCTCAATCAAATTTGGTCGAAGATGCCCTCGGGGTTTAAAGAGAAGTCCTTTGCCTGGTGTCCCCTTTAGATACCTTAGAATCCTAAAGACAACCTCAAAATGCTCAGTGCTGGGTGAGTGCATAAACTGGCTAACTGCACTAACAGAAAAGCTATATTAGGGCGTGTGTGTGACAGATAAGTCTGCCAACAAGTCTTTGATATCGCTCCTTATCCTTTACATCTTCAGCTCTAGTGGGTTGCAGCTTCACATTTGGTTCCATGGGAGTTTCTGCTGGTTTGTAACCCTTCATGCCTGTTTCCTCAAGTACATACTTACATTGATTGGCAATTCCTTCCTTAGATCTCGCAAACTCCATTCCAAGAAAGTATTTTAACACTCCCAGGTCTTTAATTTCAAATTCCTCAGCTAATCTCCTCTTCAGTTTATCCATTTCACCACAATCATCTCCTATTAAGATAATATCATCAACATACACAATTAAGATGGCAATTTTACCTTCCCTTGAATGCTTGTAAAACATAGTGTGATTTGCTTGACTTTGTACAAATATGTACCTCCTTACTACATTGCCAAAACTTTCAAACCACGCCCTAGGTGACTGCTTGAGTCCATACAAGGATTTTTTTTGATACCTTTGCGGTCTTTGATTGCTTTAGCCTCTATACATAATTTGATTTTCCCAATTCCAAGTTTTTCCTCAAATCCCTGTGGTAGGTTCATAAACACCTCTTCTTCTAGGTCACCATTGAAAAAATCATTTTTTACATCAAGTTGAAATAGAGGTCAATTAGAATTTACAGACATAGTGCATCAAACAAAATGTTTTCTTGAATCTAAATTTCAACAGGGACCCGAATTGTATTTATCTTCGCAACTATCACAAGGCGCAAAAAGAGAAACTTAAAGAAGTTTCTTGGTAATCTATTCCATAGGTCTGAGTAAAGCCTTTTGCTACTAGTCTAGCTTTATACCTTTCTATGCTACCATCAAGCTTACTTTTGACTGTGAACACCCATTTGCACCCTACAACCTTCTTCTCACTAGGTAACTCAACCACCTCCCATGTACCATTCTTCCGCAATGCTTCCATTTCTTCAAGCACAACTGATCTCTAATTCAGTTCATCTAACGCCTCCTTAATATTTCTAGGAATCACAAGGTTTGAAATTTTTGTAATAAAAGCTCTATACTTGGCAGAAAGGTTGTTATAGAAGGTGTATTTGGCAATAGGATATCTAGTGCAAGTTCGGGTTCCTTTCCTTAAGGTAATGAGAAGGTCAAGATTTAGATTTATTAGAATTTGGAATACAAGTTAAGGAAGGTGGAGAATTACCTGATGTATTTGGATGGACTTCACTCGGGAACTCCTCATGGCCGCGGGAACTCCTCATGGCCGTGTGTTGAGCTGATCAAAGGGTCTTTACCTCTTTCAAGGATATTTTTCTTATAACAAACTACACACTCAAGATTGGATCAATTTTTTTTCAATTCGTAGCATTTCTATATCTGACAGACCAATGTCAGACTCAATGCTCCTAGATTGGGTGGTCCTAGTTTTCTTATCTATTTCAATTGGGGGTAGCGGGAGTTTCTGTGCTTGTAACCCTTCATGCCTGTTTCCTCAAGTAAAAAATTATTTATGGTAAAGGATTATCTTTCCCAAAAATTGATTCTTCTAACTTCTTTTTTTCTCCCCACCAAATTAAATTTTTTGAAAAAATCATTTTTTACATCAAGTTGAAATAGAGGTCGCTAGAAAAGACCAATTGTATTTATCTTCGCAATCGGCGATTTTCCAAAAAGGTTGCATTCATGGTAATATGAAATTTCTTGGTTAATGGGTTAAAAAATTTGTAAGCCTTTTTGATTTGGAGCATATCCCAAAAAGACACATTTGTAATAAAAGCTCTATACTTGGGTCTAATTTGTATTTGGCACCGTGATCTCTTTGGAAGATGCACATATCGGGAAGGTGGAGAATTAAAATTTGGATGACTTTTAATGGTAAATGGCTGAGTTTATGCAAGATTCTTATAACAAACTACACACTCAAAAAAATGTTTCAAAAAAAATTATTTATGGTAAAGGTTCTGTTTCCCAAAAAAGGATTTTCCAAAAAGGTTGCATTCATGGTAATATGAAATTTCAAAGGAGGTTATCTATCTTGCAAAACTCTAGTAGGCATCCTGTTAATCAAATATGATGCAGTTAAAACAGCATACCCCCACAAATATTTTGGCAAGTTCATGTAAACCATCATAGCTCGAGCTACTTCTAAAAGGTGTTTATTCTTTCGCTCGACTATTCCATTTTGTTTAGGGGTATCTAAACATGAGGATTGATGTAAAATTCTTTTCCCTTGTAAGAAGAATTTTAAAACTTGATTGTAGTACTTTGTTCCATTATTTGACCTTAAAATGCTTATCTTTGCCTGAAATTGATTTTTTAACATATTGTAAAAGTCTTTGAATATTTTTTCAACTTCAAATTTTTCACGCATTAAATATGCCCAACATAGACGAGTATGGTCATCTATAAAGATTACAAATCATTTTTTTCTGGAAACAGTGGTAACCCTTGAAGGACCCCAAACATCACTATGGAAAGATAGAACAGTTTTGAAGACTAATATGGTTTTGGAATATAACTTTTTCACTAACTTTTTGCAAGTAAACAACTTTCACATTTAAAAAATAGGGGGTCAATATTCTTAAATAAAGATGGAAACAAATTTTTCAGATAAATAAAACTAAGATGACCCAATCTATAATGCCAAACCATTATTTGATCATATGCAGACATAGAACTGATACTACTAAATACTTGAGCAATTTTAGAACTAGGTAAATTATTCTTAAAATAATAAAGACCATTGATCATCCTAGCATTGTCAATCGTTGTTCCCGAGCACCTATCCTGAAAAACACAATGGGATTCAAAGAAGTTAAAAAAACAATTAAAATCTTTGGACAGTTTGCTAACAGACAAAAGGTTGCAAGTAAGTTTAGGGACATGGAGAACAGATTTCAAATTTATTCTGTCTGAAATTTGTATCAAACCTTTTCCTGCAATAGGAGAAAAACTATCATCTGCAACCTTAACATTTTTGTTTCCAGGACAGGGTGTATAGGATTGAATCAATTTAAATGAATTGATCATATAATCAGATCAGATGCTCCTGAATTTATTATCCATGGAGCAGAAGAATTAATGCAACAAGATAGAGCTTTTAAATTATTACCTGTGTGTGCATAGAAACATTAGGAGGATCAGATAACAACGAACCAGATTTCATCAGTGTAAGAAGATGGTCCATTTGCTCTTTGGTGAAAGGGCTGGCTTCAGCCTCATTGGTAGTTAGGAAGCGTCCAGTTTTCTCTCCTGCCTTGCTCTTCCAGTTTGCAGGTTTCCCATGCAGCCTTGAGCAATTTTCACGAGTGTGGCGTGGTTTGTCGCAATAGTCACACCACACACGTGGTTTTTCACCAAATTTACGTTGTTGCACAGAAGTCCTGGATGATGTTGCTTCAGTTGTCGTCAAAGCTGAGCCTTCTGTAGCAATCCTAGATCCTTTCTTGCCCAACATAACATTCCTCCGACTCTGGTCTCTCCTTACTTCTGAAAAGACCTCACCAATCAACGGGAGAGGTTATCTCCCAATGATTCTCCCCCTGACTTCATCAAACTCAATATTGAGTACTGCTAAAAACTTGAAGATACGACTTTCTTGTGGTGCTGTGCATCTTCTGGTGATTTCCACTCATAAGTATTGAAGAGATCCAAATCTTTCCAGATACGCTTCAACAAATTAAAGTACTTGGTAACACTATCCTCTCCTTGCCACATCTCACCAATTTTGAGAGTTAATTCAAAGATCTGGAATTGATTTCCCAAATCAGAGTATATCTGGTTCACGTTCTCTCATAGCTCTTGTGACGTTGAATAGCATATATAATTAGAGCTAATACCCTCTTCCATAGAATTCACGAGCCGTGTCATAACCATGGAGTTTTGAGCATCCCATGTAGCGTAGGCTGGATCTGTCTCTGATGAAGCCTTCTTGTCACCTATCAGATAGCCCATCATTCCACGCCCTCTAATATACATCCGAACGGCTTGTGACCAGCGTAGGATATTATCCCCATTCAAGCGAATGGTTGTAATTTGAATAGGGTGAGAGTCTACGCTAGTCTTAACAAGGTTGGGTGTAGTTTGTGTAGTGTGTGGTGTAGTGGACCGTTGATACATCAGACTTGGTGAAAAAAGAAGGAGTAGCAGAGAAAGAAGGGGTTTCTCTGATACCAACTAGAAAAGAAGAATATTGGGGAATAATATTTCATTCGTTGACAATAACAGCCTAACTAAAAAAAGGAAGAAATATCACTAATTCGAGGAAGCAAATAACTGCTAATTGAAACTTTCCTAAATAAACAGATTTGACACCTAATAATACAATTACAGATATACAGAAATTCTTTTCTAAAACAGTTCTGATTTTTCTACAGAGAGTCGTAGAAGAATGCCCCTGGCAAATTTCTTCATTTTTTTTTTGGATATTGCATCTGCTGCGTTATTATTTTTTCCAGATCTATACTGAATGGTGTAATTAAAACCCAACAACTTAAGTAACGGTGCTGGTCTGGGGTTTGAATTGTTTGAGTCATAAACTCTTTCAAACTCCTATGATCTGAGATGATGGTAAATTTGTGCTCCCAACAAATAGTGTCTCCTATTATGGACAGCTTGAGTAATAGCATAGAACTCCCTAACATAGGTGGATGTTGTCTGTCACCAATTTTGGGGATTGTCTTTCACTGGAATAGTTCAAGGAATGTGATCTTTGAGACAAAACAGTTCCAATAGCAAAAGCTGAACCATTTGTCTCTCTCAAATGGTGTTTGAAAATCTTGATGGGCTAAGACAGGTGCCCTAGTCATCTATAACTTGAGTTGCTCAAATGCAATCATAGCTTCCTAGGACCAAAGAAACTGATAAAATTTAGAAGGGCAACCTGGAGGTGTGCAATCATTGCATAGTTCTTGATGAACCTTTTGTAGTAGCAAGTTAACCCTAGAAAACCCCTAACTTGTTTTTTGGCTTTTAGGAATTGGCGACTCCACCATAGTTTAGGTTTTTGTAGGGTTTGCTGTCACTCCCCAATTAGTAACAATGTGTCCCAAATACTCCAGAGAGTTTTGGCCAAATACACATTGAATTTGGGAAAAAGTTTGTTTATGTGTAGCTTTTGGAGATCTTGGCTTAAGGTGAGCCAGATGATCATCAAGGGATTCACTATAAACCCAAATGTCATTTTAAAAAAAAATTATATATGACAAAAGACCTATAGAAGGCTTAAAAATTGAATTCATTGTGGCTTGAAATGCGGCAGGAGCATTGGTCAAGCCAAATGGCATGACTAAAAATTCGTTAAAGGCCTTGAGGGGTTCTAAAGGCAATCTTAGGAATGTCTTCTGAAAACATCTTAATTTGGTGATAGCCTGTCCTTAAGTCTAGCTTAGAGAAAATGATTGCCCCTCACAATTAATCTAGCAATTCATCAAGTGTTGGGTTGGAAAATTTATCCTTGATAGTTATTGAATTGAGGGCTCTATAGTCAGTGCAAAATCTCCATTATCCATCCTTTTTCTTAAGTCAGTGGACTGCAGAAGATAAAGGGCTCTGGCTTTCCTTGATGATGTCGTTAGTTAGCATCTCTTGATCAAGCTTTTTTATTTACTTTGATATGGTTGGAATTTGGTAAAACGTGAATGTGATGAGAGATAGTTCTATGAGGTGGTAATTCTTTTGGTTCTTGAATAACTTTTGAGAATTAGTTCAATAGGTGAAGCGTGGTTGCAGGAATAGGTAATTTTGAGGAAAGCTGGGCAGAAAAAAGGAAGTTCATATGCAGTATTGTTGCCACTGACCCTTTAGACACCAATTTGTTGAGTTATGGTGCAGATAAGGGTTCTGAATTTAAGGGTGAAAATCCCTGCATCTAACTTTCTGTTTATGCCGCCAAAATTCCATTGTTAGTGCCTTGTATTCAGTTAAAACTGAGCTCACTGCACACCTAGGACCATGTCAATGCATCCATTTCTAAAGCTAAAAATTCCCCTGTAAAGGAATACCCATGTTTATTCATAAAGTCAGCTGCTGCACATTTAGTATCTCATAACAAATGGTCCCCGCTGCCAAATGTGACACCCGGGGCTGACGAGGGTGGAGAGTGATCACCGGTGCTAAAAGATGAAGCACAGACAAAGAGCAGCTCCTGACAAGCTTTTAGGTGGAGGGACACATGAATGAACTGAATACATACCGGAATGAGAGGGATCCAGAGACTGTGTAGGTATGAGACTACATAGTTGATGATGACTTAAAAGAATTGATTAGCACCACTCATATCAATAAGATGCATTTTCTTTTCGGGAGTCAAGAACATAAGTATTCCATAGTTAAGCGTGCTTGACTTGGAGCACTTGTAGGATGGGTGACCTCCTGGGAAGTTTCTTAGGATGCGTGTGAGTGAGGACAAAGCATGCTGAAAAAATCCGTGTTGGTTTGTGGGGACACTCATTGATCCTGCATGTAGTCTCGAGACATTACACCAAACATTACTTGAAATTGGGGAATTGGTTGGCCGCCTAGCTTCAGTATCTCATAACAGTGTACTGCAGTTGTTGGCAGGGGCTGGTAAAGGCAGGTAGTGGTTAAGGGTATGTTGTGGATTGATTAAGTCTTGAAATCTGAAATTGTCTGGGAATGGTGTGTTGCTGTTTTGTCATAGCAATTTACTTTTGCTCATGGAATTTAGCTAAACAAACAGCTTGAAAATAGCTGTTGGGTTTTGTCAACAAGAGTTTGTATATCAATGGTTTTTGTAACCCCACAGTGAAAAAACTAATCAACCAAGATTCACTCAACCTTGTTACCTTTGTAGAAAGATCTTCAAATCTTTCTTGATATTCTGCAACTGAGTTATGCTGCTTGCATTCTTTAAGAGTAGTGTTAGGATCCCCAAAGCATCCAAAAAATTCTCCCAAGATGATTGAAATCCGTTCTTAGAGCATCCATTTGTAGTAAGAGTAAGCTAGACCTGGATTGAATTGACATGTGGAAGTTGACTCTGGCATGTGGAATTCTGTTTTGACATTTGGCTCCAATAAAATCTGCCACATGGAAACTCCAATCTGTTTATGGCCTTGGTTTGGAATTTCTCTTTCTTGGTCATCTGTCTTATTAATGACTTCTTCTCCCAATGCTTGCTTTTAATTTCTTTGCTCCCGATGGCCTTCTTTGTTCCCAATGCTTGTCTAATGCAATTTTGACCCTTACATTTGGTTTCATTGCCCATGTGAATCTTTCATGTTTATACTGCTATGTGTTATTTGACAGTGTAACTATGAGCTTTCAGTTTTGACAAGAATTAAGCTCTTTTATTTGTTTCTGAAATTTATTGGTTTGATGGTGATATCTTTTTTTCTTCCATAATGGCTGAGAGTACGATTGATGAGTCATTGTTGGCTCGGATCCAACGACTGGAATAGGCTATGTGCTTTTTGTTACTTGTACCAAGTTAATATAACTTTCTTACAATGTATAGTAGGTTTAGTAACGATGTATTGCCCTTATCTCCACTGCAACATAAGTGGTTGTAGTTTCTGTCAACAAAACATACATGGTTAGAGTTATTGTGCTACCTTCTCATTGTTATTTACATTACACTATCTATTTTTTATTGTAAAATGACAAACAGAAACTGCAACTTGAAAGTCTTTTTTTTTTCATGGCTTATGCAGGTATATACCAACCAGAGTTTTTTTTTCATTTATTATGCATGGAGCCAGAAAAACCATGGAATTTAACAGTAAAACCTTTCCGAATTTTTCTTTCTTACCTCATTGGTTAAATTGATTGAGCATCTTCTTGGTGTTGTGAAGCATCCAAACATATATTGGTGTTTTTCTAATCATTTCTTCTGCTGTTGAAATAAATCTGAGTGTTTCTCGTTATTGTCTCTTTTCAGCATGCTGGAACTGCAATCCGGCCACATATGTCTGATTTAGTGTGCTGCATGCTTGAAAGTTTATCAAGCCTGGAAGACCAAGGGCTCAATTACGTCGAGGTCTGGTTGAATAATATGTTCAACTCTTGCATAAGTTCATTTATTAATTCTTGTTCATTCATATGTTTTTATGTTGTCTTTTTCAGCTTCAAGCTGCAAATGTTGGAATACAGTCAGAGAAGCTTGACAGTTTGAGAATCTCCATTGCCAAAGGCTCTCCTATGTGGGAGACTTTAGACTCATGCATTAAAGTTGTTGATGCAGAATCATTGGACACATTGATCCCACGACTTGCTCATTTAGTGCGATCTGGAGTGGGCCTTAACACTAGGTCTGTTATTAACTTATTATGACATCTCATGCTTTTTCTTTTGCATTGTCTGCCTGCTTGTACTGTTTAGAATAATCTCTTTGGTATTGCATTTTCCCTTGAAAATTTGAGCTTTTGTTGATTCAGAGGGTTTAGTAGAAAAGGAGTGTAGGATTTGTGTAGATGCATGATGTTTGCAATGTTTGCCATATTAATATATTATCATCCTTATGGTGCTTTGCTGCTCATGCTTTATTGTTTTGATGTACTTTGTTCATGTTTCTTTGCTTTTCCTTTTTCTTCTTGTGGAGGAATATTCTATCTACTCTAAAAGTATGAACTTTTGTCTTTTTGTACTGGTAAAAATTTGTTTCCTTACTGAACAAGAAAAAACAAAACAAACTTATTCTAACTATATTATTTTTTAGAGGGCGCTCTCTCATTATTCTCAACTAAAATTGATATCATCCAAGGTCCTTGCTATCCTTATCCACGTTGTAGGATACTCTACTTTAAGGCCCTGTTTGGAATGCCAGATAAAATTGGATTGGGTAAGATAAGCTGTCATATAATGCCTTATGGAATGTTTGCTTCATGCATCGGATAGTATAAGCTTATCCAGATGGTATGTTTTTTCATATATTTCCTGTATAACTCTATCTGGTTCACGTTGCCCTCACCGCCTGTCCACCATCACCCCCACTGCCCAACTACTCTCCCATTACTGCCATCTTCACTCACCACCCCACCATCGTTGTTACCACCACTATAACCCCATTTCTGCTGCTGTCGCCACCTCTACCACCACCATGCCTCTCCTGCCACCGCCACCACCACTCCACCAACTGCATCATTCCTTTGACCATTGCTTTGGGTTTTAATTCAGGAAGAAAAACATTTTTTTCGAAGTAAATATTTGTGCTGTTAGTTATCTATACTGTTGTGCACCAAACTATGGATAGTATAAAAGTTCATCAACTTTTCATACTATCCTATCCGATGTGCTATATGAGGGCTAACTTTGTTGTATGCTTTCTCCTTTTTGTTTTGTTAATAAATTTGTTCCTTTTTCTAAAATGAAATAATTGTTTAGAATTATATCCTTATGTTTTTGAGTAGGGGACCTCAATAAGTTGATGAAGAATAATTTTCTTTCTTTTTTCAAGCAGTCTTCGTGTGCCCAAATCGCAACGCACTTTAGTGTCACTCTCTAAGCTGTAAGGAATGGAACCAACAGAAATATTTCTTCTCTATGGCTTAACTCACTAAATTATGCTCCCAAAGATTGGTTCTTGTCAACAAGTAGGGCTTAATAATTAAACCTTTCGTGTTGTCTGTTTTGTTCCATTTGTGTACTCATTACAGTCAAAACATGTATAGGTGTACTGGGGCTTGTTTAGGAAACTTCCATAATAGTCTGACATTTGGGAGTGTCACTTGTACTCATGCATAAATGTTTCAAGATGCTTACAAGTAATTTTTGTTATTCACCTTGCAATCTCATTATGTAATGCACAACTCTAGCAGTTCAGATAATTTTCTAATCCTTATAAATGGAAATAAAGTGTATTTGACGTTTGGCTCTGGCAGAAGCACTTTTGTCATTTCTCATAGTCTCTACATTTTTCTCATAATCAATGATGCTTTCTGTACCTGTGCAGAGTTGGTGCTGCCAATTTTATTACCTTGTTGCTTGGAAGTGTTGGTGTTGACAATGACATCAAGCCATATACAAATATGCTAGTGAGATTGTTGTTTCTAGTTGTTACAGAGGAAAAAAGTACTACAGCAAAACGTGCCTTTGTAAGTGCCTGCGCTAAAGTCTTAAATTATATAGCAGCCTCACAAGCCCAAAAACTGATTGAAGATACAGCAGCTTTGCATGCTGGTGACAGGAATTCTCAAATTGCATGTGCATTTCTCTTAAAGACCTGTTCATCCATGGCAGCAGATGATGTTGGTGGATATCATGCAGTTATCATTCCAGTTGTTTTTTTTAAAGGTTATGAACATCCTTTTGTTTTTTCTGATGTGAGTTATCATGTTGAAATTTTATAAAAATCCCATGTCATGCCAATCACAAATCATATTCTTAAGCAGAAGTTCTTGCCGTTGGCTGGCAGCTACTATCCTTTAGAATGATTTTGTTTGCTGTTCCTGGTGAACATTGGGTGTATCCTTTTACCTTGTAGCAGTTTCTGATGACATGTGGCCTTTTTGGCTTCATTATGGGGCTTAAGAAATGACTTTCTTTGTCTGATATATTAAGGAACTGGCAGGCTTTGTTTTGTTCGTATATTTTTCCTTATATATTCTTTGTTTTCTCTTGTACCAATTCAAAGGATGCGTTATGCTCTTTACATTTCACTCTTATACTCGTCAGTTTCAGAAATAATTTCATGTTTCATTAAAAAGAAGAATTTTAAGAATGGAGGAGACAAATATCTAAGTCTAGGTCACTTTAGAGGTTCTGATACCATGTCAAGTTCCTGTTTAGCCTGGTCATATTATCCTTGATTTTTTTAATACATTGTATGGAAAACGCTAGTTTAAGTTCCTTTGGTGATTGTCAAGGACCAACTCTCGTAAAAGTTTAAATGGTTAGGTGGAGGCGTGGGAATAGTTTTGTATTTCTAACACAGCCCCCTCATGTGAAAGATCTTTGGTTTGTGTCATAGACAAAGCACAGGCCCAACATATCTTGTCCTGAAATTATAATTTAAGTAGAAGAATGGGGGCACCAGCCTCCAAGGATCAAATTCCTGATTTTATTGCCATTTCAAGGACCAATTCTCACTAAAAGCTTAAGCTGTTAGGTGGGGTCCCATAGTGGTTTTATATCTAACAGCAGTAAATGTTGTATGACTACCTAGGTGTAAATTGTTGTAGGCATCTGAATTTTAAAGCTAGATCAGCTAGACAGTCTGTTTACTGAATGATGCTCACATAACAGACTAACAATTTAATGTTGTGTAATAAAAGTACTTCTTATTTCACGTGTACTAAAAAATGTTAATTCTTATTTCTTATGCAGATTTGAAGATGATAAAAATGTTTCCAGTCTATTTGAAGAACTATGGGAAGAATAGACGAGTGAGGAACGAGTCACCCTTCACTTATACTCGGGAGAAATTGTTTCACTTATTTGTGAAGGCATGTCATCATCATCATGGGCAAGTAAAAGAAAAGTTAGTCTTGCCCTCTTTTCTGCCCTTGCTGTTATTTTGATTTAACCTCATTATAGCTTGGTCATTTGTGTGTAGATGTTTGCTTATTTTCTGCTCTTGTACCTGCAGGCTGCACAGGTTATATGTAGGCTTAGTGAAGTTTTGGGTGAATCTCTTTCTTCTCACCGTGATGTTCTGCTTCAGTCTCTCATGAAGGAAATTCCTGGTCACCTATGGGAGGTAGGAAGATAAATTAGTGTGTTTTGGCTGAAAACGATGCCACTTAAGTTTTTAAGTGCAACAGGAAAAATTATTATCAAATATCAATCGTAGATGAAATTGCTCAAGTTACATATGATTGTTTTACTTACTATGTATGACAGGGAAAAGATGTGTATTGTTAGCATTAGGTGCTCTATCTAAATCCTGCCATAAAGCAATTTCTGCTGAAGGTTCCGCCTCTTCCATTGCCATTCTGAATGTGGTATCTTCTGCATACACCAGAAAGGGAAAAAAATATCGTGAAGCAGGATTTTCCTCTCTTGAACAGGTTAGCAATTCGTAGTGGGTGCTGCAAAGTAGTTTTAGAAAAGCTTTCTCCTTTAGGGTAAATATTGAAGTGAAAACCAATGATCATCCTTGGTCTTTGAGAAATAGTTTTGTGACAACTCCATGTCCATTGTGAAAACATGTAAATTGTGTATATTGTGTAATAACTAATACTTGCATGATAATTGGCGACGTTAATCAGTTATGGAATGAATTGATAATAGCCCTATTTTTCTGTAAAGCTGTCTAGAGAAAAGAATGATTAAATGTACAAAAGAAGTTTGCTTTTACTAGAAATTGGCGTTAAGTAATTAGGATTAGGATTTAGAACCCTTTGATTTTAACTGTTACCCTTTATCAGATAAAGCAATATAGGTAGCAATGTTTCTCAAGGATGAGCCTGCATGTACTGAACAAGTGAACATTGACAACGTTATTCATGCAAAAAATAAAATATATAAATAAATGGAGAAAAATAAGCAACTCAATCAAATAAATTACCAGGTACAGACCAAAAGTATTAGGAACTATCAAGTGCCAAAAGAATATTAGTGACATCCTTAGTTGAAACTTAAATTTCATGAGATTGATAGCTGAAATGCAGAACTCAAGCTGCAGGCAAAACAATAACAATAATCAAACAGTGGGTAATGCTACTATGCTAGCATATTCCACATTTAAAACCTCAAAATTTAAAACACACCCATGAAATCCTCAAAACAAAAACCTACTGAATCACTCCTTTAATGATGCAAGTACTCTGCAGTCTGCACTATTTTTTTTTTTTTTTGTGATCATCTCATATTACTTGGAAGAATTTAATTAGAAAGATAAAGATGAAAATAGAGATAACTGAGAGAACAATAAAAGAAGTTGAAGACAAGAAAGTCTGCCAAACATGCAGGGCCAAGCCAGCCTGTTTTTCCCAGGGGACGAGAAATAAGAGTCCTAGCCTGGTCCTTGCTGACTGGCGGGCTACATGCTTCAGCCTTTAAGCCGGGTTTTTTTCACCATAAAATTCTCAAAAAACTAGAAAAATAGAAAAAAGTCATGAAAAACCGTAAGGATTGAACAAAACATCACATTTCATAATTATGATGCGAACTATACATAACATCATAAATGCATACTAAAAATTAAAACCATATAAAAAAGCACTTAATTGCAGGCTAAACGGGCCAACCTGTGTGCTGGACTGTTTAGCACATTTTTTTTAATGAGATTTCTTATTTAGGCTAGCTGAAGTAGAAAAGCCTTCGTTTAAACATACCGGGATTTCAGTGGTCGTAGCCCACTTATCTTTGCAAGTCAAATGGAGTGATCTGTGGACGTTGGCCTCTTTTGACTCTGTTATCTACAAGTGTCGATGGATCAATTGTTCATTTTAGGTTTGATTTAAAATTAAAAATACTAGGGGGGACAAGAGGCCAGATAAGCAACTTTGATAAAAACAGCAGGGGATAACTATTTTAGGTGTACCTCTTTTTATTAGCTAAAATCATAAAATTGACACTACATGTTTGTCCTTGACCCATGATAATAACTATAGTAAATTTAGTCACTTTTCATATATTTCTTTTAGATGCTTAATTATTTTTCATGTATGTTTCCAGGTTATAAAAGCCTTTGGCAATCCAGAGTTCTTTAATATGGTTTTTCCCTTGTTGTTTGATCTATGCAACTCAGAGCCCTTAAATTCTGGGCAAGCACCTTTGGTCAGTGATGCTGCTAAAGCAGGTTATGACAAATTCTAGATCTTCATTTATATGTTGAAAATTTTGTTCCTCGTAAAAGATAGTGTATGGCCATCAATGAAACATTTAATGCCCTTGGTAAGTTGAAGTTTCTCATGCTAAGTTGGTTTTGTTCGCTGCTGATTAAACAACTAGTTAAGAGTGTTGCTTCTTGTATGATACTTTTTGTTGTTAAGTGATAGTAATAAATACAGTGAAGGCCATGTCATGAGAGTGCTTTTCTGTAAAATTATGTTCTTAGCCTTCTCCCTTTGACCTGTCTTGTCACAGCCATTGTAGCATCCTCCCATAAGGATTAAGGATTGGTGAAGGGTTATGCTTTGAACTATTTTCTTTGTTAGAAAGTTTACCTGACTGAATGTTGGTTCTCTACTAGCTATTTCCAGCTTCTATTTTACTTTGAAGTTAAAACAGACTAAGACTGACTGATTCTTGGTATAAAGCTTCTCTCAGTATTATGTGCTCCTGACAGGCATAATTTTTGGGCTTGGGTACTATCTATACCCCCCCCCCACAAAAAAAAAAAAAGAAAAGAAAAACAAGAAATTTAGTATCCAACAAATTGATGAAATGGATTATTATTTTTCTTCTACTTAGTGTTACTGTTAAACGGGTATATCCAATGGCAAGCAACTTAATCATTCCTTGTTACATTGATTCCTGAGCTGCTCAACGCCACAGGCTCTACAAACATTTTGACTGATATATCTTCTTTGCAGAGTTGGACAGTGTCGAAGAGATTTTTGTTCCACATAACAAAGTTGTAGACTGTTTAACCTCTTGCATCCATGTGGCACATATAAATGATATTCTTGAAAAGCAGAAGAGCTTGATGCACTTGTATGCAGCATTCCTATCACCTGAACATAAATGGACTGGTATTCTTTATGCTTCGTTTTATTTTTTTTTAAGTCTCTTCCAGTTTCTTTTTATCTTTATTAAGAAAGTTATCTTTGTGCAGTCAAAACTACAGCCTTTTTATCCATAAAAGAACTTTGCTCAAGGCTCCACAATTTTGTAAAGGACTCCCAGGGAAGTCAAGAACTTGCCAGTGTAACTTCCCTTGTTCAGGAGGTAATTGAGGTTCATTTTTTAGTTGGACTTCTAATGACTTCAATTCATGAATGATCTAACATCAACTTTATTTTTCTTCAGATGTTTCATTCTATATCACCAAAAATACTACATTGCATAAGTACAGTAAAAATTGCACAGGTACGTCACTATTATCTTGTTTGCTTGAACAGTATTCATAAGATAGATCCCCCTGCCCTATAAAAAGTGAAAAACCCTGAAGAGTAATCAGCATTTGTTGGGTATTATTCGTAAGTGGGTAAAATCTTAGATATTCACGCTAGGCACATTGGGTGGCTTCCATAGACTTCATAATTTATTAGTGTCATGAGCCAGAAGTGCAGTTGAAAATGGAAGCTCCATGCACATTTTCATTGAATTCCTATAAATCTTTGTTAAACTTTCTATTTTGAGAAATGATTACTGAAACATGTTTCAAAATTTTGTTGTGTGTGTGCAAATGTATTTGCCATCAGTTGTATGAAATTCTTTTCTTAGTTACTGAATATGTTTCTTTTCTTTTTTTTTAATCTGCATTTACTGAGTGTGCTCATCAGTTCCTATTATGTAATGATATATAATATACTAGTAATTGAAATTAATGAAGCATGCATCAGTTGACGATTGCCTTTCTTCTTTTTCTCATTTAGGGTGCTTTTGGATAAGCTTTGAAAAAAAGTGATTTTAAGATAGTACAAAAAATTGATTTTTTTTGTAGAGATTTTTATGAAAAGCTGAAATTATTTTGTGTTTGGATACAATTACAAAAAGTACTTTTTACTTTCACTCTCTTCTATTGCATCTCTACGAAAATTGATTTTTTTTAAGAAGCTACTCCTTTTAGCTTCTAATTAAAGCAAAAAACTGATCTTTTATATATTCAAATTTTTTTAAAGTTAAATTAAAGTTTTGGTCCCTATACTTTACATTCATTTTCAATTCAATCCTTATAATTTTTTTTTCAAATCAATTCTCACATTTATTTAAGTTTTTAAAATAGTCTCTGCGGTTAACTTTTGTTATAACAACTATTAGAATATTTAAAAAATATCTCAAAACATCTTTGTTGAATCTTGAAATATTTTAGAGTATTATAGATGATCTCTCGATTTATTTCTTATTTATTATATTTTCCTATTTGTTTCCTTATTTAATTAGGATTAAAAGTTTAGAATTAATATAAATATGACTATTGAGTTTGTCTTTTGCATCACATTATCAACACATCAAGTCAATATCAATATCAGTCTATATTCCTCTTTTCCTCCTTCCCTACCTAAAACCCTCTAATTCAACATGGTATCAAAGAGGTACCATCTTCCGTAACTTGTCCCGTCACTTTTGTTGTCAAGTTCTCAAAGATCTAGAACTCTGATTAGCCGCATTTGGTTGCCGAGTTCTCCTTTTGGCACTTTCTTTCTATATCTATTTCGGTCAATCGTGTTTCCACTCCAATTTTCTAGAAAACAGCATCTCCTTCCGTTGCCATCTGCCACGACCTCTCTTTTATGGGTTTTTTCCTATCGTTGCCACCACCCACAACCGTCGTCTGTTGTCGCCTTTTTTGGTCGACGACCCCACCAACTGCGAGATTGGCCTCCGATTGGCCACCCACTGAAATCGTGCCTCAAGCCGCTGTCTCACGCACTCCCATGCACCACCACCACTGTCAGTGCGCAGACCCACGCACCTCTCTTTAGTCAGCGCGTGACGGCACATCCGGCCACCTTTCCGATAGCTGTCGGTCTCGTTCAACTCACCCTGGCCTCCTCTACACGGATCTAAGCTCACCTCTATCAACTGACCTCTGTGTGGCCTTGTACACTTGCGCAGAGCCATTCAGGTGTATTGGGATTTCTGTTTTTAGCAATTGTACATTGATCCATAGCTGTTTTACCCTCTTTCCAGGCTCTTCGTTTGCCTCACCGCACCATCTCTGACCTCCAAATGATTGTTTGAAATACTTTGTGGTGGTTATTTCTGGTTTTGACTACTGTTTGGTTATTTTCCAATGCTAGCATAGCATTGAGGGGGAGAATGAGAATAAATTCATCTTTACATATACTTCAATGCTAGTGTTTGTTATGACTTCTCTCCCACGAATAAATCATATTAGTGGTGACTTCTCTTCCCATCGACGATCATTCCGATGGTAACTTATGTTGGTTATGACTCACACCAGCCTGACTCTTTGTCTCAGATGCTCTGGTCTGATTCTTTGTCCCAAATGCTTTGGCCCTAACTTTTTGTCCCAAATGCAATGGCCTCGTCTCCGTCTGTCCAGATGCACTGGCCTCGTCTCAGTCTTCATCTTCATCCCAAAAGCAGTTGCCTGCCACCGTCTCTGTCCATCCCAGCCACTATCACACTATCAAATTATTTAATTGTTACAAGTTTAAGCTTAGGAAGCTTTAGCTGGAGAGGGAGTGTTAGAATATCTGAAAAATATCTCAAAATATCTTTGTTGTATCTTAAAATATTTTAGAGTATCATAGATGATCTTTCAGGATTTATTTCTTATTTATTATATTTTCTTATTTGTTTTCTTATTTAATTAGGATTAGGAGTCTATAATTAATATAAATAGAACTATTGAGTTTATTTTTTGTATCACATTATCAACACATCAAGTCAATATCAATATCAGTCTATATTCTCTCTTTTCCTCCTTCCTTACCTAAAACCCTCCAATTCAACAACGATGTTATAACACCGTCAATTGGTTACAATAGGGACTCCTTTACATGCTCGTTTTATCTATAAAACGTCAAATATATGCTCTTTCATTCTGGTAGGTATTTATTTCTTCTGAGTAGGTACTCCTTTGTATAATAGGTATTCCTTCATTCTAGTAAATGTTTATTTCTGGTAAGTATTTTTTGTCTAATAAGTACTCTTTCAGATGTTCTTTTTTACTCTGTAAAAATGTCTAGTACGGGCTAAATTAACAATGTTAGAACTAAAGTTAACGGCAGTGACTATTTTGAAAAGTTTTGTAAGTGTGAGGATTGATTTGAAAAGAAAAAAATTATAAAGACTAAATTGAAAATGAATATAAACTATATAGGGATCAAAATTTTAATTTAACCTTTTGTAAATCTTATCCAAACAATTTTGCATATCTGAGAAATGATCTTTTTTAATAAAAAAAATTATTTTTCTTGCAAATTATATATAAACAAGCGCAGTATTAGAAGGTTGAATAAGTCCAGAAGGGGAAATAAAAGCCCACTAATCTATTTTATTTTCATCAAATCATTATACCAAATGCGAATACAATTGAGTTAAGAAAATTTAATGGATACATTAAATTTGGTTGCCTTAACTAGCAAAAGTGGATTTAAGTGGATATGTGTGAAAATTAAGACTGAATTTACTATAAAATATATTAATGACTCTAACAAAACCCCTCTTCTCACATGCACAACCATATACAATGTTTTCATTATACTCAATCTCTTTACCCTCTGACATGCTGGTACACTTAAGTGGATATCCAAGGTGAAGACAGGGTAAAGTGGACCTCTATTAACTCGTTTAAGGAAATTAGTTGTTTATGGTGGTAGTTGTTATAGTTGTTTGTGCTCTTATTTCCACTATCCTTAACTGAATTTTGCTTTTACTGCAGGCTGCATATATAATAAATGGGAATTGCAAGAATGTCATGAACATGTCTCAACCTGATCAGGTGGAGCTCTAGCGCTTTGTTTTAAATGTTATTTCTGCTAATTGTTAGATATTAATGTTGGTATCTTATAAATTTTTTATTTTGTTTCTCTGAGATGTCGTTCAAGTGGTATCACATTTTGCAAGTGAAAAGCCCCCATTCAGGTGGTGACCGGACAAAATTTTGACTTAATTTCATTGAAGTAGACGCAATGATATTTTTTTTTAAAAAAATGGACTAAATTGTCTTCCACATGTTCTATTTGTAGCTATGTTGCATGTAGAAATTGTTACACGTGCAGCATTTTGGTATATCGTGTAAACTGTAAAGCTCCAAATATATTTAAAGGTAAGAATAAACATAAATTTCTATTAAACTTCCTAAGGGAACGTGTGTGAAAATTAGGACTGAATTTACTATACAATATATTAATGGCTCTTACAAAACCCCTCTTCTCACATGCACAGCCATATAAAATGTTTTCACTATACTCAATTTCTTTACCCTCTGATATGGGATATCCAAGTAACACATTGCTTCCTTCTGAAGGTGAAGACAAGATAAAGTGGACCTTTATTAAATCACTTAAGGAAATTAGTTGTTTATGGTGATAGTTGTTATAGTTGTTTGTGCTCTTATTTCCACTATCCTTAACTAAATTTTGCTTTTGTTGTAGGCTGCATAAATAATAAATGGGAATTGCAAGAATGTCATGAACATGTCTCAACCTTATCAGATGGAGCTCTGGCGCTTTGTTTTAAATGGTATTTATGCTAATTGCTAGATATTAATGTTGGTACCTTGTAAATTTTTTATTTTGTTTCTTTGAGATGCCCTTCAAGTGGTATCACATTCTGCAGGTGAAAAACCCCCATCTAGGTGGTGACCGAACAAGATTTTGACTTAATTTCATTGAAGTAGATGCAATGATATTTTTTTAAAAAAAAATGGACTGAATTGTTTTCCACATGTTCTGTTTGTAGTTATTTTGCATGTAGAATTTGTCACACGTGCAGCATTTTGGTATATCATATAAACTGTAAAAGCTCCAAATATATTTAAAGGTAAGAATAAATATAAATTTCTGTTAATCTTCCTAAGGGCACGTGTGTGAAAATTATGACTAAATTTATTATACAATATATTAATGGCTCTTACCAAACCCCTCTTCCCACATGCAAAGTCATATACAATGTTTAACTATACTCAATCTCATTACCCTCTGATATGTAGGTACACTTTGGTGGATATCCAAGTAACATATTGCTTCCTTCTGAATGTGAAGACAGGATAAAGTGGACCTCTATTAACTCACTTAAGGAAATTAGTTGTTTCACATTTACATAATTTTTATTATTTAATTATGTCTAATTTTATTTTATTTTCTACATACCTTTATTTTAATTCTATAACAAAATATGATGTACTAGCTTTTTTCTTTAAAAAAAGGAGCTCTATATTTGCTGAGAGAAAAATAACATTGAAAATGAACAACGCGTGCTCATTCTCCAAAAATGTAAACCAAATGTTCTATCGGCTTATCCTTTCACTTATGCTGCGTTTAGTGGATAAGATAAGGAGGACCTAATAATATTAATTAATACTATTAGGTCTTGTTAGGTATTTGGTGATTTAACTTGATAGTATAGTTAAATTAGGTCAAATTTTTTTATTCTATTTTAACCTAATTATTTTATCTTCTCCCCTACCCCCTGATTAGACCTGATAGGATATTTCTTTCCACCTCACCCTTTCATCCCTCTCAGTCTAAGTCTCTCCTCTGCCAAAAACCCAGATTGGCATCGGCGACGGATAACATGAAATGGATCCTAGGGTAAGGAACCATGTTGGTTTGGAACTCGGTCACATCAACATTCAAGGCTCCATCGAACCTTAAAAAGGCAGTGAGGAATGAAATCACCTGCAATATTAAAATAGTTAAAAATTTCATAGAATCAACAACAAAAGGCTTCAATTTTTAAGATCGAAATTGAAATTTGAAAATGACTTAAGAGACAAGGCGATTAAGGTTGGTGTAAGTGGGGCGTTCGATGTCAAGGGGGCGCTTGCAAATGTCGTAGATGGCTTCTTTGCCACTGATGAGTTATTCAGGGTGGAAGAGTTGGCGATAGGTGTCAGTTCTCACTTCGTCGATGACAGTGGGTTCCAGATCAACGAACATGGCGCGAGGAACATGCTTTCCGACACCAGTTTCACTGAAGAATGTGTTGAAAGCATCGTCTCCTCCACCTACGATCTTGTCGCTAGGCATCTGGCCATTGGGCTTAAAAAACACAACACCACAACATGGATTCAGATCAGAACCAAACAAAACCAACATTACCATCCTTCCTAACTGGAGCGAAAGAAAACAAAGGAACGAAGTTGAGAACAAAATGGAACGGTCAATGATGAGTACTCTGGTGGAAGGCTCAGAAGGATCGGAGAGAAGAAATGGGTCACGGTTTGGGTTCTACAGTGGTGAGGAAGGTGAAAGGTAGTATAGTCGGAATAGATAGTTACATATACTATCAAATTATTTATACTATGTGCACCAAATATTTGATTGTATAAGATCTTATCAGCTTATTTATACTATCAGACTTTATCATCATATCTTATACTATCATATCTTTATATTATCAAGTACACCAAACACAACTTTATTTCATAAGCTAAGAATAATTAGTTTTTAAAATAAGTAATTAATATACTTTTTCAACTTCTCTATTTTTTATGATTGTATTCAAACACTCAATAAAAAAATATTATATTTAAACATACTTAAGCACATTTATAAATATTTGTTTTTTATTTTTAAAAAATAAATATTTATTTTAAAAAAAATCTATCCAAAAGTCCAATGTGCCTCATAATCATCAATCTTCATCGTAAATAGATCAACTTCAGAACTATCGTCCACGTGTCCATGTCTCCACCATCAACAACGTAAACTTGTACATGTCCATGTATATCTGTCACTAACTTTTTATATATATGAGGAAACTGAAGTAGCAGAGAGAAAAGGAACAAATCAAAACCCAGTTTCGTCAAGGCTCAAATGCCCACCACGTTGTCCTCTGATTCCAATGAACAGGACCCAGAGTTCCTGTCACCGCTCCTGCCGCCGGCGAAGAAGCCCGTCGGGGAGCCCGAACCTGAGAAGTTGTGCATTGACGAGATGCTGCAGAACTATTGCGGCGAGTTTGGGCGGTGGCAGCTGAGGCACTTCGTCCTTACAAACCTCGCATGGGCCTTGGAAGCGTTCCACACCATGGTAATGATATTCGCGGACAGCGAACCGGAGTGGCGGTGCCTCGACGGAGCCGCCGGTTCGGGCTGCGACCCTGCCGCGAAGAGCGTGTGCCGACTCCAACCGGGTTCGTGGGAGTGGGTTGGAGGCTCTGCCGCCACGACAGTCGCCGAGTGGGGTTTGGTTTGTGGTGACAAGTTTAAGGTTGGGCTGGTTCAGGCCGTGTTCTTCGGCGGCTGTATGATCGGTGAGTTCTCTCTCTCTCTCTCTCTGAAAGTTTGCTCTTTTTATGTAAAGTCTAAAAATAACAAGCATTTAATTATGGCATTTAATAGTTTTCAAATTGCATATTTTGATGAACAATGAATAAGGAATAACTGGGTGAGAAAAATATAGTGACATTAATGTGCTTGGCTGACATTTGGCAATGTGAAAAGAACTTCAGTGAACAAATTAGGAAGAACTTGGGTGAAGATCCTGCACGAATATGTATAAATTAATTTTATCTATTAAATCTTAAGAATAAATTTTATGTTTTATGTGAAGTTTAAAATGTGATATTTAAAAATGATTTCACAATCATGTGATATAGAAGTATAAAACAAATATTATTATAAAAATATATATAAAACAAAATCTTTTCAACATGTGTGAAGGTTATAAAAGACAGGAATTATTATTTTTTATGACAATATGGATCACGTAAAGAATAAAGACGATTAACAACGAGATGGGGTATTGCAAAATCTTAAAATAGTCATTTATCGGCGGGGTACTCAAGTTAATGATTTGATTAATGATTATTATTTTTATTTTTAAGTTGTCGTTTTGATGGTGGATGGCCAATTTTTACTTAATAAATGTAAGATTTCGGGGCTGTGGTCCAACATTGTAACAAAAAAAATAAAATAAAAATGTAAGATCTCGCGATATATTCAATACTTTAGCTTATTTTAGAAAGCACAAGGCCAGAGTATGAGTTAGAAAAAATGAACAGATAGTAGGGACAAAATGGTGTGATCTTGTTCTTGATCAACTAATATTCTAATCAACGTTAATTTCCGTATCAGATAAACTAAAGTAATGGTCACGAATGTCCAAGTGGTCACAGAATTGCACCAAACAATATCAAAACACTATAAATGATTATTAATGTTTTTGAAGTTTTCTGTTAAATAGATTAAAAGATTACAGATGCATGTGATATATATATTTGGATACTCTGTGAAAATTGTATTATTCGACTTTTTACCATACTTCATCAACCTTTTATGGAAAGTTTAGGCATACTTTAATATTGTTTATAAGGGAGAGGAGATTTTCTGATTCAATGTCGTTCTTTTCTGAATGCAATGTTCAATCCATCCCCACATAGGGCTCGGCTTATGCCCTGTCTTATTTCTCTCTCTCTCAACTAATTTATCTCTTTTCAAATTTGTGTGCTATATGCAACCTTGAATGGTATGGTTTGAGCTGTTTCATCACTGGGTCTTGTCCATTTCTTTTCACTCTATTTGGCTACGAGGACAGAATAGAGCGAAAACAATAACCAATACAATTTTGGAATACCAAGCCCAAAATGTGTAAATACATTTTGGTAAGAATATATATTTATCTGATCATATTAATTGGTGACTCGGGCCCAAAACCAAAGCACAAAAAATAATCCAAATATGATAAATTGATAATGACCAAAATTGGTAGAAAATCTTTCACATGGTATGGTAGTATCCCACCAATGCATACATTACTGAAAATTGATTCCCCTAAATGACATTGTAATTTCAGGTGCTGGAATATTTGGTCACCTCTCAGACTCATTTCTAGGAAGAAAAGGCTCTCTCACAGCGGTTTGCATCCTAAACACCATCTTTGGCACCTTAACAGCACTATCCCCAAACTACTGGTCCTATGTCATCCTCCGCCTCCTCACCGGCTGCAGCACAGGTGGCGCCGGCCTCTGCGCCTTCGTCCTCGCCACCGAGCCAGTGGGCCCGAAAATGCGCGGCGCCGCTGGCATGTCAACCTTCTACTTCTTCTCCACCGGTATTGCACTCCTCTCCGGCATTGCGTACATCTTCCAAACATGGCGCAACCTCTACATCGCCTCTTCCATGCCCTCCCTCCTCTTCCTCCTCACCATCCTTCCCTTCATCTCCGAGTCTCCAAGATGGTACCTCGTACGAGGAAGAATCAAGGAAGCCATGAAGATCATGTCCACCATTGCCACCTCGAACGGCAACCACCTCCCAGAAGGCGTTATTCTCACCCTCGATGAAGAAGCAACATCATTTTCATCATCAACCAACCTAGACCAAACCTACATGGAACACTTGGAGAGCAAAGAAGCAGTGACAGGGTCACTCGTGGACGTTATTCGCTCACCATTAACACGCACGCGTTTGGTTCTAGCCGTGGTCATCAACTTCTTGTGTTCTGTGGTGTACTATGGTCTGAGCCTAAACGTGGTGAACCTCGAAACCAACCTTTACGTAAACGTGATACTCAACGCGGTGGCTGAGATGCCGGCGTTCATGATAACAGCGTTGTTGTTGGACAGGTTGGGGAGGAAGCCGTTGACTATAGGGACCTTGTGGTTCAGCGGCTTCTTCTGCTTCGTGGGGAGTTTGTTGGGGAATGTTGGGGTCTGGAAAGGGGTGAGAATGGTGTGTGGCATTTTAGGTATATTTGGGATGGCGGGGACTTATAACTTGCTGTTTATTTACACGGCGGAGCTTTTCCCGACGGTGGTGAGGAACGCCGCGCTTGGGTGTGCCACGCAGGCGGGGCAGATGGGTGCCATATTGGCACCGATGGTGGTGGTTTTGGGTGGGTGGTGGCCGTTTGCGGTGTTTGCATTGTGTGGGATAGCTGGTGGAGTGTTTGCGTTTTACCTGCCTGAGACACTGAATCAGCCACTCTATGATACGTTAACGGGAATGGAGGCTGGGGAAAATGATACCTCCTCAAGAGTATGACTGTGCTTGGATTTTTTCATTTCTTTTTTTTTTTTGTTACAAATGTTTTGGTTTAATTATTTTGGATTTAATTTTGGTGTTGTGTAAATTTCTTTTTATAATATAATCTATTTTGTGTTATTAACTATATTTTTATATTAATATATAAAAAAATTATCTCAATTTGATCACATTTTAAATATTCTTAAAATATCAATATACTTCATTCAAAAACAAATAAAAAGAAGGGAGTTGTTATGGTACCCATGCAAAATCATAGGTACCAGAACTCATGCAGATGTAGACAAAAAAATAATATCTCATGGATTAAATAAAGTTAAAGGTGGGGTTTTTTTTTATAAATTTAGTTGTGAATAAATACTCTTTAAAACACAATTACAAGATAGTCCTTTTTAATTTTATTTTTTACATTAGTAAATTAAACCTAATATAGCAATGTCTCCATTGATATGCTACTGAGAACCAGATGAATCAGAACCTTTGTGTGTAACGCTCACAAGAAAATGACAATCACCAACTGAAGGGTCTCGGAATGTAACCATACCAAGCCCATCAAGATTGCAGCTTCGTGATTCATGGATTTGTATATAGCTGATAGTAACTGTTGAAAGCATATGAAATATTAACCTTTTCCCTAATTCCATTACATGAAGCCCATATAGTTAAGCATCGTGCAATCTGCAACACTATAGGCAATTCTCATATGATTTGCTATCTTAATTAGTCAAGTCACTGGAAGGGCTTGCAACACACCATCTAGATGAGAACGGATAGATAGGCGATACCGTGATCCATAGAACATGAATCTGGTTTCAAGAAATCACATAGGAAGCTTCATGTTTGAAAAAAAATAACAATTGGCTTTTGAACTTTGAAGGAAAGGGAACAACAGCATTCCCTTAGATTCCTTTTTTCTAAAAAAAAAAAAAAATAGGGTTCATCACTTACAAATTCTATTTCTTTAGAGATGGTTTTGCAAAATTAATTATTAAAAGAAGAACACTTATATGTCATCACTCCTATTTTACGTGGTTATTTCTTTTTAGTCCACATATGCATGAGTTTTAAAACTCAAACTTGTGTTCGGATTTCATATAATTTTTCGAGCGGCGAAGGATGGTGCGATTTGACTCATGCTGGTTCTAAAGCTCTTGGTGGCTGGCAAGAGATGGCAAAGAGGATGTACGATGAGGTGGCGAATTCAGGCAGCAAAATGATGATTAATGGGTCATAATAAATTTGATTCATTTTTAAGGTAGATGATTCTTGAGTGGCTCGCCAGTTTGTGGAGCTAAGAAATTTTAATTAACTAGTGAGTAATTGATTTGCATGAATATTTTACGAAATCTAATTATATTGTAATTTAAATTTATTATTAATATTTTATTTTTTATACACATAGTATGAATGTATAAATATTTAAAATGAAATTATGTAAAAAAATTAAAATGAATTTTTTTTATTTGAAAATTTCATTTGTTTTATAATCTGGATAAGATTCACATTATGAAGAAAGAAAAAAATATATGAATAAGATTCAAAAACAAATAAACTAAAAGACAAATTAGAAACTTTAAGGCTTAAAGAAAGAGAAAAAGATATTTAAAAAAAGAGACGTAGTATATTAAAAAAAAGAGAACAACTTAACAAATAAATCTGCCCTTGAAAAATAGTGTTCAAATTTAATCTATGAAGCACGAACACATATCTGTATCTGACACATTAAGATGCACATATAACACATGTATTTTATGTGTTCGAATGTATCTGATTAAAAAAATTATTTTTTTAACTTAAATACGTCTCGGACACGTCTTAAACATACTTAGACATCTCTCGAACACACTTAGATACGTCTAAGATACATTTGAACACGATCTATTAATATTTTAAAAAAATATATATATAAAAATGATATTGACATATATTAAGATATTATAAATCTTTAAATTTATAAAAATGATATTAATGAATTATGAATCTTTTTTTTAAATTTTCTAATTATATATATATATAAATTAAGTTCTTTAATTTACTTTTATATATATATATATATATATTATATATATTTTATAATTTAATTTTTTAAATTTAATGTATCCTTATATTCATATTCGTATCGTATCTCGTGTCTCGTATTCTTGTCCGTTTCTGTACTTCATAAAATTTAATATATAAGAATGTGTCATAATTGAATATTGATATTAATAATATTTTACTAAAAGAATATGGGCCTTTTTTGTACAAAAATATTTTAGGCACATGAATATGGGCTTGTTTAGGATGTTTGGATCTTACAATAACATTGGATTACTGTTTGATGTGCAAGTTCCTGTACTTGCAATGTTATTGGATCTTACAATAACATATTGCACTGCTCAGCACAATATAAGGAATCATCATCGATAAATGAAAATTGTTGAATTATGTGCATGTCTAATAAAATAATTTATTTTACACTTACAAAAAGTTTAAGCTAAAAGCTCTCACTTGTACACTAAAAAAAAGTCCTTTATGAAAATAAAATAAAATAATTTAAATACATGTACTAAATAATTAATTGAGTTATTGAGCCATGAGCATTTAATCCGTCAAGCACCCAATAAATAATAATAATATTCTTACATTAAATAATATATATATATTTTTTTATATTTTATTTAATATTATTTATTATACATATTTTTTTTATTATTTTTTTTTCATTCAATCACATTTTTTAAAAATATGTAAATAATTTTACACCCCTAAAATAAAATATAAGACAAACATTTTCCCCTAATAAATTAGGGAGCACTATGACAGATCATCCGGAGTGTTGTTGTTTTTTAAGACCATAAAGTGTTCTTACATACTTTGGGTGTGGGAATTACTGTCAGTTCGAACGTTAACTTATTCCTGTGCGCAATATATTTTCAATGAATTCTAAACCCTTACACATTGTAGGTTAGTTCACATGGAATTTAGCCTATCAACTAAATCGCATCCATGTTTAAGGACAGATCCACTTAGAAGTGAGTAGAGAGATATATGTTTCCACTCAACTTTTGAATTTTCTTATTATTTATGATAGTTATTTGTCTTTTCATCTCTTTATATTTTTAGCTTGATTTCTATATTTATGATAAATGAGTAAATTTACTATGAGATAAGTTAAAATTCTTCTAAAATTCTGTATCACACGTTATTAACTATCAAATGATTCATATATATATAAAAAAAATTGTTCTTCTAAAGTGAATTTATTTTTAAAAGTAAGAAAATAAGAATATAACTACCCATGATTTGATAAGAGTTAATATACATTTACTTATTTATTTCAGAGATAAACTTTAAATAAATCTTATCTCATACATATATAATGAGAACTTTTTTGATAAAATAGATAATGAAAAGATTTTTCAAAGTAAATGAAATAATTGTAAACAATCTTTCATAATTTTTTATTGATTATTTTTTCATTTGAATTTTTTTTGTAATACTTGTGTTAGCCTTTGACTCCATTACCTAAATTTTTTTAATCCGTCACTGGTCATGTTGATCATGTGAAGTGCTAAAGACAAAGGAGATGTCCGAAAAAGTTGCCTATAAACAGAAAAACGTAGAATATGATAGACATCATTCATTAGGAGTGTAAATATGTGATTTGGTTTGGTTCTTTAAGAAAAATAAATTCAAATTAATTAAAATTAATTGATACAATCGAATTTATCCTTTTATATCAAACAAAAGATTTTTATCTTATATTAATTATCTACTATCATACCTTATACTTATCTTATCATCTTAATCTTCAAATCAAACCAAATTTTTTTAATATCATATAAATTGCCTTTGTAGATTCACTAGGGTGATTGAATTGATCATTGTTTTAACACAAAAATTAACTAAATAATTAGTTTTTCATAACAAAAAAAAAATACATAATAAACTTATGAAAAAAAATTTAAAAAAAAAATTAAAAAAGAATCAAACTTATTGATTTTAACACTAATAATTATTTTATGTTTTAGAATGTATATTAAAAAGTTCATAAAGAGGGAATAATGAAGCATATTGATATTTGTATTAAGAAATTATATTTAAATAAGTTAAAAAATAAAAAATATAAATAGTAAGGGGGGTAGGAGACATATCACCTCTCATCAAAGTGATAGAAATGAGTCAATTTTTAGGTGGATACATCAGAAATGTTAATTCAAGAAAAAAAATGAAAAACATCAGCATAAATGTCGTCTTCCACTCTTTTTAAATGTCAAATCCAAAAGTAAGCAGAAAAGAACCATTGTTTCATCTTTGTGGTCAGTGAGCTGCGGTGTCGGTGAGCTGTAGTGCCGGTAAGTAGAACCAAACGTTTTGGTAGAGGAATTTTTTGGTTTTCTGCATTGGATGAATGACGCGGCAAATCAATGGCGAGAAGCGAGAACCTACGGTGAGTCTGCGATCTTATGGTAAAAAAATCGAATTTTGGCAGAAGAGTTTTTTGACCTTCTACGTTAGATAAATGAAGACGACATTTTAGGGGTTGAGAATTAGAAAAATATTACACAAAGTCAAAAAATAAGTAGTAGTCAAAAAAGTTATAGCATAAATTAAAAATAAAAAATAAAAAATATAAATAAAAATATATAGTTTAGTTCGATTTTAAAATTTTAAATCTGAAAACTGAACTAATTAAACTGTAATTGGTTCGGATTTTAATCAAACTAAATCAAACTAATTTAATTGATTTAATTTGAATTTATCGAGTTACCCGGACTAATTTACATCCTATCATCCACAATAAGATAAATCCTCTTTATTTCTTTCCTCGTGTTCATGTGTCATTCACGGCCAATTCTACCATGCACACTGTGATGCTAGGGTGCATGGTGCACCATTTAAGTCACCTCCTATTAGAAGGAGTCTGGCTCAATAACAGGTTTATATTACTTGTATTTTAACCCCAAAAGTATTTAAATTTTTAGTAGTATCAATTAGACAAAGTTTGCATTAATTACCCATTGGACCCAGTGAGAGAAATCAACTCTATCTATTAGACAACTTTTCCAACGACCTCCGGCGAACTCCAATTGAAACTTGAACTATATGTCACTTTCTTGGATTCATCTACAATGATTCCCACAGTTCCATTTCCACTAGCATTGGGTTCATGTTCATTTCGATTCAATAGAAAAGAAAAGCAACACAAGCTCAGTTTCAGGATTCTTGAGCTCTTCAATTAGAATGTATTTTAGCAAATTGGGTTGTTCTTCATCATGGATCAGTAAATCTCCTAAACCAGGTGCTTAGAGTTGCAGGCCATTGTGTACCTCCACATGTCAATATGCTTGAGTTTGGCATTGATTCTTTAGTTGTGGATGCCAAGGAAACTTTAGCCATTAAGGGAGATTTTAATAATGGGCCATAGATTTTCTGGTCTCCACCAACATTTTCAGAGTCAGAGGGCTCTTTATTGCAAACAATACTTGTTAGATTCTTATTGGATCCGACTTCTCTGCAATAGGAAGTTGTCTAATAGCTCTCTACTACAAAATTTGAATAGTTTATTTTCATCTAATGATCATTATTTTTTTTTATCATTTAATATTAAAAATATTTTTAATATTAAATTAATACTAATCATTAAATAAAAAATAAATAATCTAAATTTTACAATAAAAAACTACTGGACCCTACTAAACAACTCCGTACTAGAGAGAAGTCGAATCCATCCTTATTTGGGACTTTACTTCTGAGTGCTACACATGACTCGAGGAAAAGTTGATTTGAGAACCCATAAATGAAATGAATCTTCCTCAATGCATCTCCTCCATCAAGCCATCCCCGTATTCTCCCACACAAAACAGTATGACTTATGAAGATTTGGAGGCAATAGGGGTTAACTACTGCTAATTAAGGAGTGATATGAAGACATGTTTTCCCCTTAATCAGTTTTGTGTTGAACTTCAACTTAGAGTTGTTTCCACCACATGCTGCCGAAGAGAATGGAGAGAAGGGGACGACAAAGCACATGGGGTGTTTTTTTTGTTTTTTGAGTAATGTTTTGCTAAGTTTTACGTGCACATTATATATATATCATATGTTAATTTAAAAGAAATATTAAATTAATTTATATATAATTATAATATTTTTATGAGATACAAAATGAATTAAAAAAATTAAATATATAAAAATTAGATAAATAATAAGATTTATATTATTTTTTTTGCTAAGGACTTATAATTAATTTTCTTTTTTTGAGGGCAAAAAATGTAATGTTAATATTGACAAGCTAACATATTCAACAAGTTGCCCATATTTGTATTCAGTTGTTGATGCATTTTGAAGCAAAATAAATGGTCTTTACTATTCATAAAAGGATCGGTCCCATTAGTCATTCAACTTTTATACTCTAATTTTTGTCCAATTAACTTTTAAATTTATATTGTATCATGTAAAAATGTTACAGTTATATACAATTTAATTTGATATTCCTTTCACATAAAAATATGATAGATAAAAATTAGAAGATATTTAATTGAATGAAAAATATTCTCCTAAAAGGATAGGGTGCCTCCGTACAGCATAAATGAGAAGCTATTGGTTTATTAATTAAAGAAATAAGGGGAGGGATTGATTACTGAAATCTTTTCAAAAGGTAATGACAAATGTTTCTAAATTGCAAATTTATCCCTGTAATATAAAGAAATTTTTTATAAGTATTAAAAAACAGTCCTTTTTCTTTCTTGTTTCATTTTCTCCTATCTTCGTCCCTACAAGCTGTAGAAATGCTGAGGTGAGGAGACGTCAACCATCTAGCCCCCCCACCTTCACCCGCGGTTCTCGTCCCCATCCACGTCCCTTTCCGGATCTGCTCGATTGGAGGGATTCGGTGGTTCACCGGCCGGATTCTGGGTTTGTCGGCTTTGTTGGTGGCGGCACATGGGATTTCCGGTTCTGTCTCATGGCGGAGACGATGGAGGTGGTGCGGCTTGGAGTTGTAGGCGGCACAATAGCTAGGTGGCGGGTCAGGGTCCTAGTAGGGGTGGCTGGCAGTGGCAGGGAGGTGACGATGGGTTTGGGGGAGTTGACGACCTTAAGGTTAATGCAGATGGGTTGGGTTCTTCTAGGTTCTGTTGTTTTTTTTTTTGTGGGATTGGGTCTAATTTGGCTGGTGCTATATTCTCCTATTGATGTTGAGTTTGGTGTTTCATTTTCTCTGCTGCTGGGTCGTTGTTGGCCTTTTGCTAGACAGGTTCCGGTGCATGGTGGGTCAGAAACAAATGGGTTGTCTACGAATGGGTTTCGATTCAATGATGTTGGAATTGAAATTTTTTTAAAAAAAAAATCATTTATTCATTCATTGTTTTTATTGTCGATGAAATCAGAAACCCAGTTCATGAATGGGTTCAAGGGGTTGTCAGAAACTCATACAGTAATCCTTTGGCCACAAAACACAAACATTATCTTAATCATTAGTAAAAATTTGATAAACAATAAATTGGCACTAACTTACTATTAGCAGTCATTTTGATGGAGCATCAATACTCACAAGATTTTTGAGTATTGAAGAAGCCGCCAAATCAATGTCTCATTCAAGGTGCATAAATACACCCTAACTCCAAGGAGCATAGAAGACATGCCCATCATTCACGCGCATGTTTAAGTCGAGATTGATCCATTTTAACTAAGATGCTAAGAGTCGACTATGAAATGAAAATTTTGGTTTGAAAAGTTAAATCAAATCAAAGAGTTTGGTGTTAATTTTTTTGTGTTTTGGTGTTTGGTTTTGTTCGAGTCCCAGGTGCTAGTTTGGTCTCACCTTCCAGGATTATGACGAAAACTTCAGCCAACAAGATGAAAGAAGGGAATTTTTTAGGTGAAACAATATTATTGCATATCGCAAATCAAAATTTTGTCACCGTGGAAACAAAAAATAAGTTCAGGAAGGATTAATCTGTTCATTTATAGACATGGGAATGATAGAAGGCTACTTTCATACGCAACATCCACCAGAAACATTTACAATTTTTTTTTTTTGGGGCTTAATCCAAATAGGCCGTTTATATGTACACTATATGCATTTGTAAACCCAACTCTAATGTTCAGAACATGAATGGCGTCGGCGAGAATGTTGGCATAATTGTCGGCATGGCAGCTGACCTGCAACTTATACCAAAAATAAAGTTGCACTATTAGCTACATCCCAAGAAAACCATATTCAAATAACTTACAGTTGCACACACCATTACATGATTTTCAAGCAAGTACCACCACAGCATTGCAAAATACAAATGGCCACAATATGACGAGTGAAAACTCATGACATGAACCAAGTTTCTCATATACATGTTACATATGTAAACTACTGAATTATAAATTAATAGTCATCATGCTATAAAGAACTTAAGGTCATGATTAGATTGGATTTTAATGTACAACCTTATAGTCTCAAATTATCTAAAATAAATAAATATTAAAATATGGATAAATTTATTACTTTGAGAATATCTAAAATAAAAAAATATATTTCACATCTTCAACGCATCATGAATCGAGTCCATGTTAACATAATTCATAAATTAAAATATTTCTTTATCCATTTTCTTCCCCATACTTGAGTACTTGTTTCATTTGGAGGAAGCATCCGACTGTTGTCGCATTTTATTTTATTTTTTCTAATTGTTTAAAAATGATTTTCTCCTTCAAAGAGGGATTTAACTGCCATGTAGGGTGGGGCAGAACAAGGTGTAAATTCTCTAATTTGAGGAGCTATGGCCTCCTTAAAATCTTGAGTTTTATTTAGTTTGCATGTAATTTTTTTAATAGAAAATAAATTTTAAAACTTAACTTCCTTATTAATGATGTTGATTATTTTTAGTTACCCTAATTAAAATCATCTAACTCCTCCCTGCACGTAAGTAGCTGTATTTATAAAAAGAAAAACATAAGCAACTCTTCCCGAGATGGGATTGACTAAACAATAACACTACTTTACAAAAGATAAACCAGAAAATATCTTATCATCTTTGAATGAATTCTTATCCAATCTTTCATTGATTACGCTCTAGATACGGATAACACTTGTCCAATTATGTCCCATCTTAACAAGGAAATTCCACGATTATTAACCTGGGAATTTGTCAATAATCTATGAACAAAATTAAAACGCAGCCATATATAATCCTTATTCATATTCAATTCGATAAAAACAGATAATTTGAAATAAAAAACCTTAAAATTACTGTTGCCAAAAATTAGAAAACCTTAAAATTAATATTGTGTTCAACAAAATAAGTTTTGAAATTGCATAAAACCTTAACGATACATTCATCACTAGTACTGCCCGTTTGGCGATCTCCTTTTCATCATAACTGTTAATTAATAAAAAATTCAATATTATGCAATTAATAAGTTAAAAAATGATGTTTATACATTTTGTTTTTAATATACATCATTTTTATATTATTTTTTAATAATTATAATTAAATAAAAATAAAAAATATAATTAATGAAAATAAAAATCTTTTAAAGTAAAAATTTTTATAAAATGAATAAGGAAGTTTATATGTAAACTCATTTATTAATGATTAATGTAAACTTATTTATTTATTTTAAAAAATTCTCAATTTAAAAGATCTCAAATATAAGAAAAATAAATGATATAAAAAATCATGATTGAATAAGTTAGGTGCATAATAAATATGAGCAACTGCTCTGTACCAAAAAAATATATGAGCAAGAGCTTGAAGCAAAAGGGATATATACCTACCCTTAAAATAATTCAATTTAAAACTGGCTGGCGTTTGATACTAACATAGCATGCACTGGCCCATTATTAATGTCTCTAAAATTAATATTTAGTTTTCTTTTTTTTTTCCCCTTCATAAATGGCTGTCACACAAAAATTATACATTATTTTGTCACACAAAATTCTTCGTTTTTTTTTTCCCCTTTTCTATAAAACATTATAATTAGTTAAATTAGACCTTCAGAATTTATTTTTTTTCACTCACCCGTAATAGCCGTCGTTGTAACTACGGTGACGAACCTTAGCAGCACCAGCACCGCTGCTGCCGCTGCTCCTCCTCTTCACGTCCCTCCCGGCGGAGACCACTACAGCGTCGTTGCAGGGATCGCTTCTCTCCCTCTGCGACACCGCGATGTCCTCGGAGATCGATCCCAGCGACGGCCTCCAATCTTGGCCGCTCTTCCTTCCCCGCTTCTTACGGAGGAGAGGGCGGGAAGCGATGGCCGGCGGCGCCGGAACGAGCCACCTCTCCTCCTCCTCGGCGGGAAGCGCAGGCTCCGGGTCGCGCAGTGTGGGGGAGCCACAACAAGAAACGAACTCGAGGAAAAACCTCATCGGCAAACAAGCTCTAGCTCCTTGAATCCTTTCTTTCCTTCTGAAGGAAAGAAAATGAAAGGAAAAAAAGAGAGAAGAAAATGAATTCACCGTATTTGGTAACGGTAGGTTTTAGTCGGATTCGAAGCTAGAGTGGGTTGCGCCATTGGAGGGAGAAGAAGAAGAGGAAGTTGAGAATTGGTGCCATTGTTAAACTTGAAAATAAAGAGTGTGCTTTGGGTTTGTGTTGGTGTGTGAATCGCCGGTTTTCGCTGTGAGACATCAATTTTTATAGCGAGAGAAACGCCACGCAATGCAATATGACTCCCCAACTATCCTTTGTTGTTATCCGTTTCCCCATCACACGTTGCCCTCTCAATTTACGTTTATTACAATCATGCCCTTGCTTCACTTGCAGCCATTTGCCGGTTAGTAAACTACTGTAGTTAGTATTGAATCGGTGTGATACCTTTTATTTTTCCTTTTTATATACTGATATCTTAATACCAATGGTGTAACATTTATAAGCTTTATTTTATGAGATTTAAATATTTATCATAAAAATCAACAATTTAAATATTTGAATTATGTGTCTTTCTTACAATTATTTTTTTAAAAAATTTTACTTATTTCAACTTTTGATTGAAAATAAATAATTGACTTTTTTAAATTTTAATTTTTTTAAATTTTTTTATTAAAATAATTGTACATATCTAATAAGTGATGTTTTTAAAAATTAAACATAAACAAACATACTTAATAGCATAAATAGTGAGCATGTTGCAAATAATTTTAATTTAGTTTGTGTAATATAAATAATCATACGACAACTTGATTTAATTAAATAATTTATAATTAATATTTTTTTGTAAAGACAGTTAATTAGTATTTTTTTAACATTTTTCACTCAAATTCATGGTAAATTGTAGATAAAAGATTCATTAAATAAATTTATTACATGATTAACTGGATTACAAACACCAAGCCGGAGATATTTTTAACACGTTAACTGTTCTTGTCATTTTCCCTGCGCTATCTCTCATGTATTTTGTTTTTGTCATTCTTAATAGGTGTTTTGTCTTCGACTTCAATTTTTTTTTAACTTTTTCTTTTAACTTTTTTAATTATTTATTTTTTGTAACTTTAGTTAAATGAATTAATAAACACATTAAAATAATTAAAAGATAGTTTATAAAAACGATTAAAACCAAGTTTTGTTTCATAAAAAATTACTGTGCATCCACGTACCAAGAGTAAATAGGCGTTGATCTATTAATAAAAAAAAGGACGGGTTGTGATCATAAACGAGGAACCTGATGAAGAAATTATCATCAAGATTTGTATATTACAAAATTAGTCCTTGTTGAAAAATCCTAATCTGCATTCTGATCAACTCCCCCATGGTCACCCCATCGTCACTGGTCAAAAACCTTGACTTGCCGTCGTTGCCTCTTTGTGCCGCCATTTTCAAACCCATATTCCTCTTCAGTCTTCACCTTTCTGATGGTACGGAAGCATCCGGAAATTTCAAAAACATTGAAGGAAAGATTTGGCGACCACGGCAGACATCGTTACTTCTGCAGAGTGTAAAGGGCGGGTGAGGCTCTTCAGTAGCCGGGAAACAGCCTCAAATCCCAATTCCAATCGTATGAGGCAGTGGAGGAAGGGGATGTTGGTTTTTTTATCATTTATAGCTCTTCAAGAAGAAAAAAAAATAGCTAATTTTTTTTGGGTTTATTTCATTTGTGTAAAGACCCTACCTTTGTGTTTCTGTATTTGAAATCTTTTTGGGTTTCAGCATGACCTAGGTTTTGGTTTGTTCATGGGGTTGAGAAATTGAGCATCTAAATTTTTCATTTTTTGTACAACCTCCCTTTTTGGTTTGTTCTCTTCATAATGAAAATTTCAATTTTTTTGAAATGTTTCTTTACTGGGTAAAATAGCCTTCCTCCATTTTTTATCGTTGTTCTTGCAGGGTGTAATTTACTATTCCGACAACTGAGTTAAAACTAAAAATGATTAAAATACAATAAACTAAAATTGCATAATTAAAAAATAAATAGACAAAATTTATAGGTAGGAATAAAATGTAATAAAACAAAAAATTTGGATTAAAATATAATAATCAGTAAACAAGATCTAACCTGTTACTAGAGGTAATTATTTAAGTGCATCTATAAACTAAAACTTAATAGGTACATGGTAGAAGTTGCCTTCTCCATATACTATTTCTCACGTATCTCGATTCAACCTATTTGATTCGTAATTTTATTGAATAAGTTAACTTTTAAATAGAGTAATAATATTTATACAAATCTTATTCTCACCAAATTCTCACATATTCTAAAGTAAATTCATGTGTACCATTGAAAAACAACAATAAAATCAATGTGTTATCTAATAGCTTATATTAGAGCTTGTGAAGAAAAAATTTGCACAAATATTTTTACCTTTTAAGTATTCCATATTATCATGCTTTGTTGGATCGACCCGACTAAAGAACACGGTCCAAGCGGACCACACGTTTGACAGCTCCAATCCTAACATTTCCCTTTTTCTTGTGGGTTAAATATTTATTTAAATACAAAAAGCATGTCAGACCAATATATATATATAAAGAACCTGCAATAAATTTGCACTAATATACTTTCTATTTACCTTTAACGTGTTTTTTTTATTTTGAATGATTTCAATATCTTCTGTTTAGCAAATTTGATGTAGGTGGAATGGGCCACCACACAATCCACCGGCTGAGTGGAATGGGGATTTGCGACCACGCTCGTCAAATTAAAATGGAGTAATATTTCATTTTTTATTATTTTGGGTCTTGTTTTTAAATTTTATGGAAATTTTCTAACTGTGTCAGATTTTCTTTTTTTGGCACAGATTTTCTTTATTAGTATATCTTTTGAAATATAAAATGAGGGACATTTCTCCTTTTTTTTTATTTCTACCTTTGTAAGAAAATTGCTAACTTTATCATAGTATCTTCACTAATTTTTTTCTGAAATTATCTTTAAATTGAAAAGTATTAACATTTGTTCTTAATTAAGACTGTATGTAAATGGATAGCAAAATTCCAATGATCTGTCACAAAAAGAAATCCTTAATTACATACAATTAGGTAACACATCACAATTACATATAATCAATTCTGAAATGACAACACATTACTAATGGGACCCCTTAAACCAATTCAGCAAAAAAAAAAAAAAAGAAGAGAAGCTTAGCCCCTGTAATCGGCTGTCACTGCACTTCGGCTCATCCTCCACACCTCTTGGAGCTCCACTCGTTGAGCAGCGACGTCAATGTTGTCAAGGCTTGAACCCTAGAGAACCACAAAACCCCTTTGTCCAATGGCTTCCACAAACTCCACCTCCATGGAACCGGACCTACTAACCCCTTTTGTCGTCAACAAATGCTACAAGGGCTTGGTCACAGTGCAGATCCTCTATGAGAATTGCATGACATTACTTTTGCCGGCGCTTGCATAAAATTGTCCTTCTTCAACAATTCCCATTTCCCTTTGCACAAGTATCCTTCTTCATCAACCAAGTCACCATCCTCGTTATCATATCTCTTGTCTGCGTCACATTACCATTAATTGCCACCAAATCCCTGACCCAAAAACAAGAAAGGCTTATAATTGACATTGCCAAATCTGGACTACCTTGGTGATGAAGGGGTCGTTGGGGTTGAACTCGATGGCACCGATGTGGTTCTTGAAGGAGATGCGATGGAGGGTGGCGTGGCAGCGGAGGTTGAGTATTAAATACACTCGTTTTTTTTTTTAATTAGAATTTTTAATTGATTTTTATTTAATTTTTATTTATTTTAAATAATTATTTCTTTACTTAATTATATTTAAATTTTTAAAATAAATCATAATTTTGTGCAATAATAAAAAATTCTTAAAAATAAATATTTAAAATATTCTTATTTCATTCTTATATGTTAATTAGAATTTTAATTATCTTAATCATTTTTTATTAATTTAACTATATCTTATGTTACAAAAATCAGATTAATGTGTTGTTTACGACATTGAAAAATTAACAAGAAATTCTATAATTTTTCTGTTGAGATCGAGGAAAAATTCAATCATATAGAGAGTGAGAAAAATCGTATAAATTAGATATGAAAAACTGTTAACTTTTTTATGAAAAAAAAATAAGTTTAGCAAAAGAGCTTTATTTTGATTCAGAAAATATACGAAAATTACTGAGTTTTTGAGGTTCAAGGACAGCAAGAGGACAAGCCCAAGTAGAGAAGGAGGAGTCATTTTGGAGTTCTCATGGAGTTAGAGATTGAATCACCATTAAAAGCGCTTTGGTTTCTTCTTTACAATTCTATCATGAGAAATTATATTTCCTCTTCCTATCTCTTCTTCTCTTTTATCATGAGTAACTAAATTCGTGTGTTATTAGAGTGAAGATGTAACTTGATTCAATTGACATATATTAAAGTTAGATTTTTAATTAATTTTTTCTATTTAATTTGAGTGTTTATTATGATTATTAATACTTTTATGAATTGACCACTCATATTTTGAACTGATGAGATGTGTGAAAATATAAAAGTTTACATATGACTTTGACCATAAATAATAAGTGTCATAATTTATAATTATTTAAGAATTGATGTTATAAGTTGTGTGAGAAAATTATGATATTTTTTATGAGAATTCATAAAATGAAAATCATGCTTTTAAAAGTTAAAATTTAGATTAAATAATTGATGATTAACTTTTGATAATTAAAGAGAATTAATTTATCAATAAATTAAGTTTTAATTAATTAAAAAAATTATTAATTAAATAACTAAAAATTAATTAAAATAAAGATCTCAAAATTATTTTATTGCTAATAATTTGATAAATTTAATATTTGACAATGTAATTTTTGTAAAATAATACTCATTTGTCATTATATTGCATTTGTAATTTGATGTAGTTGTCAGTTGAGCAACATTGACGAAAAGGCAGCGGTTGTGGAAAGCAGTGGAAATGGTTTTCTAACAAAAAGCCATTTGAGGGGGGAGAGAGAGAGAGGGTAGTTTTTTTGTTTTTTTGTAATCATTTTGCTGAGTTGGTTTTAGTGTGCTAAATTGATTTTAGTCTGGACCTATTTTAATGAGATATGTTTTTATAATTGGTTATGTAAAGGCGAGGTGTTAATTAAGTTTGTATCCATGTTTCACCATCATATGTGTTCATTCACCCAGAAGGACTTGAACACAGTGATAAACAGTGGTAAACAGTGATAAACGAATTGTGCTTTTAGATAAAGACAAATCAACATTTGGCTATTGAAAACGTCACTTACGAAGAGAGTCCACATTCAAAGAGATTAATTTCACTTTTAAAAAGTATTAGGAATCCTTAAAAATACGATCAATATTTTCTCTGTAAAATTAGTGTTCCCATTAATAATAGTTGTGATTTTGCAGTAGTTTTTTGAAAATAATCCTTAAAAGCAACATCAGAAAATTAATTTTTAATATAAGTAGAGCCGAATAAATTTTAAAATTATTTCTATAATTATGATTTAAAATTAATTATACTTTAACATTACCTAAAATAAATCTTTATCATACTTGAATAAATCCAAATTCAAAAATTAATCTTTTTAGCATTAATTCTTTTATGAGTTTAATATTGATGCAATATTAACGTAAAACCTTTTTTCATTATTATTCAATATTGTGTTGATACCACATTTAACTAGTTTAATTATATTAACAATAGCTTTTCCTATTTAACAATATATGTTATTTAAAGTTTTTGCACATAAATTAAAAAAATTACTCTTTTCATTCACTTTTATTTATTTATTTAGAAATCTTGATTTATTCAATATTATTTGTCTATTTAAAAAATCAAAGAATATATATTAAATTTTTTTCAACTTTACCATCTTCTTTATTATATATACTAAATTTAATAAATACATATTAATTAATTTTTATAACTTAAAATTAACTACTTTAATCAATTCATGGAATATGTATCTTTTGCTTAGTGGAGTGAATGTGAGATTAATGGAGTGAGAGGGGAAGAGAGAATGTCAGATTAATAAAGACAAAAGAGGATAGAAAAAATATTAATTAAATAGAAAAATTATTTAGTTATATTAAATTATATTTTTTTATAATTCAACATATTTAATAATATTTTTAATTTGTGCCCATTAATAAAATAAAAGTGAATGAGAAAGTATTAAATACTTTTAAGTTTAGAAAAATATAATAATATTTGACTAAATTATTCTCTCACTTTTTTTAATGTTTTTTCTCATTCTACTTGATAAAAATACATAAAGATAAAGTTAAAATAAAATTAATGTCTTCTTGATTTTTTAAAATGATAAATAAAATGAAATAAAATTTACACTTTAAAACAATAATTATTTTGAAATAAAAGAACTATATAAGAAGATAAATTCATTAAATGATGTAAGAAGATATCAATGAAGGTAAATGTAAACTTTTTATATTAAAAATATATCAAAATTATATTCTTATTTTTTAATGGGTTATTTTAATATTAATTCTTTTATAATCAATTATTTTATGATCAAACCCGGCGGCTCATTATTATTTTTTGTCTTGTTTTTATTGTTTCTATTTTTTTTTTGTCATTTCACTGTTTCGTCCATGTTATTTGATACAATAATAATCTTTGAAAAGGAAAGCGTGGTATGGGAAAGACTTGACTCTTGTCAAAATATTAAAACGACATAGTTTAGGATTATCTACTTACAATAAAATAAAGGTTAGATTGCTACTAATTACATTGCAGACAAGAGTGCCAGTAATGTGACAGAAATAACGTCAACGTCTTTGCTATATATGATATACCAACACTAATCAACGTTACCTATATATGTTATTTTTTCCTGGAAAAGAAAAGTTTAAGGAAAGAGAAAGCGGAAGTATTTTAATGTTGGGCACTTGGGTAAATTATCAACTTCAACAATATTTTATTGTAAAATTAGATTAAATTAAAATTTTAGTTCTTATAATTTTTATTTATTTTTAATTTAATTTTTATATTTTTTAAAAAATATTAGTTATTACACTTACAAATATTTTTAAAATATTCTCTATCATAAATTTATTATAATATCATTATAACTTTGTTAATTGATTAACTTAGCAAATACTTTTTTGTTTAGTAGGTATTTTTTATATGCTTATTATTTTATAAAATGTCTAATAAGTGTTATTGCATTTCAGTAAATGCACCTATAAGTGATTTTTTTCTTAATATGTATTCATTTGTTAAGTAAGTACACCTTTAGATGCTTTTTTTTTCTTTATAAAATATTTAGTAATAACTAAATTGATTGTATTATAATGAAAATTAACGATTGTGTCTACTTTAAAAACATTTATAAATATAAAGATTGATTTAAAAAAATTATATGAATTAAATTAAAAATAAATAAAAATTATAAAGATTAAAGTTTTAATTTAACCGTAGAATTATATATTGACTACTCTAACTAAAGACCATGGAATGTAAATCTAAATTATGCAATTATAATGAGCAAAAAGTCTCTCTCTCTCTCTCTATATATATATATGAGACATATTTAATAAGATAAAGTTTTTATTGTAAGAGAGTAAAATGAATAAATTTTAATTATATAACTATATATAAATAATTAATATTAAAAATTATTTAAAGATCATATGATCACTTAAAAATATCACATGTATTTATATTTTAATTTTTTTGTTTATATAGAATTTAATGGTCAATATTTATTTCTCTCACTTTTTACAATAAATATTTCTCTCATCAAATATATTATATATATATATATATATATATATATTGTTATTTAAATGCCATAGCTTCAGTCCCGTATAACAATATTATGTTCATACAACAAAATATTAATAAAAGATATTGTTAATAAGAAAAGTAAAATTTAATCCGCATTACAAGATATATTTAAAAGATAATTTTAAGAAGGTAATTGTTAAAGAAGTCTCTTTGTCACGACAGTGTTTAAGAAATTAGTTTTAAAGTAATAATTATGGGAATATCCTAGTAAAAAAAATTTGTTTTTGGTACAAAAAAACCAAAAAAGATTAATCTTCATATCAAGGGTCCGTAATTTAATTTTTCCAATCTACCATGGTGTTAGACAATAGTACTATATATATAGGAATTAAGAGGGTGTGTGATTTATTTTATATTTTTATTTTTAGTTGATATATTTTTATTATTAATAAAAAATGTTACTTTATTCTATTTTATTTTCTATTTTAAGATTTTATAAATAAATTGTGAACATAAAAAAATAATATGACATTTTTATAATTATTAATAAAAAATTAACTAAAAATAAAAAAATAATAAACCAAACACTCATTTTCTATTTCATTTTCTTGTCTTTTTTACTATCTTCAATTGAATGATAGTAATTCACAAAAAAAAAATTATCTCTTAATTGACAATACATTTTCTTTAACATTTAATTAAAGAAACAGAAAATGAGACATAAAATTTGAATCCATATACACCACGGTATCAACAATTACTAAATAAGAAATATTTAAGAGGAAAACGTAGACTACTATTGATAAATTGAGAGAGTCACTAGAAGCACTTTTAGTTAGGGTTAAGACAACACTTCAACAAATACTAGTTTCACACTTAAATAGTGTGGAAAACCTACAATCTTAAAAAAGACAATTAAGAAGTTAATATGTATTTTATAATTGTCTGATCTCATTTAATATATTTAAAAGGTTGGTATGAAAAAGTGGAAAAATTATTTGTGAAAGAGCAATTAAATTAATAATTATATTATTGGTGACGAGAATTCCACTTATTAGTGCTCTATTATCTCTCTAATAACTTTCATAAAAAAATCTCTATAATAATAATAATAATCTCCTAACTCTCGCTCTGTCTGTACTCATAAGTAATTATTGTCAAAGGTAAGGCTCTTCTGCAATCACTAAGGACAAAACGACAACCTGCAATATCTAAAACCTTATTAAGCAAATCTATTTTAAGGTTAATTAAAAAATGAAATGCTCAACACCTTCATTTCGATGAGATATTCTTGGGTAAGCACAAATGTAACACATTACATTTAGATACACTCACAAAAAGTTAAAGAGAAATGATATGATAAGTGATGAGTAGATTTAATGGGACCAAACCATCATTTCTCTCCAATTTTTTGTGAATGTACTTAAATATGATGTGTTATATTTGTACTCACCTAAAAATATCTCCATTTCGATACCCTTTTATTGTACTTAACAACAACGTGTCAATAAACTACAAGTGGAATTTAAAGTTGAAAAAATGTGCTATCAAATCTCAATCTCTATGAGGTGGGTTGTCATGGTCTGACCCAAACGATTAGCTATTAAAAACGCTTTGTAGTTATTCACTTGCCTCTCAATAATCTCAAATTCTAAATTGCAGAGGTCTCCCTCGTAGCTCCATCACACTATAAGAAAGCTTTGTTATATATATATATATATATATATATATGAAACATATCTAGATATAATTATACATAAATAATTAAAATTAAAAATTATTTAAAAATTATATGATCACTTAAAAAAATTATATGTATTTATATTTTAATATTAATTATTCATAAAAGATCTAATTATCAAATTCACTCCTCTTACATTTCACAATAAACACTTTTTTATCTAAATAAGATCCTATATATATATATATATATATATATATATATATGAAAAAGATCATTTCTGTTACTAAATAAATTTTTTTATCTTACACTTATTTTTAATTATTAATTTTACTTTATCTAATAGTTAAATTATTTCATTAAAAATAATTATTAGATGAAAATAAAATTAATAGTTAAAAATAAATATAAAAAAATTGACACTGAAATAAGTTAATTCTCTCTCTATATATATATAAGTGTGTGTTGAACAGTCAATATTATAGAATTATTTACACTTCAAAATAGTTATCATATTAGTGTTAGAGTCAGACACATCATATTGAATAATTTTAAGATATCTATATATATTTTTAGTCTATATTTTTAAATTATTTTTTAAATCTTTATATTAATAAAAGCGGAATACTAAAATAATTAGGTAAATAATAATATTTTATTATGTTTATAATGATTAATATTAACTTATAAAATATTAATATCTTTATTCAAATTAAGATTTAAGATTCTTTTGTTAATAACTTAATATTGTAAATTTGTAACAATTTTATATTTTTTGAAAAATTTGTTGTATTCATATAATGTATTCTGTTCCATGTTTGTGCCTCCTAAGTCATTATCCATTAAGTAAAGAATTGTATTATTTGAATATTTAGAATATGATTTATAGATGACATTCCAATCAAATTTATCCACAGTGTATTAATTTCAACTTAGCATGTGGTATATGAATAAAGCTAAGTTTGCTAATAATATTTTAATAATCCGGTGATTTTTCTCTTCAATCTAAATTAGGCTTCTTTACGAATTAACAACCCAATTGATTGATTGTTTTTTCTTTTATACTTCGATTTTTAATTTGGTAAATGGAAAGTTATAAGTACTCTTTTTGTTTCTTTTTATTTATCATTAAAGATAATTACACAAGAATTAAAATATTATTAAAGAATTTTAATTATAAAAAATATATTTGATTAAATTTCTTTTTGATAAAAAACTCAAAATATAATTATTATTATATTAATTTTTTTCACCTATTAATAATAAAGTATAAAGTTAAAAAAATTAATATTAATTTTTTAAAATAATAAATAAAATAAAATAAACAAATTCTGAAATAACATATAAATAAAAGAAATGAGAAAGTATTAGTAGTGGTATCTCAAATGTCAAGTAAGAGTGTGTTTGGTTCAGATTATATTTGTTGTTCACCAGTTTTTTTGTTGAAAAAAAGTTACTAGTTACTGTTCTTTTCATGTTTGGATTTCTTGATTAAAAAAAGTAATAGCCTTTTTGCTTTGTAAAAAACAGTTGGAGCAAAAGTTAAAATTTGAGCATTTTATAAAAATTTTATTGAGATTATTCAATATTTTAAGATATAAATATCATTTTATTTTTAATTAAATAATTTTTTTAATTATTTTATATTTATTTTAGTAATTTAATAGATAAAAATAATTCTTTTTTATATCATCTAAATAAAATAGATTAGTTTAAAATTATTTTTTAACTAATATACATAAATATAAAATTAATTATAACAAAAAACTTTTATACAAAAAATTTATATACAATAATTTATTATTCAAATAATTAAATTTTCACAATTATTCTAAACACACACTAAATACTATATTAAACTCGAGCTTTGTTTAACGTATTTTTCTTTTTTATTTGTTTAGTCAAGTTTATATGCATCTCAAAAAGAATTCAATCATGCGACGGACACAAGTATTCTAGTGCACAAGTGCTCGAATTTAATTACATTCGAGCTTTGTTTTGTACTGTGTAGTTAAGGTTTTCTTTTATTTGTATATATTTTTTTAAAAGAAATTAAATCATCCATAATAATTCAATAAAAAAATTACACTCAAAATATTATGCTCGAGCTTTATTAGTAGTTAGATTTATAGTTCTGTTATTTATCTAATTAAAATATATTTAATTTAATTTAATTTATTTATAAATTTATTTTATATACTATAAAAATATTATAATTATATATAAAATAATTTAATATCTCTTTTATATTAATATAAATTATAAATATAATATACATATTTTAATATACATAAAATATTTTTCTTACAGTTACATGCATCTTATAAGAATTTAATCATTCAATGGACACGAGTCTGGAGGGCAAGCGTTCGAGAGTATACCAACATCGTCTTTTTATATATATCGAGTTATATAGAGTTAGTTTTGTCAAAATAAACTTAGTTTAGTTACTAATAAAAATTAAGTGCAATGATATGTAAACTGTATTTTTAAGAAGATGATTTAAATTTTAAATTTTAAAAAAATAATTATTAGAGAAACTTCTTAATCATGACAATATTTAAAAATTAATCTTATAATAATATTTATAAAGATATTTAATTAAAGATAAAAAAATCTTAATTTAGTTAGTGGCGTTATGGTAGAATGCCACTATTTTAGCAACGACATATTCCAAATTTACATTTGATAGGCCAGTTGCCAATATTTTGTCTTCTTCACAAAAGGTACAGTATCCAGTAAGATATTAAAGTAAGTTACTCTTTTTTACATATAAGATTGAGAATTTAAGAATAATGAGAGGTGACTCAATTGGTATCATCTAATAGTATCAATAATAAATTTTTGAGTTGGATTTCTATTAATAATCTTGCATTAAGAGATCATTTGTTAATAATACTTTGAGCTCCCGTTAAAACTTGTATTTTCTAAATTTTTTTCTTAATAAAAAACGAATAAAGACTTCAAGAAGTGAGAACTGCGAACCATAATGTGCTTCAAAGCCTTTAGTTATAAGGACCTCAAAGTACAATTAAGTAACACAAGCCACTACAATATTTTTTCTAAGGAAATTTAAAATATCTGATTGTGTCCTTTGTTTCGCCTTTTAAAAAAATGATATGTATGGATTATGATTTTTTGAATCAAACCATATCAGTCGATCGGACCAAAAAAATCGAGAATCAATCTTTCGATTAGTCCAATTAATCCTTAAAAATTGAAATTTTAGAAAATTAAAAATTGGTCCTATACTGGTTAACCCATTTGATTTGATCTGTTTTTTTTTTTTTTGAAAAATCTAATTTTTTAAAAAAAATATTTATTTTTTTTCAAGATATTAATTATTTGATTCTTAATTTATAACAAAAACTCATTATTTAAAACTCTTAATTTATTTAATGTGAGACAAATAAAAAATTATAATACAATAATATTTTGACTTCAATTTATAATAAGAAGTCTCTTATCCTTTTGAGACTAATATTTGTTAAAAAATTATGTTACTATTAATATAATATTTTTAATTTAATATTTATTTATGTAATAAATAAATTTAATTATGTTAATAATACATTTCAATATTTTTTAGTATTATTTATACAATTAATATATATATATTATATTTTTCTTTTATATATATATATATATATATATATATAAAACTCCGATTTAATCTCAAAATCTTAACTCTCTTTCTTTTTCCTGTTTAGTGATTGGTCAGATTCTGAAAGCATTGGTATGCACATAAAGTTTTATTAGAAAATTGAACATATATATATATATATATATAGATAGATAGAATAATAATAATTATTATAATACTTTAATTTGATATATGTTAGTATTTGATTAAATTATTTTTTTAATTAAATATATGTTAAAAAATAGATTGTATTGTATTACAAATTCGAGTAGCTAATTGAACTTGAAAAGCTTAATTAATACAATGCTTGATATTAATTCGTTGACCTTAAACAACTCATGATCTTTAAGGTGAGTCAAACTTAAACCAATAAAATTAGCTCAATTTCTTAAATAAGCCTAAGCTAGATTTGACTTGGTTCAGCTCAACTCCACTCACTCATGCAAATGTCATTTAGAAGTTCGTTTAGCTAAAATGATAAATCACATACAGAAGGAATTGAGGAAGCCAAAAAATATATATAATTGAGATTTTATTCTTACTGGACTTCTTTGCCTTTTGAAGAAGGAAGAATAGATTCTCTTAAAACTTTAGATTCCATTCTCATACAGTCGTGAACATGTGATTTGAGGACCTGACAAAGATGCAACAATAACTACTACTAACTGGTTGCACATACTAAACCTATTTTCCACCACAAATATCTAACTACACATGTACATATATGCTGTAACTTTCTTTGTCATGTAACCATTTTGCATCAAGAAAACTAGATCTTTTCTTGCCTGGTCCTCTGGAAGAAAATTGGCATGTCTGGAACAAAGAAGCCCACATAAATTAAGATTCTCTTGTTTTTCTTTTGAAGAAGGGAGAATAGATTCTCTTCAAACTTTAGATTCCATTAATTTTCATACTGTCGTGAACATGTGATTTGAGGACCCTGACAAAGATGCAACAATAACTACTACTAACTGGTTGCACATACTAAACCTATTTTCCACCACAATATCCAACTACACATGTACATATATGCTGTAGCTTTCTTTGTCATGTAACCATTTTGCATCAAGAAAACTCGACCGTTTCTTGTCTGGTCCTCTAGAAGAAAATTGGCATGTCTGGAACAAAGAAACCCACATAAATCTTGCAGGGAAAATTTTGTCTTACACTCAGATAAGGTTGAAGCCGATGAGAAACGAAAACGCATTTAATTTCATCACTTCCCAATTGCCTACATGCACAAGACTCCATTTCAACATAACGAGTTCTTTGTCCAAATCTGGTGCAAAGCACTTGGAATGGAAAATATCCACTGTTTCGTTACTCTCAATGACAAAAATTTGTTTGAGTTGCTTTGCCAAGAGGGCATTGTTCTTACACCATTGGTCCATTCCAGAATTGATTTCATGGGGCTTTGTTCATTTTGGTCCATGTGTGTGAAATTAATAGTACTAACTGCTAAGTTTTGGGTTTAGCAGCTGTCAGATAATGAAATTGCGTGGGGTCGCTTTATAGTGAAAGAACTTCATTTTGACGTTTTGATTCAAGTCACAGAAAATGACAGAAGGAATAGTCAGGAATCAAAGTAGCTAACATTTGAAGGCAACAACGACAGTGCTTGCACCTTGATGAATTGAAAGAGGGCGTTTGAATTCAAGTAATCTGGTACAGCACAGGAATCATGAATATTTGATGCATCTCCAATTTATCATTGAATCTAGTATCATATCTTCTGGCACCATCTTTTTTACTTTATCTGGCTAACCACCATCGGCACTTACTTATGTTGATTATCTTTCACCATAAATTATAAATTAAGTTAGAGATTATTACCTAGATATTGGTGTTCAGAAAATTACAGGTTTTGACGTATGACCTGATATCCTCCTAAATTTGTAATATGATGTTTTATGTAAGAACCATGTTCATATACTATACAAACGTTATGTGATCTTTTAGTGTCATTAAAGTTTTTAGACATTACATTCACATTTTTCAAAACAAAAATGCATAAAACTTGATCATACTGTATGTCTTTCTGCTATATATGAGTTCTCCACTTAATATCACATAATCTATTTGTATACACATTAAAATAAAATGTCCCCCACCGGGGGGGAGGGTTGTGAAGCTAGTATAGCTTTCTTGGAAATTTCAGATTCCGACATTTATAGGGGGTATAAAATACTTGTAATTGTGTAGATCACGCGTGAAAGTGATTTTAGCAGTATTAGAATGCGTTAAAATATCCAAAAATTATGTGTATTTAATTGATATACCTCAAAGTTTCTTTTTGTTACAAGGGTAAATTTTAAAAATGTCCTCCAACTTTGTGCCTTTTAATATTTTAGTTGGTGAAAAATTTATTTCTATAAAGCTTCAATTGATGCTATTTATCCCTTAAATCTTCAATAAGCAACAAAACATTGCAATTTAACTTTATTAACGTCTTGTTAGCTACAATTTACCTCATCAATTATCAAATTCTATCCTCAATTTAACAGTATAATGATAAAATGAGAATAAATTATCTACTCAAATATATTATGGATGTAAATTATATTAATAGAAAGATTTTAAAATTAAATTGCATATATGGAAAAAGGTTGAAGAGTTGTTTTGATTGCTATTATTATTATTATGGGCCAAGATATAATTAGAGTCTGTTTAATTCCCTTCAAGATGATTATAAAAGTTAGGGCCGCTTACAGTTATGTAATTAAAAGGAAATAAAACCAAGAGAAATCCAAAAGCTTTTTTTTGGGTTTCCTAGGTTGATCCCATAAGTACGAAGGCTCTGCTGGACTAGCGACGGCCCTTCTGATTCTTATTTGAATCATTATGATATCTAGTTTAGAAATGGATTTCAAATACCTTTTAGGGATGTTTGGAAAATAAAATAATAAAGGGGGGGGGGGTAAGGGGGCTTAAATTTTTATTTTAAAATTGAAAAAGTTATAAAATATTTATTAAAATAAATAAGAAATAATTGGAAAATTATATAATAATCTTTCATTTTAAAAACAATCTCAAATAATAAAAAATTTACTTAAAATGAAAAATTTATTCTCCATTCCCTTTCCTTCCTAACTCCTCCATTCAAGACTATGTTTTGATAGAGTAGAAAGGAGAAAAGGAAGGGGAATGAAAGGCTTGTAGTAAGCTAAGCCACAATCCTACACAGCCTAACCTAATTCCAGTTGAAGGAAGCAAGGACATTTGAGATAGATTGCTCCCATATTCAAGTCAGACATGCTAGAAACTAGAAAGCATGTGAGCATTTCCAATTCTATTATGCTGCCGTGTCTGAGTTGCGTGCAGTATTAGCGTTCATGCTTCTTCACTTTAAGGTAGCAAATACTGAAAAGTGAAAACCCACTGCTGGTGACCCTTCACATGAGAAAAATGCGTCAACACCTTATACATGGCCAACAAAAAAATTATCTGTCAATTTGTGTGTGTAATTGTGCAGGGCATCGCTTTGGCAACCATTGTATTCAGCGTTCGACAATCAGGTGCAGGACAGATTACGGCCTACTGGGCAAAACCAGATCATGCATCAATTGTTATATGTGACTTTTCTGCATCAAGAATAAACACAGCTCGAACAACACAAATAAATTCCCATAAAAGAATATGACAGCATGTCCATACTTCATAGACAAGAAACATTATATCTCGTTTCAAGTAGGTGGCATCAGATCAAAGTAACTCCAAACATCGGCACCAACAGCCTAGTACTAAAAACGAAGTTACTTCAGAGTAACCATAACCACCAAATATTCAGGACTATCAAAGAGAATCCTTGCATTGCAACAATGTCATAATGTTAACCTCCCATTACAACAATCTAAAACTTCTATAGGTAATTAAAGACCAGCCAGTCACCCATGCCCACATAAATAATACTTTGTGATTTGTAATTGCAACTTGAACGCAAAACCAATTCAATGAGGCACAATAATGTTTCAAATAAATAACAGGAATCACTGCCGGCCAAACTGAGGAGTCATATTGTTTACAGGCTGTCCTGGTGGTGGTCTTGGTCTTGCATACTCTGCAAATATAACCCAACCATCCAAAAACTGTATTGCATGGGGGAAGTATCAGTCAGCATTATTGGAATAGCCACAGAAGTTTGGTAAGAAAAGCCAAAAAAAAAAAAAAGGCACTTGATCAACTTTGTATAAGAACAAAACAGACTAAGGTTTCTCAAACATATTAACATGAACAAGGCAATAAAAAATTCATTAAATCAAACAACAAAATGTTAATGAAACTCACATTTACAGTTGCTATGTCAAATTATGTATATTTATACGAGCTTAGCTATCCACACATGATCTATTGAGGGTGGCTAAGAAGCAAATACTCTAAGGAAAGAATATGGGAGAATTCAATCATTGAATTCCATGCAGTGGTGGGGCAAAATTTTTTGAGCAAACTTGCGTTGAAACAATAAAGATGAGATTTGGAGCATACTAAAGAAAAGCTGTATGAAAAATTTTGCTTCAAGAATGGTGAATGAATTGTTGGCACTGTCAAGTAACAATAATTCCGTCTAAGGTGCTGGGTCTATATTGCTGTGTTTTTATATTAATTGTTAAGTCTAATTATCACGGGTTGTCGTATTAAAATCTTATTTTGCATGAAAATACACATGCAGAGGCACATCTACGACAACAGTGTTCTCAAAGAAATAAATTTATCAGTCTCCCCATAAAGGGGCAAGCTTATGGGTTTAATCCAGCTTACCTTGCCATCCATGCCTTCAATGCCCTTTGCAGCCTCTTCTATAGTAGCATATTTCACAAAACCAAACCCCTTAGAGTAACCTGATACTCGATCAGTTACCACCCTAGCTGAAAACAGCAAACAGGAAACCAAAATGATTTCAGAGTAGACTTTCAAAACATAACTACAAAGAATAAAAGCGTAAAAAGCTGAACAATTTGAATGTTAAATTCTGCTTAGAGATGGAGAACAAACCATGAACAACTTCACCAAACTTTGAAAATTCTTCCCGTAGCCTTTCTGTAGTAGTACGTTTGCTAAGCCCTGAAAGTTTTAAGGTCATTAAAAGTCGACTTAGTAAACTAAATATTCCAAGTGACAAAGGAGTTAGCCAAACTGATGACATATTGTATGGGAAAAAGGCCAGATCTTAGCAGTGCAATAGGCAAATTTTCTTCTTTTTTTGGGATAAAAATTGCAATAGACAATTGTAACATCTATGGCGTTTCTAGAGAGCCAAAATGAACGGGCATAGGGTCCTGGGAATTTCGTGTCTAATAAACATTGCCTTGGTGGTTAAATGGTTATGCTTTACTCTAGATTCCTTTTTGTTTCACCAAGTAATTTAGAGCAAATGCAGTTTAAATCAAATAGGTGGGATGCCAACACAACAATCAATCAATCAATGCAACTCATTCTATTCCCATGGAATTTGTTTCTTAGGGATATGTTCCTTTTAGACCACGGGTCTCTTTTGGGTTGGGTGATGATACTCGTATCAAGTTGAGTGGGACACTAGGGCAGGGACTAGGGAATGTGCCATTCTTAGAGGCTCTCTGTGGCCTATATGATCTCTCTACTTTGCACAACTAACCCATAATAATAAAGAAAACTCAAGAATTATAGGCCTTTTTGCTTCTACTCATACTGAATAATTTCTCTGCCAATTCAAATAGAAGAGTCTTAACTTTCGACGGTGTGTTTTCTTGTTAATCATTCCTTCAGTTTCTCACTCATTCTTTTAACGACTAAAGCTTCCTTCTTCATAAACCAATTTGGAAGTTGATAGCTCCTTCTAAGGACAAGTATTTTGTACTTAACAGGATTAATAAAAACTACTTGTTGCACATTCGTAGGCCTCACATTGGTCTTTCTCCAAACATGTGTCATATGTGCAGATCTGTCTTAGAAATAGTACGTTGCTTATCTTTGCATTGTAAGGCCATATGAAAGTGTTGTGTGTGTGTGTGTGTGTGTTTTTTTTTTTGGGGGGGGGGGGCGGAGGTTGAGTCATAACAAGGTTGAAGGATCAAGGAAAAGAATATACACTAATACAAGAAAATAACTCACCTGTTCTAAATATTCTAAATGTCAAAGTATGAAGAAAAATAGATTCAAATATAGGAAAAGCTTAAGCCATTTAAATTAGCAGCATCAGGAAAGAAGAAATCCAACAGTTTTTTTAGTGTCTCTTTTGTTTGGAAATTCAGAATCATAAATAAGAGTAATAGAACCAATGAGTGGAAATGACATCCCAAATCAAATGAGAATATCAACTTCAAAGCTTAACTTGGTCAAAACTTAAAATATCGACAACTATATCAAAATTTACATATTCAATAACCTAGAGAATCATTAATTCCATGTCACCACATCATTTTCTGGTCAGCTATTAAACCATATCAATATCGTACCTGGACAAAACAACTACATACAAATACAAGTCCCAAGTCTGATAGAATATTTTATTAATGTTAAAACCCATGACAGATCCAAACATACACAAACAGATTCACAAAGCAAGACAGCAGAGAAGCAAGATACCAGTTCACTTTCTATTGCTGTTAAATCAATAAACAAAAAGGATTTCACTAATTCGCAAGGAAAATTATAAAAATACAATCTTGTGCGAAAAAAAAATGAGAAGTGATAGAGGAAAACAGACCAGAGACGAAGAGGTTGGTGCTGGGCTCCGCCATCTGTCGGGCGGAAGCCGCCTCCGAAGGCGGAGGAGGAACAAACGGGAAAGTCGAAGATGAGGTCGAATTCGTGCAGAAAAGCCGCCGCAAACCGCGGGGTGCCGCCACTGCTGCCCTCATCGCCATGGCCACGGGTTTAAGCTAAACCCTTGTGTCAGGTGAGACAGAAAGATTTGTAGAGAGCGCGCAGTTGAGCCCGTGGGCTTTTATAAGAAAACTGGACCAGGTGGACTTACCGAGATGGGGCTCTGTCTTTATATTGAATGAATTGGCAAATGTATAGATTAGTGGGCTTTTCAGTTTCAGTGTGGGTATTACTATTTTCGGAATTTACCCAAACCAGACCATATATTTGTTACTGGTTCGGACGCTTGATTATGTTATATCCAAACCAACATAGGTTTGTTATCATCTTGGGCATTTATTTTTATTTTGGGCTCGTCGTTACTTGTTTGATTGTTCGATTGTTCGATTGGACCATATTTGGTTTTTGGCTGATCCATTTTGTTTGGATTTGGCTATAGGACCATTTATGAGCTGTTGTTCTTGTTGCTCATTTTTCTTAAACCATTTATTCCTTTTGCTTTTATTTGTTTTATGTATAGGTTAATATTGAGAATACATTTAATCTTAAAAATTGTCCATGTAATGGTCAACAATGTTATTTGACTGCCCTCATGTCATCTCTAATGTTATTAGGATCTATAAGGTTTATTGAATGGCCTAGTGTCCGTCTTAAATATTGTGCAAAATGAACTTGTAATAATTTTTTATGTAATAGTCATTAGTGTTTAAATGGTCATTGTCTTGTTTGAATGGCACAGCAAGTCATTGGATAACATGCATTAGTCACACTATAACTTTCTTCAAATGATCCATATGAGCTTATTTTAAAGTTTGTGAAAAGTTTGCAAGGATAATGTCCATACAAGTATCATTACTCTTTATATTATGATCATGGCATGGTTTAAAGTTAGGACTTCAACAAGTCATTCTAAATCTTCATCACCAACTCACTAGCTAATCACTTAAACAAAGTGTATGTATAAGTTAGGTAGGTGGAGTAGTAAATATTCTTTTCATAATACTTTTCAAATCTTAAACTCAAAATATTGATATGTAATGGGCAAGAAGTATTACTATATTTATAGTTTATTAGTAGAATTCTTATATGAATGTAACAACACTTTGACAGTTTTGCCCTTAAAACCATCAATACAGTTAGTCTATAATGTTCACCCTCTTCAAGGTGTCTCATCGCCAGTCCCGCCTTGCAGACAACCTTACAATTAAGCATCACTTAAGAGGGAAAAAAAATCACATTTACACAAATAATATTATAGTAAAATATTATAATTTTTTGTGACTAAAACTATCACAAAGACGAGAAATTTTTAAGTGCTTTTAGAGTAAAAGATTTCCCTCATTTTATATTATTAAATGTCTAACATATCAGCTTTGTAAGCCAACATTAACTTTTACTTTAATTACATTTTTAATACTACAGTTGATATAGCATACATTGAATGATACAGATCTCTTGCTCCCATAGCAATTGAAAATCTCTCCACAAAGACATCATACAAGCATATCTAAAGGCTATTGGAACAACGCACTAACAGCAAACATGACATTTCTAGAGGAGTTTAACATGCTAAAATATTTTATACAGACTAGTATAAATCATATTATAATTTTATAAAATTTAAATTAATTAAATATCAAAATTATTAAAGTATTTTGTTTAACCTAAATTGTGATTAGTATTGTTATTGAACTTGTTATTAAGCATTGTTCATATGTGAGTTTTGTTTATAGATCTTGTATATGGACTTGTCATAGTAGGTAGGTTTAACTTATTTTAGTTATTCTATATATATAAGAAGAGACTCATATTCTTAGTCACTATAGTGCGTACAGTTACCCTATTGATACTGACGTGTGAGCGACTACTGTGGGATAGAAATAATATCCCTCCCTCATCGAGATCGCTTTCAAGGATTCAAACATGGTAACCTCATTGACATCTTTTCAAAGTAACCCTATAACTCAATCTTTATTTTTTGGGCATGCCATAATTTAGGGTTAATTGATCTGGGAATTCTAACAATTGGTATCGAAGCAATTTTAATCTTAATTATTGCTATTAATTTTTTGTTTTATCTAAAAAATCGTATGAGATTTAAAATTGAAGAAATTTGAAACCCTGACGAATATGATGTGCAATTCAATTTTTTTATGATTAATTTTGAAAATTAAGTTAGGGCTTTTATAGATTAGATTATCCTAAGTCTAAAAACATACATATTGCATTATAATGTTATGAATTGATAGAGAATTTTACTCAAACTTTAGAACTCTAAAAGGTTCAAGTTTAATGATTCAAATTTTTACTTGATCAATTTTAAAAATTGTTATAGGGTTATTGTAGATCTCTAAATTGCATTTTGATAGACACAAGAATCATGTCAAATGGTTAAGAAACCAGTGAGTAATTTTGCTATTGATCTCGCGAATATGGCCTTGATTTTGCTCCAAAAAACCCAATTTCTTTAGTGTTTTTTTTCTTCTCAAAATTGACTTAGGGATACTATAGGTCCTAGTTTTGTGATTCAAATGAGGTATAGATCTCATAAAACAACACAGAATTGAGCGAGAAAACTTGTGCGACCCGTTCTGTCATGAAGCAGGTTGTGCGACCGAGTTTGTGAAGACAATGTCTTCTAGCCGTGCCCACTCGCACCTCAAGCACGTGGGGGCACGTAAAAGGTGTATAAAATTAATTTTTTAATTCTGTTTTTTGCTATACACTCCACACACCTAATAATATTTTTTGGATATTTTTTATTTATTTTTAATGCCCCATATATTATTTATTCCAAAATTTCTAGAGTTTAAAATTGTTAAACATATATTGTACTATCCTCTTTTGTCTTTGAAATTTTTTGTGTATTATTGTGATACTTTTGGGCATGATATATATTTTGTACTCGCGGACTTGGTGTCATTTAATTATTTAAATAATTTTGATACTGTGTTGTATATATATGATATTGCATAATGTTAAAAATTATTGTACAGTCTCCAAGTTTTGACCTAGAATTTTTTTAGCATGATTGTGACACTATTAGGAATGTTGTACAATATGTACTCTTAGACTTGATATTATTTGGTCATTGAAGTTTTTTTTTTTGTGCTATTTTGTGCATAAAATGCTATATAAAATATTGTATATTGTTATTTATTGTTATTCCTTATGCAATTTTGTTCTAAGAGTTATTATTTAAAATGTTGTAGAGCTTTTGGTCACCTTTCATAATTACGAGCTCGCTTTCGCGAGACCAATTGTTGCCAAGTACTATTTTGTTATTAAAATATTATTATTTTGTGGTATTGGAGATTATGTTGATAATGCGCTTACTGTAATACTCTAAGTGGTATGTTAGACTTGTTTATTTGTTCAAAAGGTAGCATATGACTTGTTTAGCATGTATGTTTAATTTTGTGACAATCTGAGTTAGTTTAGGTACTTAGTTACAATTCGAACTGTGAAAAATAGTTTAAAATGACTCAGATGATAGCATAAATGGCTTAGGAGAGGGAAATAAATATGATAATTTATTTCTAGGTCACAAATATGAAGAATAAGTTATAGTTAAAGTTTCAAGGTAAATTAAGCTAGTTTAGCATTTTTAGGCATACTGGTTGTCTAATTATAGCTGGTTTGACTAACAACAAATATGAAAGTATCAGATAATGTTGAAACGACTTTTTATATGAATCCCAGTATTTATTTTAAAGTTGTTGGAAGTTAAAAATCTAGATTTAGCTAAATCTGAGTGTTTTTAACAAATCATGATTTTATCAGTTTTGGCCTAAGAACCATATGAGTTTTTTAGACCATCATTATAAGCCTTTGTTCACGACTGTTTTTGCTTCAAAAATAGAAACAGAAAACGTGGGGGAAGGAAGAAAGGAAGAGGAAAGAAAGACCAAGTAAGAGGAAGAGAGAAAGAGGAAAGCCAAGGGTAAAGCCAAGACTTGAGAATCCAATCAAATTTGATTAATCAATACAACTCCAAAGGTAGGGTTTTTAAGTTCATATTCACTTCTTATCACCTTTTTCACCATTGATGCACTTTGGTGCTCAATAGGTCATTTTGTGTTCTTGATGTGTTGGATGAGTTTTATTTGTATGATTGAGTTTCTTTGATCATTTATGACTTGTTCATAACATTAATTGAAGTTAGAAGCTTTGACTATCTCATTTGGATCTTAGATTCATAAAAGAGGGATTAGGTCACCCTATAGGTGATTTTGGTGTTTTAATCCAAACTAAGAGGTTTAAGTTTGTGATTGATGATTCCTATGTGTTTAAGAACTAATTGGGGTCTTAGAATCACTTAAAAACTGGTTTGGAATGACCAAAATCCAAGAAAAGAACCAATAGAATAGTACCACAGTTATGTAGAAGTTACTGTAGTGTTTCTGGTTGAGAAACACGGCCCGTGTCTGAAAAGTACGGGGGGTCGTGTCTCGCTCTGCCAGTGTAATTTGTGAACAGTATTCACAGAGTAAGACACAGGGTAGACTGCGTAATCAGACACGACCCATGTCTGAAGACATGGGAGAGGCCGTGTAATGAGACAGGGCCTGTGTTTGAGGCTGGAATCTTCAAAAATATCATTTTTGATATTTTAAAATTCTTAGTTAGATGTGATCATTAGGAAATGTTTCCTAAAGTGTGTTAAGGCATAAAAATGGGATATTTTCAAGAGGAAAATTATCACCTAGCATGTATGAGAAAGTATAAACCTTTGAGCATTCAAGAGTTATAGTCTACATTAGGTAAGTATCTAGCACCGTAGACCACCTTTGTGGTAAAGTATGTCACCTGAGAGTAATGAGTGATGGGTTGATGTTTAGATATATGTATGATAGGAATAATTGGTAGTGTTATCTTTGTGAATATCCTTTGATAGCATTCACGAAGGCCAAGAGAAATCGAAAGGATGTCTGATAGACTCAATGGAGGAAGGACATAACTCTGATAAGTTGATAGTGCTAAGGTCAAAAGAGATAAGTAAGGGTCCACAAGGTTCTTTGGAATCAGGATTTAGACCGAACTTCTCTTGTGTCAGGATATATGTGTAATGTGAGGAGATACCTCTATTTGCTACACAATAACACATGAAATTGGTAATTTCTAAGATTTTACACTTTTGGTTCTAAGTTGAACTAGATGTATGTATGAGATGTATATTAACTTGGTTTAACTAAATGCAATAGTTAGACCTTGTAGATGATTTAAACATATTTCATTAGTAGCTTTTTTTATTATGTTTATATATGTTATGTATGACTGGTTTTGATTACTCATATTGAGAATATAGTTTTTCACATCGCTGTGTATCATATAATTTCAGGTGAAACTTCTTCCAAGGATAAGAAGAAAAAAGAAGCCAAAAATTAAATTAAATTATGTATTATGTTTCAAATTGTTGTACTTATTAGTATTCCTTCTAAAATATATAGGCTTATGTATTACTTCAAGCCTTTGTTAAAGCTAATGATGTATATGTACTTTGCTGCATTATGGTATAAATATTGTATTTTCGCATTTCATATGGCTCTCTATAGTATTTGCAACGAACATTATGGATATAGTATATTATTAGTAAGAATGTAATGACATTGTAATATTGTAGCTAAGTATCTCTTTGTATGAAGTATATATTGAGATATTAGTATTAGGATGTTATACTTACTCTATCAGTTTATTTTTATTAATGTAATTCTTGATAATTTGTTAAGGGCATTGATGTTATGTCCTTAAAGTTTTCAGTATCCTCTCGGTACTAGCTTTAGGGACATGATTTTAATGTCTATGAGAGTCTGCTCATGTGTTGTAATTCGAGACCCTTAGACGAGATTACACTTGCATGATAAAGCTCTATTGTAGTTATTGCTCATCTTGTTATTAAAATGCTCGACAAGAAAATCTCCCTTTAAAATATTGATTCAGTTTTGCTTATGAAAATAAATGTTTTGACAAAGTTATGTGAGACTAATTAGGAGGACTGGTTGAGTCAATGAATTTATTTTCGGTCGTCTCTATTATTGATGTTGCTCTCACTGTGGATGAGCCCCGAAACCCATAGATATGTCTTCCGCTATGGTTTGAGTGAAATATTAAGGTTAGGCTCATTCCAATAAAATTTGTCTCATGAACATAAAGTATAACATGAACAAAGTCATTAAGGAGAGTATTTGTGAAACACATAATGCTGGCAAATTTTATAAAGCTATTAACGAATCCAAAAAGGCCTATGACCTCTCTATGTTGACTAAGACTATGCATGATGGTGTGAATGGTGTTCGTGAACGCGCCACAAAACTTGTGAATTAGCTAAGACAAGCTAATGTATAGAGTTTAATAATTAGATTGAGGAAAATGAAGATGAACCCCTGGCTCTAGTGTGCTTTGAATCCAATCTTGTTAAATGTTAATTAGATATTGATGTAACTACTCATGTCATAAACTTATTATTGGGGTTCAGAAATAGGCGAAAGCTAAGTAAAGGAATTTTGATTATCACAGTAGGAAATAAAGTTAACGTCAAAATAGAGTATATAGGTGTTGTTTTCTTGAAACTGTGTATTGTATATTCTTTAGGTTTAAAGACACCACCTTTGTACCTTCTATAAGAAGGAACTTGTTTTCAATCTCTATTTTGGATAGTTGTACTATCCTTTCGGTTTAGTGATAAGAAAGTTTTCATACCTTATGATTTCATTCTTGTTAGTTCTCAAGTTTCATCTAATGACTTTTATATGTTAAATATTGACTTATTTCTATTGATCAACGACAATTAGATGTTGATGATGCTATTAGGAATACGTGTGTAGAGTCTCGTCTATATTGTGGCATAGACATTCAGCTCATATCTCCAGGTAATAGATGATGAAGTTGACCAATGAGAATATTCTTTATGTATATACCTGCGTTGATTGCATAAAAGGGAAGCTAACTATTGGAGTTAGTAGAGTGGGTTAGTAGATGTGAAGGAATGTTACAGCTGATTTTTACAAACTTTTGTGGGTCCATTTCTCCTATTGCCATGGGTATTTTTTTTTAATTATTCACCACCCTGCTTGATGATTTCTCTAGGCATAAATGGATCCACTTATTGCACGAGAGATCTAAATCTTTAGATACTTTTAAAGCATTCTAGACTATAGTTGAATAAGGTTAATCTTAAAACCATCATTGGCTATTGTATTAACTTAAGGGGCTCTAGGTTCTATTGTCTCTTTCATAGTACTAGAGTTATTAAATCATATCATACTTTTTTTTATAAAGGGACTTAGAGAGGAGCATGTTGTCGTTCTTATTCCTGTTTTTCCCTTTCCAGATAAAGTGTCATCTCTTTTGATCTATGGTGATGTTGTTGATCTTGTTAATAATGTTGATATCTCTCAACAAGTCAAAAATAATGTACAAAATCTAGATGTTGTTGTGGCTCCACCTAGAAGATCTAAGCGGGTTCTTATATTTACTAAGTCTACTAGATTCAGGGATTATGTTGTTTACCTGCAAGAACATGAATTTAACTTAGTTAAGGATTTTGATCCAATTTCTTTTTAAGATGTCATGGCTAGTCCTGATAGTTCGCAATGGTTGGTGGCTATGGAGAATGAGTTAGTTTCTATGAGAAGGAATAATGTTTGAATATTAGTGGAGTTGTCTGCTGGTTACAAAATTGTAGGTTATGAAAGGGTCTTTAAGACCAAACATGATATCAAAGGTGAAATAGAGAGGTATATGGTCAGATTTGTTGCTAAGGGATATAACTAGAGGTAAAATATTGATTATAAAGAGACTTTATCTCTGACCTCCACTTAGGACTCTTTTCGTATTGTGATGACCTTGGGTTCTCATTTTTTATTTGGAGCTCCATCAGATAAATGTTAAGACCGCATTTCTAAATAGTGATTTCTATGAATATGTGCATATGAATCAACCTTATGGTTTTATTTATGATAAAGATCATATGGTGTATAAATTGAGAAGGTTCCTTTATGGATTGAAATAGGCTACCAGATAATAGTACTTGAAATTTGATCATATTGTTGGCTCTCTCGGTTTTAAAGAAAATACTGTTGATCAATGTATTTATCTGAAGTTTAGTGGGAGTAGATTCATCATTCTTGTTTTATATGTTGATGATATATTGTTGGTTAGTAATGATATTAGTTTTCTATATGAAATTAAGTAGATGTTGACAACACACTTTGATATAAAAGATCTTAGTGATGCTTTTTTTTTAGGCATTGAGATTCATTGTGACAAATTTTGTATTGTTGTCTTGTCTCAGAAAAAGCATTATAGAAAATATTTTGAATAGATTTAATATGAAATCTTGTAATCATTGTATTGCACTCATTCAAAAGGGTGAAAGACTCTCTAATATCCAGTGTCCTCAAAATGATAAAGATGTTGTTGAAATGAAGAATGTCCTATATGTTTTTATTGTTGGCAGCCTTATGTATGCCCAAGTTTGTATACGTCTTGATATTGCTTTTGTTGTTAGTGTACATGAGAGATACTTAAGCAAACCTGATGTGAGTCATTGATAGGCTGCAAAACAAGTTATGAGGTATCTATAGGGTATCAAAAATTATATGTTCACCTATAGGAGATTGGATCACCTTGAGGTGATAGACTATTTTGATTCTAATTATGGTAGTTTTCCAGATGACCACAAGTTCACATTAGGATATATCTTTATGTTGGCAAGAAGAGTTGTTTATTAGAAAAGTGTCAAACAAATACTTACAACTACTTCCATTATGGAAGTAGAGTATATAGCTTGCTATGAGGCTACACGTCAAGTGATTTAGTTGAAGAATTTGATTACTAAGTTTCGTGTTGAAGAATTTACATTGTTAAGATGTTTGTAGTCTCATTTTGAACCAGTTGTTGAGAGTACGTATTAGCTCAATTTTGACCTCATGTTATGGCCATATATTATTTGATTAATCTGGAGAATTATTTTCTTATTGAAATAAAGTAATATGACTTATATTGTCTAAGTGAGAAAATGTTAGAATATTTTATATGGACTAACATAAATCATATTATAATTTTATAAAACTCAGATTAATTAAATATCAAAAGTGTTAGAACATTTTGTTTAGCCCAAATTGTAATTAATATTGTTATTAGACCTGTTGTTGTTAGGTGCTACTCATATGTGGGTTATGTTTATGAGTCATATATATGAGTTTGCCATAATTGATAGGTTTAACCTATTTTAATTATTTTATATATATAGGGAGAAATTCTTATTCCTAACGATTCTAGTGCATGCAGTTATCTCATTGATACTGACATATAAGCAACTACTGTGAGATAGAAATAAAATTTATCCCTCATTGAGATCACTTTCAAGGATTCAAACATGACAACTTCATTGACATATTTATAAGATAACGCTATAACTCAATCTATTTTTTTTAGGCATGCCATAATTTGTGGTTAATTGATCTGGGAACCCTAGTATAACATACCACAACCCTAGATACAACAAGCATTTTTACCTTCAAACATTGGTTTTCCTTTTTTTTTTGTCCTTTTTTTTATTTGGCTTGGTGTATGTGTGAATTTATGTATATGTAAATATTACTAGTTGAACCCTGTAAAGTTTTCTGTATATATAATTATTTTATAAAAAAAGAGTAATCTGATTAGATTTGTATGTAGATTTAAGTGTATGTAAATATTATCAATTAAAATTTATAGAATTTTTTATATGTATAATTATTTATAAAAAAATATCTAAATTTTCTATGTACAAGTTTGAGTTTGTTTGTAAATATTATCAATTGAAATTTATATAATTTTTTATATGTACATTTACTTATAAAAAAAATTAATGAATTACAAATCATTAATGTGAGCCGTAGATCTAATATTACGAATGATAAATTGTTATTAGGGATTGTTGTATTTGCATACGACAACCGCAGCTTGTGGTATAGAAAACGCACCCGACATTTCTTGGTACTTTATTCCGTAAGTGGAGTGACTTGTTATTATTCTCTTAACTTGCAAGCTGTGTTCTGATTATAGGAGTACGTGCAGAAGCCAAGAATTTTTGGCATGTGATGCATGCAGATGCTGATACAGCCTTGGATTTATCCTCATTCTTATTTTCTCCGTATTTAACCATTCCCTTTTGGTGCAAAGAAAGGCAAAAGAAAATGGCAAACTCCATTACTCCAACTCTTCAATCAACACTCAACTGCATGCCCGCATCACTTTCACATTCCACAGAAGGAGCTGATTTAAATCCCAAATCACCATCTTCTCTGTTTTTAGTCTGACTTTTCTTTAGCAAAATGGATTTTTATTCTGATTTAGTACTAAAAGAAGCGGTGCTAAACTTTTTCTTTTTCCTTGTATTCTGATTATTTATTTTGGTCTTGCGGTGCAAACTGCAAAGGTGATAGACATAAAGAATCACCAACCTCTCTCCGGTGCAAGTAGTTGAATTGTCCATGAATTTTACGGTTATTATTAAAAGAATAATATGACATGAAAAATACTCATTTAAAATAAATTTATCTTTAAAATAAATAAATAAAAATATATTCACTCTTAACTCACTTAATGAATTGAAATTTCTATATACTTTATCAATTAAAGGTGATTACACTTTTATTTACTTATTTTAAAAATAAATTCACTTCAAAAGAATCTTATCTATGTTAATATTACATATGTACACTTACATATATATTATCTCATATTTATAAAATTTTTATTATTAATTATAGCTAGTCTCATCTAATTTTATATTCATATACTTTTATTTTGTCACATACCTCATATTTGAGGTGATTTGAGCAGATTTAATATGTACCAAACCTTATTCTTATTAAAAACATAAAAAATTATAAGACTAAAAGAAAGAGAAGTGTTAGTAAAAAAAATTAAAAATCTCTAGCTTGATATCTGCCATTCATATGAAAGAAAAAAATCAATGGTTAAGATTGTTGTTAAAAGAAAAAGTGATAATGGGATAATTTTGGATAAGAAAAAACACTGTTAATTAAGATTGAACCCTGTTTTAATATGTAGATAGATTAATATAAATAGATAGATGATTATCCCGTAAAAACAAAAAATAGATGATTATCCAAAGTACTTCGTGGGCTGTGGCTGACACATAATAGTCCAAAATATTATCCACAAAACTCCATTGTTTTAAGGTGGTCTGGCCTTTGAACCCAAGTGCTTGGTGTGTTTGGACGAAGGTAGGTAGGTGGTTTAGTTTTATCAAGAAGTTGCTAACGAAACTCAGTACCCAATTCTTATTCTTATTTTAAGATTTCTTTATTGTTTTAAACAATTTTCACACGTCTTCCGCAGTTCCGCTTATCATTATATCCATTCCACGTTATAAATTTTTTATTTGCAATATGTGTAAAATGTAGGTGGAGTCTAATATTCATCTTATTTTTAAGGATGTATGATGCAATTGTTTAATCATAACTATTGATTGTGTAGAAAAATATATCAACGGTTATGATAAATGACCTATAACCTGTTGATTTGTTTTTTTGGTTTCAAGTTTTTTTTTACATACCACTACTGGCCGGACACCACCGTCGGCTGGTCACCATCGCCCCTGGTCGGACACCACCGCTAGCCGACCATTGCCAGCCAGTCATCACCGCCCTTGGCCGAACACCACCGCCTGCCGATTACCCTCTACAGCTGTTGCTGGCCACCACCTTTTTTAGGTTATATATTTTTTTAAAGTTATATAACTGTGTAAATAATATCATTTAAAGCTATACTAGTCCTTATATTTTTTTCATAAATAACTGTGCATACTGAAAATTCTACAAATTTTATTGTGTATAAATATTATCAGTTAAAATCTATAGAGTTTTTAGTATGTACAATTATTTATAAAAAAATATAAGGACTAATACAATTTTAACTGATATTATTTATACATTTATATAATTATACAACTTTAAAAAAATAAATAGTATAATCTAAAAAAAAAAGTTAATGGCCGATAGACAAAGGGCGACGATGGTTGGCGGTGGAGGACAATGGTCGACGACACAATAATAGTGGTGGTGGTATGTAAAAAAAAAACATAAAAAAGAGTAACCTACAATAACAAAAAAAATTTAACTATTACAAATAAAGTCAAAAGTATATGATACATCCAAATATAAGAAGGTGTTGGATAGCATCTACCGTAAAATATATAGAAAACTAATAAGCAATCTTGACGCTGAAATGATTATATGAGTTTAAATCTTAAGAAATTTTAAATAAGTTGAATTTATAGATACTTTGTAATTTAAGAAAAAAAATTAATAATAAAATCAGGGGCAGATCTTGCTGTTGTTGGGGGGCCATCGCTCCTGCCAAAATTTTAAACTTTGTTTACCTTTATTTGTATTTTGTCTAAAAAATAAGAGTATCTTAATTTGCCCCAATTGAAGCATTTTCCTCATTTGGCCACCTCAAACATATTTTTCCAGCTCACCCCTGCAAGCCTTGATGAATCTAAGTGTATATCTTAAACAAATATTCCACAAATTCAATCCATAAAATATTATATTTCACAAGTTTATTATTATTATTATTATTATTATTATTATTATTATTATTATTATTATTATTATTATTAGGATAAATTTGTTTGTAATCAACAACAACAACAATAAGCCTTTCCTATTAGGCGGAGTTGGCTACATGGATCAAACGATACCATTGTACCTTATCATAAACCAAATCTTCAGAAATGTCATATAAATCTAAATCTTTTTTAATCGTTTTATTTATAATATTTCTTGGTTTCCCTTTACATGTAGTTATTGGGCCATCCTCCACTTGATCTACTTTTCTTACAAGGGCTTCTAAAGGTCTTCTCTTTACATGTCTAAATCACCTAAGGCGAGATTCTCTCATTTTTTCAATAATAGGTGCTACCCCTACTTTCTCTCTAATGCATTCATTCCTAATCCTATCTTGTCTTATTTGACCACACATCCAGCTCAACATCCTCATCTCAGTGACACTGATCTTATGCTCTTATTGACTTTTAACCGCCCAACATTCAGTACCATACAATATCACGAATCTTATAACTTTGAGGTAAAATTTACCTTTAAATTTGAGAGACAATTTTCTATCACATATACCTCCTAAAGCACTCCTCAATTTCATTCATCCAACTTGGATCTATGGTTTACATCTCTCTCTATCTCTGTCATTTTGTATGATAGATTCAATATACCTAAACCGTGTGACTTGTAGTATGATATGGTCTCCAATTTTCACCGCTAAGCTAGTATTAGCACACTTCTTACTGAACTTACATTTCATATACTCCGTCTTACTCCTGCTTAGACATAAGTCATGTTCATCCAAAGCTCGTCTCCATAGTTCTAATTTTTTATTTATTTCATCTCTCGACTCTCCAACTAAGACTATATCATCTGCAAAAAGCTTGCATTGTGGCACTAACTTTTGGATATGCACAGTAAGCACATCTAAGACCAAGGTAACAAGATAATGACTCAAAATTGACCGTTGGTGCAGTCTTATAATTATAGGGACATCTTCTATGATCCCAACTCTACTTATGTTGAGCCTTGTTGCAAATCCCTATATAGTCGGTCCCAAATCCGAATAAAAGACGAGGGTTGTGTTAGGCAATCGACAACCAATATAAAACGTTATCAAATCTATATGACATGAACAAATTTATTAGTAATCAATTGAAAAATATTTTCAACTAATAAGGATTGAGCGTATTGAGACATTCTTAAGAGAAAACTAAAGTTTAAACCTTGAAATAAACAATGTTTGGAGGACCTTCTATCTATTAGGCTATCAATAATGCTTGAAACGATAGTCAATGAATTTAATAAAATAAGATTATTTTTTTTGAATTTAGGACCGACTATGGAAAAAAAGACATCGACAATAAAACACAAATTAAGAAGCGATGTTCTTTTCATGTTTACTAGATAAAAGAAAATAATATATGCCAGATTCATTTGTAATATTGCTAATCTGGACATATTGCCAGATTCATTTGAATAGCTTCCTCATTTCCACACTAAAAAAAAGAAAAGAAAATGATATATGCACATATCAAAAATTTCATTTTTTTTTCACAATAATAACTTCTGGTCATCCATCATAACTGCTAACTTTTACGTGTTTGGTAGTGATATTTTCAAATCATCCTATATGAGAAATGTAGAAGTTTAAGTATAAAATAATATCATTGAAAAGAGTAAGCCGATGAGATACTTTGAGAAATAATTTATTGGCTAATTCAATGCTCTGGTTGGTTGAGAACCTTAACCACCCAACCCAAAGAAAAAAGATACTCGAGATGGAGAAGTATAAAAATGGGAAGGCACCGGTGGCATTGAGAAAAGCACACAAATGGTCTCTTCCCCGCAAGTATAACCTACAATTGACGTAGACTTGAGCCATTCCCTAAGGTTCAAGTTTCCTCATCTTCTGGAGGTACCTTTTTCATCTCCCTTCACACACACACACACACACTCTCTCTCTCTCTCTCTTTCTTTCTCTCTGTCTCCTACCAAATTTTGCTGTAAGAAGACTTTAGACAAATCTCTTGCTTATCAAATGTGCCATGCCATCCCAATTCCCTGGGGGTTGTTCTATGTCTGATGGATGAGCAAAGTCCCTCGAGGAAGTTGAATAACATGAGCAAAAATGGGAATTCATATCCCAATTTTAGTCAATTTCTTCTTCAGCCATATATAGCCTTCACCTTTACGGCAAAGATAGCTTGCATTTTTGCTGCATATAAATAAAACCAAAGCAATATAGCCTCAAACCACAAAAAGACTAACCAATTACTGAAAACTTTAATTTCAACCTCAACCACCATGAGGATCATTATTTTTCTGTACCTCATAGCCCAACTCTTTGTGCGGACAGAATCAATAAGCAGAGCAGATTTTCCAGAAGGGTTTATCTTTGGAACTGCATCTTCAGCTTACCAGGTATGCATCATCCCAGTATTTAATCTGGTTATTGAAATAAGTATCAATCTAATACATTGGGTACTGTTTTTTGTTATATAGTTCGAGGGAGCTGTTGATGAAGGAAATAAAGGAGATAGCATATGGGATACTTTCTCAAGGATACCAGGTAGAGATGAAGTTTTAAGGGGGAAAAAATATATATATATGTCATACACAGAAGGGATAATTTAAGTTGCAGAGAAGTTTCTGATTTCTGGTTTTGCATTCTGATGATAGGGAGAATTGTGGACTTCAGTAATGCAGACGTGGCAGTGGATCAATATCACCGATTTCAGGTGAACTAGGAACATACATTTGTTGTCTTCAACTTCACTTTAGCTAGATTACTTGCTCAAATTTTATTGCTCTGCCTCAATTAAATCGCATGTAGCCAATATCCTTGTACTAGTTGAAATGCTTATGTGGATCAGGATTAGAATGTAGTATAAACAATTCAGAATGATAGCACCGACATAGTAATAATATATGAGAGAACATTGAGATGATGACGATGACAACATTTCACCAACTTCGAGCAATAGAAAATGGAAGTGTAACGGGAACACATGACATAAATAAAGTTCCTATGCGTGTAAAGAGTTGCAATGCAAAAGATCATTTTACTATGTAATACGGTAGTTTGCATATAGAACACACCATTAATTCGTTAATTGACATCAAGTTTTTATAAAACTATTATGTTATTACCAAAGAAAAAACAAACACTATTATGCTTGTGTGACTTCAATTTTGTTTTTGTTTCTTTTCTTTTAGTTATTTCACATAAGTTCACTTAAAATATAAAACAGTCAATTGAAGCACATATAAAATTTCATTTTATACAGAATGATATAAACTTGATGAAGGATTTGGGAATGGATTCTTACAGATTTTCCATATCATGGACAAGAATTTTCCCAAGTAAGTTGCATTATTTTCAAAACCTTTTAATTTAATGTGTAATTTGGTCATTTTTAATGCTAACTGCATTTGTAATAACTTAGCAGACGGAACAGGGGAACCCAATACAGAGGGAATAAAATATTACAACAGCCTCATTGATGCTTTACTGGAAAAAGGTTACTCAAGAATTTCTTTGGGAATTTGATCTTAAATATAGCCAAAAATAGCATTAAAATTTTAGCTCTTCTCTCCAATCAGGAATCCAGCCTTTTGTAACCCTATATCATTGGGATCTTCCACAGATGCTTGAAGATAAATATGAAGGATGGCTAAGCACACAAATCATGTAAGTTACGCCAATGTTATAGGTCTTTTGAGACAAATGGGTGAGTTTCATATTCATTTCTATTTACTTACAGAAAAGATTTTGAGCATTATGCCTATACCTGCTTCCAAGCTTTTGGCGACAGAGTTAAGCACTGGATTACCTTCAATGAACCTCATAACTTCGCCCTCCATGGTTATGATTTAGGCATTCAAGCACCAGGAAGATGTTCCCTTCTGGGTCATCTTCTATGTAAGAAGGGAAAATCATCCACTGAACCATACATTGTTGCTCATAACACACTCTTATCCCACGCTGCTGTCTATCGAAGTTACCAACTACATTTCAAGGTTTCAAACATATCATTTTCACAACTCATACAAAATAATCATTAAGCACTCAGTTTATAAAGGATATATTCTTCTGGAAACCTGGTATACACAGCTGTGCACTAAACCAATTAATAAGAGATACATCATTATTTTAAAATATAAAATATTTGTGCATCACAAAGATTTATGTAATTATTTAATGTTGATTGGCCTAGGGCACACTTCTTGTGTACAATAGGTTTATACATGAATTTCTCATAAAGATGTGGAAAATATCAATAATAGTTTTGTTATTTGATGGATAATCCAGGAAAGACAAGGAGGTCAAATAGGAATAGCACTAGATGCCGTTTGGCATGAACCCATAACTGATCTTGATGAAGACAAAGATGCAGCAGACAGAGCTATGGACTTTTCACTTGGATGGTAACCTTTCTTTTAGAATAATAATTATGATAAAAGTTAATAGCTTTGTGACAACTAAGAACTCATCTTCCACAAATGTGAATCAGGTTCCTTGACCCGCTTTTCTTTGGAAAATATCCTCTCTCAATGAAAAAACTAGTAGCCGAGAGATTACCTGAGATTTCTGTTGCAACCTCAAACTTGCTTGTGGGGTCTTTGGATTTTATTGGCATAAATCACTATACCTCAGTATATACTCGTAACGACAGGACTAGGATTCATAAACTGATTATGCAAGATGCTTTATCTGATGCTGCTGTCATTAAAACCGGTAAGCTGTTAATGCAATTTGTGACCCTTTTTTTTCCTTCCTTTCTTTTTCTTCTTTGCCTTAAACAAACATAACTTAAGCTGAAAGGAAGTTTCTGATATTTCCTCTTGTCCTTTATCCTAGCATACCGAAGAGGAGCTGCAATTGGAGAAAGGGTATGCTCAGAAATCCACTAAGGCTACAAATTACATGTGCACTTTTTACTAAATCAACAATTCTTCTTTTTCAGGCAGCTTCAAGTTGGCTGCACATTGTCCCCTGGGGCATCCGAAAGTTGGTAAAATATGTGAAGAGAAAATATGGTAACACCCCTGTAATTATAACAGAGAATGGTGAGTAGTTTGTGGTCGAAAAGCTAATCTCAAGTATACATAAAAAGAGAAATTCTTAGTAGCTATCTCCTAAAACAAGATATGTTTTTAATATGTAATAATGAATGTGTGTCACACCAATTTTATGTACCATTATTATCATTTATTTTAAGAGCTATATCTTAAAACAACTTATGTTTTTAATCTGTATCAATAAATGTGTCACATTAATTTTATGAATTATTATTATCATTTATTTTAGGAGTTATCTCCTAAAATAAGATATATTTTTAATTTGTACTAATGAATGTGTATCACATTAATTTTATAAATTATTATTATTATTTATTTTAATTATATTTTTAATATTATATATAATGTATTACACATTTAATAATATAAAATAAAAAAATTTTGCTATCACTTAAGAAATCTTTTTCACATTTATTAGATTTTTTATGGCAGGGATGGATGACCCAAGCAGACCCTTTATGACCTTAGAAAAGGCCCTAAAGGATGACAAGAGGATAAGGTACCACAGGGACTATCTCTCAAACCTATCTGCTGCTATAAGGTATTATTACAAGTCCTTAGACTCTTAATATTACTTGCTAGCTGTCTTAATCCTGACATAACAAAAATCCAATACAGGCAAAATGATTGCAATGTACGTGGTTACTTTGTGTGGTCATTGCTTGACAATTGGGAGTGGAACTTGGGCTATACTGTACGCTTTGGACTCTACTATGTGGATTTCAAGAATAACCTTACTAGGATACCAAAAGCTTCAGTGCAATGGTTCAAAAACATGCTCAGATTAGAAGAAGAAAAGATCAACGAAGTTTAAATTGCTTTGTCATATATCAAACGCATTTTATAATTGTAAAGTTCTTTGAAAATTAATGAATTAAATGAAATCAACAAAGGAGTGAAAAATTGTAATGATCCTTGCAGCTCAGGGAAGAGTGAAAGGAGTAGAGAGAAGAAAAAGCAGAGAGAGAGAGAGAGAGAGAGGACGGGGGGGAGGGTTGGATAATATTAATATGTAAATATAATATTAATTAATTAATTAATAAGTATATAATATTAAATTTATAAATAGTAAATATAATACTAAAAATATAAACAGACAGAAGTTTTAGTTTTAGTTTTACTTAGAAATATTATTAAGGGAACAATGCTATTTAACATGAAATACACTTCACAAATTTGACCACGACGTTTGATGGCTACACAAAATCAAAGAGAATAATAAACTGCAAGCCAAAATCAAAGAGAATAATAAACTGCAAGCCACGTTATTTTTTTACTAAACAAAACACAAACTCATTTATTCTATTTTAACCATTTGTGTATCGTTTCAAGAATAGTGTTTCGTAGGATTTAGTTTTACTTTCATTAATATAGTTTGCTAAAAATGCAAATAAAAGAAGGTTGAATTAAAATATAACTAACAAATCATTACTAAAATAATTAAATAAAACATTCAAAATCTAAATATATTGAGCATGTTTGGAAAAGATTAAATTTTTCTCATTTAGTTATTTTTAAATAATTAAACTGTTTTGTGAAATAATTATTATATTTGAGTAAAAAAATTATTTTTTAAAAAAAAATTTCACACGAAATTTAATGTAAAATAAAATTTTTTTCAACTAATAATCATAAGTTAAAGTTTGAAATTTATGATTTTAGTTTATAAATTATTTCTTATAAATTATTTCTTTACATTTGATATGTAAATAATATTTTGTCTTTAATCAAATAATTTTTTTAATCATTTTATACTTATTTTAGTAATTTAATGCATAAAAGTGATTATTTTTTATATCATTCAAACGAATCATATTAGGCTTAAAATCATTTTACAAATAATGCATCTAAACATAAAAATGAATCGATTATAATCAATTATAACAATAATCAATTATAATCATTATAACAATAATTGATTATCGGATAATCTATAATTTTTAACTTTCCCAAACAAGTCCATAATAATTAAGTATAACATTTAATTTTGATATACTCGTCATTGTAAAAAAATTATATTATTATTCAATCATGTATTGCTACATTATTAAAATTATTTGACTCTCATAATAATTATTTTAAAAATTATATATATAATAATGTATGATTAGTTGATAGTATAAAAAATTTATATTGATAATATATCAAAATTAATCTTTTAAGTATAAGTAATGAAAAAGATCATCAATAAAAGACATTTTAAATAATTATATAATTAAAAAATAGAATAATCTTTTTAGTTTTCTAGAGTATTCCTCACTCGATAAGTCAAAAAGTTAATTTTTCAGAATATAGTTAAACATTTAAGTAAAAAAAGGAAAGAGAGGGGTTTAAAGGGAAAGGAAGGGAAAGAAAATGAGAGGTTACCTCTTCCTTGTTCGGGGTGTAAATGAATGGATTGGAAGGTTTAAGATATATTTTTACCATTTTACCCTTTAATCAAAAAAATCATATTCTTTAAAAATCATATTAACAATATATATCCCATTTGTCAGTGTATTTTATGCCGCCACCATACCCGTGACTTGTGACTTGTGAAGCCATTTCTCATTTACCGATCTAGGCATTGTAAAATGTGTTCCCACCATTTTTCCCGCCACTCATCACCTTTACCATTCCTTCCCCACTGTTTAATAGCTTTCTCAATATGCATAAGCCCATTTTCCCGACGATGGATTCTCTCCAAAATTCATGCCAAACATTTCTTTGCATCATTTTCTCGAACCAAGTTCCTTAAAAAATCATTAGCGTTTTCAAGCTCTATCAACAAAAAATATTGATTGATTTTTCAAGGGCGGCCTTCTTCTCAAAATATGTTTCTCTCTCTACGGGAAAAACATATAATATATTGGATATCCATTGGTTTGGGGTGTGATTTTTTGGGGTTGAATATCCATTGGATATCTACATAGCGATGTTTGATCCCGGGTTGCCGATTACTAACTATTCATTTGTAATTAAATTTAATCCATTAGATCGCGGGGTCTCAATTTGCGAAGATATATCATTTTAATTGGATGAAGGATTGAGTAAATTTTTTAAAATATAAATGGATTGGCTTTGATTTATGAAAAACCCACTAAAACAAGGTTAATAAACCCTTTCCCTTCCCTTTCCCTTTTAATTTTCACTCCCAAACAAACCCTAAGTAAAAATCCCTTTCAAGAGTGCTTACCCTTAAACCATGCATAAATTGGAAATTTATGTGATAAATAGAATGAGAAATCTCAATTCATTGAAAACCAAAATGGTGATGTTTTATGGGAGAGAAAAAAAAACCAAGGTGCTATCTAGAGTTGGCAAAACGGACTAACCCGCTCCGACCCGCCTCAACCATCTAAAATGTGAGGTGGGGTAGGTTGACCCATTTTAAGAAATGAGTTGGAAGAGTCAACCCACCTCGCTTTAAGGTTGGTTGGTAGGTTGGTGGGTTAGCTCGCATAAAAGATAAAATGAGAAAAAGTAGACGAGTTGGCAGATCAACCAGCTTAACTCGCCTAAAAAACAAAAAAAAAATTATTTAAAAAATCAAAAAATACTATAAATTATTTTAAAAAATAATAAACAATAATAGTAAAAAATTATAAAATCACATATATAAAAAATACTTTTAAAAATAGTTTAATTAAATATTCAAACATAAATTATATAACATCAAAGAATTTTTTATTTATAATATCACTTATCATTTTTTTTAAAAAGAAAAGAGTCAACTCGATGAGCCAACCCGTCCCCGTCCTGCTTAACCCGCGGATTAAGCAGAATGAGTTATGCTAGTTGAAAAAAAAATATGAGTTCAATCATTGAACCCAACCCATAAAAAAATAGCGAGTTAGTGGATTAATCTAATGGATTGAACCCGTTTTGTCAACTTTAGTACTATCTTAGTAAATTAAGGGGTGTAGAAACTATGACCTTTGTTTTTTTTTTAAAAAAGCTATAGTCCTTTGGGCTGTTAGTCTTAGGCCCATTTACCCACTCAAAAAAAAACCCATAGCCCCATTTAAGCTCCAAAAAAAAATCGTACTTCTGCCAAAAACAGGGGTCAGTTGGTCCATTGCACTACGAAATAAACCTGAACTGAGCTTACAAAGCCCATTTTCACATGTCACGCGGACCACCATTCTCACGTGGTCTCCACCAATCAATTCACAAGGTGTTAGGTCCACTCCACCTTCGATTTTCACTGCCACCATCTCCATAGGAAGTTAGCAACTATAAATCCTTCTCCAGACACCAATCCTTGTTGCTCTGCGCACTTCATTACCTTTCAGCTTTATCTTTGCTCTCCTCAGACCCTCACTCACCAAACAAACCCCACAGATACAACAACACAAAACAAAACAACACCCAATTCTCTCTCCTTGTTTTCTGCAAAAAAAAAAAAAAAAAACTGAAACTTGGGAACATATCCGATTGTCTCTCTGACACCACTAACGCTTCTTGCAGCATCATCATAAACTGTCATTCCTCGTCCATCCCCATGAAACGAGGATACCAGGAATCTCCTTCAACCTCTTTCGGTCCACCTCAATCCAAAGCTAGATATGATCCTCAAGGTAACTTTTTTATGCTTTTTGCTGCACCCCATTTGTTCCCTTGTTTCCATTTCGCTATCTTCAAGGGTAATTTTGGTGGTATCTGGATCTGGGGTTCCTTGGTTCAGACGCTTTAGGCTTGGTTTGGTTGCTTATAAGCCAATGGAAAGGTAGAGTTTTCAAGTCGAGGAATAGGAAATACAAAAGGGAAAGTTTTGAGCTTTTGCTTTGGACGTTGCTGAATTAACAGTTGAATGTAAATGAAAAGCTCATATTAATTTTGTAATACTTGGTTTTGGTTGGGAAGTAAAGGTAAAAGTAGAGGTTTTTTACTTCTTCACTGTATAATGAATGATCCAAGTTACTAGCATGTGTGTTTTTCTTTCCTGTTTCCTTGCTCACGGGGTTGTGGAAAGCTCATGGTTTTTGTGATTATTCTCGTTTATTGCATGGTGTTTAGGTGATGCACAATTTCTGGAGGATGAAAGCACAAAGATTTTCGCTCGGAAAGTTGCTGATCATTACAGTGCAAGATCCAACCAGACTCTGGAAGAACGGGAGGCTAGTCCAATAATTCATTTAAAGAAACTCAACAATTGGGTATGTGTTGTATTTTGTAATACATGATTTGTTGTCACTAAAATATTACATGATTGTGTCAATTCTGTCATTTAACAGATTAAGAGCGTCTTAATTCAGCTTTATGCTCGTCGAGGAGATGCAGTCCTTGACCTCGCCTGTGGCAAGGTGTTAATGGTTTCAGTTGTTGTTTACTATACTAAAAGTGATTCCCCAGTTTCTTGGCTAAGCATCTTATTTTATTTCATAAATGTTCACCAGGGTGGTGATCTTATCAAATGGGACAAGGCAAAAGTTGGATATTATGTTGGTATTGACATTGCTGAAGGCTCAGTAAGTGTTGAAATTTGCCGAAATTCTCTGCACTGGTTTTCCTTATCTGATTTTTTTTTTCATAAACACTTCCATCAAATTATACTGGGATGCAGTTGGATAAGGTTGATTAAATAATCATTAATATCATATCTAGGCAACAATTAAGTGTACACTTTTCATTGCTAACCTTATTTTTTGCACAATAGTATTTACAAAGTCTTGCTTTTGACTATATCCCAAAGTTAATTTCAATTTCTACACAAGTGCATTTAGAGAGTTTTGCTTTTGGCTATTATGACCTTGTGGGATACCAAACCCTACCGCAAGTCTTTCCCAACGAGTCACTTCTTTGTTCCTAGTACAATTCAAGCTTCACTATTTCTATTTCAAATTTATAAATAACCTGATAAGTATTTTCATGTTATTACTAGTGGGAGTAAATTTTCCATTATAACTTTATATTTCCCCAATTCCAGGTGATGAACTTATATTTTATTGCTCAAGTCTTTGCTGTTACATGGTGAAACATTGTATGCCTTATTGTGTCAAACTATTTGCAATTGTCATGTGTTTGTAGTCCCCAGCGTCAGCTCACTGAATTCGACTATCTGTCCAGATCAAAGACTGCCGTACACGTTACAATGGTGATGCTGATCATCATCAGCGACGAAAAAAGTTTACATTTCCTGCTCGCCTCATATGTGGAGATTGTTATGAGGTGATTAATATTGCCATCCTTCGAGAATAAATATTTCTTTGCTTTATGCTTGATAACTTTTTTAGATGCCAAAAATAAGAGTTTAACTACTTAAAATGTTATGAATTGCACTTCACATTTCAACTCTGTTTATTCTTACTTATAGACATTAATGGTTTGTTTGGGAACAAATTGAGAGGGGATGAAAATGGAAGGAATGAAAGTGTGAAAATATAATGAAAATCGAGGACTACTTCTAGTTTAAATTTGTTTTTATTCTTTTAATTAATGTGTTATTGCATTTTCAGATTATAAAATAGCATGTTGATCTTGGCATCACTTGATTAGAGTGGTGAACTGAATTGCATAGGCAGATAGGAACCTGATGGAATAGTTAATGACCAATTAAATTAAAAATTTGGAAGTTAAATCTCCTTTAGAAAAGTGATCTTGTGATATTCAGCTTCAATACCAGTTTCTGTATTTTGTTTAGATGTTGAAATTAGGTTTCATTGTTCATATCATTGATAATTTCAGGTTCGCTTGGACAAAGTTCTTGCAGATGATGCTCCTTTTGATATTTGTAGTTGCCAGGTAAATGATGCACTCTTAAGTTATTTATAAATCATCTATGTATTTATGCAGAAAGAGAAATGGATGTGTAATGCTAAAAAATGTAATATCTTTAGAAGTGGCCTCTCTCTGTAACTACCTTGTTTCTTGCATCAACTTTTGATTCATGTAAACAACAACAACAACAACAAAGTCCTTTCCCACTAGGTGGGGTCGGCTACATGGATCAAACGACGCTATTGTGTTATGTCGTAAACCATGTCCTCAGAAAGGGCATTTAAATCTAAGTCTTTTTTAATGGTTTTACTTATAGTTTTTCTTGGTCTTCCTCTACCTCTAATTATTGGGCTATCTCCCACCTAATATACTCTTCTCACTTGTGCTTCTAATGGTCTTCTTCTCATATGGCTAAATCACCTAAGGCGAGATTCTACCATCATTTCCTCAATAGGTGTTATTCCTACTTTCTCTTTAATAGATTTATTCCTAATCCTATCTTGTCTTGTATGTCCACTCATTCAATGCAACATCCTCATCTCTGCAACCCTGAGATTATGCTCTTGTTGACTTTTTACTGCCCAACATTCAGTACCATAAAGCATTGTAGTTCTTATAGGTTATGCTCTTGTTGGCTTTTTATTGCCCAACATTTAGTAATAGAAATGGTTTCAACTTTTGATTCATATATTCTAAAAATTCTTATGCTTCTCTTTGATTGAACGTAATATGTTGATTTATTTGGCATATAACTTTGTTCTAGCAAAGTCATTGTTCAGCTATTGTTGCCCTAATACAAAATTAAATACTTAAAAACTGTCATTTATTGATATGTCTGCCATTTATATTCTGGATGATTGCCATTCTTTTTATTCAATAGCCGAAACTGCCATACCGTTTACAGTATTTTATCTCACTTCATACAAATTATGGACTTCTTTCCATCTTAAAGTGTATGTTGCTTTCTGATCCAATAAAGTTTTTAAATACTGCAGTTTGCATTGCATTACTCCTGGTCTACAGAGGCCCGTGCTAGGCAAGCGTTGGCTAATGTGTCAGCTTTACTTCGTCCAGGAGGCATTTTCATTGGAACTATGCCAGATGCCAATGTGATTATCAAAAAGCTTAGAGAAGGTTTTTGCTGAACCTACAATTTTTATTATTAATTTTTTAAAATAAATTTAGTTGTTGATATGCATCTATTGATCCATGCAACCGACCCCATCTAGTGAGGATTATTATTATTTTATTAAGACTTGGTTCACAAAGCATTGTTTATATGTTTGAGGAAATAATTTTAATTAAAACAAGAGTATATGTAGGGATCTGTTCTTTGTTTTGTGAATTGTCTATATGTAAATAGAATTTTTTATGCTATTCCACAAATAGCTTTTTACTCCCTTTTCGCGTTGTTTGTGGTGCTGATAAATGACTTGCTTTCTTTTCATATATCACCTTAGCTGTTTGCTTCACTTTAATTTTTTCATGATTTTCCAAATTCAATTGTTACGCAAAGAATTTTGCATGAACACAGGCTTCACAAATAGCTCTGGCTTTTAAGGACTGTAATGTCGTTTGTGCTGTCATGAACGTTTTTTTATTAAAAATAAAAAATAAAAACTGCTGTCTGTGCCAAATTTTATTTCCCCTTTTGGTAAAGAAAGGAGACAAATACTCGTATACCACATATTAGTGTGAATTTTGCTGGACATGGCGGACCATTTCTGTCATTCTTGATTGGAGATGCAATTTTCACTGTGAATATGCAGCTGAAGGGTTGGCTTTTGGTAACAGTGTCTACTGGGTGCGTTTTGATGAAGAATTTTCTAATAAGGTAATTTCGTTCTCTTGATCCTGCAGCTTCGTCATATTTTTTAATGGGTAGAACATGTATAATTTTGGAAATGATTTTGTGAATTTCACTTCTAACCTGAAATGCTCCTGTGTGATTCAGAAATTTAAATCTTCCAGCCCCTTTGGAATAAAGTACACGTTCCACTTGGAGGTATCTTTTCTTTTGAGTCTACTCCTTTTTCTAAGTATCGAATAGCTGTTTTCCTTAACACAAGGCTGATTTGGAGTTTACATGTCAAATTACTGTTAGATGTATGACTGTGTGTATGCACAGACATACAGAACCTTTGCAAAAAAAAGTGTTATCATTCGATGATGTGTGTCTTTTATTTGAAGCCGTATAACTCTGGGGTACTGTTAATTATTATGCTATCGTTTATAAGATGCGACGTCTTATTGCAGGATGCTGTTGATTGTCCTGAATGGATTGTCCCATTCCACGTATTCAAGTCATTAGCTGAAGAGGTATCACTGTCTGCGAAACTGCCAAATTTTTACCAAGACATTCCACCCCCATTACCATCCTCAACTATCAAAATGAAAATTTCTAGCTTTTTTAGGATAAGCATTGGATTTCAAAGGCTTGTGCTTCTAAAGACTACTCATTTAAATTTATCGTTTACAGTATGATTTTGAGCTTGTCTTCGCAAAGAACTCACACGAATTTGTGCAAGAGTATATGAAAAAAGTGGAATTTGTGGAGCTCATGCGAAGACTTGGTGCACTGGGGGATGGCAATCAAGATCAAAGTAAGCTTTTGTGCCCATGCTATTTTCAGAATTTTCTTTTTCAATTTCCATTAAAATTCATTAAACGTCACTTTTCCCTATCTTTCTCTGGGTATGTCCTTTTCCTACCTCTATGCACGACTCCTGATAATAGAACTTGTTATGTTTCTATGTCAGGTACACTCTCAGCCGATGAATGGGAAGCAGCATATTTATACATGGCATTTGTGTTGAGAAAGGTCAGTAGCAAAGCACTTGAGTTGGCTGGTTAATATTTGATAGTACCACCATCATCACAATGTTGCAGAAGAAATTGTTACAAAATAGTTGAAATGGGTTTTTCTTGTGAACTTACAGCGAGGTCAACCAGACAAAACCCAAGCGAGTGGCAAAAGAGACCGAGGGTTGATGCATATCTCAGAGGAAGACATAATGCATATTAGCAGTGATTAACATGAATAAAACAACCGGTGACTGGATTTTCAAGAATGGCCATGAAACAGCACTGGGCATGGAGTGGCCTTGCTTTGCCATGTGCAATACGATTGAGCTCTCGCAAATTTTTATGCTGCAAGATATTGATACACGTTGTATTTTGTAGGTCCACAATAAATAATTGAAACAAAATATTCTGCCTCTGAATTCGTATTACCTTCTGGATAAAGACTTGTGGCAGTTTAACTTCTACAAACTCACCAACACTAATCTGTTACAACAGATGATAATATTAGTGATTACTGACTTTTATTTATTTTTTGGTCCGAAGTGATTACTGACTGAATAATGGATCCACTGACATGGGTTTTTACTTTTAATGTTCATCTATCCATTTCAAAAGTGCAACATAAACGCAGTTTCATAAATCTTGACTGGTTAGACCAAATCAGAACTGGGCACACTATGAATAGAATCATTGACAATAATGTCTTCTTTTTGGTGTTCTCTGCCCATCCGTATCAAGAGCCTAGCTGAACACAAAAAGGATACGTGAACTCTATAAGAGAAGGGAACTTGCTACGCCAGGCTCAGCTCATTATCCATGCAATTGTCTCTTCTGTATCTGAAGCTGTAGTTAACCTTCTCAGCATGTCACCACATCAAAGCATTATGTCACTGAAGGAACGATGGTCTACCTACACAAAAGGCACCAAAAGCGTGTCTAAAAATCTTTAGGGCATTGAAGCCCTCTCAGATGAACTCTCCGTCATCAACTATCCCGTAGAGGGTTTTGACCAAGTCTGCTCTTCTTTAAACTCAACTTCCCCTTTTCTTTTTTAAAAATATCTTTTATAGGGGAAGTTGCTTTCTGCCTCACCTGTGTTCCATTGCTATGTGGATTTTATTGGATCCATATTGGATATGCATGTGTTTGAGTAAATCTTGTTATGTGCAGAAAAAACAAGTATACATCTTGTGTGATGTTAATGCTCATGACGTGTGTTAGATATAAAGATTTTCTTATTTTCTTCTAAACGGATTAAATTTAATGAGTTTATTCTTGATAGAAAGCATGACACATGCAGAAAATATGAGTAAGATGCCCTCACCAAGGGTGTGCTGTTATGAAGTCTAAACCATAATTAGTCACTTCTAATTAACATAAGGTACATATATTTTATTTTTCCCCTTAAAAAGATGAGGAAAACTTAATTACAGAAAGGGTTCAGAAATACAAATTGTTGCACAAGAACATTCATCCTACATCAATTCTAATTCTATGATTGAACAGCACCGAAAGTATCAGCTAACACTAGTGGAAGAACAACTTGTATGTTGTTGATGATGAAGCTCTGATCTGACTAGTTGGTTTGTTAGTACTTAGTTATTAGCCCATATGGAGAGTGCTAGGTACCATATTGGCCTCATGATCACATGGGAAAGTCCAGTTTGAGTGAGCATCCCCAACTGCCATCTGCAAAGATCAAATAAGGGAATTCTATCTTATGAGATTTTGTTTTAGCAGACTGTAAAATAAGATTAACGGTAAACATGGAGTCCAATCTCGTAAGCAAGTTGAACCCCGGCTGTACAAGGAGCATAGAACCATGCCCAGTGTATTTTGAGAAGCGTATCATTCATTCACCAAGATGATTTCTATCATTGATACCTAACAGAGCAGGCCACAAACTCATACATGAGAAACAAAGTATAGAACTATAGATGCATGGTAGAATCCTCCATATAACTTACGGATTCCACTTTACTCGAAATTGGCTTTTGTTCTTAATTAGTTGGAAAATGCAAGATGTACAACTGGTTAGATAACGTGTAAATTTGGTGCTGATAAATTTTAATCTAATCTTGCATAGATCCAGAAAAAAATCTAATATACACGTGTAAAAAGTTGTTTATGTAGCTCTATTTAGTTTTGTAGACTCGTTAGTCTGATAGTAACAGAAGCAAGCCATTCGTCAAACCAAACTATAGAGATTCTTCGTTCTTAAATATATGATATTTGGCTTTATGGTTAATCTGGTGTTATGTCACATGTCATAGTTTGGTTGGTTGGATGCATTACACTAAAGAGGCGTCTAGTACACAGAAATCGTAATTGTTCTGGAATTTCATTGACGCTTGAGCGGAGAAAAGAAAAATTGTCAGCATAAGCAAGATGAGAACTGAAGGGACCAGTCCTAAACTCGAAAGGGCTTCAGCTCTTGGAATTAGCCTCTCACTAAATAAGCTTTGAAAGCCATTAGTCAATGAGGACACTGTTGACTATGATTAAATATTAAAGTAAAGGTGATGCAGCTAAATGAGGAAGAAATTTGAAAGCGTAGAGAAAATTTCTGAGGCCATTTTAACTTGACTCATCTAATCAAGTTTCAGTAGTACTTGCACACTACCACCCTTTACTGGTTTCGTAGTGTAAATGATAAATTGGACCATCGTCACGTTACCCTTATCTTTTCGTCCAGGTACGAAGGTATACATTGCGAGGGGTACGTAATATGTTCAGATTGATACATGAAGAACATTAAATGAAGGCCCTGAAATCAAGAGACAACGTATAATTTCTCATTCTTTATTTTGATCAAAACCAATTCACTATCCCTCTCCGTGTAAGTGTGAATCACCACCACATCAGGGCCAAGTTTATCCACACATCTGCTAAGGCAAGGTCTTCAAAAACTATTTAGGTAATGTTTAAAATCAATTAAAATTAACAATAATTTGAATTGATTTAATTTTAAAATTAAATTTTCTATTTAAAATTTATTAAATTTTTTTAAATGATTTAAAAATTAATTGTGTTTAAAATTCATTAAAATAAAAATTAATTTAATTAAATTTTATTATTTTAAATTTTTATCCTTATGAAAAATGATTACAGATAATTATTAAAAATAAAATAATCTATTTATTTTAAATTAAATCAAATTCTAACAAATTTTAATAAATTTGATGAAATTTCTAAAACAAAAAATATGAAATCTACAAAATTTTAAAAATCAAATTATTTTTTATATTTTAACATTCTAAACATAAATTTTAATTATATTTAATTTACAAATCAAATCATTTCACTTTTTTTTTACATTCCAAAACACACTCTTAAGGATGGGAAATGGGAATGGTGAGGAAATATGGGTGATCCAAAAGAACAACGTGATACCAAAACAACCAACTAGCCCAGGCGGGCTTTCGAATGTTAAGAGAAGTACATAAACGAGTAGCCAAGCATTTCATATGCTGTTACTTCAAATGTACAGGATGATTGGAAAGCTCGACAAATTGTAATCCTGCGTAGAAGGGAGCTTAAGTTCTCTTCACCAATACCACCATTATCACCAGCATTGCCAATCCCATGAAAGTTCCTCCCATAATTTTATTATCCATGAAATTTGCTTTTGTATTTTCATCAGCATCAGCAGACGGTTTCTCTTTCTCTGCAGTTGGGAATATGTTCTGAAAGTAATGTGACATTCTGCCTACCATTTCAGTAACTGTAAGCGTCACATTCTGCAGAAAACCCATGAAATCGAAAAAAACATTTCCTGAGTGAGACTCCTCTTCCACTTTTTCAGGAGTTTCCTCTGCTTCAGAATCAGCAACTGCAGCACCATTTGCTAACTCTTCCACTTTTTCAGGAGTCTCCTCAGCTTCAAAGCCAGCAACTGCAGCACAATTTGCATTAGCATCCATCCAGTACACAAAATTAGAAAAGTGATGGAAGCCATGGAAAAAAAAAGAAAAGAAAAAGAGACCCATTAAATAATGATTACCTTTCTGCCGTGATTGTAAGAAATTATTTACAGCAGGATTTTGCATGACTGCATTCCATACATTTGGGTCGCAAGCAATAGAAGCCACAACAGTCTGGTTAAAGCCAAACATTAGCGAATTCTATTAATTCAACAAATGAACCTAAGCCTGGATATAATAAACATTTTCAGATTCTTGCACAGAACACGATTGCTAAGAAGACCCTTATGCTATGCAGTAGCTCTCGTTTGCACATAAAAACATCACCAATTACCTGGGCCTCAGGACTTGTACTAAGCAATTGAAAAGCCTGAATGGCATGCTTCGGCACAGAAGGATTTGAAATAGCCTCAATGACACAAGATTTGGTCTCCGGCTCAGAATAAGTAGAAGACAGAACAGAGACTTGACTACCAGGAGATGAACCCTCACATTCAGAAGAATCAGAGGAAAGGTATAATCTGAAAAATGATAAACGTGATAAGATAGATATAAGATAATTCACAACATATCTTTCCTAAAAGCTTAAACTGATAGGTGAAAGCACATGAATGGTTTTATATCTCTAACAATATGCGTGGGTGTGGGTGTGTGAACAAACGTGCTCCACCAGAAAAAAGTAGCAAGGTTTTAAAATACATGCAAAACTTAACCGTTGTTCCCCAATATTGCCCCCTGCCCCCAAGAACGGGAATTCAAATAACTTCATCACATATTGTTAGATCTTAGACGTGTACTAAAGCTCTAAGCAATCATTTCTTCACAACCAAAACTAAATACTCAGATTGAACCGACAGACAATGAATAAGTCACTTTGCAACACAGACCAAAAGGAATACCTTTTACATTATCCAAATTTACTGAGATACTAATCCTTTCTATCAACAAGGATAAAATAAGCTGCAGGAGTTAAAAAGAGGACGAGTGGAGGAAGATATTCTTCCAAGTAAACAGACCCCATATTTGACATAAACTTCAAGTATTCTGCATAAATTCATTACAATGTACACCCTCAAAGCCAACAGAGTTTAACCCTAATATTACCAAGAACAATGAGATCATATGCCTGAATTCCAACCATTCATATTATCATTATGGTCAAACATAATTTTTTTTTTTAGAAAAAAAGAATAATAATTATTAGCATAGTATACATAGATGAAGAGGAGTAACAACAGCAACAACCAATTTCTTTTCCTTAACTTCATAAAAGATATTTGATCTCACTCTTCATAATCAAACTTGAATACTGTTAGAATGGCTTGCATTAAGTCAATAAAGGGAGAAACAATTTCTTTCCCTTGTTGCAGAACACTTTTGGTGGAAGCTTGCCATTTTCAACAAAGGAAGAAAACTTTCTTTGCCGGTGGTGGTTGGAAGCTAGAAGCCTTAAATGCAAGGCTTGAAATGGTTCTCTATTCATAGAGAACCATTGCTTCATCCGAAACACAACAAGCAGAAATTGCTTCTACAGTAGTGAGAGTGAGAAATAAAGAGTTTGAGGAAATCCTAAGAGTGTAGTGTGGGAACATACACTGGGAATTTTTGGGTTTATTCTCTAGTGTCAGGCCTTACAAATTATATAGCCCATTCAAACTCCACCATTACCCCTTTACAACATCCCTGCACCTTTTTTCTGTTACCATCCCCCAATGTTACTGCTGTACTTGTGGTCTGCCCATAATCCAACCCCAAAGAATCCACCACCCTCATCGAAATAAAATTATGCAAAGCTCCACTATCAATTAGGATTACCACAGGAACACCCTTAACCTTCCCTTTTATCTTCATGGTTCTGGGCTGAAAACCAGCCCTCTTTTCCACGTTACAACTACTAAGGAGCAAACATGCGAGCTCATCTGGTTGCTGCTCCGCCATCTCTAAAGCCAGCACTTCATGTTCTCCTCCTTCTAACTGCTCCTCATCCACAATGATTAATTTCAATTGGCATTCTAGGCATTGATGCATTGGATAGAAATTTTGACCATATTTAAAACACAACCCCTTTTGTTTCCTTTCCATTAACTCTCCATAAGATAAATGACGCACCCCACAGTCTCTTCCACCCCCAAATCGCTTTTCTCCAACACTTGTGTTGCTCACACCAGGCCCTACAGTCTTCAGTTCATCTCGACGGAATTCCCTCTTTTGCTGGCCACTTGAATTTCCTCCAGATTTTGACATCACAGAATACTCTGCTCCCACATGTGAAAACAAAGTACGATTCTGACTCCCTTCAGTTCCCACCGAACCCCTTTTGTAGAAGGGTACAAAAGGGCTTCAAGTGGGTCTCCTCGCATAAATCTGCTTCAATCGCCCTTGCAAGCTCCATCATCCTCGCCTTATTGTCAGGTTTATGTATCCTGACCTTCCTTCTAATTTCTGCACGAAAACCATGCATGAAATAGGCCATGAACTGCTACTCTAACATCTTAGGAACTTGAGAGGCTAGGTACTCAAATTCCTAAATATAAGAGGCCACAGTCCCATCTTGTTGTATCTCTGCGAGACTCTCAAAGGGATTCTCAACTAATGCTCCCTCGAACCTCCGAAGCAATGCTACTTTCAGATTCTCCCAAGAGGGTTCCGATTCACTCTCTAACCAGAGATTGAACCAATGAACAGTGGGTCCCTCCATACAAATTTTAGCCAAACATACCTTCAATTCGGACCAGGTCTCCTGAATTTCAAAGTAAGTTTCAGCTCTCGTTACCTATGCCCCGGGGTCGGTGCCGTCGAAACTCGGAAGTTCCACCTTCTTCACCCGCTGAACAAAATTTGGATAAAATTTGTTCCTCTGAAGTTTTATGATTGGACGACTCATCCTGATGCGAATCCTCCTCACCCAGACCTCGCGACAACTGAACCTCCATTCTCGCCATCATCTTATTCATCAAACTCAGCAATTCCGCTTGGGCTTTCTCCTGTGTCTCAACCAGATTCTTAACTGCAACCTCCAATGGGCTTACACGACCTTCCATGGCTATTTTGGCTCTTCCACGTTGTTTGGGCATAAACTCCGTCGTCGACTCCGGCTTCGAATCCAGCAAGTCGGACCAAATTTCAGGAACCAAAAAATAGAAATAGAAAAAAGGTACTGTATTATTAAAGAAGATGAATGTATTACAGAGATGAAATCTGCAATACCCCAAAGCAAAGCTCCTGACCCACTACTAACGGAATTCCAAAAACTGCTTACCCCCACTTTTTCTCTCTCCCTAAAAAGGCTTACACACGTGCATAACTAACTCTCACTCCCCAATTCCCCTTTTTTGCCCTCCTACTCCTATTCTTTCTTATTTCTTCTGCTGTATATCTTCCAATCCCATGGCCCATGACTGAGTTGGATTGGGCTATATAATTTGTGAGGCCTGACATTTAGTCTCTATAATACTACAAATTGTAGTAAGAGAGAGTCTCACTGGGAAACACTATATATTTTGTACCTCTTGTGTGAAAGCGTAGATAGGTTATTGTAATTATCCTTTATATAGTGAAATATTTTTTGGAATTTATCCCGTGGTTTTTCCCTCGGTATACAAGGAGGTTTTTCACGTTAAAATTTAGTGTGCAGTTCTTGATCTATTTTACTAGTACAAAAAATACTGACTAGTGGGTCTCACTACAAAAGTACTATTCGTGCTTTTCTCCCTTTATTGATTTAATGCAAGCCAAGGTGGAGAATTGTTAGAATGGCTTGCATTAAGTCAATAAAGGGAGGAAGAATTTCTTTCCCTTGTTGCAGAATACTTTCAGTGGAGGCTTGCCATTTTCAACAAAGGAAGAAGACTTTCTTTGTCAGTGGTGGTTGGAAGTTAGAAGCCTTAAATGCAAGGCTTGAAATGGTTCTCTATAAATAGAGAACCATTGCTTCATCCAAAACACAACAAGCAGAAGTTGCTTCTACGGTAGTGAGAGTGAAAAATAGAAAGTGAGGAAATTCTAAGAGTGCAATGTGTGAGCATACACTGGGAATTTTTGGGTTTATTCTCTAGTCTCTGCAATACTACAAATTGTAGTAGGAGAGAGTCTCACTGGGAAATATTATATATTTTGTACCTCTTGTGTGAGAGCGTAGATAAAATATTGTAATTATCCCTGATATAGTGAAATATTTTTCGGAATTTATCCCGTGATTTTTCCCTTAGTATGCAAGGGGGTTTTCCACGTTAAAATTTGGTGTGCAGTTTTTGATCTATTTTGCTAGTACAAATAGTATTGACTAGTGGGTCTCATTACAAAAGTACTATTCGTGTTTTCCTCCCTTTATTGACTTAATGCAAGTCATTCTAACAATTCTCCACCTTGGCTTGCATTAATTCAATAAAGGGAGAAAAAATTTCTTTCCCTTACTGCAGAACACTTTCGGTGGAGGCTTGCCATTTTCAACAAAGGAAGAAGACTTTCTTTGCTGGTGGTGGTTGAAAGTTAGAAGCCCTATTCTACAGCAAGGAAAAGAAATTCTTCCTCTCATTATTGACTTAATGCAAGCCAAGGTAGAGAATTGTTAGAATGGCTTGCATTAAGTCAATAATGGGAGGAAGAATTTCTTTCCCTTGTTGAATACTTTCGGTGGAGGCTTGCCATTTTCAACAAAAGAAGAAGACTTTCTTTGCCGATGGTGGTTGGAAGTTAGAAGCCTTAAATGCAAAGCTTGAAATGGTTCTCTATAAATAGAGAACCATTGCTTCATCTGAAACACAACAAGCAGAACTTGCTTCAACAGTAGTGAGAGTGAGAAATAGAGAGTGTGAGAAAATTCTAAGAGTGTAGTGTGTGAGCATACACTGGGAATTTTTGGGTTTATTCTCTAGTCTCTGTAATACTACAAATTGTAGTAAGAGAGAGTCTTACTGGGAAACACTATATATTTTGTACCTCTTGTGTGAGAGCGTAGATAGGATATTGTAATTATCCTTGATATAGTGAAATATTTTTCAAAGTTTATCCTGTGGTTTTTCTCTCAGTGTACAAGGGGGTTTTTCACGTTAAAATTTGGTGTGCAATTCTTGATCTATTTTGCTAGTACAAATAGTACTGACTAGTGTGTTTCACTGCAAAAGTACTATTCGTGCTTTCCTCCATTTATTGACTTAATGCAAGTCATTCTAACAATTCTCCACCTTGTCTTGCATTAATTCAATAAAGGGAGGAAAAATTTCTTTCCCTTGCTGCAGAACACTTTCGGTGAAGGCTTACCATTTTCAACAAAGGAAGAAGACTTTCTTTGCTAGTGGTGGTTGGAAGTTAGAAGCTCCGTTCTGCAGCAAGGGAAAGAAATTCTTTCTCCCTTTATTGACTTAATGCAAGCCAAGGTGGAGAATTGTTAGAATGACTAGCATTAAGTCAATAAAGAGAGGAAAAATTTCTTTCCCTTGTTGCAGAATACTTTCGGTAGAGGCTTGCCATTTTCAACAAAGGAAGAAGACTTTCTTTGCCGGTGGTGGTTGGAAGTTAGAAGCCTTAAATGCAAGGCTTGAAATGGTTCTCTATTTATCGAGAACCATTGCTTCATCCGAAACACAACAAGCAGATGTTCCTTTTTCTTTACTGAGAGTGAGAAATAGAGAGTGTGAGGAAATTTTAAGAGTGTAGTGTGTGAGCATACACTGAGAATTTTTGAATTTATTCTCTAGTCTCTATAATACTACAAATTATAATAGTAGAAAGTCTCACTGGAAAACACTATATATTTTGTACCTCTTATGTTAAAGTATAGATAGGATATTGTAATTATCCTTGATATAATAAAATATTTTTCAGAGTTTGTCCCGTGGTTTTTCCCTCAGTGTACAAGAAGATTTTCCACGTTAAAATTTGGTGTGCAGTTCTTGATCTATTTTGCCAGTACAAATAGTACTGACTAGTGGGTCTCACTACAAAAATACTATTCGTGCTTTACTATATTATTGGTTCTTCTTCATGAATCTGAGTGCGCTTTCGCTCACATCCATAAAGTGTTCAAAACACTTGGGGTGTATCCAACTCTGATTTCTTAACAAATACTCAGGAAGTCATAGTGTATACTACGAACGTAATTGACTTAGTGGCTAAACATTGAGTTAGCAAGAAGTCAGTGTGATAAGCCAGCCAGAAATCTAACACTGGCATAAATAAAGACTTCTGCTACTTGGTCACAGGTATCACCATTTGTTAAAGCCATCCCCTATAAATATATAGTCTTCAAAACTATGCTCATGAATCATGTATTTACAAATAATTGAATCAAACTACAAGCTAACTTCACATAATTCACATTTCTAAAATGAAACACAAAAAATGCTGATGGGTAGAAATAAAATCTTCCCAGAATAGGCTTCCCGTGTAACTAACTTCAATCACAATAGATACTGAAAGAGCTCATCTTCAACAACAAATGACCTAGCCATATAGAAGGGGAAAAAAGAGAGAGCTGATTTTTACACTATCAGCGTGAAATAAAAAATAAAATACAAAAACAAACCACTTTTGTGGCAGTAGTTCCAAATGAAACTCAATTTAAAACCCTTTGACTATTACCAATAACAAAAATCTCAAAGAAACAGCATAGAAATGAAACCTTTAGAAAAACCCAGTATTGAAAACACTAAAATCAAAATTAAAAATTTGAAATTGAAATCACAAACACATAAAATTCAAAAAACTTGAAATTTTCCATATAATTCTCATCGCCAATTTCGAAAAAAAGAAAAAGATAATATACTTATCAATAGCGTCCTTCAACTCGGTGGTGGCTTCCTTGGCCTCCTGAAAGGTGGGGACAGCGCCGAACACCACCCTAGGCATAGGCTCCCCGGCTTCCATGATCAAATCACCGCCGTCGGCGAGTTCCCAGTCGTCCAATTCCCACGATGCCGCCGTGTGCAGTGGTGCCACCTCAGCAGCCTTTGCACCCTGAGATGACACCACCGCCGCCGATACAGGTCGTGACGCGTTCCGAACAGACTGCTCCGCCGGATGCACCGCCGTCGAGCCCATAATTTTCGACCAGGCGACGCCGATGCCGGAGATCTTCCCCGCCGTCCTCATAGCTCCTCCGCCACCCATTCTCCACTGCACGCGAAATGGATTTGTTAGTTTTATTACATCGATTGATTTATGGAAATGGGTGAGGAGAGGTTAACCACTCAGTGACACGTGTGATATCCGTAACACGTATCAATTTCACATTAGTTACCAAAAACGATGATTTTTTTTGCTGTAATATCTCTATTTTCTTAATTACATAATCTTTTTTGAAGAATTATAAATTACTAGTTTCGATTTTGAACTTTTGATAAATTATACTACCTGAAATTTTGAATTTTGTAATTTATTTGTTTAAATCCAAAATATTTAACGACTCATAATTTTTTAAACTATAATAAAATTTCATATAACTTTACTTCTTAATATTTTAAGAAGTATTTTATTATATAAAAAATTAAAAAAAAATCACGTGATTGGCATTAACTAGATAAAAATAATTGATAAAAATAATAAATTATTAATTACCTAGTTTGAATGGGTAATTTATTAAAAGTAAGATTTGATAGAGCAATTTATTAAAGATTGTTGTTAACGGATAATTTGCAATTTAAGCAATTTTTTATCAATAAAACTTTTGCAATTGTTAACGGGTTATCAAGTATTTTGTAATATATAGTTGAATTGGATTTGATTTAAGTCAAGGAGATAAGATAAGAATGAATAAGATTCACAACATGTCAAAAGAATTTTTTGAAAACTAGTGCCGTACTAGAGGAGAGGTTATATCAAATCATTTCATTTTTGAAAAAAAACATTCGAGTACAAAGAGCCATTTGCAAGGTAAACGAGAGCCCGGTTCTTGAAGATGTGTTATATAAGAAGACTCTGAAAGATAAGTTCAAATAGGCCTGGGTGTATATTGGGTGGGTTTTGGGTATCTTTGACACAATCCATTTATTTAATCAGTGAGTTAAGTTATGTTAGGTTGAGAAATATTTTTATTTTAACTTGACTCAATTTGATTTGTTTAATAGTGAGGTAAATTAGGTTAAATTTATGGGTCTAACATGTATTAATTTTTTTTGGTCAAAATAAATATCAATATATGAAATTAAAAATTTGTTATATATAATACATCTTAATTAAAAATAATATATGTTCTAAATAAATTAAAAATTTATACAACTAGTTGTATGCAAACAAGATAAATCTAAGCAAACTAAATAAATTTAACAAATCTTATTAAGTTAATATAAGTCTAAAATAAGTTAAAGTAAATTAACATGTCCAAAAAGTTATTACAAATCACATTAATTAATTGAAGTCAGTATCATCACATATAGAATATGGATTAACATAATCATTTACTACATTATCAATTTTTTTAAGATATTATTTGTCATTTAAGCAATTAATTAAATTTTTATCACAATTGTTTATTAGATGTTTTATGACTTTCTAATTTTTATTTTTTTTATTGCATTCTTAATATAACAATAATGCATATATGCAAACTTAATTGGCCTTATGTAAAAAATAAGAGCCAAAGTAACCTAAAATGATTACCATGACTAAATGACTTTTACCAAAATAAAAATTTACCTAGGTAAGTTAGGTTTGTGTAGATCGACATTATTCAAATATGCTACCCAACTTGTACATTGTGAGTTTGAGTGATTTCTAACCTAATTTAATTTAATCTGCATTTTATAGGTTAGATTGGATCAAAATCGCTAGTTCATAAGTTGACTTAACTCGCGATTTTGACCCAATCAATCGAACATCATTAGGAGTGACAATAAATTGAATTAGATGATTAATCAATTCGTTAATAATTCAATAAATTAAAAATTTTAACTCATTTGTTAGATGAGTTGAGCTTCAATTTTTATTTATTTAGTTTATTAATTCTTCAATTGACTTGATATATAAATATTTTTTACTAATAATAATAATTATTATTATTATTTCAATTTAATATATATTAACATTTAATTTTTCTTACTATAGATTCTAGTTTTTTGTTTGGCTCCTTTGTTTTCTCTTCAGCACAGCAACCTTTTTGTCTAATTATATTATTTTTAAATTAAATATATGAAAAAAAATTATTCAATTACATATTCTAGTCTGATTTATTGAAACTGAAAGGCTAATATATTTATAAATATAAACTCTGGTTTGTGCATTGTAAGCATGTCACATCAATTGTGAACTTTCGTAAAATTGCCATATCAATTACTCTACAACCATAGCCTCTTGCCACCTTATTATAAACATTTCGTTCGGCCACTTAATCAATTTTTTCAGTGAAATGTTAATAATATATATTTTAAATTTTTTCAAATATTTATTTTATTATTGATTTAAAAATATGTATTATTAATATATTTATTTTAATACTTTTTTAAATATATGAGATAAACTAATAATAAAATAAATATTAAAAAATATTTTAAAAAATGTATTACTAGCCTTTCTTCTTTTTCTTATGCTGGTAGCCTCCACTTCAATCATTTTTCTCTAGCCACGTCCCTTCATAGTGTTAGCTTCCCTCTTCTAAACTTCGCCTCTCCCATTCTCCGTTTCCGTTTTATGTCTTATGAGTAACTAAAATTTATGAGTTTCTTCAGGTACATTTCTTTTTTTTATTTTTATGGAAATCACAATTAAATGGGCACTAACTCATTCATACTCAAATTCAGTTATAATTGCCTTCTTAGCTCTCTGATCAACCGTTACAATTAGGCCGTTTCTATTTAGTTGAGGGTTTTGGTTTGTTGAATTTCATCCAGGTGACCTTGCCATCGATTTGCGCAAGGCCCCACCCCATCTACACGATGGCACAGCCTCTAGTGTTGACCCATATTTGTTTTTGTTCACCCACTAAATTGTGTATTGATCTTTAGTCTATATCCATCGTCCATGGTTGCTGTAGCTGGCTTAAACAAATCCACTTATTTCAGCTTAATTGCCTCTAATTCAACTCATAGGCTTAGCATAGATGATGAGGACCACTGCAAGTTACGCACTTCATAATCACATGGTCTTTCTTTGTAATGCCATCTCTCTCTTTCCTAATCTTCAAGCACTTCACACAGTGCAGCCACATACATTTCCAATAAGCTGCGACTTAACAATCTTTGAATCGTCAAATGCCTCCTTATCGCCTCATCCCATGGCCATCTGTCAGAAGCTGTTTCTTCTCTTCACTTCTTAGATTCAGAAGTCGGTTTCATAAGGTTTTATAATGCTCCTCTCAAAGTTTCATGATTTTAATGGATTTTTCAAATATTTTGGTAGACATTATAAGTTTAAAGGTTTTACTTAGAATATATGGCTTTTAGTACACAACGTTTTATTTCACGTCTTTAGCCGCTCTAGGAAGTTGATTTTGAATAGCTTTTCATTTTCCAATTCATTTCAATTAAACATTGCATTGATCTTCACACAGGAGGAAGGAAATCTTCTAAAATCTCGTGATTGGAGGGTGACCCTGTTCTCGATGCAGCGGTCATGCATTATTGAAAGTAAGATATGGCAAAACTTGACATGATTTGTGGCTTACAACAAGCCATATAACTCCTCGGGCCATCCAAGAGCAACAAGGCCGCAGCATGCACTCTCACATATGATAATCAAATCATAGAATATAGCCAATTACAACCTCTTACCTTGATCATCAAATAGTGAACCAAATAACTAGAATGCCCCTTCGAATAATCCTTACATTTATATGGATATTATTATCTCATAATGGCAATGTCGTACTCTTGAAAATGATACTTGAGCAAAGACAACAATTTTATGCAAAAGATGAACTTTTAAGCATTTCCATTCATCAAAAAGCACCCGTAATATATGCAATTCTATTATGTTGGAACATCTGAGAAGGTTAAATACTATGAAGAGACTTTCTTGTTACATAGTTCACAAAAAACAATCATCTGATTGTATCATTTTTATGTAAATATTTTCTAATTAAATCAATTTTAGCATCCGCGTATAATGCGTAGGTTAACATCTAGTTAATAAAAGCTGTGACACCGTTACATATTGTTAAAGGTGTGCATAAACACCGTTTGAAACATAATAGAAAAATCTATCTATATCTATATAATATTCAATTGAAGCCTCAGATCTAAAAAACTTGTGTCAAGTGTGTCACATTTTCAAGTACTTAAATTCCTTCTATTTTTTTAAGGCTTTCTAAGAATTTGAAAATTTGAAATTTGAAAAACACAAATAATATAACTAATTATTCAATTATTCAATTTAGTGAGAATCATGAGAGAGAAAATAATATAATCTTATTTAATTTCATCATAATTAGGGAAACAAATCAAATTAATTAAATAAATTAGATTGGGTTTTTATTTATTATGCAATATATTTTCAGCTCAATTTAAATATATATTATATTATTTTTAAATTGACAAAGTTCCATAGAGTTAATCTATTAATTAGTTAATAATAAAATATTATGACTTCTTGTTCCAATCAATTAGTTAGTAATAAAAAATATAAATTATATAATCCACAATATAATTGAGGAAATCTATTAAATTAGAATAAATGAGAATTCTCTTATGTTCTCTTATTTTGAGTCAATCTGATTTGAGTAAAAGTTATCATAATTGCTTAGAGTAGAGGAATCATAGGAAAAAAAATCAAGTGAGACAAAATTGTCTCTACGAATCAAGTATGACGTATACTCTAACTTTCATCAACAAAATAATATTTACCCCCAAAAAGAATGTATGTTTCGAACAAAAACTATATGTGCTCAATCAATAACCATGGAAATGGAAATGATCCAAAATCCAGTCTATAACAACAAAGAGGTCCAAAATCCATAGAAATGGCTTTGCTTGATAAATTTGTAAGTAATCATATTCTAATATCAAGAGACTTAACAACTACTATTTATCTTAATTTTGTGATTGTGACTTTATCTCAAATTTTTTTCTCGTTGATATATATAATATATAATGTTTAAATATCCTATATTTATATTTCACGGAATAGAAAACTTTAGATGAAAATATATTAATATTTATATCTATAAAATAAAAACTTTATAAAAGAACATGAAAAAATTAATTGAAAAGTATGGATTTATAATAAAGTTTGGCTAGTATGATCACTTAAATGCAAATGAGCAAAACTTATATTATATAACATCAATGTTTCATTAATGTTTTGAGTGAAATTATTTGTAGGAGTTGAAATAATTTTTATAAACAAATAAGGCTAAAAATTGACCTTAATATGAGCCTTGATAGAGTAGATGTAAAAGACAAACTGTAATAGTGGATAAGAGAACGAGATTGAAGAACTTAAAAAATCATTTGTCAATGGATTGAATTAGACATTGGAATATAGAAAGCCATCTACTGTTAGGAATTTAATACTTTTGTATTGTCCAAGTTACTAAGTGCATGTTTCATAATGATAATTATTTCTTTAATTAAATAAATAAAATACAACTCCTCATTAAAAGTGATGCTATTATTTTATATTTAAATATTTTTTATTCACATTGCACTAAATTAATAACTTTACATAAAAATATATTAATATCCAGATGAGTTTAAATAATTTATAAGAAACCATAATAAAATTAATTCAAATAAAATTTATTATTAGAAAACTAAGTTAATAAATTATATTTTTAAATTACTATATTTATTAATATATGGTTATTCTTTATCATTTAAAAAATTCAATATATACATTGCACGAGAATGAGAATTTTACATATTGAAAATATAGTAAAATTAATTAAATGTGATTTATTATGAAGAAACTAAGGAATTATTATTATTTTTAAAATTTTTGTTCATATATATAATATATAATATTTGAATATTTTATATTTATATTTATATTTCTCAAGACTAAAAATTTTACATGAAAATATTTTAATATTTACATATATAAAATAAAAACTTTACAAGAAGACATGATAAAATTAATTAAAAAGTTCAAATGTATAATAAATTTTGTTTAGTAAGATCGTTTAAATGTAATTGAAAGTCCATATCATATAACATCGTGGTTTTATTAATGTTTTGAATAAAATTATTTGCAATAGTTGAGATAGTTTTTGTGAATAAATAAGACAAGAAATTAACTTCGACAAGAACATTAATAGAACATATGTAATGGACAAGTTATAATTGTATCTCATATTGAAATATATTAGATTTATAAAAAAGATTAAGATTAAAGAATTTAGAAAGTTATATGTCAATTGATTGATTTAATTAATATGTTATTCCATTTAGTCTTCTTAAATTGTATAAATTAAATGTATATATAGGCTACAAAATGCTAAGGTATTAAAATACATTGAGTATCATTTGGTTTTATTGTTATTGACCATTTCAATTTTAGGTTTTCTTTTTACTTGTCAATTTGTCATTGTAATATCTATCCATCTAAGATTATTTTGTTAGTATAATTTGACATTAGGGGTTAGCTTGTATACTTTTAATAATAAATTTATAAACCATTCAAATTGAATAAACACATAAAAGTTAATATAAAAAATTATAGAATCAAAAATTAAAATTAGTTAAAACTATATAAATAATTATTTATTAGAAGGTCATATAAAAAATATCTATTAGAAGAAGTTACTTAGTCCGATTATCATTGCAAAAGAAAAGTCAGTTAATGAAAATAATAAAATGATTTTGAGAAGATCTCACTATAGATTTCACTAATTATAATTGAATTAAATTTATCTGAACTATTTGAGATGTTATATTTCTGAATTAAGTATCTTTTTTTATTTTAATATTTTTTAATTTATCCCGTGCAACACAAAATGCTATTTATTATAATACTTAGCTTGTATTGACATAAAATATAAAATGAAAATGAAAATTAAAAGACGCAGGCTTAATCAATAATATCAATATTGATTATAATGAGAAAACTAGTATTTATCATAGAAAATAAATACTAGTTGCTAACAAGTGTAGACAAAAAAAGTGGCTTGCTACATTGAAGAGCTAACAAAGCTGTAAAGATATTGATTATAATGAGATTTTCAAGTTTTAGTTAGAAGGTGAATTTGTATTTGTATAAAACTTCTGTAATCCAGCTCTTCTAATCTTACCCTCTTTATTTTAGCATTTGCAGTTGCTTTTGTGAGTTTATACTAGTTAATTTAATGAATATTATGTTGCTTATCGATCATCTGCTGTTTTCCCCCCCTTAAGCTAGATATTGCCCAGTTCTTTTTCCTTCGTTTTCAGTTGCATTTTGAATCTTGCTCGTTTTTTGCTTCAATTTATCTCACATATATACATTGGTAGAGTTAACCAAAGAAAAAAAACAATGGTAGATATGTTGGGTCAATGAGTTCATGCTGTTTTTCATCAAACGGGAAACTTTTTAGGTGAAGAGTTCAATTACTGTTTTGTGTAGTCCAATTTACCTCCATTGTGTTGCATCATACTTTGTCTGTGACCAATCATTACCAATACTTAGTTATGGTTAACAACAAAACCAAAAACTTGTTCCAGTGGATAATATCACTTTCCAATATCATACCAGCTGGGGGGCTTAGTAAATCATGAGAGAGGCTTTAGCCCCCCCCCCCCCCCTCCTTAATTTTTCTACACATCTTCATGTAAATTTTTTTTTATATTTTATTTTCTTAAGATGGCCGCCCCCAAGCAGCTATTTTTAAAGCCTCTAGCTTCTCCACTGCATACCAGCATGCAGCATCATAGTTGTTGATTCACATGCTTATCAAGTTCCACCGTGGATTATATATAGCGTCGGGTTCCCATCTAACCAAAGAAAGAAGGAAAAGCATCGCATCACGATCATTGCTATTTTCTCCATTTTGGTCCCCTTCTCACATATGCACATTTATAGAATAGAACAGAATAAGTAGAGATGGATCGAAAATGAAATAAAAAAAATGAAACATAATTATTATGTTCTTTATTTGAAAGATAAAACGGAACAAAACTTCATTACTTATATATTTTCCTCATTTCATCTTAATTTTGGGAGAACAACAAAAGTTAGATATTTAAAGAAAAAAAATGAGAAATAATTCTCTGTGTTTTGTTTATTTCTTATGTATTTTAAAATTTTTAAATAAAAAAATTTATTTTCATTCCCCTTATTACTTATCATTCAAACATATTGTTAGGCAAATTCTCCCCCTGATTTCCACAAATCACAATTGCTCAGCAGTGCCTTGGGGTACGGCCAATATGAACCACACCCACAACCACAAGATGGGTGTTCGTTGGCTGGGAGCCTTAAATTCATTTCGGAAACCTTCTATTGTTATAAAAAAAAATTTAACAAGTATACTAAGAAATTAAAGATAAAAAATTATTAAAATATAAAACTTTAAATTTGTTAATATATTAAATACATCACTTTCAATAAAAAAAAAATTTAACTTTGATTTGTTAACCGAAAACCTCATTATAAACCCGCAATAAATGTGTGTGTACAATTTATAGTTTTATACACGAGTTTTCTTATATTTTCTTAAAATATTTTTTAAATAATCCTCTTAATATTTAATAAAAAAAGTATAAAATAAAAAAATAAAAACATTCAAAGTCTTAAAAATATAAAAAATATTTAATATTTTTTTATTTAACAATTAAGATGATTAATATAAAAATTGGTTAGGAGAATTTAAAATTATACTTTATACGGATACTAATGAATATTGTACTCAAGACTTGATTTTCCTCTTTATTTTTATTAATGATCTGTCGTTTTTTTTTACAAAGATTAAGAATTTATAGTTTCATACGGATGCCAATGTGTATATGTTTTTAATTATTTTGATTTTGTATTGATATTCATCTAGGTCTCGCTGATAGGATATTTTTTTTGTGTACATTCCTGCACATGCATTTACAAGGATGTAAATAGAGCCTCGCTATAGAGTCCTGAAGAGAAAATGTGGTGGATCCCATTCGAGTGGACTCTACAAATAGGGTAAAGATCAAGTTCACTTTTGTTTTGGGGAGTGGGGTTGTTTTGGGCTTATCCGAGTTGCATAACCTCTAAACGTATGCCCAATATATATATATATATAGAGACATATTTAGTAAGAGAAGTTTTTATTATGAGAGGGTGAGAGAAATAAAATTTGACTATATAATCATATATAGATGGTCAAAATTAAAAGTTACTTAAAAATTATGTGATCACTTAAAAAAGTCACATGCATTTATGTTTTAATCTTGACCATTCATGAAAGATCTAATAGTCAAGATTCACTACTCTTATCTCTTACAATAAACATTTATCTCACCTGAATAAAATCTTATATATATAAAGAGAGAGAGAGAGATTTCGATTTGAAAGAGATAAAATAGAACTAATCATAAACAAGGGTGAGTCAAGTGATAAATAAAAATATAACATGTAGATTATATAATCATCTAGCCTGTTGAATTAAATTTAAAATATAATTTAATAAGTCTTAAATCAAATCTTAACAATTGAAAGTATTACTCATGTAAAAAAAATGAAAGTATTACTATCATATTTTCTTAAAATTTCTAGCGATTGAGGGGCCTTTGCATTGATAGGACTTTGAGCATACGAGAAAACACTCACGGGTAGAGACAGCCTCAGTATTCTAGCAAGAATTAATCTCACATTTAAATTGTGGGGGAATATCTCGTTAGATAAAAATAAATAATAATAAGCAATTATTTTTCTTATTGAGAGGATCAAAGTCCGTACCTATTTGTGGTTTTTTTTTCGTATTCAAGGAGATAGGAAGTTACCCCATCTAAGGTCATGACATGTCAAAAGTTTGATGACCAACCAATGAAAATTTATCAGCAAGACTCAAATTTAAGATCTTTTTATTGACGTTGTTTGATACTATCAGTTGAACCAACTGGCAATGACCATTTATGCTTAATGTTACTTTAATATTTAATAATGTGTTTATTCTGAATTTAGTTTCTCATAGATTAATTGCGGCATATGCTGATTAGAAGATAATTTAATTGAGTCATATTTTAAGTAGTGGAAGATTAAATTGTAAAAAAAAATCTTTATGAAAAACTAAATTAAGTAATAAATTGATAGTGACTACAAATATGTGCAAACTCAAGTTATTAATAAATGTAAATATTCAACTAATACATTATAGATACATTCAAGCCACCTTAATTATTTTTGGTGTAAATTCTCTAGTATCCTGAAGTCACATTGTGCATCGATTAATTCAAAGTCGAGTTGGGCCAGATCACAAAAATGTAAATCTCTTTTAATATTAATTTTTTTTAATTTTCATTTACAATACTTGAATTCGAAACCTTATTTAAGAACAAATACCGAACCACTTGAACCAACCCAACATTGATATTCAAGCCACCTTAATAACACTATATTCATTCGTCCTTTTCATAATCATTATTATATTTTAGTGAGATTATTTATTTTCATAAAGCCTATTAGCAGTTCAACCTATGTAGCTTAGAACCAGGAGTGGAAGAGCAAGTGATGACATTTGATTTTTTATATGCACTTGGAGTAAAATATTTCTTATCACTATACCATATATACTACTTCAGCTATATGAATCATCATTGTATTTTATTTTAACTATATTTTTAAAGTTTAAATATGATTTTGGTCCATATAAATATATTAATTTTTTTTTGTTTTCTGTCCCTTAAAAAACTTTGTTATGATTTGTGTCCTATAATTTTAAAAGTGAGTGAAAATAATTTTTGCTCTCATTTCAAAAGTGAATAAAATTAGCTTAATTCAACCTCCTATATTAAATTTTCTCTCATTTCAAGAACTAAGAAAAAATTAATATGTGAATGTTAAATTAAGTTAATTTCACTCACTTTTAGAATAAAGAGAGAGATCAATTTCACTTATTCTTAAAATTACAGGCACAAAAATTGTTATAAAATTTTTTGAATGACCAATACTAAAAATTGATATATTTAAAATGACTAAAAAATTATTTAAGCCTCTTTTTAATGTTATACTTGATGTACTACACATTTGATAGTACATAATAAAAATAATATTATGCTTCTAAATCCTAAAACACTTAATAATTTCTCATGATGTGAATACTTTGAACCCATGAATTTCATTGCGTCCATTTTTATGCTTTTTATCTAAAATTATTGTTTTCAGTTAGTTGATAGATTACATAATATCTATAAAAGTATAATAATAATTTATGCAATATAATTGTTATCTATACAATTATATAATGGGGATTGCCCCCATTTGGTCTTCAATTTTTTGTTACCCAAAGTGCTCAGCAACCTCCCCAACCCAAATAGTTCAAGCAAAAATAAAAATTGTTCCATATTATGATGTCCAGCAACCTCTACAAGTAGTTTAAGCAAAAGTAAAAATTGTTCCATATTACCATAATTTACTTTGTAAAACTATTTGTACAATAACTCCTTCATTGTCAATCTACTAATATTTATAAAATCATTTTTTATGAATATTTTAGGGTTTTAAATTTTTTTTTATGAGTCTTCTAGTTTTGGTGTTAGATTTATTTGTTGAAAATATTTTCTCTAAACTTAAAGATGTTAATTATTTTTTTGAGGAAGCTATGATGCATTTGATATGATGTGATATTAAATAATTTGAAAGGATGTGCTTTTCTTTGGAGGAAGTCATGTAATTACTTATAATAATTTTGATATTAAACAACTTATAAGAACTTTTTTTTTTTTTGGTGCTTAAACAACTTATAAGAACCTACTTTAGTATATTGTATACATATTGATCATTAAGATAAAGGGAGCGTGATGTCCAGTGTTCACATTGATTGCCCATATACTAATGTCATTGATTACAAATCAACAACACAAGGGCCATGATATGCGACATAGAGGGAGACGTAGCGGCCTAACACAAAGGCAACTGGTCGAGACAATGACCCCCTACTCTCTGTTTTTTTTTTAAAAATTATTATTATTAAATTTTTAAAATTATTTTATCATGCTTTTATTTTCTTGTTTTTAACAACTTTACTTGACCACTATGGTTGGAAGCCAACATTTGAATAAGGCATTTCACGAACAATTAAAAATTAAAAGGACAAATTCACTCTTATTTATTAAATTAAACTACTCTTAAGAGACAGTTTATCTCTTAAGTAGTATTTGGATGAAGCATTTTGAGGGTGAAATGTAATTTTTTTGAGGATTTAAATTGCAACACGTTAAAATGCATTGTTTAGATAAATAATAAAAAGATTTTTAAATTTTCAGAGAATTTTATTCAGATAATTTGTTGTCCAAAATAAGAAATTTCAAATCCCATCAACATAGGTGGAATTTTCAAATTCCCTCATATGTTAACTCTCGTATTTACTCACCCCGATCCTGAAGCTCTTCTCTTTCTCTTCTACCATTGCTTCTCTCCCTCTCTTTTCTATTATCCCTGCTCTCTCTTATGCTATGATCTCTCAAGTCCTCTTATAGAAGCTTTCGAACCTGTAGGAGCTATGGCTTTCTCGCTCTCGCTCTCTCTTCTTCTTCTTCTTGTTCTTGTCCAACAGCACTGTATAGTCTCCACCGGAGGATTCACTGACAGCAAACGTGTCCTCATGGTTGTCACCGTGTGGATTAGATATATAGATTGACTTCATTGATGTTTGAATCAAAAGTGTTGATCATCTATTACTTTTTCTGGGTTATGGAATTAAAACTAATTACTCTGAAAAATCAAAATCAAAGAGAGAAGATGAAATGGAGAAATTGAAGATTTGAAATGGTTCAAATGTCAGTGATTCTCTTCTACGCATCCAAATTTCTCTCTTACCAATTTCAGTTTTTTGAATAGATTATGTTAATATTTTTTTTGAATTTATTTTATTTTCCCGTTCATTTTATTATGCATAAAAAAATATATTCTATGACGTTTTATTAGTTTTTGCAAAATTTTGTATTGAAATTATAATTTCTCCTATACAAATAAAAAATTTGATAGATGAAGTCAATTGAATTGATGCGATTTAATATTAAAATCTATGCAATTTAATATAATTTTTCTTAGTCCAAATTATATTAGATGGTGTTATATCTCATATCATCTCATTTTGTTTACATAGCAATTAGATTGTGTGATTTGTTAATTTTTAAAATATTTTGTAACATCGAGTCGAGTTAGATAAATCGAAAGTGTGATACGAACTTAACTTGAAAATATATTGGGTTTAATTTATAAAAATTGAATGATCAAATTTGTCCCAATTAGTTTTGGGTCGAGTCAGATTTTGAATAATCCTAATAACAATACTTGTTTTGATAAAAAGATAAAATATAAATAAAAAAATATAAATGAAGAGAATTTAATTACTTTGCCCAAACAAAGAATTTAAAATGCAAATTTAAATGAAGGGAATTTATACGAAGCAATTAAAGTCTTTAATATTTTAAATTCTCTTAAATTTTGAAATGTTTCATCCAAACACAACTTAATGTATTTTCTCTCAAAAAATTGACACATATTATTATTAACTTCTAGTGTGAGGGAAACTCTTTTGGATGAACTCATACAAAAATTATTCTACATGTACAATTTATTTCAATACTTGCTAGTTGATAGAGATAAAGTTGCACTTTTTGCATTTAGTTTCTTGGTCCCTTCCTCTGAAGAGGTTCTATAAACTTAACATTGATGAGAGCTCTTTAGGCAACTCCAAAAACACAGGTTATGGTGGGTTGGGGTTCGCTCATTCGGTGGGTGTGGCTAGCAACCTAGTGGAGGAACTCTTTGCACTGAGTCAAGGTTTACATATTGCATAGGACAATGACTATAGGTTACTTGTTTGTAAATCAGATTCTATAAATATTTTACACTTAGTGACAAAGTAGAACCCTCATTTCCATTTGTTTCGTCCTCATTAATAATGTCTAAAAGTTTTTACAGAGAAATTAAGAAGTTCATTTATTGCAAACTATCCATAAGGATAATAACTATACTGATTACTACCTTACCAAATTCGGTGCATCTAGTAAAATTTGTCTCTAAATTTAAAACTCACCTCCTACAAACTTTTTATTGCCCTTATTGTTAGCTAATTTTATAGGAGTTTTATTTATTCGTAGTTAGTTGTTTTTATTATTTTTCAATCTACCAAAAAAAACCTCATTATATTCCTTTTAAATTTTAAACTAAAATTATATTTTAAATTAATTATTATGTATATATCTTTCATAATTTTAAATAGTTTTTTTAATTTATATTTTTTAAATTCATCTAAATTAATTATGCATATCTCATTAATAATTTTTTTAATATATAATTTTAAAATTTTATTTGAATTTAAAAATACCAGTGCAATGGATACTTGCTAATCAACCTATATCACCAAATTCATAGTTGGAAGAAGACCATCGATTAATTCAATGGATTTATTTTGAATGCATTATAAATATATTATTATCATCTAATTATGTATTGTCATATTATTAAAAATATTTAACTCTTATGATAATTATATTAAAAATCACACAATGAATAATGTATGATTAATTGACGGTATAAAATTTTTTTACACTAATAATACATTAAAATTAAACTCTAATTCAATTGAAAAGATTGAGTCGCATGGATGTAAAGTTTTGAGTTCAACTGCAGTCGATTATCCTTCATTAATAGAGGTATTCATTAATTGCGATGCGTCTGTATTAGTGTTGAGATAACTTATTTACTTTGTAATATTTTATCAAAAATTAAAATTCATTTAAATAATAATTTAACAATACTTATAATTTCAATAAAAATAAAAATATATTTATTAAGAGAATAAAATATATAAAAGTTTCACTTAAAACTAAATCATAATTTGTAACTTAGCTCTTTATCTGAAGATTATCAATGATGATGCATCTTATACGACTAACACATAAAATACTGCATATATGAAGAAGTTATCATATTCCTTATCTTAAATTTACTTTTTAAAATTTGAATGAGATTATTAATACTCCTAATTACATATCTATACTTCTTATTAATCACTCATAATTTAATAAATAAAATAAAATAAAATTATGATCAATTAATAAAAAGTATAAATAGACAAATAAAAGTGCCAATAAACACATCTCCTGAATTTCAATACTTCTATCTTGAAGTTATTTTTTTCCGCTATATTGGATGTGCAAGCACATAACTAGGAGGAAGAGAAAGTTAATTGGCGGAGGATGAAAACTCCAACATTAACCACACAAATCTTAATAATTTTAGTTAGTACTAACTGAACTGAATTACAAAATAACTTTTATTAATTATTATATTGTAAGAACATTGTGTAAGGTGGAAAATGTAAAATAAGAAAGCACTTTTGAATAATACCTCTTCTTTTATTGATTGAATATTGACTTAAAAGAATACATCAGGGATTAGTGTTATATATAGCACTTTAACAGATATGCTCTTAAGATAGAGCTAACAGAATTCAGTTAAACAAATATAACAACTTTCTGTTACAAGAGAGATTTAATTAACTAGATAAGATGGGTATCTACACTCCCCCTTGTAACACCCTCCTTAGGACATCACATTTCCGACTCCCGACTCATAATCTGAAAAGAAGTTCGCACAAAGTTTAAGTTATAAAAGATAGGTTTTAAAATTTCTTCTTTACTGAAACGTAAATTTACTGAAAATATTAGGTAATATTGAAAATCATATTTCAACTATTTATTATGCAATATTGACACCAATTAATATCACAATTTAAAGAGAAATATAAAATTAACAGACTTATTATTTTTAACAATAGTAAACCCCATGACAGGTCCTACTTAATAGCACGGTACAACACTAACATTAAATCTTAACATACTCGTTCTTTCTCTTGTATCAACTTGATGCATCAGAATTTTACTCCTTGTCTACCCGGCACATCTTCAAACTTGAGATAGCCACTTTTCAATGTTTTCATCAATCTCTGAGTATCTACCACCCGTTATGTCTAAGACAACTCATTCCTTCTACTGTATAATTTTAACAATACAGACAAAGCAAAATAATATAACAAAGAGGTGAGATCACCAACACCAATACCAACATGGCAGCATAGAGATAACACAAACAGCAATATCACACAAATAGATCATACCACAATTATGATCATGCCATCAACATTAATCAACTATCATCATTCAATCATTTATCAATTCAATTATCATAAACAATAATTATGATAATGCCCTCAGCATTATCATCTTCCAAGTATTCAAAACAATTGTCATAACTAATATTCCTCAATTAATATGTCTTACAGATATAAATGCTCAGATATATGCATATGCACAAAGACTTAGTTTATAAAAAACAACTCCATGGAGATTTTTCACAATTTCGAGAAGAATGCTCTGATTAATTGTCAGCCTTAGCCCAAAGACAATCTCCCAGTCGTTGAAAAAAATCGTATTCTTGTAGGGTATCATCAATGCGTTGTATCATCGGATTTGCAAGTGGGTACAGTGGTCTCGCTTAATCGTCCACTAAACGTCCACTAAGCGACGTGCCTCGACGCCCCCAAGATCCATCATAGACCTCACTATCAATTCTCATTCCCTCTTCAACCACAAAGGCCATAATAGCTATTAGCTATATTTTTATACAATGCACGAATATATCAAATGCAAGTTCAACCCCAAAGGGCCAAATCTTTTCAATTTCATTTGTTCATGTAATCATATGCTTCAACGCATATTTTTCCAATGCACGTATAATGCACCAAATCCAATCACGACATATCTTTCCAATGCATGTATAATGCACCAAATACCAATCACAGGTAAAACATGTCATTTTCTCACACAAAGATCCATATACCGGTTCTACAAGATTTATACTATATTTTCAACGGAAAATCATATTATCACATTTTCATAGTTATAAAACACTTTCACACAAAATTACGTAACATTTTCATTTCGTTTTCACAATTCCAAAATGTTTCTGTTACGTTTTCACAATTTCAAAACGTTTCTGTTATATTTTCACAATACCACAACATTTCTTTTACATTTTCACAATACCGTAACACTCTTGTTACGTTTTTAAAATTTCAAAACATTTTTATTACATTTTCAAAATATTGCAACTCTTCACAGTTGCACCTTTAAATCACGTATTAAATTTTTTAACATTTTTCTCAATCGCATAAAAACATACATTTTTAAGATACGTAAATAATTTCTTTTTTCAACACAATTCCATTACAAAAAATATTTCTCATTCTTCAAAAATTTCATTTCCACTTTTCTCAAAATAATATGACTTTATACTTTTTTAACATTTTTTCTTTACTCAAGAAAATCTTTTTCCACATTTCTTTACTCAAGAAATCCTTCTCCAAAATATAATTCACAAAATCACTTTTCCATTGATATAAATCAACGTTTCAAAACTTAACATTTTCTAACGTACTTCAAAACTCAAAAATAAGTTATACGTTAGTAAATTTTTAAAATACTAATATATTCTCCATTTTCTCCAAATCATTTCCAAATCAACATTCCTCAAAATAATATAACTTTCTACTTCATTTAATATATCTTCTTACTCAAGAAAATCTTTTTTCACAGTATATTCTACAAATTCACAATTCCATTGAATTAAATCAATGTTTCTAACTTTAAAAATTACTAACGCTTTCCAAAATCTAACGGATGAGTTATACGTTAGAAAATACAAAATCACTATTGTATTCTTCATTTTTTTTTCTTAAATCAATTTTAACAAAAAAATAAATTCTTTTTAAAACAAATTGAGGCTCACTTGAACCTCTCTTTTCCATTTACATAAAAATTCATTTCTCAAGTGCTAAAATACTCTGATTTCTTTTTCAAATTTCTTGTATTAAATTAATTATATTTCCACTTGAAAAATCACTTTATTTCATCAAAATCAATGCATTACAAGCCTTCGAAAACGTGAACATGACTATTGAAAATTATCAAAACATTTTTCCTTCTAAATTGATATGGTTTTACACAAACAAAACCATTAAAATTTTATTTTCAAAACCAAAATATTGATGGTTATAAAAACTAAACCCATTTGTTCAAATCCTTTTTCACTTTCTTTACAAATCCTTTTTCACTTTCTTTGCAAATCCTTAAAATCAATGTTTGCCCATTTTATTCAAAACTCATATTTAGAAAAATACTTAGGATCTTTTTACACAAAATAAATCAATAAAAATTTCTCAAAGACCGTATTCTTGTTCTCTTGAAAAAACAAACCCTTTGTTTATTTTCCATACTCTTCAAATCATCCATTTTCATTTTTTATGAAAATATTAATTTGTGAACACCTATTTTGAGGTGTCTTGGCTGAAATTCTCATTATTCTAGGGACTCAAAAATCAATTCTCTTGTTCTTGAAAATTTTCTACATGAACCCTAATCAAGGGCATCAAAAATCGAACCCTCTCCTTTAGCTATTAGAGCCAAAAATTGAATTCCTTTTCATCACCACATCATGACATACACATATATATATTTCATCATAAATACTATAAGCATGCCATATACTTATCATGCATAATATAAGCATATCATCAAAGCCATAAAATCATGCAAAGCATATCAAACATAAGCAAATAAATCAAAGCTCATAAACACACATAAATTATTACATGACCATGGATTGGAATCCTCACATGAATTCACCATCTATCAAATATAAGACCATCTCTCACCACCATACTTGGTTGGTGAGATGGATCTCTCTCTTACCTCTTGAAGATTCTCAAAAGCTTCTTGATTTGCTTCTTTTTCCAAGTCCTTCACCACCAAAGACTTCTCAAATACAAAACAAAATACATAGAAATTAGTATACTAAGCTTGATTAAGAGGAACCATGGATCAAACATGATTTAAAACATGAAAAAAAAAGAGAAGAAATGAAGTTTCCTTACACTTCACCACAAATACGCTATAACTTGGCTCTTGAAGAAAGTCCATGAAGATGAATGATTTAGAGAAAGTTTCCAACATGAAAGTTGCTTAGAATATCATGTAGATTCAAGATCTATGATTGGATGAAATTAAACAAACTTGAAGGGTGGTCTTAGGGTGGTTGACCGAATTCCTCACAAGAAGGAAAATATAAGCCTTTTGATCTTTAACTTGAAGAACAAGGTTGTAGATGATAGAATTTTGAGAAGTTCCTAACATGAAAGTGTTTTGGGTTGATGAGAGGATTCAAGATATGTAGCTAGATAAAATTATGGAAGATTAGAAGTGGTTCTATGGGTGGTGACCGAATAACTCAAGAAAGGAAGAAGGTGAAGTTCATGGTGTTGTTCTTGGTGTTCTTAACAAATTGGAAGAGAGAGAAGAGAGAGAATGAATTAAGTGTTATAAAATGTGATAGAAAATGAAATTAAATGGCTGAATTGAAGTGGGCAGCCGTGTGAATAGGTGTGTAGGAGAAATAGAATTGTTTATTCAAGGCAATTAAATATTACATGATGTTCACATGGCTCCCACATGTCCTATGTCACATAATGGCTATCACTTGGTCATTTAGATGGTTCAATAATTGGCTAGAAAGCCAAGTTGACCGTGTGGTATTTTGGAAAAAGGTGAGATAGTTTATTGTCTCACAAAGTAATATAATGAAATAATAAAAAAAACTATTCCTTCTATGCATGGCCGTGTAGTCACTTGGATAGAAAAGTGCAAAGCTTATTTTGCAAGATAGAAACATAAGCACATGGACTCACATGCTTAAAGTCATTAAATAATCATTCTTTGGTTATTAGAAAAGTCATGAATCTCCTAAAAAATACTATGCAACCATGGAGTTCAAGGGGCAATTAACCAAGTTTTAATTCTATTTCAATTCTTAATTACTCCTTAATTAAATAATTAATTCATTTAGTTTCTCTTAAATTAGTTTAGTTAGGATTTTATAACTATATTTTAATTATTTAATTACATTCTTATGGTCATGTCATATTTCTAGATAATTAAATATTTATCTATCTTCTTGAAATTGACAAAAAAAGATCAAGAATGAGTAATAATGATGGTCTTCCACTTTGCCATCCTCTTAAGGCACCAAAACCGTGCCCCCCTCTAAACACTCTCCTAAGGATGCAAACAAAGTAATAATGGTCAAGAATGATGTAATATTGACCATGACAAGTAATAATGGTCATCAAATCACCTTTAGCTCCAAAATACTACAAAAACCGTCCCCTCCTTGCATTATGTATGCAATAATATTGTCATCTTTTTCAAGCCATTATTTGAAGCATTCCTAACCATTGATTAATTCAATGGTTAGGATTTATGTAGACTTTTGATTTTTAGAAGACTAAATTTAGGCCATTGGATCTTTCTCCTTTAAATCCTAGCCATTAGATGTGTTTTCAAAATAAAGGGTCAAGATTACTCATTCTTACTTTTAATCCAAGGGTTATAATTAGTCATAGCCTTTTTAGAAGACCAAATCTCCACCATTGATTAAATCCAAATCCAATGGTCATAAATGGTCTTTGTCACTTTTTAAGACTAAATCTCCACCCTTGATCAATTCTAAATCCAATGGTTGTAAATGGTCATAACCACTTTATATAACCAATTTTACACCATTGATTAAATCTACGATTGATATTGAAGCCTGCCTAACTAAGTTTATTCTCACACCATTGATTAAATCAATAGTGATTATCCAACGCTTCTTTATTAAGTTTGTTTCTTAACCATTGATTAAATCAATAGTTAATATTCAAACTAAGTATTGTCATCTACGGGTACAAATCAAGTCAAGCTTTCTTTGTTGACTACGCAGTATAATTTTTTATTATTTTTATCTGCTATAACCCTACAAATAATATTTTTACTGTATTTTTATCACCTGATAAATAAATACAATACAGAACACAATAAAAGAAAATTATAAAAACTGTTTTCAAATTCAGGTTTAATAAGATCCTCTGTCTCTGTCTAAACAGTACAAATTTTTTTATCCGTAGAAAATTTTTTACTTTGCGAGACCCACCTGAGCCCACGTATGGCCACCTAGGCCCACATACACCCCCTGGGCCCACAAACAGTAAAAAATTTCATAATCATTCACAAAAATCACAAATATTAGAAAACTCACAAATATCAAATCAGATCACGTAAAATAATTAAAACCTAATGATAAAAATTAAATTACGTAAAGTTTTCCCCGGTCCGAAAATTTTTATTTTCCGACTTTCGAGTAAATCACTCAAAACGATCAAATATGCTGACGGAATAATCAAAATAATTTTACAGTATCCAAAAATTACTAAACAATAAAATTCTATTAACTGTCAAAATTACTGTTTAAGAGATAGGAAATTTTGGGGTGTTACACCCCTCAAGTTGGTGCATGCAAGTTCTTAATGCCCAACTTGTTGAGAAGAAACTCAAATCGCTCCTTGCCTAGAGGCTTAGTGAACACATCAGCTACCTGATCCTTGGTTCCAATCTTCAATGCTTCAATGTCTTTGGACTGAATTCTTTCCCTTACAAAATAACAATTCATTTCTACATGTTTTGTTCTTTCATGATAGACAGGATTCTTTGCTATGTGAAGGGCAGCCTGGTTATCACAAAACATTTGAGTTAGTTCAGTCTGTTTTGTTTCCAATTCATCCAGCAGCCATCTTAACCATATTAACTCACTCATTGTTGCTGCCATAGACCTGTATTCTGCCTCAGCTGAGGACTTGGCAACAACAGTCTGTCTCTTAGTCTTCCAGCTGATAGGTGTCCCTCCTAGCATGATCAGGTAGCCAGTGTAAGATCTTGTTGTTGTTGGACATCCTCCCCAATCTGCATCACAGTAGGCCTGCAGCTTCAAATCATCTCTGCTGGACAGCAGGATTCCTTGACCAGGAGTTGTCTTTAAGTATCTAAGAACTCTCTCTACTGCATCCATATGAACTTGCTTAGGAGCAGTCATGTATTGACACAAAGTATTCACAGCATATGTGATGTCTGGCCTTGTGATAGTCAGATATAATAACTTTCCTAACAGCCTTCTAAACCTTGGTGCATCAACATCTGGATCTTCTTTGTTGATTCTCAGGTTGCAATTCTGTTCCATAGGGAACTTGCTTGGCTTGCTGTTCTCCATTTTGGTTTCATGAAGAATATCCAAAGTGTATTTTCTTTGGCTCAACACAATGCCTTCTGGTGACCTTGCAACTTCAACACCTAGGAAGTACTTCAGGGTTCCTAAGTCTTTGATGCTGAAGGTCTGATCTAGGAACTTCTTCACTTCTGCCATGAATTCAGAACTGTTCCCTACTAGGATGACATCATCCACATAGATTAAAGTTGTGAGGAAAACCTTTCCAGCTTTGTAGATAAACAAGGAATGATCTGCCTTTGATTGAGAAAAGCCAATGCTGTTCAGAGCAGTAGTAAACTTCTGGTACCAGTTTCTTGAAGCTTGCTTTAAGCCATATAGAGACTTCTTCAGTTTGCAAACCCGAGTGTCTCCTTACTTTGCAAATCCTTATGGTATTTGCATGTAAATTTCCTCATCCAAGCCTCCATGTAGGAATGCATTGTTTACATCTAATTGGTGAACAATCCACCCTTTCTTGGCAGCAATGGTCAATAAGCACCTTATGGTAACCAACTTGGCAACTGGTGTATAAGTCTCATGAAAATCCTCTCCTTCTATTTGAGTGAAGCCCCTTGCAACCAACCTTGCCTTGTATCTCTCCACATCACCATTTGGCTTGTACTTTATCTTGTAGATCCATTTTGAGTCTACTGCATTTCTGCCTAGTGGAAGAGGTTCCAAGGTCCAAGTTCCATTGTTCTCCAAGGCTTCAATCTCTTTCTGCATAGCATCCCTCCAGTGTTTTTGAGTCACAGCCTATTTAAAGGTTTTTGGCTCATCTCTTGAAGAGATGGCATCTAAGACAGCTTGATGAGAAGATGACATTTTAGAATAAGAAACATAATTGGAAATGAGATACTTAACAGCATTACCTGAGGAACAATTAGAATTGGGAGCAATAATGGAGGGAGGCAAGTCAATTTCATAACCACTTAGATGCCTAGATAATTGTCTTACTCTCCCACTGTGCCTTAATTCATTTTGTTCCCTTATATGTTCACTACTACTTTCTGTCATATCCATAGTATCAGAAAAGTTATGATCCTGATTGTCTAAAGCTGTTTCCTGATCATCTTTATGAGATTGACCAATAGGAGTTTCAGGGGTGTCTTCACAAATAATGTCCTCTCTGTTACTGTGAGTATCAGTTTTACATTTGGATTGAAAAGGAAATTGGTCTTCTACAAAAATAACATCTCTAGAGACAAGAATTTCCTTGGTTTTGGTGTCATTCACCTTGTATCCTTTCTGACCAGTAGGGTAGCCTATGAAAACACAGGCTCTCCCCCTCTCATCAAAATTTCCTTCCTTTCTAATTTTCAAAACATAAACTAAGCATCCAAACACTCTTAAATGATCATAACTTGGTTGCTTTCCAAATAAGATCTCATAAGGAGTTTTGTTTTGTATAATTTTGGGAGGAAGCCTATTAATGAGGTGGGTGGCAGTAAGGACACACTCTCCCCAAAATTGAATGGGAAGACTAGAATGAAACCTAATGGCTCTTGCTATTTCTAGGATGTGTCTATGCTTCCTCTAAACCACTCCATTTTGTTAAGGGGTGTAAGTACAGGTTAGTTCCATTACAATTCCCTTTTCAGTATAAAACTTCTGCATATCATTACATGTGAATTCCATCCCATTATCAGACCTAACTTTTCTTACTTCTTTTGAAATTGTCTTTCAATCATGCATATAAAAGTTTGCAAGTAGTAAACAGTTTCAGACTTGTGTTTCATTAGATAAACCCAAACTCCTCTACTAAAGTCATCAACTATAGTAAGGAAATAATGAGCTCCTGAAATGGAATTTGTAGCATACCTACCCCATATGTCACAATGAATTAATTCAAAACAAGAATTAGTCTTTATTGAGCTCAAAGGAAAGGGCAATCTGGTTTGTTTGGCTCTCATACAGGAATCACAGTGAGTATTATTATGATTATTTACATCAATAGACAAAGATCCTATACTAGCCATTTTGGCATTTGAAGTATGGCCTAACCTAAAGTGCCATAGTCTAGCATCTACAGTTTTACCAACCTTCATGACAGTCCCTCCATCATTCTTAGACTCAAGAAAGTAGAGACCATCTTGGTGTCTACCAATTCCAATCTGCTTCCTCGAGGGTAAGTCCTGTATTACACAAGAATTAAACCCAAAAATAACAATGCTCTTTACTGAGTTTGCTAACAGATATCAAATTGCAATGAAAATTAGGAATGAAGAGCACATTGGTAATATGCATGCCATTAGGTAGAATAACCTTTCCTAATCCCTTCACTGGTACACTTGTACCATTAGGGATCTTTACAAATTGTTGACTAGAAGCGATGAAATCTTTAAGCATATCCTTGTCACAAGTAATGTGTTTAGTTGCCCTACTATCTATGATCCAGGGCTTATAAAAGAAAGAATTACCTGCCATATTTACAGTTGGAGAGGGTTTCTGTCTTTCTGTCACAGGTTCTGCATCAGATTGTAATTGCTGTATGAGTCTCTCATACTGCTTCTGTGTTAGTCCTGGGATTGGACTATTTTCATTACTTACGTGTGCAGCCTTTGCTCCTCCCTTCTTGTTGGTCCAAAGTGCATTCTTCCTTTCACGAATTTGCTTCTTCCAATCTTGTGGATAGCCTACAATTTCCCAGCATTCCTCTTTGACATGTCCTATTTTCTGACAGTGATCATAGGTTGGCCTTTCCTTTTTGCTTGCTCTGCGATCATTCTGGAATTGAAAAGCAGAGCCATCTGTCATTGGTTTATTCATGGTAGAGATCAACCTCTGTTGCTCATCCTCAGCCACTAGATGGTAGGCATGTCTGAGAGTCATATTCGGTGTCATGCTGAGAATTTGAGTCTTTACAGTATTAAAGACTTCATCTAGACCCATGAGAAAATCATATAAATGTTCCTTTTCCCTCATTTCACCTAGCTGCTTCTGCATATTGCATTTGCAGCCTCCACACTTACACTCAGGCCAGGGTGAAATAGATTGGATTTCATCCCATAAACCCTTGAGTTTAGTGTAATAAAAGGGAATCGATTGTTTTTCTTGTCTAAGATGGGTAATTGCTCGGCGCAATTCATAAACTCTAGGTGCACTACCTTTCGCGAATCTTTGTTCCAGCTCTACCCAAATTTCTCTTGCAGTGCAGCATATCTAACACTTCCTCTCACCTCTTTGTCCATGTTGTTCTTTAACCATTCCTTGACCATTGCATTGCAACGCATCCAGTGAGCCAAGTTTGGTGAATCAACTTCCGGCATAGGAATCGTGCCATCGACAAAGCCAATCTTGTTCTTGGCATATAAAGCATTACTCATATCTGCAGCCCATTCACCATAATTGCCATCATTGAGCAACTGATCACTAACGAACAATTGCCCAGGTTGATCAGATGCATGAAGAAAGAATGGAGACAGAATGTCGATGCTGCCTTCATTGGTTGTGACGTTTTTCTTCTTTTCCTTTGAAAGAGAAGATGTGGATTCATCATCTTTGCCATTCTTGATTGGTTCTTTTGGAGAAGATATAGATTCATCATCTTTGGCCATGATCGATGAAGGCTAACAGGAACTCCAGATAGTGGCTCAAGATACCATGTAAAATAAGAAAGCACTTTTGAATAATACCTCTTCTTCTATTGATTGAATATTGACTTAAAAGAATACATCAAGGATTAGTGTTATATATAGCACTTTAACAGATATGCTCTTAAGATAGAGCTAACAGAATTCAGCTAAACAAATATAACAACTTTCCGTTACAAGAGGGATTTAATTAACTAGATAAGATGGGTATCTACAGAAAAGAAAGCATAACTAAAATTTTAACTTCTGCTTATTAGTTCATCTTAATTATTTAAAAAAGTATTAAATATTTTTTAAACTTTCAAGATACTAAATATTTTTACGTTTTATTTTATTTAATAGTTTTAATTTTGATTTCCTAATTAGTACCTAAGAATACTCATTAGCAAATTACTTATTTTTATATCACTATAAAAAGTTAAACATATGAAATAAAATGAAATTAAAATTTACTTTATGAGTTTAATTTTAATGCGGTGTTAATGTAAAAAATTTTACACTATTAATTAATCATACATTATCATATATGTGATTTTTGAAATAATTATTATGCATGTCAAATATTTTTTATGACGTAACAATGCATAGTTGAATGACAGTATAATTTTTTTTTTGCACTAACAATACATTTAAATTAAATTCTTACTTTATTTATTTTTATATTTATATTTAATTTTTTTATCTGTATAGTTAATTTGTTTATATCTCTATTTTCAACTGCTTATATTTAACTTGACTAACTCATCAGCCTTGACAACATTTTCAAAAGATTTAGGTTACGTTTGGTATATCGTATAAAGAAGACATGATAGTATAAGCTAATACTATCAGGTCTTATTCAATGTTTGGTGTATTCAACTGATAGTATAATGAAATCAGGTCAAGTCATTTTATCCTATTCTAAGGTGATAACTCTATCCCCTCCCATTGTACATGATAAGACATGATAGGATTTCTATTACAATCTTTTCCTCAATTTCATTTTTATCACTCTTCTCTCAACCACCACCACCACCACACCATCACCATCACCACCACCACCACCATCACCACCACCTCCACCACCACCACCACCATAACTACCATCGGTATCTACCACCACCACCACTACCACCACCACTACCGCTACCACCACCACCACCGCCGCCACTACCACCACCACCACCACCACCACCGCCACCATTACCACCACCACCACCACCACCACCACCACCACCACCACCACTCCACCACCACCACCACCGCCACCGTCATCGCCACCATCACCATCGCCGCCGCCACCACCACCACCACCACTTCCACCACCGCCGCCACCATCACCACCGCCGCCACCACCATTATCGCCGTCGCCACCACCACCGCCGTCGCCACCACCACCGCCGCCGCCACCACCACCACCACCACCACCGCCACCATCGCACGTGTATTGCCGCCCACCACCACTACTACCACCACCACCACCACCACCACCACCACCACCACCACCGCCATCACCACCACCACCGCCGCCACCACCACCATCGCCACCGCCACCACCACCATCACCGTCGCCACCACCACCACCGCCGCCACCACCACCACCGCCGCCACCACCATCGCCACCGCCGCCACCACCACCATCACCGTCGCCACCATCACCATCGCCACTTCCACCACCACCATCTACCACCATCACCATCGCCACTTTCACCACCACCACCACCACCGCCACCACCACCACCACCACCGCTTGCCACTACCACCACCACCACCGCCACCGCCGCCACCACCACCACCACCACCGCCACTACTACCATCACTACCACCACTACTACTACCACTACCACCACCATAAAGCTTTTTTATTATTATTTTTTAATTATTTTAACTTTTATGCTAAAGGATATTTTAGTCTTAAAAAAATATTATACAATCAGCTAATTTATCCTTTTGTTATCAAACAAAAGATAGGATTATGTCTTATCATATTAATTATACTATCATACTTTATATTATCCTATCATCTTATCTTATACTATACTATCATTTGCACCAAACATAACCTTACGAGATGCGATCACCGGAACTTCTGTGATTGAAAGGTGATGACACCCGAACCGAAACTGAAGTATCTCAGTTCTTGGCGAGGAAAAATCTTCAATTATAATGTGCCAAATGTAATCTTTGTTGATATTTTCTTATCCTTATCTAAACGTTTCTTGATTTGGAGCAACACACTTAACACAACCTTTTTACTCACAAATTATTCTGCAACTGATTCCATCTAATTTCGTCTTTCAAGTACTTCCACTTTTTTTTCCCTCTTTGTTATTCTCATAGAGAATGAAGTATTAAGTGAAAAGATGTGTAGATGTTATTCAAAGTATCCGGTTAGCTTGCATACTAGAGTAAAATTGCCAGTGCACTATGCTTTTCAAAATTTCAACAAAAGCTGGCAATCCTCAAAAGAGATACATTTTGATTCACTATCAGTCTATCAGTGATTAAAAAAAAAACTTTACACTATAAAAATAATTATTTGAGAAGTATGTAAAAAAATTATATATTTGATATATTAATTTTTTAATAATATAATATAAAAAATTATATCAATAATGCATTAAAATTAAACATATTAAAATATTTATTAATAATTTAGAAATTTTTTATATTATCCTTCAATCATAATTTATGTTAATTTGCATATCAATATTGTAGTAATAAGCCCACCAAAGAATATAACTATATTGATTCCAGTATATAAATATCTCTAGACATACAAGATTGATAAAGTGGAACCAAGAATTTGGGGCTAGAATTGATGTCAAATAGAATAATGCTTGTTTCACATTTTCTAAATGCGCATAATCTAACATCAAATATAAATAACAGAAATAGAATATGTGCATAAATATATAAATTACGAGATGAAACTAATTAAAACTAAATGTTAAAAATTAGGTAAATATAAAGTAATATATAATATATATATATACACGAGTTTTATTATTCTATAAAATAAGCATTTGGGTAGATGTTCGTGGGAAAATCGAGGCAGAGGCTCAACAATAGTCAAAAAAGTGAAGAGGCCAGTGTGGTGGGCCATCCCAAAGTTATCATAATTAGAAATGTGACCCCACCAGTGCCTGGCCCACATTTTCCGCGTGAAGATGTAAAGCCCCACGGCCCAACCCAAGCCTCATTTCTAAATTCCAAGTTCCTATTAAAAAAAACTGAAAAAAAACTTATTATGGCAATTTTAATTTGGTGCCGTTACAATCCAAAATCCCATGCTTTAACCAAAAATATCCAAAATGGCAAAATCTCATGCTGCATCCAGCGAAGCAATCAAGTTGTCTTTCTAAGTTTGCGTTATCATTAGTTTGACTTCATTGGCTTAAGTTCAATATACTTATTCCCCCCCCCCCCCCACAATTGCATAGAATAACCCAAATTTAAATAAATTTTCAACATCGATACATTATAGCAAGTAAAAATAACATGTGTAAAAATTATTACTTATTACTTGGTATGATGACGAGTCGGGTCGGGTCGGGTTTGAGGAAGAAAAAATCTAAACTAATTATGTGAGTTTGGATCGAATTGAGTAAAGGAGAAAAATTTGAGTAACCCGAACTGAACAAACCTGATTAGAATCGGGTTAGTTCGGGTTGGTTAATCGAGTTATTCGGATTGGTCGGGTCACTAGATCGGGTTGTAAAAAAAAATTAAAAAAAATTGAATATAAACAAAACGACGTCATTTTATTGAGTCATCGAGTCATCGGGTCGGATCATCGGGTCGGGTCACTCAACCCGTTACCCGAACTGATATTCAATGAATTTGTCAAATTTTACTTAAACCGATCCGATTACCCGAACCAACCTGGATATATGTAGTCGGGTCGTCGAATTGGTCAAGTTGGCTACTTATTACTCATTTTATCTCGATGGTAGAAATAACAAAGGTTAAAAATTGTACTATCATTAATTTATAAAAATATGACATGTGAATTAAGAATTGTATGCCTTTGATGCTCAAGAGGAGTTCTATGCTACATGAACACTAGAGCACCAATTCCCCTTTTCAGAGAGGCTTTTCTCCTTTCAAGTATCTCAAAGTTCAGGATTCTTTTGGCATATATATGTATTCCTAGACGATTTAGAAAACTTTTTGGACCCAAGAGGTGAAAATAAAAAATAAATAAATATGAAAGGAATCCTAATCAATTCTTCCAATCTGTTATTCCCTAAACAAAAAGTAAAGAACAAAAAATCCAGTTGTAATTTCAATATGCCAGAAAGGGGAAAATGAAGGGACAAATAGCATATTCCAAATAACTTTCCCCCCTCATTTTCTTAGGCAAGTTTCCTAGTCATTGCTTTGGGGAAACATAAATTAGATTTGATCCTTTGCTTTGGCACTTATCATATCTTTTATCTTCAAACATATCAGAACAAGCGGAGAATGAGCAAGAGTTAGAAGATTAGAAATTGTAAATTTGATTAGGACATCAGATTCCATAGTTTTTCTCTTCCCACATCTTTACATGCTCTCACCAACCTCAACCTCTACGCTACAAACACCTATTCATATGACTATAGTTGCAAGGCTAAAATTTATATAAACAAGACATCGAGAAAGACAATAACTGAAGCTTGAAAAACAGGGTGGCATCTTTTTCTCTATCTCAGGGCCTCGAGTCCTTTCTCCGTCCTCACATGATTCCTCAACCCACCTGCACAACCACTCAATTAGCCTCAAACATGAAAAAATGCATATAAAAATCGTGTCTTGTTTTCAACTTTGACGTGTTGGAAATGCACGCAAAGTTGAAAATGGTCACAAAAGAACAACTAAGAAACAACAAAACAAATAAAATCAGTAATTAACCCCACACCTTCCTTGGACCTGCATATCTGGCCGGAAAATATTACAGTGATTCTGCAGAACCCTCAGGAATCTGACATAGTGTGTATAATAATATTTTTTTTTCACATAGGAAAGTTCATCTTAATTGTTTTTTCTTTTCTTCTTACTTTGTTATTGTCTGTGGTTTGCAGAATACAAAAGTTGAGTGAGGATGTCTGTATTTGTGTTTTGTTTTTTTCAGGGGAGTGTGGGACTTGGGATGAGGAGATGAGAGAGAAATACAGTGGAAGCAAATAATAAAAGCAAGCAAATTAACCACTGTAAGTATTCAGTTTCTGAAACAAGAGTCATGAATGTAACTGGAGAAAAAAGTTGTTTCTTGCATACAAAATAACATAAACCATAATCAATACAAAATGCCACCAAGATATTTTCAAACTCCCTCATCCTCCAAAAATGGTAAAAACAAAAAACAAAGAACAGAAAGAGAAAACCGAAGATAATAATATAAACAGAAAGACTCCAGCAAACAGTAGATTGAAAAGACCAAATTCAATTGTATCAAGTGTGACCCAAGATTGTGCATATCTTCTTTTGGGTTTAGTTTCAAAAAGGGTACGTAGTGGCAGATCGCTGTTAAAATCAACTTGTTAAGGAGAAAAAAGGGGGGTACAAAATTAAGCTCTTTTGATCTGAGATGAATCCAATTTACCTTGTGGCTTGCAGTGAGGTGGATCTTCAAAGAGAGAGACAGAAAGCTGCTTGTGAGCAAGGCCAATGTCAAAGAGTATCAACCCTGATGATGGATCATCCACTATGATGTCCTTAACAGGTAGCCACACAAACAGCTCTTCCTGCTGCAGACCCTCCACACCTATGAGGCTACCATAGGTGAGGTTAGCTGTGACCACGCTTTCAAAGAACACCCTGTTCTCGTACTTGGTCAAGCAAGGTGCGTCCAGGAACACTTCTAAGTGACCATCTTCTGAGAAAGTGTAGGACTTTACCTCTTCTGGTAAGAGACCAGCTGGCAACCCTTTTGAGCGGAGAAGGTCATGAATATTGGAGGAGGAAGAAGAAGAAGGAGAAAAGGAGAGAGAAAGTGGGGAAGAGATTAGGAGCAGGAGATAGAGGGACAACAAGACTGTGAAGAGAGTGTTAAGGAATGCCATGGTTGCTTAGACCAAAAAGAGAAAGGAACATAAGGGGGTTTACGGGGAGTTTCTTTTGGGTAAACAGACTGAAGTGAGAGTGGAAAATGGAAAGACTGTTTAAGAAAAGGTGATGAATTTTGTGGAGTGACTATGTTGCCCTTGGTTGGTAACTTTGGTTGTCTGTATGGATCTTTTGTTTGTTTGCTCAAGGTTTAGTTGGTAACTTTGGCTGTGTGTGTGGGTCTTTTGTTTGTTTGCTCAAAGTTTAATTTGCAACCATATTTTGTAGCACCATGCTACTCTACTCAAACTATCTCAACTACATCTTACGTTGATTTGTTTTTATGCTTATAAATGTCGTTGTTGGTCCTTTGCTTGGTGTATGTTATAACTTATCTTGAAAGTTCCAAGCATTGTTAGTACATACTAAAATAATTACAATGCTTGACCTTAATTATTGCCCTTACCCTTCCCCAAAGTAAAAGCAAAATAGCTTCATATATAATATTGTCAAACATTTCATTTTGAATATACGGCGTTCCATATTATAATGTGAAAACATAATCTTGTAATTTTTTTATAAAAAATCCACCAAAAAAAATCTTTGGATAAAAAAATTCCACATTTTCAAATAAATAGAGGGTGTGGAAGTCTATAAAACTGATTGTTTTCATAGTTCTATTTTACATGTGAATGAGAATATAAGGAAAATATTTTTTAGGTCAATTAATATGGCATGTATATCACCATGAAATACACTTGTATATGATATTCTATCCATTTACACAAAATACAAAAAAAAAAACACAATAATTTATAATAATTTATGTGCACAAAGTGGCCGAATCAGCTCAACTGGCACTCTTATTTGATTAGTCAGGTTGCATCATGGAAATCGACGGAAATGGACAGGAGGATATTATCAATCACCAAAGCCGAAGTAGGTGCATTAAGAAAGCATAATCAAGACTAACATAGAAAGCAAGACATAATCATAGAGAAAATTAACCCTGGTTAGATCACAAAGGGTAAGTTGGTCAATTCACCAAATCAAGAAAATACAACGGATTGAGGGGGAGTGTAAGTGGAGAGTAACGGCTGCATGTGCAAATTGCAGTCAGAGGAGGCACAGAGATGGCCAGAAAACTACCATCCTGTCAATTCTGTTACTGATTGGGGGTTGAAACGGTCATTTGGAACTTTCATGGTTTCGGGTAAGATTCAGTGTGCGAACCACCCTTGTAGGCTTGGATTTATGTAGCAGAAGGGGTGGGGGTGGGGCCTTTTTATTAAAATATTTCTGTTTTTAACTTTTTTTTTTCTATAGCACCATGAGTTATAACTTTAATTTTCAAAATGTGTTAATTTCGGTAACATTGAAAAGTTGGTTTCTCACAAAATCAACTTCTCAATGTGGAAATTTATTTATTTTAAATAATATTGAGAATTCGATTTGTAAAGAATCGACTTTTTAACACCATAACAAATTTTTTTTATCAGTTATGTTGAGAAATTGGTTCTTCCCAAATCAACTTTTTAATATGAATTTTTTATTTACTATATTAAAACTTATATAATTCAATTTCTTTCAATTTCTTTTATTTTTTAACATTATTATAAATTTTTTCATCATAATAATATAAATAATTTCTTTTTTTATTTTTCTTTAACATTATTATAATTTGATTATGATAATATAAATAACTAGAATTTGGTTTATAATAGGTTTGACATTTATTGTTTTAGTTTCATAATTTTAGAATTTGAGACTTATTTATGCATAGCATTTAATTTTATGCAATTTATATAAATACCAGATCAACTCGATTTTGACCTAATCTCGACTAATGATCAAGTAGGGATTGGGCTGACTTGATATTTATATAAAGTGCATAAAATTAAACGATATATATAAGTAAATATCAAATCCTAAAATTGCAAAACTAAAACAATAAATGTCAAACTTATTTTAAATCAAATTCTATTTATTTATATTATCATAATCTAATTATAATAATGTTAAACAAAATAAAAAAGAAATTATTTTTATTATGATGATGAAAAAATATTTATAATAATATTAAAAAAATAAAATAAAAATTGGAAACAAATTGAATTACATAAGTTTTAATATAGTAAATAAAAAAAACCATATGGAGAAGTTGGTTTGGGAAGAACCGACTACCCAACATGGTTGACAAAAAAAAAATTTGGTTATGGTGTTGTGAAGTCGGTTCCTTGCAAACTTATTTCTCAATACCATTTAAAAATAAATAAATTTTTATGTTGAGAAGTCGATTGTGAGAAAGAGGGGTAGGAATATACCAGGTTATTTATCAATAACTTATGACCTGGCCTGCTTGAAATCTGGTCTGGTCTGACCTATTTATTAAATAGATTAGGTCAAGATTTTTTTAAAAATTTGTTTAACTAAAAAGGTTAGGTGTCAGACTATTTAATAGGCTTTTTAGATCTGGCAGACTAAGTTAATCTATTTAATTATATATAATATAATATATTAATATATTTTTTAATTAAATTTTAATAAAAATCAATAATTAAAATTTAAGTTAATAAGTTAGAATGAAAATAACATATTAGAATTATATTATAACTTAACATTTACCATCTACTTTTATAGATATTCACTATTTTCTAATTCTAATTTTTAGTCGATGTGGTATTTAAAAATATACCATTGTGACTAGGGATGACAACGGGGCGGGACGGGATGGGTAGTAGCCCCCCGCCCTCGCGAATAATATCCGCCGCGTCTCCGCCTCCATATCCGTGTGGGTACCCGTTTATCATTCCCCCGCGAATAAACGGATATCCACGGATATTCATGCGACTCCAATAAATTGTAAAAAAAATCAACAAAATTAAAATTAAATAAAATAAAAAATAAAAAATAAAAAATATAATATCATAATTTCTCAAATTTTATCCAATACAACTTAATCTAAAAATAATGTCAAACACTTAAAATATTTTTGATTTATATAATTCTACCATATTTTAATTTATATAATTAAATTTTTTAGTAATTTTATATAAAATATTTGTGTAATTTTTTTCATGAAGATATAGCATGCGGGAATCACTCAAAGCTCCCATCCCGTTTATTAATCGAGAATAATACAAAATGAATATTTATACCTATAAAAAAAATTAGACTGATATTACTCACCTCTGTCATAGATATTATCCGTGGGTACCCGCAAGGACGGATAAAATTGTCATCCCTAATTATGACCATACTTAACAAGCAAATTTGTACAAGTATTTTCCTCGCTAAACACATGTCATTATTCCTCTTTCTGATGATATGTTGCACATACAGGTTAGGGAGTTTACCATCGTATAAATATGACACCGCTACCATCTGAAACCTCATCGGAATCTATAGTTTTACTGAAAGACACACTTCGTTCTCTCTAAACTATTTCATAAGCCAAAACTTCTGTTTATACAATTTTAAGTAACAAATTAGCACTTAGAAGTTAGGACTTAGGACTAGCTTGGCAGACAATTGCATTAAGAGTTAAAACATACTAAAGTATACAACTTCTACATTTCTGTGAAACTGTAATAGAAAACACTCAGGAATTTCTAAAAATTATTCTCTTTATTTCCCCCTTTTGGGTGAATATTGAAAGACTAATCTAAATTGGTGTTCTTTTTTTTTTTGTACATAAATTGCTGTTATACTCTTCTTTCCCTCGAATCTTCCAGCAATCTAAGAAAACCCACCAAGTTAAAAAATTCTTTTTGTTTCCATCTCTGTAGAAGTTATGTGCTTGATGACCATATAACAATATAGCAAACCAAAGCTTCGTTTCACGAAATTATTACTTAAAAACCTGGAGACTCCATAGAAGACATTCAATTATGAAAGGTTTTTTAGGGACTGGACTCCTGAACCAGTCTTCAAATTAACCACGACTGAGTTAGCTCATAAATTATCAATACCGTATGTATTGCTAATATATAACTTTGTTCTAGATTCTAAAAATGCACAATCTATAGACAAGCCTTTATTATTATGCAACTTGATATATCTCAAAGTTTCACAACCATCAAATATTAAAGCAAAAAAGTAATAAACATATATAAAAATAGAGGGTGAATGTCAAGTTATAACAAAAGTATACAAAGACTTAGATCTGTTGACTTATTTTAAAACTTAGGTTTGTTAGTCTATGTAAAGATCTATTGACCTATTTAAAAATAAGTTTGTTAGTTTATTTAAAAGTTTATTGGTCTATTTAAAAGTAGACTTGTTAGCCTATTTAAAGATCTTATTACAAAGTAGATATTTAAATAAGCTTTTAGGTCAAGTTAAACTTTTAAAAAAGGTCAAATTAGATATTAAAAATTGACATATTTCAAGTTCACAAGCCAAGTTCAGGCCTTATAATTATGATACAAGTCAGACCTATTTTCACCCCTAGTGAGAAACTGACTTCTCGATGTTCCCAAAATTAGCGCATTTTGAAAATTAAAGTTGTAACTATGATATTATAAGAAATAAAGTTAAAAACAACAATATTTTAATAAAAAAACCAAAGTGTGGTGGTTAAAAGAGAGTAAATTAAAAAAGGTCTCTTTCAATTATATTTAAAAAAGTTTTGTTAAAGATACTTGTTAAGGAAGTTAAAATAGAAAACAAGATAAATAGTAATTTTTTTTCAATTTTTAATGCATTGAATATCTTGTTTTCATAAAAAAAAAAAAATTCTATTTTGGTTCCCTTAACAAGTTCTCTTTTAAAAAATATATAAAATTAGTTAAGAGAATTTTATTTTAAATTTTTAAATTTTTTAAGATATTATAAATTACAATTACTTTTAAAATATAATTATAGATGTATTATATGCACAGTTATAAAAAACAAATTGAGAGTCATTTTTTTTGTCTAATCATATTATCTCTATAAGTGTTGTTATAAGACTAATTTATTGGGTATTGTTGTGGCTAAGAAACTCTCCCAATAAGGCAATAATTGCCTTCTTTAAGGTTTAAAATTTAGTTCTCCCCTTGAGAGTACAATTTGTTTATCACTGCACTTAATCCTTGTATGTTCAGGTTACCAATTCAATTGTTATGCTAGATAAAATAACAATGTGATAAAAAAACCTAAAAAATTGCAAAATCAATTTTTTTTATTTAGTCGATTATTTTGATTTTTACTAAGTATCAAATTTGACTGAAAAAAACAATCAAGTCTTTAAACTAGATTGGTGTGGCGATTGGGCAATCAGTTTTCTAGCCTAGCTGAATGAGTTAGTTCGATTAGCTTAGTACAATTATGATTACATGAATCTCGCGAATCTATTTAGTTCATGTCTAGCTAAAGAAGGCCAATCTAATTACACACCTTGTCACCTAATATAACAAAGTTTAATTCCATTAAAAAAACTTAGGGTCCGTTTGATATGAAAGATAGGACAAGACTTGATAGTATTAAGCATAATAGTATAGGGCCTGATAGTATAAGACCTGATAGTATAAGGCTTAATACGTAATGGTTAGGAATATCAGAGTGTTTAAAATTATAATGAAAAAGTTTTTATAATAGCTTATACATCAAAACTCAATCAGGCCTAATCCCACCCCAAGGCTTAATTAAGTTATCCATCATTTTAATGTATAAGAGGATTTGATGGATAAACTTATACAATACAGTATTTGCACCAAACAACTGAAAAGATCATAATGTATTGTATTAACTTATTCTATCAGGTCTAATATAACATGTCAAACAAGCCCTTATTGTCTATTAAAAAGTGTTGACCTAGGAACTTAGGACTTGTTTGGATAAATTTATAAAAAATATTTTTTTTAAAAAATATGTTTTATTTAAATATAATATTTAAGAAGTACTGATACAAAAATCACTTATACTATGTGATAACAGAACTATCTTTTTCTACTTCACTTTTTTTAACAAAAGAAATTGCATTAAAAAACACTTAAAAACATTTAGAAATACTTATTTTATCCAAATGAACTCCTATTGATACAATTGAAAGACCTTTAATCCGATAAGTATAGGTTTCAGCTCGAGGTATAACACGCAATTCACTCATCATTTTTAATAGCTAATTTACTCAGAGTAACCATTTCTTTCAAACTTGATTGTGGATGTTAAATCATCTTCTATTCTCATCTTTTTTTCACTTGCAGGTCAAGTTTTAACTTGGTATTTGAGTGATCCCTTTTCACCATCAAGTTAAATCTTGTGTTTCTTTGCTCATGTTGTCATATTATTAATTGACTCTCCTTAATGATCCAACAAGTGACATCAAAGCAAATGATTTGGATTGATTGTTGTGAGTATTGAATAAATGGTGGTCAATGAACAATGGTACGAGCAGGTGGCTCGATTCGGTGATGAGCGGTAACATGTATAGTGACATTGCTCTTGAAAAAATGGTGCAGGTGATGAGCGATAACACAAGGGTTAAGACATGACTTGATTTAGTGAAGAGTTGTAACACATTGGTAGATATGTGGCTCTTGGAAAAAATGGGCGTGGTGTGCTTGGGGAAAGACCACTAACCATTGAATACTCGGGGAAAGGCTTCCATGAAGGGAGAGGTGAAAGACATCCTTATTCAACAAGGCAAAAGCATTGACGGGAAAGGATGGGAATCCAGATAAAATGACGGACTACAGGGCTACACATGTTCATTAGCTGAGATGTTTAAATCAGGTGGAGTTATAGTGTAAGGTTGATTCGGGTTGTGTGTAGCTGGTACACGTGCAAAGTCAGTGATACTTATTTGTGTTTTTTTGACAAACAAGAATTCTTAATGGTGTTTATGAAGGTTGACATATGACTAGGCGACTTAGATCAAGGTAGAGATATTATGATATAAATTTTCAAGGTGACGAGATATTCACCAAGGTGGAGATTTGTTTGAAAATTGGCTCATGTATCTTGATAAGGATGTTACCAAGTGGCCTCAATACTCAAGAGGGGGGGTGAATTGAGTAGTTAAAAATAAGTTCACAAATCTTTCGCAAATCGTTTGACAATCAATTTTCGTTGAAGCTATTGAATGATCAGAGATAATTGAATAGATGAGTTAAGCACTTTTACTAATGAACGTAATAGTCAAGGAGACAATATCCAAATAAAACAATGAAACAAAGGCACAAAGATAAACAGAGGAGAGTTTAGAGAAACAAACACAAGTCGTTTATCCTGGTTCAATCACTACTCCACTTGTGATCTACGTCCAAATCCCAAGCAACACCTTGAGATTTTCCACTATATCTTCAAGCTTCAATGGGTGCTTGAAAAACCACTACAACCTTGAGCACTCAACAAGTATGGGATACCTCACCCAAAAGCTTGAGCCTCTATTTTCCAAGGGATACCTCACCACTTACAATACTTGGGATACCTCACCCTCACTAATCGAAAAGTATAAGATTGAAATAGAAGAAGCTCTCTCTAGAGCAAGTGTTTACAAATTGAAGCTCTAATATGCTCTCAAAGATTTTTCACGTTTTTCGAAAACAGAAAGAAATGATTTTAAGAATTGATTCACGTTTTGAAGTATAATGATCAGTTTTTGGTTCAAGGTCAACTAGTAAACAAAGACCCAACTTGGGTATTTATAAGTTTCTCAATTAATAGAGCCGTTGGAGGTAGTTGGGCATGCATTTAATGCATTTAATATAGCCGTTGGACGTTGTCGAGATGCGTGTAATCGATTACATATCTCGTGTAATCGATTACATTATTGTTCCAACGTTTTCAACTTTCACGTTTATGTAATCGATTACATTATTGAGGTAATCGATTACATGGCTTCGACTTTGCTTGTAATCGATTACAATGATAATGTAATCGATTACATGACTTCGACTTGGCTGTAATCAATTACAATATCCATGTAATCGATTACATGGCTCGTCAACGTGTTCTTTGAGTTTCGGTTTTGTGTAATCGATTACACACATTGTGTAATCGATTACATGGCTTCGACTTTGTTTGTAATCGATTACAACATCAATGTAATCGATTACATTTCTTTGTCGAACGTGTTCTTTGCCTTTCGGGCTTTGTGTAATCGATTACATATACTGTGTAATCGATTACATGACCTTTGACTTGCTTGTAATCGATTACATTATTCATGTAATCGATTACATGCTTTCTGTTTGATGTGTAATCGATTACAAACATTGTGTAATCGATTACATTGGCCTTTGAACACATTTTTCAAGTCCAATAACGCTTGTAAGTCATTTCCAACACCTCAAGATACTTGATTAAACATAAATCCTTTTAAGAGTGTTAGATTTAAAGTTGAAAACCAAGTTTTATTGAAAGCCATGTTTAACCTTGAAATTTCCCATTTATTTTGAAATCACATATTGAAAAACCATTTGAGAAATCTTGAGAGCATTTAACATTAATTTCCTAAGTCTAAATAATTAATTAAACCTTCTGTCTTCTTTCTTTGATCTTGATTTTTTCTTTTGTGCTTGATCTTCTCTTTTGCTTTTGTTATCATCAAAAACCTTTCGACATGCCTTAGAGACATAAGCATTCACATTCTCCCCCTTTTTGATGATGACAAACTGATCATAGAAAAAAGAAAGAATTTTTGCAATTGTATATAATAGTTATTTAGGTACAATGCTGCATGATATTGGGTTAGATTTTGCATATGAAAAGCTTAATAACTTAAGAGAACTTAAGAGGTCAATAACTCCCCCGTACTCATGCAACCTTTAATTTCATTTCATTTTTCCTTATTTTCTCCCCCGTTGGCATTATCAAAAAGACATAAGCATTTAAGAAAAAAAAAATGGACAGGATGACAGCTATATTTCATGATTCCCAATTTATTTGCCATAACAGAAAAGCCACAAAGATCAGTCCAATCAATATTCCAACAGCCAACCATTCAAAGTGAGAACAAGTTTATGTATTAATATTTAGCATGTACAAATAACCATGTCACAACCAGTAGGCAATAATCAAAAGATAACTATAAAGGTATACCAATTTTATATAATCAAATTTAAAACAGAATAAGTACAAGATAGTCATCAATACAAGAAAATATATCAGGGCTATAGGCCATGATCACTATCAGTGTCCTCGCTGTCACAAAAGACATCACCCTCTGGATCCGCAGCAGAGTCTCCTAGATCAATGTCATCATCGCTGGGCATAAGGTCGTCGTCAGAATCTAGAAGCTCCTCATCATCAGCAGGAACTCCAGATGGACCAGCGAAGGATATGGGATCCGGAGGGGCAGAGGATGTGGGGGGTGCAGCAGCAGTAGGACTCACAGGAATAGGAGGTCCACGTAAGAGGGATCGAATGGAGGCAAGCTCCTGGTCTGAGTAGTCCATCCTCAGCTCAAGATGGTCGATCTTTTGCTCTATATGGTCCATGCGTGTGTTTACGTTGGCGCTCAGGTTGCGCATCTCTTGGAGCGAAGATCAAGAGAGGTGGAGCAAGCAGCAGAGCAGTGGCATCGAGCCTCCTCATCATCACTATCTGGATCGTGATGGATATGGCCAAATGTGCCATGAGTAATGTAATGCCACCTATCCTCCATCTTGTAGAGCTGAAGCTTCTTCAGAGTATGCAGCCCAATGGATTGGGGGCCCTTTGAGCTGGTGTCCTTGGACTCTTCAGTCAGCAAAATGCGACAGTATTCAAGGATTGTGGTGACTAACATGGCGAAGGGTAGAGTAGAGTTCTTCTTTTTCTTGATGTCCAGCATATGCTCTAGAATATAGTATCCCCAGCTTTATTGGGTGCCCCGTGGTCATTGCCCATAATGCCACTACATCATCCTTGAGGACTTGGGAGTAATTCCTCCTCTCGGGAATCAATCCACGAACCAAGAGGTAGTGGAGGACCTGTTTTCCATAGTGAGGCCGGTGGCCATTATTCTGTCTAGGATCACTTGGGAGGTGGTAGCAGTCCTAATCAAAGAGAGAAGAGCAACTTTGTGCTCAAACTCATGTCCCCGATTTTGGCATTTCCACGGCCGAGCTCCATCGAGTGAGCTTGGTGAGCCTATACCACTCGCCATGGTTAACTTTGATTTGTTGCTTTTTCACTTCAGAGATGATGCAATTATCTTCAACCTTCGGTTAGCATAAAACACTCGGACAAGGTTAGGGTAGATGGCCTTCTCTATGCTCAGGAATCCCAGCAAGCCTAAGTTTTCTATGGTCCTAAAGCTCTCTAAAGGTTCACTCTCGCAGAAGGTGATGGGAAGATACCTGGGAGAGATGATTTTGCGAAGCTGGAAGTTCTTCCGGAACAACTCAGCTTTCTTCACAGTGGAGAAGTGCCTCGTGAGGTCCAGCCGTAGATATTGCGTGTAGAGCCACCGAGGAACCTCCAACAAAGCAGCCCCTGTTTTGGGCGCTTCGAGCGATGAGAGGATTCAGCCATTGATGAGAAAGAGAAGCAAGGGTTGAGTGGTAAATGGTTGGGGATGAGTGAGGAGAGAGAGAGGGGACGAAATTAGGTCGAAAAAGTGGAGAGGGTGTTCGTGAGAGAAGATGGGGAGATTTGGATGAGGGATTTGAGGGGATTTGATCGGTGGGTTATGTGGAGAGGGATTTCCGAGATTGAGAGAGGCGAAATGATGGGTTTTGATGGAGATTTGAGTGAGAAATGAGAGGTTTTGAGATCCGAGGTGCGTGGGAGCGTAAGGAGAGAACGAGGAAGATGAACAGGGCCAAACAGAAATGACCACTACGCGCGTCGGAGCCTTTTAAAAAACCCATGTAATCGATTACATTGAGTGTGTAATCGATTACATGCATTCTCAGTGGGTATGTAATCGATTACATTTTTGGTGTAATCGATTACATGCTTCTCTTAGGTATGTAATCGATTACATTTTTAGTGTAATCGATTACATGCTTTACAGGAACCTTGTAATCGATTACATAGATGATGTAATCGATTACTGAGTTCTGAGTTGGTTGTAATCGATTAAAAATGTGTGTAATCGATTACATGCGTGATGAACATTTGTGTAATCGATTACAAAGGCATTGTAATCGATTAAGACTTTTAACTCAGATTTTATGCGTTCCAAACAACATATAATCAATTTTAATCCATCCAAAACAGTTTTAAAGCAACTTAAATCAATTCAAATCATCATCCAAGCATATAGACCAATCACATTATGATTCAACTCATATAATTGATCAAAATTATCATTTTTACCAAGAATTTCACCATTTTTGGTGAAATTTGAGGTTGTTGAATTTCTTGTCAAAGTTGGACATGAGGAGTACCGCAAAATAATTTAGGGAAACCTCGACGCTCAAGTTAGTATGGGATTCAAATATATAATGAAAATTCAGAGATTGTGCAAAGAATGTGGCATAATTATGCGAAAAACTCAAGCTTAGGCTTTTGTTTTAGGATTATGCAGCAAATATTTAATTTATGCATGAATGGTCCAATATACCCAGTTCATTTCTAATGTAGAAAAATGCTTCTTTTGCAAAGGGTTTGGTGAAAATATCACTAATTGCTTAGTTGTTTCAACAAATTCAAGTATGCAATCACCTTTTTGAACATGATCTCTAATGAAATGATGTCTTATTTCAATATGCTTAGTTCTAGAATGCAAAATGGGATTTTTTGACAAGTTAATTGCACTAGTATTATCACATTTTATGGGAATGTGATCAAGCTCAAGACCATAGTCCAAGAGTTGTTTGTTTCATCCAAAGGACTTGAGCACAAAGAACTCCCAACCGCAACATATTCAAATTTTCATGTGGACAATGCCACACTATTTTGTTTCTTCTTGTGCCAAGAAACTAGTGAGCTTCCTAGCAAGTGGCATGTCCCACTAGTGCTCTTTTTCGATTCATTTTGCATCCAGAAGAAAATCAGAATCGAGTACCCAATAAGACTACATGAGGCGCCCTTAGGGTACCATAAACCCATTTGTGATGTGCCTATTAGATATTTCATTATTCTCTTAACAAAGACTTAGGTGTGATTCCTTAGGATTAGCTTGATATCTAGCACACATGCATACACTAAACATTGTATCAGGCCTACTTGCATTGAGATAAAGGAGTGAGCCAATCATACCTCTATATTTTGTAATTTCTACCGATTTACCTCCTTCATCCTTGTCCAAATAGCAAGAGGTGCCCATAGGAGTAGCCATATGCTTGGCATTGTCCATTCCAAACTTTTTGAGCAGCTCCTTGCAATACTTGGATTGGCTTATAAATGTTCCTTCTCTTGTTTGCTTGATTTGTAGACCAAGGAAGAAGTTGAGCTCACCCATCATGGACATCTCAAACTCACTTTGCATAATATTTGAAAATTCTTTACAAAGAGAGTTGTTAGTAGCTCCAAATATAATGTTATCAATATAGATTTGAACTAGAAGAATGTCATGCATTTTGTGTTTTATGAAAAGAGTGGTGTCAACTTTACCTCTAGAAAAGCCTTTTTCTAAAAGAAATTTGCTCAACCTTTCATACCAAGCTCTAGGAGCTTGTTTCAAGCCATACAAAGCCTTTTTCAATTTAAAAACATGGTTGGGCATTTCAAAGTCCTCAAAACCAGGAGGTTGTTCTACATACACCTCTTCTTGTATAAAACCATTTAAAAAAGCACTTTTGACATCCATTTGATAGAGTTTGAAATCCATGATGCAAGCATATGCAAGTAGCATTCTAATGGCCTCTAATCTAGCTACGGGAGCATAAGTTTCTTCATAATCTATGCCTTCTTCTTGATTATATCCCTTAACTACGAGCCTAGCTTTATTTCTTATTATTAAACCCGTTTCATCAAGTTTGTTCCTAAAGACCCATTTGGTGCCAATTATAAGATGATCATTGGGCCTTGGAACTAATTCCCAAACTTGATTCCTCTCAAATTGGTTTAGTTCTTCTTGCATGGCCAAGATCCAATGCTCATCATTAATGGCCTCATTTATGTCTTTAGGTTCAACTTGAGAGACAAAGGCTAGATGATTACATGTATCTCTAAGTGAGTTTCGAGTGATTACCCATTTTGATACATCACCTATCACCTTGTCAAGAGGATGATACCTTGAAGTCCTCCATTCCTTGGGTAGATCCGAGATTTTAGAATCTTCTTGCCATGAGTGATCAAGGAGTCTCTCTTCTTTCTTCTTGGACTCTATCTCTTGATTTTCCAAGTGCGTCTTTGCCAAGATTTCTGCAACATCATCAACAAGTTCCTTTCTCGGCTCATTTGGGTTAGTTTCATCAAATGCAACATGTATGGATTCTTCTATGGTCATAGTTCGTTTATTATAGACTCTAAAGGCCTTGCTATGGATAGAATAACCAATGAATATTCCCTCATCGATTTTGCATCAAACTTCCCAAGTTATCCTTCCATTATTCAAAACAAAGCATTTACATCCAAAGACATGAAAATGTGACACATTAGGTTTCCTTCCTTTGTACAATTCATATGGGGTTTTCTTTAAAATTGGCCTTATTAGGGCTCTATTCATAACATAACAAGCGGTGTTAACCGATCCTACCCAAAAGTACTTAGGAAGATTGGCCTCATTGAGCATAGTTCTTGCCATTTCTTCTAAAGATCGATTTTTCCTTTCTACAACACCATTTTGTTGTGGTGTTCTAGGGAGAAAAAATTATGCTCAATGCCATGTTCATCACAAAAGTTTCAAATTCATGATTTTCAAATTCACCACCATGATCACTTCTTATGGATGCAATACAAAAACCTTTTTCATTTTGGATAACTTTGGCAAGTTTTCTAAATGATTGAAAAGCATCATTTTTGTGAGCCAAGAATAATGTCCATGTAAATCTAGAAAAATCATCCACAATCACTAATGCATAGTAATTCCCACCAAAGCTCATAGTTCTAGAGGGTCCAAAAAGATCCATGTGCAAAAGTTGTAAAGGTCTAGAAGTTGAAACTATGTTTTTAGCTTTGAAAGAGACCTTTACTTGTTTTCCCTTTTGACATGCATCACAAAGTTTGTCTTTTTCAAATTTGAGCTTTGGAAGACCAATTACTAGTTCTTTAGAAACCAATTTGTTTAAGTGATCCATGTGAATGTGAGCAATTCTTCTATGCCATAACCATGAATCATTTTCTCTACTCATAAAGCATTTAGCATCATTTGAGAAAATGTCATCAAGACTAATCATATATATGTTATTGACCCTATGACCAACAAACTTAACTTGCTTATCATCTTTTTCCTCAATTATACAACAAGAGGAATCAAATATAACTCTATTTCCTTTATCACACAATTGACTAATACTAAGTAAATTATGTTTAAGTCCTTCAACAAGTAAGACATTATCAATAGATGATGAAGGGATCTTACCAACTTTGCCAATTCCAAGAATCTTCCCTTTGTTGTTATCACCATATGTGACATGACCATGTTTTTTGTGTGTAAGGGAAGAGAACTTGGAGCCATCACCAGTCATGTGCTTGGAGCAACCACTATCAAGATACCAACTTGAGCTCTTGGTCTTCAAGCACACCTACAACACACATTCAAGATTTAACTTTTGGTACCCAAATTGTTTTGGGTCCTTGTGTGTTAGAATTAGGTATGGTGCCTTTAGGGACCCAAACCCTTTTGATTCCAACCTTGGTGTTTATGTTCTTTCTAACATTGCAAGTGGATGCACTATGCCCTTTCCTACCACAATGAAAACATTTAACAAAGGGGCTACTTGAAGTTTTTGAGGAAACAAAGAAGTTCTTATAAGATTTTTGATGGTTGTTTGGATTAAATCCTAAACCGGCTTTTTGGAAAACACATTTTTGTCTCCCTAACAACACATTCAAGTTGTCTCTTCCAAAAGTGAATTTTGCAAGAGTGTTGTTCAAGTCTTCAATTTCTTTTTCAAAAGCTTTGCATGATAAACAAGGTAATGATATGGATGCATTTTCATGTGAGGAACAAATCATGCATGATGAATTAGCATCTATGAGTCCTAAAGTCTCATTTTCAATTTTAAGTTCATTTATCTCCTTGGTTAAAGTAGAAACTTTCTTTGTCAATAGGGAGATTGTTTTATTGGAAGACAAAATCATTTTTGTGAGCCTCAAAGATTCATCATGCAATTCTTGAAAGGCATCTTGCAATTCATCATAAGAAGGTGGAGGTTCTAGGTTAGAAGAGGTTACCTCGGTGTCGCTTTCTCCACTTTCTTCTCCTTGAGCCATGAGGCAAAGATGGGCTTCCTCATTTTCAGAATCATCGGAAGAGCTTAAGTCATTGTCCTCCCAAGCTATATATGCTCTTCTTCCTTTCTTTTCCTTGGAGGGTATTTTCTCAAACTTCTCCGTCTTCTTGAGATATATAGGACACTCCATTTTCATGTGCCCCGGTTTTCCACATTCATAGCATTTTGGAGGAGTGAAGGATCCTTCTCCTTTGTGATATGCTTTCTTTTGAGGAAACGGTGGTCTTCTTTGAAATCCCTTTTTCTTCAAGAATCTTCCGAATTTTCTCACAAGGAGACTAAGATTCTCCTCACTTAGCTCAATATTTTCAGCATCCTCTTCACCATCTTCATCATCATCTTCAAGTATGGGAGAGGTGGCCTTGAGTGCAATTCCCTTCTTCTTTTTGTCATGTTCTTCATTTTGATTGAGCCTACTTAGTTCCAGCTCATGCTCTTGAAGTTTTCCGAATAGGGTGGCTAGAGACATGGTTGATAAATCTCTTGATTCCGCAATCGCCGTTACCTTGGGTTGCCAATTCCTGCTTAGACATCTCAAGACTTTGTTAATAAGATCCTCATTAGGAAATGTCTTTCCCAATGAGATGAGATGATTAACAATATGAGTAAATCTCTTTTGCATATCTTGAATACTCTCACCTTGATTCATTCTAAACAATTCATATTCATGAGTAAGAGTGTTTATTCGAGATCTTTTACCTCACTAGTACCTTCATGAGTTACTTGTAGGGTATCCCACATTTCTTTTATGCGGTCTTACAATTTGACACCTAAAGAATTCATCATACCCCAAAGATGTGGTGATGATGTTCTTGGCTCTCAAATTATATTGAACCTTCTTTTTATCATCATCGGTCCAATCACTTCTAGGTGTATTAATTGTCACACCATCCTTAGTTTGTGTAGGGACAAAAGCACCATTTTCAATCGTCCCCACACATCTAAGTCAATAACTTCAATAAAAATTTTCATCCTTTCTTTCCAATAGGCATAGCCATCCCCATTGAAATAAGGAGGTCTATTTATAGAAGAACCTTCATTTGAAAAACCATTTGAAGCCATCACTTCTCTTGAAGCTGCTAAGCTCTTTATACAAGAGTCTAGCTCTGATACCACTTGTTACCAAGTGGCCTCAATACTCAAGAGGGTGAATTGAGTAGTTAAAAATAAGTTCACAAATCTTTCACAAATCGTTTGACAATCAATTTTCGTTGAAGCTATTGAATGATCGAGAGATAATTGAATAGATGAGTTAAGCACTTTTACTAATGAACGTAATAGTCAAGGAGACAATATCCAAATAAAACAATGAAACAAAGGTGCACAAAGATAAACAGAGAGAGAGTTTAGAGAAACAAACACAAATCGTTTATCCTGGTTCAATCACTACTCCACTTGTGATCTACGTCCCAAATCCCAAGCAACACCTTGAGATTTTCCACTATATCTTCAAGCTTCAATGGGTCCTTGAAAAACCACTACAACCTTGAGCACTCAACAAGTATGGGATACCTCACCCAAAAGCTTGAGCCTCTATTTTCCAAGGGATACCTCACCCTTACAATACTTGAGGGATACCTCACCCTCACTAATCGAGAAAGTATAAGATTGAAATAGAAGAAGCTCTCTAGAGCAAGTGTTTACAAATTGAGCTCTAATATGCTCTCAAAGATTTTTCACGTTTTTCGTCGTAAAAAGAGCAAGAAATGATTTTAAGAATTGATTCACGTTTTGAAGTATAATGATCAGTTTTTGGTTCAAGGTCAACCGTAAACAAAGACCCAACTTGGGTATTTATAAGTTTCTCAATTAATAGAGCCGTTAGAGGTAGTTGGGCATACATTTAATGCATTTAATATAGCCGTTGGACGTTGTCAGGATGCGTGTAATCGATTACATATCTCAGGTAATCGATTACATTATTGTTCCAACGTTTTCTGAACTTTCTGGGCTCTGTGTAATCGATTACATTATTGAGGTAATCGATTACATGGCTTCTGACTTTGCTTGTAATCGATTACAATGATAATGTAATCGATTACATGACTTCTGACTTGCTGTGTAATCAATTACAATATCCATGTAATCGATTACATGGCTCGTCAACGTGTTCTTTGAGTTTCGGGTTTTGTGTAATCGATTACATACATTGTGTAATCGATTACATGGCTTCTGACTTTGTTTGTAATCGATTACAACATCAATGTAATCGATTACATTTCTTGTCGAACGTGTTCTTTGCCTTTCTGGGCTTTGTGTAATCGATTACACAATATATGTAATCGATTACATTTACATCTCGACTTGCTTGTAATCGATTACATTGTTCATGTAATCGATTACATGCTTTCTGTTTGATGTGTAATCGATTACAAACATTGTGTAATTGATTACATTGGCCTTTGAACACATTTTTCAAGTCCAATAACGCTTGTAAGTCATTTCCAACACCTCAAGATACTTGATTAAACATAAATCCTTTTAAGAGTGTTAGATTTAAAGTTGAAAACCAAGTTTTATTGAAAGCCATGTTTAACCTTGAAATTTCTCATTTATTTTGAAATCACATATTGAAAAACCATTTGAGAAATCTTGAGAGCATTTAACATTAATTTCCTAAGTCTAAATAACTAATTAAACCTTCTGTCTTCTTTCTTTGATCTTGATTTTTCCTTTTGTGCTTGATCTTCTCTTTTGCTTTTGTTATCATCAAAAACCTTTCGACATGCCTTAGAGACATAAGCATTCACAAAGGATAATGATTGATTTTATTTATATTTATTCTTAGTAAGTGTATTCCTGATGATTTAAGAAATTTAAATTAATGATATGAGAGAGTCTTAAGGATTTTGTAAAAATCAATAAAATTTGTGAAATTTGTTAAGATTTGAGAAATTTGAAAAATAAAGAGTGTTCCATACTAAGGAGATTTGCTTGGAGACTAAGTATACTTGATTATAAATAGAACTAATGTCCTAGGTATGTAGTGAGACAAAAAGAACTAGTGACAAATGGGTTCTTAGAGTTATAAGATATGATGTATAAAGGGCATTGGGTATAAATTAGGTTTGTAACTCTATGATTATTCTTGTATTGTTTTTCTCTCATAATGAAAGTGTTTTATCTTTTAGATAGATGTAGACATGTGACTTGCTAAATCATGTTAATTCTTATGCCTATACTCATGTTAAATTCTTATGCCTATGCTCATGTTGTCATCTTGTTAATTGACGCCTAGCCCAATTAAATTATCACGTTTATGTTCATGTTGTCATCTTGTTAATTGACTCCCTAGTCCTTAGGGACAAAACACTAGAAATGTTTTTAGATTTTGCCAATGAGTGCTTTAAGATCACTTATTTATGATCATGTAATATCCTCTATTAAATACTTTTAATTACTTAAAGAAGAATGTAAGAAATGAATTTTGAAATCTTAATATATTAAATGTTTTAATTTGTATTTAATATTTTATATTTTTAGTTTCTCTTAACTAGTAAAATCCACAAATTTTTTACATTTTTGCTTCTACAAGTATTTTTAAAAAACTGCTTAAACTTATTTTAATATCAATATTGTTTATAGTAAAAATCATTCTTAGAGTCAACTTCTATTAGATTAAGAATTACTAATAAGGGTTAAATATATTGATAAATGAGTTACACCTTTTAGGGAAAGATTAAAGTTAAAACATTGGAGAAGTAAATTGTTGATAGGACTTCTTAATCGTGACAAAATTTAAGAAATTAATCTCACATTAATACATATAAAAATACTCTGATAAAAAAAATCTATCAAAATCATTTCCACGTTATCAAAAATCAAAAATATTATATAGTCTAATTATTGTTGCTTTGAGCTACGATGACATGGATATATGTTTTGAAGTAGGATTAGTTATATATATAGAGAGGATGAATTTATATTAGTGTAAATTTTTTTTATATTTATTTTTAATAATTAATTTTATTTTTATTTAATAGTTATTTTTAATAAAATAATTTTAATTATTAAATAAAAGTAAAATTAATGATTAAAAATAAATATAAGAGAAAAAAATTTACATTAATATAAATAAATCTCTCCTCATATAATATATATATATATTCTGCTTAAAGTAAATTTTTTTAGAATCGGACTGGGATCCTGACTTTAAGTCGGGATATGTAGCACCTCTCATTGTCGGATCGGAATTTTTTTTTTGAGTAAAAAAAAAGGGTTATATTTTTAATCTAATGATTCTAGTTTATTAGATCAGCGTGATCTAATAAACATAAGCCAGTGGACAAGGTAGATAATTCTCTTTTGTCTATGAAAAATAATGGTTTTACATTATTTTTTATTTCACATCTATTTTTATACTCATTTTAGATGGATATGATTAAGTAAAAATAAATAATAAAAAAATAAATATAATAAATAATATTAAAAAATATAAAAAATATATATATATACTATTTATGGTAAGAGAATCAAAATTATTTATTTATAATCAAAATAACAACAAACAGTCACCAAACTGTTCTTGCTGTTTTGACGAAAATGGGCAGCAAATATCAGGGTCTTTTACATGTTTGACACTGGCTCTGTGACAAGAGTTCACGGGAGTGTAGGCTGAGTTGTTATTTTATGCTATTATAATTAGAGAATTATTAAATATAAATATTAATTATATAATAAATGTTTGAAAGATGATTAAATATAATTTAATAATTAATGAATAGATAACAATTTATCTTAAATATCAATATCTATAAAAATAAACTCAAATTCCAAAATAGTTCGCTGAGTTCACTCAGTGAGAGTAGTAGACCAAATTTTCAAGCTACAATCATGATTAAGGGTATTTAAGACTCAACATATCATACTAATCCATCATTACTCAAAGTTTATTAGAACAAATTTGAGTTTTATGAATTAAACTCGTTGTATTTTTCGGTTGAATTAAGGTTATTCTTTGAATTACCTTAATTTAGTTTAATTATTTTAAAATTTATATTTTTTATAATTAATTATAAATAATAAGATTTATTAATTTAAACTAATAATTTTTATGTAACATAATAATGTATTTATATTAAAATTATTTATTTCAAAATATATTTTTTAAAAATATATCATAGTTTTATTTTTTTATTTTTAATATTTTATATAACTTAATTATGTATAATATTTAATTTTATATATTTTATCTAATATTAAATAAACTCAATTTTAATCTAATCATTAATCGAATCATTACTAAACTAAGTGTAAGTCTAATAATTTGTCTCAATTAAAATGTTGGGCCACGTTCGGATTAATCCAAATCTGTGCCAACCCGGCCATAAACATCCCTAACGACGTTACTCTACAGGGGACCTGAAGTAGCTTCCTTCTGTTCCATGGTTTGAAACACGTGAACCAACATCCACCGGCAACTCGGAAATATCTTTCTTCTGTTTTTTCCTTTTGTGAAACCGTTATGCAGATTCAGAGCTGTGGCCTGCAGGTTGCCGGTGACAATTGGCCCACGTGTGGGTTGCACAGGTCCACCAAGCGAGGAGTAGTGCATAGCCTCTTTTATGATACCTCTCCATGCTAATTTGTATATATTTTTTGGGGCACCGAAATTAATGAAAAAAAAAAAAAAAACAGACAACAACAATGGGTTTGATCGGGTCTACAAATTATGAAAGTTTCAGACTGCCGATTTTAGTTCGATTATCTATCTTTTAGGGCAGGGACGGGGACAAGCGGACGCTATTTCCCTAACTTCTATATAATTTTTTATGATACATATAATATTATTATGTAAAAAATTAAAAAGTTTCTGCTTCAACTTTGTGATGGCGCATATAGTGAGTCTTAAAAGTAATATTAAATTTTAAAAGAGTTATTGATGTTGTCTATTTGTGAGCTGATCCAATCAATTAAAGTAATTTTTTGTTCAAATAAAAAGTGTATTTAATTTAAAGTAGGAGATTAAAAAAAGTTTTAACTTCTCCAATACATATCAAGCAAAAAAATCATTTTTCAATACATTTTCACAATAATGATAAAGGTATTTTTACAACTATTTTAATATTCTTTTCATTTCTTTCGAGGAAACTATGAAAAGTGAGCATTTTTACAACTATTTTAATATTCTTCTCACTTCTTTGGAGAAAATTACAAAAAGTGAAAACTTAATTTTAATGTTTTGTATATTAGAATAAAAACTCGTATAAGTTGAAAAAAAAGTTTATTTTGTGATTTTTTAAAATTCTTGCACTCTGCATATAATAGAATTTTTTGTTTAAATATTTTGATTCTTATCATTCATAATTTTAGTTTCTTTATTAATTGATTCATGGATGTGTCCTGTTTTTAGGTGGGGTGGATATATGAAATTCAAATCCAAAATTTATTAGAATTTAATAATGATTCACTCTAAAACAAAACTTGTTAGGATTAAGCATTCTCCTACGTGTAGAGCTCGAATCCCCGTTCAGTTAGTTGTTTGTTGGTTATGTTTACCCTCTAAATTATCAAACATAACACTAATGTAATGACCAATTTTTTTTTTTAAGTAATGACCAGTTTTTGAATTTGGACTAACTTATCATCACTCACATTTTAAATATATATATATGTTATTTGTTGCATGACTAGATTCTTTATAAGAAATGTATTATAAAAAGACCTCAACTTTAGTGTGATAATTAATTAAGGACCTTAACTTTAAAACTATCAATTAAGGATCTCAATTTTGTTTTGGTTCCTAATTAAGGATTTCAACTTTAATAAAAGAATATTTTAATAATTGGAAAAAAATTTAGAACATATATGTATGCGTTTGTTGATATTAAAAATTATTGTTTATTTATTAAGTTAAATATTTTTGTCTTTTCAAAATTTTTACTAATAAAAATGCCTTTTAAAAAAGTTGAGGTCTTTAATTTGTAATAATAAAAGTTTAGTCTTTTAATTAGTTTATCAGAAAAAGTTTTAATCCTCAAACTATACTTCACTCGATTATTTGTTGTGTTATTAATTTCGACTATTTATTTCTATATATATGTTAATGGTAAAAAAAATTATAGACAAGCCAAAAATAAATTATAGACATGTTAAGCTTTGTAATTTTTTTTATATAATTTGAGTAAGATTTAATAACACATCTTCTATTTTTTTATATTATAGGCAAGTAATGTCAGGTCACCATATACACACTTTAATTAATTTACTTCCTAATTTAATTAAAGGTAAGTTATCTATGCTTAAAGGAAATATACTTGCAAGAATGTTTTTTTATCGCTACCCAAATAGTTGGCATAATTAATGATATATCATTAGACAGATTTATAATATATTTTTTAACGAGCAATAAACACAGACAGGTTTCTAATATAATTTTTCATCACTTAATGAAATAAGGCTTAAGATATTTTAAAAAAAAATTATCTTATTTGTTTGAAAAATATTTAAGATGTCGAATATGACAACACATCAGATTGATGCCTCCACTAAAAAATTTAGCCCCTTAAGATTCCTATTTTTTCGTCCAGTTAATTGCTCGAATAAAAACGAAAGCAATAAATTGTCATTTTTTTAATATAAATTGCAAGTTGCATTAAACAGAACAAAAATAATTGCATCAAAATGAAAATTATATAGGTGGTTCAACAAACCACGTAGAACAGACTCCTAAGAATTAATTCCTCAAGCAGAGCAACAGACTGAGCACCTTGATTTGCATATTCATATAATATTTTTAATAATTTAAATACTTATATGAAATTCATAAAAAAATTTAAGATCCGTGCTCAACTGCTCAAAGATTCCTTAGAAAATATACCATTACCAGAAAGATTTACACAGGAATCATAACATTGGTGCCATCGCCCTCAAAAACCACGTGGGTGAGACCAGTCTCTATTGCAAATACAGGTTCATTATTTATCCAACAAAAATATATTTAATTTTATATAATTTATTCATAAAATTATTTGATATATAAAAAAATACTATAATCACATATATAATAATTTAACATTTCTATCATATTAACATATAATATAAATATAATTCACATATTTTAATATACATAAAATATTTTTCTCTAAAAATATGTCATCTTTCAATCTTTCTTTTATAGCCTCAGCCTAGAGTAGGCAAATTGACCAAAATGTCATTCTCCTCAAATTTATTTATCAATTTATTATTATTTTTAAATTATTTATCAAACTGTCACTATTTTTATCACGTTAAAATTTTATATTATTTTTCGTTCTACGTGAGATGCGCCAACACGCGTGGCGCATCCAACTAGGATGCGCCATGCATGTTAGCGCATCCTAATTGGCGCATCTCAAGTGAAACGAAAAATAATATAAACTTCCTACGTTATATGTGCAGGACACTTAATCCATTTCACGTGAATTTCTTAAAAAAAAGGTGCTCAGAGACACATACAATTTACATGTCTACTAAAGAGTGCACCACAATATTGAGGAACATCAGTTTCAATTAGCTTATTTATAAGCCAAGTATTTGCTTCTGATCTGTAAAGTAGTCGATGTGAGACTTTGCTGTTAGCAAGGTAAAGCAGCTAAGTAAGATAACAAAATACATTTGTTCGATGTGGGACTTTGATAGTGACAAAGTAAAGCGAGTAAGTAAGACAACAAAATATATTTATTCGATGTGGGACTTTCAAAAGCATATTTGAATTTGGATTTAGATTGAAGTCTCTTATCAACATTAATAAGAAATAGAGTTTTTGATATGCCGTGTTTTTTTTTTTTAATAATCAATAGAGTCATCTTTAAAAAGATCCTAGTCCTCCTTTTAAAGAAAGAATTGGTACGGATAACATGAATAGTGCACAGACTTGTAATATAAGAAAAATGAAAGAAAAGAGCAAGATTCATCATGTCATGTCGTTGTGTATGTATTTGTTCGTAAGAAAGGCATTTTTCTTTCAAATCCAAATCCAAATCCAAATCCAAATATGTTTTTGAAAGTCCCACATTGAATAAATATGTTTTGTTGTCTTACTTACTTGCTTTATTTTGCCATTATCAAAGTCCCACATCGAATAAATATATTTTGTTATCCTACTTAGCTGCTTTGCCTTGCTAACAGTAAAGTCTCACATCGACTACTTTACAGATCAGAAGTAAATACTTGACTTATAAATAAGTTAATTGAAACTGATATCCTTCAATATTGTGGTGCACTTTTTAGTAGACATGTAAATTGTATGTGTCTCTGGGCGCCCTTTTTTAAGAAATTCATGTGGAATGGGTTAAGTGTCCTGCACATATAACGTGGAAAGTTTATATTATTTTTCATTTCACGTGGGATGCGCCAACTAGGATGCGCCAACACGTGTGGTGCATTCTAGTTGGATGCACCACGCGTGTTGGCGCATCTCACGTGGAACGAAAAATAATATAAAATTTTAACGTGGCAAAAATAGTGATAATTTGATAAATAATTTAAAAATAATGACAAATTGATAAATAAATTTGAGGGAAATGACATTTTGGTCGATTTGCCGCCTAGAGTATGTTGTACTTGTACGATTACAATTGCCTGCAACCCTTGCCACAAAACTATAATTGCAGTCCCTAACAATAACTCTAACGATCCTTCCTTCCGCATCTGATTAAGTTACAACCTCTACATTGGTTATGTATGGCTTTGGCCAAAGCAGCATGGATCATATCTCCTCAACTTTTCTAAAAAAAAAATTGAGAAGTTTCGAACTTTTTGCAACATTTCTATCAATTTCTTTTTTGTTACAAACGTTTGTATCATTTTTTTTCATTTTTTTTAAGTTTCTAAATTTGGGATAAAATTTGTTAAAAGTCTTACATCTTTTATTTTAATCTTTCGAGTGCAGTTTATATATTTATTGAGACCATTTAATTTAATATCAATTAGTTTTAGGTTGAAATCTCACATGATATCGATCAGAGTCAAGATATCATATATGTCGCCTACTTCGCTAGATTTATTCTCACCTACTTCGCTAGGCTCGCTTGTTCCATCCAAGCATTTGTGGAATGAGGTATTAGAAGTCTCATATCGTCTGTTTCAATCTTTTGAGTGCAGTTTATATATATATATTTGATTACTCTACTTAATACCAATTAATTTTAGGTTAGACTCTCACATGATGTTAGCGTGAATAATTATAATTAATATTATGATATGATTGATCACGATTGATTTTATTAATTTTAAGAATAATTATAATTGATTTAATATAGAATTAGATTAATTTAGTACATAATTATATTTTGAGTTTTACTATATTCTCCTAAAAGTTATTCCTCATAATCCTCTAAATACTAAATAAAGAAAATATTTAATGAAAAAGTAAATACATTTAATGTTTTGAAAATATAAAAAATATTCAATACTTTTTTCATTTAATAATTAAGAAGATTAGTAGAAAGACGTGTAGGAGGATTTAAAATTATTCTTATATTTTTTTTTGTATAACAATCTTCTTATATAAATAGAAGTTAGTCATCTTATATTCATTTATTTAAAAATATATATAAATTACCAATTTCTTTTCCATTTCTGTTTCTAACTAAGTTTTCAAGAACCAAAAGAAAAAATAAACTAAAAAAATTGGAAATAAAAAAACAAAATTGAGAGCCCTTTTGTGGATCTTTTAAGACAGCTCGAAAGGAGACTTATAAAGATCTTTACCCATGGGTTTGAAAAGTTATCATCTCAGATGTATTATCTATCAATTACGTACAATAATATACAAGATGTGGACTTCTTCAATATACATAAAATAATTTATACTTCTATCATTATATTTTGAATTGATGAGATAACTTCACTATTAAATTTATAAGAGTAATTTTTTTTTGTTTGTTAAATATTTAACTTAAAATGAAAACAATCTTATAAAGGGAGTTAAAAAAAAGTATGGGACTATATGTTTTTTATGATGAAAATTATATGCTTCAACTCTTTGAAAAACGAAGCTGTGAAAAAGGAGCCAAAAAGAGGGAGCCTTCTCTTTGTTTCCTTCACCTGTTCACAAATTGCCCAAAATTATTCATATATAAGCTACTCTGTTTACTTGATATAAAACAGTAATGCTATATGAAAATTTTTTAATTAAATATAAACTTATATTCTTTATATTTAAGTTTATGAAAAATACCAAAAAAATCTCAATTTATTTACAACTTTACATATTATATGTTTTTTAAAGAATTTTATTAACAAAGGACGTTTATTAAGAATTTTAAGATAAAAAATTCTAAATAAAAAAATAAAATACTTTTAAATTTTAGTATATAAAATATTTTTTTTTACTTAAAATTTCTTATTTTTATTCCATTAACAAATGTTGTTAACAAAACTTTTTTTTAATATCAAAATGGGAAGGTCCCTTCAGGTAAATTATGAATAGAGGTGATAACAGGTCAGGTCAGGTTAGACTTTGCTTTAAACAAGCCTAACCTATATCTCAATTATAAAGTCTAAGTCTGGTCTGTAAATTTGTAATAGGTCAATTTTTAAGGCTTAACCTGACCTTTTTAAAAGTCTGACCTGACCTGAAAGTCTATTTAAATGCTTACTTTATAATGAGACCTTTACATAGGCTAACAAACCTACCCTTAAATAGGTCAATATGCTTTTATATAAGCTAACAGACCTAATTTTAAATAATTTAACATGTCTTTACATAAATTAACAAACCTAAGCTTTGAAATAGGTCAACGAGCCTATTTAAAGTCAATCTACATTTGTTATAACTTAACACTCACTTTCTAATTTTATAGATACTCACCACTTTCTTACTTTAATCTTTGATAGATATGAAACTTTGAAATATATAAAGTTACAAAATTATTAGAGGCATATATCTCTAAGTCCCACATTGACTAAAGATTAGAGTAAGAAAATAATGAATATCTATAAAAGTAGAGAAAAAGTGTTAATTTATTATTTTTATTATAATAAATATAATAATAAATATGTTATTTTTATTTTAATTTATGAACTTAGGTTTTAGTTACTTGATTTTTATTAAAATTTAATTAAAAATATATTAATATATTATAATAAATTAATAATTATAATTATAATTTATAATTATTATAATAATATATATTATATTATATATAGTTAAACAGACGGATCGAGTGTCGGGTTTAAAATGTCTATTAAATGATCTGAGGCCTGACATTTTTAATTAAATAAGTTTTTAAAATTTTTTTAACTTAACTTGTTTAATAAATAGGTTAGGTCATGTCAGGTCTCGGACAAGTCAGATCATAGACTCTTAACAAACAGGTTGGCTTATTTTCACACCTAATTAGGAACATGAATTGTTCTTAAATCACGATGGGAAGAGAAGAGCTTTCCTATATTTTCTTAATATTTTTTTAATAATTATTTTAATATTAAATAAAAAATATATTTAATGTTTTAAAAACATTAAAATAGTAAATACGTTTTTATTTAAAAATTAAAAGAATTGATAAAAAAAATTGTGTAAGATGAATTAGAATTATTCCAAAAGAAATATATGCTGCAATGATTGAGGGCGACGTGCTCGAAAAGGACATAGAGCAAGAGACTCCCCAAAGGAGGCGTTTATAGTAGGACGGCCATGACTCAAATAATTACATGGAGTATATTAAATAAATCTGTGTTAAACAATTAAAAATTATTTTTATCTGCTTATAACATTTCGAACATTGCATGCGCCCACCCATAATGTTGGACTGTTCCTTTAAAAACAAAATACATTATGTAGGATTGATCCTATAATACTGCATAAACACAATTATTTTAAGCTTTAGCCCTTCGTTTTGTGTATATTTTATTCATTTAATTTGTCTTGCAAGTCTGCGAAATACGTACTTTGGTTTAATCAAATGCTTATGACGCAGACATTGTTCTTTCTTTTCCATTTGTTTAGTTCCACATTTGTTTGGCTTAGCATCCTTTGAAAGATCATCCAACATCCAACAAGGTCCTCTTCACCAATCACACCACAGTGTATTTCGTTAATTAATTTTCCATTTTATTTTTCTTTGCCACAAAAAATAATACAGTACTGTGAAAAATAATTGAAAATAATTGTTATTTTTATAACAAATTTTCTTGGTTATATGGTAAAAAGTTTTTTTTACGTCGATCAAGATTAAGTCCCGATTTAAGTTATCTTATGTGCAGCATTTAAAGGAATTAATTAAGAGATATTCTTATATGTTCATAGAATAAGATTAGTTTATGCCTAGACACTTATTAGGTGAAGAGATACTTTAAAAAATAAAAAATATAATAATTTTTTATTTTATATTATTAAATATGTACCAACTTATCAATATTATTAAAAATATATTTAAAATGAGAAATGGTAATAACCCACATATTTAAAGGGATACACATTTAATGATAAAGAATAGAGAATTTCTTACTCTAAAAACATCTAAAATTTTCTCATTATTTAAATGCCTTTTCGTATTGGCCCAAAGTTCAAATCAAATAATAACAGTAAGGAATGCACTTCCTGAATTGATTACTCCCTCCATCCACTTTTACCATTAACTTTAGAAATGTTTTTTGGTTTCATTTTATCAGTCATTTTTAAAAAATCATTGATTTATTAATTATTACTATTTTTAAATTGTAGCCTTAATATTAATAAGTGAGAGATAATATTAATAAATCATTAATAATATTTTTAGTATTTTGTTAAAAAGTAATTCAATTAAATATAATTAGTTTGTTTATAGTAAAAACTATTTAATAATTTCCTTAATTTTTGTGTAATAACTTTAAACTTAGATAAAATTAAACAGAAAGAATAATAAGTCAACCCATGAGTAAAAAATAAAAATATTATTATTTGTGATCGTTGAAACGTTGGTTTCATGAGACAATAACGTATCTCTACTATTATAACTTAAAATATTGTTTATACTTTTTTTTTTTGAGGGAATTCATTTACACTTAGTGTAAGTAAAAAGACTTACACTTAATTTTTTATCATTAAATTTATTTTAATCTAATGGTTCTAAATCATTTAATTAAATAATGAGAGAGAATAATAAATACTCACATTAAAAAGGAGAGAGAATTAATAAATGTGATTTTAATGAAGAAATAAATTTTAGTTATTAAGTCTATTTATTAATTTAAAAATGATATAATATTGAATAAAATTTATAATATTTTTGTTTTTATATAATGTATTAATTTATTATATTTTAAAATTAGTTAAAAAAATTAACTATCAACTTTTATCTAAATAAAAATATTTAGTAAACACTACATACGACATGTTTAAATAAAAATTATCAAAAAAATTTGAAAGGGTTGGATTAAATAAGGTAAATAATGTACGATTTATAATTATCTGAAAACCATTTAAAAGTTTGAAAGTGTATTTATTTTAACAAATTAAAAAAAATAAAAAATTTTAGTAAATAAAAGGATTCAAACTAATTTACTTAGAGAGCGTTATGCTCTTTTTTCCCCTTGATCATGAACAAATAACAAAGAATTAACCTTTTTACTAAATGTTATGTTCTACTCAGATCCTTCATTAACACCTAAAAGCAAAGCAAATTACGTCTTTATTAACAAAATATAAAAATGACAAAATTAAAAAAGAGAGACATCCAAACCATTTGTTTATTAGTGATAGTAGAGTTCTGGATTGATGAGTTTGGATATGTACTTGTAAAATTATCTAGCATATTAATATAAGAAGGCAATGACTCCAAAGATTCTTAAAATATAATTTTAAAAATTAGTTATACTTTATTAACTTATAACTAAATAAAAACAAAAATATTATAAATTATATTAAATAATTAACTATTTATTATATTTTTATTTTTATATAATGTATTAATTTATTATATTTTAAAATAAGTTAATAAAAATTAACTATCAACTTTTTATACTAAATAAAAATAACTTATACTAAATAAAAATAAAAATATTATAAATTATATTCAATATTATATTATTTTTTAAGTTAACAAATAGACATAATAATTAAAATTTATTTCTTTATTAAAATCACATTTATTAATTCTCTCTCTTTTTTAATGTGAATATTTATTATTCTCTCTCATCATTTAATTAAATGATTTAGAATCATTAGATTAAAATAAATTTAATGGTAAAAAATTGAGTGTAAATCTTTTTACTTATACTAGATGTAAATGGGTCCTTTCTTTTTTTTTTTTTTGTCTTTGATCATGATATCTCACAGTTATTATTATAAAACTAATCTTTGGACTAAGCTGCAACAAGAAGATTTTCTCAATAATTATCTTCTTTAAGGTTTGAGCTTTGACCATATCTTTGAGAATGTAGCTCGCTTATCATTATACTCAATCCTTGTTGATAAATAACTAATTGAATTTAATTTTATATTGTGAGTATAAAATTTTTCACTATTACTAAATCATGCATTTGTTAAGAGAGATTTTTATGATTTTTATATTTTTTTAAAAGTTTAGTATTTATGATGAGTTGTCAAATATTTAATTAATTAATAATTATTTTTAAATATATATTATAAATTTAATATTAAATAAATATTTGACAACTCACTTTAAATATTAAATCTATTAGAATATTATAAATTCCCTTAATTAACGACAATATACAGAAACAGTAAATGCTAACATGAAAAATTATGAAAATAGAAGTCAAGGAGCTGAAATCAAGGAACGGCTTAATTAACTCTCATGTAACATGTGCCCCTATTTTCAAGAGTACAATTAATTACAAGGAAGAATTAAGGGATAACATTACTTTAAATTGTTCTATGTAATTATTTGTACTCTTGTATATGTTCCTCAATTTATCAGTGGAAAGTAACTTGCCTTTTGTGCAAATTCTATAGCATTATAACTTAAGAGGTAGATGCTGTGAGAATTAAACTTTTTCAAAGTGGTGTTAATATAATTGAGTAAAAGTATAAAAAAAAAACTTTCAGAACGATGGGCGCCTGGAGAGGTGGGTTAGATGAAATCCTATCAGTAGCCAGTGCATGATCTTAAATGTTGATGGTAGTAGTCTTGGTAATCTTGGAAGAGCTGGGTTTGGAGGCATTATTCGTAACTACCATGGAGCTTGGGAGCTTGGGTGACTGGCTTTGCTTAGGAGCATTAGCTACTCTAATAATATTCATGTTGAGCTGATTGCTATTTTGCATGGGCTGACTATAACGTGGAACATGGGTGTTAGGCGAGTCACATGCTACACTTACTCCCAAATAGTTATATCTTTGATTACAGAAACCTTGCCAAAATTTCACAGATATGCAGCTCTCATACATGCTATCCGTGACAAGCTGAGTATGGACTAGTTGGTCAACTTGGAACACACGTTGAGAGAGGGAAACCAATGTGCAGACTTTTTGACAAAGTCGGGTGCTAATCATGAGGACCGTTTGAAGTTGTTTAAAACTCCTCCGACATCTCTTTTCAGCCTTCTGCTAGCAGATGCCTCGGGTGTGGCCTTTTTAAGATTGTAATTTTTTCTTTCCTTTGTTTTTCGTCTTTGTTTCTGTCCATCACTTTACCAAAAAAAAAATTAAGTCATAATTAATTTTGTGTAAGAGCTTGTGTAATAGTAACACACTCCAATATTTTGGTTTTAAAATAAATTTAAGAGATAAGAAAAATAAAAAAATAATTTTCTTTGTTTAATTTGTTAATTTTCAATTCCAAGCAGACGGTTAACTCTTTTTAGAGTTAATAAGAATAATTTGTTGAATGTCAAATAATGTTCTGAGTGGTATTGAAATCCTATCATCTCCTTGCCTTCAACGAGAAAATGAGGACGAAACACAACAAGAATTTTACAAATTAGCTACGGAAAAATCCGTAGCTAATCGGTAGCTAATCCATAGCTAAATTTATTAGCTACGGATTAACTACAGATTAGCTACGGATTGGTCCGTAGTCTAAATCTCGTAACTAATTAGCTATCAAAAATTTCTGTAGCTAATCCGTAGTTAATTTTTAAATTTTCGTAGCTAATCCGAAGTTAAGTTGTAGCGAATTTTTGTTTAGAGTTTCCTTCATTTTCGTAGGTAATTAGCTACTAAAAAATTTCATTAATTCCGTAGTTAATCTGTAGTGATTTTAACAATTTGTAGCAATTTCATAATTATTTCCTAGCTATATTATGTTGCTAAATACGTATAATTACATTAAATAATTCATAGCTAATTATCCCTAAGTTATTTTTATTTCTAATTATTATGTTGCTTAAATTAAATAAAAATTTGTAGCAAATCCATAGCAATTTTATAGCTATTCCCTATTTATCCATAGTAATTCCGTAACTAATCATAGCAATTTTGTATAATCAGTAGCAATTCTAATTCCTAGCTAATCAAAATTAATTTTATAATAATAATTGATATATTTTAAAATTACACCTATATACATATTTCAATCCGAACAAATAAACCCAGCAAATAAGTTGCACAAATCAATAAAATATAATAATTGCATTAATAAAATTAAAACATGTTTTACAAAAAAAGGATAACTAATCAATAAGTCTAAGTTAATACAAATAATTCTAAACAAATTAGTCCTATCATCAACAAACACAATTAATCAATCCAAGTTAACCCCATGATCATCAACTTCATGATCATCCCCAACTGCATCGCTTTGTAATGATGTCTACGGCACACCACTTCCTCCTTGGGAGCCAACAATCTCACGGAGGATGGACACTACCTGCATCTGGAGTAAAGATTATAAGGGGAAAAAAGTGCTTAAGGACCATAGTAACAATTTATGACATAATCATTGTCCAATTTTTATTTACATATGTGTGAATTTTCTATATTGTCTTATAATAATAATAATAATAATAATAATAATAATAATAATAATAATAATTATTATTATTATTATTATTATTATTATTATTATTATTATTATTATTATTATAACTAAGGTCATCCCAACAATTATCTTATCTAGTATTTGAACTTTGATCTTCTCCTTAAAAATAAAGCTTACTTACTACTGCACTCATCCTTTATTAGTAGACTTACTTCATATTCATACATTTAAATTTATCTTTCAATTTTAAAAATCAAATTAACATTATTATTAAATATTTTTTTATAGAAATTAACACTTCTAACATTACACAAAATATACACTTAGATCACAGTAAAAATAAACTACAACTCCAAGCATAGGAAATATACAAGATTGGAGGTTCAAATCTTAAAATTACTATTTTAAAAAGAATTTTTACCTAACATTTACTCCCAATAAAGAAAAAAATATGCAAACATTTAGCGTAGCTATAGATGTCTTCCTTCTTAGGATGATCATCTACTTCAACAAATTTCATGACACGAGGCATGTGAAGCAAATTCCAACACAATATAAAATTGCAAAGATGATTGAACCTTACTCATAGAAATTTTCAATTAATTTGAACGTTGTGGGGGCCAAAGTAGTTGATGAATGAACAATTAATCAAGATAGGCATTCCAGAATTTCCTCAAGTCTAGCCAAAAGAAAAGGTGAGTCAATATAGTAGCAAATGCATATGGAAATCTATGTACTCTTCTGTAGTCCATTTCCAATTTAATTTACTCTAGCTAGCTTTATCTCATTGTGAGTCCGTGGCCAATTCACTCATAACTTGACGAGTGGCAATGGCAATGTGGAGTTATCACTAGCAACTAAGTGATTCATCTTCGTTGTTTTTAGTACTAAAAAAGTTTATATTATTTTTACCTATGCCAAAGTAATTTACCCCTAAAGCAAATCAACCGGAGGTAAGTGTGATCACCCCTAAATCGAATCAACCAAACCTAACATTTCCATCATTCCTTGGCATATGAGCACAAAAGCAACAGGATGATAAAAACTCTTGAGGTAGATTATAAGCTACAGTAAAGATTTTCTCACTTACAATCTTGAGGTAGAAGGAGGAAACAATTATCTGTTGAAATGACCATAGCTCAACTCCTGTATAAGAAAATATCAATTACATTTAAAAGGAGGAAGATATATAAAAATAATTATCTTTAGAAAGTTCTATACAGACCACATAATTTAGCACATCAATACTTAGTTTTTCGATTTCAACAACAGACATATGAGTATAAGAGTACAATTCTCACATCACTTAAATCATGATTAGTACATATAGTACCCACTATTTTTTTCTTTCCAGAATATATCTCCATTATTTTCCTAATTAATCATTGAAGGAAATAGTAAAGAATGGTCCTAGCAGAAGATGTGTCAACTTAACCTATCACTTCCCAGTCTAGCTCTTAATAATCTTAACAATTCATAAAAGTATAACACGTTATCTTACCAAATTTTTCCTTCATCTTTCTTTTATGGTGTAGCTCTATAATAAAGAGGCTGTGTTGATTCAATCCAAAGAGTGCCATCAATAATACAAATTGAAGCAATAATATTTATATTATCCAAAGAAAAAAGAAGCTGTCAAATCAAGCTAGCAAAATAGGAAAGAAATAAAAAGTAAAATAGTTAGCACCTAACACTTCCATAGAACTATAGAGTTGAAGGAGAAAATAGTAAAACCAAAATGAAAGCACTGTCAATCAAGCACTGATAATATAACCAATGAGATTATCAGAATATTTTTCCTATGAAAAGTTAACATTTTTATATATGTTGTATCTTAAATTTCACTATGTTTTGAGTCATTATCTAATTGAATTACTGCTGAGACATGGGAAGAGTTGAGAGTAGCAGAAAAGCTCTGCTCTGCACTTTTACTTTTCGTTTTGTAGCTTATGTTAGTTAGTGATCAGATGTCCATTGTGCAAGTTGGATGCATTTACCATGATTTTCTGAAAACAAGCATTTCATTATTAACTGCCTTTTTTTTTCAATTTTCTTGTGCAGTCTTGTGGATTTTCCAGTAAATTTTGTTTACCTATGCATTGGAGGAGAGTATTTTGCCATTGACTGGCTGTCCTCTGTATACATGTTTATGTTATGTAAATGATCAGGAAAAGAGAAAGTTACCACGATGAGATGATCTTCTTTGTTGCAAGCAGATGAAACCTCCTTCAGAAAGTCTGGGTTCTTCACCATGCCTGTTCTCCAGAATCATAAGATCTTACATTGTTACCATAGAATATGTAATCCTAGTAACATACTGATAAATAAAGAAACATGTATCTCCAAAATAGGCTCAATTATTATGAGAGATTAAAAAGTTTCTTACCCTTGGGTGTATTCAACATGTATGCATCTTAGAATTGCCAGAGAAACAAATAGAAGTAAGCAAAACCAAAAGGGGTTGTAGTTTAATAGTTTCTCTCTCATTCAAATCTCTATGAAAATTAAAGTGCCAATTCAAATAATGACTCTCAATAGAATAAAACTAAGTAACAGGCAAGTTATGCAAACAAGAGAGATGAAATAGACAAGGGAAAGTCTCTAAACCAGAAACGCTGCCCACCCAAATGTCCTCCCAACCAAAACTCAATATGATTACTATCACCAAACCTAAAAAAAACAAGTGGTCTAAAGGAAACAAGTTGATGGAAAACAAACTTCCATGGATTAGCATGAGTAGTAGTGATTTTTGGATTGGCATCGCACCCATCCTAATCTAAACCATACTTGCTCTAAATTACTCGGTGCCACAAAGAATTAGTCTCTGAAAAGGAAAGTAGCCATAACCTGACAACCATCCACAGAAGCATAGGAAATGCCTCATAAAACTTAAAGTATAGAAAGCACATTGACGAAGGTATCACTTCTAATGAATTGATTACCATGTTCTTATCAAATATCACCAGGTTTTACCAAAGTGTCAAATATATTTGAGATCTTTCTAACTACACCTTGAAAGCGCACACACCTCACGGTCATTCGAGAGTGAAACATTTTTTTCCAAAATAAAAAAATTATAACTCTTTGCATTTACACAAATACACACAAATATATAGGAACTTATCTTACATAAGGAATTACAGATGAATGATGACACATAATTTTAGTATAGTGTAGAAACAAAATAGCAAGAAGGGAAATAAGCAAAAAGTTGCTTGATTTGGAAAACATGAAATTACAAAAATAAAACAGAATTACAAGTACTTCTAACCCTATTTGGGTCAAAATAAGTTCTAACTAGGAGATGTTCAAGACGCAAATATCTTTCAGGTTGCTCTTGTTTCATGACACCCATCACCTGTGTTTGCCTTGAACTAGCCAATACACTTTATCCCCCCAACCACGAGGACAGTGGAATTAATGACCAAAACTAGCCACCATTTTCTTCACTTTTTCTTTATCTTTTCTGGAAATGAGTTGACCAAAAATTTCTATTTTATCCAACTAGAGGAAGCCAAACAATTATATCCCAAAGTAAATGACGTGAAAAATTATTAGACCACTTACAGCACAGAAAAAATTACAAATCTCCACAAAAAATTTCATTCCTTTCTTTTTCAAAATACCTATCAAAATAAAGAGATTCCCAAGTTCCCAAGTTTTGAGGAACACAACCAAACCTCCTCACTAATATTGAACAGTGCATAATACAAAACAAATGATTATGCAGCTAAAAGCTAGTAGCTATTGCAACATATAAAGCATGTGTCAAGAAAATGAGAATGAAAAACCCAATATCTGACCCATGATTATCTAAAACTCAACACTTAAATTAAAAATTAGTTCTGATTTCAAGTTAGTTTAACATAATCTCTGACATAAATTCATTTTATACATAGTACACAAGCAAATCAATTTTGAATTGTATTTATAACTATTTTAGTTAGTCCTACTGAAGTAGAATTTAAGATGCTTTTCCTTTCTTTCTTTCTTTTTTCCTTTTTGAACCATTTAACACAAACTAAGAATGTCATGTGTGTTATATAGACAAGGCAGGGCATACTAGAATAGAAGATAATTGAGCTCCAAGGGCAAGAATATCAACACAAGAAACTATGCCAGGATAGGCATTTTCCACCGCTGTCTTGATCTAGTTCACAACATCCAGCATTTAACAAACTAACACTGTACAAAACTCTCTAGGCCAACAAGCAACATGACAAATCATGCATTATTTTTAGCTACTAATACAGTGAACCAACCGCTATTGAAAATGAAAGAACGAACCCAACAACTAGATTTGGAATCAAGTCCATTTAAGCATTTAGTCTAGCACCAGTCACGCAACCAACATCCCAGTTAAGTTATTATAATAGCAACTAACAACATAAAATTCTAAAAGGGATTTCCACCACCATATAGAACATCAAGCAAGCCCAAACAAAGTTTCGTAACCAAAATCAACCCAGACCAATCAAAATGTGAATTAGTAAGAATCACTCACTCACTCTCTCTCTCTCTCACACACAAACACACGAGACACATGCCAAATCTTGGTCTCAAACTTTTTTAACATTAACATCCAAATACCAAATGAGTTGCTGGGGGAGAAAAGGTACATAATAGGAAATTCATAGATCCAAATGCCAAATAAATAATAATAAATTCATAGAATCCACCAAAGCCTTAAGAAAAAAAAACCCTACCTCATGGTTTTCCTTTGTTCCCTTTGATTCTTCAAGCTTTATCTCTTCCTCTTTCTTCCCTTTCTTTTCTTTTTCTTACCCTACTCCTCTATTTTCCAGCAACACAGAAACGAAAGAGAAAGTAAGTGAGAATCAAAGAAACAGAAAAGAAAGAAGATGGTCAGAACAAACCAAATCCAATGAGAGAGACGAGCAAGAGCGAGAGAGATGAGCGAGAGCGAGAAAGCTGAGCGAGAGAGATGAGTGAGAGCGAGCGAGACGAGAGAAAGAATGAGGGGGAGGGGGGGATGAGGGAATTAGATTTGGTAAAGTTTAGTCTGCGCGCTTCCAAGGTTAAAGAGAACTGATTTGGTAAAAAAAATGTATGGAATTGATATTTAACTACGGAAAAATTTGGTAGGTAAGCCTTAGTTAATTAGTCTTTGACTTAGTATGAATTAGGCTACGAAATAAAGTTTTTAGTTAAATTTTGTAGTTAAATTATAGCAATTTTGTAATTTTGTTTTGATAAAAAAATTTCTTTGTAATTCAAAATTTAGTTAGGGAATTTTATTTAAAATAAATCCAAGTAGTTAATTTATTACCAAAATTTTTTGTAGCTAAATTTTGTAGTTAAACCGTAGCTAATTTGTAGCATTTGTTTGACAGAATTTTTAACTTCTTATATTTAAAATTTAATATGAAAATTTAATCAGTATGAATGTCAAGCTAATAATTAGTTCTGAGATTAAATTTTTCGTAATCCTAATTTTGCCTTAATTTATAAAATTCTTGTAGTGAAAGGTAGATCAACTGTAAGGAGAAAATGATTTGACATCGAGTCACATGGCTAATAATTGAATTAAGTTCTAACTGAATCAAGAAATTATTTTATGAAAATATATGTTTACAGAATAAAATTATAGTAGGTTTAGGAGAATTTTTTAATTTTTTTTTATAATTTTGGGTAAAAGAAGGGATTTTGTTTTCCGGTGACTTTTCACCAAGTCTCCGGTGAGACAATTTTCGTGAAATGAGTCTTCTCAATATGTGGAGTTCATAGATACTATTGGAATTGATTTAAATTCCTATTTTGATAAGTGTTAATAATTTTATATTTTATTGGTAGATTTGAGTGGGACTTATAATTAATGTCAATATATAAGGAAAGATACGTGATAATGAGAGATTTGTGGGAGATTTGTTTTTAAATACTTACTCTGTTCTTTTAAAAAAATTTATTTTGTTTCAATTTATCTATCATTTAAAAATTTTAAGGATGTATCAATTTTTTTTTCAATTTTACCTTATCATTTATTGTCATCACTAAATTTAATAACTACACATATTAATTAACTTCTACAATTTCTTAAGAGAGTGAGAAAGGGTAATTTAGTCAAGCCAACCTACATACTACTTAATTTGATATTATTTAATGGTGTCCTTAATTCTTGTGTAAAAATCTTAAAAGACAAATAAAATGGAACATATGAAGTAGGAAATTAGGAAAGTCATAAATGGTATAAAAAGGATAATTATTTGTCAAACAAGTTATTGTGAGTTATAAATATTTGTATTAAGAAATTGGTAGAGAGGTATGAAAATGAGGGAGATGAAATTGTGAGTGTTGTTGGATCAGAGGGTTTACAACTTTGTCCTCAAAAGTTGCATCAACGAGAGTTTGTAATTTTGTTCATAAAAGTTGTAGTGTGTTTGTAATTTTATCTGTGCAAAAGTTGTATTTGTAATATTGTTCATAGCATAGTTGTATAACTTGGATCGGAGGTCGACTCGGTCAGAAGGTTGAGTCACTTGATTAACGATTCAACCGTAGGTCAAACGATTAAATCGTAAAACTCGAACAAAGAAGAAAATATTTTTTTTTAAAATATTATATGAAAAATTAATTGATATAAAATATATTATATTAAAAATATTAAATAAAAAATGATATATAAAAAATACTTTCAAACAAATAGTGATAATAACATACTGGTTGCATAATAAATTAAGAAATTGATAATAATATTCAATGAAAGCATATATGATCTATTGGTAGAGTGCACTTTATAACAAAGACCATTAAGTATAGTGTTCAATGATAACTCTAGGGAATAAAGTTAATTCACTTGAATTGGAATGATCATGTGCATGATATTCTTAAGTTTTTAAGTCTAAAGGTTCAATTCATGCATGATTTTGGTGATTAAAGCTTTTTGTCTCAATTGATTAAGAATTGAATATTTGATGATTTTATTTGAGAAATTTGAATAGATCCTGATTTGATGAACTTTAACATTAATTTGATGCAGTTATTTGAGATGAGACAATCTTGAAAGAGATGAGGAAAGAGAAGAGAAGTTTGAATTTGGAAGAGAGCATGAAGGGAGGAAGACTTGGCAACCCACGCCTAGGCATGAAAAATCCACGCCTAGGCGTGACACTCTCGAGTTTTCAAGAAAAATCAGATAGAGAAACCCAGGAAAAAGCCCAGGTCCTCAAAATTAGCCTTTTATTCTAATTTTGGAGAGTAGAGGAGACACTTTTTGATTTTTTTTAAAAACAGAGTTCGAAAGAGAAAGTTAAAGGAGGATATTTATGCTTGGAAAGGAGGAAAATCAAGTGAAGAATCAAGATCAAGAGAGGAAGATCAAGCTTGGATTCTCTCCAATTTGTTCGCTTTTTCCTTTTTCTCTTGTTTTATAATTTGATGGATTCCATGATTGTATTTGCTTTTCCTTCTTTTATGATGTGTAACTAAACTCTAGTCTAGGGGCTCTTTAGGATTTTGCTATGAATATGGATATTTTATAATTCCTTTGGGTTTCTATTAATGAATTTGGTTTTGTTCTTCCATACCTATACTTAATGCTTGTTCTTGATTGGCCATCAATTGCATGGGTATAGTACTCAATTGAACCAGACATTGGGAATTGAGAATATGAATATGGTATGATTGATGTATGTTCAATTACATTTAAGTTATTTAGGTGTATTGATTAGCTAATGGGATAGACACATATGCATAGCAAGTGTTTAAAACTTGATCTTAATGAGTGATTCTTATGCTATTTCACATGGACACATAGTGGTTTGGGTAAGTTTTATATAGGTAATTGACCTAGACATAGACTTTTATCTATAATCAGTTTCTGCTAGCAAAATCAATTCTTTAGTAGATGCTCTTGAATTGCAAAAATTCATTGAAATAGCAAGTGAATAGAGACCCCTAGACTTTATCCATACTTATCTTTCTTTTGCAAACTTGGTTTTTGGTGCATCTTATTTTATTTATTTTAAGTTGTTATTTTCATTTATAACCACGTTCATAATTTGATTGCTTGGATAAGATCTTTGTGAAAAGTGATTAGGTTTTAGCACCTTCCCAATTATCAATCCCTTGGGACAATGATATTTTAACTCTCATTATATTACTTGTTGACTCGTGCACTTGCGGATCCCAAACAAGTTTTTGGTGCCGTTGCTGGGGATTGAGTTTAGATTTGGTGTTAATTCTTATATCGATTCATAACTCTTAATTCAAGTTTTGTTTGTTTGTTTGTTTTGTTTTTAGGTACTTGGCTCTTGTATGCGAAGGACTCAAAGTGTATTTCGATTTCCTTACGATCTTGAGATCGAGAGAACCTTTCGTAGATTGCTAAGAGAACAACAAGTGCAAAGGCAGGCACTTAGTTTTGATAGCGAATTTGAGATAGCAGAAGAAGCGAATGCTGAAAGACTTTTGAGAGAGTATGCCATTACAAATGTTGGAGATATCCGATCTAGTATCAGAAGGCTAGCTGTACAAGCGCAGACTTTTGAGATCAAGCCCGCCATTATCCAGATGGTTCAGAATACTTTGTAATTTGTGGATTTACCCCATGAAGATCTCAATGCTCATCTAGCCAATTTTCTGGAGATCTGTGATACCTTCAAGCACCAAGGAATAACTGATAATGCAGCTCGCTTGAGGCTCTTCTCTTTTTCTTTGAGGGATAGGGCCAAGGCCTGACTTCAATCCTTACCTGAGCATTCCATCACTACTTGGGAGGAACTGACACAGAAGTGTTTGGACTGATTCTTCCTTCTCATGAAGTTAATGAAGTATATAAATGACATCTTGTCCTTTAGGCAGTTTGAGGGAGAAACTTTATATGAGGCATGTGAGCGATTTAAGGAGTTGCTAAGGAAGTGCCCCCATCATGGTATAGCAAAATGGATGTTAGTATATACTTTCTACAACATTCTAACAACATCCATTCGATCTATAATTGATGTAGCAATAGGAGGAGCTCTCATGAGCAAGACTGTAGATGCGATATACGACCTTTTGAAGGAAATGACCACTAATAACTATCAGTGATCAATAGAGATGGTTACTGTTGATACTCAATTTTGTCCATATATTTTTTTATTTTTGTTACTTAATCAAGGTATAAACACCTAATTTTGTCCATAAAATTTATTTCTAAACCTTGAAAAAATGAATGAAAATCTAAAAAAAAATAAAAAATAAAAATGAAAAATGAAGATAGTTGAAAAACTAAAGTGTCCAAGTCCCATATTGGATAAACCATGCTCCTTCTCCCTCCCCTCCTCCTATATAAAGGGGTGCTTCTCAATGATTTACACATCTAAAAATTTTCACACTTGAGCTTAATACTAAGTATAAGAGCCCAAGAACTTTAGTAATTTTTTTTTACTTGGGCTTAATACTAAGTATAAGAGTCCGAGACTTTAGTAAAACTTATTTTTTCTTGCTAGTGAATTGCTTTTCAAGGTTTGATTTGAAGAGAACGCGTGGGAGCCTTGTGCACCAACTTCTTTGAGTAGCATTTTTTTTACGCCTTGGAGATAAGCTTGCTTATTTATTTATTTTTTGTATTTATTTTATATATAAGTGTTGTTCATTTTAGTTTATTCATTTATTAGTTTCATTTGTTTATTTATTAATTTATTTATTATTATTTTTTAAAAATTAATTCAAGAATAAATTGGGGTTAGCTGAGTTGCGACAACTTGCTAACCCTTGTGATCATCTAAGTTGCGACAGCTTGATGATTTAAATTGTTATTTTGTCTTCAATTTTTTATAAAACAAATCGCTAGTTGATAAAGATTCAAAACCTTTTTTTAATAAAATTTTTGTAACAAATTTGATAATCAGTGGTTGACGTCTCTAGCGTGACGTTAGTTTCACCTATTCAACCCTTAATTCGATTAACTGAGTTGTGACGACTTGTTAATTCAAATTTTCAGAATCATTTTTTTAATCAACCAACACACATTTATTTTTTAAAAGAATTGCGTGACTTTGAGTTTTCCATTGCACCAGGGGATACGTGGGAGTAGAAATTCATTTCTGTCAAGCCAAATTTAAATTTTCATATTTTTGTTGTTTCTTTTTCTTTTGTAGATAGTTACAACCTTTTTCTTTCTAAAGGGGATAAAATAAATATATTTGAGATTATTAAAATTTACACAACTAACTTAAGGTACCGTTCTTGGAATGGGCAGTGTAGGGTGCTAACACCTTCCCTACCTGTAATCGACTCCCGAATCCAAACTCATTTTCTAAAAGACCAGTTTTCCTATTTTAAGGGTTTTTCTAATGTTTTCCCAATTTAAATAAACATTGGTGGCGACTCCATTGATTTTATCTTTTTCGGTCGTCCTGTCGCGATCCTAGTTGCGACAGCTGGTGACTCCACTGGGGATTACTTAGAGAGTGAGGCCGGTTGTTAGTTGTGCAAATCATTAATAATTTCTATTTATTTATTTTATCCCTTTTTTTGTCTTTATTTTTGTTTTCTTATTTGTTTATAAATAGTTTTTTTTCTAATACTTTTATGTAAATATCTGATAGCATTATTCTATATTTATTTTGACATGATTTATTTTGTGCTTAATTATTAAAACTCTAGGGTAGACGATTGCTAGTTGGCTATTGTATATATGTTATGCAGGTTGGGGTATTCTTTTTTTTTTTTTTTTACAGGTTTGTATGCTCCCTACACCCACGACACCTACACGTTTATCACACACATTTGAGTAGGGCCCTATACCCAGGTCTGAGTGAAGCCTAAGTAAGGTAGAGGTTGCGTAGTGTTAAGCATTTTGGATGTACATCCTGTTTGGTTATCGCGAAAACCTCATCTAGAGTGTGCCCTTTTCACGAGTGTCTCACACCTAGTGGTTTACCCACTATTCGTGGTCAACATTCTGAAATGGGACTTAACTCTAGAGGCCTTTAAAATAATAGAGCTACCAAATGAAAGATCTCACAAATTAGTAAGACTCATAGATCTTTAGGATAAATTTCCTCAAATTTAAGGGAATCCCTAGAACAAAAAAGGAGCGTACATCTTCTTTACCTATCTATTCCTCATATCATTCATTCTTGCATTTTTAAAAAAAAAATCAATCATAAAAAAAAGCAAAAATACATCATCTTGCATTTTCATTTCTAGCATTCTTTTTTTATTTTAAAAAAAAAACTTCTTCATCTCTATCCCTCATGTCATTCATTATTGCATTCTTTTTCTAAAAAATAATAATAATAAAATGCATTCTCTTGCATTTCATGGCATTCCAAGCATTTAAAAAAATTAGAAAAAAATACATCATTTTGCATTCCTAGCTTTTTTTAAAAAAAATCAAAAAAATAGAAAATAAAATTTTTTATCTGCATAAATAGTCACTACTTCATATACATGCATATCACCAATTTTGTTCAATCAATACTGATAATTACATATTCACATCATGAGCAGAAAAATAGACATTATAGGAGGAAAACGGCTTCTGCAACACCCTTATAGGATTCGTTCCCAAGCTAGGATCATGGATGGAATAGAACAAACTCAAGAGCTGAAGAATGAGGTGAATCAGCTCAGAGAACAAATGTCCAAGATGATGAAGATGCTACAGTCCATGGAAAGTAGAAGGAGCACAAATAGGAATCCCTCAGTGGTAAACGAAGGACATCCGGCCACACCTCTTCACCCGCTTGGTTTTGCTTCAATCCCTCTGCAATACCAGGGCTTTAATCCTCAAGGAGTTGTGATACCACTCACCATTTATCCAAACAACACCACTCAACCCTCAATCAACACCTCTTAGGAAACCCAAGTACCATCATTTTCACCATATGGCCTCCCTCCCAGATACGCACCACCGTTAGCCGTCAAACCCCTTGATAATACTACACCAGCAGCAACACCAATTCCAAACCCGCTAAACACTTCCTAAACCCAAGTCACTCAGCCCAATGTCAGTGAAGCTCTTCCAACGCAGCACTCATTCCCTTTCTTTATCCCACCATACAGTCTCCCTTCCGATTTAGTACTACCGCAGGCCTCCAATCTCTCTGACGGCAACATGCCTGGTACAAATTCATTCAGCACAGCCCAACCACATACCCATTACCTTGGTGCTAGTGGAACCCCACCTGTGCAGTACCCAATGAACTCTTCTGCTGAAAATCCTCAGTCCAAAGAGAAGTTTGAAGTTCTTGAAGAAAGACTTCGAGCCGTAGAGGGAGTAAGTGGCTATGGTCTTCTGAATGCTTTAGAACTTTGCCTTGTCCCGGATGTGGTGATTCCCCCAAAGTTTAAGGTCCCAGATTTCGACAAATATAAGGGAACCACTTGTCCGAAGAACCATCTGACCATGTACATTCGTAAGATGGCTTCGCACGCTCATGATGACAAGCTGCTAATCCATTTCTTCCAAGACAGCTTAGCTGGGGCAGCTTCTAACTGGTACACACACCTTGAACGTGCACATATATGATGTTTAAAGGACTTGGATGATGCTTTCTTGAAGCAATATAAATACAACATCGATATGGCACCTGATAGGCTACAATTACAGAATATGTCTAAGAAGGATGCTGAGACATTTAAGGAATATGCTCAGCGGTGGATGGAAATAGCTGCTCAAGTAGAACCCCCATTGACAAAAAGAGAAATAGTGGCCATGTTCATCGACACTCTCCAATCACCCTTCTATGACAAGATGATAGGGAGTGTGTCGTCAAATTTCTCGGACATGGTCATCATCGAGGAAAGAATCGAGGGAGGAATGAGAAGTGGGAAGATCATTGAAAATTCAACAGGGACGTTTAATGCCAAGAAGCCCTCAACATGGAAGAAAAATGAAGGAGAAATTCACGTTATTACCTTCGACCAGAGAAACTTCACCCCAGAGAGATATAGTCAAACACCTGTGAACCATCAACCATCCTTCCAAACCCCTTTCGCACCTTACCACTCGTACTTTCCATATCCCCAGCCTTATCACCCCTATGTCGCCAATGCTTTACACGCTCCTCATCCTCAACCTCACCACCCAATGAGGCCTCACCAAATGCCATCTCCTATTCAATACCAGACACCCCCTACCTTATCGCCTCAACAAGCTCAACTATGGACCCAAAACCCAAACGCAAACCAAAGAAGACCACCATATAGCCAAGAAAGGAAACATCTTGACCCAATCCCTATGACTTATACTGAGTTGCTACCCCAGCTCATCCGTAACTCTCTATTGGCTCCTTGCCCGATGAAGCAAGTGGAGCCCCCATACCCTAAAGGAATTGACCCAAATGCCAAGTGTGACTACCATGTGGGGGCTGCAGGCCATTCCACAGAGAATTACAGAACGCTGAAGTTTAAGGTGCAAGACCTAATAGATGCTAAGTGGTTGAATTTCAAGGCAAATACTCCTAGTGTGGGTCACAATCCTTTACCAAACCATGAGAATCCCACAGTAAATGCTGTAGATGAGTGCTCTACCCAGCAACTTATAAGACGAGCGGCAAATGTCAAAACCCCCATGAGGGTCATTTTTAAAGAACTGTGCAAATCTGGGATAATGGAAGCTTATATTGAAGAGAAAGAGGGCGACGAAGATGAAATAATGTGTAATCTCCATGGGAATATGGGGCATTCTATTGAGAAATGTGGTGAGTTCAGACAAATCCTCCAAGATCTAATGGATACGCAATTAGTGCAAATAGGTCATCTATGTGACAATGGTAGCATAAGCATGGTGGATGAGTGTGCTATTCCACAATTACAAGAAGGTCAGGAAGCCATAAACTCTCTGGTCCCTTCCATTGCAAATCTGGCTATCAAACTGTTGGTTATCTATTACATTGAAGTTGCATCTGTGCCATCCCCTTGTGACCCGAAACCTATCACCATTCAAGTTCCCAACCCTTTTCCCTTCAAGGACACCCGAGCTGTGCCATGGAATTATAATATGCAAGTCCTTGGAAATACTCCTAAGAATGATCAGCCAAAATTTTTATCTTGTTCGACTTCTATTATGACTAATATATTAGGTATCAGGGGAATGACGAGAAGTGGTCCCATTTACACTCCTGAGGAACTACGAAAGGGTCAAGAAGAACAAGAAAAAAGAAATTATAAGGGGAAGAGTAAGATAGGAGAGACTTCCTTAGGAAATGATGTGAAAGCAAAAGAAGAGTTGACAAAGCTAAATGAGTATAAGAAGGAGGTATCTGATGAAGAAACTTGTGAATTCCTGAAGTTCATCAAGTAAAGTGAATATAGAGTAGTAGATCAGTTGAATTGTACCCCTGCAAGGATATCACTCTTGTCCTTGTTGATGAATTCTGAGCCGCACAGAAAAGTGTTGATGAAGATACTAAATCAAGCTCATGTTTCTCACGATATCACAGTTGACAAGTTAGGCGGTATTATTGGCAATATTACTGCTGATAATTATGTCACCATGATGAGATACTTGCTGAAGGAATGAGGCATAATAAGGCTCTGCATATTTATATCAAATGCCAAGAGTATATAATGGCTAGAGTACTCATTGACAATGGCTCATCTTTGAATGTAATACCAAAATCAACTCTCTCTAAGTTGCCCTTTGATTGGACCTACATGAAACCAAGTACAATGATCGTGAGAGCTTTTGATAGGACCCGAAGAGAAGTGATAGGAGAAATAGAGATCTCAGTTCAGGTTAGACCTACTACTTTTCATATAGTCTTCCAGGTGATGGACATCATACCAACTTACATTTGCCTCTTGGGATGACCTTGGATCCATTCTGCTGGGGCGGTGCCATCCACTTTGCACCAAAAAGTGAAATTCATAGTTGGCAATAGGCTGGTGATCGTTTCGGGTGAAGAAGACCTGTTGGTGAGTAAGCCTCGATCAACTCCTTACATTGAAGCTGCAGAAGAAGCTCTTGAAACAGCATTCCAAACGTTTGAGGTTGTCAATGCTATTTGCGTGAAGGAGGGAGCTCAAATTCCAAAACCACAGTCATCCAGTGCATCCATAATGATGGCTAAGGTAATGCTCGAAAGAGGATATCAAAGTGGAAAGGGAATGGGAATGAACAAACAAGGCATTGCAAAGCTTCTGCAACCTTATGAAAACAAAGACAAGTTTGGGTTAGGATATAAACCCACTAAAGCTGACAAGAAAAGGGCCATAGAAGAGAAAAGAGAAAGGAAGTTGGCTCGGTTGGAAAATCGGGAGCCTAAAGTTAAGGGGATCCCCATCTGTGACATCCGTTAAAGCTTTCAAAGTGCAGGATCAGTGTTTCTGAACCAAGTGACCGCTATCAATGATGATCAACCCATCGATCATGGTGTCAACCTGGTGTACCCTTGTTCCCCAGATGCAGAGCTCAACAATTGGGAGATCATTGATTTTCCCATGACCTTTGAAATTGATTCAAAGTAATTCTGTAATGCTAATCCTTTAGTTCTGCCTAAGGCTTTAGGAAGATATGTTGTAAAAATAGGCTCACATGTTTCCATTTCAATATTTACTATCAATAAATGTATTTTCAAATTATCTTGCCATTCATTTCCTTTTAGCTTTTCGTTCGATCATTATATTAACCTTTATTCATTACCTCTTTTTACTTGTGTTAATACCAATAAATGCAGATCTGAAAGTGACTCTCTTGAAAATGACAGTGCTATGACCCCATTATATGATTTTGACCATCCCGTTAATCATGCTGATAAGGATAATGATGACAATTGGGAACCCTCTCCTGAGTTAATGAGATTAATGGAACAAGAAGCCAAAGAAATTCAACCCCTCGAAGAGCTAACTGAAGTGATTAATTTGGGGATGGAGGATGATAAAAAAGAAGTTAAAATTGGCATTTCCATGAAAGAAAATGAGTGAAGCAAGCTGGTTAAGCTCCTATCTGATTATCGTGACATTTTTACATGGTCGTACCAAGATATGCTGGGACTGGATGTTAGTATAGTTGAGCATAAATTGTCGTTAAGACTAGAATGTCTTCCCGTCAAGCAAAAGTTGAGACGAATAAAGCCAGAGATGTCACTAAAAATTAGAGAAGAGGTTAAAAAGTAGTTTGATGCAAGTTTCCTCACTGTTGCAAAGTACCCTCAATGGGTCACCAACATCGTCCCTGTTCCGAAGAAAGATGGGAGGGTATAGATGTGCGTTGACTATAGAGATTTGAATAAGACTAGCCCTAAAGATAACTTCCCTCTACCTTATATTGATGTTTTGGTGGACAACACTGCTCAGCATTCATTTTTCTCCTTCATGGATGATTTCTCGGGATACAATCAGATCAAGATGGCACCTGAAGACATGGATAAGACCACATTCATCACTCTATGGGGAATTTTTTGCTACAAAGTAATGCCATTTGGATTGAAGAATGCAGGAGCAATTTATCAAAGGGCAATGGTGACTTTATTCCATGACATGATGCACAAAGAAATAGAAGTCTATGTAGACGACATGATTGCAAAGTCTAGAACAGAAGAAGACTATGTTATTAATTTACAAAAGCTCTTTGAACCATTGAGAAAGTTCAGGCTCAGACTAAATCCTGCTAAATGCACTTTTGGTGTAAAATCAGGCAAGCTTTTGGGGTTTGTGGTTAGCCAGAAAGGGATAGAAGTTGATCCAGACAAAGTTCGAGCAATCATAGAGATGTCACCTCCTCGCACGGAAAAAGAAGTTCGTGGGTTTTTAGGAAGGTTGAACTATATTGCTAGATTTATATCTCAATTGACTGCGATGTGTGAACTAATTTTCAAGCTATTGCATAAAAACCAGATAGTAGAATGGAATGAGGATTATCAGACAGCATTTGAGAAAATTAAGCAGTATCTGCAAGAACCTCCCGTTTTGGTACCTCCAGTGCCAGGAAGGCCTTTTATCATGTACTTGACTGTGTTGGATGAATCCATAGGTTGTGTATTGGGGTAGCATGATGAAACTGGTAGAAAGGAATATGCCATATATTACCTGAGTAAGAAGTTTACCATCTATGAGGCAAAATACTCGTTGTTGGAACGCACGTTCTGCGCCTTGGCATGGGCGGCCCACCGTTTGAGGCAATACATATTAAGTTACACACTTGGTTAGTGTCCAAAATGGACCTAATCAAGTACATCTTCAAAAAGCCTACTCTCACGGGGAGGATTGCATGATGGCAAGTTCTACTATCCGAATATGACATCATCTATATCACCCAAAAGGCAGCGCTCTTGCAAAGTTCTTAGCCAGTCAACCGGTGGAGGATTATGGGTCTATGCAGTGTGAATTCCCTGATGAAGATATAATGGCCTTATTTGGAGAGGAAGAATCCTCGGAAAAAGAAAAGTGGACTTTGTTGTTCGACGGAGCTTCAAATTCTCTGGGGCATGGAATTGGAGCCATACTAATTTCTCCCAAAAACAATTTCATCCCAATCACTGCTAGACTGCATTTTGATTGTACAAACAATGTAGCTGAATATGAAGCATGTGCCATGGGAATCCAAGCAGCAATAGAATCAAAGGCAAAAGTTCTTGAGGTATACGGGGACTCCGCCCTAGTCATTCATCAGCTAAAATGAGAATGGGAGACACGAGATTCCAAATTAATCCCTTATCATGCTTACATTAAGGAGTTAATTGAACAACTTGACGAAGTCACATTCCATCATATCCCTCGAGAAGATAATCAGTTGGCTGATGCCCTAGCCATATTATCGTCAATGTTCAAAGTAAGTCATGATAGGGACTTGCTACTTATAAAAATGGAAAGTCGTGACCAAGCGGCATATTGTCAAATGGTAGAAGTGAAGCCAGATGGGAAACTGTGGTATCATGACATCAAATGCTTTATCAAAAGCAGGGAGTACCCTCCAAATGCTTCAGAAAATGACAAAAAGGACCCTCAGAAGACTCGCAATAAGTTTCTTTCTAAATGAAAAAGTACTCTACAAGAGGAACGATGACATGGTGCTGCTAAGATGCGTTAATGCAACAGAGGCAGAGAAAATCATTAAAGATGTTCATGAAGGTTCTTTTGGAACTCATGCAAAAGGACATGCAATGGCAAGAAAGATCCTAAGAGCTGGGTACTACTGGTTGACAATGGAAACTGATTGCTTCAATTATGTAAAAAAGTGCCATAAATGCCAGACATATGCTGATAAGGTTCATGCGCCACCAGCACCTTTGAATGTTTTAACAGTACCTTGGCCATTCTCGATGTGAGGAATGGATGTCATAGGACCTATTGAACCCAGGGCCTCAAATGGGCATCGCTTTATTCTTGTTGCAATCGATTACTTCACAAAATGGGTCGAAGTTGCTTCTTATACCAATGTGACCAAGAATGTAGTGATCAGGTTTGTCAAAAAGGAGCTGATTTGTCATTACGGTTTGCCAAGCAAAATAATCACTGACAATGCCACTAATTTGAACAATAAGATGATGAAAGAGATATGTGAGAGTTTCAAAATTGAGCATCATAATTCCTTACCTTATCGTCCCAAGATGAATGGGGCAGTTGAGGTAGCAAACAATAATATCAAGAAGATTGTTCAGAAGATGGTTGTAACGTACAGAGATTGGCACGAAAAGCTACCGTTCACATTGCATGGCTATCGCATGTCTGTTCGTACTTTAACTGGGGCAATCCCTTTTTCTTTGGTTTATGGAATGGAAGCAATGCTCCCTATTGAAGTGGAAATTCCATCATTGAGAATACTAATGGAGGCAGAATTGGAAGAAGCTGAATGGGTCTAAACTCTATTTGATCAGTTGAATCTCATTGAAGGAAAGAGATTAACTGCACTATGTCATTGCCAGCTTTACCAAAAGAGAATGACAAAAGCCTATGCGAAAAAGGTGTGTCCTCGACAGTTTCAAGAAGGAGACCTAGTACTCAAAAAGATTCTTCCCATTCAAAAGGATTTTCGAGGAAAATGGACTCCAAACTATGAATCACCTTATGTCGTGAAAAAGGCCTTCTCGGGAGGAGCTTTGATTCTCACAAGCATAGATGGTGAAGATTTACCACTTCCTGTAAATTCAGATGCAGTCAAAATGTATTATGCTTAAAAAAAAGAAAAAAATGGCTCGCTAGGCTGAAAACCTGAAAAAGGAGGTCTAGGAAAAAATTAGAGCAACCCGCTAGGTTGAAAACTCGAAAAGAGCAACCTAGGAAAAAGTTAGGGTGAAAAATGGTATCTGACACATCTAAAGAAGTGGAGTTGCCTCAAGTCATAAACCGGGGCAATTTGAGAGTATTCGGGCCAAACTAGGGCAGTTTGAGGATATTATGTCATGTCATGAAATGCTCCCAATGCGTGAAAGTTGGGTCAGATCATATTCTCGGGAACAGACAAAGGGGTATTCAAGGTCGCATACATGAAAATTAGCACTGATCATCCGGGAGAACATCACTGGAAGAGCTGAAAAACCTTATTCCAACATTTCTTTTGTAAACCTTTTCAATTCTAGTCCCATGTGTACCACCTCTCCTGTACTTTTCCTTTCTATAATGATAATCCTTTTTTATTGCAACCCATTATTGATTCAATATGCATTTTTATGATAGTTTTATATTGAGATGTGAAACATGTGACAATATTGCAAAAGCATTTAGATTTACTTTAACAGTCTCGAAAGGTCATGGGAAACGCAATGAAGTCCTGATAAGGGTATTGATGAGAAAAGAAAAATGACCAGACAAATCATAAAGCAAATCAATGAATTTCGACCTTGATCCTGTTGTGGGAAAAAGTCCTTAAGGGATGTGAAACTAAAAGCGACTCAGTTAAAGCTCTGATGTGCAAAAAAACAAACAAAAAAAAATAAAAAAAAAAAAAAATAAAAAAAATTACTTACTCATTTTGTTCATGAGAATCACTATAGCAGGACATCCATCGCATCACATGCATTGTCGTCAAGCATCACATGCATTGTCCTCTGGTGTCACTTTCATTGTATCCATTGCATCATGCACTATCTCTGGCATCGCATGCATTTACAAAATCATTGCTTTTAGTTTTCGGGCCCCCGCGCCCATTGCCTCTTCATTCACAGGTCGTCGTTGGTTCAAAGGATTTTTAATAAAATTAAAAAAAAAAAGAAAAAAAAGAGGAAAAAGAAAAGCAAAAGAAAGAAAAATGAGAGGTTGAATTTTTTTTAAAAAAAGAAGAAGCAAAAAGCAAACAAAAATCAAACAAAAACAGACACAAAAACAATGCTTTAAAAAAAAAGAGTGCATGTTTTCTAATTTTGAGCGCATCGGCTCCTTACATTGCCTTTAGTTTTCGGGTCCCCGCACCCATTGTCTTTTAATTTTCGGGTCCCCGCACTCATTGTCTTTTAATTTTTGGGTCCTTGCATCCATTGTCTTTTAATTTTCGGGTCTCCGCACCCATTGCCTTTTCATTTTCGGGTCCCTGCACCCATTGTCTTTTAATTTTCGGGTTCGCACCCATTGTCTTTTAATTTTCGGCTCCCCACACCCATTGTGTTTCGTTTTCGGGTCCCTGCACCCATTGTCTTTTAATTTTCGGGCCCTCGCGCCCATTGTCTTTTCCTTTCAGGGTCCCCGCACCCATTGCCTTTAAGTTTCCTATAAGTTTCAGCGGATACCCGACTCTGCAAGCTTTGTGTCTTTTCTGTGTTTTAAGTTTTCTGTCAAGCTTCAGCGGATACCCGACTCCGCAAGCTTTGTGTCTCTTGTGTTTTAAGTTTTCTGTCAAGTTTCAGCGAATACCCGACTCCGCAAGCTTTTTACCTTTCGTATTTTTATTTTTGTTGCAAAAAAGGAAAAAAAATCAAATTTTCATGGACAAAATTGAATCAATTCCTTTGCTTTTCATTTAGCTTAAATGTAAAGCAAAGGGGGGCAGCTGTTGATACTCAATTTTGTCCATATTTTTTTATTTTTGTTACTTAATCAAGGTATGAACACTTAATTTTGTCTATAAAATTTATTTCTAAACCTTGAAAAAATGAATGAAAATCTAAAAAAAAATAAAAAATAAAAATAAAAAATAAAGATAGTTAAAAAACGAAAGTGTCTAAGTTCCACATTGGAGAAACCATGTTCCACATTGGAGAAACCATGCTCCTTCTCCCTCCCTTCCTCCTATATAAAAGGGTGCTTCTCAATGGTTTACACATCCAAAAATTTTCACACTTGAGCTTAATACTAAGTATAAGAGCCGAGAACTTTAGTAAATTTTTTTTTTATTTGGGCTTAATACTAAGTATAAGAGCCCGAGACTTTAGTAAAACTTTTTTTTTCTTGCTAGTGAATTACTTTTCAAGGTTTGATTTGAAGAGAACGCGTGGGAGCCCTGTGCACCAACTTCTTTGAGTAGCATTTTTTTTACGCCTTGGAGGTAAGCTTGCTTATTTATTTATTTTTTGTATTTCTCTTATATATAAGTGTTGTTCATTTTAGTTTATTCATTTATTAGTTTGATATTTTATTTATTAATTTATTTATTATTATTTTTTTTAAAATTAATTCAAGAATAAATTGGGGTTAGGCGAGTTGCGACACACTTGCTAGCCCTTGTGATCATCTAAGTTGCGACAGCTTGATGATCTAAATTGTTATTTTATCTTCAATTTTTTATAAAACAAATCGCTAGTTGATAAAGATTCAAAACCTTTTTTTAATAAAATTTTCGTAACAAATTTGATAATCAGTGGGTGACGTCTCTAGCGTGACGCGACCTTCACCTATTCAACCCTTAATTTGATTAACTGAGTTGTGACGACTTTTTGATTCAAATTTTCAGAATCATTTTTTTTAATCAACCAACATACATTTATTTTTTAAAAGAACTGCGTGACTTTGAGTTCTCCATTGCACCAGGGAATACGTAGGAGCAGAAATTTATTTCTGTCAAGCCAAATTTAAATTTTCATATTTTCATTATTTCTTTTTATTTTGTAAATAGTTACAACCTTTTTCTTTCTAAAGGCGATAAAATAAATATATTTAAGATTATTAAATTTTGCACAACTAACTTAAGGTACCGTTCTTGGAACGGGCAGTGTAAGGTGCTAACACCTTCCATACCTGTAATCGATTCCCGAATCCAAACTCATTTTCTAAAAGATCAGTTTTCCTATTTTAAGGGTTCTTCTAATGTTTTCCCAATTTAAATAAATATTGGTGGCAACTCCATTAAGTTTATCTTTTTCAATCGTCCCGTCGCGATCCCAGTTGCGACAGTTACTCCTAGGAGAGTGGCAGCCGGTATACATGAAGTTGATGCTCTCACATCGAGCTCAAGTGGTAACACTATCCAAGAAGTTTGACACCATGATAATCAATTCAATAGCGAGCAGAGCCAATATCTCAGTTAAGATTTGTGATCATTGTGGGGACTGTCACTCTACTGCAAGTTGCACAGTTAGCTTGGAGAGTGTGCAATATGCCAGTCAATTTTGTCAACCTAGTCTCAATAATGTTTTTGGTAACACTTACAACTCTAGTTAGCATAACCATCCTAATCTTTCTTGGGGTGGAAATTCTCAAGGTTCTTCTTCTTCCTATCAGCCCAAAGAAGCACCCCGTGTCCCTCCAAGTTTCCAACAACAGAGCTCCCCTCAGGCCTAAAGTTCAACTTTAACTTCCAACTTAGAGAAGATGTTTGCCCAATTTATGACTAGCTAACAAGACTACATGACTAAAACTGATACAAGGCTAGCCTCCCACGACGCTTTGATGCGGAGCCAAGGAGCTTTCTTGAGGAATCGTGAGACTCAAGTTGGCCAACTAGCCCAAGCTCTAAACAATAGGCTCCTAGGGACTTTTCCAAGCGACACCATATAATCTAAAAGGTGTCTCTCCTGAGCACTGCAAGGCTATATCATTGAGGAGTGAGAAGAAAATAGAAGGGAATCCCAAGACTCAACTACTTGAAAAAGATGTTGTAGTGGTAGAAAATGAGGTGGTTGTGAGCAGGGAGATTGAGAAGAATGAGAGAACTGCAAAGAGGAAGATTAAAGACAAGAAGGAGGACAAGTCATATACACCACCTTCACTTTTCCCTAACCGGCTTGTAAAGTAAAAACTTGATCAGCAATTCAAAAAATTCTTAGAAGTTTTCAAGAAGTTATATATCAACATACCATTTGCAGAAGCTTTGAAGCAAATGCCAAGCTATGTGAAATTCATGAAGGACATCTTGTCGAAGAAGAGAAAGCTTAGTGAGTTTGAAATAGTGCCATTATCAGAGGAATGTAGTACTATATTACAAAATAAATTTCCTCCTCAGCTCAAAGATCCAGGAAGCTTTACAATTTCATGCACCATTGGAGATCAATTGCTTGGAAAGGCTCTATGCGATTTGGGGGCAAGTATAAATCTCATGCCCTTTTCCATTTTCCAAAAGCTAGGTTTAGGAGAATGCAAGCCAACATCGGTGACTCTCCAACTAGCTGATCGCTCTTACACTTATCCTGGGGGAATTGTTGAAGATGTGCTAGTCAAGGTGGATAAGTTCATATTTCCCTTGGGACAACGATATTTTAACTCTCATTATATTACTTATTGATTCGTGCACTTGCTTATCCCAAACAAGTTTTTGGCGCCGTTGCTGGGGATTAAGTTTAGATTTGGTGTTAATTCTTATATTGATTCACAACTCTTAATTCAAGTTTTGTTTGTTTGTTTGTTTGTTTTGTTTTGTTATTTTAGGTACTTGACTCTTGTATGCGAAGGACTCAAAGTGTATTTCGATTTCCTTAAGATCTTGAGATCGAGATAACCTTTCGTAGATTGCTAAGAGAACAACAAGTGCAAAGGCAGATGCTTAATTTTGATAGCGAATTTGAGATAGCGGAAGAAGCGAATGCTGAAAGACTTTTGAGAGAGTATGCCTTTACAAATGTTGGAGAAATCCGATCTAGTATCAGAAGGCTAGCTGTACAAGCACAGACTTTTGTGATCAAGCCCGCCATTATCCAGATGGTTCAGAATACTTTGTAATTTGTGGATTTACCCCATGAAGATCCCAATGCTCATCTAGCCAATTTTTTGGAGATATGTGATACCTTCAAGCACCAGGGGATAATTGATAATGCAGCCCGCTTGAGGCTCTTCTCTTTTTCTTTGAGGGATAGGGCCAAGGCCTGACTTCAATCCTTACCTGAGCATTCCATCACTACTTGGGAGGAACTGACACAGAAGTGTTTAGACTGATTCTTCCCTTTCATGAAGTCAATGAAGTACATAAATGACATCTTGTCCTTTAGGCAATTTGAGGGAGAAACTTTATATGAGGCATGTGAGTGATTTAAGGAGTTGCTAAGGAAGTGCCCCCATCATGGTATAGCAAAATGGATGTTAGTACATACTTTCTATAACATTCTGACAACATCCATTCAATCTATAATTGATGCAGCAGTAGGAGGAGCTCTCATGAGCAAGACTGTAGATGCGATATACGACCTTTTAGAGGAAATAACCACTAATAACTATCAGTGGCCAGTAGAGATGGTTACTCCTAGGAGAGTGGCAGCCGGTATACATGAAGTTGATGCTCTCACATCGCTTTAAGCTCAAGTGGTAACACTATCCAAGAAGTTTGACACCATGACAATTAATTCAGTGGCGAGCAGAGCCAATATCTCAGTTGAGATTTGTGATCATTGTGGGGACCGTCACTCTACTGCGAGTTGCACAGTTAGCCTGGAGAGTGTGTAATATGCCAGTCAATTTTGTCAACCTGGTCTCAATAATGCTTTTAGTAACACTTGCAACTCTAGTTAGCAGAACCATTCTAATCTTTCTTGGGGTGGAAATTCTCAAGGTCCTTCTTCTTTCTATCAGCCCAAAGAAGCACCCCGTGTCTCTCCAGGTTTCCAACAACAGAGCTCCCCTTAAGCCTAAAGTTTAACTTCAACTTTCAACTTGGAGAAGATGTTTGCTCAATTTATGACTAGCCAACAAGACTACATGACTAAAACTGATGCAAGGCTAGCCTCCCACGACACTTTGATGTAGAGCCAAGGAGCTTCCTTGAGGAATCGTGAGACTCAAGTTAGCCAACTATCCCAAGCTCTAAACAATAGGCCCCTAAGGACTTTTCCAAGTAATACTATTAATAATCTAAAAGGTGTCACTCCTGAGCATTGCAAGGCTATATCATTGAGGAGTGAGAAGAAAATAGAAGGGAATCCCAAGACTCAACTACTTGAAAAAGATATTGTAGTGGTAGAAAATGAGGTGGTTGTGAGCAGGGAGATTGAGAAGAATGAGAGAACTGCAAAGAGAAAGATTAAAGATAAGAAGGAGGACAAGTCATATATACCACCTCCACTTTTCCCCAACCAACTTGTAAAGTAAAAACTTGATCAGCAATTCAAAAAATTCTTAGAAGTTTTCAAGAAGTTATATATCAACATACCATTTGCAAAAGCTTTGAAGGAAATGCCAAGCTATGTGAAATTCATGAAGGACATCTTGTCCAAGAAGAGAAAGCTTAGTGAGTTTGAAACAGTGCCATTATCGGAGGAATGTAGTGCTATATTGCAAAATAAACTTCCTCCCAAGCTCAAAGATCCAAGAAGCTTTACAATTTCATGCACCATTGGAGATCAATTGCTTGGAAAGGCTCTATGCGATTTGGGGGCAAGTATAAATCTCATGCCATTTTCCATTTTCCAAAAGCTAGGTTTGGGAGAATGCAAGCCAACATCGATGACTCTCCAACTAGCTGATCGCTCTTACACTTATCCTAGGGGAATTGTTGAAGATGTGCTAGTTAAGGTGGATAACTTCATATTTTCCACTGACTGTATAATTCTGGATATGGAAGAAGATCGCAACATACCTCTGATTCTTGGCCAACCATTCCTAACCATAAGGAGAACACTTATTAATGTTCAAAACAAGGAGCTTACTATGAGAGTGCAAGGTCAAGAGGTAACTTTTAATATTTTTAAAGAAATGAAATTTCCTCAAGATCTTGAAGAATGCTCGTATGTGAATGTGCTTGATGGGACGGGATCTAAAGGATTTGGTACAAGTGTCCCATGTGACCCTCTTGAAGCTTCATTGCTATCTACATGTGAAAGGGAAGATGAGGAATTGAGAGAGCTCGAGCTGTTACCTTCTCATTTGTGCTATGCTGATCTTGGTGACAAAGCTACATCTTTCGGATATCATTACAGAGAAAGTCCAACCTAGGACTATAAACATAGCGCTTCTTGGGAGGCAACCCAAGTTCTTTACCTTATTTTTATTTTGTTTTATTGATGCTTTTACATTCATAATGTAGTTATTTATCTTCTTTTGATTCTATTGAACTTTTTTTTCTTGTTTTCTTTTGATTTTTTTAATTATCTTTTTGGCCTTGCATAAAAAAAATGTGTCATATGGAGTTGTGTAATAAAAGTTAAATGTTGATGTGGCTGATTTGATCTATGATATATCTGCCTTTAGTTTAATTATTGATTTTGGGAAAGGATGCATGCCATTTGAAATTTAATTGAGCTTTAGTGTTTCTTTGATATGTAAATGCATTTCCCTTTACATGAATAATAGTTATGCACATCTAAAGAAGGCTGTGACTTGCTCTGTTGTGATGAAGACTTAATTTCTGAAAGAATGAATAACTATCTCTTGAGGCGAAATTCTAGGTTGAGTATGCTTGATGAAATAATTAGGGCATTCTTTGGATTGATTAACCATTTCAAGCCTACCTATGTATGCATGAATATCCCTAGTGCCATTTTGAGCCTTGTGAATGTGTGGCCTTCATGTTTTATTTTTTTACCCACATCAACCTTACCTTTTAGCCCTTAATTATAGTTTATCTACCATTGTCTGTATTAGGAACATATATTGTAAATGCTTAATTGAGTCAGAATAAACAAGGGTGCACTACTATATGCATATTTTCAAACCTAGCAAATTTGGTGGTTTGAAACGAAGAAAATGATGAAAAGAGGGAAGTAAAATTAAAAAAAAATTAGATTGAAAAAAAAAGTTTGAAATATTGGAAAGTTATCTAAAAAAAAGAAGAAGAAGAAGAAGAGAAAAATAAGCTTTTGGGGTTCATATGTTAGAAGACGCACCTTGTACTAATGGTTGTTTGGCTCATTTACTTTTGCAAAATTGTGTGTTCCAATGTTTATTTTATCCTTCCCTTCATTTCTCTACCCATTACATTGGCCTTATGTTACAAGCCTGAAAGACCCTGTTGATCATTAATCATGCTTGGTTCTACATTAGTGGAGAGAGAGATGAAGGACATTTTAAAGGGAATCTGAGTCGGAATTACTTGAGTATTATCATGAGTTTTCCTGGATATGCATGCTAGAGTTAGGAAGGGTTTCTTAATCATCTTTTGGGAAATCATGGACATAAAAATTGAAGCATAACAACATGAGCTGAAGATTAGATGACATGTATGCTTGACATTGAATCGATTTTGAACCATTAAATATAAGATTTAGCATGATGCCACATTAGCATTTTGGACTCAGAATTGTTGGGATTTATGTGTGAATAAATAGAAGATGCCAAGAATGAGAAGTTAAGGTAATCTTGTTATGTTTTGCTCGGGACTAGCAAATCTTTAGGTTTGAGGGTGTGATAACTCTAGGGAATAAAGTTAATTCACTTAAATTGGAATGATCATGTGCGTGATATTCTTAAGTTTTTAAGTCTAAAGGTTCAATTCATGCATGATTTTGATGATTAAAGTTTTCTGTCTCAAATGATTAAGAATTGAATATTTGATGATTTTATTTGAGAAATTTGAATGGATCTTGATTTGACGAACTTTAGCATTGTTTTGATGCAGTTATTTAAGATAAGACAGTCTTGAAAGAGATGAGGAAAAAGAAGAGAAGTTTGAATTTGGAAGAGAGCATGAAGGGAGGAATACTTGACAACCCACGCCTAGGCGTGACACTCTCAGGTTTTCAAGAAAAATCAAATAGAGAAACTCATGCCTAGGCTTGTGAAAGTGGTGCCTAGGCGTGGGCTGACACTCTCAAGTTTTCAAGAAAAATCAAAGAAAGAAACTCATGCCTAGGCATGCGAAAGTGGTGCCTAGGCGTGGTCAGCCCACGCCTAGGCATAGAAATGTTGCGCCTAGGAGTGGGTAGCACGCTGATAGTACGTATTTTGTTGCCACGCTTAGGCGTGGAAAAAGCCCAGGTCCACGAAATTAGCCTTTTATTCTGATTTTGGAGAGCAGGGGAGGCACTTTTGGTTTTTTAAAAACAAAGTTTGAAAGAGAAAGTGAAAGGAGGAGATTTCTGCTTTGAAAAGAGGAGAATTAAGTGAAGAATCAAGATCAAAGGAGGAAGATCAAGCTTAGATTCTCTCCAATTTGTTTACTCTTTCCTTTTTCTCTCGTTTTATAATTTGATGGATTCCATGATTGTATTTACTTTTCCTTCTTTTATGATGTGTAACTAAACTCTAATCTAAGGGCTTTTTAGGATCTTGTTATGAATATGAATATTTTATAATTCCTTTGGGTTTCTATCAATGAAATTAGTTTTGTTCTTCTATACCTATACTTAATGCTTGTTCTTGATTGACCATCAATTGTATGATTAGAGTATTCTCAATTGAACTAGACACAGGAAATTGGGAATATGGACATGGTATGATTGATGTATGTTCAATTACATTCAAGTTATTTGGGTGTGTTGATTAGCTAATGGGATGGACACATACCATTTGGTCATGCATAACAAGCGTTTGAAACTTGATCTTAATGAGTGATTCTTATGCTATTTCACATGGACACATATTGGTTTGGGTAAGTTTCATATGAGTTATTAACCTAAACATAGACTTTTATCTATAATCAGTTTCTGCTAGCAAAATCAATTCTTTGGTAGATGCTCTTGAATTGCAAAAATTCATTGAAATAACAAGTGAATAGGGACCCCTAGACTTTATCCATACTCATCTTTCTCTTTCAAACTTGGTTTTTGGTGCATCTTATTTTATTTATTTTAAGTTGTTATTTTCATTTGAAACCACATTCATAATTCGATTGCTTGGATAAGATCTTTGTGAAAAGTGATTAGATTCTAGCACCTTCCTAGTTATCAATCCCTTGGGACACAATACTTTAACTCTCATTATATTACTTGTCGATTGATCTGCTAATAATTTCAGCTCTTGAATGTTCTTTGTTTGATCTAATTGGATTCTAAATGTGCTTAATTATTAACATTTAGCTAAGTTTCTAATTTAGAGTTGTCTTTGGATGTCTATTGTGAAACTTTGCTTAAATGTGGTTATAAACACTCATAAACGTATTATGATTTTCAAAAAATCTATGAGTGACGGAGTCTATTGGTATTGAACTATTAAGAAGAGAGTTAAGAGACTTAAGGGAATCAGTATCAACCCCTAGAAGCAAAGGAAGAAGAATGTTCATGAAGAATCAAGGCTGGATTTGAAGAATGTGAAGAACACGGCCCGTGTCAAATGACACGGGGTAGGCCGTGTATTATTCTCTTTGAAGACTTTTGAAGAACACGACTGTCAAATGACACGGGGTAAGAAGAGGAAGAGTCAATTTCAAGCCTTGACCGAGAACATGGCCCGTGTCAAGTGACACGGGTGGGCCATGTGCTTCTTCTCGACTTTGGAATAGCTGAGAATCTGTCATCAGAATTGAACACGGGTTGGGCCGTGTAATATGACACGGCCCGTGTCATCAACTCAGAAGTTTAATTTCGTGTTTTAATGCTAAATTAGGTTCTTAAACCTATAAATAGGGTTGCTTAGAGTCCCTAAAGGAGGTCTGGACAGAGAGAGTAGTCAAGGAAACTGAGAGAAACACAAAGACCAAGAAGGGGAAGGATTCGGTTGAGGATTGGAGACTCGGATTCGAGCGATCAAAGATCAATCACTCTCAAGCCTTAGAAACTAGTTTGATATTTAGTTTTTCTTTTCTTCTTTTGTTCTGAACAATGTTTTCTTTTAATTCTTCTTCTGTTTTTGAATTTGCCATGTGTGGCTAAACTTCTTGATTAGTTAAGGGAGGATGAAACTCTAGTTTTGATTATGTGAATCTTGTATACCTCTTTATATCAATACAATTATGTTTTTATTCATATGTTTCTATTCTTAAATCAATATAAAGGTTTTTATATTCTTGCCAAATTTTGAGAGTGGTAAAACTAGGATTGCTATGCTTGTGATTGCGGTGGTATGACTAGTGAGACATATGATCTAAGTAATTTAATCCGGTGTGTGATTAGACCTTAGTGTGATTGGTTTTCTAATTCTTAATGCAATCATTAGGTAGGTGTAAGAGCGGTTGCTTTACAAATAACTAATGGTTAGGGTTTGATTTGAGCGGTTGCTGAATTAAGCGAAACTTAAGGAAGACATGGGATTTTTCTCACAATCACATAAGAACATAATTGATCATGTTGGTATAAAGGGTATGTAAGTTGGCATAATCATATAAATCTAGTGGTGGATTCCATCTTTTAACCAATATCTTTAACTTGATAATTCAATTTGTGTTTACTGCTTTGATTTAAGTTTAATTTCTTTTGTTAGTTTTAATTAACAAAACCTCCCTTTTAATTTTACTGTTTATTTTCTATCAGAGTTTAATTTAGGAATTAGATTAATAGTGTTAATTGAATTGGTTCTCTGTGGATCGACTCTTGCTTACTACAACTAGTTGCAAGGTTTTTGTATTTTTTTTGTGGAACTTGGCAACTGTTTTTAATATTAATTTTTAATTGTATTCCACACCACACCAAATTTTAGCGCCGTTGCCGGGGAACTAATTTTCTAATTGCGCTATTAATTTGTTTCCTATTTTATCTCTATTTTTATTTTTTATTTTAATAGTTTCAATTGTTTACTTCAACTATCTTGCAGGTGTTCATGTCCGGTGAAGAGGTGAACGAGCAACTGAGGAATTTAAGGCGTTACTTTGAACAAATTAGCTCACAATTCACACCTGCTGACGTTGAAGCTGCCCATCACATAGATCTTTCTAGTTCTGCAGCATCTGAGATATCTAAGCCGCCTGAAGAAGAAGTGATGGCAGAAAATACACTAAGGATGTTGGGTGCTCCGGACTTAGACCAACAACCTCTGTGCATAGAAATTCCTGAGAATGAAGAGGCATTTGAGTTGAAATCGGCTAATTCATCTTTTGCCATCTTTCAATGGACTAGCCGGAGAAGATCCTAACAAACATCTGAAGGAAATCCATGTTGTGTGTTCTAGCATGAAGCTGCAAGGGAATTTCGATGGAGCAAGTCAAGTGAGAGCTTTTCCATTTTCCCGAAGGATTCTCGCAAAGGAATGGCTATACTACTTGCCACCGGATCCATTCGGACATGGCAAGACATGGCTCGAGCTTTCTAGATAGATATTTCCCACGCATCAAAGGCCCCAACCATCGAAAAGAAATTTGCGGCATCCAGCAAAGACATGGGGAATCACTTCATGAGTATTGGGAGAGATTCAAGAGATTGTGTGCTAGCTGCCCTCAGTATCAGATTAGTGAACAACTTTTGATACAGTACTTTTATGAATGTTTGCTAGTGATGGACCGCAACATGATTGATGCTGCCAGTGGAGGAGCTTTGGTTGATAAGACTCCTCGAGAGGCTAGAAACTTGATATCTAGAATGGCTGCGAACACTCAACAATTCTTCACTCGGAATGATACAAGGGTGAGAGCAGTTAAAGAGGCTAACACTACTAGCTTGCAGCATCAAATGACTCAGTTGACTGCTATGGTTCAGAAGCTGATGGATAATGGGAAAGCACCGGTACAGGCATGTGGGATTTGTTGCTCTTCAGGACATTCCACTGATATGTGTCCCACTTTGCAAGAGGACACAAATGAAGAGGCCAAAGCAGTGGGGGGATTTTCTGGTCTATCCAAAAACTACAACCCCTACTCCAACACATATAATCTGGGGTGAAGAGATCATCCAAACTTTAGCTATGCCAAACAGCCCCAAACTCAAGCTCAACCTCAAGTCTATGGGCCTCCAGGGTTTTAGCAAAGACAAGCACCATTTCCTCCGAGGCAACCACAAGTTCAAGCTCCTAGGCAACCTGAGCCTTCATTGGAAGAACTAGTGAGGCAAATGGCCACTAGTAATATTCAGTTTCAGCAAGAAACAAGGGCTACTATCGATTTCTTTGCGTAACTAAGTGAGACAGGTTGGCTACGAGATCAACAAGGTGCGAGATCGATTTACGGGAAACTCCCTCGCAATGAGGTGAACCCAAGAGAAAATGCTAGTGCTGTCACCTTACGTTGTGGGAAAACACTTGACGGACCCATATCTTCCTCAGTCACTGAAGACAACGCTCAAAATCCTAAGGAGGTAGATGAGGAGGGGATCCACTCTAAGACCCCTAAGGTAAGTATTTCTGACCCACTTCCTAAATATGTCACTAAGGCCCCTTTTCCGAGTAGGTTGATTAAAAAATAAGAAAGAAGAAGCAGATAAAGAGATCTTAGAGACTTTTAGGAAAGTTGAAGTTAATATTTCTCTGTTAGATGCCATAAAGCAAGTGCCTAGATATGCTAAATTCTTAAAAGAGTTATGCACTAACAAAAGGAAGTTGAAAGGTAATGAACGGGTCTAAGTGGGAGCAAATGTTTCAGCTGTTTTTAATAAAAAAACTCCCAACTAAATGTAAAGATCCTGGCACATTCACTATACTATGCACTAACTTTTGAATGTAGATTTAGGTGCATCTATTAATGTCATGCCCTTTTTATTTATGCATCTTTACATCTAGGACCTTTAGAACCTACTAGAGTTATTATTCAACCGCGCACGGTGTTTAACGCTTACCCTAAGGGGGTTGTTGAAGATGTTTTGGTGCGGTAAATGAACTAGTGTTTTCGGCATTTCTATATCTTGGACATGGAGGAGGATAAATCTCCCAACTCGCCCCATTCTGTTGGGGGGCCTTTCCTCAAGACCGCCCGAACTAAAATTGATGTGTATTCGGGAACATTGACTATGGAATTTGATGGAGAGTTGATTAGATTCAACATCTTCGAGGCCATGAGATACCCGAGTGATGTGCACTCGCCTATGTTATTAATTCTTTTGATGTTGTTGAATCTTTAATTTCTACTGTTTTTGAGTTTGATCAATTTGATGTTCTTGATATAATTATGACTCGCAGTTTAGATTTTCAGGATCCAAAGAAGGATGACCAAGGGGAGCCATGGAGTGAGGAGATTAATGAAGTGGTGACAGCCTTGCATACACTTTCTTCCACCTTAGAAGGGCATGAAGTATCATATGTTGATTTACCTTTGACCACTATGTACCTAAACCTTCTGTTGTGTAGGCACCAGAGCTGGAATTGAAAGAATTGCCCTCCCATTTGAAATATATTTTTCTGGGAGAGAAGGAGACACTCCCGGTGATAATTGTTAAATCCATCACCAAAGAGCAAGAGGAGAGCTTGATTTCTGTGTTGAAAGAACATAAGACAGCCATCGGGTGGACTATTGCGGATATTAAAGGTATTAGCCCCTCCATTTGCATGCATCAAATTTTAATGGAGGAGGGGCTAAGCCGATGAGAGAACCACGAGAGGAGGTTGAATCCCCGATGATGGATGTTGTGAAGAAGGAGATCTTGAAGCTCCTAAGTGTGGGGTCATATACCCCATTTCGACAACAAGTGGGTAAGCCCTGTCCAGGTAGTACCAAAGAAATCTGGCATTACTGTGGTAAGAAATGCTGAGAATGAGCTTATTCCCACTAGATTACAGACTGGGTGGCGTGTTTGTATAGACTATAGAAAATTGAATGCTGCCACCAAAAAAGACCACTTCCATTTACCCTTTATTGATCAAATGTTAGAGAGGTTAGCTGGTCATTCTCATTATTGCTTCTTAGATGGATTTTAGGTTATAACCAGATTGCTATCGCTCCGGAAGATTAGGACAAGACCACTTTCACTTGTCCTTTTGGCACCTTTGCTTATAGGCGAATGCCTTTTGGACTTTGCAATACGCTAGGGACCTTTCAGAGATGTATGGTGAGTCTTTTTTCTGATTATATCGAAAACATCATTGAGGTCTTCATGGATGATTTTAGTGTATTTGGGAATAGTTTTGAGAAATGCTTGGAACATTTGACTTTGGTTTTAAAGAGATGCATTGATACTAACCTTATTTCAAATTGGGAAAAATGCCATTTCATGGTAGAAGAAGGTATTGTGTTAGGTCATGTAATCTCTGCTAGGGGCATTGAAGTTGATAAAGCTAAGGTAGAACTTGTGCGTTCATTACCCCCGCCCACCAATGTGGGGGATATTCGTTCTTTTCTTAGTCACGCAGGTTTCTATCGGCGCTTCATCAAAGATTTCTCCAAGATATCAGCCTCCCTCTGCACACTTCTCCAAAAAGATGTTCCATTTCAATTTAATGAGAAATATATGAAGGCTTTCCTTACACTTAAGGAGTTGTTGACTGAGGCACCTATCATTAGGCCACCAAATTGGGAGCTTCCATTCGAATTAATATGTGATGCGAGTGACTTTGCGGTAGAGGGCTGTCTTAGGACAGCAAGTTGATAGGGTTCCTTATGCCATTTACTATGCATCAAGGACCCTAAATGATGCTCAACTGAATTATTCTACAACCGAGAAAGAACTTCTTCTTTGTTGTTTTTGCTTTAGAGAAATTTAGATTATATTTAATTGGCTCTAAAGTAATTATTTTTTCGATCATGCAAAGCATTGAAGTACCTATCGGCAAAGAAGGAGGCGAAGCCAAGATTGCTTCGATGGATTCTATTGCTCCAAGAGTTCGACTTGAGATTAAAGATAAAAAGGGAGTGAAAACTTGGTGGCGGACCATTTGAGCAGATTGGTGATCAAGAAGAGGAGGATGTACTTATTCAAGAGAGCTTTCGGATGAGCATTTAATGACTATCGCAACCACTATTCCGTAGTAGTATGCTTGATATTGCCAATTATTTGGCCACCAAGGACTTTTCGGCAGGCTGAACAAGGCACAAGGTGAGATAAGTTTGAGGAGTGATTACAAGTACTATATTTAGGATGATCCTTACCTTTGGAAGCATTACGCGGATCAAGTGATTTGGAGATGTATCCCGATTCGAGACTCACTCGTTCTCTCTTTTTTGCCATTCCTATGCCCGTGGAGGACATTTCGGCATGAAGAGGACAAACAAACAAAGTACTTGACAAAGGGGTTTTTACTTGGCCTACCATCTTTAAGGATGCTTATAATTTCTGTAAGTCATGTGACCGTCAAAGAACAGGTAATATTGGTCCACAAAATCAAATGCCTCAAACTCCAATAATATTTGTGGAAGTCTTTGATGTTTGGGGTATTGACTTCATGGGACCATTTCCTCTTTCTTTTGGTTTCTCCTATATTCTTTTAGCTGTGGATTATGTTTCAAAATGGATGGAAGCTAAAGCCACTAAATCTGATGATTCTAAGACTATTGTGGATTTTGTGAAGTCCTTTATTTTTTCCAGGTTTGGCACTCTCAGAGCCATCATTAGTGACCAAGGGACACATTTTTGCAACAGAATCTTTGAAGCCCTGTTCAAGAAATATGGGGTGGTGCACCGGATCTCTACTCCTTATCATCCTCAAACGAATGACCAGACTGAGGTATCCAATCGGGAGATCAAGTCTATCCTTGAAAAAATTGTGAATCCCACGTGCAAGGATTGGAGTACTAGACTTGCTGATGCCTTGTGGGCCTATCGGACTGCATACAAGACCCCTATTGGTATGTCCCCATTCCGATTGGTTTATGGGAATCCCTGTCACCTGCCAGTAGAGCTAGAACATCAATCTTACTGGGCTATCAAGCAAGTTAACTTACACTTGGAAGGTGATGGCAAACAGAGGAAACTCCAAATTCAGGAGTTGGAAGAATTGAGGAATGAGGCTTTCGAGAGTGCCCTCATTTACAAAGCCAAAACCAAAGCATTTCATGATCAAATGATCTCTAGGAAGAGCTTTCATCCAGGCCAAAGAGTGTTGCTGTACCAGTCCAGACTAAAATTATTTTCAGGTAAGTTACGTTCTAAATGGATTGGCCCATTTGTAGTAACTAATGTTTTTCCTTCTGGTGCAGTGGAGATCATGAACGAGGCCTCTGGGAAGACGTTCAAGGTCAATGGGCACCGTCTCAAACCTTACCATGAACTTCCGGAGAATGCAGAAGTTGAAGACATGCCTCTTCTCCATCCCTCTTATAAAGAATCCTGAGGAGCATCACAATGTCTGGCTGAGGACAATAAACCAAGCGCTTATTGGGAGGTAACCCAATCAGATTTGCTTTCTTTTTGCTTTCTATTTTGTGTTATTTAGTTCCTTAGTTTACCTTATTTTTAAGTGTTTCTTGCTTGATGATATCTGTCTCCTTACTGATAATTGTGTTTTGACTTGCTCAGTTTTAGTTTGATTGCTTGAGTTCATGGTTTGTTGGTGCATGCAGTTCTGAGGAAAAGTTTAGAGTGCTTCTTGTAAGTCAGCAGAGTACACGGGGTGGGTCGTGTCCCATGACACGGCCCGTGTCCTCATGACAGCAACCCCATTACTGCAGAAAACTACACGGGGTGGGCGGTGTCATATGACACGGCCCGTATTTTCGAGGATGGGATGTTTGTGATGAGTCCAGAGAAGTACACGGGGTGGGCCGTGTCCCATGACACGGCCCGTGTTGTCATGACCATCAGAACCCCTATTTTCCAGAGAGGTACACGGGTATGGCCGTGTCATATGACACGGCCCGTGTTATCTTGCGCAGCTTATTACTAAGACAGAGGAGTACACGGGGTGGGCCATGTCCCATGACACGGCCCGTGTACTCATACCGGGCTCATTTAAACCCGATTTAGGGTTTTCTCGCCCAAATTCCTCTTCTCCTCTTCTTTTCTCTCGCACGACCCACCATCATCTCCCCTTCAATCTCTTCTACCCACCACCATTCACCACCATTTCCTCCCTTCTTCACCATTTTTAACCATTATCACCTCTCCCCACACGCATTTCATACGCATTCCCCCATTTCCATCATTTTCTCCTTCCCTCCTCCACGGTCCCATCCCATTTCTTTTCTTTTTATTTTTCTTCATTTCTTCTGCTTCTTCTAGTAATGGGTCCTAAAAAGGTCGTTAAGACCACCGCTGCTTCCTGTTCGCTCCATCCCCATCGTACCAGCGCTAGGCGTGCTCGGTCTCCATCACCCCCGCGTGAGCCCTCACCCCCTCAGGTGCCAGTCAACCCTATTGACAGAAAGGTAGTGGTTCCCACTCGCTTTTTAGATGTAGATTTCCTTAGGGCTATAGGGTTATATGATGAGGTGTTTGCTCTGTTGGGTAGGATTGGTTGGGTTGATTTTGCACTGTTACAGAGGCCTACTTTTACTGAGTTAACTAGGGAGTTTATTTCTAGTTTTAATTGCAAGCTTTATCCTCTGTCTGATCAAACCAAATGGCCTGGTGAAATCACATTTAGGTTGCTTGGTAATTCTCATTCTGTTGATATCTATATGTTTAGAGCTGTTTTTGGTTTTCCTGAGGGGGAAAATATGTTACCCCGTGATTTTAATGCTAATCGTGTGTGGTCTGCCCTCACTGTGCCTGGGTCTGATGAATATGATCCTAAGGTGTCTAAAGCTTCTAGGCTTAGGTCCCCTGCCCATCGCTATATTCAGAAATGGTTAGCTAACACTCTTTGTGGTAGGGGGAAAGTCAAGGGACAATTAGTCGTTCTGAGTTGTTTTTCTTGCACTGCATGATTGAGGGAGTTCCTGTTAATGGAGGGTATTGGCTTTGCAATCAGTTTCACCACGTAGGGACCACTCTAGCTGGTCGCATTGTGATAGGAGGGTATGTGACAGCCATTGCTGATCATTTTGATTACTTGCATTTGTTAGAGGAGGCACCAGTCCAGGGTCCCATTGCTATTGACGGGGCCATTTTGGTATCTATGAAGCTCTGCACTCGTTTAAATGGTGCTCTCGTCTTGCTTGGCACTGATGGAGCTGCTTTACCTAGGGCTGATCCAGCCTTTGAGCCGCATGAGGATATTGCTGTCTCTCCTCCCCCCGAGTTTGCTGATAATGCGGGCCCTTCCACTTAGCCAGGCGCAGCTTCTTATGATGCTATTTTGGCCCGTATTGATTGCTTGGAGCTGGACCATGCTGCTCGCTTCCAACGCTTAGAGGATCGTTTTCAGGCTCTAGAGGTTGCGCGCGATCAGAAGATGGATGCCATTGATGGCAAGCTTGATCTTCTGCTTCAGGGTTTTTCATATCCCCCTCCCCCATCTTGATGTATTTTCATTTTGAGACTATGTCCTTCATTTTGCTGGCTTAATGGACATTGTTTTGGTTACTATTGGTTTATCTTTTGTATTTGCTTGAATTTCCTGATGCCAGACTTAATTCTTCATATATACTTTGCTTATTACTGTGGATTCCTCTTCTATATCGTGTCTGATTTGACATTGAGGACACTGTCTATTTTAAGTGTGGGGGGAAGTTTGAAGTTTGATTTTGACCTTAATTGCACATTCAAATTTTAATGGCATATCTGGTGCATATTTTTCTAACTGGTTTTGAGAGTATGTTGAGCGATGAGCAAGTGATTGATTTTTATTGACATGTTTTTAAGCCTAAATGAGTTAACTTTCTTGATTCTAAACTTGCACTAAGAGGTTTTGAAAATTGAATGGGTTTTGAGAATATGATAAAATTGGACCTAGTGAGTTTTTGGGCCTTTATGTGAATGACTAATCTTAAGTCATTTCTGTTCTTTGTTGTGTGATTCCACTTGTGATTATATGCTTTTCAGAATTTGATTTGACTCTTTTTTAAATTGCAAATGATCACTGCACATTTTTGAGATGATAAAAGCATTTCTTTCTTTCAGCCAATGGGCAAATAGCTATCCATGTGTTTTGATCAATTGTTTCACCCTTTTGAGCCTGAATGATTTTCTTTCTTTTTATTATAGCTCAATACAAGCCTAATAGTGAAAAACCATTGCTACCCTATCTTAGGGAGTAGAAGAGCTTAATAATTATGTTGGGAATTGTGTTTGAATAAGTGTGGGGGTGATTACACTGTTTTGCCTTGGTTAAAAAAAAAAGGGGCTCTCAAAGGAGAAAAGGAAGAAATATAAAAAAAAGAGAAAAAGAGATTGTTGGTTGATAAATGGAGAAAGTCAAGTAAAAGATGAAGATGGATTGAAAAGTGTTGGGGTAATTGAGCAAAAATGTTTGGTTTTTATTCCCCTTAGCTCTTCTATTTTCGATGGTCTAACTTTGTTTATCCTTGATATATCTTACCTTGACCTTGACCCCATTACAACTTGATTAAAGACCTTTTGATCTTTGTGTGCATGTGATTTAGGTGGTGGAGAAGTAGAGGCTTGTCAAGCCTATGGTAAGGCATGTTTTCATGAGTTGATTGAGAGTAAATACAAGCTCAAAATACTTGAGTGAAAGAGAGTACATCTGCGAGGATTTATCATGTTGACTTAACCCTGATATTGGATTGACCTTGCTTGCTGATTTGGATTGTTGAGAGAGGAAATTCCTAAATGCTTAGATTCATTGAAAGAACTGATGTGTGTAAATCTTTGCTCATTGTTCACTACTTTTGTTACTTTTTGGGAGGCATGTGCTTGGTTTTATGTTTTTGCCCAGGAGTGCAAAAGGTTAAGTGTGGGGGTTTTTGATCTGCTAATAATTTCAGCTCTTGAATGTTCTTTGTTTGATCTAATTGGATTCCAAATGTACTTAATTGTTGACATTTAGTTAAGTTTCTAATTTAGAGTTGTCTTTGGATGTTTATTGTGAAACTTTGCTTAAATGTGGTTATAAACACTTATAAACATATTATGATTTTCAAGAGATCTATGAGTGATGGAGTCTATTGGTATTGAACTATTGAGAAGAGAGTTAAGAGATTTAAGGGAATCAGTATCAACCCCTAGAAGCAAAGGAAGAAGAATGTTCATGAAGAATCAAGGCTGGATTTGAAGAATGTGAAGAACACGGCCGTGTCAATTTTGACTTTGAAGATCGGAAGGTGAAGAACACGGCCCGTGTCAAATGACACGCCGTGTACTTCTCTGACTTCACGAGGAAGAGTCAATTTCAAGCCTTGACCGAGAACACGGCCCGTGTCAAGTGACACGGGGTGGGCCGTGTTCTTCTCTGACTTTGGAATAGCTGAGAATCTGTCATCAGAATTGAACACGGGTTGGGCCGTGTAATATGACACGGCCCGTGTCATCGACTCAGAAGTTTAATTTCGTGTTTTAATGCTAAATTAGGTTCCCAAACCTATAAATAGGGTTGCTTAGAGTCCCTAAAGGAGGTCTGGACAGAGAGAGTAGTCAAGGAAACTGAGAGAAACACAAAGACCAAGAAGGGGAAGGATTCGATTGAGGATTGGAGACTCGGATTCGAGCGATCAAAGATCAATCACTCTCAAGCCTTGGAAACTAGTTTGATCTTTAGTTTTTCTTTTCTTCTTTTGTTCTGAACAATGTTTTCTTTTAATTCTTCTTCTGTTTTTGAATTTGCCATGTGTGGCTAAACTTCTTGATTGGTTAAGGGAGGATGAAACTCTAGTTTTGATTATGTGAATCTTGCATACCTCTTTATATCAATACAATTATGTTTTTATTCATATGTTTCTATTCTTAAATCAATATAAAGGTTTTTATATTCTTGCCAAATTTTGAGAGTGGTAAAACTAGGATTGCTATGCGCGGTTGCGGTGGTATGACTAGTGAGACATATGATCTAAGTAATTTAATCCCTAGGTGTGTGATTATACCTTAGTGTGATTGGTTTTCTAATTCTTAATGCAATCATTAGGTAGGTGTAAGAGCGGTTGCTTTTACAAATAACTAATGATTAGGGTTTGATTTGAGCGGTTCTTGAATTAAGCGAAACTTAAGGAAGACATGGGATTTTTCTCACAATCACATAAGAACATAATTGATCATGTTGGTATAAAGGGTATGTAAGTTGGCATAATCATATAAATCTAGTGGTGGATTCCATCTCTTAACCAATATCTTTAACTTGATTATTCAATTTGTGTTTACTGCTTTGATTTAAGTTTAATTTCTTTTGTTAGTTTTAATTAACAAAACCCCCCTTTTAATTTTACTGTTTATTTTCTATCAGAGTTTAATTTAAGAATTAGATTAATAGTGTTAATTGAATTGGTTCTCTGTGGATCGACCCTTGCTTACTACAACTAGTTGCAAGGTTTTTGTATTTTTTTGGTGGAACTTGGAAACTGTTTTTAATATTAATTTTTAATCGTATTCCACATCACACCATCGACCCATGCACTTGCGGATCCCAAACATTCAAATCCTTCAGTATAAAAAAATACCTTACCCGAAGTCAACCTGGCCAGGTGGGTCACCAGATCAATCCGTGTTTGACCGGGTCGATCAGAAAATTGATCCAATATGTTGACTGGATCGGCTTGGAGCATGTGTCTCGGGTTTCCCCGGCCTATCTGTACAACTATGTTCATAATGAGTTTGATCTCTTCTCATCCATAGATGTAGACATATTGGACCGAACCATAACTTTGTGCATGATTTGTAGTATGTTTTTCTCTAATTACTTGTATTTATATGCAAGCACGTGAAGAAATGGATGAAATATTCTAAAAAAGATGCAATCTAATGAGGTTTGGCCTCAGTAGATTAATTAAGATAAAGCTTAGAATTGGGGATTGTGGTTCGTACGTAATGAATTATAGATTTTTGAGACTGGTTTGATCCATTTTCCAACTATGGTTATGGCCGGAGTTTTTTATGGAATTGTAGGGTGGTAGCTTGTAGTGAAAGTTTTCCATAGACACCAAAATTACGGCAAAACTTATTTGGATTAAAGATAAACGAAGTCACAAAGTGAGCCTCACGAAAGCAATATGTAGAAAAATGGTTATAATAGCAACTGTGTAGCCGGCTTTAGACATGAAAAATGTGCATATCTGGTGGTATTTGTGGTCGAAAAACAATCCAGTAGTACGGAAATAAACTTTCCGAGCATATGTTTTTTTTTTTTTTTGACGAGAACATATGATGTTTACAATGATATCAGTTATAGCTAGAAGGAGACATATTGATGTGCGAAGTATGCTTCATTAAAATAACTTTTTGCAGAAATCACAAAGTTTAGGTACCCGAAAATAACACTTCCAAATTTCCAATGATTAATTCTTGTGGCCATGATTAAACGCAAATCTATAGTAGGTAACTTTAGCTTTCTAAACATGCTATTGCCTCAATAATATGACCTCTATGATGTGAGAATACATTGGCGTGAAGTAAATTTCATTATAAGTTTAAAATCGAAGGAAAAAAAGATGAAAAACAACAATCAAACAAAGTGATTGCATTTGTTTTGACTTCTTCAAGTTCTGTTGGCCTTCTTGGCACTTCTCAAAACAGTGTTTTTTCTTTCTAAAAAACAGTTTTGTGTGCTTTTATGTTAATACGATGGACTTAAAATAAATTTGTTAAAGTTCTTCCTTTGAGTTTTTTTCTTTGGCAATCTACTTCCATAAAGTGAATACAAAAAAATTCCATAAAAGGCTTGTGAGGATTAATTGTAATATTTTGAAATCCTCTTTTTGAATCTTGCATAGACTTGGGGGCTTTTATATTCATATGCATATATAAAATTGAGTAAAATTATGATTTGAAATTTCAATCTCGTGTGAGGAAAGTTATGCTTTGCTCGTGTATGTTACATGCTTGATTTTGTAGGGTGACAACTTGACACTTAAATTTAGGGGTATCTAGCAGATTGAGTGCTCGTGAACTCACATATTTTGACTCAACTTAATCTATAAAATGCAAGTTGGATTGGGTCTGTGGATTGGGTCGAGTTAAAAACACTCAAACTCACGAGGTACTAGTCGGATAGCAAATCTAAAAAGTGTTAACTTACACAAACTCAACCTACCAAAATAACTTTTTTAAAAAAATATATATCTTTTAGTCATTTTGACATTTCAAGTTACTTTTCTCTACCTTTTTTACAGTGAAAATTAAGTTTAGGTATACATATTTTAGTCAGATGGACATATTAAAATGTGACCAACCAAGAAAATAAAGATGAGAAGCTCATTGAACATTTAATAGACTATTGCAATAAAAATTCAATGGCTTGAATGATAAATAGTATGTTGAGAAAATTAAGATTGAAGTAAATAATTATGTCAATTTATATAATATATGTGATGACATTTAATTCAGTTAGCTAATGTAATTTATTGTTTATGACTTTTGAGACTTATTAGCTTACTTTAATTTATTTCGTATTTATGTAATTTAGTAAGACTTGTTATGTTTATTTATTTAATTTGAGACTTATTATGTTTGTGTAATTGGTTATATGACCTTTTAGTTTATTTGAAACATTGATAGTTTTTAATTAAGACGTACTATATGTAACGAATTTTTAATTTCATATTTCTATATTTATTTTAATAAGAGAATTTTTTTTAAACGCACGGATTTGACTCAACTCATCTCATTTTTGAGCAGGTCAAGTTAGAGAAAAAATCTTGCTCCACCCAACCCATCCTACTATTTAATTGAGTGGATCGGATTCAAAATTACCACAATACCCACCTAACTCACCCATTAGACACCCTAATGACATTCAGTTTTCAGTTGAAATTTGATTACGGGCAAGTTTGTGGGGATGACAGTGAACCTGCCTCCAATGGTTTGCAATTCACAAACTCATCAGAATCGTAGCATTTGTAACTCCGTCGTTATACAACTAGACACCTAAAATTGGTTCAACACTGTTTTCTCCATGGGCTTATAGAGTTAATGGGCGAATCGTTATAGTTTCAGTTATTTCTTTTTGGGTCTTTTCCAGGTGTACGAGCTTATTCAGAACCAACATAAATGATCACACTATGAAATTGACACAATTTGGTGCAAAGTAAGAATCCTTGTAGTAGCCGAATTCAGTGGAAGGTTAATATCTAATCCTTTGTTGAACTACTTGTTTATCCATCAATATATATATATATGTGGATTTTGATCAAAGAATCTTCTACGGACATTGTTTTGAGAATAACATTTTTTACTTGAGAATTTGACTCGCTTATCACTATTAGCACAATGACTAGCCATGCTAGTCAAAAGGCCAATCAATTCATAATTTTTTTTAAGATTAAAATAAATAATAATAAAGAGTGTTTGAAATTAATTATGACTATATGGTGAAAAGTTGAGAAGTATTTGAACACAAATTGTATTTGAAAAGTAAAAAGTATTTATAATTTTATTCTTTTTATGTTTAACTTTTAATTTTTAAATGAATAATAAAATCAAAAATATATTTATAATTTTATCTTTTTTATATTTTTTAAATCATTAAATGATCGAGTAATCAATAATGATGATTTAACAATAACAATAAGACACTAAAGTGAGAAATCCCTTTATAATAGTAAGGATTATTGCTCGTGATGCCTTTTTCCAAGTGCATAAGTAACACTATTATATATCCTTAGCTTTTTGGTCCTAAGCATGTCATTGCCTCTGGCTGGTAGTATTAGAATAATATATTCTTATTACTCTTTCATTAAAAAAATAAAATAAAGTTTGTTAGCTACTTGTAATTCAAATTTTGAAGAAAGGCAAAAGCATCATGTGTAGCTGGACTACCAGCTGGGCATTTTAAGAACCCATTTCTTGAGAAATTACCTAATAAAACCGCGAAATTTTAGATGTTTTGATTCTTAATACTTGTCTTCCTCCTTTAATTAATGCTACTCCTACTATTCCTGAATTTGTTGCGTTTTGAAGTAGATACATTTTCTATTGGAATTGTAATTTAAGTTAAGGTTTTGTTAACAAATGCTCTTAGGGTACATGTTAAGGAAGTCATAGAAAATTTTAGATGAAAATAAGACAAATAAGAAAGCTTTTTCTATTTCTAATGCATTAAATGTCTTGTTTTCATCTAAAACATTTTATTTTAACTTATCTAACAAAACCGTTTAAGTTTCTTAAGCATGCATGCATGTAAAAAAAATGTGCAATAAGTGATTCGGTTAAGCTGAAATATCATGAACTCATTCTAGCAAAAGGAAAAAAAAAACCATGAACTCATTGTTAGTCCCCCATGTTGAAAGCTTTTGTGTGTGTAACTAAAGATAAAATTTCATTGTGATGAATGAAAGGGAAATAAAGTCCCAGAAAGAGAATATAAGAGAGGGTATATGCCTAATTCCACTCCTTTGAGGAGAAAAACAACAACACCAAAACAAGTTTAGAAAAACATCACAACCCCTATCAAATCCTCTTAAGAAAACAATCAAGAAGAGTAAAAAAAAGAAAGATTAAGCTACATCAGTCTTCTCTATTAAAGATAGGGTATCTTGATCTTGCTCCAAACATGATTTCTTCCTTGTGCCAAGGCCTCATTTTTTCTATCGCGTCCCCATGATTTGTAGCTTTATTCTGTATATTTGAAAGTTTTTCTATTCCGTAAGGCCAAAGCATATAATTGATTTGATAAAACTAAAGCTAGAATAGATTTACCATAACAAAAGGCATCTTTGAAAAATTAAACATTATAATAGATACAAATTTAAAAGATCTAGAAAAATTATTCAAGAAATATTAAGAACAACAAGAAAGAAAATGGAGAGAGTTGCCGCTAAAGGAAATCGACGACAGCTTCTATAAGAGAAAAACTAAAAAGAGAGAATCAAAACACCACAAAGGCAGAGAAAACTCCACAAAGGAGAAAGGAGAAGCTAGAGATTATGAAGTCCTAGAACATCGATGACAGCGCTGTGATGGGGCTAATAACGTGGAGGAAAGACACACCATTAGAGTCTCAAGCAGAGAGCGACTAGGGTTTCTGTGATTTTTTTAAGCTTGTAAAGATATTTGTTGTGAAAAAAATAAGGAAACTTTTTGTAGAGACTTGTTTTGCGTACAAATTCAATAAAATAGTGTCACTTTGTATGCTTTATTTATTTATCTCTTCAATTTGACAAAAAAATTCTTATTAGTATTTGGATCTTCTGCTTATATTTGTGTACAACTGAGTCTAATTAAATATTTTTCTGTTAACCAAAAAAACAAACAATATAAATTGGCATTGCTTTATTAGTTCAGTGGTTCAGGTACACAAAATTATCTTTATCGATAATTCGTTTTGATCGTTTTTCAAAGTCCAAACTATTTGTTAAGAGTCTCACATCGTCTGTCTCAATCTTTCGGGTGCGGTTTATATATCTGTCGTGTCATTCTACTTAATGTCAATTAGTTTTAGGTTAGAATCTCACATGGTATCAGAGTTAAGATCTCATCTCTGTCGCCTACTTTCCTAGACTTCTCCTTTTTACTTAGCTAGGCTCACCTATTCCGTCTAGATTGATGAATCTATTTATGTTGAAAAGTATACAAGGGGGAAAGTTCTTTTCAATGTGAAAACAAGATAACCAACGCTGTGAAACTGATACACGACCCCACACTAATTTCCTTTGTTGAGGTTTCAACTTCGAACTTATCTTCAAGCCTCTCAGAAGCTACAAGGCGTCTTTCCACGACAACCATTCAAGAACTATCTAGAATACCAAAGGCAAGAGAACTATTAGGCGTTTGATAGTCCAAGGTTCATGTTCACATGGTGAAATTTAATGTGCCCCCAAACTTGCTTGACTTCCTTTGAATACGATGTAATGAAGGGACTTTTCTTATTTTATTTGAACTTCTTTAAACTCAAACTTCTTATGAGGGAAACCCCATAATGGGTTAATAATTAAGTCACAGCCCTTGGAGTAGCTGTTATGAATTTACTGTTCTCTCTGTGATGGAGGAAAGACTTTCAATGATCAAGCTGGATTTTCACTGTTACCAAGTGGCCTCAATACTCAAGAGGGGGGTGAATTGAGTAAGTAAAACAAGTTCGTAAATCTTTCACAAATCGTTTGATAACCAATTTTCATTGAAGCTATTGAATGATTAGAGATAATTGGATGGATGAGATAAACCCTCTTACTTATAATGTGATAGCCAAAGGAGACAATATCTAAGCAATTCAATAAAACAGTACACAAAATAAGGAAAAGGGTTTAGAGAAAACAAACACAATCGTTTATCCAGGTTCGATCACCAATCCACTTGTGATCTACGTCCAGTCCCCAAGCAACAACTTGAGATTTTTCACTATATCTTCAAGCTTCAATGGGTGCTTGACAACCACTACAACCTTGAGCATTCAACACTATGGGATACCTCACCCTAATGCTTGAGCCTCTATTTTCAAAGGGATACCTCAACCTATTACAGTTTGGAGGGATGCCTCACCCTCTCTACAGATTATACAAAGATTGAATAGGTAGAAACTCTCTTCAAAGAGCAGATATTACAACTGGAAATTCAATGGGTATATGATTCACGGTTTACGCTCAGAAACAGAGTATTAATGGAGAAATAGATGAAAGCTCATTTTTAATGCTCAACCAAGGTTTTTCAGATTGATTGTCTAACCCACATAAATGCCCAACAACTTCTATTTATAAGTCATTGAAGTTTAGAGCCGTTGAGAGGTGGTTGGAGCATTTAATGATACGTAACTATCCGTTAATTTCTGTTTCTGAAAATCTCTCTTATTTGAATAAGAGAATTCTTATTCGAATAAGGCTTTAAATAGCACAAGCGTGTTTTCCTCTATAATGTGCTATTCGAATAACATCCTGGTTATTCGAATAACCAATTAAATGTTTGGCTTCTGGGAAAACATGTTATTCGAATAACTCATTCGAATATTTGATTTCCTGAGTTCTCATTATTCAAATAACAACATTGTTATTCGAATAACCATTTAAACATGGTTTTTCTGAAAGGCTTGTTATTCGAATAACAACTCTGTTATTCGAATAACCATTTAATAAAATGATTTCCTGAAGATGTGTTATTTGAATAACACTTTGTTATTCGAATAACTTATTCGTGCCAAAATATTTTTTGAACCATTTATTCGAATAGCACAGGGCTTATTCGAATAAATCTTTTCCTGAAAGATTTATTTGGAATCCCTGACTTGCGTTATTTGAATAAAAAACTTCTTATTCGAATAATACATGCAAAAAACATGTTTTAAGCCTTTTTAAATGTTGCTCTTGATTCCATATGATCTTTTAGGTTTATGGACACGAAATGGTTGATTCTTTGGAAGTTAAAACCATATTGAAGCCTTGAAAACTTGTGTGCTATTTCGAAATGTAAGATTGAGCAATTGTGAATCATTATTTATACCTTTACAAAATGATTGAAGTCCTAAAAGCTATACTTGATGGTCTTGAGACTCTTGGACTTGATCTTGCAGTATCTTCAAGTTTGTTATCATCAAAATACATTCTTTATGAGATACATGCCAGTCACATTCACTCCATTTGTTTGGGAAATGGAATATAAGGATTACCAGCATGCATGTTGTCTAATTATTATGTAATTCATTCATTATGTGTTATTTGAAGAACAATTTTGTAAAAAAAAATTATCATCATATTGGAATATAGGTAATGAAATAACGTAAACAATAATTTTTTCAAAATTTAAATTGTATTTGCAACGAGTGCAAGTAACTAGATATTATCATTAATAGAAATGTTTAATGTACATTACTTCACATTTATATGAAGATGTATGATCAGAATATGAGTGTGCAAAAAAGGAGACAAGGCTGATGATAAAATTATATAGATACGAAAAGAGTGTGTGTATAAGGAAGAAGATAGGGAAGAAAGTGAGACCTAAAGAAGAAACATGCATCATGAATGCATAGCATAAATTCAGAAATTGAATTTTCATAGCTGCACAAGTGGCAAGAGAACTGAATAGAGTGAATGAATATACCTTTGAACAAATAATTGTTGGAGTCCAGCCAAATCTGTTGGTGCATTAAATGCAATGGTTAAAAAAATTTCAACCTTCAACCACTATTTTCGGTGGAGTTTTCTTGTCAACAATTGTATGCAATTTTGTCAACAATTGTGTACAACAATTGGTGTATAAATAGAGGCACCAAGCATAGGAAGTGCATCAGATCCTCATAATCAAAAGAGGAAGAAAATTATGTTGGCATTTCCCAACAGTGGTATCAGAGCTCTCAGAGCTCTCGGATACTAGGTGCCAGATTCATAAAAAAATTCTTAGTATGTTCTGTGGTTGCAGCATTGTCTGATCTTCCACATTAGAAAAGAATTATTCTCGTTGCTGGGAATAACATGTGGTGGTGTGAAAGTGCTGTCTAGGAAAAGTTCTGGCTAGGAAATACTTAGTATTTAAGTGTGTCCATTAGTGACCCACCTCTCTTTCCTGAGAACTTACCTGGTGCACTGTTTGTATACTACAGTTATTGTTTCAGTATATGATATTATTTACCTAAATGGCACTATTTATGTATACTTTATTGGCCTGTGTAACTCAAGATGGAGGGAGCTGTCACTCATGATGGAGATATGTTCAAGCTAACTACAGATAATTACTCCTATTGGAAGCCGATGATGGAAGACCACTTATACTATAAAGATTTGTATGAGCCAATCACCTAGAAAGATAAATTGAAGGGGAAGGCCAACAAGGAATGGGAGCTCTAGAATTGGAAAATAGTAGCTATGATCCAAAAATATATTGACAGAAGTATGTTCGAACATGTATCAATTTATACCAACATGTATGATTTATGGACGAAACTTGAATCCTTGATTCAAAAGAAGACACCCAGGAATAAAGCCCACCTTGTTAGACGACTGGTGAAGTTGGAGTACTCGAACGGTCAGAACATGATCGAACATTTGAATACCTTCAAATGTATTATGAATCAACTGAAGAAGACAAAAATGAAGATAAACGATGAGTTGTAAACTCTTATACTCCTCAATTCTCTGCCTGAGAGTTGGGACACTCTAGTTATCACTCTCAGTAATTCTGCTCCAGAAGGAAAGCTTAACATAGATTCTGTTACAAATAATTTGCTGAATGAAGAGTCAATACGGAGAGAAAGGGGCTTGAACGACCAGTTTAAAGCCAACGTTGTTGACAACAGAGGAAGAAGTAAGAATCGTGAAAAAGGAGGTCATGAAAAATCACAAGGTAGATCCAAATCTCGCACTAGACTAAGTTGTTATTACTGTGGTAAACCAGGCCACATAAAGTTTGAGTGCAGAATCTTGAAGAGAGACCAACAAGCTGGAATAGTCCACCTTGACCAGATTAACCCAAAGAAGAAGAAGGAAGATGGAACAACTACTGCAGTAGCCTTGACTGATGAGAATATATTTATTGTCGGGGAAGAAAATTATCTAAACATTGCATCCAATGATTGCATATGGATAATTGATTCTGGAGCATCCTTCCACGTCACACCTCATGAAGGTTTTTTCTCATCATACCAAAAAGGAGATTTTGGTACGGTGAAGATGGGCAACCACGTCACAAGTAAAATCGTTAGTATTGGTGAAGTAACTTTGATAAGTGAGAATGGAATTAAGCTTGTGCTGAAAGAGGTAAGACATGTACGTGAGATGCGTCTAAACCTTATCTCAATAGGTAAACTAGACGAAGTTGGGATGATAAACCAGTTTGGTGCAAGTAGATGGAAACTCAGCCGAGGAAGCATGATTATTGTTAATGGCAGAAAGGAAGGCTCTTTGTACATTATACAGGGAAAGATATGCAAGGGGGAGATGAATGTTGCTTAAGACGCAAGCAATGAATTGTGGCACAAACGATTAGGCCACATGAGTGAGAAGAGTCTGGAAATCTTGGCAAAACACTATCTTCCAAACATAAAAGGGCAGCCACTTGAATCCTGTGAAGACCGCCTAGCAGGCAAACAACACAGAGTATCTTTCAAAAGATCATATGATGCAAAAAGAAGAAAGCAAATTCTGGATCTTGTTCACTCAGATGTTTGCTCAACATCTGAAAGGTCCCTTGGCCGTGCCCAATACTTTGTTACCTTCATTGATGATCACTCCAGGAAAGTGTGTGTGTATTCATTGAAGACGAAAAATCAAGTTCTTCAAGTTTTCAACGAGTTTCATGCTTCTGTAGAACGAGCATCTGGAAGAAAGTTAAAATGCTTGAGAATTGACAATGGCGGAGAGTATAGAGGTCCATTTGAGGATTAGTGCAAGACTCATGGGATAAGACATGAGAAAGTACCCCCCAAGACACCTCAGATGAATGGACTAGCTGAGAGAATGAACAGAACGATTGCAGAGAAAGTCAGGGGCATGCTTTCTCATGCAAAACTCCCCAAGGCATTCTGGGGTGAAGTAGTAAAAACTATAGTTGATTTGATCAATTTGTCTTCTTCAAGACTTTTAAATGGAGATATTCCAGAAGAAGTATGGTCTGGAAAGAAAGCTTCTTATGGTCATTTGAGAGTCTTTGGGTGCAGGACATTTGTTCACATTCCTAAAGATGAAAGAGCAAAGCTTGATGCAAAGACAAAGAAGTGCATATACCTTGGTTCACCAAGTGATGAACTAGGCTTCAGATTATGGGATCCTATAAACAAGAAGATTGTTCGAAGCAGAGACGTGGTATTCTATGAAGATCAGACAATCCAGGATATTCAGCAATCTAAGAAGCTAAAGACCATTGTGGTACACAATTCAGGGGGAGAGATTCCTCAAAGGAATGAGCAACCTGATCAGACAATACAACCACATCAGATGGAGCAACCAAATCAGACGGAACAACCTGACCAGATAGAACAAAGTCAGGCAATACAGGGAGAACAGATAGAGACTGATCAGGTAGAACAAGAACCTCAAGTGAGAAGATCAACGAGAGTCAGACAACCATCAAGAAAGTATTTCTCAGATGATTATGTCACTCTCACTAATGAAGGGGAACCTCAAAGTTTCATAGAAGCCATTGAGACGAATGATAAAGAGAAATGGATGCAAGCCATGCAAGAAGAAGTACAGTCCTTGAAAGAGAATCAGATGTATGACCTAGTAAGATTACCAGATGGATGAAAGGCATTGAAAATTAAGTGGGTATTCAAACTCAAGACTGAAGAGAATAACCCAAACCCCAGCTACAAAGCAAGGATTGTTGTGAAGGGGTGCAACCAGAAGAAAGGCATAGATTTTGAGGAAATCTTCTCACCAGTGGTGAAGATGACATCCATTAGAGCGATCCTTGGTCTTGCTGCAAAACTAGACTTGGAAATAGAACAACTTGATGTTAAAACAACATTCTTATATAGAGACTTAGAGGAAGAAATTTATATGGAGCAACCAGAAGGTTTCGAAGAACCAGGCAAAGAACACCTAGTGTGTCGTCTAAAGAAAAACCTCTATGGTCTGAAGCAAGCTCCAAGGCAATGGTATAAGAAGTTTGATCTCTTCATGACCCAACACAATTTTAAGAAGACCTCTGCAGACCATTGTGTGTTTGTGAAGAACTATGGAAATGGTGAATCCATCATACTATTATTGTATATTGATGATATGTTGATTATTGGGAAAGATAAGATAAAGATAGCTGCTCTCAAGAAGGCATTCAGCAAATCATTTGCCATGAAAGATCTGGGTGCAGTAAAGAAGATTCTTGAAATGAAGATAATTAGAAATTGTTTTAGAAGAATGTTGTGGATGTCACAGGAAGACTATGTCAAGAAAGTTCTTGAAAGGTTCAACATGCATCAAGCCAAAACTGTGCATGTTCCATTACCTGGTCATCTCAAACTGAGTAAGATGCAATGTCCAGGGAATGAAGAAGAAAAGGAAGAAATGAGCAAGGTGCCATATTCTTCTGTTGTTGGTAGTTTTATGTATGCAATGATCTATACAAGACCAGACATTGCTTATGCTGTAGGAGTTGTGAGTAAATTCCTATCGAATCCAGGAAATGAGCATTGGAATGCTATGAAATGAATACTAAGATATCTAAGAGGAACTGTCAAAAGGTGCTTATGTTTTGGCAATGAAAATCTAATGCTCACTGGGTATTCAGATGCAGATATGGTAGGAGATGTGGATTCAAGAAAGTCTATATCGGGATATCTGATTACTTTTGCAGGGGGAGCTATCTCATGGCAGTCATGACTACAAAAGTACATTGCTTTAAGCACCACAGAAACTGAATTCATCGCAATCACTGAAGGTTGCAAGGAGATCCTGTGGATGAAGAAGTTTCTACAAGAGTTAGGCCAGAATCAAGAAAGTTATGTTCTCTATTGCGACAGTCAAAGCGCAATACATCTCAGTAAGAACTCGACATTTCATTCAAGGTCGAAACACATCGATGTAAGGTATCATTAAATACGTGATGTGTTGAAAAGTAAACTGTTGCAGATTAAGAAAATACATACCGAAGATAACGAGACAGATATGATAACAAAAGCTTTACCTAAAAAGAAGTTAGAAGTCTGTAAAGAAGTTACAGACTTAGCATCAACCCCAAACTAATCCAAATATATTTCCCTTTGGCTGAAAGAGGAGAATTATTGGAGTCCAGCCAAATCTATTAGTGTATTAAATGCAATGGTTGAAAAACTTTCAACCTCCAACCACTATTTTTGGTGGAGTTTTCTTGTCAACAATTGTATGCAATTTTGTCAACAATTGTGTGTAACAATTGGTGTATAAATAGAGGCACCAAACATAGGAAGTGCATCAGATCTTCACAATCAAAAGAGAAAGAAAATTATGCTGATATTTTCCAACAAAAATCATGCGCTATCTAAACTTTTAATGATTCTTTCCATTTTGTCTTTGGCAGACATCTCAAGGTAGATATATGGACACATCAGTGACGGTGAATCACAATATTCCAAGTCTATGATCTCAAATTGTAATGACAAAACCAAAACCCGTAAACCACGTCAGTAATTCAATATATACTATTCAAACCCGTAAGTCATTGGAAATTCTTTCCGATCGCGCTATTTATCCAACCAAAAGACTCCAACTTTTGTCCACCGTATGTCACGTGTCATCATTTGAAATTTGAAATATGAAACTGTTCACGTTAAGAATAAGTGGTTAATACGTTATGAATAAGTGGTTAATCAGGATAAGTTTCCGGGTTAATACATTCAAATAAGTAAGTGCTTAATACGTTAAGAATAAGTGGTTAATCAAGATAAATTTCTGTTAATACCTTCAAATAAGTGGTTAATCTATATCAGTTTCCTAATCTGAGAAAGAGTTCCTAATAATGAATGAATAAGTTGGTTAATCAAGATATGTTTCTCGTAAATCCAAGAAAGAGTTCTCAATAATGAGTAAATAGTTAATACGTTAAGAATAAGTGGTTAATCAATATTAGTTTCATAATCCAAGAAGTAGGAAATGAGAAGCGAGAAATTAAATGGTTAATACGTTAAGAATAAGTGGTTAATCAGTATCAGTTTTTGGTGAATCCCAAAAGCGGGAAATTAAATGGTTAATACGTTAGGAATAAGTGGTTAATCAAGATGGTTAATGATTCAGAATCCAAGAAGCGGAAATGAAAAGCTTGAAATGAAAAAATTGGCATACGGAAAAGTCAACAAACATACGTACGGAAGCATACGGTGGAAGAAAGTTGGAGTATTTTGGTTGGACGAAAAACATTTTCCAATTCTTTTGAAAGATTACAGCTCTTGTATTTACCTAAGTAATTCAATATATAAGAAATTTACTCTAATTCTGGTTGGGAGGACTATCTTCAACTCCCATTTAATATATTATCACGTATTTATTATTCATTTAATTTATTATTATGTGTCAATTAACTTAATTAAATAATATTAGAAATAACACATAATAATAAATTAAATAAATAATAGACAATGATAACAAATTAGATAGGAGTTGGAGAGACTCCCTCCTCCGATCAAAATTAGAACTAAGTTTTGTCCTTTTATAATTTATAAAAATGGTCCAACGTTTTATTTCTAATGAGTCCTACTATAATGTATAATTGCAGTTAAGACTTCTTTTCTCAAATCAGATTAGTAGGGTTTAAAAGGATTAATAATGTTAGGTGTTCCGGATACTGACCGAAACCCAAGGTGGCCAAAAGAAGATCCACCGAAGTTCACTAAACGGAAAGTCGATGGAGTTAATTCTTAGGTTTGCCGATCAGTTTGGAGAATTTAGTCAATGTAATCAAAGGCTAATAGAATTGGAACATGCCCGGCCTGGATGACCGAGCTAGCTTATGTACGAACTGTTTCTCGGATTCCAACCGTTTAAGGACATTTGAATCTCTTACCCGGTGGTCTACGTTATGTTTGGTCTTTATGATATGAACCGATTCAACGTTGGTCATCAAGTCGAGAACTTATGGCTATTAACGGTCATCGGATTTTGACCTGATGACCGTTAGCGGTCCATAATTTGAAACTTCGGGCAATGGTCAGTCGGGTATGGGTATCCGAAAACTACAATGCATTAGGTCGGCCCAATCGGTCAAGGACAGGTGTCCCGATGACATTTTGGGCCAGTACGGTCCACAGCCCCCCAGCTCGGTTGATCTTTAGACTCGGCCGAGCTTACTTTATTGGTACTACCTTGCATTAGGTCGGCCAAATCGGTCAAGGACAGGTGTCCCGATGACATTTTGGGCCAGTACGGTCCACAGCCCCCCAGCTCGGTCAATAAACAATTTTTATTTTTGACCGAGCTTATTTTTCATCGCCCGGATGAGTCATCGCCCGGATGAGGATGAGTCCAAAATCAGATTTCTCCTCTAACCAGGCGCTTAGTTATCTGTGCACAAAATTTAAATATAACTTGCCACGTGTCATGCTTTCATTTATTGGATGTCAACTATGTCACTTCACTATTAATACACCTGACTTCATCAAGGCTTTTAATTATTACGGTTCTTTACCTTCCGCCGTTAGATTCATCCAACAGTCAACTTTTCGTTTTCCTAGATTTTTTGATTAGCGGTTTTATCACTTTAAAAACTGCCCAACTATGCTTCATTTATTCGTTTCTCTTCACTTCCCCAACTCTTCTTCTCCTCATTTTCCGCGGTGCTGCTGGTGAAACTCAACACCCATTTTAACCCATTCGGTTTCCTCGTTCTGTACCAGTGAAAACTCCCATTTTTCTTCACACAGCCTTTACGCACATTCCAGGTAACCTCTAGAATATATTCTTAATTTTCCTTTTGTTTTGGTATCCGTTTTTGAAAGAGAAGGGTGCGTTACTAGGATTTGTGTTTTATTCATCTTCTTCTCCAATCCAAATAAGTTAGTTCAGTGTTGAACTTCGTTTTAGTAAAAAGTTATTGTCGAGAGATTCCTCTAATTAGCTGTCCAAATCCATACTTTGGAAAAAATCCTAAAAGAAAATCTATAGATACATTAAACCCTATGCATCAAACCAGGATGTCCAACCATCCGGCAAACACATTGGCAAGAGAAGAGTCGATGCCGAGCTACGACTGGTTCACCCACCATTAGCAAATTCCCTTCGCTTTCACAATACGGTCGAGAGCATTACCGTGCTCCGACAACGTGTCTTTTAGCCGAGATGGTGATGAGGGTCGGTTTATCTGTCTTCCGTGTCGCAATGATGAGTTCGTATTCATGTCATCGTATGGCGATGATCAAGTCGGATGGGTGTACATGTACGAAACCTTTTTTAACCGACTGAATTTAAAGCTACCTTTTACCGACTTCCAGTGCTCGGTACTTAGTTGTTTGAATGTCGCACCGTCCCAACTTCATCCTAATAGTTGGGCCTTTGTAAGGGCTTTCGAAGTTTTGATGATCTTTCTTGATAAAGTTCCTAGCACAGAAGTTTTCTTTTTCTTTTTTCAGTGTAAAGGAGTCGGTAAAGGAGGTTGGGTTTCACTCAACAGCCATCCTCGTAAAAAACTTTTTTCAGCTTTTGACTCATCATATAAAAACTTTAAAAGTAAATTTTTCCGAGTTAAGACCCGTCATGGCGACATACCTTTCTATGCCGACCAACTTGGGATAGAGAGGTTCCCTCTTTATTGGAGAACAGAGCCGAAATCCATACTAAGTGTCGAATACCGAAGCCTTTTGCCTACCGACCGAGACCTGGTCGACTTCTTGGAAGATTGTCCTGTTCTGGACATTAGTGTGTTTGTCAAATTTGGGGATTATCCAGACAAAATTGCAAATTTAATGAGTAAGTTTTAAATCCGATGTTTACTAACTCATTTTTTTAACATAAACTGACTTTTAACCTTTTTGTTTTCGTTTTTCGAAATTGATGGCTCCTCGGATGTCAGTTGACAACTGAAGAAGTTCGTGAAAAAGAAAGAACTTCCGACCGACGTGGTTGAGACAGACAAGACAACTTCCGATGTAGAGAAGATTGAGGCCCCAATTCATATTGCCGATTCCTCCGAGACTCAATCGATTCGATAGTCGGAAAGAGAAGCGGAAGAAGCCGATGAAGCGACTGAGACCCCGAAGGTTCCTACTGCTAAACGTTGAACACTAGGTGAGGGCTCTTCCTCTGAGAATCAGGAATCACGAAGTGCGTTTGAGGCACTGAATGGCTTCGATGCTAATGCAGATGGCCCTTCGCTTTGGGCATCTTCTTTTCCATTCGAGTCATTTTTGGAAACACAAATCTCACTGCCAGGTGACAAAGAGAGGAAGGATAAGGTTGGTGGGATCGGTCTTTGCCGATGGGCTGAAGTTCAACTCCTTAGAGCCACAAGTGCGATCAGGTCGGTAGAACACGAGCTGGAAGATTCGAAAAAGAAGTTATCTTCTTTCAACTCATTATACCGATCGGAACTTGAAAAAGCTCAGCGAGCTCATCAGGAGGAAGTCTCAAACCTTAAAAAAGAAAATGAAGTCCTAAGGCAAAAAACTTCGCGTATTGACGATCTCGAGACCTCTTTTTCTTCCTTAGAGAATAAAAAGAAAGAGGTCGATGAAGAACTTTTGATTTTGAAGAAGGCAAAAGAGGATGCTGATAAACAAAAAATGGAGGCCAACCGAGTCCTGATAGAAGCCTTGAAGTCGAGAGATACTCTTAAGACCGAACTGACAAGCTTAAAAGAGGAGGCGGCCGAGCAGAGGATCGCCGGTTTTGAGGCCGATCTTGAGCAGGCCAAACTTCTTAACCCCGATGGAGTTTTTGACGATCGGCTGGGCGAGCTTGGTCCATTCAAGATTATAAGCGAAGGCCGAATAGTTGATCCGCCAGAAGACGAAGATGAAGATGATTAACTTCAAGTTTACTTATGTAGTTTGTTGTTTTTGTTCTAACCGAAAGTCATTGTAATCCTGTTTCCATTTTGTAAGCATTTCGTCTTTAATATAACCTGAATGTGTTTGGAAATATTATTTGCTGTCTTCGTTTGGAAATATTTGGTGTTCCCTTACCTGGCCAAGCTTTCCGAGGTATATTTAACAAAAACGTGTATAACAGTAATCATTTTAGGTCGGACAAATCACCGAAAACACGATTTTTACCATAAAATATATTATACGATTGTGGGTCGGACAATTTTGCCAAAAAACAGATTTTTCACCAGCTTTGGCTAGCATGGACTTTGGTCGGCATCAGCTAAAAATCCGGAGTCTTCCTCCGCTTTGGCCGGCATCGACTTTGGTCGGCATCAAATGAAAAAGCCGAGTATTTCATCGACTTTGGTCATCGACTTTGGTCGGCATACCGAAAAGTGTGCTAATAAATACGTATCAAAAATATTGTAAAAGGTGGTAACATTTTGATTCAAGTGTAAGATGTGCCTCGTTAAAACCTTCCGACAAAACCCCGTGGGAAAAAAACCTGTAAGGAAAAAGAGTACAACATCCTCGATAAGAGATTTTAACTATAAAACTTCCTTAAAGAGGCCGAGTTCCATGACCTAGGAAGAATTTTGCCGGTGAGTTCCCCGATCCTGTAAGCTCCTCCTCCAACAACCTCTTCAATTCGAAAAGGTCCTTCCCAGTTGGCCGACATTTTCCCCTCACCTTGTGGTCTTCTGGAGTCTTCCATCTTGTGTAGCACCAAATCACCCTGATGAAAAGTTCTTAATCTGACCTTGCGATTGTACTTCCTTGCCATCCTAGCTTTGACTGCTTCTTCGCGGATGTGGGCGACTTCCCTCTCTTCTTCCAACAGATCAAGATCGGTCCTCCTATGCTCATCATTCGTTTCTTCGGAAAACGTCATTCTTCTAAAGCTTGGCTCACCGATTTCAACCGGGATCATAGCGTCGGCTCCATACGTCAGTCGAAATGGTGTTTCTTGGGTCGAGGATTGGGGCGTCGTATGATATGCCCATAGGACACTATGTAATTCTTCCGGCCAGAGCCCCTTAGCTCGATCCAGTCTCTTCTTGAGTCCTGACAGAATGATCTTGTTTGCAGCTTCGACCAAGCCATTGGTCTGCGGGTGCTCTACCGACGTAAAAACCTGCTTAATACCATTCTTAAGACAAAATGCTCGAAAATTCTTGTCAGTGAACTGTGTTCCATTATCGAGACACAATAATAAATGGTAAACCAAACCGGCATATAATATTTTTCCATACAAACCTTTTTACCTTTTCTGACGTTATGCTTGGAAAATGGCTCGACCTCAATCCACTTCGTAAAGTAGTCGATTGCCACCACAATGTATTTCACTTGTCCTGCTGCGATTGGTAATGGACCCAGCAAATCAATTCCCCATCTACAGAATGGCCATGGAGTGTCAAGGTTATGAAGTTTTTCCGGTGGGGCCCTGTGCATACTTGAAAACTTTTGGCATTTTTCACATTTTTGGACATACTCCAGACAATCGGTCTTCATAGTAGGCCAATATAATCCTGCACGTAAAACCTTGCCGAAAGAACGTCCTCCGATATGACTACCACAAACACCTTCATGAACTTCCTCCATTACCGACATAATCCGACTTCGCTCAATGCATTTCAAGTAAAGGTAAGGAAAGTCCTCTCTTATATAAATCATCACCGATCAATACATAATAACTTGTCACCTTTTAAGCTTCTTGGCCTTTTGTTCGTCGGGCGGTAAATCCCCATTTTTCAGATAATTAATGATCGGAACCATCCAAGAATTTGGGTCGGTGTTTATAACAAAAGATTCAACAGCATCAATGCTCGGACTTTCTATTACCTCTTGTATGACCGATCTATTGTTCCCGACTTCTTAGTACTTGCTAGTTTGGATAATAAGTCGGCACGTGCATTCTGGTCTCTTGAATGTGCAGAATTTCAAACTCCGCGAATTTCTTGACAATATTCTGCACCTTTGATAAATATTTTGTTAACTGAGCATCTTTCGTTTGGAATTCACCCCTGACCTGTGCAGTCATCAGCTGGGAGTCTGATTTTGCAATCAGTCGGGTTGCTCCCATCTCATCAGCAAGGGAAAGCCCAGCTAGGAGAGCTTCATACTCTGCCTGATTATTACTGGTTCAAAAATTGAACTTTAATGATTGTTCGATCAGAATCTCATTAGGCCCCTCCAATATAATTCCTGCCCCACTTCCTTTCACATTCGATGCCCCATCAACAAAAAGATACCAGAGGTCATTACTTGGGTCATGAGAGGGTGAGGATAGTTCAACCAGGAAATCGGATAATACCTGTGCCTTGATTGGTCCCCTAGGTTGATACTGGATATCAAATTCCGAAAGCTCGATCGACCAAGAAATCATACGACCTGCTAGCTCCGATTTCCTTAGAACTTGCTTAATAGGTTGGTCGGTCATGACAATTATTCGATGGCTTTGGAAATATTGTCGAAGACGCCTTGCCGTTACCACGAGGGCCAATGCCAATTTCTCTATCCTTTGATATCTGACTTCCGCTCCTTGCAGCACTCGACTCACGAAGTAGACTGGACGCTGGTCCCTTCCGTCTTCCTTAATCAATACCGAACTCAAAGCTTTGTCAGAGATAGATATATAAAGCAATAGAGAATCACCTTGTTCGGGTCTGGTTAAGATTGGCGGTGTGGTTAAGAAGAGCTTTAACTCTGCAAACGCCTTTTCGCATTCCTCGGTCCATTGAAAATTAGTCGGTTTCTTTAAGCACTTTGGAAAAATGGAATAGCTCGGTTGGCCGATTTTGACAAACCTTGATAGAAAGCAAAGTGATTCTCCCTGTTAGTCTCTCGGACCTCCTTGATTGACGACGGACTCCTCATGTCCATTATAGCTCTACATTTGTCCGGGTTGGCCTCAATTCCTCTATTGGTTAGGAGGAAACCGAGAAATTTCCCACCTTGAACGCCGAACACACATTTCTCTGGATTCAATTTCATGTTGTATTTCCTTAATTGAGTGAAGATTTCTAGGAGATCTGAACAGGGTTACTGCTGCGGTGTCTTCACCACCATATCGTCAACGTACACCTCAATGTTTCTCCCGATTTGGTCCTTAAATATTTTGTTCATGAGTCTCTCGATAGGTGCCCGGCATTCTTCGGACCAAAAGCCATGACTCCATATAATGGTAATTCCCGAACTCCTGATAAAAGCGGTTTTCTCCTCGTCTTCCCGATGCATCCCGATCTGATTATATCCCGAATAGGCATCCATGAAGCTAAGGAACTCGATAACCGGATGCGCCGTCGACCAACCGATCTATGCTTGGAAGAGGGTAGGAGTCCTTTGGACAGCTTTGTTCAAATCGGTAAAATCCGTGCACATCCTCCACTTCCCTCGTCGACTTCTTGACCATGACCACGTTAGCTAGCCACGTGGTATACTCAACTTCCCTTATGAAACCAGCCTCCAAATAGCTTTTTGGTTTCCCGAGCGGCGACCTCCGCCTTTCACTCCGAGCTTCCGCTTTTCCGAGCAACAAGTTTTATCTTCTCGATTTATTGAAAGTTTATGAGTAATCACCTCTTGGTCAATTCCTCGGTAAGTCTCGCTCTGTCAGCGAACACATCGGCGTTGTCCTTCAATAGCTTCTCCAACTCGTTCTTGACATCTACCGGAAGGTTGGAACCGATGCGGTTACCTGATTCGGTTTCGGCCCCGGGGTATAACCTCGCAAATCTTCTATTGGTTGAGGTCGATCCCGCTCATCACCCTCGGGTCTAATTCCGCCATATTAATGTGCAAGGGTTTGCCCGACGACTACACCTCTTTTGGTTTTGGCTTCAGGCTTTCGTTATAACATATTCTTGCTTCTCTTTGATCCGCATGAACCACACCTATCTCGCTTTTGGAAATGGGAAACTTCATTGTTAAATGCGGGGTTGACACCACCGCTCCCAAAGAATTAAGAGAAGGCCATCCAAGGATAATATTATATGGAGTATGAGAATCAATAACCAAATATTTAACAAGAATTGTTTTTAAGAGTGTACCTGTTCCAAAAGTCGTTCGAAGTTCAACATACCCTTTTACATTTACCTGCTCACCTGAGAAGCCGATCAGACACCCATCAAACGGTTTTAACTCGGATTCTGGAATTTGCAATCTTCGGAGAGTTGACAAATAGAGTATATCTGCCGAGCTTCCCTGATCGACCAAGACCCTTTTGATCTGGAAATTTCCGGCGATAATGGATATCACCATTGGGTCGTCCAAGTTTTCATCGAGACCTGTGAAATCTTTACTGGAAAAAGAGATCACCGGGCTCTCTTCACATTGTACAAGGATGACTTACCGACATGACAACTCGAGGTGCTTTTTCCGAGATGAATTCGAACTCCTCCCCCGGCCGAATCCTCCAAATGATGGTGTCGATCACTCCCGATCACATGATCCCGGAGTCCGAAACAAAGAACGACAGCTTTACTCTTTTCTCCTGAGTTCTGGACTCTTTTGTCCGGAATGATTTCCGTCTCTTTGTCTCTTTTATCTCCCTACTACGGCTTCTACGCCGGTATATGTATTTTCCCAGATGACCTTCTCGGATGAGTTGCTCAATTCTGTCTTTTAACGTAATGCATTCTTCGGTTGAATGCCCGTATACCTTATGAAACTCGCATCTTTTGGTCTTGTCAACATTTGGCGGGGTCCTTTGTTTTCCTGCATTCATTGGAATTTGAATCAAACCAGTGCTATATATTTCTCGAAGAATTTGGTCCTGAGGGGTATTCAAAGGGGTATATCTGTCAAAGATAGATCGAACTTTTCCGAACGCCTCCCTTGAGCCTCGATTTAACCTTTCTGATTGGTCATTATCGCGTGTTACGGTTCTGCCTCTATGATTGGATCGGCCCCCTTGAAATTTTTCTAACAAAGCTGGGCGAATGGAGATGTGAGGGCTGCTCATGTTTCCTGCCGTTCCCAGATCGAAAAATTGCCGCTCCATCTGCTTTCTTGCGGGCTATCTCCTCCATGTTTATGTACCTGCAGATCTACCTCGCAGATCATCGAGGTCCAAAGGGGGCTTTCGGCTAAGGAATCCGCAAATGGTCCCGGCGTAACCCCGCCATGATTGCATGCAAGGATACAAATTGAGATCTTTAATCTGAACCGCTTCTCACCGAATCTCCGCATAAATTCTTTAAGGGGGGTTCATCTCTTCCTCTGTCTTAAATTGATCAGGCTTGCAAGTCTTCGATGCGTCCCGCTTGTAGAAAAATGGTTAAGGAATTTAATTGACAATTCAAAAAAGTCATAGATTGAACTCCGCTTGAGGCTTGAAAACCAAAGTAAGGCCGACTTCTTCAAGTGTTGTCGGGAAAGCCCAGCATTTAATCGGATCCGACCCGCCGTTCAGAAGCATCATAGAATTAAACATCGTGAGATGCTCCTGTGGATCGGTCGTTCCATCGTACAATTCCATAGTTGGAAGCCGAAAGCCTTCCGGGAGTTTGATCGACATTATGAAGTCCGAAAATGGATGATCCGCAGTCGGGAGAGAGTGATTCTTATGGTTCGTCTGCACACGAACTTCCTGGTCGGTTACTCTTGGCTGGCTCGAACGTTGATGAAATTCCCTCGCTACGTCCTCATCAAATAACCCTTCGACCTCCCTTTCGGGTTCTGCTATATATGTTGTTGTCTGTTGTGCATTCGACCAATCATCAATGCGGTACGTTAATGTCCCTTATTGCTTGCATAAGCACCTCCATTGAACTGGTGAAGATCAACCGGTCTCGCCATTGACAAAGACGGTTCGATTTGTGGCCATAAGTAACAAGAAAAGTGGACTTTTCGGATAACGTAGAGTTGGTTGCTTGTGAGGTAGGAAAAGTTTTACCCAGCCCCACGGTGGGCGCCAAATGTTCCTGGATCGACCGAAACCCAAGGTGGCCAAAAATCCACCGAAGTTCACTAAACGGAAAGTCGATGGAGTTAATTCTTAGGTTTGCCGATCACTTTGGAGAATTTAGTCAATGTAATCAAAGGCTAATAGAATTGGAACATGCGCCTGGATGACCGAGCTAGCTTATATACGAACTGTTTCTGATTCCAACCGTTTAAGGACATTTGAATCTCTTACCCGGTGGTCTACGTTATGTTTGGTCTTTATATATGAACCGATTCAACGTTGGTCATCAAGTCGAGAACTTATGGCTATTAATCGGTCATCTGATTTTGACCTGATGACCGTTAGTGGTCCATAATTTGAAACTTCGGGCAATGGTCAGTCGGGTATGGGTATCCGAAAACTACAATGCATTAGGTCGGCCCAATCGGTCAAGGACAGGTGTCCCGATGACATTTTGGGCCAGTACGGTCCATTAGGTAAATACACTTATACACACATTATCTCATATTTTTATAATTTTTATTATTTAATCACAATTGGCACAGGTCATTTTTTATAAACAAACAATTTAATTATGCTATATAGATAGGGATGAGAAATGTGACCCAAAAAAAAGTGTAAATAACATTTTTTTAAAATGATTGTGTTCATACGTGACCGAAATCGTGGTTGGTTTTCTCTAAATGAAGTAGGTTACGGTGACTCTCTTCTCCAGATGAAGTTGGTTTTCACCCATAATGTTTATATTGTGCACCAAAGTGCTCATCTCTTCCACCATCTGGCCAATTTTTATTCATCCGTCAACACAATCTTTTTTTTTTCTTACCTCATTAAATTTACCAAATCACAACCTATGGACACCTTCGGCATCACATACCACATATCCAAGGCAACAGAATTTCGCTAATCATCCACGAACCTACTATGAAGCATTGCATCCCTTACTCAGCTATGTCTAATATTGAAATCCCGCCTGAATCAATCAACTATAAGGCCATTCCTTTCCAGGAGATCTATACGGCCACCAGTGACGGACTTAGGAATTTTAGACACCAGGGACAAAGATAATATTATTAATATAAAAGCATAATTTTTTAAAATAATTATATTTATATATAAAAAATATATTAATATAAAATTATGAAAGATCAATTTATAATTATTTTTTTCACGTTTTCATATTTTGAAAATACTGAATAATCTTTTCATTATCAATACTTTCAAACATTTTTTTCTCTATATATATAATCATGCAATCAATCAATCATTTATCTCTCATATGATAGTATAGTTGATTCTTTATGATATTCATAGTGAAGAACAAATAGTTAAATAAATAAAAAAAAAGAAGCTTGAGAAATTTAAAAAATACCACAAAGTGTAATAGTGAAGAGAAAGATTCGATGACTATAAATTTACTAACTTATTTATATGAGGGCTAAAATTATACATATAAGAAGGTAAAGAAGATAAATAAATAAATATATATATATATATAAAGATCAAAGAAAAGTTTTCAAATTAGACGGAGGCATGAGTTCCCACATTTTTGTATGTGGGTCCATCCCTGACGGCCACTCTGCTTCCATGTCAAATATGAAACGTACTCACAACATCACTACTTTTAAGGATAAAATTTGGCTCCAACCCTAATTGGAGAGAATCTCTCCAACTCTCATTAAATTTGTTGACATGTGTTTATTATTTATTTAATCTGTTATTATGTATTACTTTTAATTTTATTTAATTAAATTAATTAATATATATAACAGATTAAATAAATAATAAACATATGACAATAAATTATATAAGAGTTGAAGGAATTCTCTCCGACCAACCTGCTGGATATTGTGATTTTGGAAGTCCCACTTTTAATCGACCACATTACAATCACTTCTACCCCGTGAGAACAAAACAATCAGTGAATAGCAACCAATTATTGTAATATTCAACACCCATCGGTCAAACAGCACTCAATAATATATATAAAAAAAAACCACTTGAAAAAAAAAATCAGTCCATCCTTTACCACTTAACATACGACGAACACTCACGTCAAATTTGGATGTGAGATATCATTAATCGAGGTAGAACAAGATAGGAGGTTGGGGAGAGTTTTCTGCAACTGAATATGTCACTTTTCATGTATCAAGTTGCAAAGTCAAATTTCACATTTTTTACCTATTGAACAGATAACAATTTAAACCATTCATCTAAATATATTCTCATCCAATGGCTTAAAATAAGGGGACCACAGGGTTCCATCTTAAATGCAGCTGACAGTTTAGTTGTCCACTCTTGTGCATTGCTCATGCTTGACTTTGGTTTGCCATATATTCATTTTGTTGTATATATAGTAGTTTTCACTTTTCCTTCTCTTAACTGTGGCTGTTTCAAGCTCAAGCTTAGTACTCAATGGCGTTTATTATTCTTTCCTTCATGAGTATCATTGCTTATATACTACTTGTCTCTTCTCTTAGAGTTTCCATAGCATTGGACACATCCATTGCTAAGTCCAAGTCCATCACTGATGGCGTGACCATAGTTTCCGAAGGTACTGGAACCTTTGAACTTGGTTTCTTCAGTCTTAGAAATCCCAACAAACGATACCTCGGAATTTGGTACAAGAATATCCCATTTCAAAACGTTGTTTGGGTTGCAAACGGTGGCAAACCAATCAATGATTCCTCTGGCATCTTAGAACTAAACAGCACTGGCAGTTTAGTCCTTACTCACAACAAAACCGTTGTTTGGTGCACAAGTTCTCCGAAAAAGGCACAGAATCCAGTGGCAGAGCTTTTGGATTCTGGCAATCTTGTGATAAGAGATGAGAATGAAGCAAAGCAAGAAGGCAATTATTTGTGGCAAAGCTTTGACTACCCATCTAATACAATGTTGTCAGGGATGAAGGTGGGATGGGACCTCAGAAGAAATCTGAGTAGGCGTCTCACAGCTTGGAAGAGTGCTGATGATCCAACCCCAGGAGAGTTTACTTGGGGTCTTGTGCTGCATAATTATCCTGATATCTATATGATGAAAGGAACAATAAAATATCACAGAACTGGACCGTGGAATGGCCTTCATTTCAGCGGTAGGCCAGAGCTGAAGGCTAATCCCATTTTTCATTTCAAGTTTGTCTCCAATAAGGACGAGGTTTATTACATATGGAGCCTCAATAGTGCTTCTCAAATATCAATCTTGCTACTTAACCAAACCAGTTATGAACGTCCTCGCTATGTATGGTCAGAAACTGATAAATTATGGAGGTTATATTCAACATTGCCACAAGATTATTGTGATCATTATGGCGTATGTGGAGCCAATGCATATTGCAGCATTACTGAATCACCAGTATGTGTATGTTTAAAAGGGTTCGAGCCCAGGTCGCCTGAAAAATGGAAATCAATGGACTGGTCTCAGGGATGTGTCCGGAATTATCCATTTAACTGCAGTGAAAAGCTTACCGATGGGTTTGCCCATTTGGAAAATTTGAAACTGCCAGATACTGAATATACTTTGGTGGATGAGACTATTGGTCTAGAGCAATGTGGAGCCAGGTGCTTGAATAATTGTTCCTGCATGGCCTATACAAATTCAAATATAAGTGGAGCAGGCAGTGGCTGTGTCATGTGGTTTGGTGGTCTACTTGACATCAAACACCTTCCAGTTGGTGGGCAGGATCTATACATCAGGATGCCCGCTTCAGAGTTAGGTAAATATTTGATTAAATTTTCAAATTAATCCTTATATTATTCTTCTCACCAAAGTTTCTATATTGTCTTGGAAAATTCAAGCTTATATAGTCCTCCAATATGAAATCTAAGCATAGTTGTTTTGTTTGATCAAATTCAACCATGAAGAGTATGGGCGCAACAAGAACAAGAAAATAATAGTTGTAACCACCATTGCTGCAGCATCGGGAATGCTTTCGCTTGCTATTTATTCTATCTACCAAGTCCAGAGGAATATTGCTGGTAAAATTATTCTTCTCTTCTCTCACATTTCACTAAAAAGATGGCTACATGGTTCTATCTATAATATTTTAAATGGACATTCTGCTATTTGTCAATTCCCTTAACAAGTACAGTTATTCAGATTATTGGTTTTTTAGAGTATGTAAAACTATCCTTTGACTTTTTGGTCAAGTGGCCTTTTAACATGGTTCTGTGACTCTGTCTAATTGACAGAATGTGGTAGAGTTTAATAACTTGTAAGAGATTAAAGAAACTGATATCACACATATATGTTTTCTGTTTTTCTTCAGGTCCTAGTATATTTATCTATTTTAACCAGTTTCAATTCCCTCCCAACGTATTATAATATAGCTGAAGGTCCTTGTCTATCTTCCAGAGAAGTCAAAGACAGAAGATAACTATGGAAGCTATGTCGATGATCTGGATCTCCCATTGCTTGATTTGTCAACAATCATTACTGCCACTAATAACTTCTCGGTGAAGAATAAGATAGGAGAAGGTGGTTTTGGACCTGTATATTGGGTAATTCAAATATTTGAGTACTAATACCAAAGTTAGAACAACTAGAGAAGTATTAATATAATAAAGAGCATCTACTCATATGAATTTGATTATGTAGGGAAAATTAGTGGATGAGCAAGAAATTGCTGTAAAGAGACTTTCAAAGAGCTCGGGACAAGGAATGACTGAGTTCATAAATGAAGTAAAACTGATTGCAAAACTTCAACACCGAAATCTTGTAAAGCTTCTTGGATGTTGCATTCAGAGACAAGAAAGAATGCTAGTTTATGAATACATGGCTAACGGCAGCCTAGACTACTTCATTTTTGGTATGAAATATCTTTTATTAGGACTAACTAGTGTTTTGTGACTTCAAGTATAGTAAGCAGCATCTTAACTTGAATATTCAATATTGAATTACAAATTTGTTTTGAATGAAACAGATTGTACCAAACGTAAATTGTTAGAGTGGCCAAAGCGCTTCTACATAATATGTGGAATCGCTCGAGGACTTATGTATCTTCATCAAGATTATCGATTAAGGATTGTCCATAGAGATCTCAAAGCAAGTAATATTTTATTAGATGATACTTTGAATCCAAAAATATCAGATTTTGGGCTGGCTAGAACTTTTGGCGGAGAGGAGATAGAAGGAAACACAAATAAAATAGTAGGAACTTAGTGAGTGTCTAACTATCCAGTACCATATTATTTATTTATTTATTTTACAGATATGACACATGTGAATATTTTTGCTCTAATGGTTTTGTTGCAGTGGGTACATGGCACCAGAGTATGCTGTTGATGGGCAATTTTCTATAAAATCTGACGTCTTCAGCTTTGGTATTTTATTGTTGGAGATTATATCTGGGATGAAAAATAGAGATCGTTATCGTGCAAAGCAAACCCTTAACCTTGTTGGTCAAGTAAGATCTTCGATAATTTTTAATTTATCTATGTTAACGTTGACATGTTGTGAACAATTTTTTTTTTTTGGGTAATAACAATTTTCTTCTTTTATGATTTAGGCGTGGACACTCTGAAAAATGGGCAGGGCTTTACAAATAATTGACTCAAACATAGAGGATTCATGCATTGTATCTGAAGTTTTACGTTGCATACATGTTGGTCTCTTGTGCGTGCAACAATACCCAGATGATAGGCCTACCATGACCTCAGTAGTTGTAATGTTAGGGAGTGAGATGGAATTGGATGAGCCTAAAGAGCCGGGTTTCTTCACTAGGAAGGAATCTATTGAAGCAAATTCGAGCTCAAGTGGGAACAATACGAATACAAACAACGAAATAACCATAACCTTACCGAATCCCCGGTGAAAATCAATGAGAAAGCTGCACATATTGCACTAATAAACTGGGTAAGTATAGTTCCATTGCAAGTGCAATACTACTAAAAGACTAGTGTTTCAAAACCTGTTTACTTGTGTAACTGAATATATAAAGTAAATTTGATTATTGCACTGATTTTGGAACTGATATAATACGCAGAAATACAAATGACCATATTGTTCTGCAATAGGTTCATGAAAGATACATGTTCAATCCTGGCAGAGTCTACCATTTTTTAAGGGATTATAGCTTTTTTGGGTTGGATATGCCATTAAAGACCAATAGTTACGGGAAACATTATTTGATGATTAATATAATTCAGCTTCGAGAAAATTGTCTTTGATAATTGATAGTTCAATAATTGATGTAGGCTGTCTAGGACTAGTCTTTTTGTTAATTATTACGGGACAATGACAACCAACTATTCTACTACTCTTCTTTTATTTTTCGCAAAATATTGAGTATTTGCAATTGTTACTTCTTCCAAAAAAACTTCTAATAAATTATTGCATCCTCAAGACAAATTTTCAGACAATGTAATAGTAAAGATTTTGAATGCCAATAACTATTCTATTGAATTTCAAAGAAGAATGGCATTTCATCTTCTATTAGTGACCTAACACAAAACAGAGTTGGGCAATACTCTACCAACGAATTGTTGCAGGTTTATTCATAATTTCATATCTAGAGTTTTACAAAACGCATCTTTTCAATATCTTAGCAATTCTTAGCACTTATTTGGCAAGGGAATTGTTTTGTTTTTTGTTTTTTGAAGGTATCAATCTTTGTGATGTTTAGTTAAATATTTATTAGTTGTTATTTTTTCACAATAAATGTTTGAAATTCATAAAGTATAACCAGTAATCAATAAATAGTTGACAACTAATTATGATACCGAAAATAAAAATGGATAACAGAGTAATTTCCATTTGCTAAACTTCCCCAAACATGCTTTATTGCTTGAAAAGTGGCGTGATCATTTTAGATTTCTTTTTACATATTTAGAAAAATTCAGAGACAGATACTCAATATATAGTCTACTAGAACACGAACATGTAGCATGCCATTATAGTCTTGCACTGCTAATAATATTTCTTCTTCATCTTATTTATTTATTTATTTATTTGGGTGTGTGTGCCGTTGCAGCGCAAATGTTCTATTTCTGAGAGATTCTGGACGTTTTATTACAATTACTAATTTTGTCCTTAATTTTTTTTTTCAAATTTCAATTTGATCACTAACTTTCTCCTCAATGATTTTTAACAAGCAATTATAGCAAGCAAGAGACACATTGGAAAGCTACTGTGCTATTGCTCAAGTGCCACACTGGATGTACACAAATAAGGTGCTCTTGGGTTGCGGAAGGGGAAGGGTGGATTCATGCAGGATCAAATTTCTCACAACAACATCAAACTCAAGTCTTAACTCTTAAAAGACTTAGACTGGCCCTGTATCAATTGATCTATAATCTCCTTGGCAATAAAGACTTTCTATTTGTATTATGAGGTCTTATAAATTTTCGCTGACTGCTATCAAGCAATAACTAGGTTGGCAATGACAAATTGACATCATAGAAAAATAGGTGCGTTTCACTTGGAAGACCGTATTTAAAGAATGCTATAAATAATTCAGCGTGGAGTTAATTCTCTCTGAAAGTTCAATAATTTTTCTAGGCTGTATTGTACTAGCATTTTTTTGCTGATTTATTGCAACCAGAAAATATTCTTATAGAAAAATCAGATTGTGACAATGGAACGGTAAATTTTAGGAATGCCAATAACTATAATCTTCAATTTCAAAAGAAGACTAGCATATATAACATCTTCTATGTTGGTGTCGACACAACACAAAGCTGACTTGGTAATGCTCTCCCAAGGAATGGTTCCAGGTTATTGAATCGTGAATATCTAGGTTCATACAGTATAGTTTTCCTTGTAAGATGGTACTCCCTGCTGCTTGATATATAAACTATCATTTCTGTTCTTTTCTGAAGTCTCGAAGTGTAACAGTATGGCTATGGCTACAGATGGTGCATGGCAAGAATTTATTAGTTGAAACGTGCACAATTGTATATGCAGTTTATATCGTATTTTAATAGAAAAATACATTACCAATAATAACTGCATGCATTTTTTTTTTTAACCAATGTTTCTCTTTACACATTATTAAGAGACTAACTCCCTCAGCATCTGCACAGCTTGCTTGCCATTACGCCTAACCCTTTTTGGTATTGAGCGAGTAACTACATTTGAACTTAACTAACTCCAACTAATTTATTTATATATATATATTTATTTATTTTTTTCTGTTAAAAGTTATAGACATTTTAACTAGATCTTATATTGGTATTATGTGGTCCCATAAATTTTCTACAACTGCTATCAAGCAAGTAGGTAGGAATGGACAAAATGATAATAAACGGGGTTGACACTTGACTACGATAGATCAGAGCGAACCGGGTGTCTAGTAAGCATCAAATCAAATTAATGAGGGGCTGAACGTGCTTGACAATGACTTGGAATGAGCAACCAAGTGTGTTTCTCAGTCTCGGCTCATCCTGTTTCATGTTCCACGAGACGTTCTCTTACCATATCAGCATCCAAATAACAAAGCCCCACATGTTACAATAATGATTGATTTGTTATTAATTTGTTACGATAGTGATTGATTTGTTATTGATTTATTATATTATAAATAATTTATTATTTATTTGTTATTATCTTGTAATCAGATTAGAATTTATTAGACTTTATGTATAAGATTGATTCTGATTTTATTAGACTTTATGTATAGGATTAATTCTAATTTTATTAGATTTTATGTATAGGAATGATTCTGATTTTATTTTATTCTCTCCTGCCCAATAAATAGGAGCACCTCATTGTACATTGATACTCAGAAAATATACAAAACATATTACATCCCATCTTTTATGGTATCAGAGATTGGTTGTGCTTTGAATGGATCTGATATAGTGGAATTGTTGGCAGCAACTCTTCTATTTCTGGGCTGAATATTTTTTTCATGAAATTTGTGACCCGCTGGAAAGCCATTCAAATAATAGCAATTTTCCACAGTATGTCCCTCTAGGTCACAATATGTGCACTTAAGTGCTTTCTTCGACGCCCCTCCAGTGCGAGGGAAAGAAGTTTCTCGTGTGTCGCTGCCCTTGGATGCTTTCCTTGCCTGACTTATGACCATGGCTTGAAAATCGCTGCTGGTTCCTTCACGCCGTGAAACAACATCAAGTTGGCATCTCCACCAAATGGATGTCCAGAATGCCTTCCTCCATGGTGACTTACTTGAAGAGGTTTATATGCATCCTCCACCTGGTTTTCGTCGACAGGAGGAGAAGCTTGTATGTCGACTTAATAAGTCCCTTTATGGACTTAAGAAGGCCTCTCGAAGTTGGTTTCACAAATTCTCTTCATCTGTAGCTAATATCGGTTTTCAACAATCAAAAGCTGATTATTCCTTGTTTATCAAAGTTGATGGTACATCTTATACTGCTATCTTACTCTATGTTGATGACATGATCATTACAGGAAATGATGAGGCAGCTATTCACGATCTAAAACAATTTCTAAACACATGTTTCAAGATTAAGGACCTCGGCTCACTAAAATGCTTCTTGGGAGTTGAAGTTGCCCGAGCCAAGACAAGCATCACCATATGTCAGAAAAAAATATACTCTGGACTTGCTGGAAGAAGTTGGTTTACTTGGTGCAAAACCCACAAAATTCCCAATGGAGCAAACTTTAAAACTCAATCCAGAAGATGGTGAGGCCCTTCATGACCCAACACATTATCAAAGGCTTGTTGGGAAGCTGATCTATCTCACAATCACACGACCAAAAATCACATTTGCAGTTAACACTCTCAGTCAGTTTATGCAACTACCAAGAAAACCTCATCTTGATGCTGTTTTTCATCTCCTTCGTTACTTGAAGAATGCGCCGGGTCAAGGAATTTTTTTCCCTTCTAATGGGACATAAAAACTCACAGGTTATTGTGATGCCGATTGGGCTGGTTGTCAATCTACACGAAGGTCAGTGACTGGTTATTGTGTGTTCTTGGGGAACTCCCTAGTTTCTTGGAAGAGTAAGAAGCAACCCATTGTATCACGATCATCTGCTGAAGCAGAATATCGTGCTATGGCAGCCATCACTTGCGAACTTACTTGGTTAAGATATCTTTTGCATGATTTCCGAGTTGCACATCCTGAACCAGCCAAGTTGTTCTGTGATAATCAAGCAGCTCTCCACATTGCTGGAAATCCAGTATTTCATGAACGCACAAAGCATATAGAGCTTGATTGCCATACTATTCGAGAAAGAATACAAAGAGGAGAATCTAGCACAAGACATGTTCACACTGGGGATCAAATTGCAGATATTTTTACAAAACCATTGGGACAAGGAACTTTTCAATCTCATCTTAACAAGCTCGGTGTGATAGATATCCACACTCCAGCTTGAGGGGGGATGTTACAATAATGATTGATTTGTTATTGATTTGTTACGATAGTGATTGATTTGTTATTGATTTGTTATATTGTAAATGATTTGTTATTTATTTGTTATTATCTTGTAATCAGATTAGGATTTATTAGACTTTATGTATAGGATTGATTCTGATTTTATTAGACTTTATGTATAGGATTGATTTTGATTTTATTAGACTTTATGTATAGGATTGATTCTGATTTTATTTTATTCTCTCCTACCCAATAAATAGGAGCACCTCATTGTACATTGATACTCAGAAAATATACAAAACATATTACATCCTATCTTTTATGGTATCAAAGCACCGATCTTGGTGACTCTATATAACCCCAAACCACCTTCCGCACACCACAAGAAAACCATGGCTGGAAACAAAGAAGATATGGATGAAAACCCACTCACGTTGCACAACTCTGATAGCCCAAGCCTTATCTTGGTCTCCAAACTCCTTGAGCCATACAACTATGGACAATGGAGTCGAGCCATGCGCATCAGCCTTAGCGCAAAGAATAAGATTGGGTTAATTGACGGATCCATCAAGAAACCGTCATCCACAGACAAAACCCTTCATTCTTGGCAACGCTGCAATGACATGGTGTTGTCCTGGATATTGAATTCGGTAAGCCCAGAAATTGCATCTAGTGTAATCTACATGGATACAGCAGCTACCGCATGGAAAGATCTTAGTGATCGATTTTCACAGGGCAATGAATCAAGAATTTACCAAATTCAACAAGAGATCGTTGAACATCGACAAGGTACGGATCCAATTTCAGTCTACTACAACAGGAAGAAAGCTTTGTGGGATGAGTTAGCCTCTTATCAAGAATCATTCACCTGCACGTGTGAAGGACTGAAGAAATTCAATGAAAGAGTGGAAAAGGAGAAGCTTATGCAATTTCTTATGGGATTGAATGAAACCTATGCTACAGTGAGAAGCAACATACTAATGATGAAACCTTTACCAAATACTCAACAAGCTTTTCCTATGGCTTTGCAACATGAACGACAACTTGATGTTGTTTCACGGCGTGAAGGAACCAGCAGCGATTTTCAGGCCATAGTCATAAGTCAGGTAAGGAAAGCATCCAAGGGCAGCGGCACACAAGAAACTCATTTCCCTCGCACTGGAAGGGCGTCGAAGAAAGCACTTAAGTGCACATATTGTGACCTAGAGGGACACACTGTGGAAAATTGCTATTATTTGAATGGCTTTCCAGTGGGTCACAAATTTCATGGAAAAAATATTCAGCCCAGAAATAGAAGAGTTGCTGCCAACAATTCCACTATATCAGATCCTTTCAAAGCACAACCAATCAAACAAGAGGGTCTAACTTTCACAACTGAAGAATACAATCAGATAATGACCATGCTCAATGAAAAGAATGGTAATGCATTTGCAAATGCTGCAGGTAAACAAAATCCTTCCACTACTCTATATTGGATAGTTGACAGTGGGGCCACAGATCACATCTGCAATTCAGAACCCACAAACATGATTAAGTCTTGTGATTTTGTAAATTTGCTTGATGGGAGAAAGACACAAATCAATTCTATTGGATCACTCACATTATCTACAGATTTAAAAATTGATGGAGTTTTACATGTACCTAAATTTAGGGTCAATTTGCTCTCTGTGAGCAAGCTTACTCAGTTTCTGAAATGTATAATAATTTTTTCCCCTGATTTTTGTGTCATACAGGACGTGGATACGAAGAGGATGATTGGCCTGGGCAAGCAGTATAATGGTCTCTACTACCTCTCACCAAATCAAAATTCTCAACTTGAACATCGTGTCAACAATGCATCCAGCCTCTGGCACCAAAGACTTGGCCATCCTTCCACTACACCTCACCAAGCCTTGTCCAAGTCTACACCAGAAATAAATTTTGATAATAAACATGTTTGTGAAGTTTGTCCATTAGCTAAACAAACCCGTTTATCTTTTCCTTCTAGTTCCATTTCATCACAGGCACCTTTTGATTTAGTACATTGTGACATTTGGGGACCTCATAAAATAAATTCCCACACCGGAGCAAAATATTTTCTCACTATTGTTGATGATTTTTCCCGGTTTACATGGGTTCACCTTATGTCTTTTAAATCTGAAACTCAATCCTTATTGCAATATTTTTTTTCATGGGTCAAAACTCAATTTAATTGTGGGGTTAAAATTTTTCGTTCAGACAATGGAGCTGAATTCCTATCTATGAAATCATATTTCAATGATCATGGCATAACTTTTTATCATACTTGTCCTTACACTCCTCAACAAAATGGAGTTGTTGAAAGAAAACACCGTTACCTCTTAAATGTTGCATGAGCACTTCGTTTTCAAGCAAACTTACCTTTAAAATTTTGGGGAGAGAGCATACAAACAGCTTGCTATTTAATTAGCCAATTACCAACACCATTGTTGTCCCTCAAAACCCCTTATGAACTCCTCCATGGTGCACCACCCTCATATTCACATATTCGCACTTTTGGTTGTCTATGTTATGCTACCAACCTCAATCCCAAACACAAATTTGATGCTCGAGCAAGAGGGTGTCTCTTTCGTGGCTACCCTCAAGGACAAAAAGGTTACAAAGTCCTTGATCTTGACACTCATCAGATTTTTTCCTCACGTGATGTTCTATTTCATGAAACAACTTTTCCCCTCTCCCATGCACCACCAGAAACCAAAGATGACCATATTGTGTTACCTAACCCCTCTATTCACAACCCACAAACAGAACCCAACCCACCCAATTTGGCCCATCACATCGAACCTCCACCACTCACACCTTCCTCACAAGAAATACCCCCACCTACACAAGACCTTAATAACAATACCCATTCCATCTTTCCTCTACACGACACTTCTCACACAGGACCTCCACCACTCACGCCTTCCTCACAAGAAATAAACCCACCTACACAAGAACCTAATCACAATACCCGATCCATCTCTCCTACTAATCCCTCATCACCACCAACACTGCTCCGTTCCAATCGCCCTTCCAAGCCTCCTACCAAACTGCAAGACTATCACACCTATCATGCGGCTATTCTTGCTCCTCGGCCAGTCCCCTCCTCAACCACGCTCTGCACAAGACACCCATTACATAGGTATGTTTCCTATTCACAACTTTCCACCTCCCATCAGAAGTTTGTTCATAATATTTCTCATTTGGTTGAACCTACCTCCTATGAGCAAGCTTGTACAGATCCGAAATGGGTTGTTGCCATGCAATCTGAAATCCAAGCTCTTGAAGACAATAACACATGGACCATGATGCCTCTACCTGCTGGTAACTCTCCCATTGGCTGCAAATGGGTGTACAAAATCAAATATCAATCCGATGGCTCCATTGACCGTTACAAAGCCCGGCTTGTTGCCAAGAGCTTCACCCAAAGAGAAGGCATAGATTACAAGGAGACCTTTGCTCCGGTTGCTAAACTCATTACTGTCCGTTGTCTCTTGGCTGTTGCTGCTGTTCGGAATTGGCATTTCCACCAAATGGATGTCCAGAATGCCTTCCTCCATGGTGACTTACTTGAAGAGGTTTATATGCATCCTCCACCTGGTTTTCGTCGACAGGGGAAGAAGCTTGTATGTCGACTTAATAAGTCCCTTTATGGACTTAAGCAGGCCTCTCAAAGTTGGTTTCACAAATTCTCTACATCTGTAGCTAATATCAGTTTTCAACAGTCAAAAGCTGATTATTCCTTGTTTATCAAAGTTGATGGTACATCTTATACTGCTATCTTACTCTATGTTGATGACATGATCATTACAGGAAATGATGAGGCAGCTATTCACGATCTAAAACAATTTCTAAACACATGTTTCAAGATTAAGGACCTCGGCTCACTAAAATACTTCTTGGGAGTTGAAGTTGCCCGAGCCAAGACAGGCATCACCATATGTCAGAAAAAAATATACTCTGGACTTACTGGAAGAAGTTAGTTTACTTGGTGCAAAACCCACAAAATTCCCAATGGAGCAAACTTTAAAACTCAATCCAGAATATGGTGAGGCCCTTCATGACCCAACACATTATCGAAGGCTTGTTGGGAAGCTAATCTATCTCACAATCACACGACCAGAAATCACATTTGTAGTTAACACTCTCAGTCAGTTTATGCAACTACCAAGAAAACATCATCTTGATGTTGTTTTTCATCTCCTTCGTTACTTGAAGAATGCGCCGGGTCAAGGAATTTTTTTCCCTTCTAATGGGACATTAAAACTCACAGGTTATTGTGATGCCGATTGGGCTGGTTGTCAATCTACACGAAGGTCAGTGACTGGTTATTGTGTGTTCTTGGGGAACTCCCTAGTTTCTTGGAAGAGTAACAAGCAACCCACTGTATCACGATCATCTGCTGAAGCAGAATATCGTGCTATGGCAGCCATCACTTGCAAACTTACGTGGTTAAGATATCTTTTGCATGATTTCTGAGTTGCACATCCTGAACCAGCCAAGTTGTTCTGTGATAATCAAGCAGCTCTCCACATTGCTGGAAATCCAGTATTTCATGAACGCACAAAGCATATAGAGCTTGATTGCCATACTATTCGAGAAAGAATACAAAGAGGAGAAATTAGCACAAGACATGTTCACACTGGGGATCAAATTGCAGATATTTTTACAAAACCATTAGGACAAGGAACTTTTCAATCTCATCTTAACAAGCTCGGTGTGATAGATATCCACACTCCAGCTTGAGGGGGGATGTTACAATAATGATTGATTTGTTATTGATTTGTTACGATAGTGATTGATTTGTTATTTATTTGTTATTATCTTGTAATCAGATTAGGATTTATTAGACTTTATGTATAGGATTAATTCTGATTTTATTAGACTTTATGTATAAGATTGATTCTGATTTTATTTTATTCTCTCCTACCCAATAAATAGGAGCACCTCATTGTACATTGATACTCAGAAAATATACAAAACATATTGCATCCCATCTTTTACCACAAAAGCTGGAACTCAATGGGCATTCTTTCTTTCATGATTATGGTTACTTGTATACTTGTTCCTTCCCTCAAAGTTTCCATAGCAGTCTCAAAGGTAGAAAGTTTGAACTTGGTTTCTTCAGCCCAGGTAATTCCAATAAACGTTACTTGGGGATATGGTTCAAGAATATCCCAGTTTAGACAGTTGTTTGGGTGGCAAACGGGGCCAACCCTATCAATGATTCCTCACTCCTCAGGCATATTAACAATGAACAGCATAGGCAATCTTGTCCTTAGACAAAATGACTCTATTGTTTGGCATACAACCTCAACAAAACAAGCACAGAATCCGGTGGCAGAGCTGTTGGACAGTGGCAATCTTGTGGTAAGAAATGAGAGAGAAGCAAACCAAGAAGAAGGCTATTTGTGGCAAAGCTTTGAGTATCCATGTGATACATTGTTGCCAGGGATGAAGATCGGTTGGGACCTCCGAAATGGTATGGAATGGCGACAGATGATCCATCTCCAGGAGACCTTTCTTATGCTTTAGTGCTCCATAATTATCCTAAGTATTATCTGATGAATAGAACAGAAAAGTTCTCCCGTATTGGACCGTGGAATGGCCTAGGTTTTAGTAATAGACCATTGCTAGAGCCCTGCCCCATTTATTACAGAGAGTATGTAAGCAAAATTGGTAGGCTTGAAAGTTCCAGTTACTACACAAGTACACATACTTGGTTGGATGAGAATATTGATCTGGAAGAATGCAGAGTCAAATGCTTGAATAATTGCTCTTGTATGGCCTATACTAATTCAGACATAAGAGAAGCAGGTAGTGGCTGTGTCATGTGGTTTGGCGATCTCATTGACATCAAACAATTTGAAGCTGGTGGGCAGGATCTATATAACCGAATGCCTGATTCAGAGGTAGGTAAAATACTTTATTAACTTTGCTCAGTAATGTTTCATTGTTACCATCAAGGTTGATTTGCAACTTTGAAAACTCAAGATCACTCCTTCAATCTGGGATTTAACTTGAGCATTTTTGTTTTATCAATGTCAAATTCAACCATGAAGAGCCTCAAAATGGGTGAAAGATGAACACGACAACAATTATTGCTACCACCATTGCTACAATTTGTGGGATGCTTTTGCTTTGTATTTATTTTATCTGCATCCGGAGGAACATTGCTGATAAAATTATCATTTACTCACTTTTTCACTAAATAAATGGCATCACTTTTCTATATATAACTTATTAAATAGTTGTACTGCTAATACTCAAGAAATTCTCTTGATGAATTCTGCACATAACAGTAAATTTTAGGTCAAGTTGCCTTTTAACACGGCACTGTATCTTATTAATTAAATGATCTTTAGTTTAGAAACTTGGTAGAGATTGAAAAAATCAATACCGCACTCTCTTTATGGAACATTAACAAGCATATTTCAATCCCCTCCTCAGGTCATACAATATTTCTGATGCCTTTTTTCTATTCAACAGAGAAGTCACATAGAGAAGGTGAGAGACATTTAGATTATCTTGATCTCTCGTTGTTTGATCTGCCAACAATTACTTCTGCCACCAATAACTTCTTAATCAAGAATAAGATTGGAGAAGGTGGTTTTGGACCTGTATACAAGGTAATTCAATATTTGTGTACTATTACCACAGCAAAAACAGAAGGTACTAATATTATCAGGAGCATTACTCATATGAATGTGATTGTGCAGGGAAAATTAGCGGATGGGAAAGAAATTGCTGTGAAGAGATTTTCAACGAGGTCGGAACAAGGAATAAATGAATTGCAAAACTTCAGCACCAAAATCTTGTAAAAGCTTCTTGGTTGTTGCATTTAGGGACAAGAAAATGCGGGTTGAATTGACTCAGTGAGTTGGACGTGTTGAAAATACTCAAACTCATTAGGTACGGTTCGGGTAGTAAGTTTTGAAAGTATCAACCCATATAAACATAATCCACCAAATTAACTTTAAAAAAATAAAATGTCTTTTAGCTATTGTAACATTTCAAGTTATTTTTCTCTACTTTTTCTATAGTGACAAATAAGTTTAGGTATAAATATTTTGTTCACATGGACATATTAAAAATGTGACCAATTAAGTAAATAGGGATGAGAAACTCATTAAGCATTTAACGGACTATTACAATTAAAATTTAATGGATTGCTTAGATGATAAATAGTATGATAAGAAAATTGAGAATGAAGTAAATAATTATATCAATTGATATAATATATGTGATTGCATTAAATTCAGTTAGCTATTGTCATTTATTATTTATAAACTTTAGGACTTGTTAGCTTACTTTAATTTATTTCGTCCTTATGTTAACTTTATAAGACTTGTTATGTTTATTTATCTAATTTAAAATTTAATATGTTTGTGCAATTGATTATACGATTTTTTAGTTAATTTAAAAAATTAATAGTTTTTAATTAAGACATACTATGTGTAACAAATTTTTAATTAATTGTGCCGCAAGAGTTATTCTAAAAAAATACCTGTAAAGGATACCTTGATCAAAATAATAATAATAATAATAATTTATTATTATAATAATAATAGTAATAATAATAATAATATTGATGGATAGACAAGTAGTTCAACAAAGGATTAGATATTAACCTTCCACTGAATTCGGCTACTACAAGGATTCTTACTTTGCACCAAATTATGTCAATTTCATAGTGTGATCATTTATATTGGTTCTGAACAAGCCCATACACTTGTAAAATAACTGAAACTATAATGATTCGCTCAATAACTCTATAAGCCCATGGAAAAAACAGTTTTGAACCAATTTTAGGTGTATGGTTGTATAACATTGGAGTTATAAATGCTACGATTTTGATGAGTTTGTGAATTGCAAACCATTGGAGGGTTCAATGTCATCCCCACAGACCTGGCCGTAATCAAATTTAAACTAAAAACTGAATATCGGTGGGGTATCTGATGGGTGAGTATTGTTACAATTTTGAATCCAATCCACTCATTAAAATCATGGGTTGAGTTAAATTGAAAGAATTTTTTTATCTAACTTAACTTGTTTAAAAGTGAGTTGGGTTAAGTCAAACCCATGAGTTTGATATACATTTTAAAAAAAATTCTCTTATTAAAATTATAAAACTTTTAATAAGAGAATTTTTTTTAAATATATATCAAATTCACAATTTTGACTCAACTCAATTCATTTTTGAGTGGGTCAAGTTAGAGAAAAAAAATCACTTGACTGAACCAAACTCATTATTTTTATGAGTGGATTCAAAATTATCACAATACCCACCCAACTCACCCATGGGAGACCTGACTGATATTCATTTTCAGTTAAAAATTCGATTACGGCCAGGTCTATGGGGATGACACTGAACCTGCCTCCAATGGTTTGCAATTCACAAACTCATCAGAATTGTAACATTTGTAACTCTGTCGTTATACAACCGTACACCTAAAATTGGTTCAAAATTGTTTTCTCTGTGGGCTTATAGAGTTATTGGGCGAATTGTTATAGTTTCAGTTATTTCTTTTTGGCTCTTTTCCAGGTGTAAGGGTGTCGCAACCGGGATCGCGACGGGACGACCGAAAAAATATAAAATCAATGGAGTCGCTACCAATGTTTATTTAAATTGGAAAAACATTAGAAAAACCCTTTTATCAGGAAAACTAGTCCGGAGTCGATTAGATAGGGAAGGTGTTAGCACTTATCTTTCCTCTAAGAACGGTACCTTATGTTAGTTGTGTAAATTTTAATAATATCAAATATATTTATTTTAACCCTCTAAACAAAAGACTTTGTAATTATTTATTATTTTTTCATTTTTTATTTTTGAAAAGAAATAAAAGAAACAACCAAATTATGAAAATTTATTTTTTTGGCTTGACAGAAATGGATTTACTCCCTACGTATCTCCTGGTGCAATGGAGAACTCAAAGTCACGTAGTTCTTTATAAAATAAGTGTGGGTTGGTTGATTTTATTTAAAAAAAGATTTTATTTGAAAGTGAATCCATTCTTGCACAGATTCAAGTTAACTAGGCTACTCAATAAACCCTTATGATCCAAATGACATTGAAGGTAGTATTCACTACTCAATCATCATCATTGGTCATTGCATGGATCAAAAGATTTTTTTTTTTTTTTTTTCTTTTACCCTTCTCTCTTTTTTTACCAAACAAAGTCAGTATCATTTTTGCCTTAATATGAAATGGACAGACCCCACGTGAATCAAATTCAAACTCAACAGGATAATCAACGAAAATTTAAAGAAATAAAGGTTTGGGGACTTTGGCAACCATGGCGGCACGCCAGGGATGTTTGGGGAGGATCCGGTTTAAGATTCGACGGTCGGATGAAGGTTGATGAGGATGATGGGGTGACGTCTAGAGGGGAAGGACATGGCTTCTTGGGTTTCGACGGTCGGTTTGGGGTATGATGGATCTGGTGTTTTGAGTTCGACGGTCGGTGAGGGGCGACCCCTAGGCGAGGTTCGATGGTCGGTTTGAGGAGATGGGGGTTCATTTTGGGGTTCGACGGTCGATGAGGGCGACCTAGCTAAGGTTCGACGGTCGGTTTGAGGAGATGAGGGGTTCTTTTGGGGTTCGACGGTCGATTGGAGGATATGGTGGGATGATTCTGTTTTGGGGTTCGACGGTCGATTGGAGGATGTGATGGTTTGTGAAGCTGGTCGGTGAAGGTCGCAATGGTATGGTTCGACGGTCGAGTGAGGAGAGGGATTTGGTTTGAAGGGTTACGGTCCGACGGTCGGTTCTGGTTGGGTTTGATAGTACTTGAAGAGGTTATGGAAATTGCTTGGGTGATGGGGATTATGGAGGCTTTGAAGATGGTGGGTGTATTGGAGGTGAGAGGGTAGTGATTTGATTTGAGGTTCGTCGGTCGGTGAAAAGGATGGTGAAGGATTCGACGGTTGGTTGGAAAGGGGTGATTCTTTTTGGAGTATGATAGTCGGTTGGGGGTAAGGATGGGATGGATTCGACGGTCGATTGGGAAGGGGTGATGGATTCGACGGTCGATTGCAATTGATGAAGATGGTGGAGGTCGGCTTTTTTTGGGGTCCGACGGTCGGATGGGATGGAGTTTGGTTGATGGTGTGAAGGTTTGGATGGGTTGTCGGGGTAATATCCGGGTTCGACGGTCGAGTGAGGTGAAGGTGGGCTTTGGAAGTTGGTTGAGGGTCACAATGGTGTGGTTCGACGGTCGAGTGAGGTGAAAGTAACTGGTGTGGTTCGACGGTCGGTTTAGGGGAATTGGATGGGTTGTCGGTGAGGGGTAGTAACTGTTGTGGTTCGACGGTCGAGTGAGGTGAAGGTGGGCTTTGGAAGTTGGTTGAGGGTCACAATGGTGTTGTTCGACGGTCGAGTGAGGTGAAAGTCACTGATGTAGTTCGACAGTCGGTAGAGGGAATGATGGTATTTTGTGAAGTGGGTTGAGGGTCCAATGGTGTGGTTCGACGGTCGAATGAAGTGAAGGTGGGCTTTGTGAAGGGGTTGAGGGTCGCAATGGTGTGGTTCGACGGTCGGTTGGTTGAAGATGGTGGTTACACGTGATGATGGAAAGCGTATGATGGTTGGGTTCATAGTTTAGGGGGGATTCGACGGTTGGAAGAGGATTTGGGGTTCGACGGTCGGTTGGGAATGATTTGGGATTCGACGGTCGGATGTGATGGAAGTAGGTGATGTGGTGAGAGATGGAAGGTGTTGGATGTGGGTATTGAAGGTGAGTTTTCGGTGGTTTTGGGTAATGTGTTGCGAAGGAGAGGAGTGCCGGTGTGTGTATGGTGCTCATGGCTTAAAAACAAGAATAGGAGAAGAAGATGGACAACATAACTAACCACCAATGGTATCAAGCATGCATTTGAACATTACATTTTTACTCACAACAAGGTAAGGATAGTGATGAGAAAGGGCATACCTCTTCTGTGCTACCAGTAACACACTCAACTCAAAAAGAATCAAAATCCCTTTCGTTCCCAGCAGCCTCCCCAGGATTCTTGCTTTTTTCTTTTCTCAGCTACCACCAGAGATCAACTCAACATCATCAATCTTCTTTCCTTGGCTGAAGATGGGATGATTTGGGGAAGATAAAAGATGGTGGTCGTGAAGATGGAGATGGTTCACGTTTTTTTTTGGAGGCGAAGATGAGATGAAGGATGATAAAGACGATGGTTACAGTGGAGAATGGGTGAAGGTGTTCAAAATCTGGTTCTTGAAGGTGAAAAAATGTGTGAAAAAAAAGATCCCCCCTTTTCGATGCTCTTCTCTTTTAATACCTCCACCCTTTCATCATTTCTCCTTGACATTTCCTTCTTTTTTTTTTTTGCGTGAGCCTTCCTACGTTGAGCCCCCCATTTTCTCCTTTATCGAACCTTTTCTTTTCTTTCCATCCTTTTAGCCCCCCTTTTCTCTGCTTGCTGCCTCAATGCAATTAATGTCTTCTTCTTTACGTGTGCAGGCATAAGGTATTAAATGCAATGTCCCATTTTAAAAATTTTCATTTTAAAATATTGTAATTAAGTATAAAATTTTTTATGGACAAAATTGGGTATCAACAAAGAGCTTATTCAGAACCAACATACAAATGATCACACTATGAAATTGACATAATTTAGTGCAAAGTAAGAATCCTTGTAGTAGCCGAGCCGAATTCAGTGGAAGGTTAATATCTAATCTTTTTTTGAACTATTTGTTTATTCATCAATATTATTATTATTTGGATTTTGATCAAATTATCCTCTAGGGGCATTGTTTTGAGAATAATTCCTTCGACACAATTAACATTATCACGATTAAAAGGTCATTTTAATAATTATTTTTTTTAAAGCATAAACTTTAGTCTTCTACTTAAGAGTTTGACTCGCTTATCATTATTAATACAATGATTGGCCGTGTCAGTCAAAGGGCCAATCAATTCATAATTTTTTTTATTTAGATTAAAATAAATAATAATAAAAAATGTTTGAAATGAATTATGACTATATGGTGAAAAGCCGAGAAGTATTTGAATACAAATTGTATTTGAAAAGTAAAAAGTATTTACAATTTTATTCTTTTGATGTTTTTTTAATTTTTAAATGAATAATAAATTCTAAAATATATTTATAATTTTATTTTTTATATTTTTTCAAATCATTAAATGAGTAATGAATAATTATGATTTAAAAATAAAAATAAGACACTAAAGTGAGAAATCCCTTTATAATAGTATGGATTATTGCTCTTGTGATGCCTCATTCCAAGTGCATAAGTAACATTATTATATACCCTTAGCTTCTTGGTCCTAAGCATGCCATTGCCTCTGACTGGTCGTATTAGAATAATATATTCTTATTACTCTTTCATTAAAAAAATAAAAATAAAGTTTGTTAGCTACTTGTAATTCAAGTTTTGAAGAAAGGTAAAAGCATCATGTGTAGCTGGACTACCTGGGCATTTTAAGAACCCATTTCTTGAGAAATTACCTAATAAAACCGCGGAATTTTAGATGTTTTGATTCTTAACACTTGTTTTCCTCCTTTAATTAATGCTACTCCTAGTAATCCTGAATTCGTTACGTTTTGAAGTAGATAAATTTTCTATTGGAATTGTATTTTAAGTTAAAATTTTGCTAACAAATGTTTTTAGGACACTTGTTAAGAAAGTCAAAATAAAAAATTTTAGATGAAAAATAAGATAAATAAGATTTTTTTTAATTTCTAATATATTAAATGTCTTATTTTCATCTAAAACTTTTTATTTTAATTTCCTTAACAAAATCGTTTAAGTTTCTTAAGCATGTATGTAAAAAAAAAATTGTACAATATATAAGTGATTTGGTTAAGTTGAAATATCATAACCTCATTCCAGCAAAAGGAAAAAAAATCATGAACTCAATGTTAGTCCCCATTTTGAAAGCTCGTGTGTGTGTAACTAAAGATAAGATTTCATTGCGATGAATGAAAGAGAAATAAAGTCCCACAAAGAGAATATAAGAGAAGGTATCTACCTAATTCCACTTCTTTGAGGAGAAAACCAGCACCATCAAAACAAGTTAAGAAAAACATCACAACCCCCATCAAATCCTCTTAAGAAAACTAATTAGGAGGAGTAAAAAAATGAAAGATTAAGTTACACTAGTCTTCTCTATTGAAGATAAGGTATCTTGATCTTGCTTTCAACATGATTTCTTTCTTGTGTCAAGACCTCACTTTTTCTATTGCGTTTCTATGATTTGTAGCTTTGCTCTATATATTTGAAATTCTTTTTATTCTGTAAGACCAAAACATATAACTGATTTAATAAAACTAAAGTTAGAACAAATCTACCATAACAGGCATCCTTGAAAAATTAAACATTATAACATATACAAATTTAAAAGATTTAGAAAAATTATTCAAGAAATATTTAGAACAACAAGAAAGAAAATGGAGAGAGTTGCCGCTAAAGGAAACTGACGGCAACTCCTATAAGAGAAAAACAAAAAAAAGAGAACCAAAACACCACAAAGGTGAAAGGAGAAGCTAGAGATCGCATAGTCCTAGAACATCGACGACAGCGCTGCGATGGGGTCAACAACGTAGAGTAATGACACACCATTAGAGTCGCAAGGGGAGAGCGATCAGGGTTTTCTTGATTTTTTTAAGTTCATAAAGATATTTGTTGTGAAAAAATAAGGAAACTTCTTGTATAGACTTGTTTTGCGTACAAATTCAATAAAATAGTGTCGTTTTGTATGCTTTATTTATTTGTCTCTTCAATTTGACAGAAAAATTCTTATTTGTGTTTGGATCTTCTGCCTATATTTGTGTACAATTGGGTCTAATTAAATATTTTTCTGTCAAGTAAAAAAAACAAACATAAATTGGCATTGTTTTATTGGTTCAGTGGTTCAGTCCACACAAAATTATCTTCAGGGATAATCCGTTTTGATCGTTTTTCAAAGTCGAAACTATCAATTTTCCTTGTCGTGTCAGTGATGGATCTATTTATGTTGAAAGGTATTCAAGGGGGCAAGTTCTTTTCAATGTGAAAACAAGATAACAAACGCTGTGAAACTGATACATTAATTTACGAGTGGTGTGATTCATGAAAAAGTTTTCTGCACGACCCCACACTAATTTCCTTTGTTGAGGTTTCAACTTCGAACTTATCTTCAAGCCTCTCAGAAGCTACAAGGCATCTTTCCACGACAACCATTCAAGAACTATCTAGAATACCAAAGACAAGAGAACTGTTAGGCGTTTGATAGTCCAAGGTTCATGTTCACATGGTGAAATTTAATGTGGCCCCAAACTTGCTTGATTTCCTTTGAATACGATGTAATGAAGGGACTTTTCTTATTTTATTTGAACTTCTTTAAACTCAACCTTCTTATGAGGGAAACCCCATAATGGGTTAATAATTAAGTCACAGCCCTTGGAGTAGCTGTTATGAACTTACTGTTCTCTCTGTGATGGAGGAAAGACTTTCAATGATCAAGCTGGGTTTTCACTCAATTTGTTTGGGAAATGGAATATAAGGATTACCAGCATGTTATCTAATTATTAGGTAATTCATTCGTAATGTGTTATTCAAAGAACAATTTTGTAAAAAAATAAATTCATCACCATATTGGAATATAGATAATGAAATAACGTAGACAATAATTTTCTCAAAATTTAAATTGTATCTGCAACGAGTGCAAGTAAATTCGGAAATTGAGACCCAAAGAAGAAACATGCATCATGAATGCATAGCATAAATTCGGAAATTGAATTTTCATAGCTGCACAGGTGGCAAGAGAACTGAATAGAGTGAATGAATATACCTTTGAACAAAGAATCACGCGCTATCTAAACCTTCAATGATTCTTTCCATTTTGTCTTTTGCAGACATCTCAAGGTAGATATATGGACGCAAGAGTGACTGTGAACCACAACATTCAAGTCTATGATCTCAAACAGCTGTACTGACAGGACCAAAACCCGTCAACCACGTAATTAATTCAATATATACTATTCAAACCCGTAAGAGTGTGTTTGGGTATTCGTTTGCAGTCTCAAATGTCAGCTACTCTTTCTCGAAGAGGAAAAGTTTTGTTTGAATAAAACTTCGTTTGCACTGTTTCAGCATAATTCTTATCTCTAACTGCTGTTAGAGTGAAAGTAAGATTTTTTTTTTTGAATTACAAGTTTGTCTATTGAAAGTTTTTGTCTCTAATATTTATTTTAAAGAATTCATATTTGAGATAAAAGTTTTTAAATATAAATAACGTTAGTATAAATCTATTTTTAACTAAACTTACATTTATAAAATCAAGTTAATTTAAATTTAAGTTTATAAACTCAAATCAAAACAAACATTAAGTAAGTCATTGGAAATTCTATTGAAAGATTACAAGTCTTGTATTTACATAAGTAATTCAATATATACTATTCCAACCTACCAAATGAGAGCACATTAGTTTCCACCTAAGTACGCAAATCAGTCCAATTTTTATTCATGCATCAACACAGGCTTTTTTTTTTTCTTGCCTCATTAAATTTACCAAATCACAGCCTATGGACACCTTCGACATCACATACCACATATCCAAGGCAACAGAATTTCGTTAATCATCCACGAACCTACTATGAAGCATTGCATCCCTTACTCAGCAACGTCTAATATTGAAATCCCACCTGAATCAATCAACTATAAGGCCATTCCTTTCCAGGAGATCTATACGGCCAATGTGCTCTCAAACATGAAACGTACTCACAACATCACCACTTTAATCGACCACATTAAAATCACTTCTACCCCATGAGAACTATACAATCAGTGAATACCAACCAATTATTGTAATATTCAACACCCATCGGTTAAATAGCACTCAATAATATATATATATAAACCACTGCAAAAAAAAAAGAGTCCATCCTTTCCCACTTGACATACGACGAACAATCACATCAAATGTGGATGTGAGATATCATTAGTCGAGGTAGAACAAGAGAGGAGGTTGGGGAGAGTTTTCTACAACTGAATATGTCACTTTTCAAGTATCAAGTTGCAAAGTCAAATTTCTCATTTTTTACCTATTGAACAGATACCAAGTAAACAATTTAAACCATTCATCTAAATATATTCTCATCCAATGGCTTAAAATAAGGGGACCACCAGGGTTCCATCTTAAATGCAGCCGACAATTTAGTTGTCCACTCTTGTGCATTGCTCATGCTTGACTTTGGTTTGCCATATATACATTTTGTTGTATATATAGTAGTTTCCACTTTTCACTTCTCCTTCTCTTAACTGTGGCTGTTTTAAGCTCAAGCTTAGTATTCAATGGCGTTTATTATTCTTTCCTTCATGAGTATCATTGCTTATATACTACTTGTCCCTTCTCTTAGAGTTTCCATAGCATTGAACACATCCATTGCTAAGTCCAAGTCCATCACTGATGGCATGACCATAGTTTCCGAAGGTACTGGAACCTTTGAACTTGGTTTCTTCAGTCTTAGAAATCCCAACAAACGATACCTCGGAATTTGGTACAAGAATATCCCATTTCAAAACGTTGTATGGGTTGCAAACGGTGGCAACCCAATCAATGATTCCTCGGCCATCTTAGAACTAAACAGCGCTGGCAGTTTGGTCCTTACTCACAACAAAACCGTCGTTTGGTGCACAAGTTCTCCGAAAAAGGCACAGAATCCAGTGGCAGAGCTTTTGGATTCTGGCAATCTTGTGATAAGAGATGAGAATGAAGCAAAGCAAGAAGGCAATTATTTGTGGCAAAGCTTTGACTACCCATCTAATACAATGTTGTCAGGGATGAAGGTGGGATGGGACCTCAGAAGAAATCTGAATAGGCGTCTCACAGCTTGGAAGAGTGCTGATGATCCAACCCCAGGAGAGTTTACTTGGGGTCTTGTGCTGCATAATTATCCTGAAATCTATATGATGAAAGGAACAACAAAATACCACAGACTTGGACCGTGGAATGGCCTTCATTTCAGCGGTATGCCAGAGCTGAAGCCTAATCCCATTTTTCATTACAAGTTTGTCTCCAATAAGGACGAGGTTTATTACACATGGATCCTCAATAATGCTTCTCTAATATCAATCACAGTACTTAACCAAACCAGTTATGAACGTCCTCGCTATGTATGGTCAGAAACCGATAAATTATGGAGGTTTTATTCAACAATGCCACAAGATTACTGTGATCATTATCGCGTATGTGGAGCCAATGCATATTGCAGCATTACTGAAGCACCAGTATGTGTATGTTTAAAAGGGTTCGAGCCCAGGTCTCCTGAAAAGTGGAAATCAATGGACTGGTCTCAAGGATGTGTCCGGAATTATCCATTTAACTGCAGTGAAAAGCTTACCGATGGGTTTGTCCTTTCGGAAAATTTGAAACTGCCAGATACTGAATATACTTTGGTGGATGAGACTATTGGTCTAGAGCAATGTGGAGCCAGGTGCTTGAATAATTGTTCCTGCATGGCCTATACAAATTCAAATATAAGTGGAGCTGGCAGTGGCTGTGTCATGTGGTTTGATGATCTACTTGACATCAAACTGTTTCCAGCTGGTGGGCAGGATCTATACATCAGGATGCCCGCTTCAGAGTTAGGTAAATATTTGATTAAATTTTCCAATTAATCCTTATATTATTCTTCTCACCAAAGTTTCTATATTGTCTTTGAAAATTCAAGCTTATATAGTCCTCCAATATGGAATCTAAGCATAGTTGTTTTGTTTGATCAAATTCAACCATGAAGAGTATGGGCGCAACAAGAACATGAAAATAATAGTTGTAACCACCATTGCTGCAGCATCGGGAATGCTTTTACTTGCTATTTATTCTATCTACAGAGTCCGGAGGAACATTGTTGGTAAAATTATTCTTCTCTTCTCTCACATTTCACTAAAAAGATGGCTACATGGTTCTATCTATAATATTGTAAATGGACATTCTGCTATTTGTCAATTCCCTTAACAAGTATAGTTATTCAGATTATTGGTTTTTTAGAGTAAGTAAAACTATCCTTTGACTTTTTGGCAAGTGGCCTTTTAACATGGTTCTGTGACCGTGTCTCATTGACAGAATGTGGTAGAGTTTAATAACTTGTAAGAGATTAAAGAAATTGGCATCACACATATATGTTTTCTGTTTTTCTTCAGGTCCTAGTATATTTATCTATTTTAACCAGTTTCAATTCCCTCCCCATGTATTATGATATTGCTGAAGGTCCTTGTCTATTTTCCAGAGAAGTCAAAGACAGAAGATGACTATGGAAGCTATGTCGATGATCTGGATCTCCCATTGCTTGATTTGTCAACAATCATTACTGCCACTAATAACTTCTCGGTGAAGAATAAGATAGGAGAAGGTGGTTTTGGACCTGTATATTGGGTAATTCAAATATCTGAGTACTAATACCAAAGTTAGAACAACTAGAGAAGTATTAACATAATAAAGAGCATCTACCCATATGAATGTGATTATGTAGGGAAAACTAGTGGATGGGCAAGAAATTGCTGTAAAGAGACTTTCAAAGAGCTCGGGACAAGGAATGACTGAGTTTATAAATGAAGTAAAACTGATTGCAAAACTTCAACACCGAAATCTTGTAAAGCTTCTTGGATGTTGCATTCAGAGACAAGAAAGAATGCTAGTTTATGAATACATGGCTAACGGCAGCCTAGACTACTTCATTTTTGGTATGAAATATCTTTTACTAGGACTAACTAGTGTTTTGTGACTTCAATTATAGTAAGCAGCATCTTAACTTGAATATTCAATATTGAATTACAAATTTGCTTTGAATGAAACAGATTGTACCAAAGGTAAATTATTAAAGTGGCCAAAGCGCTTCTATATAATATGTGGAATCGCTCGAGGACTTATGTATCTTCATCAAGATTCTCGATTAAGGATTGTCCATAGAGATCTCAAAGCAAGTAATATTTTATTAAACGATACTTTGAATCCAAAAATATCAGATTTTGGACTGGCTAGAACTTTTGGAGGAGAGGAAATAGAAGGAAACACAAATAGAATAGTTGGGACTTAGTGAGTGTCTAACTATCCAGCACCATATTATTTATTTATTTATTTTACAGATATGACACGTGAATATTTTTGCTCTAATGGTTTCTTGCAGTGGGTACATGGCACCAGAGTATGCTATTGATGGGCATTTTTCTATAAAATCTGACGTCTTCAGCTTTGGTATTTTATTGTTGGAGATTATATCTGGGATGAAAAATAGAGGTCGTTATCGTGCAAAGCAAACCCTTAACCTTGTTGGTCAAGTAAGATCTTAGATAATTTTTAAGTTATCTATGTCAACGTTGACATGTTATAAACAATTTCTTTTTTTGGGTAATAACAATTTTCTTCTTTTATGATTTAGGCGTGGACACTCTGGAAAATGGGCAGGGCTATACAAATAATTGACTCAAACATAGAAGATTCATGCATTGTATCTGAAGTTTTACGTTGCATACATGTTGGTCTCTTGTGCGTGCAACAATACCCAGAGGATAGGCCTACCATGACCTCAGTGGTTGTAATGTTAGGGAGTGAGATGGAATTGAATGAGCCTAAAGAACCGGGTTTCTTCACTAAGAAGGAATCTATTGAAGCAAATTCGAGCTCAAGTGGGAACAATACGAGTACAAACAACGAAATGACCATAACCTTACTGAGTGCCCGGTGAAAATCCATGAGAAAGCTGCACATATTGCACTAATAAACTGGGTAAGTATAGTTCCATTGCAAGTGCAATACTACTAAAAGACTAGTGTTGCAAAACCTGTTGACTTGTGTAACTGAATATAAAAGTAAATTTGATTATTGCACTGATTTTGAAACTGATATAATACGCAGAAATGCAAATGACCATATTGTTCTGCAATAGGTTCATGAAAGATACATGTTCAATCCTGGCAGAGTCTACCATTTTTTAAGGGATTATAGCTTTTTTGGGTTGGATATGCCATTAAAGACCAATAGTTACGAGAAATATTATTTGATGATTAATATAATTTTGCTTCGAAAAAATTGTCTTTGATAATTGATAGTTCAATAATTGATGTAGGCTGTCTCGGACTAGTCTTTTTGTTAATTTATTACGGGACAATGATAATAAATTATTCTACTACTTTTCTTTTTTGTATCGTCCTCTCTAACGTATTAACATTAATGATGGTTATAGTAGCTTATAAACTCTTATGTGAGTTATCTATTAATTTGATGATTTTCTAAGTTAATTTGAACATTATGCTATAATACAAAACATAAAAAAGAGCTTAGAAATTATCAAAAAATGCTTAAAAGATGTAAATAAATATAAAAAATTTATTTTTAGATCATAAATAATTAGAATGAATTATGGTATTTTTAAAAAAATTAAATAAATTAGTTTGATAATTTTAATAAATAAAATAAGTGTTTAAAGATCAAAATTAAGTAGGAAAGTAATTCAAAAAATTATGAAAATTTATGGGGTTATTAAATAAAGAATGAAATTTATTTTAAAAATAATTATGAGTTAAGACAAATACCTGTAAACAAATATAGGTTAAAGTAAATACATATTAATTACTTCCTTAAAGTTATATTAACTTAAGAAAAAATAATAAAATCTAATAGCTGTTAAACAGTATGTATAGGAACTTAATGAGATCCTAAAATTTTTCATAACATTTATGAAAACTAAAAAATTCATTAATAACATATCAAAATATCCTTAAGAGATAAACTTTTACATTCAATGATAATCACTCATTTTTTTTATCCTATCCTTCTATCTCTCCAACTCTCTTCACAACCACACACTCACACACACTTTCACAACTAATTCTCACTTTTCTCTCTTGGCTACATCAAGCAGAAAGAGAGAAAAACAAAGTAAGAAAAGAAAAGCTAGAGAAGAGAGAGTGGAGACCGAGAGGGAGCTTGAAAGGGGAGAGAGTGAGATATTTTTCTTGATTGTCCAAGGAGTTGAAGGATTTGGATCAAGGTTTGGAAGATAAACCTCACCTAGAACTTGAGAGCTTCAAAGGCCACAACCTTGACATGAATGAAGAATGAAGAAGAGAAAGGAAAATACAAGCATCAAGGGAGCTAGGAGCTTAGGTAGGGGTGCTTGACTTTGCCTAGCTCTTCTTATTCCTTCTACATCTTGATTTTAATGATTGATTTAAGATTGTGATGAAGCATAATGGATTTGGTGGAAAAAGGGTTTTCGGGTTTATGAGGGATGTAGGGGTTTCTCTTCATCTCACATGTTTCTTTTGTCTTTTATAGTCATGATAATATTTGTATTAATACTCAATGAAAAATGGAATTGCATGTAAGCTGTTTGTTAGCTTGGTCTAGAGGGTTGAGACCTTGGAAGAAGTTAATGTGATGAAATTGTCAAATTTCATTACTAAATGATTGTTAATTGAAACATAGAATTTCATATGTGTGAATTCCATTTGAAACTATGATAGAATGGGTATATGGAGCTAAATGTTGTGTGGTGGCCCTTGGTTGAGAAGTGAAGGAAAATGGATTCTTACCCAATTTAATACCTAATCTTGTAAATTAGTGGCAATTTGATGAGTTTTGTACATGAAGTATGTATATTGATTAATAGAGATATGGTGTTGTTGCTGGGAAAGGTCTTGGCCATGAATAAGAGAGATAATGACGTGTGTTTCACCTGCCGTGGTGAAGAGAGATAACAATGTGTGTTCCATCTGCCATGGCAAAGAGAGATAATGAGGTGTGTTCCCTTGCCGTGACAAAGAGAGATAACAGTGTGTGTCCTGTCTGCTGTGGCGAAGATATGTAACAACTAATGTGTACTCAATATGCTTGTGAGCTAAAGTATGATGTGCATTTGGCCAAAGAATTGATATAGGCCATGATCTTCATACTAGAGATAAATGGTAGTATGAAGAATAATGATTCCCTCTCTACCTGTTTGATACTTGAGATATGATAAATGATGATTGATGTTTGAATGATTAGTTTTATATAAATTGAGTTTATCATCTTTTGACTTGTGGATGTGATAATGAGATACATGTTAAATATGAAAATGATTTTGGTAAATTATATAAATTGAAATTTCTACTTCAGGAAGAGAAAGGAAATCCTTTTGGCTAAACCACCTTTTTATAATTAACAATTGTGATTTATTTGATTTCCTTGAAGTAACTGAAATTATTATGATGACATGGTTTATGTATTTGATCTATTGATAATTTTATGATTCTCACCCCCATTTGTTGGAATTTCTATGATAATTGCAGGGAATGAGTATTCTGAAAAGTAAGATACAAGATGTGGATGTACAAAACATACCCTACTTTTCGAAAAATGTAGTTTTGTATTAATTTTGTATAAAAGATTGTGCAAATTTGTATGTATTTGTGCCTTATCAGCCTAGTTTGAAATTCTTGTACAATTATGTAATTATGGGAATTCTCAGTTATATGTATATTATATTTCTTTCAAGAGACTCATATTTTTACGTATGTGATAAATGTTTTTATGAAAATTTATAATAATCTAGAAGTGACGTGCTTAATAGTAATTTCTAATACGTGATTCTGAATATGTTATTAGTACTAGTATTGAGACGTTACACTTTTAATTTTCACAAAATATTGAAGTATTTGCAATTGTTACTTCTTCCAAAAAAAATTACTAATAGATTATGGCTTCCTCAAGACAAATTTCCAGACAATGTAATAGTAAAGATTTTGAATGCCAATAACTATTCTATTCAATTTCAAAGAAGAATGGCATTTCATCATCTATTAGTGACGTAACACAAAATAGAGCTGGGCAATACTCTGCCAACGAATGGTTGCAGGTTTATTCATAATTTCATATCTAGAGTTTTACAAAACGCATCTTTTCAATATCTTACCAATTCTTAGCACTTACTTGGCAAGAGAATTGTTTTTTTTTGTTTTTACTTAAATACATTTTTGTCCCTATACTTTCACTTTATTTAAATTTTAGTCCCTATACTTCTTTTTAGATTTAAGTCCCTATACTTTCATTTCGTTTTCACGTTAGTCCCTGCAGTCACCTATCGTGATGACACCGTTAAATTTCATCCTACGTGGCAAACGAAATCTTACTTGGCAGCAACACTAGATAAAAATTAAATTTTTTAATCAACCTCATTTTCTTCCAATAATAATAAACTATTACATAAAAATAAACCAACATTCCCTCTTCTTTTTTTGAAAACCATTTGAACCTTCAATCCACTTCCTCACCATTTTTTCTCCCTCTTCCCCTGCTTTCATTCTAGCGCCATCTCCGTCTTGCACTGCTTCATTCATTCGGTGACATTCATCATGAGGAAGAAGCAAAGAGCGAGAGTCACACTTTACGAAATTTTCAAATCAGTTTCGTCACCGGAGGAACAACCTCATGCTTGTAAGTTTCTAGCAAAAATACATTTGTTGTATTTGGTGCAATGTTAATGGAAATAGTATTTATCCTAAAATGCTAGGTTTTTTGGGCATTAGTTTATGATAATGTATGTAATATGATTCTGATTTTTGTGATATAATGAGAATGGAAAAGGCACAATGTCAATAGAAATGGTGATTACTCATTTATGTTCAATACATGTTGTTTCTTAGATGATGAATTCCATTTTGCAACTTCTAATTTTCTGTTAATGTTTAGTTTTTGGTAGGGTTAGGAATGTACATTTGGTTTTGTGTCAGTTATGGTGTTTTGTAAGTGTGTGTGTGTGTTGGCGTTTTGTGTCATTAACATGTTGAATAGATATTTGGTGTGTTGTTGTATAATCCCAACAGGACAATACATCTCATTTAGCCTGTATCCTGTTTTGGTTCTTTTATGGTTGTTGTTTCAATTACCTTGGTGTGTTGCTGCATAATTGTTATATTTGATGTATTTGATGTGTTTGTTGTATTGCTATAATTGCAATGTCAGTTTTGTAACTTTTGATTTGCTATGTTTGCTTTGTTTCTTATATGGCCCATCTGATAAGTTCACCGTCTTCATATACCATGGGGGGCATTTGTTCCTTGGTAAGAAAGTGAGGTATATTGATGGGAGAATGCACACTTTGAAGGATCGTGAAGATGATTTGTGGTCACTGCAAGAATTGATTGTAGTTCTTAAGAACTTAGGGTATAAGGAAAATATTAAGATATACTACTGCAAATAAGGTATCAGAGGGATGAGGGGCGCTATTCCTTAGAAAGCAAGAGGAGTACTAGCAAGACATGCAAGACTTTTATCAACTCCAAGTACAAATGTATCACTTGAAATGCTATCATCTACTTATGCATCTACTGCAATTGCTCAAGATGCAAATGCTCAAGCTGCAAATGCATCTACTAGTACTGAATCTAGTTTAAGACTGGGGCCTAAAATGGGGGTAAAAAGAGCTTTTATGTGGAAAAAGAGGTCTGCTGTAACCAGCTCACAAGGCACTATGACATAGGAATAGGGACAAGAAAGTGTGTAAGGCACTCAAAAGTTTGTCAATGGATCACACTGAGTTTGAGGAAACCAAAGCCAATGGACCACACTTGTCTTTTGCTTTTTTATCTTTTGGAGCTTGTCATTTTTTGTTGCTCAATGGGTTATTATTGATGTTGGTTGTATATTGACTACTGTATGATAATGACTAATGTATTGACAATTGTGGATTGATGTATATTGGTTAATGACTATTATATTGATAATTATAATGACTATTATATTAATGTTAATAAATTAATGTTAATGGTGACTATTTGTACTCTTTCAATGACAAGGTGACTATTTATACTCCTTTAATGATTTGTGTATTGGTCCCTATACATTACTGACAATATTAATGGTTAATGATAACTATTTGTACTCTATTAAATTATGGTTAAATTCGACCCCATACTTTCATATGATTTGTGTATTGATCCCTGTACTTTCCTATGATTTGTGTATTAGTCCTTATACTTTCATATGATTTGTGTATTGGTCCTTATATACACCAGTCAGTTATTCAATTCTTGTAATTTCATTACTTGGTCCTTACTATCAATACAATTGTAGTTGCATAAGTAAACATCAGACAATGTCAAATCAAAAAGTTTTCAATTAATTGATCAAAAAGGAATTATATAAATCAAGTCATTTGCTCAATTAAACCACCCAATATATTTGCTCAGACCCTAAATACACCAACATACATTAATAGTTAGAACCAATTCAAAGTAGCTAATACAACATTCATCTGCCATATTTAGTCCACATGAAAAACTACACCAATCACACTGTCATTTCACAACAAATCACCATCAGTAGCTTGTACATCCTCAATTTCCTTTTCAAATCTCGAACCACTCGTTATTGCCTTTCAAGAACTTCCCTTGCACTAGTTGGCATTGGCAGATCCAATCATTCAAACAAACCATAACTCCAATTTGTCTGCTACAAAAAACCCTTCAAATCACTAGAGTAAAGATGAAAACAAATCATAAATCAAAAATCTCCTTACTCTGTGATTAGGATACCTAAAAAATATTTTCTTGGATTTTCATCTATCCTTGAAGTATATATCACCACCCTACCACCACAAGCACAGAACATGCTTGTGATTAGGTGACTCCCATGAGTGGAGGGACTACAATGTGAGCTATGGGAGCTATAGCTGCCGCCATTCATAGTTGAGTATGGAGAATGAAGAAGTGGAGCTGCACAATTTCAACGGAGAAACCCTAGATTTTGAAAATTTTTGTCACTTTTTATAAAAATTATTGAAAGAAAATGAGATGGATTAAAAAATTTAAATTTTATCTGATATTGTTGCCAAGTAGGAGTCTGTTTGTCATGTAGGACAAAATTTAACTGTGTCATCACGTTAGGTGATGGCGGGTACTAACGTGAAAACAGAATGAAAGTATAGGAACTCTCATAAAAAAAAGTATAGAGACCAAAATTCAAATAGGATAAAAGTATAAGGACCAAAAATGTATTTAAACTTTTTTTTAAGGTATCAATCTTTGTGATGTTTCTTAAAATATTTATTAGTTGTTATTTTTTCACAATAAATGTTTGAAATTCATAAAGTATAACCAGTAATTAATAAATTAATAAATAGTTGACAACTAATTATGATACCGAAAATACAAATGGATAACAGAGTAATTTCCATTTGCTAAACTTCCCCAAACATGCTTTGTTGCTTGAAAAGTGGCGTGGTCATTTTAGATTTATTTTTACATATTTAAAAAAATTCAAAGACAGATACTCAATATATAGTCTCGTAGAACAAGAACATGTAGCATGCCATTATAGTCTTACACCGCTAATAATCTTTCTTCTTCATCTTTTTCATTTTTTTATTTTTTTGAGTGTGTGTGCCCTTTCAGAGCAAATGTTCTATTTGTGAGAGATTCTGAACATTTTATTACAGCTACTAATTTTTTCCTTGGTTTTTTTTTCAATTTTCAATTTGATCACTAACTTTCTCCTCAATGATTTTTAACAAGCAATTATAGCAAGCGAGAGACAGATTGGAAAGCTACTGAGCTATTGCTTAAGTGCCGCGCTGGATGTACACAAATGAGGTGCTCTTGGGTTGCGGAAGGGGAAAGGTGGATTCATGCAGGATCAAATTTCCCACAACAACATCAAACTCAAGTCTTAACTCTTAAAAGACTTAGGCTGGCCCTGTATCAATTGAGCTATAATCTCCTTGGCAATAAAGACTTTCTATTTGTATTATGAGGTTTTATAAATTTTCGCTGACTGCTATCAAGCAATAACTAGGTTGGCAATGACAAATTGACATCAAATAAAAAAAGGTGCGTTTCACTTTTGGAAGACCGTATTTAAAAAATGCTATAAATAATTCAGCATGGAGTTAATTCCCTCTGAAAGTTCAATAATTTATCTAGGCTGTATTGTACTAACATTTTTTTGGTGATTTATTGCGGGACTACGACTATTCTTCTGGCATTTCCAGAAAATATTGAAGCACTTATAGAAAAATCAGATTGTGACAATGGAACGGTAAAATTTAGGAATGCCAATAACTATTCTCTTCAATTTCAAAAGAAGACTATCATATATAGCATCTTCTATGTTTGTGTCGACACAACACAAAGCTGACTTGGTAATGCTCTCCCAAGGAATGGTTCCAGGTTAATGAATCGTGAATATCTAGGTTCATACAGTATAGTTTTCCTTGTAAGATGGTATTCCCTGCTGCTTGGTATATAAACTATCATTTCTGTTCTTTTTTTGGAAGTCTCCAAGTGTGACAGTATGGTTATGGCTACAGATGGTGAATGGCAAGAATTTATTAGTTGAAACGTGCACAATTGTATATGCAGTTCTATGATTGTATCTTATTTTAATAGAAAAATACATTGCCAATAGTAACTGCATGAGTTTTTTTTTTTTTAACCAATGTTTCTCTTCAGACATTGTTATTAGGAGACTAACTCTTTCAGCATCTGGACAGCTTGCTTACCATTACGCCTAATATTGACCGAGTAACTACATTTGAACTTAATAATTCCAACTAATTTATATATATATAATCTTACTCAGGTGAGAGGAGTGTTTATTGTGAGAGGTGATAATTTAATATACATAAAGAGGGGATAAAAGTTATAGACATTTTAACTAGATTTTATATTGGTATTATGTGGTCTCATAATGAGGGGATGAACGTGCTTGACAATGACTTGGAGTGAGCAACCAAGTGTGTTTCTCAGTCTCGGCTCATCCTGTTTCATGTTCCACGAGACGTTCTCTTACCATATCAGTATCCTAATAACAAAGCCCCACAAAAGCTGGAACTCAATGGACATTCTTTTTTTTCATGATTACGGATGCTTGTATACTAGTTCCTTCTCTCAAAGTTTCCATAGCTGTCTCAAAGGTGGAAAGTTTGAACTTGGTTTCTTCAGCCCAGGTAATTCCAATAAACGTTACCTCGGGATATGGTACAAGAATATCCCAGTTCAGACAATTGTTTGGGTTGCAAACAGGGCCAACCCCATCAATGATTCCTCAGGCATATTAACAATGAACAGTACTGGCAGTCTAGTCCTCAGACAAAATGGCTCTGTTGTTTGGAATACAACCTCTCAAAGACCAGCACAGAATCCGGTGGCAGAGCTGTTGGACAGTGGTAATCTTGTGGTAAGAAATGAAGGAGAAGTAAACCCAAAAGGCTATTTGTGGCAAGGCTTCGATTATCCAACTGATACATTTTTGGCAGGGATGAAGTTGGGATGGGACCTCCGAAATGGTATGGAATGGCGATTAACATCTTGGAAGAGTCCAGGTGATCCATCTCCAGGAGAATTTTATCGGGGTTTAATGCTATATAATTATCCTGAATTTTATCTGATGAAGGGAACAAAGAAGTACTCCCGGATTGGACCATGGAATGGCCTTCATTTTAGTGGAACACCAAATAGGAAGCCCAATCCCATTATTTATTCAGAGAATGTAAGCAAAAATGGCATGTATGTCTCCAATAAGGATGAGTTGTTCTTCACGTATAGCCTCAGGAATAATTCTCTCATCTTCAGAGCCGTAATAAATCAAACCATTTATACGTGATCTCGCTATGTATGGAATGAAGGTGCTCAAACTTGGATGTTGTTTTCAGCACAACCAAGCGACATATGTGACATTTATGGCCTCTGTGGAGCCAATGGGAATTGCAAAATTTTAGAATCACCTGTCTGCCAATGTTTACAAGGATTCAGTCCAAAGTCACCACAAGCTTGGAACTCATTGAATTGGACTCAAGGATGTGTCCGCAACAAACCGTTGAGCTGCAACGACAAACTCAATCATGGGTTTTGTCAAATTGGAAGGCCTGAAAGTTCCAGATACGACACATACTTGGTTGGATGAGAATATTGACCTAGACTTATGCAGAGTTACGTGGTTGAATAATTGCTCTTGCACGGCCTACACTAATTCAGACATTAAAGGAGCAGGTAGTGGCTGTGTCTTGTGGTTTGGCGATCTCATTGACATCAGAGAGTTTCAAGCTGGTGGGCAAGATCTATATATCAGGATGCCTACTTCAGAGTTAGGTAAAGACTAACGTCGCTCATTCATACTTCCATTAATTTCATCAAAGGTTCAATTGCATCTTTGAAAACTCAAGATCACTACTTCAATCTGGGATTTAACTTTAGCTTTTTCGTTTCATCAAATTCAACCATGAAGAGCCTCAAACTGGGAGCAAGAAGATCCCGACAACAGTAGTTGATAGCTTGAAGAAGAAGAAAACAATAATTGCTAGCAAGAAGAATACGAGAACAATAATTGCTACCACCATTCCTGCGATGCTTATACTTTGTATTTATTTTATCTATCGAGGCCGTTGGAACATAGCTGGTAAAATTTTTCCTCATTCTCAAAAAATTTTCCCGGTATATTGGGTTCTTCACTCTCATTTTCACTAAATAGATGGCATTGCTTTCTTGTATTTAACTTTTTAAATAGAAGCACTGCTAATATTCTGTAGCCTTTTAACATGGTACTGTATTTTAACTAGTTTTGATCCCCTTCTCACGTTTTATAATATTGCGGAATGCCTTTTTTTCACTTTCCAGAAGATAATGAAAGACATGTGAATGATCTGGATCTCCCGTTATTTGATCTGCCAACAATTATTACTGCCACCAATAACTTCTTGAAGAAGAATAAGATTGGAGAAGGTGGTTTTGGACCCGTATACAAGGTAATTCAATATTTGATACTTAACAGTGTGAAAACTACTAGAGAAGTATTATTTAATATTAGAAGGACTTACTGTTATGAATGTGAGTATGTAGGGAAAATTAGCAGATGGACAATAAATTGTTGTGAAGAGACTTTCAAGGAGCTCGGGACAAGGGATGACCGAATTCCTAAATCAAGTAAAACTGATATAAAAACTTCAGTACCAAAATCTTGTAAAGCTTCTTGGTTGTTGCATTCATAGACAAGAGAAACTGCTAGTTTATGAATACATGGCTAACAACAGCCTAGACACCATCATTTTTGGTATGGAATGTCAGTAAAGCTTAGATCTGGATGGACTTGTGTTTTATGACTTCATTATAATAAGCAGCTTATTAAAGTTGAATACTCAATATTGAATAACAGATTTGTTTTGAATAAAACAGATCATACCAAAGGTAAATTGTTAGAATGGTCTATGCGCTTCAACATAATATTTGGAATTGTTCCGGGTCTTATATATCTTCATCAAGATTTTAGATTAAAGATTATCCGTAAAGATCTCAAAGCAAGCAATGTTTTACTTAATGATAAGATATCCGATTTTGGAATGACTAAAGATTTTAGAGGAGAGCAGACTGAAGAAAACACAAATAGAGTAATTGGGACTTGATGTGCGGTTTACTATCCAGCACCATATTTTTTTTCTTTTTATGTGAATGATTTTTGCTGTAATGGTTTCTTGCAGTGGGTACATGGTACGAAATTATGTCGTTGATGGTTTATTTTTAATAAAATCTGATGTCTTTAGCGTTGGTATTTTATTGTTGGAGGTTATATGTGAGAACAGAAATAGAACTCTTTATCATGCAAACGACAACCTTAACCTTGTTGGTTATGTAAGCACTTCGAGAATTTCTAATTTATCAATTTTAAAGTTGAAATGTTATTAACTTTTTTCTCTTCTTTTATGATTTAGGCATAGACACTTTGGAAGGAACGCTGGGCTTTACAGTTGATTGACTCAAACATAAAGAACTCATACATTGTGTCAGAAGTATTGCAGTGCATCCATGTTTGTCTAATATGCGAGCAACAATACCCCAAGGACAGGCCTACCATGACCACAGTTGTTCGAATGTTAGGGATTAGTTAAGCCTAAAGAGCCTGGTTTCTTTCCAAGGAAGTTTTCAATGATGCAAATTTACACCCAAATTAGAATGTAATGAATTCAAACAATGAATTAACTATTACCTCATTAAATGGCCGATGAAAATCTGAGTCACCTGAACATATTGCATTGATGCGTTGTAAGTACATTCACTCCCAGAGGATTTTTGTTTCAAAACATGTTTAGCTGTTCTACTAAATTCGCCTAATTGAGTTCATAAAGCAAATTTAATTGAAGGAATTTTGTTTCAAACTAATTAACGACATGTCAAAATTCATAATCTATTTAACCTCAAATTATGACATGTATAAAATATAATATATAAGAAATCAAGTTATAGAATCACCTACAAAGGACAAATATAATCGCGGTCATGCACGATCTTTAAAGGGAAATCGTGAATAGTGCATGTGTATAGAGGAGAGAAACTATTCTCATTCTCTATATGCTCAAAAAAAAAACTCTTGTGGCCTCCATGGGGCAACCACAATACATATAGGATGAGAATAGGAGACTCTTCTTGTGTTTACAATATAGGTTAACCTACCCATCATAGAAAATCTATACACAAGGCCCACAAATTTAAAACAATATTATCCCATGGGTTTAAATGTTTATAAGAGCCTAATAACAAAATTGATCACAAATGGGCTAAACCAATAGATGCTCAACAACATTTGACATTTAATTAATCTGAGTTTTAGAAAATTGGTAACTATACTAGTCCACATATATTAAAAAATCTATCAATCTCCCACTTGGACAGTATAGACACTTAGTTTTAAACAAAAAAACTCTCCAGATTAACATGGTAACAAGAATGTCAACTATGAGCAAGTACTTCCATCCATCGGTCCAAAATGGAATTTCAAGCATCTCAACAATGCAGAAAATCATGCTCGATAGGAGTACTGATATCATACATACAAAATATTTATAACCTGGTGACCTAACAAAATGTGATATGTGGGTCAAAGGGAAAGCACAACAAAATTGTATACCAAAAGTGTGATCAATGTGCAATTCCCTACAAAATGGCTCCGACATCTACCAAGGATGCTTACTAAGATTCAACAAAATATCTCAAAAAAAATATCCTAGTATAACAAAATGAGACTGAGTATTACAATCTCCAATAATACGTCATATCATCACAAAAGTGTGCACAACAGCAACATATGGCAACAACATCAAAATCAATATTAAATAATAATACCTGACAGCCAGTATCAAGTCAATTTAACTTGCACCTACACATTTAATTGCCTTTAATATTAGGCTTTATACATAGTAGGTTTCAAAAATTTTATAACAATTATTTCAAAAGAACAACAATAACAAAATCGCTTTCGTCTTATAAGAAACGAAGAGTTTCAATTCATATTGATTGTCAGGTAATTTACAAAATCAAAATATAAATACATAAGAATTAAATATACACATTCTTTTACTTCAGTACAAAAGAAAGGAAATTTTTCAAAATGAATGTCATAAGTATAATAGGTTTAACTCAATGTATTCATCATAAATTTTGTATCATCGACAAAAGAAATTCTTTTTTATTATTTTAAAGTTGAACTAATCAACACAATAATTTGGGCTAGAAAAAGTTAAATCAATCCTCACAAAATGATTAAACTTTAATTGGAAGGACGTTTTCTTCACATTAGTACTTGAATAATTTTAATCCCAAGATTTTTCTTGAGAAAATTAGCAAAACTAAAAAATTCCTTTCAAGATTTTGACATTTGCAAAATATAAAAGAAAATCTTCAAATTTATCATTTCAAGATACTAAGCGAAAATAATTATCACTATAATTATCACTATCATATCAACAAAATAATATTTTTCAAATTATTACGACAATACTTATAACAAAATAAGTTCAACAGATTAGTGATTTAATACAGCATAAATAATGATACAAAATAGAAAAATTATTTTTAGACCTTTACAAGTTAATTATACTTTCAACATGTCTTGTTAAGACTAAAACATAACAACACAATATGACAATTTGATGTTCACATATTTGATGTATTAATAAGCTTTCATTTTTAGTCATTTACACTCTCCATGCACTTAATAAATTAAGTTTGGTTATGTTTTGTATGTTTTGAACTCAAAATAGATTTAATTGAATTTTTCAAGTGATTTACGCTTACACTAATCCTATTTGGGTCATATCTTGAAATAGGTGGATGTTTAAGGTAAATCTTATGTCATTTTAAAGATAAGAGAGAGCTCTACAATCTTCATGAGACATCAAAGACTCAATCACACGTTTGGATGGCTCAAATTGGTATTGAATCAAGAACTAAAATGTTGCTCCTGGCAGAATGACCTTTGTGCACTGTTCATTACACTGCTCGTAGTGAAAGTTGTAGAATAGGCTAAAATTTTGATGTTTGATAGTTAAGACTCAAATCTACAACTTTCATGTTGAACACTCTTCCCGATTCAGACTCCTTGGAGGTGATATTGGGCTTGGAAGTCAGAACAGAGGAGCTACGACTGGGCCTGAGCAGTGTGCAGTAATTTGAACATATCTGGAGCTATAGAAATGATATTGGACTCAAACTAAAGCCATTTGAAAGCTAAGATCCAGACCTACAATCTTCGTGAAGACCACTTGGCTCAAAAATGACGAATGCAATGACTTCAGAGCTGCATGATTTCGGAGACAAAGAATCTCCAGAATTTTCTACTCACCAAAAGTCATTCAACATTTTCCACTACTCCACCAACCACCATGACTCAGCCCCCTTTGACATTTTGTATCTCTAACTCTCTATAAAAGGGAGGCTATGTAGATCATTGTAATATGTAGAGCTTCTATGTAGAAGTGTTGTTATAATTAAATTGTTAGTTTTTGATTTTGAAGATTTCTCTTCTTCTCTTTCTCTCCTTCTCTCTCTTTGTTATTTTTCATGGTTCTTGAAGGTTCTCCAATGGTGATGGCTATGGAGAACTAAACTTCTTTAATCAATCCAAGAGATTGACAGTCTTGATGATTAATCTTGAGATTTTGTTTTAATTGTTATATATTCATCTATTAATCAAGTTTCTCTTTCTTTCTTCTCTTGTTTAAATTCGATTTAATGCTTAATTTGATTGGAATTTGCATATATTAATTGCGTAATTGTCATATGCCAAGAGATGAATTCAGAGGTTAAATAATTTATTAAAGGTGTTTGATGAAATATTTAGCTTGGTTGGATCTTGATTTTTAAGTTAATTTGGGTTTTGGATGGATGCTTAATTTGTCTAACCTTAATTAATTGAATTCTAGAAGCATTTCTAGTAGAAGATTCATAGATCATTGATAGGCGTCTTAATGTGATCTAAGACCAAGGATTTGGTTGATAGTTGAATAGATCTATAAAGATCAAGGATGGTTAAAATCAAGATTGGTTAATTCTCTTGATTTGGTTATTTTCCTAATTTTGTTTACTTATTTTAATTGCTCTTTATTGTTTAATCTTGTAAAATTTTCCCCCTGTTCATTAATCTCTTAATCTGACTTCATAATTAGAATGATTTATGGGCTCGACCCGGTGTTACCTTATGCTACAAGTAGTTTTGGTAAATCGGTTATAAATTAATTTAAATTTGGTAATCTCGACAAGTGTCAAATTTTTGGCGCCGCTGTTTCAGGGATCATTCTGATTTTGTTCAATCTTATTAAGAGTTTATTTAACTACTAATCTCTCACTAACCTTTATGTTGCTGTGTTTTGGTGGATTTCAAATAAAACGGGTGATTACTGGTCATTTTACAAGAATTTCGTATTGACAGAAAATGTGCCCAAAATGAGCTAAAACTTGGTCAGTTGAAGGAAAACAGCCTAATAAACAAGACTCACAATTAATTGTGAGGTCACCCCTGGTTTTTCCAAAATCCATTGTTTAGACTAGTTTTTCAATTTTTTAATATTTTTTTTTGCATTTTTTAGTTTCATTTTTGTGTAGTTTTCATGCTCTACAAGTCCTATAATTTTTAAAAATCATTTCATTAGTCAATTAGATTTATTTTGGTATATTTTTAGAGTTGTCTAGTGTATTTTACTTGTTTACTTATTTTATTTTATTTTATTTTTGTGTTTTGATTAATGCATGACTAGGTCTAATCCTGATATCTTGCTTGAATTTGATACTGAGATTGATAGAACATTGCATAGGTTGATTAGAACTCGTAGGCTAAGTGAAAGAATTGAGTCTAAATTTAGTTGTGATAGTGAATCTGAAAGTGCACTTGAGATCTTAAGTGATTCTAAAATCATGGCTGATAACAGGCAAAATAGGACCCTTAAAGAACTTGTTGCTCCTGATGTAACTTACCAGTCTTTATGCATTCAATATCCTAATCTTGATGCTGACTTCGAGTTAAAATCTGAATTGATACACTTGTTGCCCAAGTTTCATGGTCTTACAAGTGAAGATCCCCATAAGCACTTAAAGGAGTTCCATGTGGTCTGTTCAACCATGAAGCCACATGGAATCTCTGAGAAGCATATCAAGTTGAGGGCATTCCCTTTCTCTCTTGCTGATGTAGCCAAGGATTGACTGTTCTACCTTTCACCAGGTTATGTCACGAGTTGGGATGATATGAAGAAATTATTCTTGGAGAGGTTCTTCCCTGCATCCAGAGCAGCTACCATTAGAAAAGACATTTGTAATATAAGGCAAATGACTGGTGAGACCTTGCATGAGTATTGGGAGAGATTCAAAAATAAGTTGTCCCCACCATCAAATTAGTGATCGCTCTTGATTCAATATTTCTATGAGGGCTTGCTTGATGGATAGAAGTATGGTGGATGCCGCATCCGGAGGTGCATTGGTGGATAAAACTCCTGCCGCACAAAGAGATTTGATAACAAATATGGCATAATGCTCAACAATTTGACACAAGAGTCCTTACCTCAACCAGAGGAGTTAATGAAGTTCAATCATCTCATGTAGATCAACAGAGAATGGAACATAGACTTGATGAATTGACTTTTTGGTGAGGCAATTAGTAGGGGACACATGTATGTACCAGGTTCGTACAAGAGCCTGCAAGGGTGTGTGGCATTTGCTCTTGCTCATCTCATCCTACCGATGCATGTCCCACACTTCAGATAATGGTTCCGCGCGTTCCCGTAAAAATCGGCTGACAGAAATGGCATTTTTCCTAGTAGACCTCAATATCGCCCCCCAAAGCCAATATATGATCTATTTTCTAATACTTATAACCCCGGTTGGAGGGACCATCCTAACTTGAGATATGGGAATTCTAGTCAAGAAGAACAACCCCAACAAAGAAATTAGATACTAAGTCAGTAGGTCCTAGCAATAAATACCAACCACTCCGCATTCGAGACAACAACAAATCCGTGCAAGGCCCACCGTGCAAAGAATATCCCTCATGTTGCCAAGTCCTACAACCAATCCATCCGAGTCATCATTGGAAGATTTGATGAAACAAATTGCCACAAATAATATTCAATTCCAGTAGAATGTCAATGCCACCATTCAGAACCTGCAAACTCAGATTGGGCAATTGGCCACCACCGTGAGTGAATTGAAAAGTCAAGGTTCGAGCCAATTGCCTTCACAAACAGTCAGTAACCCAAGAGGCAATGTAAGTGCCATTACTTTGAGAAGTGGCAGAGAAATTGATGGTTCTAATTTGTCACAACCAGAGCTCCCATTGCAGCAACCAAATACTGAATCAGTCCAAAAGAAATGTGCTGAGAATTCAGATTTGGTCATTCCACTACCCTTCCCAAATAAAGTGACACAAATCCCAAGCAGATAAGCGCAAGGTAAAACGTGAGAAGGAAGTCATGGAGACATTCAGGAAGGTGGAAATCAATATTCCCCTCCTAGATGCAATCAAACAAATTCCCAAGTATGCCAAATTCCTCAAGGAGTTGTGTACTCACAAGAGAAAACTTAAGGGTACTGAGAAAGTCAGTATGGCAGAAATGTTTCTGCGATGATTCAGGCCAAGCATGCCAAAGAAATGTAAAGATCCCTGGAACTTTCACAATCCCTTGCACCATAGGTAATTCCGTTGACCATGCAATGCTAGATTTGGGTGCTTCTATTAATGTCATGCCTACGTCAGTGTATAAGTCTTTGAACATTGGCACCTTACACCCCACTGGTATAGTGATTCAGCTAGCAAACAGGACTACCGCTCACCCTGCAAGAGTGCTGGAAGATGTGTTGGTGCGAGTAAATGAGCTAATTTTCCCAGCAGACTTCTACATTCTAGACATGGAAGATGAGTCTTCAACAAATCATGCTCCATTGATTCTAGGAAGACCATTCCTCAAGACAGCCAAGACCAAGATAGATGTGCATGATGGTACCCTTTCTATGGAATTTGGTGAAGATGTGGTACAATTTAACATTTTTGATGCCATGAGACATCCCCTTGAGGAGCATTCAGTTTTTCATGTTGATGTGATTGAAATGCTGGTTGATGATACTTATGCTGATATGAATATTGAATTCCCTGATATTGCTGACTTTCTGGATTCTGTCACTTGTGATATATATGTTAGCTGTGGTACTGAACCATGTGCTGCATGTGCTGAGATTTATGCGGTTATGAGTGATGATACAAGTACTTATTTGACTGATGCAGCATATGAAAATGTGAGTCAAAATTATGTCCAATTTAATGTCACAGTTACTTGTTTCAAATAGCTTGTCTTTGCCTTCCATCAGTGCATCCTCCATCCTTAGAGTTAAAGACTTTGCCGCACCACCTTAAATATGCGTATTTAGAAGATGGAGAGAAATCCAAAGAATTGTCGCTAAGAATCAGAACTTGAACAAGAAGAAAAATTGCCGCAGTTTTGAGGCAACATAAGCGTGCTATTGGATGGACACTTGCGTACATTCCCGGTATTAGTCCCTCCACATGTATGCATAGGATTTTATTGGAGGAAGATACCAAGCCGGTGAGGCAACCCCAAAGGAGACTAAATCCCTTGATTCTGGATGTGGTGAAGAAGGAAGTGACCAAGTCACTCGCAAGTCGGCATTATTTATCCCATATCCGACAAGAAATGGGTGAGCCCCATGCAAGTTGTTCCAAAGAAATCTGAGTCACAAGAGTTACAAATCGAACAATGAGCTCCTACCCACAAGAATCCGTAATGCAGGTTGGCGGGTGTGCATTGATTATAGGCGACTTAACTAGGCCACTAGGAAAGATCATTTTCCATTGCCTTTTATTGATTAGATGTTGGAGAAACTGGCTGGTAAGTCGCATTACTGTTTCTTGGATGGATATTCGGGCTATTTTCAGATTCATATAGCCCCAGAAGACCAAGAGAAGACCACTTTCACCTGCCCATTTGGAACATTTGCATACAAGAGAATGTCTTTCGGTCTATGCAACGCTCCAGGAACCTTTCAAAGATGTATGGTCAATATCTTCTCTGAATTTTTAGAGAGTTGCATGGATGTGTTTATGGATGATTTTACTGTCAATGGCTCTTCCTTTGATACATGTTTAGATAGTTTGGATCGAGTTTTGCAAAGGTGCATTGAAAGTAACCTTGTCCAGAATTTTGAGAAATGTCATTTCATGGTAGAACAAGGTATAGTTTTAGGGCATATAGTATCTAGCAAGGGTATTGAGGTAGATCCTGCAAAAATAGATGTCATTTCATGTCTATCTTACCCTACATGCGTGCGGGAGGTTCGTTCTTTTCTTGGTCATGCAGGTTTCTATCGTCGGTTCATAAAGGATTTTAGCAAAATTGTCATTCCACTGTCCAACTTGCTACAAAAGGATGTAGAGTTTCACTTTGACCAGAGATGCAAGGATGCCTTCAATCACTTAAAGCAAGCATTGACCAGTGCACCTATCATCTAGCCACCAGATTGGACACTCCCATTTGAACTCATGTGTGATGCCTCTAATTATGCATTGGGAGCTGTCCTTGCACAGAGAGTCGGCAAAATACCTCATGTCATTTCCTATGCTTCGAGGACTTTAGATGCTGCACAAGCCAACTACACTATAACCGAAAAGGAACTTTTAGCAATTGTTTTTGCTTTAGATAAATTTCGATCATATTTGCTTGGTTCTAGAGTGGTTGTATTTTCAGATCATGTAGCTTTAAAGTTTCTCCTGAAAAAGCCCAATGCAAAGCCTCGACTGATTAGATGGATGTTGCTTTTACAAGAGTTTGATATTGATATCAGAGATAAGAGTGGAGCAGAGAACCTGGTGGCAGATCACTTAAGTCGGATTGAGAGAGAGGCAGATTCTTCTCCTATCCATGATGTCTTCCCTGATGAGCAGCTTTTCAAGATGCAAGGTAACATCCCTTGGTTTGCAGATTTGGTTAATTTCTTGGTTGCTAGAGCACTACCTGCACATTTCACTAAGGCACAGATTGACAAATTGAAAAGTGAGTCAAAATATTATGTGTGGGATGACCCTTATTTGTGGAGATTTTGTAGTGACCAAGTCATTAAGAGATGTATTCCTGATCATGAGTTTGATTCTATTCTTAGTTTTTGTCATGCACTTGCCTATGGGGAACATTTTGGACCTACTCGTACAGCTAGGAAAGTTTTGGACTCTGGATTATATTGGCCCACTCTATTTCGTGATGCATATTTATTTTGTAAATCTTGTGAACAATGCCAGAGAATAGGGAATATTTCTCGTAAGAATGAGATGCCCCAACAACCTTTGTTGTTCTGTGAAATATTTGATGTTTGGGGTATTGATTTTATGGGTCCTTTTCCTGTGTCATTTGGTTTTGTTTACATTCTGCTTGCTGTGGAATATGTATCTAAATGGGTGGAGGCAAAAGCCACTCGGACTGATGATTCCAAGGTTGTTGTGGATTTTGTTAGATCACATATTTTCTGCAGGTTTGGAGTCCCAAAAGCCATCATTAGTGATCAGGGTTCGTATTTCTGTAATCGAAGCATGGAAGCCTTGATGAAAAAGTATGGAGTCTTACATAGAGTTTCTACACCTTACCATCCCCAGACTAATGGGCAAGCCGAGGTTTCCAACGAGAGATCAAGCGATACTTCGAAAAATAGTTCAACCTAACAGAAAAGGACGGAGCAAAAGGCTTGAGGATGCTTTATGGGCTTATAGGACCGCCTATAAGACTCCGATTGGGATATCTCCTTATCGGATTGTTTTTGGCAAAGCATGCCACTTGCCAGTGGAAATTGAGCATCGTGCATTTTGGGCAATAAAAAGGTGTAACTTGGACCTAAATCAAGCAGGCATGGAGCGGAAGCTGCAGTTGCAGGAATTGGAGGAGATCCGCTTGGAGGCTTATGAAAGTTCCAAACTTTATAAAGAGAAGACTAAAGCCTTCCATGATAAGAAGATCATGAGAAAAACATTTAAGATTGGTCAAAAAGTTCTCCTTTATAACTCCCGCCTCAAACTCATGCTCGGAAAGCTCAGATCTAGGTGGCTTGGTCCATTTGTTGTTACTAAGATTTTTCCTTATGGTCTGTCAGCAGTGTTACAAGTGAGACTACTACAAAAGCTTTCACAGTCAATGGACATCGCCTCAAACCATTTTATGAGGGAGCTCAAGAGGATATTTTGGAGGAGGTCCACTTGCAAGAAGTCGTTTACCCCACTTGATAAGTAAGATGCCGCCTCAATGGACAAAAAAAAAAAGTTTTTGATTGAGGTAAAAAAAAAATTCTATTGTGATGACCCATATTTGTTCAATTATTGTCCTGATCAAATCTTTTGGAGATTTGTACCCGACAATGAGGTAAGTAGTGTCATTGAATTTGTTACTTAGACGCATGTGGAGGTCATTTTTCTTCTTCAACGACAACAACTGCGAAAATCTTGCAGTATGGATTTTATTGGCCTACTTTATGCAAGGTCTGTCACACCTTTTGCAAAAGCTGCAGAAATTGGTCAAAAAAGTTCTGCTTTGAGATTATCATCTGCACCTACTCCTTGGAAAATTGAGATCTAGGTGGCGCGGTTCTTTGGTTGTCAAACACGTGGGGCCGTAGATATTGAGAATCCTAGGAATGGTAATGCGCTTAAAGTTAATAGCCAAAGACTCAACCATTCCTGGAAAACCAAGTTCTTGAGTTCTTTGTGTTGCCGGTTAAGTGGCGGATACGGTACTTCGTGGCTCTCAAGTCGGTTTATTTTTCAATTTTCCAAAATAACTGAACTCTTCTTCTCCTTCAAAATGGATGTCATTCTTTCAAACCTGAGCAAATATTTTCCTTCTCTTCCTCAAAATGCTCTGAGAAAAATCTACAAAGTTCGATGTGAAAGATTGAGACTGTTAATGTACAAAGGTATGCCAGAAGATGTTCGCTGGATAATTGAAGCAAAGGTCCGATTAGCAGGTGAGTCCTCAATTTCATTTGACTCATTTATGCCCGGTCTTGGAAGAAGTTCATATTCTAAAAGGAGAAGAGCAAAAAGGTTACAAGTCTGTCACAAATGTGGACGATGGACATGTAACAAGCGATGTCGTACTTTGGGGATGGTTTCCGCAAATAGAGAAGATAAAATTTTCTTCATTAAGAATGGACTGAGTAAGGAGTCATTAGATGATGTCTTATTGACTCTTGAGACGCATTCTTGTGGATTGGTGCATCGTGAAATTCTTAAATTGTGGATTCTCTTCAAGGATGAAAAAAAATGCTACAGTCTTGGGAATCTGACTCTAAAAGACCCTGTTTGCCAATTTATAAAAAAATTGGATGGGAAGCTTATCGTCGACTCATAGAAGACGTTTAAGCCATTACTGGACGTTAAACCAGAGGCAGATGTGAGCCATATCCACAAACAATCTGTACGTATCATCCTCTTCTTCTTCTTCATGTCATCTTACAAAAAAAACAAAAAAACAAAACAAAACAAAGAAAAAGAAAAACAAAACAAAACAAAAAAAAGGATTATGTGTTTCTTCAATTCAACCTTTTCTGACAACCGTCAACCTACCCTTATAGGTGCAATTATTCCCCTTTCCATTCTTTTTCTTATTTAAACACTCTATTTTCTCCATTTTCCTTCAACTCATAAACACTCAAAGAGAGGAAGAGTATAGAATGGGGCCTTCTATTCGTAACCTCAAAAATGTCTGTGTTTTTTGTGGGTCGCGTTATGGGAAGGGATTAGAGTTTGTAAACGCAAATGCCTAGCACTCTTGGTCGATCACTTGTCTGCGAGGAATATTCATCTTGTATATGGGGGAGGTTGTCGTGGGTTAATGGGGGTTTGTCTCACTTTCTCGCTTTTATAGAAGGCAAATCAAAGGTGTTATTCCTAAACCTTTAGTCAAAATAACATCACTTTGAAAGACAATTGGAGAAGAAATTCAGGTAACATCCATGCATGGACGAATGAAAACAATGGTTGACAAGTCTGATGCATTTCTTGTCTTACCAGGTGGTTTTGGTACTTTAGAAGAAATTTTTCAAATTGTCTCTTGGATTTGAATGAACATCCACCATAAACCCATTGGTTTGTTAAATGTTAATAATTTCTTTGATCTTTTGTTATTTTTTCTTGACAAAGCTGTGGAACAAAAATTTATCACTCCTTCGACAAGACAACTTCTTATCTCTGCCTCCACTATTGATGAGCTGATTGATAAATTGGAAGCTTTTGAGTATGTACCGATAGGGTATTAGCTCGAGTATAGATTGGTCAACAGAAGCAAAGAAGGAAGTAACAAGAAAAGCAAGAATCGGATCGACACTTTCTCTTTAATCGGTTTGATTTTATTATACTTTGTTTCTGTTTAAATTTGTGTCTGCTTTCTCCAACAGGTAATATCTTCTATTATTTACTTATCTATATTTTAACATTGAGGACAATGTTGTGATCTAGTTGGGGGGGAAGGATAGTTGACCCAAAAAAAAATTGTTGTTTTGTTTGGAAAGTATGATATGATTGTCATGGACTTATTAAACCAATTTTGATGGTAGAGTAAGGAGTAATTCTACTCTTGAGACGCATCTTAATTGGTGGCAAAGTAAGGAGTGTTTTTAGGTAGTAATTAATTAGTATTAAATTGTGGAAGTACTTAAGTTTTATTATTTGATTTCTTTTTAGGGTCTGATGTGGCACTGACAGTGTGCTTCTTTTCCTGCTTGGCGTTGATTCACTTCTTATCAGGTTGTGTTGCTCTTTTCTATCTCTCTCTTTCACATTAAGGACAATGTTATATTAAGTGTGGGGGAGAGATTTTAGCATTTTGTTTTGTTTTGTTTTGTTTTGTTGTTAAAAAAAAACAAAAAAACAAAAAAGGGGTTCATTGCATGATTGAATAACTTTTCTCCCTTCTTGAACTGATATGCTTGGTGATGGATGATTGAATTGATGAATTGAGTTTGATAGATGCATAACTTGTGAGATTTTGAGCCTAATGGATGGATTCAACATTTATGCCATTCTCTTCTTTCTTGTGTGATTTTCACTCATGTTAATGATCACTCTAGAATTTGCTTTGATTCTTTTTGAAGCTACATTTCACTTGCATGCATGAACATGATTGAGGCCCTCTTTCTTAATTAGCTAGTTTAACCAAATAGCCAACCTTGTTTTTAATATGATATCAAGCACTCTTTTGACTTCTTGAAAATTCTCTGACTCCAGCCAACCTTGCATATTTCCCCTTGCTTAACCCCTTTGAGCTTATTTGATTATTCTTTGTCTCGAACTCATTATGTTTCTTAAATGAAAAAAAACCATGTTCTTACTTAGTCTTAGGGAATAAGAGAACATTAGCTTTGTCATTGGATGAGTTCATGAACAAGTGTGGGGGTGTGTATGCAGAATGGTTGAAAAATGTATATATGATGTTCTTTTTGTAAAAAAAAAAAAAAAGAGAAAAAAAAAAAAAAAAATATATATATATAAAAAATTCAAAAAATATATATATATATGTAAAAAAAAAAAAGGTCAACAAGGCAATAAAGGAAGGGAAAATGATATGTAAAGAGAATTTGTATTAGATGAAGTTGGGATGAACTTTCATGATCGTTAATTGAATTCAGCTTTCATGTTCTTTTATTCTCTTTGGTGTTTAACTTGTCATATCCATATTACCTTCTCCTTTACCTTGACCCCATTACAACCTTGAATAAAGTCCTCATGATTTGTCTGTGCATGTGTTCTGAGTAGTGGAGAAGTAGAAGATAAGCAAGCTTATGGTAGTACAATTTTCATGAGTTGAATTGAGTGTAATACCTACCTTTTAAACACTTGAGAGATTGAGAATGAATTCTGTGAGGATCTATCATTATTTACTCATGCTTTTCAATTGAAGTATCCTTGCTTGTTGATTTGAGATGTGAAGATGTGTTACCTCATAAATATTTTGATTACTTGAATTATTAATTGCTCTTCATTCTTAAATATTATTAGAGATTGAGTCTTTTAGAATGTTTAACTTTTGAGTCTGTTTCATTTTGTTTTTGTGTGTTTTGCCCAAGAGTGCAAAAAGCTAAGTGTGGGAGAATTTGATGTTCACATATTTGATGCATTAATAAGTCTTTATTTTTAGTCATTTACACTCTCCATGCACTTAATAAATTAAGTTTGGTTATGTTTTGTATGTTTTGAACTCAAAATAGATTTAATTGAATTTTTCAACATGATTTATGTCTTACACTAATCCTGTATTTGGGTCATATCTTGGGCTGTAGGTAGATGTTTAAGGTGAATCTTATGTCATTTTAAAGATAAGAGAGAGCTCTACAATCTTCATGAAGACATCAAAGACTCAATCACACGTTTGGATGGCTCAAATTGGCATTGAATCAAGAACTAAAGTGTTGCTCCTGGCAGAATGACCTTTGTGTACTGTTCATTACACTGCTCGTAGTGAAAGTTGTAGAATAGGCTGAAATTTTGATGGTTGATAGTTAAGACTCAAATCTACAACTTTCATGTTGAACACTCTTCCCGATTCAGACTCCTTGGAGGTGATATTGGGCTTGGAAGTCAGAACAGAGGAGCTACGACTGGGCCTGAGCAGTGTGCAGTAATTTGAACATATCTGGAGCTATAGAAATGATATTGGACTCAAACCAAAGCCATTTGAAAGCTAAGATCAAGACCTACAATCTTTGTGAAGACCACTTGGCTCAAAAATGACGAATGCAATGACTTTAGAGCTGTATGATTTCAGAGACAAAGAATCTCCAGAATTTTCTACTCACCAAAAGTCATTCAACATTTTCCACTACTCCACCTACTCCACCAACCACCATGACTCAGCCCCCTTTGACATTTTGTATCTCTAACCCTCTATAAAAGGGAGGCTATGCAGATCATTGTAATATGTAGAGCTTCTATGTAGAGCTTCTATGTAGAAGTGTTGTTATAATTAAAGTGTTAGTTTTTGATTTTGAAGATTTCTCTTCTTCTCTTTCTCTCATTCTCTCTCTTTGTTATTTTTCATGGTTCTTGAAGGTTCTCCAATGGTGATGGCTATGGAGAACTAAACTTCTTTAATCAATCCAAGAGATTGATAGTCTTGATGATTAATCTTGAGATTTTGTTTTAATTGTTATATATTCGTCTATTAATCAAGTTTCTCTTTCTCTTCTTCTCTTGTTTAAATTCTGATTTAATGCTTAATTTGATTGGAATTTGCATATATTAATTGCGTAATTGTCATATGCCAAGAGATGAATTCAGAGGTTAAATAATTTATTAAAGGTGTTTGATGAAATATTTAGCTTGGTTGGATCTTGATTTTTAAGTTAATTTGGATTTTGGATGGATGCTTAATTTGTCTAACCTTAATTAATTGAATTCTAGAAGCATTTCTAGTAGAAGATTCATAGATCATTGATAGGCGTCTTAATGTGATCTAAGACCAAGGATTTGGTTGATAGTTGAATAGATCTATAAAGATCAAGGATGGATTAAAATCAAGATTGGTTAATTCTCTTGGATTGGTTATTTTCCTAATTTTGTTTACTCATTTTAATTGCTCTTTGTTGTTTAATCTTGCAAAATTTTTCCCCCCTGTTCATTAATCTCTTAATCTGACTTCATAATTAGAATGATCTATGGGCTCGACCCGGTGTTACCTTATGCTACAAGTAATTTTGGTAAATCGGTTATAAATTGATTTAAATTTGACAATCTCGACAAGTGTCACAATTATAAAAAGTTCACTATATTACAACATACTTTAAGAAGTTCAATAATATCCTTAATAGGTTCCAACAAATATCAACGAAATAATAACAAATACAAAAATTAAAAAAAAATCATACATTACAACATTTATTATACTTTGTCAACTGATTTCTTTATACAATCAATTTAATTTTCATAAAGCAAACAGATCATATGCGAATTTGCAGTTATATGCAAGCTATTAAAGAAATTGGCATCAGCGTGAAAAAAAAATAAGAAATTGGCATCATTCTTTTAATATTTAATATGTTTATTTATTTACTATGTTCATCAATTTCAATTTTTTTATTACATTTGAGGTTCTGGAAGAGAAATTGTTCTTGTAGGGAATCAAATCACTAATATTAACATCACTCCCTTGGCCACAATTGAGCTAAAAGCACATTCGCTCATCAATTTCAACGTACATGGCATCCTTTTGACCTTATTTCCAATTTTTTTTAGTGAAATTTAAAAAGATACTATATATGGGGGAATTGAAATGCGAATAACATCTTATTTCCAAGAGGTGCTGACTGGAGAACCGGTCAGGTAATGTTGTCCCTACTCCCTACATGGATAGCTTTCATATGGTACGCTTTGAAAGTTTAAACGTAAAAGTAAAGACCATGTTCCATGTATTCATATAGCATGGGGCCTCGTAGATTTTCACAAGCATGTTGGCATGGACAAATTGGATCGTTTTAATATGGACCGTATCGTCAGCGGTCCATGCATGGACTTTGTTGTATGAGTAATTGGATCTATTGAAAATGAAATGTACGGTTAGATTTCTTGATTGGTTACCTAATAATTAGGTACAATCAAGAATATCAGAATCATCCCTTAATTGAAGTAAAATATGATTACTCATTTGATTTATTTAATCTGTTTAATGAGTAAATGTCAGCCCCATCGCTCTTTCCCGTGTGTGTTGCTTGGTTCGAGTTGATTTAATTTTATTTTAAACTCTCATTGGTCTTCCCTGTACTATGGGTATTCCCACTTTGATTTGTAAGTCTAACAGCTTTAAAATTATTTGTTTGTGATTGAGTTTAAAATGTTGAAAATCTACAAAGAATTCAACATCAAAGAGATTTTTTGTTTAACCAATAAAAAGGAATTTTTTTTTGAAATGATCACTTGACTAAAAATTTCATCTGATCATTGACGCTCAGATCACTCGACTGCTATGAAAGAATTCAATATCAAAGAGAATATGAATAATTTGTTCCCTGCAACTATTGCTACTTCTTACACCAAGCTTCTTCCATGACCCACAACCCACAACCTTCTTCTCACCGCCTTGCACCACCGAGCCAGCAACCTTAGATCTAGAGTCACCGCTGCCTCAGAGCCACCATCGGAGCTCAGAGTTATCACCCATACCTTCCAGAATTTCACGTCACTGGACTGCCACCGTCTTTAATCCACCCATCAAACACTTAGACCTATCACCACAAAACCACCACCATCGCGGCTGACTGTGGATCTGGGTGGACGTTCGGAGGTGCGATGCAGATGGTGGTTTGGTTGAGTGGTTCTGTTCCGGGTTTGACACAGGTCGCAGTGAGGTGAATTTGGTACTATTGCCGACGACGAGGTCAGATGTGGAGTGCAGTGGTGGTTTTTGGCTCAAGTGGTTCGATTTTCCTTTGTTTCTGATCTTTGTTTTGGGTTATTGTTTGAATGTTGTTGAGATTTAATTTTCTATTGTAACTGTATGAGAAATCATGTGAAAAAAGAAAAGAAATTAAGCTCAGATTACTAACAATGGCGGAACCTGCCCCTGTGCGAGTCAACCCACATTTGGAAGAATACCCGATCTTTATATGCTTCTGAATATAAACCTTAAATAAAGGAGATGAATTTATTTAAAGTTTTGTAATTATTTGATTTAGGAATAACAATACTTGGAGGGCTTTACGGGAAGCAAATAATAAAAACTTTCTTACAAATTACAAAACTTATCGCCTCAAGTAAAGTCAAAGGTCCATGGATGGACCTTTGACCACAGGGTTCATATTAAACCCTCCCCGGACAAATTGACACCAAAGAAAAATCAGTGGGAACGGAGGGTTAAATATTAAATAAGCAATAAAAGTCATGTGTCGGTGAAGAGTTTTACTTTATCATTCTAATTTTTTAATATTTTTTAATATTAAATAAAAGAATATTTAATAAAAAATTTAATATATTTAATATCTTAAAAATATAAAAATATTAATATTTTTTTATTTAATAATTAAAAAAATATTAATAAAAAAATTGTGTAAGAATATATAAAATTATTCGTCCGACTGCGCAACGTGGTTGACTAGTTGACTTGGAAAGCTGGAATGAGTAACCAAGTGTGTTTCTCAGTTTAGACTCATCCTGTATTACTCGTTTATTATACAGTTAGCTCCATCCGTATCATTAATATCCAAATAACCAAGTAGTAAGTACCACAAACAAAAGCTGGAATTCAATGGACATTCTTTCTTTCATGATTATGGTTACTTACATACTCGTTCCCTCCCTCAAAGTTTGCATAGCAGTTGATTCTATTCGTGTGTCCCAGTTCATCAGTGATGGCAAGACCTTAGTGTCCAAAGGTGGCAAGTTTGAACTTGGTTTCTTCAGCCCAGGTAATTCCAATAAACGTTACCTGGGAATATGGTACAAGAATATCCCAGTTCAGACGATTGTTTGGGTTGCAAACAGGGCCAACCCCATCAATGATTCCTCAGGCATATTAACAATGAACAGCACTGGGGGATTAGTCCTCAGACAAAATGACTCTGTTGTTTGGTATACAACCTCTCAAAGACCAGCACAGAATCCGGTGGCAGAGCTATTGGACAGTGGTAATCTGGTGGTGAGAAATGAAGGAGAAGCAAACCCAGAAGGCTATTTGTGGCAAGGCTTTGACTATCCAACTGATACATTTTTGGCAGGGATGAAGTTGGGATGGGACCTCCGAAATGGTATGGAATGGCGATTAACATCTTGGAAGAGTCCAGATGATCCATCTCCTGGAGAATTTTCTCGGGGTTTAATGCTCAATAATTATCCTGAATTTTATCTGATGAACGGAACAAAGAAGTACTCCCGGATTGGACCATGGAATGGCCTTCGTTTTAGTAAAACACCAAATAGAAAGCCCAACCGCATTATTTATCCAGAGTATGTAAGCAAAAATGGCAAGTATGTCACCAATAAGGATGAGTTGTTCTTCACGTATAACCTCAAGAATAATTCTCTCATCTTCAGAGCCGTAATAAATCAAACCATTTATACGTGGTCTCGCTATGTATGGAATGAAGGTGCTCAAACTTGGATGTTGTTTTCAGCACAACCAAGCGACATGTGTGACATTTACGGCCTCTGTGGAGCCAATGGGAATTGCAGAATTTCAGAATCACCAGTCTGCCAATGTTTACAAGGATTCAGTCCAAAGTCACCTCAAGCTTGGAACTCATTGGATTGGACTCAAGGATGTGTCCGCAACAAACCGTTAAGCTGCAACGACAAACTCAAACATGAGTTTGTCAAATTGGTAGGCCTGAAAGTTCCAGATACGACACATACTTGGTTGGATGAGAATATTGATCTAGACTTATGCAGAGATCGGTGCTTGAAGGATTGCTCTTGTATGGCCTATACTAATTCGGACATAAGAGGAGCAGGCAGTGGCTGTGTCATGTGGTTTGGCGATCTAATTGACATCAGACATTTTGATGCTGGTGGGCAAGATCTTTATATCCGGATGCCTGCTTCAGAGTTAGGTAAAATACTTTATTAACTTTGCTCAATAATGTTTCATTGTTACCATCAAGGTTGATTTGCAACTTTGTAAACTCAAGATCACTCCTTCAATCTGGGATTTAACTTTAACATTTTTGTTTTATCAATATCAAAGTCAACCATGAAGAGCCTCAAAATGGGCGGAAGATGAACACGAGAACAATTGTTGCTACCACCATTGCTACAACCTGTGGGATGCTTTTGCTTTGTATTTATTTTGTCGTCTGCAGAGTCCGGAGGAACATTGTTGGTAAAATGATCATTTACTCACTTTTTCACTAAATAAATGGCATCACTTTTCTATATATAACTTATTAAATAGTTGTACTGCTAATACTCAAGAAACTCTCTTGATGAAATCTGCACATAACAGTAAATTTTAGGTCAAGTTGCCTTTTAACATGGCACTGCATCTTATTGATTAAATGATCTTGAGTTTAGAAACTTGGTAGAGATTGAAGAAATCAGTACCGCACTCTTTCTTTATGGAACGAGCCTATTATGTATTTTAACCAGTTTCAATCCCCTCGTCAGGTCATACAATATTGCTGATGCCCTTTTTCTATTCAACAGAGAAGTCACAGACAGAAGGTGAAAGACATTTAGATGATCTTGATCTCCCGTTGTTTGATCTGCCAACAATTACTTCTGCCACCAATAACTTCTTAATCAATAATAAGATTGGAGAAGGTGGTTTTGGACCTGTATACAAGGTAATTCAATATTTGTGTACTATCACCACAGCAAAAACAGAAAGTACTAATATTATAAGGTGCATTACTCATATGAATGTGATTGTGCAGGGGAAATTAGCGGATGGGAGAGAAATTGCTGTGAAGAGACTTTCAACGAGGTCGGAACAAGGAATGACTGAATTCATAAATGAAGTAAAACTGATTGCAAAACTTCAGCACCGAAATCTTGTAAAGCTTCTTGGTTGTTGCATTCAGGGACAAGAAAAATTGCTAGTTTATGAATACATGGCTAACGGCAGCCTAGACTCCTTCATTTTTGGTATGGAGTAACATGAAAGCTTATATTAGGGTGCACTAGTGTGTTATGACTTTGGTTATAGTGAGCAGTTATTAAACTTGAATATTCCATATTGAATAATAAATTTGTTTCGAACAAAACAGATCATACCAAAGGCAAATTGCTAAAGTGGCCTACGCGCTTCAACATAATATTTGGAATTGCTCGGGGTCTCATGTATCTTCATCAAGATTCTCGTTTGAGAATTATCCATAGAGATCTCAAAGCAAGTAATGTTTTACTCGATGATACGTTGAATCCAAAAATATCAGATTTTGGAATGGCCAAAGCTTTTGGAGGAGACCAGACGGAAGGAAACACAAATAAAGTAGTTGGGACTTAGTGAGTGTCTAACTATCTAGCACCATATTATTTTGGTTTTGTTTTAAAATATATGTCATATGTGATTATTTCTGGTATAATGGCTTCTTACAGTGGGTACATGGCACCAGAATATGTCATTAATGGGCAATTTTCAATTAAATCTGACGTCTTCAGCTTCGGTATTTTGTTGTTGGAGGTTATATGTGGAAACAAAAATAGAGCTGTTTATCATGCAAACAACACCCTTAACCTTGTTGGATATGTAAGTACTTAGATAATTTTTAATTTATCAGAGTTAAAGTTGAAATGTTTTAAACTTTATTTTTCTTCTTTTATGATTCAGGCATGGACACTTTGGAATGAGGGTAAGGCTATACAGTTGATTGACTCAAATATAAAGGACTCATGCATTGTCTCAGAAGTTTTGCGTTGCATCCATGTTAGTCTAATGTGCGTGCAACAATACCCCGATGATAGGCCTACCATGACCTCAGTGGTTCGAATGTTAGGAAGTGAGATGGAATTGATTGAGCCCAGAGAACCTGGTTTCTTTCCAATGAAGGTTTCCATTGAAGCAAATTTTCGCTCAAATCAGAACCGAATGAGTTCAAACAACGAATTAACCATTACCACATTAGATGGCCGGTGAAAATCTTTGAATCAGCTGCACATATCACTGGTGCTTTATGAGTCCATTCACTACTGAAGGACTTTCATTTCAAAACCAGTTTAGCTGTTCTACTTTACTTGCGTAATTGAGTATTTAAAGTAAATTTAATCACAGATTTTAAACTGATATGAATGTTTTTTTTTGGGGGGGGGGGGGGGGGGGGGCATAAACTGATATGAATGAAGCACAGAATGTTAATGACCATCTTGTTGTGTAATAAAAAGATCTTAATAGGTACATGTCCTGGCAGAGGCTACCATTTTTGGTGGGTTATAGCTATTTTGGTTGGATATTCGATTAAAGACGAATAAGTAATTGCGAAAACCTGTATTTGAAGATTGCTACAATTCAGCTTCGAGAAAATGCCCTTTAATAGGTACAATTCACCTGATATTCGATTGCTACAATATTGATACAGGATGTATTGGACAAGTTTTTTTTGTTATTAGAGCATTAAGACAAAATATTGAAGCAATTGCAATTCGTTACTTCTTGCAGAAAAACTCATAGATTGTGAGTTCCTCGAGACAAAATTTCAGACAATGGAATGATAAGATTTATGAATGCCAATAACTATTATCTTCAATTTCAGTATATTTTTAGTATTTCAATAGAGAATAATTTAGTCAGGCTCAATTTTACAATCAATTTGAATCAATCTCTATTAATTTTGTCTCTAATTGCCACAATTAAAATTGAACTTTATGATTTATTTTTCCTAGATCTCCATCATTAATGAGCTATTAGGTTGAACCCATTCAATATCAAATTATCCAAATATTTAACTTAAAATGCTAGATCAAAATCAATCTCGGCTTAAATACTTAATCAGAATCTATTAATTAGGGTCGATTTGAACAATCAAAATCAATATGTAATTTATATAGCAAATCAAGGTCAAGAGGCATTAACCATGATATTTGAATTGAAAATTTTTTCTTTTATTTTTTTCTTGCTTGTTAGTTTTTAGGAAAATTAGTTTAGGGCTATGTAATAAGTTCCAAACAACAAATTTTTCCATGGGCTGTATATTCTTAAATTTTTTATAAAAGACTCAAATAAAATTGGGTGCTGACAAGCTGCAATTGGGGAGACTTACTAAGCCATCCTTGATGTGGTGCATGTGGGATGGATCTCTCACACTCACACAGACAATCTTAGGATACAATTTCTTCACATGATCAGGTTTTGAATCTCAAACTCTTATTCATCAAATGTGCGGGTTTTTATGTAATTTACTTTATACTTTCTTCATTGCAGGAACCCATTGCTAGGTCCCCAATAAAATGGATGTGGATGCTCCCAAATTTTTTTTTTCTCTTAAGTCTTTCAAGTTGTCAATTGTATGAGAGAGAAAAATACGAAGAATATAAAAAAAAAATTCACACTAATAATTTAGTCTCATTAATAATTTTTTTTTTGTTTTTTTCTCTCCTATAATTAACCACTTGAGAAAAAAAAAATTAAGAATATATAAATCCCAACAAAATACAATCGATAACAACAAAAATAATCAGCCCAAGGTTCATCACTCCCGTGTTTCACTCATTGTTATGCTTACTGTATGATTTCCTTACTCTTGTTAGAGTTATTTACTCACTTGAGAAACTCAAGTAGCGGCCTTGGTCAGAAAGCAAAACAAAAGCAAAGCAAAATCTAGGCATTGCAAATTTTATGCAATGCTAAGAAAGATAAAATGCTGGAACTTTGAATATAAATATGTATATTAGATATGAAATGCAGAGTTGTCCTGGAATACAGAGAACTGTGATTTCTTTTATTGAGGATATAAAAATTATAATATTAACTGCATGTTTTATTTAGCTTAAATTATGATAAAGAATAAACTCTCACTTTAGTCTCTGAAATTGTATGCATCGTTCACATTAGTCCTTGACTTTTTAAAACTAACAACTTAGTCTCTGAAATAGAAAAACGTGAGTCATGTTAGTCCCTGCGTCTTTTCTCGTCAGTTAAACTTGACAGACGCGCACACGTGGCACGTTAAGTGCCATGTTAGATGCTGATCTGGTTCCTACCTCCCCCAGAGCGACGCAGTTTCGTGTTTCTATCAAAACATAAAGCTCCATCCCTGAAATGTCGTCGTAGACGAGGCAAATCCTCTTCTTCCTCCTTCACCAAAAACGACACCATATTGAAGGTGGAGGAAAATTTTTTCAGCTTCGCCCCCAATTGCAACGGCATATGAAAACCCTAAGTTCCTAATTCATATTCCAATCTAAAATTCCCAAAATTCCACTAGATTTCTCTCCCCAATCAACCTCGTTTTGCTCTCAACGCTCCCCAGCAACGTTGAATTCGTCATCTTCCTCGTGGGATTCGAGTTGCAGAAAGATATGTTCCCTAAACTCCAAATATTCCCTATTTTGATTGTATGTTTGTGGTCCCTGCTTTCCCTTTTTGGTGTTGTGGTCCTGCTTTCCCTTTTTGGTGTTGTGGTCCTGCTTGTCCTCCATTTTTGTTGCAATGTGGTCCTACTTGTTCCATATTTGATGTACGTTACTCCTATTTTGATTGTATGTACGTTGCTTCCATACTAGTGTGGTCCCCTGCTTGTCTTCCATACCAGTGTGGTCCCCTTCTTGTCTTCCATTATTGCTGCGTGTGGTCCCCTTGTATATGGTCCTGTCTTGCATGTTTTTAAACTTTTACATTTACCCACAGCACACAACGTAGTTGTAGTTCCCTTGCATTGCATGTTTTTGAACTTTTATATTTACCCACAGCACACAACATTTTTTTTATATATACACAACACACATGTATAAGTGTTTAATAAGTTTTGTTTTGTTGTGTGTATCATTTTAGATGGTTAGACTTGTGTTCCATCATGGTGGTTCTTTTATTCAACAAATTAGAGGCAAAGTTTCTTATCATGGGGGTGGAGAAGAGTGGTGGCCTGAAGTCGATGAAGACCTGTTGGATGTGCTTAGTTTGATAAATTTTTCTAAACAGATTGGTTACCATAAGGTGGACAAATGCTATTGGCTGATGCCTGGTAAATAACTAGAAAATGGTTTAATGGACATGAGGACATATTATGATGTTCTACGGATGGTTGAGGCTTCAAGGATGAATAATAGGGTTGTTCACTTGTACTATGAACACCCCATAATTGCTAACCCTAAAATTGTGTCATTACTTGATGAGGAGCCAACAAATGATGGCAATGAGACCCAGCCTGAGACACATATTCTAGAGGAAGTCCAACCCCAACTAGCAAGTGACCCTCAACAAGAACAACATGCAGCTGAAGGTGCAGTTGATGACACTTGTAGATCAAGTTCCTCTAGTGATGATTATGAAAGTGCAGAAGACAGCCCTTATAGGCCTCCTCTTTTTATTACTGATGAGGATGAGGATAAGCTTATTACTAGTCTTTTGAAGAAGAAGAATAAAAGGGTTGAAAGCATTGCTACGAATAAGGGAAAGAGGGTTGTACAGAAAAAGAAGAAGATGATGATGATAATGATGATGATGACCAATGAAGAAGATCAATATTAATAAACGCACTGCACCGAAGAGCACTACACCGAAAAGGTGCGGGAAGAAAATTGCATTTGTCCCTGATGATAAAGAAAGTGACTTTGATAGTGATGCATCTTCCGGTATGATGTCTGATAACTCCATAGAATGCAGTTATTTGTGCCCTATCTTTGTGCTAAAATGAATGCTTAGTCCTTGCTTATAATGCATATTTTGAGGGTTTTGTGCTTATATTTGTCATATTCTGATTCTAAACCTTTCTTGTATGTTTTATAGCAAATTGTGCTTAAATGATCATGGATTAAGTAGATTTACATATGTTACTGATTTGGTGTATTCTCTATGATAGGAAGGGTTTCAAACAAAGTCAAATATGGAGCAATTGAGTTTAAAGAGGAAGAAGAAGCCAAATTAGACATTTCAATGGTCAACGCCGCGGTGCAAGGTGTTGCGCACCGCGGCGCAGAGTGCATTTTCAGCCATGCCATACTTGGACCCGAGGCAAGAGGGTCGCAGCGCAAATTCAGTGGGCGCCACGGCGTATGTAGACCGACCCATTGGGCGTCGCGACGCGCATATGTGGGGGCCGCGGAGCTAAAGCGGCAGCTGAGCCTGTAAATAGATTTTTATGCGTTTTTCTCTTAGAGCTAACCATTTTGGGCCATTTCTATTTTCTTCCCTTTGTAGTTTCTTAGTTTTAGGTTAGTTTCAGGTTAGTTTTAGGTTAGTTTAGTTTAGCTAGATCTCCATTGATGGTGGATTGGAGGCCAGGAACGAGGTTAAAGGAGGATTCAAGCTTCAGAGACAAATCAATGAGCTTCCTTTCTCTCTTTTCCATTTCTCTCTTCTCTTCCTTATATGTTGTATAGCTGAGCTATGTTTTAGGGATATTTTAGATCTTTTTATTTATATTAATGATGTGTTCTTCTCTGAGTTTGTGGGTGTTCTGGACCGTTATTCAGGATCCCGCTCCATGAGATCAACCCGGCATGCGCACTACCGGACTCTCCTAGCTGGCGTAGAGAAAGACACACGACGTATTCTGGACCACGGATTACGGCCTTTTAGCAGTATCAGTATATGACATCGTGATTGATAGATTCGCGCAGAGGATGAATCCCTAAATATCCGTAACTGCCAATCATCAACTTACGATATTATAGGATTTACAGATATCCTTAATGGTTAGATACTTTCCATATCTTAATCCCAGATTTACAGGGATATATCTGATAATAACGGGAAGACAATCCTCATCAGGATACTAATCCTAAATTACCTGCATTCAGTATTCGATAAGAATCCCATTAGGATTCTGTACATGCTCTATAAATACGAGGCTAAGTCATCTCAGTAAGGTAACTAAAAACCCAATCCCTAAAACCTTATTGTGCACTACCTGACTTGAGCGTTGGAGTCCCTTTGCAGGTACCCAACCCCCTGTGTTACAAGTTCAGCTGCTGCACAAAGGAAGAATCCACCGCAACGTGCCTATCTCAGGTACCCTCTGAACCCACTTCAGAACATTGGCGCCGACTGTGGGGACCATAAATTTCTAATTCCACCCAATCATGGTCAATACGAGGCAAAACTCCAGAAGAGACGCTGCTCAAGCCTCTGTTAACCAGAGACAAGATCTCGACATGCAACGTCCACCACCACCACTGCCTCCACTCGTGGCTCAGACCTCTGCTGTGAGAAATCAGGCACCCGGATCAGGAAGCCGACGTGATGGGCACTCTACCTCTTTCTCTGAGGAGTCCCCTAACCCATCACGCAGGATTTCTGTCAGGGAAATACTTGAATTCCTAGCTCCGAGAGGCGATCAGAGCCTTCAAGAGCGCAGGATTCCAGTGCACCAACGTTTGGGAATCCTGAACAACGAGTTCGATGATCGTGCATCCCGCTCTGAACGCACACATCAAACTCGGGGTTCTCAACGCCAGTTTCAAGATATGTTGCAGCAACATATGGACTTACTCAACGATCAATTCAGGAGGCTGGAGGACATGCAGCGCGCCATGCATGAAAACCAACCCAAGCCGCGTCGCCGTGATAGACGGACCGACGTGGAAAATAATAGAAGGAGGGCCCACGATGATGACAGAATTCTCGATACTGGGGACAATAACCAGAATCGAGGAACTATGGAACAACCTTTCTCCGACCAGCTCATGGAGTTCCGGGTTCCGAGGAATTTCAAGTTTTCTCTAAACCTTGAAATTTACGACGGGACCACGGACCCCCAGGAACACATAAACGCCTACGAGCAGTCCCTATGTTTCTATGGCGGATCCATGGAATTGTTGTGCCGAGCTTTCCCCCTCTCCCTCAAAAAGAGAGCCCTCAGATAGTTTACCAGCCAACCACGGGGAGCCATTGTGGATTGGTCGAACCTCAAACAGCATTTTCTGCTACAGTACACCACGAGCAAGGAGCAACCGAAATCCATCGAATCCCTGGCTAAAATCTGCCAGGGAAAAGACGAGAGCCTCCGGGATTACGTTAGACAATTTATGGCTGCCTGCACAAATGTAGAAAACTTTGAAGACAGAGTAGCCTTGCATTATGCCAGGAGCGATCTCCAGATAGGCTCCGATTTCTTCAAGTCCTTGGCAAAAAAGAAGCCGGACAATCTCACCGACTTCCAGAAGTGATCCGAGAAGTACGCCTACTTGGAGGAGGCAACAGAAGACCATAGGAGGTGGGACAAAGGGAAGCCTTCTCACCAAAAGCCCAACCAAAACTCCTCAAAGTCGCGACCTCCAAAGGGTAGCCCTCCACGGAGAAATTTTTCTGACTACACTCCTTTGAACACGCCTCGGGAAACAATCTTGAGGGAAGTGATGAACACGGAGTTTCAGAACATACGGAGACCACCTCCTATCAAGAAACACAAGCAGAAGGATCACTCCAAGCATTGCACATGACATAAAGCCTATGGCCACGACACAGAGGATTGCTATCAGTTGCGCGATGCCATCGAATTTTAAATCAAGGTCGGACGCCTGCAGCAGTATATCCTCCGTGTACAAAACAACGAAGGGGATAATAGGCGCAGAGACAACAGACGTCGAAGCCCGTCCCCTACACGCAGAAGAAGGACAAGAAGCCCTAGGAGAATATCCCGGACTCCGCCTCGACGAGATAATAGCGATCGACAGGGTCGAGCCAGGAACGTTCCCCCTGTCGATAACGATGACCACCGCACCGAGCCCAACAGGACGATCCATACCATCGCCGGTGGCTTTGCCGGAGGGGGATCCTCCGATGGAGCTCGAAAGAAAGCCCTTAGAATGACAGTTTTTAGCATGGCCTACTCAGAGCTAAGAACACTAGCGGAGAATAGAAAAGCGCCTCTCATTACCTTCTCAGACGAAGACTACGGCGGAATAATCTCGGATCACGACGACCCACTCGTCATATCCGGGGTAATTTCCAATGTTGAAGTTCGACGAATTTTCATCGATCAAGGGAGCTCAGCTGACATCATGTTCCTAGATTTCTATCAGAAGTTGGAGCTCCCACTTTCCGACTTGACTCCCCATGTTGGAGAACTGAAGGGTTTCACCGGTGAGAAGATCGCCTCAGTCGGATACTACGAAACCCACCTGACTCTAGGATCATCTACACTATTCAGGACCATCAAGGTAAAGTTCCTGGTTGTGGACTGCCCCTCGGCTTATAACATCATCCTGGGCCGTCCTTCTCTCAACGCCCTCGGAGCGGTGGTATCCACCACTCACCTCATGATGAAGTTCTCCAATAAGAACAATGACGTCGTCACTATAAAAGGTGACCAAATTGCAGTCAGGAAGTGCTATAATGAGAGTTTGAAGGTCTGTAAAGTGCCTCGGAGGTCGAGCCCCGTAGCATCCACCACGGCTATCGACCAGGTTAACATCTTAATGACAGAGTTGGACGTTAGAGAAGAGATCCGGGATACCCGACCCCAGCCCGAAGGCGAACTGGAGTCCCTTCAACTCGGGATCAACCCTGAACAGATCACCAAGATCGGAGATCGTCAGGGCGAAAAAGAAAAATAGTAACTCTCAGAACTCTTGTTGAAAAACAAAGATCTTTTTACTTGGACTTCCTCCGACATGCCCGGACTCAACCCTAGTTTCATCTGCCACCGATTGTCGATTAAAGAAGATACCAAGCCGGTCGTGCAAAAGAAAAGGAAGGTCAGACCCGAGAGGCAGCAAGTCATCGAGGACCAAGTTAAAGAGCTACTAAATGGCAACTGCATCAGGGAAATCTCATATACCACATGGCTCTCCAACGTAGTATTAGTAAAAAAGTCCAACAGAAAATGGAGGATGTGCGTAGATTACACCGACCTGAATAAAGCCTGTCCCAAGGACCCATATCCACTCCCCAATATGGATAAATTAGTGGATGACTCCTCGAGGTTCAGATGGCTCTCATTCATGGACGCATATTCCGGGTACAACCAGATTCCCATGTACGCTGGGGATGAGGACAAAATCACTTTCATTACCGACAGGGCGAGCTACTGCTACAAGGTCATGCCTTTCGGCCTAAAGAATGCAGGAGCCACCTACCAGAGGATGATGAACAAGGTTTTTGAAAATCAAGTGGGAAAGATACTAGAAGTCTACATAGATGACATGATAGTAAAGACCCCACACAGCGGATCATACACGGCGGACCTCAAGGAAGTATTTGCATAAATCTGAAGTACAACATGAGGTTAAACCCGGAGAAGTGCGCTTTCGGAGTCTAGGCCGGTAAATTTTTGGGGTTCATGCTAACTCATAGAGGAATTGAAGCCAATCCGGATAAATGTCAGGCCGTCCTCAACATGAGAAGTCCCCGAAACGTCAAAGAGGTACAACAGCTTACGGGGCGTATAGCAGCCCTCACAAGATTCTTAGCCAAAGCCGCTCACAAGTCTCTCTCCTTGTTCAAATTGCTCAAGAAGGGAAAAAGCTTTGAATGGACTCAGGAGTGTGAAGATGCCTTCACGTCATTAAAAAACCTTCTGTCCTCCCCTCCTATCTTGACAAGGCCGGACGCCGGAGAGACGCTCTACTTGTACCTATCCATCCACGACGAGGCCGTAAGTTCAGTATAGATCAGAGAAACCGACGAAGGACAGAAGCTTGTCTACTTCGTAAGTAAAGTCCTCCAGGGCCCTGAGCTTCGATACCAAAAGGTTGAGAAAGTTACTTTCGCGCTCATTATCACCACAAGAAGACTTCGACAATACTTCCAATGCCACCCAGTGGTGGTAAGAACCGACCAACCAATCCGACAGGTGCTTCACAAGCCAGAACTGGCCGGCCGAATGATTGTGTGGTCGATTGAACTCTCAGAGTTTGGAATCACATACGAACCACGACTGGTAATAAAAGCCCAAGCGTTGTCGGACTTCCTGGCAGAACTCACAATAGACAACGGTGACCATATGAAAGCCTTCTGGACTATTTTTGTCGCCGGATCCTCGAACCCCAAAAGAAGCGGGGCCGAAGTGATTATCGAAAACTCGGAAGGCTTGACCTTGGAGCACTCCCTAAAGTTTGAATTTCTGACTTCAAACAACCAGGCCGAGTATGAGCTCTGCATCACCGGCTTACTAATGGCAAAGGACCTGGAGGCAACACGGATCACGCTTTGCAGTGATTCCCAGCTAGTAACCTCCCAAATCCGAGGCGAATATCAAGCCAAAGAGCCCCTCCTGTAGAAATACTTGAATAAGGTCCAGGAACTTTTGAAAGGCTTCGCGGAGGTCAAGATAGAGCACATTCCAAGGGAACAGAACTCCAGAGCAGACCTTTTGTCTAAACTGGCCAGCACGAAGAGCCCCCGCAACAACCGGTCGGTAATCCAAGAAACCCTCTCCCAACCCTCCATCACGGACCATAGTGTATCTCAAGTGGAGGACCACCAGCCATCTTGGATCACCCCTATACTGGGCTACCTGCAGCATGGCAAGTTACCGTCGGACCCAAAGAGGCTTCCAAATTAGTAAAGACGTCGGTTAGATACACCATTTACAACGGCCGCCTATATCGACGTGGTTTCTCTTCCCCTCTTCTAAAGTGCCTAACCCCCAAGGAAGTAGAGTACGCCCTAACTGAAGTTCATAAAGGAAGCTGCGGTCACCACTTAGGAGCCAAAGCCCTAGCCCAAAAAGTATTAAGGGCAGGATTCTATTGGCGGACAATAGAAGCTGACTCTCATACACACGTTCAAATTTGCGACAAGTGTCAGCGTCATGCAGACTATTTTCAAGCCCCTTCCGAAGAACTGTTCACGACGTCCGTCCCTTGGCCCTTTTACAGGTGGGGTATGGACATTCTGGGGCCGTTCCCCCAGGCCCCAGGGCAGTTTAAATACTTGGTGGTAGCAGTGGACTATTTTACTAAGTGGATCGAGGCCGAACCCCTGATCACAATCACCTCGGCGCGTATTCAGAAGTTCACTTGGCGCCATATTATCACCAGGTTCGGCATACCGGAATCCGTAGTCACAGACAACAGTACCCAGTTCAAAGACAAAGCTTTTGAAGAGCTACTAGCCGGATTGAAAATAAAGCACCACTGCAGCTCCGTTGAGAACCCCAGGACAAATGGACAAGCCGAGGCTGCCAATAGAATCATCGTGCGAGGCTTAAAAATGAGGTTGGACGAAGCCAAAGGAAACTGGGTCGAACAACTTGACCATGTTCTCTGGGCATACCGAACCACTCCCCATTCCACGACGGGAGAAACCCCCTTCAAGTTGACCTATGGCTGGGAGGCCATGATCCCGGTGGAGATAGGGGAGCCCAGCTAGCGCTACCAACAGTTCTCATCAGACAGCAACCCCGGCCTAATCAGAGAAGACCTGGACTTGCTCAAAGAAAGAAGAAACGTAGCTCACATAAGGGATGCTGCCCTCAAGCAGAAGACAACGGCCAGGTACAACAAGAAAGTGGTCCCAAGAAATTCCTGTCGGGCGATCTAGTGCTCAGAAGAGCCGACATAGGAGGGAAAAATACCTCCCAAGGGAAGTTAGCTCCTAATTGGAAAGGCCCCTACCGTGTCGTTACCAGTACGGGTAAGGGAGCTTACACCTTGGAAATGTTATCCGGAACCCTGGTCAAGAATTACTGGAATGTGGACAAACTAAGAAAGTACTATAGCTAAATGTCGATAGCGACTCAGCCCTCTAGTAGAATTATCTTTGATCTTTCTCATTTTGAATAAGTACATTGTGTACGGACTCTCGTCCTCCAAATATCATCAATAAAATGGTTATTCAGGTATCAAGGTTGGTCGAACACGCTGCCTTAATCGCTAAAGTGTAAAACTGATAGGAGACAATACGGATCATATGTACACACTCCTTCTTTATACCTAAACCAGGAAGGGGTACCTACCCCGGGCAAGGTTAAGCAATGTTAATGCCTTAGGCAAAAGGGTTTTCCCTAAAATGCCAGGCGTTATTCTTACCTATATCTGCAATTCCAAATACTTCCCATAGCAAGTACTGGAACATGGATTAAGGTTTTACTTTGCTTAAGTCTAAAATTTCTTAACGCTTGATTATTATAAGCGTTAGATTACAGACTAAGGCGTCATTTCTACCTAAGTCAAGTGGAACGCCATTCACTCAACGGTATGAGTGAAGGATCCCGGACCATGGTTTTCTATGATGAGAAGTTTTCTAAGTCCATTATAACGACTATGAAAATGGGGATTGGACCCAAGTCGGACCATGAAAAATAAGAATAAATGGTTGAACAAAATCATTAATTATAAAACCCTAAATACGAGGCAATTGTTCATACAAGTAACAAAACCCCACGCAGGGGGCAGAAAACAGCAAAATGAAAAAAGCAAGAAAAGGTTAGACGACGGCCTCTTCCCCTTCCGGGATCTGGATAACCTCCGGGTCGCCACCAGGAGCCTTCGCTGCTAACTCCACAACAACTACAAGTTGGCCATTATGGAAGATTTTATATGGGGTCATACCCTCCAAGCTAAGGTCGACCCCGGGGTTGAAATTTCAGATTTCCGCCACAGCGTTTTGGAATTGCTCTCCTCCGACCTTTCCAGCTACCCCGTCCAGCTCCTCCACGTCCTTTTCGAGCTCTACCACCTCAGACCTTAGTGCGTCAATGGTTCTGTCGGCTTCAAGCTTCTCGGCCTTCCTGGCAGCCTCTGAGTCCGCCAACGCCTTCTCCAGCCCAATGACCTTCTTTTCAAGTTCGACGGCCCTCGCTCTACTATCCTCGTCGGCTTTCAAGGAAGCAGTCAACTTCTGGTTGATTTCCTCCTTTTCTTTCCTCAAATTTTTCAGCTCTTCTGACGCCTGCCGATCAGCGTTCTCGATGGTCTCCTCGATGAAACGGATCTCGGCCGCTGCTCGGAGAGCTTGCCTCTACAGTGTGGCTAAGGTTTGGGGCAGACCTTGCTCAGCAATATGCTGCCTCACCTCGCCACCCAAAAATTACTCAGATATGAAGGGGCCGGGGTTAGAGTGCCCAGTGATGATTGGCAAGAAGTCCGCCCTCCCCCTTTCTCCGACATCCGATGACCTTTTGTCATGCTCAGAAGGTTCTCTAATAGTCTGCCTCTTTCTCCCCCTTGAACTGTGGGTAGGGGATCCCGGTTGATCTTGCTGTCCGATGACAGCACCCGGGTCAGAAGAGTCCGGAATGGCTGTGGAGGAAGAAGCCGCGGCCTTCTTTCCCTTCCTCCGGTTCCTTGACGATTGCAGGGTAACCATAGAAGACCCAGAAGTCATGTTGCTGACTGAAAAGAAGTAGAAACAGATACAGTCAGTACATCATCACGAAACATCGAGACAATGCAAACACCTAGGGATACTGGAGGTATAAACGCCCTAATTCCTACCTAATAAAGTGTAAAAAAGATCATCACCAGGGATACAAAGAACATCTCTAATGTTGATGTTCCCGTGCTTCTCAATATATCGGGTTATGAATCTCGCAGTCCTAAGTTCCTCAGGGTCGAGATCTTCCTCCTCTTTCTCAATCAAGTCGATGGGCACGTCCCAGCACCTCTGCGTTCAGTAAAGAGGAAATTCTGGCTCCCCGTCCAACTTGAGGAAGAAAGGCTAACATCCCTCTTTGGCTTTTACCTTGAAAAATGCAGTCTTGAACGCTTTAAAGCTTTCTTCGAAAACATCAAAGCACTTACGACCAAGCCGGGATCGGATGACGAGCTAGCTCGTTTGCGTCACCGTCCCCTGGGTGTTTATTCTTGTATAAAAATAAAAAAAGGTGTTCGCTGAGCACTTGAGGCTCATCAACCGACAAAACCTCTCAAACGATATGATGTAGCCCCAACCGTTAGGGTGGATCTGCGAAGGGGCCACTTGGAGAGTACGGAGAACGTCCATTTGGAAGTCAGAAAATGACATCCTTAGCCCTAACTTGAAGAAAAATGGCTCATAGAGAAACATGAAATGTGAACCCTCCTCTCGATAGGGGCACACCCTCTCGCTCCAGTTCGGACAGACGACTTCGAACTCGTCATCTCGAGCCTTGTTTACAGTTAACTCCAAGGCGAATAGAGATTCTCGGAGTATGGTTTCGCTTGAAAACTTGGACTGACGATCCCATACGTCGTCCATTACCCATGGGCATAGTAGCCCGGAACCCGCCGAACTCAAACCAGCTCGTCTTCTGCCGGATCACGGACGTCGTGAGATGGGGGCTGGACCCTAGCTTTCTTTCCTTTGGCCATGGAAATCCTGAGAACATCCGAAGAAGTCGGTAAGAAACTGTCAGAATCAATAGTTTCACAGATTCAAACACAGGGAGAGCGAGGTAAACCTAACCTCCCCTACCGACCTCCTGTCCCACCAGAAACAAGGCATTCGGGGGGAACCCCTCCACCGCACATGGCGCGGCAAAGTTGGTGTTTCAGGGAGACGACCGTATCTACCTAAATCACTAAGCCCTATTTGAAGGCAAGCAAAACTAGAAATGTGAAGCTACTCTACTTTCTGAAAGGCCATTGACATGCTGAAAGTGCAAATAACAAAAAGACTGAAAGAAAGCAGCTTACTTTGTAAAGGCAGAGTACTCGAAAGTGAAGAAGCTGTACCAGAATAATGGAGAAGCAGCGAGTGGAAAGCACCCAAAAAGAAGCCAAAGCTTTCAACACACGGTGTTTTCAGTGAAGGAGGCCAAAAATGATAGAGTAAGGAAGACAAACCTTTTATAAAGGGTTGAATGGTTAAGGGACATTTCTGTCCCCTCTGATGCAAGTTCAAAAGGTGCTCATCATGGCTCGCGGAGCTCTAGGCACGTTCCTCCGATGAAATCGCAACACGTGGCCCACCCAGCTGTAATAGCAGTTGAAAGGACAGTTACGCAGTGATCCAAAGCGTCGTACGAATGTCGGATGAGAACCCGGGTTCGTACCACGGATTCCAGGCCCAATTAATTATTGACATCACGGACAGCGTGCTATATCCGAGGTGTGTTTATGGCTATTATCCCGGGTTGGCATTGGACCTATCCCGGCAGTGTCTTTACTTGGTTATACCGGGATAAGCGTTGGACTCATCCCGGCGGAGTTACCTCGGTGGAAATATATATATAATGAAAGTACAGAACAAATACAGAGAAGGAGAAAGTCTATTGAGTTATCTTCATTCCATACATCGCCATACAATTAAAAAAGAGGAAAAAGAAAATATTGAGACATGGAATGTATAAGGATGTCCCGAGAAAGGTGGCAAATGTCTCCGGCTGCCTGGATCGTACCCCATCCACATCTCCAATCCACGGTCTCTTGAAAAAGTGGGTCGGCTTTGCAAAACATTGGCAAACCGGGATCGTAGCCCAGAAGAAAATGCCAAAGTCCTTTGCACTGCTTCTCCGCGATACAACTAAAGACCGGGATCCTTTTTCACCGGATGGAAGGGGTACGACCTCTCTAGCTGAAGAATCATCTGCCGGTGTCGACCATTCCAAGTTGCCTCAAGTCACGGAGCAGTTACAGCGGCCTTTCCACCCCGGAACAGAGTGAAGCCAATCCAGAGTAGGAATTCTTCGCTCATTCGTTCTTCTCCCACCTTCTCAACGGATAACAGCAGAAGCGAATACGCGCTGCTTCCTTGAAAGCAAGTCAAAGAAAGCAGACCACCCCAGGTTGCTCCAAGGGGTCCGCACTCCTTTGACCAGGCATCCTTGCATTTCCAGCCGTTACTTCGAAAAAGACCGGCCAAGTGCTTTCAAGCAGCCAGCCAAGAAGAAGGAGAGAGGAACAGTGTGCTCCATCGGGTCCCCATGCAATGAAGGACGGGAGCATTATTCCATCCTAACAACACGTTGGATCAGACACCCCCGTGTACGCTAGGATAGAAAGGCTTCCGCCTCCCTAAATGCATGGCAACCCAGTTTTACTCCAAGATAGAAAGGCCCCTGTCAAAAAGGAAGAACGCTCGGAGAAGATAAAATCTCTTCAAGAACTTTGGAAAAAATGAAAGTATAATCTTTGCAGATGATGAAGCTCTCTTCACACAAGGAGGAAATGAAGAGGAAACTACACTTATTCCCTTGGGAGAAATCATCTGTGTTCGACAATGAAAAAGGATAGAATGCAAACCCACGAAGAATTATTCAGTATTTATAGCATGCATGAGGGATTCTGATTGGTCCCATAAAAGGTGACCTGATCCCATGAAGTAAGCCAAAATAAATGCTTTTGATCTCTGGTTGGTTACGAAGATAGGGAGCAGTTGAAAAAATTCGTATGAAATTGACGTTTTCTTTAAAAAATCACTACTTCCCAATAAAGTCCAAGCATCAGTTCCCCAGAGAATCGCAGACTGTTACGTCAGAGATCACGTTTGGGATCTATGTCGAATATGTCTCCAGGAACCCTTAGTACTCATGCTTTGGGGCAGCAATTTTTGCCCGTACCTGAATAGGACAAGGACGTCGGTAATAACTCGAGGTCTAACACCTACACGTCGAATTACCACATAATGGTTGATCCGTTCTAAACTTGACTCTGGTCTGTCTCATCCAAGAGCCAAGCTGGGGGCAACTGTTCTGGACCGTTATCCGGGATCCCGCTCCATGGGATCAACCCGGCATGCGCACTACCGGACTCTCCTAGTTGGCATAGAGAAAGACACATGACATATTCCGGACCACGGATTACGGCCTTTTAGCAGTATCAGTATATGACATCGTGATTGATAGATTCGCGCAGAGGATGAATCCCTAAATATCCGTAACTGCCAATCATCAACTTACGATATTATAGGATTTACAGATATCCTTAATGGTTAGATACTTTCCATATCTTAATCCCAGATTTACAGGGATATATCTGATAATAACGGGAAGACAATCCTCATCAGGATACTAATCCTAAATTACCTGCATTCAGTATTCGATAAGAATCCCATTAGGATTCTGTACATGCTCTATAAATACGAGGCTAAGTCATCTCAGTAAGGTAACTAAAAACCCAATCCCTAAAACCTTATTGTGCACTGCCTGACTTGAGCGTTGGAGTCCCTTTGCAGGTACCCAACCCCCCTGTGTTACGAGTTCAGCTGCTGCACGAAGGAAGAATCCACCGCAACGTGCCTATCTCAAGTACCCTCTGAACCCACTTCAGAACAGTGGGGATGTTTGATTATTGTTCAATCATTATCTGTGCTTAATGTTTGTTGTTGGTTGACCTCGATTGCATGATCCTAATATTGGTGTCGCAACCGGGATCACGACGGGATGACCGAAAAAAGATAAAATCAATGGAGTCGCCACCAATGTTTATTTAAATTGGGAAAATATCAGAAAAATCCTTTAATTAGGAAAACTGATCTTTTAAAAATGAGTTTGGATTCGGGAGTCGATTACAGGTAGGGAAGGTATTAGCACCCTACACTGTCCGTTCCATGAACGGTACCTTAAGTTAGTTATGCAAATTTTAATAATCACAAATACATTTATTTTAACCCCTTTAAACAAAAGACTTTGTAATTATTTTTTTTTTTTTTTTTTTTTTTTTTGAAAAGAAATAAAAGAAACAACCAAATTATAAAAATTATTTATTTTTGGCTTGACAGAAATGTATTTCTGCTCCTACGTATCTCCTAGTGCAATGGAGAACTCAAAGTCACGTAGTTCTTTAGAAAATGATTGTGGGTTGGTTGATTTTAATTAAGAAAAAGATTTTTGAAAAAGAGATTTTGTTTGAAAACAAATTCATTCTTGCACGAGGTTCAAGTTAGCACCAGACTACTCAATAAACCCTTATGATCCAAACGACATTGAAGATAACATCCGCTATTCAATCATCATCATTGGTCATTGCATGGATTAAAAGATTTTTATTTTATTTTAAGGCATGCACAAGGACAGCTAAGTAGTTACACAAACAACACATTGTCATACCATGAGTCAAGTAAATAAAATAACATAAAAACTAAATTAAACACAACAATCACAAAACCAAAAAAATAAAATTTTAATTTTTTTATTTTTTCATTTTTTTTATAACCCTTTTTCATTTATTTCTTGTTTTCACTTTTTTCAAAATTTTATTAATCGCGATACACCATATAAAACACACCATTACATAGAATAAATATCATCTAACAATAATTAATTTTAAATAATACAAACAAATAAGCTCAAAATACTTTTTTTTGGTATTTTGTTTTATTTTATTTTTTTATATTTTTGGTTGTATGCCTGTTAATTCTTCTTCACTCAAAGACTTCTTACATTATCTTTTTTTTTTTTAAAAAAACCTTATTAAACACTAACTCATAGATGAGCAAATGCAAAAAAATAATCTGACTCCTACCTCACGTATAAAATAAAATAATACAAAAAAAAATGCCTCAACCTTAATCCAATAAAAGGGTAACTCACTTGTAAGCTAATCCCTAACCAAAGTCCAACTCAAATGACCATAAATTTAAAAGAGCTCAAATTATCACAAACAAAAAAGCTAAACCAAAAAAAAAAAAAGCAAAATAACCCAATGAATAAAACCAAACGTTACAGAAAAAGGCAGGACCTTTCACTTTGGGACTTTCAGAACAAAATTTCAAGAGTTGGGTGAACTTTGTGGTTGACCGGCAAGCATGAACGGCGGCAAAGATGCGTCGCTAGCGAAGGTCCAGTGGCAGGTCGATGGCGGAACGGTGCTGCTCGCTGGTTCGGGCAAGAGGGGGAGCTCCGCTCCGGTCGTCGTTCGCAGGTCCATCCATGGGTGGAGCAGCGGTGCGGCGGCTAGGAGAGCGGCAGATCGGCACGGTGCGAGGCGGCCAGGGGGCGGCGATTTGCAGATCTAACGCGGGTCGATTCGTGTGGACCTGGATCTGAAGGATGCTTGGTTTAGGGGTGGCGTTCTTTATTCACGCAGAACAGGGAGGTGGTGGTATAGTTCGGTTGCGCGAACGGCCAGATCTGGACGGCACGGTGTGCAGCGGCTCAGGGTGGTGGAGCGCCGGCGAGGTGCGACGGTGCCAAATCTGGTAGGCTCGGGTGCATGAAATGGTGCGCAGTTTCCGGTGGCACAGGCTCAAGGGGGTTCACGGTGAGATGGCAGAGAGGGCACAGGTGTTTCAGTGAAGGCTTGGGTGGTTTGTGAGGATGGGTTTACATGGGTTCTATGGCAGGGTGATTGTTGGGAAGATATCGAAGTGTGGGTGATGGTGGGTTCGTGTGGAGGGATAGGCGTGGTGTGGGAGGTTGAAGGAGATGAATAGTGGAGGGTGGTGAGTTGACTCGGTTGAAGGTGATGGAATGGTGTATGGAGATGGCAGCAAACCTTCTCGGTGTGATCTTCGTCTGTGGAAAATCTGAATCCCCCTTGCTTGCCTTACCCTTTGTCCTTTGTATCTGAAAAATTCGGAGGCTTCCCCTGTCCGAGGTGGAGAGGCTGCCAGGGTTGACCCAGCTTGGGTCACCATAGCATTCCCTTATTTGTGCTTGCTGCTCTCTGCTCCTAGCTCCATCTTCTCCAATGCCTGCTGCCCTTTCCCCATCCATGATAGGCAGCTCCCCAAGGTGTGCAAAGTGCTGAGTAGCCAGCTGCAACACAGCTATGCAAAGCTACATTTTTTTTCTTTTATTTATTTATTTATTTTTTTGTTTTTTTTTTTGTAACAACAGAAAGAATTTGTATTATTTATTTTTTTGTTTTGGTTTTCATTATATTTTTTTATTTTTGTTTGCACAAATAAAATAAAAAAAACTGACAAAGCAAACTAAGCGCTTACAACACTGCAATTAAGCGTTAATCCTTGCTTAAGTGACAAAATTTTATGGACAAAATTAGGTATCAACAGCTGCCCCCTTTTGCTTTGCATTTAAAATAAATGGGAAGCAAAGGAAATAATTTAATTTTGTCCATAAAAATTTCATTTCTTTTTCTCTTTCTTTCTTTCTTTCTTCCTTTTTTTTTTGGAAAGTAAATTAACGTAAAAACAAATGGACATTAAACAAGGTAAAAGTTTGGGGAACCAGACATCCGTCGAAACTTGACAAAAGGGTGAAAAGGTACAAAACTTGCGGAGTCGGGTATCCGCTGAACCTTGACAAAAACAAAGGTAGAAAGTTTGCAGAGTCAGGTATCCATCGAAACTAGACAGAAAAGGTAAAAAGCTTGCAGAGTCAGGTATCCACTGAAACTTGACAGAAAACTTAAAACAGAAAAGACACAGAGCTTGCGGAGTCGGGCATCCGTCGAAGCTTAAAGGCAGAAAGGTAAAAAGCTTGCGTAATCGAGTATCTGCTGAAGCTTAACAGAAAAGTAAAAAACTTGTGGAATCGGACATCAGCTGAAACTTGAAGGCAGAAAGGTAAAAAGCTTACGGAGTCGGGTATCCACTGAAGCTTAACAGAAAAGAAAAAAGCTTACGGGTAAAAAGGTAAAAAGCTTACGAAGTCGGATATCCGCTAAAGCTTGACAGGAAACTTAAAACAGAAAAGATACAGAGCTTGCGGAGTTGGGTATCCGTCAAAGCTTAAAGGTAGAAAGCTTACGGAGTCGGGTATCCGCTGAAACTAGACAGGAAACTTAAAGCAAACAGGCACAAAGCTTGCGGAGTCGGGTATCCGCTGAAGCTTGACAAAAAGGTAAAAAGTTACGGGTCGGTTATCCGTGAAGCTTGACAAAAGGTAAAAAGCTTAGCTTGTGGAGTCGGGTATCCGCTGAAGCTTGACAAAAAGGTAAAAGCTTACGAAGTCAGGTATCCGCTGAAGCTTAACAGAAAATAAAAAAGTTTGCAGAGTTGGGTATCCACTGAAGTTTGTAGACAGAAAGGTAAACAGCTTGCGGGGTAGGGTGCCCGTCGAAGCTGGACAGAAAAGGTAATGGGCACAAGACCTTGACTTGCTATGAAAGCGATGGGTACGAGGACCCGAAAACTAAAAAGCAATGGGTGCGACGACCCGGAAACTAAAACACAATGTGTTGACCTTGTAAATGCATGTGATGGCAGAGATGGTACATGATGCAATGGATGCATGGTGATGCATTGGATGTGATGCTTGAAGATAGTGCATATGATGCTAGAAATGATGCATGATGCAATGAATGCCCTACTGTAGGGATTCTCATGAACAAATTGAGTAAGCAAAATTTGTTTTGTTTTGTTTTGTTTTTTTTGTTTCATTTTTTTTTTTTTTTTTTTTTTTTTTTTTTTTGCACTTCAGAGTTTTGATTGAGTCTCTCTTATTTCCACAACCCTTAAAGACTTTTCCCATAGCAGGATCGAGATTGAACAGTAACATTCGTTGATTGGCCTTATGATTTGCCTGATGATTCTTACTTTTCTCATAAACTCTTGTCAGGATTTCATTGCGTTTCCTATGACCTTTCAAGATTGTTAAAGCAAATCTAAATGTTTTTGCCATATTGTCACATGTTTCACATCTCAATTCAAAACTATCATAAAAAAATGCATATTAAATCAACAATGGGTTGCAACAAAAAGGGATTATCATTATAGACAGGAAAAGTACAAGAAAGGCAATACAAGTGGGACTCAAATTGAAAAGGTTTACAAAAGAAATGTCGAAGTGGAATTTTTCAACTCTTCCAGTGATGCTCTCTTGGATGATCAGTGCTAATTTCCATGTACGCGACCTTGAACATTCCCTTATCTGTTTCTAAGAATATGATTTGACCCAGCTTTTACATATTGGGAGTGTCTCCTGACAAGACTTCGTATATTCAAACTGCCCCGGTTCGGCCCAGATACTCTCAAACTGCCCCAGTTTGTGACTTGAGGTATGTTCACTTCTTTAGATGTGTCAAGTACCATTTTTTAACCCTAACTTTTACCTAGGTCGCTCTTCCGAGTTTTCAACCTAGCGGGTCGCTCTAACTTTTGCCTAGGTCGCCTTTTCAGGTTTTCAGCCTAGCGAGCCATTTTTCTTTTCCTCTTTTTTTTAAGCATAGTACATTTTGACTGCATCTGAATTTACGGGAAGTGGTAGATCTTCACCATCCATGTTTGTGAGAATCAAGGCCCCTCCCGAGAAAGCCTTTTTTACAATATAAGGCCCTTCATAGTTTGGAGTCCATTTTCCTCGATGATCTTTTTGGATGCGAAGAATCTTCTTGAGTACTAGGTCCCCTTCTTGGAATTGTCGAGGGCGCACCTTTTTTGCATAGGCTTTCATCATTCTTTTCTGGTAAAGCTGGCCATGGCATAATGCTGCTAAACTCCTTCCCTCAATAAGGTTCAACTGATCAAATCGAGTTTGGACCCATTCAGCTTCTTCTAATCCTGCCTCCATCAACACCCTTAATGATGGGATTTCCACTTCAATAGGGAGTACCACCTCCATTCCATAAACCAAAGAGAAAGGGGTTGCCCTGGTTGAAGTACGAACGGACGTGCGATAATCATGCAGTGCAAATGGTAGCATTTCGTGCCAGTCTTTGTATGTTAAAACCATTTTCTGGATGATCTTCTTGATATTCTTGTTTGCTGCCTCAACTGCCCCATTCATCTTCGGGTGGTAGGGTGAGGAATTGTGGTGCTCAATTTTGAAATTCTCACACATCTCCTTCATCATCTTATTATTCAGATTAGTGGCATTATCTGTAATAATCTTGCTTGGTAAACCATAACGACAAATCAGCTCCCTTTTGACAAACCTGACCACTACACTCCTAGTGACATTGGAATAAGAAGCGGCTTCGACCCATTTTGTGAAGTAATCAATTGCAACCAGAATGAAGCGATGTCCATTTAAGGCCCTTGGTTCAATGGGTCCTATGACATCCATTCGCCACATCGAGAATGGCCAAGGTGCTGTTAAAACATTCAAAGGCGCTGGTGGCATATGAATCCTATCAGCATATGTCTGACATTTATGACACTTTTTCACATAGTTGAAACAATCAGTCTCCATTGTCAACTAATAGTACCCCGCTCTTAGTATCTTTCTTGCCATTGCATGCCCATTTGCATGAGTTCCAAAAGAACCTTTATGAACCTCTTTGATGATCTTCTCTGCCTCCGTCACATCAACGCATCTTAGCAGTACCATATCATGGTTCCTCTTGTAAAGCACTTCCTTATTTAAAAAGAAACCCATTGCGAGTCTTCTGAGGGTCCTTTTGTCATTTTTTGAAGCATGTGGAGGGTACTCTCTGCTCTTGATAAAGCATTTGATGTCATGATACCACGGTTTCCCATCTGGTTCCCCTTCTATCATTTGACAATATGCCGGTTGGTCACGACTCTCTATTTTTATAAGTGGCAAGTCCCTATCATAACTTACTTTGAACATTGACGACAATGTGGCTAGGGCATCAACCAACTGATTATCTTCTCGAGGGATATGATGGAAGCTAACTTTGTCAAGTTGTTCAATCAACTCCTTGATGCATGCATGATAAGGGATTAATTTGGCATCTCGAGTTTCTCATTCTCCCTTTAGCTGATGGATGACCAAGGCAGAGTCTCCATATACCTCAAGAACTTTTGCCTTTGAGTCTACCGCTGCTTGGATTCCCATGGCACATGCTTTATACTCAGCTATGTTGTTTGTACATTCGAAGCACAACCTAGCAGTGATTGGGATGAAATTATTTTCAGGGAAAATCAGTATAGCCCCAACTCCATGCCCTAGTGAATTGGAAGCTCCATCGACCAACAAAGTCCATTTTTCTTTTTCCGAGGGTTTTTCTTCTCTAAACAAATCCATTACATCTTCATCAGGGAACTCACACTGCATAGACCCATAATCTTCCACTGGTTGACTAGCCAAGAAATCTGCCAGAGCGCTGCCTTTGACTGCTTTTTGCGTGACGTAGATAATGTTATATTCTGATAGCAAAACTTGCCAGCGTGCAATCCTCCCAGTGAGGGCAGGTTTTTCAAAGATGTACTTGATCGAGTCCATTTTGGATACTAACCAAGTGGTGTAACACAATATGTAATGCCTTAACCGGTGGGCTGCCCATGCCAAGGTGCAGCATGTGCGTTCCAACAATGAGTATTTTGCCTCATAGTTGGTAAACTTCTTACTTAAGTAATAGATGGCCTATTCCTTTTTGCCAGTTTCATCGTGCTGTCCCAATACACAACCCATGGATTCATCCAACACAGTTGATTGCTACCGCAAGTGCACGGATCGCTCAAGTAATACAGATACAGAGTAAAAGTTCGTTCCCACGAGGATATTATGATATAAAGCTAAATACCAACCAATAGCTTAATCAATTCTAGACAAGGACATAAAAATAGGAAAACAATATAAAAACTATCTAACCTACAAAAGCAATAAACTTAAAAGCGGTTAGGTTTCAGGAAATCCTCCTTCACCCCCTACATCTATCAACAACATGCAATCCCCCTCATAAACACAAATGCATTGATTAGGTTAGCTTGAGAATCTTCATTAGTCAAAAGCCTATGTCTAGGTCAATCAACCCTGGTTTCTGCTTGCCTAACTCACCAGGTTTCCTTGAGAGCTAGTACAACTTCCACTCATGAACGATTTATTCTCAATCACACACTATACATGGTCAATAGGTATATTAAACCTTATTAACGAAACAGCTCATAGTCGAACATGTATCAACCACACTATATCCATATCAACAAATCCCTATGTCTAGTTCATTTGCCAATATTAAGATCATGCAATTGAGGCCAACCAAGAACAAGCATTAAACACAGATAATGATTGAACCGTAATCAAACATCCACACAAACTCAGAGAAGAACACATCATTAATATAAATAAAAGGATTCAAAGTATCCTAAACAAAGCATGGCTATACAAAAGATAAGGAAGAGAAGAGAGAAAGGGAAAAGAGAGAAAGAAGCTCATTGATTTGTCTCTGAAGCTTGAATCCTCCTTCAATCCTTTGATCCTTGCCTCCAATCCACCATCCATGGAGATCTAGCCAAGCTATCTAACCTAAAACTAACCTAAACTAACTAAACCTAAAAAGAGAGAAATGGCCAAATGGCCATAACTCAGAAAAACAGAGAGAATGGGAGAGAGATCCATGCGAATGTGAGAAAAAACGTATAAAAACTATTTATAGGCTCAGCAGCCGCCTCAGCGCCGCGGCCCCCACACATGCGCGCCGCGGCCCTCAAAGGGTCGGTCTTATTACGCCACGGCCCTCACTCATCTGCGCCGCGGCCCTCTCGCCTCGGGTCCAAGTATGGCATCTCCATTTTGCCTATGCGCGCCGCGGCTCTCAACACCTTGCGCCGCGGCCCTGACCACTGATCTCTTCCTCTTCAAGCTCATTTGCTCCATATTTAACCTTGTTTAGAGCCTCTCCTAACATAGAGAAAACACCAAATCAGTAACAAATATAAATTTACTCAATTCATACTCATTTAAGCACAGTTTGCTATAAAACACATCAGAAAGGCTCAGAATCAGAATATAAGAAATATAAGCACAAAACCCTCCAAATATGCATTTAAACAAGGACTAAGCATTCATTCTAGCACAAACATAGGGTACAAATAACTGCAATTTATAGAGTCATCAACAGTCAAGTACATGATGAGAGGCCTTCCTGGCACTAGAGGTACCAAAACTGGGGGTTCTCGCAGATACTGCTTGATCTTCTCAAATGCTACCTGACAATCTTCATTCCACTCTACTGTCTGATTTTTACGCAACAATTTGAAGATTGGCTCGCATGTTGCAGTCAACTGGGATATAAACCTAGTAATATAGTTCAACCTTCCCAAAAACCCACGAACTTCTTTTTCAGTGCGAGGAGCTGGCATATCTATGATTGCTCGAACTTTGTCTGGATCAACTTCTATCCCTTTCTCGTTAACCACAAACCCCAAGAGCTTGCCTGATTTTACCCCAAAAGTGCACTTAGTAGGATTCAGCCTAAACCTGAACTTTCTCAATCGTTCAAAGAGCTTTTGCAGATTGGTTATGTGATCTTCTTCTATTTTTGACTTTGCAATCATGTCATCCACATAAACTTCTATTTCTTTGTGCATCATGTCGTGGAACAATGCCACCATCGCCTTTGGATAAGTTGCTCCAGCGTTCTTCAATCCAAATGGCATCATTTTATAGCAAAAAGTTCCCCCACAGAGTGATGAATGTGGTCTTCTCCATATCTTCAGGTGCCATCTTGATTTGATTGTATCCCGAGAAACCATCCATGAAGGAGAAAAATGCATGTTGAGCCATGTTGTCCACCAAAACATCAATATGAGGTAGAGGGAAATTGTCTTTAGGGCTGACCCTATTTAAATCTCTATAGTCAACGCACATTCGCACCTTCCCATCTTTCTTTGGGACAGGGACAATGTTAGCAACCCATTGAGGGTACTTTGCAACAGCGAGGAAACCTGCATCAAACTGTTTTTTAACCTCTTCTCTAATTTTTAGTGACATCTTTGGCTTCATTCGTCTCAACTTTTGCTTGACCGGAGGACATTCTGGTTTTAATGGCAATTTGTGCTTCACTATGCTAGCATCTAGGCCAGGCATATCTTGGTACGACCAGGCGAAAACATCACAATAATCAGATAAGAGCTTAACCAACTTGCTTCGCTCATCTTCTTTCATGGTAGTGCCAATTTTAACCTCTTTTTTATCATCCTCCATCCCCAAATTAATCAGTTCAGTTGACTCTTCATGGGGTTGAATTTCCTTGGCCTCTTGTTCCATTAATCTCATTAGCTCAGGAGAGGGTTCCCATTTATCATCATTATCCTCATCAACATGATTAACGGGATGGTCAAAATCGTATAATGGGGTCATAGCACTGTCATTTTCAAGAGAGTCACTTTCGGATCTGCATTTATTGGTGTTAACACAAGTAAAAAAAAGGGTAATGAATAAAAGTCAATGAAATGGTCGAGCAAAAAGCTAAAAAGAAAAAAAAGGGGAAATAACAAGATAATCTGAAAATGCATTTATTGATAGTAAATATTGAAATAGAAACATGTGAGCCCGCTTTCACAACACATCATCCTAAAGTCTTGGGCAGAGCTAAAGGATTAGCATTACAAAATTACTTTGAATCAATTTCACAGGTCATGGGAAAATCAACGCTCTCCCAATTGTTGAGTTCTGCATCTGGGGAGCAGGGGTACACCAAGTTGACATCATGATTGATGGATTGATCGTCTTCGATGGCGGTCACTTGGTTCAGAAACACTAATCCCGTACTTCGGAAGTTTCGTCGGATATCACAGATGGGGATCCCCTCAGCCTTAGGCTCCCGATTTTCCAACCTAGCCAACCTCCTCTCCCTTTTCTCTTCTAGGACCCTTCTTTTGTCTGCTTTGGTGGGTTTGTACCCTAACCCAAATCTGTCTTTATTTTCACAGGGTGCCCAGAATTTCACGATGCCTTGTCCATTCATTCCTAGTCCTCTTCCATATTGATATCCTTTTCCAAGCATTACCTTAGCCATCATCATGGATGCATTAGATGGCCGGGGTTTCAGACCTTGAGCTCCTTCTTCCATATAGGTGGCATTGACAATCTCTAGCGCTTGGAACGCAGTTTCAAGAGCTTCTTCTGCAGCTTCAATATAAGGGGTGTCCAATGGCTTGCTCACCAGCAGGTCCTCTTCGTTAAAGACAGTAATCATCTTATTATCAACTATAAATTTTACTTTTTGGTGCAAAGTAGAAGGCACAGCTTTGGCAGAATGAATCCATGGTCGTCCTAAGAGACAACTGTAGGATGGCGTAATGTCCATCACTTGGAAGAGTATATTGAAAGTGCAGGGATCAATTTGAACTGGTATTTCAATCTCCCCCATGACTTCTCTTCTGGTGCCATCGACTGCCCTTACTATCATCGTACTTGGTTTCATGCAAGTTCCATCAAAAGCAACTTGGAAAGGGTTGATTTCGGTAACACGTTCAAGGAGGAACCATTGTCGATGAGCACTCTAGCCATTATATGCTTTTGACATTTGACAGAAATGTGCAGTGCCTTGTTGTGCCCCATTACTTCAGCTGGTATCTCATCATCAGTGAAAGTGACATAATTATCAGCAGTAATGTTGCCAATAATACCACCTAACTTATCAGCTGTAATGCCATGAGAAACATGAGCCCGATTCAGTATTTTCATCAATACTTTTCTATGCGATTCAGAGTTCATCAATAAGGACAAAAGTGATATCCTTGCAGGGGTGCGATTCAGCTGATCTACCACTCTATATTCACTTTGCTTGATAAACTTCAAGAACTCACAAGCTTCTTCATCCGATACCTCTTTTTTGTATTCCTTTGACTTTTCTGACCTTTCTTTTTCTTTTGCTTCGTTCCCAATGGAAGTCTCCCCTATCTTGACTTTGCCTTTACGGTTCCCCTTTTCTTCTTCTTCTTGGTCCTTTCGCAGCTCCTCAAGAGTGTAAATGCGGCCACTCCGGGTAACTCCCCCAATCCCTGATATATTGGTAACAATAGAAGTCGAACCAGATGTAACTTCTGACTGATCATTCGTGGGATTGTTTCTAAGGACTTGCACATTATAATTCCATGGCACGGCTCGGTGTCCTTGAAGGGAAAAGGACTGGGAACTTGAATGGTGATAGGTTTCGGGCCACAAGGGGATGGCGCATATGCAACTTCAGTATAATAGATAACCAACGGTTTGATAGCCGGATTTGCAATGGAAGGGACTAGCGAGTTTATGGCTTCCTGACCTTCTTGCAATTGTGGAATAGCACACTTATCCACCATGTTTATGCCACCATTGTCCCATAGATGATCTATTTGCACTAATTACATATCCATTAGATCTTGGAGGATTTGTCTGAACTCACCACATTCCTCGATAGAATGCCCCACATTCCCATGAAGATTACACATTATTTCATCTTTGTCGCCTCTTTTCTCTTCAATATGAGCTTCCATCATCCTAGATTTGCACAGTTCTTTAAAAATGACCCTCATGGGGGTCTTGACATCTGTCGCTTGTCTTATGAGCTGCTGGGCAGAGCACTCCTCTATAGCATTAACTGTAGGATTCCCATGGTTAGGCAAAGGGTTGTGGCCCACACTAGGAGTATTTGACTTGAAATTCAACCATTTGACGTTGATTAGATCTTGCACCTTAAACTTCAGTGCTTTGCAATTCTCTGTAGAATGCCCTGCGGCCCCTGTATAGTAATCACACTTGGCATTTGGGTCAAAACCTTTAGGGTATGGGAGTTCCAATGGCTTCATCGGACAAGGAGCCAAGAGAGAGTTACAGATGAGTTATGGTATTAATTTGGTGTAGGTCATGGGAATTGGATCGAAGTGGACAAACTTCTTTTCTTAGTTATTTGGTGGTCTTCTTTGGTTTGTGTTTGGATTTTGGGTCCATGGTTGAGCTGTTTGAGGTGGTAAGGTAGAGGGTGCTGGGTATTGAGTAGGAAGTGGCGTTTGGTGAGGCCTCATTGGGTGGTGAGGTTAAGGATGAGGAACGTGTGAAGTGTTGGCGACATAAGGGTGATAAGACTGGGGATATGGAATCGGTGGAGTAGTAGGAAAGTACGGGTGGTAAGGTGCGAAAGGAGTCTGGAAGGATGGTTGATGGTTCACAGGTGTTTGGCTATATCTGTCTTGGGTGAAGTTTCTTTGGTCGAAGGTAACAGCATGGGTTTCTCCTTCTCTTTTCTTCCCTATCGGGGGCCTCTTGGCGTTAAATGTTCCTGTCGAACTTTCAACGATCTTCCCACTTCTCATTCCTCCCTCAACTCTTTCTCCAATGATGACCATATCTGAGAAATTTGATGACACACTCCCTATTATTTTGTCATAAAAGGGTGATTACAGAGTGTCGATGAACGTAGCCACCATTTCTCTTTCCGTCAATGAGGGCTCTACTTGAGCAGCCATTTCTCTCCACCTCTAAGCATATTCCTTGAAGGTCTCAGCATCCTTCTTAGCCATATTTTGTAATTATAGTCTATCTGGTGCCATATCGATGTTATACTTATACTACTTCAAGAAAGCGTCAGTCAAGTCTTTGAAACATCGTATATGGGCATGCTCAAGATGCGTGTACCAATTCGAAGCTACCCTAGTTAGGCTGTCTTGAAAGAAGTGGATTAACAGCTTGTCATCGTGAGCATGCGAAGCCATCTTGCGGATGTACATGGTTAGGTGGTTCTTTGGACAAGTAGTTCCCTTATATTTGTCGAAATCTGGGACCTTAAACTTAGGGAGAATCACCACATCCGGGACAAGACAGAGCTCTGTGGCATCCAAAAGACCATAGCCACTTGTCCCTTCAATGGCTAGTAGTCTTTCTTCAAGAATTTCCCACTTCTCCCTGGACTGAGGATTTTCAACAGAGGAATTCAACGGGTATTGCGGCATGAAGGTGGGAACAAAATGTTACCCCAGTGGGGTTCCACTGGCATGTGGTTGGCCCACATTTAAGGAGTTTGAAGCAGGCATGCTGCTGTCTGGAGGATTGGCAGTTTGCGGTGGTACAGAACTAGGATGGAGACCATATGGCGGGATGAAGAAAGGGTATGGGTGTTGTGTTGGCGGGGGTTCATTGACATTTGACTGAGTGGCTTGATTTTGGGTAGGGTTTGAGGGATTTGAAGTTGGGGACACTGTTGGCATGTCATTATTGGGGGAACTAGTGGCTAATGGTGGTATATAACTTGGAGGGAGGCCATACGGGGGGAAAGACGCCCCTTGGTTTCCCTGTGAACTGGCGACTGAAGGTTGAGTGGTGCCGTTTGGGCAAATGGTGAGTGGCATCGTAATCCCTTGAGGATTAAAGCCTTGGTATTGCAGGGGGAACGCAGCGAAACCAGGCGGGCAAGGAGGTGTGGCCGGATGTCCTTCATTTGTCACTGAGGGATTCCCATCTGTGCTCCTTCTACTCTCCATAGACTGTAACATTTCCATCATCTTGGACATTTGCTCCCTAAGCTGGTTCACTTCATCCCTCAACTCTTGAGTTTGCTCTATCTCATCCATGATCTTTGCTTGGGAACGAGTCCTGTAAGGGTGTCGTGGAAGCTGTTTTCCTGCTATAGTTTCTACTTTTTTGCTCGAGGAAACATGATGCGATTATTAGTATTGACTGAACCAAAATGACAAAATGCATGTATGCAAAGCACTGATTATTTATGCCGAGGTTTTTTGTTTTTGTTTTTATTATTATTTGTTTTGGAAGATAAATATGATTCTGCATGTAATTCCTTGTAAGCGAAGGGAACATGTTTGCGCCCTGTGAGGATGCTTGGTGACCGTGGAAAGGTTCACACAATCATTCGATAGCAAGGCAAAATCCCTACATTTAGCACTAGGGCATATCGCTCCTTAGGCAAAAATGTGGTTGATGGTAAATCCAAGGGAACATTCATTCCTCAATGGACACCATTCACTGGCAATGCAGACGTAGGACCAAACTCCCCCTACTTTCACTCAAGGACAAATCGTCTCAAGGCGGAAATATGGTTGACAATTTATTCAAGAAAGAATTCACACCTCAATGAACAATATCTTGCTAAAAGGATAATAAGATCGATATTTGAAACAAAACACAGCAATGAGCATTCATTTTCATTTCAAACTTCAGAAGTACAACATTTAGTTCCCACAAAATGTAGCACAATTACATCAACAACTTCATTTGCTTTTTCCTAAAACCCTTAGCAAGACCTCGACAATACTTCATAAAATCAGCGATCTTTGATGGTAGTTGTAGCCAAGGGTTTATGTGAACTTGAATGTCTGCTTCTTCGAATTGAGTAATAAGTTGTGTAGTATAATATTGTAAGCTATCAGACATGTCTTCAAACTTCTTCTTCCATTCTTCTTTTTCAGCCCTTTGATCTCGTGCTATTGATTGCCACACTTCTGCCCATTCTTCTTTTTGCCTCAATAGTCTTTGGGCTTCAAGTCTCCATTGCTCATGGTCTCGCCCCAACTCTTGGATTTTGAGCTTCAAATACCCATTCTTTCGGCTTTCTTCCACGAGTGCATCGTGGTATTTGGTAGCTAATGCTCGTCCTTGGTCAGAGCGCACTTTGCTTCAGTCAGAGCTTCTTGTAAGGCTTGCATTCTACGATCTTGTACTCCAGCATTCGCTTCTAACTTTCCTTTCTCTTGCAAAATTACCGCCATTGTCTCTTCCTGAGCGCTTATCTTTGCTCGTAATTCATGAACTTTTGTTGTGGTCTTTTCAAAATCTATCTCCTTTCCTTTCCTTGCTCTTTTTGCTCGGCTTGGGGTCCCAACAATATCTGCACACGCATCTTTTAAATATTCAACTTCATCAGCTAGCTTCTGGCATCGACTCTGGTGGATGACTACTTTTAACTCAGCGGCTTCCTTTCCTTGTTCCAATACTTTCATTTGTGCTTTCAGTCTTTCAACCTCGGTGGCAATTTGAGGTATGATTTGAGGATGACCCTTATCATCTGAAACTGTCTGAGGGATGCTATTTTGTACCCTTCTTGCCTCTCTCCGTTGCAAGTATTCAGGGGTACAAACCACCACATGCTTCCCTAATTCCTTTGTTCCTACCATATGAATATTCTTTCAAGCATCTCTAATCTCTTTTTCTCGCTTAGTAGTGCTTCCATCTTGCTGGTATAAGAAGCTGAACCCTTCGAGTTGCTCTTCGTTGGGCACATATTGAGTCCATCGGAGTTGCCTAAGCACGAGGATTGGCGCGTATGATACACCACCTCTAGGGCTCATCAAAGGAACATTAGGAAAGTCACCATAGCTGAAAACTATCTCTTCTCCATGATACCACGGGCATATCCATTTAAAAGAATCTGGCCCCATCCTCACGAATTCATTCTTCCATTCATAAGCTTTTTGTGGCTTCACTGGTATGCGACCAAAATTCCTTAACGGGTCAGGTAAGAGTCCCAGGCGATTCTGTACATCCATATGCGTCATGATCCAAACGTACAACATATGTGTACAGTATCGAATCTTTCCACCACCCTTTTGATGACAGATTTCCATCGTCAAGAAAGTATTAGCAAGAATAACAGGGACTGGATTTGCTTTATACTTCTCAAACTTGAAGAATACATCCATTACTGCTTGATCTACCATGTCGGAGGTAAATGGAAATAACATTAACCCAAAGATGGTTAAGGCCAGTGTTTTGTTGAAGAAATCCCACTTTCCTTGTTGTGCTAGATACTGAAGATGTGCTTCTAGGTAACTTTTCTTCAAGCCTTCTGTTCCTTCCCTTTTCTCCATGCTCAATTGACTTGTTGGAGCCCCTATCAATTCTGCTATCTTCCCTACTGATACATAATACCCTCCATAAAGATAAACATTTGGGTGCTTGTTCATAGGAAGCCTCAACATGATCGCATACTCCTCTATGATTAGTGTAATGTCCAAGTTAGGTAGCTCAAAACATTTGAGAGAATGGTTCCAAAATTGAGCAAGGCCACTCAAGACGGGCTCCTCAACTGTAATATGCAGCAAATCCAGAATCTGCCCGTAACTGCTTGAGAACTCTGATCGAGCCTTAGGGGTCATTTGTTGAGTAACGTCCCTCACATACCTCAGATCACTGCCATTTACTGTAACCCTTATACTCCTCTTGAGGTCGACTGCATTGCTGGAGTTCTGTCCTTGATATGTTTCTTCCATTCCTTGCTATTGACGAGTACTAACCTTCCCACTTTGCCAAGAAGACTCACCCTAAAAAGGAAGTAATGAAGGGAACATGTAAGCAAAACAAAAAGGAGAATGCACCCTAAGGATACCTCTCGTCAAGGTAACTCTAAAGAAAATGTATTAACAGTCTAAATGGAGAAGCCCTCACAGGGTTGTAAACCCAAAGGGTGCCTAGTCTTTTTTATTTTTTTTTCTCTTCTAAATGTTGAGAATGTTATGAAAATGCAAGACGATGTATATTTTGTTCTGCTGACAAATTTTTTTATGAAAATGCAAGAATGAATGAAAATGCAAGCCATGAAAGTGCAAAAGGATGTATATTTTTTATTTATTTAAAAGAAAGTGATAAGGAAAGACATGAGAGGTAGATGGATAATGAATGATGAAAAAGAAAAAAGAAAAGCTAGGAATGAAAATGCAATATCATGTATCTTTTTTTCTTTTTTGTTGAAATTTTTTTTTTTAACCAAAAGAATGCATGGATGAATGACATGGGGAATAGATGGATAATGAATAAAGAAAAAGAAAAAAAAAGAAAAGCTAGGAATGAAAATGCAATATCATGTATCTTTTTTTGTTGAATTTTTTTTTTAACCAAAAGAATGCATGGATGAATGACATGAAGGATAGATGGATAATGAATAAAGAAAAAGAAAAAAGCTAGGAATGAAAATGCAATATCATGTATCTTTTTTTCTTTTTTTGTTGAAATTTTTTTTTTAAACCAAAAGGAATGCATGGATGAATAACATGAGGAAAAGATGGATAATGAATAAAGAAAAAAAAGAAAAGCTAGGAATGAAAATGCAATATCATGTATCTTCTTTTTTCTTTTTTGTTGAATTTTTTTTTAAACCAAAAGGAATGCATGGATGAATGACATGAGGAAAAGATAAAGAAAAAGTATGCTCCATTTGTGTCCTAATCAGGTGTAACCTAAGGAGATGGATGACTCTAAATTTTTATGTCATTATGTTCAATCTACTAGTGCAAAGTTTTTAGGACAAATCTATCTTCTAAAAAGTCATGGTCCCCAGATTGCCCCAATCTCGAAAGATAAGGACCCAATTCATGAATTAATCACAAGTAGGGATAAACCCTCTCAATATGACTAGTCCATGATACTGGTAATAATCTGAGTGGTGTCTCGACAAATGTCAAGTGAGCATAAAGCTCGTTAATAACAAAAGTCAAGACCCCTCCTACTCCTCGGGTTCGCACAGACTCGGGTATAGAGCCCAAAAAGTGTGTGAGGTAAGTGATAGTGACGCGTGTGAAGGAGCATACAAACCTGTACAAAACTTAAAAGACAAAACTACCCCCAACCTGTAAAACATATATACAACAACCAACCAGCAATCGCTTACCCTAAGGTTTCAACAATTAAGTACAAAATATATATACAAGTCACAATATACATGGAATAATGCTATTAGATATTCACATAAAAGTACTAAATAAAATATTTACAAAACGAATAAGAAAACACAAACAAAGACAGAGAGGGTAAAATAAATAAATAAAAAATCATTAAAAATTTGCACAACTAACAACAACAGGCCTGACTCTCAAGTGTCCCCAGTGGAGTCGCCAGCTGTCGCAACCGGGATCGCGACGGGACGACTGAAAAAAGATAAAATTAATAGAGTCGCCACCAATGTTTATTTAAATTGAGAAAACATCAGAAAAATCCTTTAATTAGGAAAATTGGTCTTTTAAAAATGAGTTTGGATTCGGGAGTCGATTACAGGTAGGGAAGGTATTAGTACCCTACACTGCCCATTCCATGAACGGTACCTTAAGTTAGTTATGCAAATTTTAATAATCTCAAATACATTTATTTTAACCCCTTTAAACAAAAGACTTTGTAATTATTTTTTTTATTTTTTTTATTTTTTTTTTGAAAAGAAATAAAAGAAACAACCAAATTATAAAAATTTATTTTTTTTGCAATGGAGAACTCAAAGTCACGTAGTTCTTTAGAAAATGATTGTGGGTTGGTTGATTTTAATTAAGAAAAAGATTTTTGAAAAAGAGATTTTGTTTGAAAACAAATCCATTCTTGCACGAGGTTCAAGTTAGCACCAGGCTACTCAATAAACCCTTATGATCCAAACGACATTGAAGATAGCATCCGCTATTTAATCATCATCATTGGTCATTGCATGGATTAAAAGATTTTTATTTTATTTTAAGGCATGCACAAGGACAGCTAAGTAGTTACACAAACAACACATTGTCATACCATGAGTCAAGTAAATAAAATAACATAAAAACTAAATTAAACACAACAATCACAAAACCAAAAAAACAAAATTTTAATTTTTTTATTTTTTCATTTTTATTTTATTTTTTATAACCCTTTTTCATTTATTTCTTGTTTTCACTTTTTTCAAAATTTTATTAATCGCAATACACCATATAAAACACACCATTACATAGAATAAATATCATCGAACAACAATTAATTTTAAATAATACAAACAAATAAGCTCAAAATACTTTTTTTGGTATTTTGTTTTATTTTATTTTTTGATATTTTTGGTTGTATGCCTGTTAATTCCTCTTCACTCAAAGACTTCTTACATTATCTTTTTTTTTTTAAAAAAAAACCTTATTAAACACTAACTCATAAATGAGCAAATGCCAAAAAACAATCTAACTCCTACCTCACATATAAAATAAAATAATACAAAAACAATGCCTCAACCTTAATCCTATAAAAGGGTAACTCACTTGTAAGCTAATCCCTAACCCAAGTCCAACTCAAATGACCATAAATTTAAAAGAGCCCAAATTATCACAAACAGAAAAGCTAAACCAAAAAAAAAAAGCAAAATAACCCAACGAATAAAACCAAACGTTACAAAAAAAGAGAGGACCTTTCACTTTGGGACTTTCAAAATAAAATTTCAAGAGTTGGGTGAATTTTGTGGTTGACCGGCAAGCATGAACGGCGGCAAAGATGTGTCGCTGGTGAAGGTCCAGTGGCTGGTCGATAGTGGAATGGTGTTGCTCGCTGGTTCGGGCTGGAGGGGGAGCTCCGGTCGTCATTCGCGGGTCCGTCCACGGGTGGAGCAGCGGTGCGGCGGCTAGGAGAGCGGCAGATCGGCACGGTGTGAGGCGGCCAGGGGGCGACGGTTTGCAGATCTAACGCAGGTCGATTCGTGTAGATCTGGATCTGAAGGATGCTTAGTTTGGGGGTGGCGTTCCTTATTCACGCAGAACAGGGAGGTGGTGGTGGAGTTCGGTTGCGCAAACAGCCAGATCTGGACGGCACAGTGTGTAGCGGCTCAGGGTGGTGGAGCGTCGGCGAGGTGCGACGGTGCCAGATCTGGTGGGCTCGGGTGCGTGAAATGGTGCGCAGTTGCCGGTGGCAGGGGCTCAAGGGGGTTCACGGTGAGATGGCAGAGGGGGCACAGGTGTTTCGGTGAAGGCTTGGGTGGTTTGTGAGGATGGGTTTACGTGGGTTCTATGGCTATGGAGGGTGATTGTTGGGAAGATGTCGAAGTGTGGATGATGGTGGGTTCGTGTGGAGGGGATAGGCGTGGTGTGGGAGGTTGAAGGAGATGAATAGTAGAGGGTGGTGAGTTGACTCGGTTGAAGGTGATGGAATGGTGTATGGAGATGGAAGCAAACCTTCTCGGTGTGATCTTCGTCTATGAAAAATCTGAATCCCCCCCTGCTTGCTTTCCCTTTTGTCCTTTGTATCTGAAAAATTCGGAGGCTTCCCCTGTCCGAGGTGGAGAGGCTGCCAGGGTTGACCCAGCTTGGGTCACCATAGCATTCCCTCATTTGTGCTTGCTGCTCTCTGCTCCTAGCTCCTCCTTCTCCAATGCCTGCTGCCCTTTCCCCATCCATGATAGGCAGCTCCCCAAGGTGTGCAAAGTCTTTGAGTAGCCACCGCCGCAACACAAAGTATGCAAAGCTACATTTTTTTTCTTTTATTTATTTATTTATTTTTTTGTTTTTTTTTGTAACAACAGAAAGAATTTGTATTATTTATTTTTTTGTTTTGGTTTTCATTATATATTTTTATTTTTGTTTGCACAAATAAAATAAAAAAAACTGACAAAGCAAACTAAGCGCTTACAACACTGCAATTAAGCGTTAATTCTTGCTTAAGTGACAAAATTTTATGGACAAAATTAGGTATCAACAATTGGTAAATGAACTAGACATAGGGATTTGTTAATATGGATATGGTATGATTGATGTATGTTCGACGAGTTCAATTGGCTTGGATGAATTAATTCGTTAATAAGATAGAAATATACCTATTGGCCATGTATAGTGTGTGATTGAGAATAGATCGTTCATGAGTGGAAGTTGAGCTGACTCTCAAGGAAACTTAGTGAGTTGGGCAATTAAAACCAGGGTTGATTGGCCTAGACATAGGCTTTTGACTAATGAAGATTCTCAAGCTAACCTAATTAATGCATTTGTATTTATGAGGAGGATTGCATGTTGTTGATAGATGTAGGGGGTAAAGGAGGATTTCTTGAAACCTAACCGCTTTTATGTTTATTGCTTTTGTAGATTATATTAGTTTAGTTTATTATTTTCCTATTTTTATGTCCTTATCTAGAATTGATTAAGCTATTGGTAGGTACTTAGCTTTATAATCGAATATCCTCATGGGAATGAACTTTTACTCTGTATCTGTATTACTTGAGCAATTCGTGCACTTGCGGTAGCAATCAATGTCATTACTTGCACTTTTTTACATTACTAGCTATAAGGTAGTATATTTTATAAGTATGTATTAAAATATTTTATAGATACTAATAGTTCTCTTAATAGAGAGTTAATGATCCAAGTCATCTACTGCCTCATAATATTTCTAGGTTTTCAAGTATTCAAGTTAATGATCCATTCGTCAGGTTTACTTTGGGTATGATGCATTTGCAGATTATGATAAAACAAACGACTCTAATGCACCTGTGGGGAGGGGTTTAGGACACAAGTAAAGCTATAGACCAAATATTGGGGTCACTGAAGAAGTGTGTGAAGATTCTGATTATAGTTGGAAGTCTAAATACATGAAAATTCCAGTTACATCTGATGATAAGGGAACTACTCGAGATGTGTACCCTCAGTTCAATGAAGGTGCTGGATTTAGACATGTTAGGTTGGAGCTTGGAATGAAGTTTGTGCCTTTAGAAGCATTCAAGTAGGGGGTTAAGGACTACACAATTAAGCTGGGTAGAGAAATCAAGTGGGTCAAGAATGATAAGGTGAAGGCTAGAGCCAACTGTAAGAATGACAAACTGCAAATGGGTTATCTATTGTGCATAGAGTAATGTCACCAATAGTTTCCAGATTAAGACTTTCAATGATGAGCATAGCTGCAGTAGAGGATTCAAGAATTCTCAGGCTAGCAGGAAGTGGATGGTTAGTAAATTGGTTAGAACACTTAGAAAACAACCAATTCTGACCCATAGGGAAGCCTTTGACTATATGAAAGTCAAGTGTGATGTACATTTGAATAATACCAAAATATACAGAGCTTTGAAGAAGGCAAGGAAAGTTATGGAGGGGACTGAGATAAAGCAATATGGAAGGCTATGAGATTATTCTGCAAAGTTGTTGAGGAGCAACCTTGGTTCTACTGTGAAGTTAGGTGTCATGGAAATTCCCAATTCCCCACCACAATTTGAAAAATTCTATGTATGCTTGGAAGCTTGCAAACTAGGTTTTAAGGCTGGCTGTAGGCCCTTAATTGGCTTGGATGGTGCTTTTATGAAAGACTATTTTGGTGGCCAAGTTTTGTCAGCTGTTGGACAAGATGCCAACAATGACATTTTTGTCATTGCCTATACCATCGTGGATGTGGAGAACAAAGCCAATTGGAAGTGGTTTCTGACACTGTTGCATGAAGACTTGGGGGACTACAAGGAACATGGCTGGAACTTTATCTCAGACAGAAGGTTCATAGGGACTAATATGAATTATTTGTCTATATGTCAGGGACTAATGTGAATTAGTTGTGTATGTTTCAGGGACTAATATGAATTAGTTACCTGTGTGTCAGGGACTAATATGGAGTATTTTGTTTTCAGGGCCTGATACCAGCTGTGAACACCCAATTTTGACCGGGGTAAAAGAAAAATAAAAAAAAGTATAAAATAAAATATAAAAAAATTTGCTGCATGAAGCAATTTTCTTTGCTGACTCTACGTTTTTTTTTTTATTTCTAGCCATGCATATTTCACTCCTTCAAGCACTAGCACAAATTTTTTTTTTATTTGCATCCATCATAATCATGTAGCATTTTTTTATTTCTAATCATGTTCCCACCAGCACACACCCCACTTCACGTAACAAAGAAAAGGGGGTGGGGGCTCAATATAAAATAAAAAAAAAGAAAAGAAAAGGGGAGGAGTGATTGACGCAAAAGAAAAAAAGAGAAGAAAGGGTCAACAGAAAAAATAAAAAAGGAGGGAATTTTGATACAAAAAGGAGGATTTTAGGGAGATTTGTCGGGAGAAGATGAAAATTTGAAGGAAAACGCCAACCTCCCAGACGGTGAGCAATCATCACATCCATCATCAACAACAACTCTTCCCTCCAAAATGTGAAGGATCCCTCCATAAATGCCTCTGCCATCATTTTCTTCCGAGGCTTGACAACCCATTCCTTCCAAACTTCTGCCAACCCCTAACCATCTTCTGCCACTCTCAACTTTCATTATCACCATCTTCAACCTTCATCCCTGCACCATTTTTTTTTTTTACGTGAATCCTCCTCTCCTTCTTCCACCATCCTTCTCCAACCAAATAAACCCAAAGACCACCCTCCCATCCAACACCACCGAGTCAACTCGGTGAGCCATATCATCTTCCCACCATAGCCTCCAAAACTACCTTGCACCTTGAACTTCTCATCATTTTCATCATCAACCAAACTCCATCCCCAACCCAAAACCATGAACCCCACCAAACCGTAGCAGCCACCACGTGAAGCCGACAAACGTTCACCACCTCATTTTGACAACCCCACAAAGCCGGACCCTCTTCAACCGACCGTCGGACCGCACGAAGCCATCGGCCTTCCAACCGACCGTCGAATCCCGATCCTCCAAACTTCACCCCATTCTCATCACCTTCGCCACCATAAGACCATATCACAACCGGCCGTCGGACCGCCATAATCCTTTAAACCAAATCCACCCCTTGCATCACATTTTTTTAAACCACCAAAGAATTCAAAAACCTCCCGGTACCGGCCGTCGAATCCATCCTCTCATCCGGCCGTCGGATGCCTGAAAGCCATCGGCCTTTCAACCGACCGTCAAACCACCCCGGTTACTAGCCCACCTTCACCTCCAACTCGACCGTCGAACCATACCATTGTGACCTCAAATCGGATCACTACCCTCTCACCTCCAATACACCCACCATCTTCAAAATCCCCATCACCCAAGCAATTTCCATAACCTCTCCAAATACTAACAAACCCAACCAGAGGCAGACCGTCGGACCGTAACCCTTCAAACCAAACCCATCCCTTCATTCGACCAACTTCACCTCTAACCCGACCGTCGAAACCATCCCACAAACCAGACCACCTACCTCTCAAATCTCCAAACCACATTTCAAACACCATCACGTACATCGATCGTCGAAATCCAAAGAGCCATATCCTTCCCTTTTCCGACCGTCGAACTCGAGCACAAACTCCATCACATCCGACCGTCGAATCCCAAAAGCAAGACCACCTACATTCTCCAATTCGACCATCGAACCGTGAGTTCCACTCCTCTCACTGACAACTCATCCAAACTCTGTCGAATCCATCCCTTCACTCGACCATCGAATCCATCTTTTCACTCGACCGTCGAATCCATCCCTTCACTCGACCGTCGAAATACACCAGCTACTATCTCTCACCGACCGACCCAAGATCCTTTCCAACCGACCGTCGAACTCCAAATCCTTCCCAACCGACCGTCGGATCGATACCAAATCCTTCAATCAACCGATGTTGGGCTGCCAATATCGATCCTCTCCTACGAGTCATCTCTTGCATTACCAGAGTGTTTATTGAGCGACCTTGTGCTCGGCCGACGTATCTCGAAAGTAGCTCCCGGCCGTCGACTTGAAAAGCAATTCATTGTCGAACCGAAAAACCACCACCCTCCCTGCTAATTTGATCGTAAACGAGGTCCTTAATGTTCTATCTCCCAGTTTTGGGTTATTCTGTTTCTTGGTTTTCTTTTTACGTTTCCTTGTTCTTTTTTTATTTCATTAATTATCAGTTTGTTGGGCTAGATTTTGGGAGTTAAAAATGATAAACAAAGAAATAATTAAAAAGTTTTTTTAAAAAAAAAGGAATAAAAATGGGTTACCTGAGTTGCAACAGTTTGCTAACCCTTATATTTTGTAAACATCTGAGTTGCGACAGCTTGATGATTTACATTTTTTAAGTTAAATCGCTAATTGATAATCTTAAATAAAAATTTCGTAACAAACTCGATAATCAATGGGTGACGTCTCTAGCGTGACGCGAGCTTCACCTATTTAATCCTTAATTTGGATAAGCGAGCATACGGGCTTGTTAATTCAAATTTCAAAAATTAATTCAAATAAAATCAACCAACCCACAAATATTTTTTAAAGAACTACGTAACTTTGAGTTCCCCATTGCACCAGGGGGATACGTAGGAGCAAATTTCATTTACTGTCAAGCCAAATTTAAATTTTCACAATTTTGTGGTTTCGCTTTTTAGTTACAATGTTTGCAAAAAAGGGGTAAAATAAATATTCTCAAGGATTGTTAATAACTTGCACAATTAATCTAAGGTATCGTCTTAGGACCAATTGCGTTATGGTGCGGGGATTAAGTTTCCACCCTTCCCTAAGCATAACCGACTCCCGAATCCAATCTGGTTCTAAAGACCATTTTCAAAGAAAGGTTTTCCAATTTTTCCAAATTCAAATAAAATTGGTGGCGACTCCATTTTCTCAATTTCATATTCTAAAATCCATTCGAGTTGCTATTTCCCCGCCGCGATTCCGGTCGCGACACCAGCAATGTAAGAGGTGATGCCTGGAGTGCCTCACAGGTTCTGTGTTTGGCATCTGTGGAGGAATTTCACCAAGATATGGAAAGACAAGGATTTAAAGGGCATGATATGGGAGTGTGCGCGATCAACCACTGCGAGTGAGTTTAATGCAAACATAGAGAATATGAAAAGGGTGAATGAGAAAGCATGGGAGTATCTAGCCAAGTGGCCCAAGGAAGCATGGACAAAGGTTTACTTCTCTGAAAATCCTAAATTTGACAAGATATGCAACAATGCATGTGAAGTTTTCAATGCAAAGATTGTGAAGATGAGGGGCAAGCCAATCTTAACTATGGCAGTGGAGATAAGGTGCTATATACTAAAGACCATGGCTGCAAATAAGCTGAAGTTGGCAAAGTATAAAGGGGCCTTAGCTCCTTTACAACAAAGTAGGTTAGACAAGGAGAAAAGGGAGAGTAACAAGTGGACTCCTATTTGGACTGGTGACCAGAAGTACTATAGATTTGAGGTGCAAGGCATCCCGGGTAATGTGGATGTTGACTTAAACAAACACACGTGCACTTGTAGGTTCTGGAAACTCACAGGTATTAATCACACTTATTTAGTTTAGTTTAATTATATAAATTTTAGTTAATATTTATTTATTTACTTACTTCAATTGGTTAAATATGTTGTGATAGGTTTGCTATGCATGCATGCTGTTATTGCAATAGCATATGTCAATCACAAACCTAAGGACTATTCTCATACTTGGCTAACAATGGCTGCTATCATGCCACATATTACTACTTTGTCAAACCATTGAGAGGCCAAAGGTATTGGGAGCACACATCACACCCTAAGCTTGTTCCACCACCAATAAAGAGGCCTATTGGACGGCCAAAAAAACAGAGAAGAAAAGATGGAAAAGTAGAGGATGTCAACCAAAACCCACACAAATTGAAACGAGTGTACCCTGAATTCACTTGCTATAGGTGTGGTGGTTCAGGGCATAACATAAAAGGATACAAAGCCCAAGGAGTTCCTAAACCCAAAAGGCAGAAAAAAATTAACAAATGTTGGGGTTGGGGCAAGTAGTACTGGGGCTGGGGTTAGTAATACTGGGGCTAGGGCAAGCAATGAGCATGAGACTTCAACAACTACTGAGGCTGAGGAGATAGATCTAACACAGTCTCATGTCAAGCAATCTCCAATTTGTCCAAGTTCTTCTCAACCTCCCCATCTTGTATGTTGATCTTCCTTTGATTCATTTGAATAGCTCCTGCACATTCAATTGTATTTTGTTTGACTCGTGTGCTTGTCTTTTTTGCAGGGATTCAGGTACAAACTCCCTATCAGACTCTAACTAATTTTTTGACCACCTACCAACACACTCTGTCACTGCAAGTGCTGATATAAGACCTGGTCCAACACCCATTAGTGCAGAAACACTGGCAGCAACAAGTGAGGGTACAATAACAAGGTTCATGAGGTTCATACCAACCCCTACTTTGAGAGGTGCTCCACCAAAGAAGATGAATTGAAGATTTGTCCCTGTTGGATGCTGTATAGGGCTTGCTTATAATGTACTTGGAAATATTTTGTAAATGGCTTATAATGTACTTGAGAATATTTTGTAAAGGGCTTATAATGTACTTGAGAATATTTTGTAAAGGGCTTATAATGTAATTGAGAATATTTTGTAAAGGGCTTATAATGTAATTGAGAATATTTTTTTAAGGGCTTATAATGTAATTGGGCCTATTTTTGGCAAATGATCAATATATAAGTTTTACACCCGTGGATGTGTTTTGAATGTGTTTACAATATTGTTCCATTTGTGTTTAGTGCCTCACATATACTATTTTGAACTATGTTAATTAATACATGGACCTGGAAGATCAGCTTTGTGTATTATTTGCAAGTTGAGTTTTGAATTTCCTATTAAAAGTATGAGTTCATGCAGGGCATTTCTGTTATTGCTTTTGGTTGAAATCAATGATGAGATTTTTTTCCTGCTCATTTTAATTTGTTTGCAATATATAATATATTCAAACATATGAGTCTTTCTCTTTACCATAGATCTGACAGTTCCTAAGAATATAAGCTTGCTAAAGTTTCTAGTTTGATGATCAAGTATGTCATGACACTGTCATAGCACTGTCATTTAACCTCTATTTTGTTCCTAAAGAGACTGTGTCCATGCATCCTATGCTTTCAACCAAGCTTTGTATCTGTTGAAATGTGACTGAATGCTATTGTTTCTTTATAATATGCAAGCTCATATGATGTCTCCATCCCAGCTAACAAAAATAAGCTCTTGATGGATTAGTCAAATCCTTGGCTATATTATGATCTTGGACAATTATTTGGTGGTTAGTTGTAGTGTCTAAAAGCCAGAGAGAAAGTGAGTATTTAAAGTTTGCAGATAGTCACAAATACCAATGCATATTCACAATGAGCTTTAATAACTCAATTTTCATTCACAGTTACCTGATTCCCCAAACTAAAAAACACAACATCACCATTACACATTCCAAATCCAATTACCTACTTCCCTAAACAAACTAAGCCCCACATTATGATAAAAACCAGCATCATAATACACTGGCCAATTACACAATATCTTGACATGCTAACTTCAGATTCTAAGCTTCCGATCTTCCAAGCAACATTCAATCTCCATTCTTGATTCTCACTTGTAGTAGCAGCACTACAACCAGGTTTAGTTGCAACTTCAGTGACAATTTCAGTAGTAGGTTCAATGGTAGTCCCAATTCCATTATCTTTTACCTCATTATGAACCCAGCAAAAATAATTACAATGGTGACCATTCTGCAAACCATCACATACACAACATAGCTTACATTGCAAATTAAAAACAAAAAACAACAATGCTCATCCCAACAGCTCTACTTCATTCAAACTCTTACCTTTGCCTTGTACTTAGGGCAACCATAGAATGGTCTACCAAGGTTGACCATGGTTTTGGATCTTCTTACCACCGTTGTTAGACCACAAAGGCAAAGCTTATCACTACCAGCTCCTCCCCTGTGATGAGATGAATTGGGTGCACTTCCACTCCAGCTTCCTTCAGTGTTTGATGATGCAAATTGGGATGGGTTTCCACCACCCATAATCTCCTAGCCTTGCAAACCTGAGTTACAAAATTGGGGTTGTTCTCTAAGTTTGCAGATGGGAAATGGGTGTCCTAAGTTACAGTAATGGAATTCAATTGGGGTTGGGAAGGAAGAAGAGGGTTTACCTCGTCTACGGCGTCGTTTCAGGGATAGAGCTTTGCGTTTTGGTGGAAACGCGAAACTGCGTCATTTTGGGGGAGGTAGGAACCAGATCAGCGTCCAACATGGCACTTAACGTGTCACGTGTGCGCATCCGTCAAGTTTAACTGACGGGAAAAGAATGAAGGACTAACGTGACTCACATTTTTCTATTTCAGGAACTAAGTTGTTAGTTTTAAAAAGTCAGGGACTAATGTGACCGGTGTATACAATTTCAGGGACTAAAGTGATGATTTACTCTTATGATAAATAATCACTTATTTTTTAAAAGTTCTATCAGAAAGTTTTTTATTATAAATTATTTTTAATACAAAATAAATTCATCTCAACAAACTCTAAAAGTGACTTTTTAATTGAGAAGAATTTTTAGGTGCTCTAAGAATTGTTTTATATGTGTTACATTAATTATAATATTAAAAATAATTTTAATGAAAGATATCAATGTGATACAAATTCAATGATATAAAATAAGATAAATCTTTTACTTTAATAGCACGTTAAAGCCCTTCTCAATGAAAAATTTACAAATGAATATTTGTTTTTATGATGGTCCTGTTATGCATTATTCTTTATATATGATTTTTTAATAAATAGGCTAAAATGTAATAACTTTCTTTCAACTATTAGTTAATTTTAAAAAAAATGTCATGTAATTTAAAACTGGCGGATGCTATGGTACACCTCCTTATATTTCGATGTACCATACACTTTTGATTTCACCTGTAATAGCAGATATTTATTTTTTGTTGTAGGTTATTTTTTTTACACCATTACTGTTACCCACCACCGGCAACAGCTGCTGGTCGTCAATAGTCGGCAACCACCGCCGGCCGTCACCAGTCGACTGACAACCACCCATTGTTGGCAACAGCTCATCACTAAAAACTGATGCGACTAGCCACTGCTTGCCGCCATAAACAACTTGTAGGCGACCACCTCCGACCGGCCACCACCTCCGACCGACCACCACCTCTGACCGGCCACCACATCCAGCCGACCACCATCTTCGGCCAGCCACTAACTCTGGCAAGCACCAACTCTTGCCGGTCACCACCTCCTGTCAGCCACCACCTCCTGCTGGCCACTGATGTTCACATATTTGATGCATTAATAAGCCTTCATTTTTAGTCATTTACACTCTCAGTGCACTTAATAAATTAAGTTTGGTTATGTTTTGTATGTTTTGAACTCAAAATAGATTTAATTGAATTTTTCAGCATGATTTACGTCTTACACTAATTCTGTATTTGGGTCATATCTTGGGCTGTAGGTGGATTTTTAAGGTGAATCTTATGTCATTTTAAAGATAAGAGAGAGCTCTACAATCTTCATGAAGACATCAAAGACTCAATCACACGTTTGGATGGCTCAAATTGGCATTGAATCAAGAACTAAAGTGCTGCTCCTGGCAGAATGACCTATGCGTACTGTTCATTATACTGCTCATGGTGAAAGTTGTAGAATGGGCTGAAAGTTTGATGGTTGATAGTTAAGACTCAAATCTACAACTTTCATGTTGTACACTTTTCCCGATTCAGACTCCTTGGAGGTGATATTGGGCTTGGAAGTCAGAACAGAGGAGCTGCGTTTGGACCTGAGTAGTGTGCAGTAAATTGAACATATCTGGAGCTATGGAAGTGATATTGAGCTCAAACCAAATCCATTTGAAAGCTAAGATCCAGACCTAAAATCTTCATGAAGACCACTTGGCTCAAAAATGACGAATGCAATGACTTCAGAGCTGCATGATTTCGGAGACAAAAAATCTCCATAATTTTCCACTCACCAAAAGTCATTCAACATTTTCCACTCATCCACCTACTCCATTCATCCACCTACTCCACTCAACCACCATGACTCAGCCCCCTTTTGACATTTTGTACCTCTAAACCCTCTATAAAAGGGAGGCTATGCAGATCATTGTAATATGTAGAGCTTTTATGTAGTAGTGTTGTTATAATTAAAGTTTTAGTGTTTCATTTTGGAGAATTCTCTTCTTCTCTTCCTCTCCTCCTCTCTCTTTGTTACTTTCATTTTTGTATGGTTCTTGAAGGTTCTCCAATGGTGATGGCTATGGAGAGCTAAACTTCTTTAATCAATCCAAGAGATTGACAAGCTTGATGATTAATCCACGAGATCTCGTTTTAATCGTTATACGTTCATCTATTAATCAAGTTTCTCTTTCTTTTCTTCTCTTGTTTAAATTCTGATTTAATGCTTAATTTGATTGGGATTTGCATATGTTAATTGCGTAATTATCATATGCCAAGAGATGAATTCAGAGGTTATATAATTTATCAAAGATGTTTGATGAAATATTTAGCTTGGTTGGATCTTGGTTTTTAAGTTAATTTGGGTTTTGGATGGATGCTTAATTTGTCTAACCTTAATTAATTGAATTTTAGAAGCGTTTCTAATAGAAGATCCATGGATCATTGAGAGCGTCTTGATGTGATCTAAGATCAAAGATTTGGTTGATAGTTGAACAGATTTATAAAGATCAAGGATGGATTAAAATCAAGATTTGTTAATTCTCTTGGATTGGTTGTTTTCTCAATCTTGTTTACTCATTTTAATTATTCTTTGTTGTTTAAACTTGCAAAACTTTTTTCCCCTATTTATTAACCTCTTAATCTGACTTCATAATTAGAGTGATCTACGGGCTCGACCCGGTGTTACCTTATGCTACAAGCAGTTTTGGTAAATCGGTTATAAATTGATTTAAATTTGGTAATCTCGACAGTTGTCAAATTTTTGGCGCCGTTGCCGGGGATCATTCTGATTTTGTTCAATCTTATTAAGAGTATATTTAACTACTAATCCCTCACTAACCTTTGTTTTGCTGTGTTTTGGTGATTTTTAGGAGAAAACGGGTGATTACGGGTCATTTTGCGAAATTTCGTCTTGACAGAAATGTGCCCGAATGAGCTGAAACTTGGTCATTGAAGGAAAACGGCCTAATAAACAAGACTCACAGTAATTGTGAGGTCACCCCTGGTTTTTCCAAAATCCATCGTTTAGACCAGTTTTTCAATTTTTTAATATTTTTTATTGTATTTTTTAGTTTCATTTTTGTGTAGTTTTTATCTTTGTACAAGTCCCATAATTTTTAAAAATATTTAGATAGGTGAATTATATTTATTTTGGTATATTTTTAGAGTTGTCTAGTGTATTTTACTTGTTTACTTATTTTATTTTATTTTTGTGTTTTTGCATGACTAGGTCTAATCGATATCTTGCTTGAATTTGATCCCGAGATTGATAGAACATTGCATAGGTTGAATAGAACTCGTAGGCTAAGTGAAAGAATTGAGTCTGAATTTAGTTGTGACATTGAATCGAAAGTGCACTTGAGATCTTAAGTGATTCTAAAATCATGGTGATAACGAGCAAAATAGGACCCTTAAAGAACTTCTTGCTCTGATGTAACTTACCGGTCTTTGTGCATTCAATATCCTAATCTTGATGTTGACTTGAGTTAAAATCGGATTGATACACTTGTTGCCCAAGTTTCATGGTCTTACAGTGAAGATCCCCATAAGCACTTAAAGGAGTTCCATGTGGTTTGTTCAACCATGAAGCCACATGGAATCTCGAGAGCATATCAAGTTGAGGCATTCCCTTTCTCTCTTCTTGATGTAGCCAAGGATTGGTACATTTCTACCTTTCACCAGGTTACGTCACGAGTTGGGATGATATGAAGAAATTATTCTTGGAGAGGTTCTTCCTCGCATCCAGAGCACTTGCCATTAGAAAAGACATTTGTGGTATAAGGCAAATGACTGGTGAGACCTTGCATGAGTATTGGGAGAGATTCAAAAAGCTGTGTTTGAGTTGTCCCCACCATCAAATTAGTGATCAGCTCTTGATTCAATATTTCTATGAGGGCTTGCTGTCGATGGATAGAAGTATGGTGGATGCCGCATCTGGAGGTGCATTGGTGGATAAAACCCCTACTGCAGCAAGAGATTTGATAGCAATTATGGCAGCCAATGCTCAACAATTTGGCACAAGAGTCCTTACGTCCACCAGATGAGTCAATGAAATTCAATCATCTCAAGTCGATCAACAGAGAATGGAACACAGACTTGATGAATTGACTTCTTTGGTAAGGTAATTAGCAGTGGGACAACATGTACCAGGTTCTGTACAAGAGCCTGCAGGGTGTGTGGCATTTGTTCTTGCTCATCTCACCCTCTTGATTCATGCCCCACACTTCGGATGGTGGTTCCGCGTTTCGAAACGTCGATTACGGCGGTGGCATTTTTCCTAGTAGACCTCAATATCAACGGTCCCAATGACCAAGATATGATCCATTTTCTAATACTTATAACCACATTGGAGGGACCATCCTAACTTGAGATATGGGAATTCTAGTCGGCGGCCAGAACAACCCCAACAAAGAAGACAATTTAGATACCAAGTCAGTAGGTCCTAGCAACAAATACCAACCACATGCATTCGAGACAACAACAAGCGTGCGGCCACACCGTGCGGCGACCCCTCATGTTGCCAAGTCCAGCAACCACTCCATCCGAGCCATCATTGGAAGATTTGATGAAACAGATGGCTACAAATAATGTTCAGTTCCAACAAAATGTCAATGCCACTATTTAAAACCTGCAAACTCAAATTGGGCAGTTGGCCACCACCGTGAGTGAATTGAAAAGCCAAGGATCGAACCAATTGCCTTCACAAACAGTCAACAACCCAAGAGGCAATGTAAGTGCCATTACCTTGAGAAGTGGCAAAGAAATTGATGGTCCTAGTATGCGCCTGACAACCAGAGCTCCCATTGCGGCGACCGAGAGATTGATCGAGACACAACACAATTCACATGAACTAGATGCCCCGGTCCGGAAAGAAATGTGCGAGAGAATTCAGACTTGAACATTCCACTACCCTTCCCAAACAGAGTGACACAATCAAGCGGATAGCGCAAGCGAAAATGGAAAAGGAAGTCATGGAGACATTCGGGAAGGTGGAAATCAATATTCCCCTCCTAGATGCAATCAAACAAATTCCCAAGTATGCCAAATTTCTCAAGGAGTTGTGTACTCACAAGAGAAGACTTAAGGTGCGAGAAAGTCAGTATGGGCGAAATGTTTCTGCGATGATTCACCCAAGCATGCCAAAGAAATGTAAAGATCCTGGAACTTTCACAATCCCTTGCACTATAGGTAATTCCAGGTTTGACCATGCAATGCTAGATTTGGGTGCTTCTATTAATGTCATGCCTACGTCAGTATATAAGTCTTTGAACATTGGCACCTTACACCCCACTGGTATAGTGATTCAAATTTGGCAAAACGGACTACTTGCTCACCTGCTCAGAGAAGTCTTTGGAAGATGTGTTGGTGCGAGTAAATGAGCTAATTTTTCCAGCGGACTTCTACATTCTGGACATGGAAGATGAGTCTTCAACAAATCATGCTCCATTGATTCTAGGAAGACCATTCCTCAAAATAGACCAAAACCAAGATAGACGTGCATGCATCGGCACCCTTTCTATGGAATTTGGTGGAGATGTGGTACAGTTTAACATTTTTGATGCCATGAGACATCCTCTTGAGGAGCATTCAGTTTTTCATGTTGATGTGATTGAAATGCTGGTTGATGATACTTATGCTGATATGAGTGTTGAATTCCCTGATATTGCTAACTTTCTGGATTCTGTCACTTGTGATATATGTGTTAACTGTGATCTTGAACCATGTCTTTGCATGTCTTTGAGATTTATGCGATTGTGAGTGATGATGTAGTTTCTTGACTTGAATGATGCGGCATGTGAAAGTGAGAGTCGGGAGTATGTCGAATTTAATCTTTCTTGAGTTGCTTGTTTCAAATAGCTTCTTTGCCTTCTATTGTGCATCCCCCATCCTTAGAGCTAAAGACTTTGCGGACCATCTTAAATATACATATTTGGAAGATGGTGAGAAGGTACCGATGATTGTCGCTAAGAATCACAACTTTGAACAAGAAGAAAAATTGCTGCGGTTTTGAGGCAACATAAGCGTGCTATTGGATGGACACTTGCGACATTCCTGGTATTAGTCCCTCCACATGTATGCATAGGATTTTATTGGAGGAAGATACCAAGCCAGTGAGGCAGCCCCAAAGGAGACTAAATCCCCTGATTCTGGATGTGGTGAAGAAAGAAGTGACCAAGCTGCTACAAGCTGGCATTATTTATCCCATATCTGACAGTAAATGGGTGAGCCCAGTGCAAGTGGTTCCAAAGAAATGTGGAGTCACGGTAATTGCAAATCGAACAATGAGCTCCTACCCACAAGAATCCAGAACAGTTGGCGGGTGTGCATTGATTATAGGCGGCTTAACCGGGCCACTAGGAAAGATCATTTTCCATTGCCTTTCATTGATCGGATGTTGGAGAGACGGGCGGCAAGTCGCATTCTTGTTTCTTGGATGGATATTCGGCTATTTTCGATTCATATAGCCCCGAAGACCAAGAGAAGACCACTTTCACCTGTCCATTTGGAACATTTGCATACGGAAGAATGCCATTTGGTGCATGCAATGCTCGGGAACCTTTCAAAGGTGTATGGTCGATATCTTCTCGAATTTTTAGAGAGTTGCATGGATGTGTTTATGGATGATTTTACTTGTCTATGGCTCTTCCTTTGATGCATGTTTAGATAGTCTGGATAGAGTCTTGCATCGATGCATTGAGACTAATCTTGTTCTTAATTATGAGAAGTGTCATTTTATGGTAGAACGGGGGCATAGTCTTAGGCCATATCATCTCTCGAAAGGGTATAGAAGTAGATCCTGCTAAAATTGATGTTATTTCCCAATTGCCTTACCCTCTTGCGTGCGAGAGGTTCGTTCTTTTCTTGGCCATGCGGTTTCTACAAAGGCGGTTCATTCGGGATTTCAAAGAAAAAAGGCCCTTCCCTGTCTAACTTGTTGCGAAAAAGATGTTGCTTTTGATTTTGATGGCAAGTGCGAGAGAGGCTTTTGATTTCCTTAAAGGAGCTTTGACCACCACTCCTATCATCCAACCACCGATTGGACACTCCCATTTGAACTCATGTGTGATGCCTCTAATTATGCATTGGGAGCATGTCCTTGCACGAGAGCTCGGCAAAGTACCTCATGTCATTTCCTATGCTTCAAGGATTTTAGATCTTTGCACAAGCCAACTACACTACAACCGAAAAGGAACTTTTAGCAATTGTTTTTGCTTTAGATAAATTTCGATCATATTTGCTTGGTTCTAGAGTGGTTGTATTTTCGGATCATGCGACTTTAAATTTTCTCCCGAAAAAGCCCGATGCAAAGCCAAGGTTGATTCGGTGGATGTTGCTCTTACGGGAGTTTGATATTGATATCAAAGATAAGAGTGGAGCGAGAGAACCTGGTGGCGGATCACTTGAGTCGGATTGAAAGAGAGGCAGATTCTTCTCCTATCCATGATGCCTTCCCTGATGAACAACTTTTCAAGATGCAAGGTAACATCCCTTGGTTTGCAGATTTGGTTAATTTCTTGGTTGCTAGAGCACTACTTGCACATTTTACTAAGGCACAGATTGATAAACTGAAAAGTGAGTCAAAATATTATGTGTGGGATGACCCTTATTTGTGGAGATTTTGTAGTGACCAAGTCATTAGGAGATGTATTCCTGATCATGAGTTTGATTCTGTTCTTAGTTTTTGTCATGCACTTTTTGTGGGGGACATTTTGGACCTACTCGCATGCTAGGAAAGTTTTGGACTCTGGATTATATTGGCCCACTCTATTTCGTGATGCATATTTGTTTTGTAAATCTTGTGAACAATGCCGAGAGAACAGGGAATATTTCTCGTAGGAATGAGATGCCCCAACAACCTTTGTTGTTACGTGAAATATTTGATGTTTGGGGTATTGATTTTATGGGTCCTTTTCTGTGTCATTTGGTTTTGTTTACATTTTGCTTCTTGTGGATTATGTATCTAAATGGGTGGAGGCAAAAGCCACTCAGACTGATGATTCCAAGGTTGTTGTGGATTTTGTTAGATCACATATTTTCTGCAGGTTTGGAGTCTCAAAAGCCATCATTAGTGATCAGGGTTCACATTTCTGTAATCGAAGCATGGAAGCCTTGATGAAAAAATATGGAATCTTGCATAGAGTTTCTACACCTTATCATCCCCAGACTAATGGGCAAGCCGAGGTTTCCAACAGAGAGATCAAACAGATACTTCAGAAAACAGTTCAACCTAACAGAAAAGACTGGAGCAAAAGGCTTGAGGATGCTTTATGGGCTTACAGGACCGCCTATAAGACTCCGATTGGGATGTCTCCTTATCGAATTGTTTTTGTCAAAGCATGCCACTTGCCAGTGAAAATTGAGCATCGTGCATTTTGGGCAGTAAAAAGGTGTAACTTGGACCTAAATCAAGCAGACATGGAGCGGAAGCTACAGTTGCAGGAATTGGAGGAGATCCGCATGGAGGCTTATGAGAGTTCCAAACTTTATAAAGAGAAGACTAAAGCCTTCCATGATAAGAAGATCATGAGAAAAACATTTAAGATTGGTCAAAAAGTTCTCCTTTATAACTCCCGCCTCAAACTCATGCCCGGAAAGCTCGAGATCTAGGTGGCTTGGTCCATTTGTTGTTACTAGGATTTTTCCTTATGGTCTTTGTGCGAGGTTACAAGTGAGACTACTACAAAAGCTTTCACGGTCAATGGACATCGCCTCAAACCATTTTATGAGGGAGCTCAAGAGGATATTTTGGAGGAGGTCCACTTGCAAGAAGTCGTCTACCCCACTTGATGAGTAAGATGCCGCCTCAATTTACAAAAAAAAAAAAAAAATGATTGATTTAAAAAAAAAAATTTCTATTGTCTTGACCCATATTTGTTCAATTATTGTCTGATCAAATCTTTTGGAGATTTGTACCACAATGAGGTAAGTAGTGTCATTGAATTTTGTCATTCGGAAGCATGTGGAGGTCATTTTTTCTTCAAAGAAAACAATTTGCAAAATCTTGCGGTATGGATTTTATTGGCCATATTATTCAAGAGCGGTTATACTTTTTACAAAAGTTAGAACATTGTCAAAAATTGGGGTCCATTTCTGAAAGAAAAATGATGCTCTAAGTTACGCAAATTGCACTTGCATGAATTATGGAATCAATAAATGATGCATAAAAAAATAATAAAAATAAAAAATAAAAAAAAAAAAAAAAATTTTTATAAAGCAAAAAGACTCAAACCATTTACGAACATCAAGTTGTTGAGGTAGAATCCATCTCCCTTTCTAATCCTTGTTATGAGTAGAATTTATTTTAATTTGTTTCTTCTTTTTTGCGAGTTCTTTCGATTCTAGGTTAAACGGCGGATAACGGTACTCGTGACTCTCGAGTCGGTTTGTCTTTCGCTTCCCATAATAATGATTTCTTCTCTTTCAAAATGGATGTCATTCTTTCAAATCTAAAAAAGTATTTCCCTTACGTTCATAAAAATGTTCTAACCAAAATTTACAAAGCTAGGTGTGAGAGATTGAGAATTTGTTAATGTACAAGGGCATCCCGAAGATATATATCTTTGGATAATCGAAGCAAAGATTCGTTTAGCTGGTGAATATTCCGATTCATTTGTCCAATACATGCCTGGTCTCGGTAAAAGTTCATTTTCGAAAAAGAGAAGAGCAAAAAGAATGCACGTTTGTTACAAGTGTGCACGATGGAATTGCAACACGCGATGTCGTTCTTTGGGAATGGTTTCGTAAAAGCAGAGAAGATAAAATACTCTTCATTAAGAATGGATGAGTAAGGAGTCATTAGATAATATCTTATTGACTCTTGAGACGCATTCTTGTGGAATTGTGCAAAATGCGTGAACTTCTTCGTTTGTGGAATCTCTTCAGGACGAGCAAGAGTGTTATAGTCTTCGAATCGACTCAAAAAAGACCATGTTTGCCAATTTATAAGAAAATTGGATGGGAAGCCTATCCCAGGCTCATAGAAGGCGTTTAAGCCGTTTCTGGACGTAAAACCAGAGGAAGATGTGAGCCACAATCACAACAATCTGTATATATTATCTTATGCATTTTTTTATTTAAAAAAAAACAAAACATTAAAAAAATCAAATAAAAACAAAAACAAAACAAAAAAAAAATCAAAAATTTTCTAACAACAGCCAACCTACTCATATAGGAGCTATTTTTTTTTTCTATTCTCTTCTCTATTTAAACACTCCATTTTCTTCACTTTCCTGCAACTCTTAAATCATTCACAGAGAGTGTGAGTGTAGAGATGGAGGGAGCTTCTTCTTCTTCTGTTCGTAGACTTGTTAGTATCTGTGTATTTTGTGGGACACATTATGGGAAGAGTTTAGAGTTTGTCAACGCAAAGAACCACTCTTGGTAGAACACTTCTTCGAGGAACATTCGTGTAGTATATGGGGGAGGTTGCCTTGGGTTAATGGGGGCTGTATCACTTCTGCGCATTTCTAAGAAGTGGTCAAGTTTTAGGTGTCATTCTGAACCTTTAACTCGAAGGAACTTCGTTGGAAAGACAATTGGACAGGAAATTCAAGTATCATCTATGCATGAACGAATGAAGGCAATGCTTGACAACTCTGATGCCTTCATAGCCTTACCTGGTGGTTTTGGTACTTTGGAAGAAGTCTTTCAAGTTGTCTCTTGGGCCCAATTGAACATCCACCATAAACCCATAGGTTTGTTGAATGTTAATAATTTCTTTGATAATTTGTTATCTTTTGTTGACCATGCTGTGGAACAGAAATTTGTCACACCTTCTGAAAGACAACTCCTTATCTCGGCTTCCACTGTTGATGAGTTAATTGATAAATTGGAAGCCTTTGTTTATGAACCTGATCCAGTGACAGCCCAGATAGATTGGTCGGAGACAGCAGCAAGCGAGACAACAACAAGGGAGGCAGCAAGAAACAACAGTGTGACCTGACACTTCATCTATGACTTTCCTTTCTCTTTAGTTTTATTCATCGTACTTTATTTCTGTTTTTATTTGTGTAAGGTTTCTCTTTTCCGTAATTGCGTGAATGTGTACTATCCTCTATCTTTTTCCTTTCTATTTTTTTTAACATTGAGGACAATGTTATGATCTAGTTGGGGGGAAGGATAGTTGTGTGACTAAAAAAAAAAAAAAAAAAAATTTAGTAAATGTGTTTATGTTTGTCGTGTGTAGAGTTGTGAAAAAAAAAATGTGTGTGTATATATTAATATGTTTATTGTGTTTATATGTTTGTCAGTAATTTTCTAACCAGTTAAGGATGGCAGAGTAAGGAGTAATTCTACTCTTGAGACGCATCTTAATTGGTGGCAGAGGTCTGATGTGGCACTGACAGTATGCTTCTTTTCCTGCTTGGCGTTGATTCACTTCTTATCAGGTTGTGTTGCTCTTTTCTATCTCTCTCTTTCACATTAAGGACAATGTTATATTAAGTGTGGAGAAGAGATTTTAGCATTTTTTGTTTTGTTTTGTTGTTAAAAAAAACCAAAAAAAAAAACAAAAAAAAAACACAAAAAAAGGGTTCATTGCATGATTGAATAACTTTTCTTCCTTCTTGAACTGATATGCTTGGTTATGGATGATTGAATTGATGAATTGAGTTTGATAGATGCATACCTTGTGAGATTTTGAGCCTAATGGATGGAATCAACATTTATGTCATTCTCTTCTTTCTTGTGTGATTTTCACTCATGCTAATGATCACTTTAGAACTTGCTTTGACTCTTTTTGAGGCTACGTTTCACTTGCATGCATGAACATGATTGAGGCCCTCTTTCTTAATCAACTAGTTTAACCAAATAGCCAACCTTACATATTTCCCCTTGCTTAACCCCTTTGAGCTTTTTTTTTATTATTCTTTGTCTCGAACTCATTATGTTTCTTAAATAAAAAAAAAAAACCATGTTCTTACTTAGTCTTAGGGAATAAGAGAACATTAGCTTTGCCATTGGATGAGTTCATGAACAAGTGTAGGGGTGTGTATGCGAATGGTTGAAAAATGTATTTATGATGTTCTTTTTGTAAAAAAAAAAAAAAAAAAAAAAAAAAAAAAATATATACATATAAAAAAAAATTCAAAAAAATATATATATATATGTAAAAAAAAAAAAAAAAAAAAAGGGTCAACAAGGCAATAAAGGAATGGAAAATAATATGTAAAGGGAATTTGTATTAGATGAAGTTGGGATGAACTTTCATGATCGATAATTGAACTCAGCTTTCATGTTCTTTTATTCTCTTTGATGTTTAACTTGTCATATCCATATTACCTTCTCCTTTACCTTGACCCCATTACAACCTTGAATAAAGTCCTCATGATTTGTGTGTGCATGTGATCTGAGTAGTGGAGAATTAGAAGATAAGCAAGCTTATGGTAGTGCAATTTTCATGAGTTGAATTGAGTGTAATACCTACCTTTTAAACACTTGAGAGATTGAGAGTGAATTCGTGAGGATCTATCATTCTTTACTCATGCTTTTCAATTGAAGTATCCCTGCTTGTTGATTTAAGATGTGAAGATGTGTTACCTCATAAATGTTTTGATCACTTGAATTATCAATTGCTCTTCATTCTTAAATATTATTAGAAATTGAGTCTTTTAAAATGTTTAACTTTTGAGTCTGTTTTATTTTGTTTTTGTGTGTTTTGCCCAGGAGTGCAAAAAGCTAAATGTGGGGGAATTTGATGTTCACATATTTGATGCATTAATAAGCCTTCATTTTTAGTCATTTACACTCTCCGTGCACTTAATAAATTAAGTTTGGTTATGTTTTGAATGTTTTGAACTCAAAATAGATTTAATTGAATTTTTTAGCATGATTTACGTCTTACACTAATTCTGTATTTGGGTCATATATTGGGCTGTAGGTAGATTTTTAAGGTGAATCTTATGTCATTTTAAAGATAAGAGAGAGCTCTACAATCTTCATGAAGACATCAAAGACTCAATCACACGTTTGGATGGCTCAAATTGGCATTGAATCAAGAACTAAAGTGCTGCTCCTGGCAGAATGACCTATGCGTACTATTCATTATACTGCTCATGGTGAAAGTTGTAGAATGGGCTGAAAGTTTGATGGTTGATAGTTAAGACTCAAATCTACAACTTTCATGTTGTACACTTTTCTCGATTCAGACTCCTTGGAGGTGATATTGGGCTTGGAAGTCAGAACAGAGGAGCTGCATTTGGACCTGAGCAGTGTGTAGTAAATTGAACATATCTGGAGCTATGGAAGTGATATTGGGCTCAAACCAAATCCATTTGAAAGCTAAGATCCAGACCTAAAATCTTCATGAAGACTACTTGGCTCAAAAATGACGAATGCAATGACTTCAGAGCTGCATGATTTCGGAGACAAAGAATCTCCATAATTTTCCACTCACCAAAAGTCATTCAACATTTTCCACTCATCCACCTACTCCATTCATCCACCTACTCCACTCAACCACCATGACTCAGCCCCCTTTTGACATTTTGTACCTCTAAACCCTCTATAAAAGGGAGGCTATGCAGATCATTGTAATATGTAGAGCTTTTATGTAGTAGTGTTGTTATAATTAAAGTTTTAGTGTTTCATTTTGGAGAATTCTCTTCTTCTCTTCCTCTCCTCCTCTCTCTTTGTTACTTTCATTTTTGTATGGTTCTTGAAGGTTCTCCAATGGTGATGGCTATGGAGAGCTAAACTTCTTTAATCAATCCAAGAGATTGACAAGCTTGATGATTAATCCACGAGATCTCGTTTTAATCGTTATACGTTCATCTATTAATCAAGTTTCTCTTTCTTTTCTTCTCTTGTTTAAATTCTGATTTAATGCTTAATTTGATTGGGATTTGCATATGTTAATTGCGTAATTATCATATGCCAAGAGATGAATTCAGAGGTTATATAATTTATCAAAGATGTTTGATGAAATATTTAGCTTGGTTGGATCTTGGTTTTTAAGTTAATTTGGGTTTTGGATGGATGCTTAATTTGTCTAACCTTAATTAATTGAATTTTAGAAGCGTTTCTAATAGAAGATCCATGGATCATTGAGAGGCGTCTTGATGTGATCTAAGATCAAAGATTTGGTTGATAGTTGAACGGATTTATAAAGATCAAGGATGGATTAAAATCAAGATTTGTTAATTCTCTTGGATTGGTTGTTTTCTCAATCTTGTTTACTCATTTTAATTATTCTTTGTTGTTTAAACTTGCAAAACTTTTCCCCCCTATTTATTAACCTCTTAATCTGACTTCATAATTAGAGTGATCTACGAGCTCGACCCGGTGTTACCTTATACTACAAGCAGTTTTGGTAAATCGATTATAAATTGATTTAAATTTGGTAATCTCGACAGTTGTCAGCCACCACCTCCCGCTGGCTACTGCCAACCACCACCTATTTTTAGGTTATACTGTTCATTTTTTAAAGTTTCATAACTCTGTATTTAATATCAGTTAAAACTGTATTAATATTTATATTTTTTCATAATAACTGTGCATGTTAAAAACTCTACAAATTTTATTGTGTGTAAATATTTTCAATTAAAATTAGTATAGTTTTCAGTATGCAAAGTTATTTATAAAAAAATATAAGGACTAATACAGTTTTAACTGATATTATTTTAATTGGTACTATTTACACAATTATGCAACTTAAAAAAATGAACATTATAACCTAAAAAAAGTGGTGGCCGATAGATGATGGCCAGCTGGCAGTAGACGGTTGCTGACTGACAACAGTGGTGGTGGTGATGTGTGAAAAAAACATAAAACAAAAAAAAACTTGCTTAACAGGTTTTCTGTACTTGATCTAAGTCATTGATATTTTTTACAATTAAATCAATAACTTAAATCAAGTGGTGTTCCATACAATTCCTTTGGAGGGTGTATATTAAACATCACCTTCAAAACTCAACAACTTAACTTCTTTAACTTATCAAATTGTACATATTAACTAGGGATGGCAACAAGGCGGGGACGGGTAGTCGCCCCCCGCCCCCTGCCCCCGAGGATAATATCCGCCCCCGCCTCCATATCTGTGCGGGTATCCATTTATCATTCCTCCACGGGTAAACAGGTACCCACGGATATCCGTAAGTATCCAATAAATTGTAAAAAGAATCAACAAAGTTAAAAAAAAATAAAATGAAAAAATGAAAAAAAAATGTATAATACCATAATTTCTAAAAATTTGTCCAACACAACTTAATCCAAAAATAATGCCAAACACCTAAAATACTTTTAATTTATATAATTCTACCATATTTTAATTTATATAATGAAGTTTTTTAGTAATTTTATAAAAAATATTTTTATAATTTTTTTATGGGTACCATGGTATTGGGAACCACCCCCGTCCCCGTCCCATTTATTAAACAGGGATAACACAAATGGGTATTTATACCCGCAGGGAAAATTAGACGGGTATTACTCGCCCCCTTCATGGGTATTTATAATCCTCTCACTAGGCTTCTTAAAGTTCAATTAGATTTAATTAAGTTAGTTTTGACACATTTTATGATATTGAACCTTATTGGATCTTTAAACGAATTATTGCATAAATTAGTCTTAATTATCTCTTTGGCAGTGTTAGTAAATTAGCTATAACTTGAGTTGTAAATATTTGATTGATGTGATTTTAGTCTTGTAGGAAAGCTAAGACAATTTTCTACAACTTTCATGTTGAACACTTTTCCAGAATCGGACTCCTTGGAGGTCATATTGGACTTGCAAATCAGAATAGAGGAGCTGAAATTGGGTCTAAACACTCTGCAGTAATTGGACCATATCTTGAGTTCTAAGAATGATTTTGGACTCAAACTAATTCTATTTTGAAACTAAGATCAAGGCCTACAACTTTTATGAAGATCATTTTTCTCAAAAATAAAAAAAAAACTAAACACACAAATGTGTATTTGCTCATTATTAAAATATTCCAAATATAAAACTTAATTGTTAAGTTTGGTTACTGTGTATTGCACAGTAATCCAAATTTGCCTATAAAAGGCAAATCAAATTTCAGAATTTGGAATTCACGCACAGGACGGGGAGGGGGTCTGGGCTAGTTTCCAAAGAGGAGAATTCCTCCTCTCCTCTCCTCCCCTCCCTTCAATTTCCTTTTTTTTTTCTTTTTTAGTCTATGTGTAAATAAGTTTTAGTCTATTTGAGTTAAAGTATGAAGCTCTTGATAATAAAATAAGGTTAAATTTATTCCTCTCTTGTGCTTTAATAATTTATTTTTCTAGTAATTATTATACGTGTTATATTTTGTTTCTGATAATTTAGAAATTACCATTGTAAAGAGGAGTTCTTGATTTGTTGTAAATAAGATTTTGACACAGTGAATGCTTTAATCCATTCACAAGTGGTGGTAATAATTAAAGGAAACATAATATAATTACGTAATGGACTTTTAATGTTGTATTTTCCGATTAGAACCTCTATGTTGCGAGGATTCTAATTGAGTTATAAAAGGAATTAATCTTACTTTTATTTTATTAACCAAGAGTGGATCTTTTTACCTAAGTAAATATTTTTTACTATAGTAACAAAATATTTACCTTATCTTAATTAATCTTCATCAATTCCTTGTGGATCGACTTCGGACTCACTGAAAAATTTATTACTTGATACAACGTGCACTTGGGTTTGTAACAATTAATCCCGCATCAAATTTTTAAACTTGGTTAAAAAATTTGTGCATCAGGTATTACCCACGGGTACTTGCGAGCGCAGGTAAAATTGTCATCCCTTATATTAACCTTTATAGAGGGTTTTCACACATGCACAAACTGAGTTAATTTTACACTACATTGAACAATTTGATAAGTTTAGAGAGTCATAATATTGAGTTTTGAACTACAATTTTTTCTTTAAAAAATGACATATAATTAGATGGTTCCTTACATTTTAGCCAAATAACTATTGCAAAACATTTTTTTTGTACAAATCAAAATTTATGTACATCAATAAAAAAATTATTTAAACCTTTTATCTAATAATTTTATTTTACCTTTTAATTGTTTAAATATATGTCAATTTCATTTCGAATATACATATTAATTTATAAATGTTTTAAAATTTCCTCATGCAATACTCGAATTCAAACACTAATTCATTTTTAATTCAAATTTGTTAAGGTCCATTTAGTATAGCGTGCTCACTAGAGGTGAAAATAAGTCAAGTTAGGTTAGGCTTTGCCTTAAGCAGGCCTGACCTGTATCCCAATTATAAGGCCTAAGTCTGGCCTGTGAGCCTGTAATAGGCCGATTTTTAAGGTCTAGCCTAACTTTTTTAAAAGTCTGACCTGACTTGAAAGCCTATTTAAATACCTACTTTGTAATGAGGTCTTTAAATAGGCTAATATGCCTACCTTTACATAGACCAACAAATTTACCTTTAAATATGTCAACATGTCTTATATAGACTAACAGACTTACCTGTAAATAAGTTAATATGCATTTACATAAGCTAACAGACCTAAGCCTTGAAATAAGCCAATAAACCTATTCAAAGTCAATAGGAATTTGTTATTTGTTATAATTTAACATTTACCGTCTAATTTTATAGATGCTCACCACTTTTTTACTCTAGTCTTTGGTCGATGTGGGACTTAGAGATATACCAAGTTGCTTACTTTCTTACTTTAGTCTTTTAAGTCCCACATTGACCAAAGATCAGATCAAGAAAGTAGTGAGCATCTATAAAAGTAAGGAGTGAGTGTTAACTTATTATTTTCATTCTAATAAATATATTATATTAAATATATGAATAAATATATTATTTCTATTCTAACTTACTAACTTAAGTTTTAATTATTGACTTTTATTAAAATTTAATTAAAAATATATTAATATATTACAATAAATTAATAATTATAATTTTATAATAATTATAATTATAATATATAATTATTATAATAATATATATTATTAGGTCAAAAAAAATAATATATATTATATTATATATAATTAAATAAGTTAAGTAGAACTACTTCGCTAGGTTTAAAAGACTTATTAGATGGCCTGAGGCTTGACCTTTTTAGTTAAACAGACTTTTAAAAAAGCATTAGCCTAACTTGTTTAGTAAATAAAGCAGTCAGTCAGTACCTCGACAATCAAAGCATAGGCCTGACGTCTGTAAACTGACCTATTTCCACTCCTAATGCTCACCTATAAAAAAACTTTTGAGTTATTACAATACTTTTTCTCGACAAATGAAGTATTATTTAAAAACTTAAACTTTTTGTGATAAACCAATTAAGCGACTAAACTTTTATTATTACCATTTAAGGAAATCAAGTTTATAAAAATATTTTTCATGAATCAAAATGTCAAAAAGACTAAAATATCTAACTTAATAAATAAAAATAATTGATATTATGAACAAAATGCATTGCAAAAATGTCCTAATTTTTTTTTCCAATTAATAAATATTATTAAAATATTTTTTATTAAAGTTAAGGTCCTTGATTGGTAATCAAGATAAAGTTCAAGTTCTTAATTAGTAAATTTTAAAGTTAAGATCCTTAATTGATTATCACATTAAAATAGAGGTCCTTTTACAATACTTTTCTCTCTACCATAATTTTATATATTTGAAAAAAATGAGTTCTTCCATTCAATTTGAAAATTTTGTCATATATGTGCACTTTTGATAATAATATTAAATAATTACATGAGATTTAATATATTTATTGGTATATCTATTTTAAAAATTATTTTTAATTAGTTTAACATCGGTGCTATGTACTAAAAAAATAAAAGGTTAGTTCTAGTTACAGTCAACATTCTATATATGGCCATTAATACAAATTAGGAACTTTCAATTAAAATTTAAAAGTTAAACAATTGTGTTTTTATTCACTGATATAATAGATGTTTGAATTTAATTAATTAAAATTTGAAAAGTGTGAGTAATTAACTTGGTATTGTTCAAAGTGATAAGATAATATAATCTCAAGGGGTTGAATGAATAAGTATGTGATGTAAGTAGACGTATGATCATATATTTAAAATTCAGTTATATCAATTTCTTGAAATCAAGTTGTAAGGAGTAAAATATATTTGAGTTTATTTAACAAGTGCTTTAAAGTTACTTATTAAAGAATAAAACAAATGTAAATTTTAAATGATACAATATAATCGAGAATACAATATTGATATACATATCTATCCTTCACTCTTTTGTATTAATACACATTGCCCCACTAAAAATAGTTCATCTTTTTTGGTTGACACTAAACAGAATTCATGCATCTGTCACTAACTCATAAAATTTTCCCCAACTATTATGCAAGTAGGTTGTATGAAATTTATAACAAAGATGTTAACACTAATATTGTATTTAGATGTTTTTTTATTAATGGAATGAAATGGAATAAGTGGTGGGGATGGACCGAAAAGAGAAGGGAATGAATAGAGCATATTTACCTTTCTCTTTGTTTGAAAGATTAACAAGAGAACGGAACAGAACTTCATTAACCTTATTTGAGAGTTATATTGTAAAGAAACAGAATAAAACGATTATAATTTTTAACTTCCAAAATAGCTCTTTTAATAAATCTTTTATTGTTATTTGTCACATATATCTTTACAAAATAAACCTTCATAAAAAATCTAAAATCCTTCGAATGAATCTTAAAATAATCAGAATATGGTTTTCTCATCTAACAATTCCATATCAATGAAGAGTTCAAAATCAGAAAATCCATTAAAACATATAAATCCATAAAAACAAAATAACATCAACATAATCCAAAAAATTATTCTAAACCTCAGTACTTCTAATTTATATGAAAAAATAATTTAAAACTTAATTGCTTGTGGAGTAGCCTAGCACAACACACTTTAACATTCCCTTACGCCTTTCAAATGGACAGCCAAATAAAGCTCTCAAATCATAGGGTTTGGTAAAAAGTCAAAGGCAAGTCAGCCCAAAAGAAAAACGCCATTGAAATTCATGATGGCAATTGAAATAGTTTGCCAATTGAAATGATTTGACAATTGAGAAAAGCTAGCCTCAATTTTGGAATGGTTTGACAATTGAACAAATAAACAATAGTTTGGCAATTTAAGATGAACAACAAATATGAAGTATATGAAATTCATGAGGGGTGCACGACTAGAATGAATATGTGAGGTGTTCGGTAGATCATCTTTCTCTAAGAAGTGAACAAGGAATGAAAACGCAACAACCTAGCAACAACGTAACAAAACCGTCAACACATAGTCTTTGAGAATTTGATAAATAAGATGAGAGATAAAATGTCAAGTATTTATTTTTAACCTAAAAAATTTTCAGTTCCCCTCATTCCACCTCAATTTTGAGGGGAACAAAAGTTGGGTCTTTGAGGAAAAGAGAGGAGAAATGGTTCCCCGTGTGTTCTTTTTCACTTCCCGTGTATTTTAAAATTCTCAAACAAGAGAAATTATTTCATTTATCCTCGTTCTTTTTCTCTTCCCCTCGTTACCTATCATCCAAATATAATGTAAAAGAAAACCAGAGGGAACGTTAGTCAAATAAGGAGATGTCTAATTAGAAATTTTAACATGCTATAATACAATAAATATATGTTCTTGGAAGAATTTTTATAACTAATTTTAAATAAATTTATATAAAATTTTAAGTTATTAATTTAAAATTAATGTAAAAATCCATCCTAGACTAAATATTTATTTAGCTCCAGTATTATGCAATAATTTTTTGATGTCTATAAACCAACAAAGCTATGACTTCTGAGGGGCTAAACGTGCATCACAATGACTTGGAATGGGTAACGAAGTGTACTTCTCAGTCTCGGCTCACCTTCTACCCTGTTTCACGTAACATTCTCTTACCATAACAGTATCCAAATAACAATGCTCCACAAAAGCTGGAACTCAATGGACATGATTTCTTTCATGACTATGGTTGCTAGTTGTATACTTGTTTCTTCTCTCAAATTTTCCAATTCCATAGCAGTTGAGTCCATTCGTGTGTCCCAGTCCATCAGTGATGGCAAGACCTTGGTGTCCAAAGGTGGAAAGTTTGAACTTGGTAATTCCAAGAAACGTTACTTGGGGATTTGGTACAAGAATATCCTAGTTCAGAGAATTGTTTGGGTTGCAAACAGGGCCAACTCCATCAATGGTTCCCAGGCATTTTAACATTGAACAACACAAGCAATCTAGTCCTCAGACAAAATGATTCTGTAGTTTAGTATACAACCTCAGCAAAACAAGCACAGAATCCCGTGGCAGAGCTCTTGGACAGTGGTAATGTTGTGGTAAGAACATTGCTGGTAAAATTTTTCCTCACTGACTTTTTTTTTCCCGGTATATTTGGGTTCTTAATTCCCAATTTCACTAAATTGATGGCATTGCTTTTTTGTATTTTTAAAATAAAAATACCACTAATATTCAAGTAACTCAAAGTGTAATCATTATAGAGTGAATTTTAGGTCGATTAGCCTTTTAACAAGGCACTGTACTGTATTTCAAGAGGTCGTAATCTCCTTCTTACATTTTATAATATTGCTTAATGCCTTTTTCCCTTTCCAAAAGATAACAACCAAAGACATGTGGATGACCTGGATCTCCCATTGTTTGATCTGCCAACAATTATTACTGCCACCAATAACTTCTCGATGAAGAATAAGATTAGAGAAGGTTGTTTTATACTTGTATATAAGGTAATTCAATATTTAATTACTATGTTTTTATTTGAATATTTGATTACTATTACCGGTGTAAGAAAACAACTAGAGAAGAGAAATATTATTTAATATTATATGGAGCACCAACTGATATGAATGTGAGTATCTAAGAAAAATTAGGAGATGGGTAAGAAATTATTGTGAAGAGACTTTTAAGGAGTTTAAGATAAGGAATGACTGAATTTAAAAATGAAGTAAAATTAATTTCAAAATTTTAAAATCGAAATCTTGTAAAGCTTTTTGGTGGTTACATTCAAGGACAAGAAACATTGCTAGTTTATGAATACGGCTAAAAGCAGCCTAGACTCCATTTTTGGTATGAAATATCAAGAAAGTTTGCATTAGGACGGACTTGTGTTTTACGGCTTCAATTAAAGTAAGCAGCTGATTAAATTTGAATGCTCAATATTGAATAAAAGATTTGTTTTACAAAGCAAATCATAGCAATGGTAAATTGCTAAACTGGCCTATATGCTCCGATATAATATTTGGAATTGCTCAGGTCTTATATATCTTTATTAAGATTCTCAATTAAATATTATTCATAAAGATTTTTAGATAAGTAATGTTTTACTTAATGATAAATTATATCTTAAAATATTAAATTTTGGAATGATTAAAACTTTTGGAGAAGACTAGATTGAAGGAAGTAGTTGATACTTTGTGAGTGATTTATTATCCATCAACATATTATTAATTTTTTTTCACATATATGCCATATTGTCATATATCCCGTATATCTGTCCTCGTCTTTTCTCTCACCACTAAAAATTTGATAACTAGGAAAAAAAATACAACACATTTAATTTACCATCCATTAAAAAGTTAACGGCGACACTCTATGTTTTTGACCTTTTCTCTAATTTGTGCTCATCTTCATCGTAACTTTTATTCTCAGCTCTCAGGTTTCTTCTGCAGTTTATTCCACAACAGAAAAGAAACGAAAGGACCAAAATACTAGTATTCGTCCTATGCAAGGTCTTGGAGAAAGGAATACAGGAAGTCGAGCAGGTGCTTTCTGGTAGTGGTACAAGGCTGAGACCGTTGGGTCAATGGAGGCAAGGGGCTTTCTGCTGTTGGTGGCTGATATGGGTCACAGCAGGGATGGGTTGCGTTAGATCTGGGTTCTGATCTGTGAGGATGAAGGTTGATGTTGTAGGTGCAGATTTGGGGTTTGGCGGTGAGGTATGGATCGAGGAAGATGGTGGCGCTGTGGTATCTTGTGGTGACTGATCTGTGATCTGCTGGTGCTTTGGACTCCATGGTGGTGGTGGTGGTAGTTCACGCGCTGCTGGTATACGCAAGGGAGGCGTAAACTCTGGAAAACTCAGTAATGATGAATACCACGCCATTGAAGCTCTAATTTGAATTCTATTACACACCCTTTTCGTTTCTATTCTCAAAGTTTCGTTCTTTTGCCCCAAATTGAAAATTTCAGCAGTATGGCTATCGGCAAATTTTGTTTTTGGGCTAATATTATTTCTCAGCAGAGAGGTAACAGAATGGAAGAGAGAGGAGAGAGACCAGGCAGTGATGAAGATAAAGGAAAATAGAAAACGGCGTTAAAATTTTAACAAATGATGTGTCATTTTTTTTTCTAGTTTGACAAATTTTTATTGGTGGGTTAAGGATGGGGACATATATATGGGACAGATGATTTATATCCATATGCCATATGTGAATGATTTTTGCTGTAATAGTTTCTTGCAGTGGGTACATGGCATCAGAGTATGCCATTCATGGGCTATTTTCAACAAAATCTGACGTCTTCAACTTTGGTATTTTATTGTTGGAGGTTATATGTGGGAACAGAATCAGAGCTCTTTATCATGCAAACGACAACCTTAACCTTGTTGGATATGTAAGCTCCAGGATAATTTTTAATTTATCAGTTTTAATGTTGAAATGTGATCAACCTTAACCTTGTTGGATAGTTCCAGTGTTTGTGGTTCAACGGCTAGGATAATTGTCTTCCAATTTTACTGTTGAAATGTTATTAACATTTTTCTTCTTCTATGATTCAGGCATGAACACTTTGGAAGGAGGACAGGGCTTTACAGTTGATTGATGATTCAAACATAAGGGACACATGCGTTGTCCCAGAAGTATTGCGTTGCATTCATGTTAGTCTAATGCGTGTGCAACAATACCCCAGGGATAGGCCTACCACGACCTCAGTGGTTCGAATGTTGGGGAATGAAATGGAACTGGTTGAGCCTAAAGAGCATGGTTTCTTTCCGAGAAAGTTTTCCAATGAAGCAAATTTACTCTCAAATCAGAACAAAATGAGTTCTAACAATGAATTAACCATTACCTCATTAAATGGCCGGTGAAAATCATTGAGTCAGCTCTCGGCTGCACATATTGCACTGTTGGATTATAAGTACATTCACTACTAAAGGACTGTGTTTCTAATCCTGTTTAGCTGTTCTGTACCTGTGCAACTGAATATACAAAGTAAATTTAGTCTCAAAAGATTTAAAGCAGATATGAAAGCACATAATGTTGATGTCCATCTTGGTCTGCAATAAGATGATCATAACAGATACATGATCAGTCCTGGCAGAGGCTACCCTTTTTGTAGGGGTTATAGGTTTTCTCGTTGGATGTTCGATTGAAGACCAATAATGATGATTTGGGAAAACTGAATTTGATGATTTCTATTATTCAGCCTTGGGATAATGCCCTTTGAAATGTCTATTATTATTGATGTAGGCTGTATTGGACTTGTATTTTTGTAAATTTATTGTGGGATAATGATAACCAACTTCTCTACTACTCCTCTTGCAATTCCACAAAATATTGAAGCATTTGCAAACAATGAAATGGTAAGGTTTATGACCGCCACTGCCATTTACTATTCTTTTCAATTTCAAATTCTCATAGGCATATAATCTTCTCTTAATATTTATTTTTTATTTTTTACCCCATTAACATATGAATGGCAAGTGAAATCATACAGTAGAGTTTTGCTTGAAAGATGGTCTTACGGTTTTCATTACTTCTTTCTTTATTAGTTGAAAGAACTACCAACCAAGTCGTAGTGTAGACTGCAGCTGCACATAGTGTAGAGTTTTCCTTTCAAGATTGCCCCAAGTACTACCCTGCTTTTGGCCCCTGTTTTCTTCTAAACATAGTCAATTGTTCTACTATACATGTTAGCTGGATGGACCATTTTTGCTGATTGCCTGAGAAAGAATGAATTATAAAATGTCTGAAAGAACTAAATCATGATGTGTCTATCAAAACAATTTAACAAAAAAAGATAAAAGGAAAATTCTGCTTGGTGCTAACTTTCCAAGAACTAGAAATTAACACCCGCTTGAGGCATGAAATTATTAAAAAAAAATATCAATAATAACATATTATAATTTCTTTTTATATGGAAATGACTTATAATATAAGAATCATGCAGGTTTTATATAAGAAAATGACTTATAATATTAGTGGAATTAGTATTATACTTAAAGGGTACGAGGATATTTGGATAAATTTTATTTTTTTAAAAAGAGTATGTAGATTTCTTGAATTTGATCTTTTTACAAATTATCACAATGAACTTTAAAATATTTTTAATTTTTTCTTAAGCTTTAGCTAATATTTTAATAAACCCTTTCATTTGCAATACGTTAACTTACTAACGGTGATATCCACGTGATAACATCTTATCTGTCTAGTTACATTAAATCTGAATTGTTTATTAATTTATTAATCAAAACTTGATTTTAAATATAATTTATTCCTTGCAAAATATATAAAAAAATTCATTTTAAAACAAAATTTATATTTTATTTATTTTGTAAAGAATGAAATATATTTAAAATCAAATTTTAATAAATAAATTAATAAATAATTCAGAATTAATAATAACTCTTAATAGTGAAATGTATTTTCACTCAACATTCATATGCTCCAATAAAATTTACATATGTTGTTATTTTAACTTGTGCCACATGAGAGTATGTCGTTTAATATTTCATAATTGATTATGTAAATTAAAGGTAACTAATTGCTGCCAAGTATAATAAGCATTGTTTATTTTCAAGGATATAATAAATATATTTTTCGAATCTTATAACCTTTTAGAAATAACCTGCCCTCCTTTGTACTTTGTATATTTTTATTATTAGAATTATTATGATATATTTTTAAAAATATATCTTATGGAAATGTAGCATAGATATATTTTATGAATATCTTTCAGAATTATTGATATTAGGTATATATCTTATGAATAATTTTTTTTGTTATATCTTATGAATATTTTTAAAAGGATATCCTAATAATGTGTAAATATATATATTTTGTCTCTAGAATAGTTTAAAAAAACCTTTTAACCTTAACAAAGACTTTAACCTTAACTGTGAAAAGGATAAAATAAAAATAATAACTAGATAAGGCAATTATTCCAATAATATGCGTTTGTCCCATTAATTTTCTAAACTCTTGTGGTAGGATTGCTCTTAAATATAAATAAAATTACATTTTACTTGCTAATAGATATGATAGTAGGATTTGTTTTTGACAGACATATGCTAACAAAGAGGGCCAGTTTTAGATAGACGTATGTTAATATACTGGATTGAATTTTGAAATTTTTATTTACGTTATTGTTTTATAACTAACTAGATTTTGCACCAGGCGAGACGATACATGGGCAAATTAAGAATTAAATGATAAAAATAAAAATAATTTTATTAAATAAAATATATGTAATAATTCATCAAAAAAATAATTTTTATAAGTTTAGTTTAAAAATACATAATATTTTTATGAAAGAATCTCACTTCAATATAAATACTAAAGAATTTAAATATAAAATGTTATAAAATAACCTATATGCCTAAAGAAAATATTTATAATATTAAATAAAAATCTTTGTCTTTTAAATGTATAATTTAATATAATAATTTTATAAAAAAATATTTCAATAAATTAATTTTACTAAAAATTACATATAAATTAATTCAATTTATGTTCATGTAACTCAAAAGGAATCAATCAAGTGATAAACAGTCTAAAATGCAACCAAAAAAATACTTGTGAGGAAGGAAACTCTTGTACCCTAAACAAGTATTAATCTAAAAACAAAATATGTGACAAAATTTTATAAAACAAAAAAAATGTTCATGTAAATTTTTATTTTCTATTAGTTTAATTTTTATATTTTTTTCATTGTATTTGTGTTTTTTGTTCTATATTTATCTATGTAATTTTTAATATTATTTTTACCTTTATAATGAGTTTATATTAGCATTTTAGTTTATTAACTTTTAGTGTTTGAATATGTGTGCAGACATGTTAGTGCTATATTAAGTAAAAATAAAACATATGAAATGTAAATAAGAAGATTATTTAATATATGACAAAAAATTAGAGTATATCTTGTCAATTAAGAGTGACACATGATAAAATTATAGACCATGTATCTTCTTTTTATACATTATTATTATTATTATTATTATTATTATTATTATTATTATTATTATTATTGATATGAAGAAATTCAAATAATAAGTGCTTTTAATTTTGATCTAATAAATTCTTTCTATAAAATTAATTGTAACATATGTAAATCATAAATTAGGAACAATCAAATGGAGTTCCTATTTTTAATACTTTTTTTTTCTTTTAAATGTAATCACTTATACTATTCATTATATTTAAAGGGAATCGTATATATTTATGAAACAAATTGTATTTTCTCATATTGGATTCTTTTTAATTTAATGAATGTGCACTATTTTGTTCTCTCATAAATGATAATGTGTATTTTCACATTTAAAATAATTAATACACACTATTATTTGATTTATAATTATGAATTTTATAATTGTGCCTTTCAAATCAAATTATTTGATAGCATTTTCAAATAAATAATAGACATCACGGTTATTTAAAATTATTGACACATGAGTTTTAAATTGTTGAAAATTTTCATATGATTGCAACCAAATTTAGTTGATTGATGTTAACTATAATTATTAATTAATTAACTTTGAGTCATTTATAATTGTTGATATTGGAATTAATAATAACTAATTAATTTATTATTTTAATTAATTTGTTTTTAAATATGTGTTGTCCACGTGTGTAAACATGTCAATATTATGTTGTCATTTTTTCTTTTCTTATAGAAACACATGACATTAAAATAGGTGAATTATTTGACACATGACAAAAAATTAAAAATTTGCTTGTCACTTAAGATTGATATATGACAGATTCTTAGGATATTTAATTTCTTTTTATATTATTATTATTATTATTATTATTATTACTCATGTGATGCACTGGATTATAAAACAATATTTAAAAGTAATATATGATAATTCAAATAAAAAAGAATATATGATAATTATCTTATTATTATAAAAAATATATTTGCAATTTTTATAAGTGATCATAGGTGATGGAAAAATTTCACATTAAAGTTTAAATATTTATTATATTTTTTGGGGCATCAAATATCTAGTTTATATATAAATTTTTTAGAATATTTTAAAAATTTCAAAAGCTATTGAACGAGTGTTCAAAATTATTTTTATTCTATAAAACAAGTATCTCAAAAAAATTCATATATATATATATATAATATATTATTTTTTTTTACATTGATAAGAAAATAAAATTCAAATTCAAATTTAAATTTGTAACGAGTTATTGATGACACAACCTATAAATGGCACCTGTAAGAAAGAATCATTTAAATTTGTAAAAAATAATTTATATTTTCCTTTAATTTTTCTTTTAAAATATAATATTAAAATTAAAAATCAAATTAGATCGGCAACACAACCTAGAGTTACCATTTGATAGAATTATACAAATACAAATCAAAACTCTCTTTTTATATATTACTAGAATAGCACCAGTGTAATGCACGAGATTCTAAGAAAATTAAAATATTTTAAAATAATATATGTGTCGCGACCGGTGACCGCAGCGAAACATAACAACTCGATAGGATTTTAGAATATAAAAATGAAAAAATGGAGTCGCCACCAATTTTATTTAAATTGAAAAAAATTGGAAAACCTTTTATTTGAAAATAGTCTTTGGAATCAAATTGGATTCGGGAGTCGGTTATGCTTAGGGAATGATGGAAACTTAATCCCACTGCACCCCTAACGCACTCGTCCTAAGACGGTACCTTGGGTTAATTGTGCAAATTATTAACAATCTTTGGAAATATTTATTTTACCCCTTTTACAAAAAAAACATTGTAACTATTTACAAAAGCGAAACCACAAAATTATGAAAATTTAATTTGGCTTGACAGAAATGAAATTCTGCTCCTACGTATCCCCTGGTGCAATGGGGAACTCAAAGTTACGTAGTTCTCTAAAAAATATTTGTGGGTTGGTTGATTTTAATTAAAATAATTTCAAAAATTTGAATTAACAAACCGTCGCGACTCAGTTATCCAAATTAAGGATTAAATAGGTGAAGCTCGCGTCACGCTAGAGACGTCACCCATTGATTATCAAGTTAAAATTATCAATTAATGATTGATTTTATTTTTAATTATTTAAAAAAATTTGATTTAACAAGTCGTCGCGACTCAGTTAATCAAATTAAGGATTGAATAGGTGAAGTTCGCGTCACGCTAGAGACGTCACCCATTATTCATCAAGTTTGTTACTGAAATTTTTATTTAAGATTATCAATTAGTGATTTAACTTAAAAAAAACATGATAATAATAATAATAATAATAATAATAATAATAATAATTAATAATAATAATAATAATAATAATAATGTAAATCATCAACATCACTCGAGATATTTACAAAATATAAGGGTTAGCAAGTAGTCGCAACTCAGGTAACTCATTTTATTCCTTTTTAAAAACTTTTAATTATTTCTTTATTTATCATTTTTAACTCCCAAAATCTAGCCCAACAAACTGATAATAAATGAAATAAAAAAAAAAAAAGAACAAGGAAACGTAAAAGAAAACCAAGAAACAGATAACCCAAAACTGGGAGATATAACAAGAAGACCTCGTTTATGATCAAATTAGCGGAGGAGGGTGGTCAGCTTCTTCTGGTTCGACGGTCGAATTGCTTTCTACGAAGTCCGACGGTCGGGAACTACTTTCGAGATCCAACGGTCGAGCACAAGGTGCTCAATAAACACTCAGTAATGCAAGAGGTGACTCGTAAGAGAGGGATCTGGTATTGGCAGCCCGACAGTCGGTTGGTTGAAGGATTTGGTATCTGATCCAACAGTCGGTTGGTTGAAGGATTTGGTATCTGATCCGACGGTCGGTTGGGAAGGATTTGGAGTTCGACGGTCGGTTGGAAAGGATCTTGGGTCGGTCGGTGAGGGGAAAGATTTAGGGTTCGACGATCGAGTTGGAGGTTGGTAGATGGTGATGGAGTTTGGATGGGTTGTCAGTGAGGGGGTAGTAGGCGGGTGTGGTTTGACGGTCGAGTGAAGGGATGGATTCGACGGTCGAGTGAGAGGATGGAGTTTGGTTGATGGTGATGGAGGTTTGGATGGCTTGTCGGTGAGAGTAGTGGAACTCACGGTTCGACGGTCGAATTGGAGAATGTAGGTGGTCTTGCTTTTGGGGTCCGACGGTCGGATGTTATGGAGTTTGTGCTTGAGTTCGACAGTCGGAAAGGGGAAGGATGTGGCTCTTTGGATTTCGACGGTCGATGTATGTGATGGTGTTTGAAATGTGGTTTGGAGATTTGAGAGGTAGGTGGTCTGGTTTGTGGGATGGTTTCGACGGTCGGGTTAGAGGTGAAGGTGGGCTTTGTGAAGTTGGTCGAGGGTCACAATGGTATGGTTCGACGGTCGAGTTGTGATGTGGTCTTATGGTGGCAGAAGGTGATGAGAATGGGGTGAAGTTTGGAGGATCTGGGGTTCAACGGTCGGTTGAAAGGCTGATGGCTTCTGTGCGGTCCGACGGTCGGATGAGACGATGGATTCGACGGTCGGCTGGGAGGTTGATGGCAGAAAATGCTTGGGTGATGGAAGGTGGATGCCAAGGGAGCTTGCTGCCGTGGATGATAGTTTGATGGCTGATGGTAGGTGAAGGAGAGGAAGATAGGTGGTTGATGGTGATTTTCACGGTATAGGGGGTTTTTGGTGGTTGATGGGAAGAGATGATGAATATGTGTTTGGAAGATGATTATGAGGGAAAGGTCACGGTCATGGCATGGTGAGAGGGGAGTCACGGTTATGGTGGTGTTTTGGTTGAAATGGAGTGAGGGATGGTTAGAGGATGATCAAGATGGTAGATGGTGGGTGGAAAGGTTTTGGTTATGGTGGTGAACAAGGGCAGTCACAGTTTTGGAGGGATTGTTTGGATGTTGATGGAGATGAAGATGGTCCTTTTTGTTTAAGGATGAAGAGGTGGTTTTTGATAGTGAGGATGAGTGTCTGCAGACGTGAATCCAAATCCTCAGGTTGGCTCTTTCCCCAGATAAATGAGTCCTCTCCCAAGCTATCATCTGCTATCCCTTTTATGGTATGGACAACATGGGAGCGTGATAATGGAATGGGTGTGTGCTGTATAATGGAGTGGGTGAATTAGTGAGGGAGTAGGTGCAATTAGTGAGGGAGCAGGTGTGTGTTACGTGAGTGAGTGGAGAGCAAAGTAGAAAAAGAAAAGAAAAAAAAATGGAGTGAGTGTGTGTTAGTGGGAACATGAGTGTGGTCTTTGCATGTGACTATTTTTTTATTTTTTATTTTATATTTTATATTTTTATTATTTTTATTATTTTATTTTTATTATTTTTTTTTTCTTTTTTCTTTTTTTAGTCCTGGTCAAAATTGGGTGTTCACAATATGATAATAATTTTATTATTATAAAAAATATTTATAATTTTCATAAGTGACCATAGGTGATGTAAAGATTTCACGTTGAGATTCTAATATTTATTTATTTATTTATTTGCTTGTCAAATATCAAGTTTATATATAAATACAAATCAAGACTCTCTTTTTATATATTACTAGAATAACACTCATGTAATGTACGAGATTATAAGAAAATTAAAATATTTAAAAATAATATATGATAATAATTTCATTATTATAAAAAATTATTTATAATTTTCATAAGTGATCATAGGTGATATAGAGATTTTACGTTGAGGTTCAAATATTTATTTTATTTTTTTGTGGGTGTCAAATATTAAGTTTATATATAACTTTTTGAGAATATTTAAAAAATTTCAAAAATCATTGAAAAAGTGCTTTGAGCTTTAAGGGTTACGATCACTACTAACTTCTTTAACTTCATCTTTGTATATTATAGTATGTTTTGACACTATAACAATAATATTTTATTCTATAAAAAAATATCTAATTATATATATATATATATATATATAAGTTAATAACATTAAATTTCAAATTTGTAATGAGCAAATTATGACACGATCTTGAAATGACACTTGTAAAAAAAAATCTTGAAATAATTTATATTTTTTTAATTTTTTAAATAATATTAAAATTTAAATTCAAATTACATTGGTGACACAACTTAAAATGACAATTGACAAATTTTTTACATTTTCTTTTAATTCTTTTTAACAGGATAATAATAAAATTTAAATGTAAATAATATTAATGACACAACCTAAAGTCACTTGACAGAATTTTACAAATCAATATTCTCTTTTATATATTGTTATATTAATGATGGATTGATTAATTATATTATATTATATTATATTGATAGAGGGTAAGATTAAATCTCATCCATCATTCACTTACATTACCTACATTAGTAAAAATTAATAAATATCATTATATGAAATTGTTACATGTCAACATATTTTTTTAAAGATTTTATATATGTATTCTCTTTTTATATATTATATAGATGTGTTGAGTGAAAAAAATATTGGTGCATGTTGTTCCTACATGGATAGGATCCACAAGGTATAGTACACCCAATTAGCGCTTATCTAAATTTTTAAGATTTTGACAACTCTCAAAATTAGTTCAGAACAGTTTAAAATAATTTGGTCATATAAAATTTAAGATAGTTTGTAAATAGTTTTAATTTATTATTAATTTGATTAGAATTTATCCTAAATTTGATGTATAACCAAGTTTAAAATTTAAATATTAAAATTAAAATAAAGTATAAAAGAGAAAGAAAAAATAAATAGGAAGAGAGAGCAATTCAAAAAAATAGAAGGAGAGAAAGAATCCACAAAAAAATTATATATTAGGAAAAAATCAACTATAAGTTGGTTTTCCTAAAAATTAGTTTTATCTCAAATTCACTTCAAATATAAACTAATGTATCTAGTTTTGGAATAACCAAACAACATTCATCTAAAAATCAATTCAACTGATAAAAAAAAAAACTCCACTATATCTATATATCTAGTTTTGGAATATTTCAAAACACCCCATTGAGTGTGAAGATAATATTAGAAATTAGATCAGCCAAATCTTCTTTTCTTCATTTAAGTGTTTGCACCTCGAATTTAACAATAAATAAATAAAACATATAAAAAACTATAAATAAATAAATACTATATAAATATTTGATTACTTGATCGATCCTTGTCATACATATACAAAATTTAATTCTTTTTTATCATTATTAAGTTTTTTTAAAACATTAATTTAATAATTCTTGATATTGATAATTTCTTATTATTTTCAGTTTATTAATATTGAAGAAGAAGAAGATGAGAGACAGTGGTGTTGTAAAATACTAAACACGATCTTTGAGAGGTAGAAACTACCAACCAAGTCGTAGAGTGTAGAATTTTCCTTTCAAGATTGTCGTAAGCACTACCCTGCTTGGCCCCTGCTTTCTTCTAAACATAGTCGATTGTTCTATTATACATGTTAGCTCTAGCTGGATGACCAATTTTGCTGATTGCTTGAGAAAGAAATAATTATAAAATGACTGAAAGAACTAATTCATGATATGTCTATCAAAACAACTAAACAAAAAAATAAAATAAAAGGAAAATTCTGCTTGGTACTAACTTTCCAAGAATTTAGTGAGTGAAGAAAATGTCAGTGCATGTTGTCCCTCCATGAGGTACATTACACCCTTTATAAATCAAACAACTATATTTAGCGTCTCATACATTTTCGCAAGCTGCGATCAAATAAGTGGGGCGGAATGTACAAATTGATAGCAAAACAGTTTGACACTAAAGAATAACCAGTGTGAACGGAGCAGAGGTTCTAATACGAAACAAAGTCAAGTGGGGGCAAACAAAGTGTTACGTGTATATCATAGATGAATTTAGCTCCATCCATATCAAATTATCAATATCCAAATAACCACAAAAGCTGTATGTAATTCCAATGGCATTTCTTGATTTCATGATTATGGTTGCTTATACACTTGTACTTGTTCCCTCTTTCGAAGGTTCCATAGCAGTTGATTCTATTGGTGTGTTCCAGTCCATGAGTGTTGGAATGACCATTGTATCCCAAGGTGGAAAGTTTGAACTTGGTTTCTTCAGTCCTGGTAGTTCCAAAAAACGTTACTGGGGATTTGGTACAAGAAGAACGCAAGTTATGCAGTGGTTTGAGTTGCAAACAGGGCCAACCCCATCAATGATACCTCAGGCATCTTAACAATGAACAGAATCCGGTGGCAGTGCTCTTGGACAGTGGCAATCTTGTGGTACGAGATGAGGAAGAAGCGAACTCAGAAGCCTATTTGTGGCAAGGTTTTGACTATCCAACTGACACATTATTGCCAGGAATGAAGATAGGATGGGATCTTCGACTTGTTCTGGAATGGCGATTAACATCTTGGAGGAGTGAAGATGATCCATCCCCAGGAGACTTTTCTTGGGTATTAGTGCTCAATAATTATCCTGAGTTCTATCTGTTAAATGGAACAGAAAAGTTATCCAGGATTGGACCATGGAATGGCCTTGAGTTTAGTGGCTTATCAGATCGACCGCCTATCCCTATTGATGATTTCCTGTAAAATAATTCTGAATCTTTTTACACAATCCTCTTATTAATCCTCCTAATTACTAAATGAAAAAAAAAATATTAAATATTTTTTATATTTTTAATACATTAAATATATTTATTTTTTTATTAAATACTTTCTTTATTTAGTATTAAAAAAATTCTTAAAAAAAATTTCTTAAAAAATATAGCAAAACTCTTTCTTGTATGTCTCTGATAATAATTTCAACTGTCTCCAATGCGGATGAGGTAATCTACACATATAGCCTCACTAATAATTCTGTCACCTCTAGAGTCGTAATCGACCAAGCCAGATTTAATGTCTATGTATGGGTGGAAGATGATCCCAATTGCATGCTTTATGGAACACTCCCATTTGACGTCTGTGACCGCTATGGCCACTGTGGACCCAATGGCCTTTGCATGACTACACAATCACCAGTCTGCCAATGTTTAAAAGGATTCAGTCCAAAGTCACCACAATCATGGGACTCAATGGATTGGAGTACTCGCTGTGCACGCACTATACCATTAAACTGCAGCGACAAACACAAGGATGGGTTTGTCAAATTTGTAGGCTTGAAAGTTCCAGATACTGCACATACTTGGTTGGATGAAAATATTGGTCTAGACGAATGCAGAGTCAAGTGCTTGAATAATTGCTCTTGTATGGCCTATACTAATTCAGACATAAGAGGAGCAGGTAGTGGCTGTGTCATGTGGTTTGGCGATCTCATTGACATCAAACAATTTGAAGCTGGTGGGCAGGATCTATATACCCGAATGCCTGCTTCAGAATTAGGTAAATTTGCTCATTAGTACTTCCATGATTCTTGCCATCAAAGGTTCAATTGCAACTTTGACAACTCGAGATCACACTTTCAATCTGGGATTTAACTTTTAGCTTTTTGCCTTTATCAAATTCAACATTGTAGAGCATGAAACTGGGAGTAAGAATAACATGACTACAGTAGTTGCTAGCAAGAAGAACCCGAGAACAATAGTTGCTACCACCATTCCCGCAATTTCTGGGATGCTTTTACTATGTATTTATTCTATCTACAGAGTCCCGAGCTGGTAAAATTATTCTTCACTTTCATTTTCACTAAATTGATGACTTTACTTTTTTGTGTACGTTTTATGTAGAAACACTGCTAATAGTCAATAAACTCTTGGCATAATCATCACATGACAGTAAATTTCAGATCAAGTAACCTTTTAATGTTGTACTGTGTCTTATTGAATAAATGATCTGAGTTTATTAACTTGCCAGAGATGGAAGACATCGGGACCACACTATATTTTCTTATTATTTTTTATGGAACAAGTGTATTTATGTATTATAACCAGTTTCAATCTCCTCCTCACGTTTTATTATATTGCTGATGGCCTTCTTCCATTCTACAGAGAATTCAAAGACAGAAGATAACATAGAAAGACATGTAGATGATCTAGATCTCCCGTTGTTTGATCTGCCAATAATTACTACTGCCACTAATAATTTCTTGATGGAGAATAAGATTCGAGAAGGTGGATTTGGACCTGTATATAGGGTAATTGAATATTTGTGTACTATTGCTAGAGCAAAACAGAGAAGTACTAATATTACAAGGAGCATTACTCATAAGAATGTGATTGTGCAGGGAAAATTAGCAGATGGGAGAGAAATTGCTGTGAAGAGACTTTCAAGGAGGTCCCAACAAGGAATGACAGAGTTCATAAATGAAGTAAAACTGATTGCAAAACTTCAGTACCGCAATCTTGTAAAGCTTCTTGGTTGTTGCATTCAAGGACAAGAAAAATTGCTAATTTATGAATATATGACTAACGGCAGCCTAGACTCCCTCATTTTTGGTGTGAAATATCAAGAAAACATAGATTAAGATGCACTAGTTTGTTTATGACTCTGGTACATACTAAACATACATGGCTAACAGTAGCCTAGACTCCTTCATTTTTTGACTTCAGTCATAGTAAGCAGCATATTAAACTTGAACATTCAACATTGAATAACAGATTTGCCTTGCAAAAAACAGATCAAACAAAAGGTAAATTGCTGGAGAGGCCTGCGCTTCCACATAATATTCGGAGTTGCTAGGGGGCTTTTGTATCTTCACCAAGATTTCCAATTTAGAATTATTCATAGAGATTTCAAAGCAAGTAACATTTTACTTGATGATAAGTTGAATAAAAAAATATCAAATTTTGGAATGGCCAAAGCTTTTGGAGGAGATCTGACCGAAGGAAATACAAATAGAGTAGTTGGGACTTACTGTGTATCTATCTACCTATCCAGCCCTATATTTGTTTTTTTCTTTTTTAAATATGCCTTATGTGAATATTTTTGCTCAATGGTTTCTTGCGGTGGATACATGGCACCAAATTATAATGTTGATGGGCTATTTTCAATAAAATCTGACGTCTTCAGCTTTGGCATTTTGTTGTTGGAGATTATATGTGAGAACAAAAATAGAGCTCTTGTCATGGAAACCAGACTTTTAACCTTGTCGGTTATGTAAGCACTCAAATAATTTTATTATTATTATTATTATTTGTCACGACCCATCTTAGGCCATGACCGGTGCACAAACTAATAATACTTAATACTCAACTAGCTTGACAAGCCTAATCATACAACCTCAATTAAAGAAATATAATTTGTAATGTAAATTAGGGCCATTAAATATCGGACAGAGTCTCCTCTAAAAATTGAACAAACCACATAGTTCATTTAGACCTGGTCAGCAATATATATCCATATCCATTACTAACATTAGCATCTAGTATCAATCCTAAGAACAAGATGATCCAGTTATATAGAAGGAATATATCAAGACTTTTCGTTTACATATATATACATCAAAAGAAGGAAATAAACATTATCTCCTATAGCTGCAAAATACTGGAGTCGATAGGTAACACTAGCCAGCCACGACAATGAAGGCCTACCAAAATACAAAAACTCCTGGGCAGAATAGTAAATCCCAAGAATCCCCTACTCAACAGCCTGCAAATCTGAAAGGGAAAAAAGAAAGAAAGGGGTGAGTCACATAGACTCAGTGAGGGTATAAAAAAAATGAACAAGAAAGGGAAGCAAGTAAGAGTCAAAAACATTTAAACTTTGCAAGATAACTCAATACACAAAAAAATCAAATAAATGAGACCGATAAATAAAATCTCGTCACATGTTTTCCTTTCCAGTAATAAATTTACAATCGTAAAGGAATTCAACTATACTTATCAAATCTCCTCTCAGATCTTAAAACAAAATCTCTACATTCATTTTATACACAATAGTCGTTACATCTCTTCGTCACGGCAGGCGGAATATTCGCCGTTATATCTCTTTGCCATGACATGCGGAATACACGCCGTTATATCTCTTCACCACGGCAGGCAGAACATTCGCCGTTATATCTCTTCGCCATGGCAGGCGGAACACATGTCGTTATATCTCTTCGCCACGGCAAGCAGAACACTCGCCGTTATATCTTTTCGCCACGGTAGGCGGAATTTTAACACTCCACATTTATAGCTCAATCCTTATAACCAAGATTCACAATTATCCAAGATTAACTGAAAGGTTTTGTTTCCCCATAATATAAAGTTGGAAGCTATAACCAAAACTATTAGAATAAATATAAATACATGCCAAGAAGTCTAAATTTCAACATATATCACAGTGTAAATTATCCACTCTCAGTATGAAGAACCAACTCAATCGGTTCCTACGACACTCGGAGGAGCAAGCTGTGTGGTGCCCACTGAATCTGACCATAAACAAGCATTTTGACAAGTTAAGATAAATGTAAAGTTACTCACTAGCTATTAGGAATTTAGAACACAAATACCATAAATAAATAAAATAACTACACTATAATTACAAATTTACAATTGATAAAGCTCTAGGAATTTCATTTAGAGTCGAACTAACAAAGGGGTAAAGAGATTAGTTAAAATCCCTAATTTTAGGGCTTAGGGTTTTTCAAGAATCTCATGAGAGAAGAAAAAAAATCCATATATGACTTTCCCATTACCACTTACTAGAACCAACCTTCCACATTCTTAGATTTCTACTTCAAAGCCCCAAAATACGCTCATCTACTATTTTATTTGAGATAACAAAGCTTGAGGGAAATGAGATTTGGTATAAAGCAAACAAAAATAAAATAGTAGAAACTTACCTCAAGCTCTTAGTGCAAGTGGATGCAAGGATTTGGTGCTAAAATGGGGAAAAGATGGAAATTTGGTGGAGAAATGGGAAGATACGAGAAACAGAGGACGAGAAACGTCTCTGTTTCTCGTTCTTCCTCCGTTTTAAATCTTTGATCTCTCTCTCTTTTTTTTTTACACATATAGGCCAAATGACCAAAATACCCCTTATAAGAAAATTTATTTCCAACCTTATCCCCCCTTTAACACCAGCGTCGTCACAATCTTCCCCCCTTAAATGAAATTCGTCCTCGAATTTTTTTTTAACTAACCTTGTATATCAAAGAGGTGCGGATACGTGTCACGCATAACCATCTCAGGCTCCCACGTCATCTCTTCACCAGATGGTCCCCGCCAAACAACCTTGACAGAAGCAACTTCCTTGGAGCGTAAGCGTTTTACTCATCTATCTACTATAGTCACAGGTTGCTCAACATAACAAAGATTTTCATTAAGTTGAACCGCCTGGTGTTGAATGACATGAGATGGATCATAAACATATTTTCGAAGCATAGAAACATGGAAAACTAGGTGAACTCCTGAAAGACTAGGGGGAATGGCTAAGCGATAAGCCACCTGCCCGACCCTCTCCAGAATCTCAAATGGTCCTATGAATCTCGGGCTTAACTTACTCTTTTTACCAAACCTCATAATACCCTTCATAGGAGAAACACGTAGAAACACATGTTCTCCCACACCAAACTCCAAAGGTCGACGCCTCCGATCCGAATAAGACTTTTGCCTACTCTGAGCAGTTACTAGGCGATCTTGAATTAATTGAACCTTCTCAACAGCTTCTAGAATTAAGTCTGGACCCACAAGTCTAGATTCTCCAACCTCAAACCAACCAACAGGGGACCTACAATGCCTCCCATATAAGGCCTCAAAAGGTGCCATCTGAATACTAGATTGATAACTATTATTATAAGCAAACTGCATCAAAGGTAGGTAGTGATCCCAACTCCCTCCAAAGTCTAACGCACAAGCGCGAAGCATATCTTCCAAAATCTGTATAGTCATCTCAGACTGACCATCAATTTGCGGGTGAAAGGTAGTGCTCAAGTCCAACCGTGTTCCCAAAGCAGTTTAAAAAGATCTCCAAAACTGAGCTGTGAACTGGGGGCCTCGATCAGAAATGATAGACAATGGTACTCCATGCAGAGATACTATCTTCTCTAAATAGAGCTTAGCATACTGAGCTGCTGTATAAGTGGTTTTTACAGGAAATAAGTGTGCAGACTTTGTCAACTGATCCACAATTACCCAAGCTGAGTCATAACCCTTTGAGGTTTTAAGCAACCCCGTCACAAAATCCATAGTGATCCTCTCCCATTTCCACTTTGGAATATCAATCTGTTAAAGCAAACCTGCAGGCTTTTGATGTTCAGCTTTCACCTGCTGACATACTAAGTATCTAGATACAAATTCTGCTATATCCTTCTTCATCCCTTCCCACCAGTATAATTCTTTCAAATCTTGATACATTTTTGTGGAACCTGTATGAATAGTATAGGAGGAATGATGAGCTTCTTCTAAAATCTTCTTTCTCAAATCCCCTATATTAGGGACACATAAGCGAGTGCCAACACGTAAAACAGCCTTAGAGTCAACCACCATTTCAAAAGTCTTGCCTTCTCGAACCTCTCCCATCATTTTCTTTAAATGAGGATCTTGACTTTGTGTCACCTTAATACTATCCACCAAAGTAGAACGAACCTAAAAATAAGCTAGTAATGACTCCAAGCCTGTGACCTCAAATTGCACTCCACTATCTATAAAATCTTGAAACTCTTTCATTATTGGTCTTTTAACGTCAACTATATGTGCAAGACTACCCATAGATTTTCTGCTCAAAGCATTAGCAACTACATTTGCCTTCCCTGAGTGATACAAAATCGTACAATCATAATCTTTTAGGAGCTCCATCCACCTTCTTTGCCTTAGGTTCAAATCCCTCTGCTGAAAGATATACTTAAGACCTTTATGATCAGTGTAGATCTCACATGTCTCACCGTATAAGTAGTGCCTCCAAATCTTGAGGGCAAATATCACTGCAGCCATTTCCAAGTCATGTGTAGGATAATTCTGCTCATGCTTCTTGAGTTGCCTAGAAGCATAAGCAATAACTCTCCCATGTTGCATTAACACGCATCCAAGACCAACTCTAGAAGCATCACAATAAACTACATACCCACTACCACTAAAAGGTAATGCTAAGACTGGGGCTGAGGTCAAACAATCCTTTGAGTGTCGAAAACTCTGCTCACATGCATTGGTCCACTGAAACTTAGCTTGCTTTTGTGTCAACCTAGTCAAAGGAGCTGCAAGTTTGGAGAAATTCTTGACAAATCGACGGTAATACCTAGCTAGTCCAAGAAAACTATGGATCTCAGTTACCGAAGTGGGTCTTGGCCAACTTTGAACTGTTTCGACCTTCTTTGGATCTACGCTTATTCTACCCTTAGACACCACATGTCCCAAGAAAGCCACATTATCCAACCAAAACTCACATTTAGAGAATTTGGCATATAGCTTATGCTCTCTCAATGTTTGTAACGTTAGCCGCAAGTGTTGCTCATGCTCCTCCTTGCTCTTAGAATACACTAGGATATCATCAATGAATACTATCACAAAGTGGTCCAAAAATGGCTTGAAGACACGATTCATCAAGTCCATAAAAGCTGCAGGAGCATTGGTAAGACCAAAGGACATAACCAAAAATTCATAGTGACCATAACGGGTGCGAAAAGCTGTCTTAGGAACATCCCCACTTCTTATCTTCAATTGATGGTATCCTGATCGCAAATCAATCTTTGAGAAACATTGGGCTCCTTGAAGCTGATCAAATAGGTCATCAATGCGAGGAAGAGGGTACTTATTCTTCACCGTCACCTTATTCAACTGCCTATAGTCAGTACACAAACGAAGGGAACATCCTTCTTCTTTACAAACAACACTGGTGCACCCCATGGAGAACAACTAGGACGGATGAAACCCTTATCAAGTAAATCCTCCAATTGCTCCCTTAACTCCTTAAGCTCGGTTGGAGCCATCCGATATGGGGGTATAGATATTGGTTGAGTGTTTGGAAGCAAATTTATACAAAACTCTATCTCCCTGTCAGGCGATAACCCTAGTAACTCTTCAGGAAAGACATCAGGGTACTCACACACCACTGGAACCTGCTCCAAGCTTGCTTTTGACATATTAGTGTCTTTCACCATTGCTAAGTAACCACAACAACCTTTTCTCAACAATCTTTGAGCCACAATAGACGAAATCAAGTTACTTGGTGACCAATTTCGATCGCCTTGAAATATGAAAACTGATTCCTCTGGCATACTGAACTTCACCACCTTACTATGGCAATCTAAGGTAGCATGACAAGAAGCCAACCAGTCCATGCCTAGTATTACGTCAAAATCTATCATATCTAGCATTATCAAATCTACTAACAAAAGCCTATCTCCCACCAAAATCTCGCAATATCTATACACTAAATTAGCTGACAAAGAATCAACCATAGGTGTAGCTACTATCAAAGGCTCACTTAGAGGTGAATGATCTATCCTAAAATGAGAAGCAAAGAAACGTGATACAAAGAAATGCATAGCTCCAGAGTCAAACAGAACACATGCATCCTGTGAGCACACTGAGAGTATACCTGTCACAACAACATTAGATGCCTGAGCATCTTGACGAGTCAAGGCAAACACACAAGCCTGTCCTCTACCAGCCTGTCCCTGTCCTCTACTAACCTATCCCTGACCTCTGCCTCCTGGTCCTCTACCAACCTCCTGAGCACTACCAGATCCTCGAAGCCCTGGACTACCAAATTGTCTCGTTGGAGCCACTGGTGCTGAAGTTCTACTAGAAGAAGGCTGAGAATATAATATAAGGCAGTTTCTTACAAAGTGCCCCATCTGACCACAATGATAACACCCCCCTGAACCTTGCCTCTGATGTTGTGAAACACCTCGGCTATGAGCTGTGCTAGCTGTCTGGCTACCATGAGTACTCAATAACTGTCGACCCCCTTGTTGTCCTTGACGACCCTGAACAACATCATCTCTAGAACCTCCGCCACCATGGCCCTGATGGCCACCACGTGATGTATCAAAGCGTGACCTCTTACGCGAGTCACGAGAAGTCCCACCCCTGTCTCTGTTCCCACGCTCAATCGTCAGAGCCCTATTCAAGGCCTGGTCATAAGTCATACCATCATACCCTACAACTGCCCTGAATAAATAACCTTTCAGGCCCTCAATAAATCGCTGTACGCATAACTCCTCCGTGGCTACCAATTGAGGTGCATACCTGGAGAGTCACATGAACTGAATGCTATAATCCATTACTGACATCTGCTCTGTCTGTACAAGGGTCTTAAACTCTCGGGCTCTTCCATCTCAGACACTCTGTGGTAAGAAATGAGCTAAGAACAACAGAACAAACTCATCCCAGACCAAAGGGGGTGAACCTGCTGGCCTAACATTGAGCATGGTCTCATACCATCCCCTAGCTACGTCACGTAGTCGAAATGCCGCTAACTTAACCATCCTAGCTGGAGAACAACCCAAGCCTCTACATATCCAAGTCACTTCCTCAATAAAAGTCTGAGGGTCCTCGTTGCCATCTGAACCACTAAATACAAGAGGATTAAGCTTTATAAATGCAATAAGAGGAACCTCAGTTCCCCTATGGGGTACTGACTGCTGCTCGCTCGACCCAGCCTCTGGATTAGTCTCTGAAACCATATGAGTCTGGCTCTCATGTGTTTGTTGTCGTCCACCAACAATATCTACCAACTGTCGTATAGCCTGCTGCATATCCTGTATCTCAGCAGCTAATTGAGCTACAGTGGGATTACCACGTCTAGCCCTAGGAATCTCAACATCAGGCACCCTATCAACCCCTCCATGTCTGCCCCGACCACGACCGTGACCGCGACCATGCCCACGTCGTCTCGGGGGTGATTCATGAGGTTGAGTAGAAGCCTCATCAGCAACTTCTCGTCTGGGTGGCATCCTCACCTAGGACAAGAAATCACAATTAGATAAAAGGCAAACATATTATGGAAACTTGTAGAGACAAGGCTAAAACTGAACACAACAACTTGAATAAGAGACTCCAGTTTAACAAGTGGGTGATCATAGCTCCTTGCATGTAATTTGTGCCCGGGTACACAGATTACAAACAAGATTCTACAATTACCCGTATTTTGCAGCTATTAGGACCTACAAACCCAATGCTCTGATACCAACTTTGTCACGACCCATCTTAGGCCATGACCGGTGCACAAACTAGTGATACTCAGTACTCAACTAGCTTGGCAAGCCTAACCACACAACCTCAATTAAAGAAATATAATTTGTAATGTAAATTAGGGCCATTAAATATCTGACAGAGTCTCCTCTAAAAATTGAACAAACCACGTAGTTCATTTAGACCTGGTCAGCAATATATATCCATATCCATTACTAACATTAGCATCTAGTATCAATCCTAAGAACAAGATGATCTAGTTATATAGAAGGAATATATCAAGACTTTTCGTTTACATATATATACATCAAAAGAAGGAAATAAACATTATCTCCTATAGCTGCAAAATACTGGAATCGACAGGTAACACTAGCCAGCCACGACAATGAAGGCCTACCAAAATACAAAAACTCCAGGGCAGAATAGTAAATCCCAAGAATCCCCTACTCAACAGCCTGCAAATCTGAAGGGGAAAAAAGAAAGAAAGGGGTGAGTCACATAGACTCAGTAAGGGCATAAAAAAAATGAACAAGAAAGGGAAGCAAGTAAGAGTCAAAAACATTTAAACTTTGCAAGATAACTCAATACACAAAAAAATCAAATAAATGAGACCGATAAATAAAATCTCGTCACATGTTTTCCTTTCCAGTAATAAATTTACAATCGTAAAGGAATTCAACTATACTTATCAAATTTCCTCTTAGATCTTAAAACAAAATCTCTACATTCATTTTACACACAATAGCCATTACATCTCTTCGTCACGACAGGCGGAACATTCGCCGTTATATCTCTTCGCCACGGCAGGCAGAACACTCGCCGTTATATCTCTTCGTCACGGCAGGCAGAATTTTAACACTCAATATTTATAGCTCAATCCTTATAACCAAGATTCATAATTATCCAAGATTAATTGAAATGTTTTGTTTCCCCATAATATAAAGTTGGAAACTATAACCAAAACTATTAGAATAAATATAAATACATGCCGAGAAGTCTAATTTTCAACATATATCACAGTGTAAATTATCCACTCACAGTATGAAGAACCAACTCAATCGGTTCCTACGACACTCGGAGGAGCAAGCTATGTGGTGCCCACTGAATCTGACCATAAATAAGCATTTTGACAAGTCAAGATAAATGTAAAGTTACCCACTAGCTATTAGGAATTTAGAACACAAATATCATAAATAAATAAAATAACTACACTATAATTACAAATTTACAATTGATAAAGCTCTAGGAATTTCATTTAGAGTCGAACTAACAAAGGGGTAAAGAGATTAGTTAAAATCCCTAATTTTAGGGCTTAGGGTTTTTCAAGAATCTTATGAGAGAAGAAAAAAAATCAATATATGACTTTCTCATTACCACTTACTAGAACCAACCTTCCACATTCTTAGATTTCTACTTCAAAGCCCGAAAATACGCTCATCTACTATTTTATTTGAGATAACAAAGCTTGAGGGAAATAAAATTTGGTACAAAGCAAACAAGAATAAAATAGTAGAAACTTACCTCAAGCTCTTGGTGCAAGTGGATGCAAGGATTTGGTGCTAAAATGGGGAAAAGATAAAAATTTGGTGGAGAAATGGGAAGAGACGAGAAACAGAGGACGAGAAACGTCTCTGTTTCTCGTTCTTCCTCTGTTTTAAATCTTTGATCTTTTTTTTTTTACACATATAGGCCAAATGACCAAAATACCCCCTATAAAAAAATTTATTTTCAACCTTATCCCTCTTTTAACACCAGCGTCGTCACATTATTATTATTATTATTATTATTATTATTATTATTATTATTATTATTATTATTATTATTATTATTATTATTATTATTATTATTATTATTATTTTTTGTCATGGTTGCCATTGAAATGTTATTAACATTTTTCTTTTATGAATCAGGCATGGACACTTTGAAAAGAGGACAAGGCTTTACAGTTAATCGACTCAAACATAAAGGACTCATGCGTTGCCTCAGAAGTATTGCGTTGCATCCATGTTAGTCTATTGTGTATGCAGCAATACCCTGAGGATAGGCCTACCATGACCTCAGTGCTTCAAATGTTAGGGAGTGAGATGGAATTAATTGAGCCTAAAGAGCCTGGTTTCTTCCCAAGGAAGGTTTCCAATGAAGCAAATTTACGCTCAAAATAGAACGAAGTGAGTTCAAACAACGAATTAACCATTACCTCTTTAAATTGTCACAACCCAATCTTAGGCCGTGATCGGTGCACAAGCTAGTGATACTTAGCATTCAACTACCCTGTCAAGCCTAACAATACAACATTAATTAAAGAAAAAAATTTGAAATTTAGATTAGGGCTACCAATTGAGCCCGCTATATAGAAGAGACATATCAAAACTTTATGGTCATATATATATATATACACCCAAAAGAAAGAAATAAACTCTATTTTCTATAACTGCAAAATACTGTAATCAACGTGTAACACTAGCCACCAATGGCAATGAAGGCCTACCAAAAGACAAGCACTCTTGGGCAAAATAACAAATCCTAGGAACTCATTACTCAACAGCCTACGAATCTGAATGGAAAAAGGAATGGGGTGAGTCACATAGAATTAGTGAGGGCATAATAAACATAGTGAATAGGAAAGGAAAACAAGTAATATCACGAATATTTAAGCTTTTCAAAATAACTCAAAACACAATAATCATGACTTTATCAAGTGTTTGTTGTACTGACTTGATAGTATAGTCAAATCAGATTAACCTTTTTATCCTGTTATGACTTAATAATTTTATCCTCTTTCTCACTCCCTGATTAGACCTGATAGGATTTCTCTTCACATCTTATCCCTCAACTTCATCCCTCTCAGTCCAAGCCTCTCCTTCTCTGCTAAGAACCTAGACCCCCAATCATCGGTGACCTCAAAAATATGCAGTGGCAACAGCAGTTTATGAACGTGCAAAAATTCATATTTTTATAATTCAAAATCTTGAGTTTTCATCCTCTTTTAATCTTTTTGATTTAGTTTTGTTCTCAAGTCTTGTTATATTTTAGTATTTTAATTGTGTTCTTATTACGTGTTTTTGTTGTGTTTTGGTAGGTAATTACACATGGAGAAAATTGGATGCTTGAACAAGGAAGAAAAGAGAGAATTGCATCCAGACACCAGCGTCTGAGCGTTAGGCCACCACCGCTTGAGTGCGCGTTGCGCGTTGGAGTTTTCCCTTTAAGTGAACTAGCACCTGAGCGTTGGACAGTCAGTGCTTGAGCACTGATTATGAATACCACACTGTGATTTAAATGACTCAGCACCTAAGCGGTAGAAACTGAGCGCTTGAGCGCTGAATGCGTAACATAACACGTTGAATTCTTTTTAAATAGAAAAGTTGCGTCAAATTGAACGAGACACTTGGACAGAACGCAGCAACATTCAAGAGGCACAAATCCTAATGTGGTGTGGACGCAATTAGGCTTGAAGATTAGGGATTTTCTTCAACCTTTCCACATTTCTATAATGGAGTTTGTCATATTCTTCCCTTTGTGTTCTTCTTTTTCCATGTGTAACTAATTTTCCTTTGTTAGGGTGATGATAGATCTTAAACTTTGATGATGTAACTTCTTTTATAGGTTTAATTTATGTTTCTATTTCTTGATTTATGTGTTTATCTCTATTCTTAATACTTTTCTAAACCTGATCAATTTGTGAATGATCTTTTGGGTTAATGTATGATTTAGAAAAATTTGCATGAACTTAGAACATGTGATAAATGTCATAATTTCTGCAATCGCTAGGAATAGACGTTGTGAGTTATTGGTCTTTCTTTTAATTACTTTGTTCTTGATAATATTTTCCTATTTGGGGTTAGACTAAGGGATTAGTTAATTCCAAACAGTGTAAGAGGATTAATATACCAATGGATTGAGTATTAATTAATTTTGAAAATTGACCATAAATTATTGAAACAGAACATAATTAAACCAATATTTGATTTTGCATTTAAAGAGTTCAAGTAAAGTCTGAACCCTAACGCTTTAATGTCATTGTCTTTCATCCTTTTGATTTATTGTTTTGTTTATTTATATTTCTTTTTAATTGAATTTGCAGTAATTCTTTCCCTTATTGATAGCTTAAATAGTATCGATTTGACAAATTTAGTAATTAATAACATAAATTACCGGGAATTATTGTTATTAATATTAAATAGTAGTTGAAAATACACTAATTTAAGCATTTTTTCTTTGTTTAATTTTATTTTTCTTTTGTTTGTTTTTAATTTTAATTTTCATTAAATTTTCTTTTTAATTTGTTTCTTTGTTTTCTTTTAATAGTCATTTATTTTTTATTTTTATTTTTAAATTTTAATTTCTTTTCTTTACTTCACTCTAATTTGCTTATTTATTTGTTTATGCAAGGTTCTTTGGAGTCAGAAGAATTACTCTGTGATCTAGAGATAACAAGAACAGAAAGAACAATCAGAAAAGCAATCAGAGAAAGAAAACAAATTGAAGAAGAAAAGATAGCTGAAGCTAATGCACCGAGAAGACGCACTATGGCTGACTATGCAACTCCATCTGCTGAGAATATTTCAACCAGTATTGTGCGCCCTACTATTCAGACTAATAATTTTGAAATTAAACCGGCTCTTCTACAGCTGGTGCAACAGAATCAGTTTGGGGGAGGTCAAGCAGAAGATCCCAATTTGCACATTGCTAATTTCTTGCGGCTCTATGATACTATCAAGAATAATAGAGCCAGTGATGATATCATACGATTACGACTTTTTTCATTTTCTTTGAGAGATAAAGCCAAGAGATGGCTACAAACCCAGCCTCAGGGAAACATTTTCTACTTAGGATGATCTGGTTAGTAAGTTCCTTACTCGGTATTTTGCTCCTTCAATGTTTGTGAATATAAGGAGTGAGATCATTTGCTACACTCAAAATCAAGGAGAATCTATTTATGAAGCATGAGAAAGATTCAATGAGCTATTAAGGAAATGTCCTCACCATGCTTTTGAGGTTTGGCAGCAGCTACAGATCTTTTACAATGGGTTGAGTCATCCTACTACAGCAATGGTCGATGCATCTGCAGGTGGGTCTATAAACACAAAAACTCCAGAGGAGGCCCAAGCATTATTTGAGACAATGGCCACTAATGAGTATCAGGTTCCTAGTGGAAGAGTTACAGTCAAACAGAGAACGTTGGAGCTTGGTGTTGTTGATACTATACTTACACAAAATCAGACTATGATGCAACATATTGTCAATCTTACTAAGCAAGTTAGTAATTTACAGGTAAATACAGTTAATCATCAAAGTCTAACTTGCGACTTTTATGGAGGCAACCATGTCAATGGTTAATGTGAGGTAGAGAATTCAGGTGTCAACACAGGTGAACTATATAGAAAACCCTTCAAGGCCACAAGGTAATCCTTATTCTAGTACTTACAATTTAAGCTGGAGGAATCATCCCAAATTCTCTTGGAAAACTCAAGCTGTACCATTGAATGCTCAGCCCGAACAGAAGTCTCCTCTTGAAATTGTAATGGAAAAACTTTCTCTGCAGACCTCTGTTTTTGTGCAACAGACTTCAGCTTTTATGGAGGAATTGAAAACCAATTTCAAGAATCATGAGGCCACTATTAAAAGTCTTGAGAATCAAATAGGGCAAATGGTAAAGCAGCTTTAAGAAATACTTCTAGGTAGTTTGCCAAGTGATACTGTGGTAAATCCAAATGAGCAATGTCATGCAGTCACTTTAAGAAGTGACAAGACTTTGGAAGAACAAGTTAAAGAAGCACCTGATTCATCAGAAGCTGAAAAAACTGATGTTCCTGTTGTGGATGTCTCAACTCTAGAGTGTTGTAATGAAAACGCTAAAGAAGAGCAACCAAAGTGGTAGAGGAATAAGAAGGAATGTGAGCAGAGGATAGCAATTGACCCTTCATTGAATGATAGACTCCCGTTTCCTCAAAGGTTAAAGAAGGAGAATCAAGAGAGGCAATTCTCAAAGTTCTTGGACATTTTCAAGAAGTTACAAATTAACATTCCTTTTACTGAGACACTTGAATAGATGCCCTCCTATGCAAAGTTCATGAATGATTTGCTCTTACAGAAGAGGAAGTTGGAAGAAAATAAGACTGTAGCACTTACTGAGGAGTGCAGTGCCATCATTCAAAGGAAGTTACCACCCAAGTAAAGAGATCCTCAAAGTTTTAATATCTCTTGTACCATTGGGAAGTTGAGCATTGATAAGGCCTTATGTGATTTGGGCGCCAGTATTAATTTGATGCCATTGTCCATCCTTCGCAAGTTGGGAATTGATAAAGTTAAGTCTACAATGGTTTCTCTTCAATTAGCTTATCGATTAATCAGACATCCATATAGTATTGTGGAAGATTTGCTAGTAAATATTGACAAATTTATTTTTTCAGTTGACTTTGTGATTTTGGATATAGCTGAAGATGCTGATATCCCGCTCATTCTTGGAAGACCATTCCTAGCAATATCAGGAGCTTTAATTGATGTGCTTAGATGAAAGCTTATTTTGAGGGTGGATGGAGATTAAGTGACTATAAATATTTTTAATAAGTCTATCTAAACATCAGATCTTTATGCCCCTATTAATTGCATTCAAGGTAAATTTCAAAATGGGTTGGATGGTAAGATTTCTTCTTCGTCCATTATTGTTGATTCTTGTACTTCTAGATTGTTGATTAGAATGAGAAAAGTCATCTTCTGTCTGAGATTTCTAGTATAGAAAAAGGTCCCCTCATCTCTCATGATTTGTTGCATAATGATCTGAAATTTTCTAACAACTTGAAACCTAATCTGTCATTTATTGAAAAATTGAGACCTCCATGGTCTGATGAGATTTCGCATATTAAGGTGTGTTCAGCACAATCAGGTTTAAGTCAAGTTCCAAATGCCTGTGAGAATTACAAAGGCAGTGACCGAGTATGGAGGTAAAGATTTGACAAAAGAAAGGTGTCTTCGTGTTTCTCTTGCTTCAAACCACCTTGATGAGTTAAAATGCAACGTCAAGCTAATGACGTTAAACAAGCGCTTTTTAGGAGGCAACCCAAATTTTCTCTCTTTTCTTTTTTATTTTTATTTTTTATTTTGTTATTTCTTATTTTTCTGTTTTTGTTTTGAAAGTAATGTTGAGTCAGCTTAGGTGCCTCCCTGAGTTCGGAGCCTTTGTAGAGGGATGTATATAGTTGTCGGCCACCAAAAAGATTTTTCTTCTCTTTTCTTTAGCTTTTAGTTTTCGTATTTATTTATTTGTTCTTTTTTATTTTATTTTGTTTCCATCACCCTATTGTATTTTGAGTCATTAACTATGCATGCCAATGTATTGAATTGAATATCTAATGATTGTTTGAATTGTGAATTGATCTATTTTCTTAGGATATCATATGAGAATCTGTGAGTTGTGTTTATCTTTATTGTTTCAATTGTGTATGAATGTTCTTCTCATTTTTATGTTTGATAAACCTTGGAATTTAATTGCATGTCAAGCTTAGAGAAAGTTTATGGGAATGTATGTGTGTGGATGATTTGCATCTAAAAGTTGTTTGATTCTCTCTTGAGGTGAAATCCTAGGTAATGCATGATTAAGGAAATGATAAGGGCCTTCTTTGGACCGTTTGAGCCTTTCAAGCTAACCTGTGACACAATATATCATTAGGTCCCTTTTGTAGCCTTGTTATTGTTTGACCTTTATTTCTTTTCTTTTTCTCACATTTTCCTTTTCTCATACCCACATGAAAAAGAAAAAAAATTATTCTCTTATATAACATTTGTTGAGTGCATATCTTGTATTATTTTATTATTCAAGTCTTTGTTGTTTTTGTACATAAAGTTTTGCAAAGCTAAAAAAAAAAGAGAAAGTTCACCCAAAGTATTACAAAGAACTAAGTTTGGGGGTGAAGATGATTTAAAAAAAAAGAAAGAAAAAATAATGAATAAAGTGTTGATTCTTATGCTCTGTTTTGCACTTGTTCTATATTCCGTAGCTTGAATTGTGAAATTTGTTTGATTTTGTATCTCAATTTTTGTTTTCATTATCTTACCCTTTCTTTCTTAACTCATACCTTTGGCCTTACATTACAAGTTTTGTAAAGTCTCTTTTGATCCTTTGTTATGTGTTGTTTACATTAGTGGAGAGAGAGATAAAAAATAACCATATGGATGTGAGTTTGATGTGCATTTGTAGTTTTATAAACCTATCTGAGCTTGTATTTTATGAGGAGATTGTGCTTTTCATTCATATTTTTGGGAAGTCATTTATGCATAAGAGTTGCATGTGAGAGACAATGTGATAATTGGATTATTCATGTGTGACACTTTGAACTTAGATTGTGAAGCAGTTTTTGAAGATATGAATAATTTTTAATACCCGGTATTGCCATGTTTGAGTCTGTTTTGAGTTTTAGTTTGTTTTGTTTTTCTTTTACTTGAGGACAAGCAAAAACTTAAGTTTTGGGGGATTGATGAACCTGCAAAAATTCAAATTTTTATAGTTCAAAATCTTGGGTTTTCATCCTTTTTTAATCTTTTTGATTTAGTTTTGTTCTCAAGTCTTATTATATATTTAGTATTTTAATTGTGTTCTTATTACGTGTTTTTGTTGTGTTTTGTTAGGTAATTATACATGGAGAAGATTGGATGCTTGAACAAGGAAGAAAAGAGAGAGTTGCATCCAAACACTAGCACCTGAGCGCTAGGCCACCACCGCTTGAGCGCGCATTGCTCGTTGGAATTTTCCTTAAAGTAAACTAGCACCTGAGTGTTGGACAGTCAGCACTTGAGCTTTGATTGTGAATACCACACCATGATTTAAGCGACTCAGCACCTGAGCGCTGGAAACTGAGTGCTTGAGCGCTAAACGCATAACAAAACATGCTGAATTCTTTTTAAATAGAACATTTACGCCAAATTGAACACACATGGAGACACTTGGACAGAACGCAGCAGCTGTCAAGAGGCACAAACCTTAATGTGGTGTGAGCGCAATTAGGCTTGAAGATTAGGGATTTTTTTCAACTTTTCCACATTTCTACAATGGAGTTTGTCATATTCTTCCCTTTGTGTTCTTCTTTTTTCATATGTAACTAATTTTCCTTTATTAGGGTGATGATGGATCTTGAACTTTGATGATATAACTTCTTTTGTGGGTTTAATTTATGTTTTTATTTCATGATTTACGTGTTTATCTCTATTCTTAATGCTTTTCTAAACCTGATCAATTTGGGAATGATCTTTTGGGTTAATGTATGATTTGAGAAAATTTGTATGAACCTAGAACATGTGATAAACGTCATAATTTCTGCAATCACTAGGAATAGACATTATAGGTTATGTGGTCTTTCTTTTAATTCCTTTGTTCTTGATAATGTCTTTCTATTTTGGGTTAGACTAAGGGATTAGTTAATTTCAAACAGTGTAAGAGGATTAATATACCTAATGGATTGAGTTTTAATTAATTTTGAGAATTGACCATAAATCATTGAAATAGAACATAATTAAACCAATATTTGATTTTGCATTTAAAGAGTTCAAGTGAAGTCTGAACCCTAATACTTTAATATAATCATCTTTCACCCTTTTGATTTATTATTTTGTTTACTTATATTTCTTTTTAATTGAATTTGTAATAATTCTCTCTCTTATTGATAGCTTGAATAATGTCGATTTAATGAATTTAGTAATTAATAATATAATCCTTGTGGGACAATACTCTTACTCACTTTTTATTACTTTTGCAATTCGGTGTACTTGTCGATATAACAACAGCAGTTATGGTGATGATGGGGTTTCAAATCCAAGGTGTTAATCAGATCTGTGCAAATTAGATTTGATGTCTTAGAGGATATGTTAAAAGATGAACTTCGTTGAAGAACCTTTTACAAAGGTCAAATCATATATGTGGGTTGGACGATTTTGGGTGAGCCCTGGAGATAAAGCACCCTACTCCAACTCTTAGATTTGCCCTAAGGTGTGATGGAGAAATGGGCAGTTGGTGTGGTTGAGTCGTTGTGGGTGATATAATATCTTTGAACCAAAAGTAAGACAAAATCTCAATCAAGCTATCAGAACTTAGATGCAAATTCTATTTCAAATTGTGTACTGATATGCTTTCTTATGAATGTTGTGATATAATATCTTGAACCCATTCAAATTCCCTTTTCAGCTTTTCCTTCGAAATATAAACCTAAGAAAATCAGAGTCAGTCCAATTTAGAAAGGCACTTGAATTAACCAATGTGCATAGAGGTGTAAGCCAACCTTGTTGCAAGAGTGAACAATTATAAAATGGCACAACCTGAAGTGCAGGCTGGTTTGAGCAACCTTACTTTAAGAGGTTGAGCGGTCGGTGTCATGGATCTCCACCTGACTCGTGACTAGGATATTCATAATACAAGCTGGTCGCTGGTCGGACTGGGTTCCTGCGACGTTGGAGGAACCAAAGTGGTGATGGATTTTAATGAGAATCAGAACTCATGAAGAGGATAGCTTTGGTATTAAGGAGAATGGTAATTAAAAAAATTATAAACCAAAAAAAAGAAAAAAGAAAAAGTGAGAATTGGGACTGTGGCAGTGACACACTCGTTACAGATTTGGGGGGTGAGAAGCCAAGGAGATAGTCAGAAAGAGAAAGGATAATATAGTCATAATAAATAATTATATATACTATTAAGTTGTTTATACTATGTACATCAAATGTTTGATAGCATAAGAGTTTATTAGCTTATTTATACTATCAGACCTTATTATATTGTTTTATATTATCAAGTTTTATACTATCAGGTATACTAAACGCAACCCTAAAGTCTTGAGATATAATAAACAATGAGATAGGAGAATTTAAGAAATGATTTATGATTTGATGACAGGAGACTTGATGATTTGATTTATGATTTTATGACATAAGATTGGATAAATTGATCTATGCTTGATGAGTCAAAGGATTTTCATAAGATTAAAATGAACCTCTGTTTCGGAAAGAGGAAAGACTCGATTTGACTTTAGCCACTTTCCTACCGAATATATATATATATATATTAATGATTTGAAATGATTTTTTTTTATATATATATATATATTCAAACAGTTAAAATTATTATGATAACACGTTTTTAAACAAACTATTTAGAATTTTATAATTCTCACCCTATTATTTCTATGATTTCCATGATAATTCTAAGTAAAATCAAGTTCGCTAAGCAAGATGGAACTTCAACATGAAGATTTAATTAGTTTTTTTTTGTCTAGATTTTAGTAATTAGTTATAGTGGTTTCATACCGTGAGGCGATCCATGTATGTAATGTACAACGATGTATCATTTGTATATTATTTATTTTATATTTTATGTATTTTATGTTTTGCAATTGGCTCATATTTTGATATTTACTTAAATTATTTATTTGTTTAAAAATTATGAATATTCATAAGTAATGTATTAAATTTTAATTACTAATGCATAAATCAGATATGTTATTAGTATTAATATTTGAAAAGTTACAATGTAAGTAGATGTAAGGATTTAGTGCCAAAATAGAATAAAATTGGAGACTTGCTTATGGCTTCAAATGAAGCTTTAAGCTTCACGAAGAAGAGACGAAGGATGTCTCTCTGTCTCTGTTTCACCTTTCATTTTAAAGCCAATCATTTAATTTTTTTTTCACTTAAGGCAATGAAATTACCAAACTACCCTCAAAACAATTTTATATTTTCCACCGTATCCTTCTAATTGATCTACGATATTACATAAATGCCCGGTAAAAATCATTGATTCAGCTGCTTATATTGCACTGTTGCATTATAAGTACATTCACTACTAAAGAACTGGTTTTCAAAACCTGTTTAGCTGATCTGTACCTGTGCAACTAAATATATAAAGTAAATTTAGTCTCAAAGGTTTTAATGATGATATGAAAGCACAACATCTTAATGACAATCTTGTTCTGCAGTAAGATGTTCATGACAGATACATGATCAATCCTGGCAGACGCTACCTTTTCTATAGGGGTTATAGCTTTTTGGTTGGATATTCAATTAAAGACCAATTATGATGATTTGGGAAAACTGAATTTGATGATTGCTATAATTCAGCTTTGAGATAATATCCTTTGAAATTTCTATTATTGATGTAGGCTCTATTGGACTTGTATTTTTGTTAATTTATTGTGGGATAATGATAACCAACTTCTTTACTACTTTGCTTGCAATTCCTCAAAATATTGAAGCATTTGCAAATAATGAAATGGTAAATTTTATGAATGCCACTGCCAATTACTATTCTTTTCAATTTCAAATTCTTACAGGCATATAATCTTATCATTGATATTTTACCTCTTTAACATATGAATGGCAAGTGAAGTCATACAGTAGAGTTTTGCTTGTAAGATGATCTTACGGTTTTCATTACTTCTTTCTTTATTAGTTGAAAGTTGAAACAGAAAACAATTGAACTCACGTTCACAATTGGGTTTAATTTCGGCATTGCAGTGATCGGAATGTTGAAATTAACCACTGCGCTGACTTCCTAGCCCAGTGAAAAGCGCATGGTGAAAAAGTTTGAATACTTAGACTGATCATCATCCAGGTCTCATGTTGAGTTTACATGCAGATAGCTCTGCAACTGGTTTTGTTTGGCTGTAGTGTTTCTTCTTTTTTTAAATCTTCTCTATAAAAAAAGACTTGAAATGTTTGCAATTGCATATGTTCTATATGATTTTAATAGAAAAATACGTAACTCTTTATAAATGCATACGTGATTTTATTTGAATTTAACTCTTACTCCAATTTAAATTTTTATATTTTTCTGTTTAAGTTACTAATGAGAATGTAAAATGTGTCATTTTTCTCTCTTAATGTTTAGTCTTTTATATTTATTTGGTACACAAAATATATTCATTATTCTTATATTTTGATTTAAAATATAAATGGAGGTGCTAAATGTAAAATGAAATTAATTGAGTGATTTTGGACAGTTTCGATATTGTTTCATAATTTGGGTATAACTCTCTCATCCGAATTTCGATTGAGATGATTCAAGATGTTATGAAAAATCAAGAAAAAGTTTTACAATTTTTATGTTTTGAGTTTTGAGAGATATTAACTGCATCAAGGCCGAATTCAGGCTTGAAGTTGTTGCACCTGCACTGTTGACGTTCTGGGACGTACACGAATATGACATGGTGTATTTTTGAAAATTTTCAGATTTGATGCATGAAAATTCTAACTAAAAACACTACTTTCTTAGTTATATTAGAATCCTATTTTATTTTTTATATTTTTCTTAATTAGTTAGATTTGGATATTGTTATCTTATGATAATATTTAAAATATTTATAGAAGATTTTTCAAGGGATTTTATAAGAGATTTTATAGAAGATTTAATAGGAGATTTTATAAAAGATTTTATAAGAGAATTTGAAGGAGATTTGATAGACTTGAAAAGTTAGTAAATAACGGGAAAAGGAGGGAGTAATGAACAAATTTTCACACACGTCACTCCTCCTTCTTCTCTTTCTTCTTCTTCAAGTTTTCGACCATGGTGTGGCTAAATTTTATAATTGGTTGAAGGAAATGAAAGTCTCATAATCAATAAAACTATGATATCTATTTTATTTTTATTGTTCAATTTATGTTTTGAATATTGAATGTTCTTGTGTAACTATTTTTATAATTGTTTCATTTAATTATTGAGAGACCTACTAGTTTATTATTTGTTGCAATCTACTATTAGATTAAATTTCACATCTGTAATTGTTTGATCTTTCTAATTTGTAAAGCAACTAAAATTTAAAGATTTGTTACGTTAGAAATTATTAGATCTTAAGAAGAACTCTTGACTAAATTAAATACAATCGTTTGTGTTTGTGTTATTTAGTTTTATTGATCTCTTTAATTCTTAAAGCTACTATTAAATTAAACATTTTAGCGCTTGCCATAGGATGTTTAGTTGTTAGGATTATTTAGATTGCTTATTTTCTAATTAACTATGACTAAGGAAAGGTAGGAAAATAGTTCAAACTGTGAATATTCAAAGTGTGAATTAATATATATTTGCATCAATGATCAGTTATAAAATTTCAATAGTGAATATTGACTTAGATCAAGATTTGTTCTTTGATTAATTTCAATAATTTAATTTAAATTTTTCCTTAGTTATTTTTCTTAAAATTATTTTCATTATACTCAAAACCCTTCCTTCCACGTTCATGTGGTATAAAATTAAGTTAAATACTTTCTGTAGAAACGATTCTTACTCATACTATTACATATATTTTTAAGAATATGCATTGTATTTTTTATTATCTACGACAGCACACCCGTTACACACAATTTAACTAGAGTTTTCTCACCTAAAATGTGCTTCGATACTTATATTCATCAATTTTGTTTTTGTTAAACTTGTATTCATCAATTAGCAATATAACTTCTTACATCTGGTGCCGACACATTACGCGTCATGATCATGTGCAGTCTAATAAAACAAAGCAAATTGGCTTTTTAATTTTTATTAAAATGATTATGATATTATTTTTATGAAAATACTTTTAAAAAAGAATCTTATCTGTAAACAATTATAAAAACACTTTGTCAACTGATTTCTTTATACAATCAATTTAATTTTCATAAAGCAAACAGAACATATGCGAATTTGCAGTTATATGAAAGCTATTAAAGAAATTGGCATCAGCGTAAAAAAAAAAAAAGAAATTGGCATCATTCTTTTAATATTTAATATGTTTATTTATTTACTATGTTCATCAATTTCAATTTTTTTATTACATTAGAGGTTCTGGAAGAAAATTGTTCTTGTAGGGAATCAAATCACTAATATTAACATCACTCCCTTAGCCACAATTGAGCTAAAAGCACATTTGGCATGCTTTTGACCATATTTCCAATATTTTTAGTCAAATTTAAAAAGATACTATATATGGGGAAAATGAAATGCGAATGACATCTTGTTTCCAAGAGGTGCTGACTGGAGAACCGGTCAGGTAAGGTTGTCCGAACTCCGTACATGGATAGGTTTCATATGGTATGCTTTGAAAGTTTAAACGTAGAAAATTCTGATTTTTTTATATTATTTTTTATATCATTTTTTATACTATTTTTCATATTATCAATTATATTATTTTTATTCGATCATTTTCTTTCATTTAATTAGACTTATTTAAAATAAATATAAAAAGGAGTGTAGAAAAAAAACCAAACGTAAAAGTAAAGACCATGTTCCATGTATTCATATATCATGGGGCCTCATAGATTTTCACAAGCAAGTTGGCATAGACAAATTGACAGCAAAGAAAAATCAGTGGGAACGGAGTGTTAATTATTAACTAAGCAATAAAAGTCATTTGTCGGCTAATAGTTTTGTTAAATTTTTTTAAAGAAAATTAATAATTTTTTTAATGTTAAATAAAGAAAGTATGAGAAAAGAATATAAAGTCATTTTAAACTTTATTTTTTACAAATTATTATCATAAATTTAAATTTTTTTAATTAATTTATAAATTTTAATTAATAACTCAATAAATTCTCTCATTAATTATATGTTAAATCACTAACAGGAATATCACGTGATATTATTTTATTCATTCAAATTTTTTAAATTTGAATTGTTGATTTTTTTATTTATTAAATTTTATTTTTTTAATTATATTTTATTTTTAACAAATTAAATAAAAAAGCTAAATTATTTAAAAAATAAAAATGAATCACAACTAAATTATTTACTTACCCTTCGTAATCTCTGTTGCAAGAGATCCTACTTAAAGTACTTAGTTATGTTGATTTTGACTTCTCATACAGAGGCGTAATCAAAAACTGCAGGAAGAAGCACCTTCTCCTGCATTGACCCCGGAGTTCGGAAGGCAATGGGTGATGCAGCAGTGGCAGCAGCTGCATCTATAGGTTACATAGGCGTAGGAACGGTTGAGTACCTCTTCTCTTGGATGAAAGAGGTTCTTTTTACTTCATGGAAATGAACACACATATCCAGGTGGAAGTTGATATTTTACATAGGCGTTCTATTTTTTGACTTCTTCTGTACCAAAGGAGATATTTTACTTGTGATTCGTTTTTATTTTTTAAATAATTTAGTTTTTTATTTAATTTATTAAAAGTAAAATATAATTAAAAATGAGATTTTAATAAATAAAAAATTAATAATTCAGATTTAATGAGTTTAAATGAATAAGATGATGATATGTAATATTTTTATTAGTGATTTGATAGATGATTAATGAAAAAAATTATTGAATTATTAGTTAAAATTTAAAAATTAATTAGAGAAATTTTTAAATTTATAATAATGATATACAAAAAGATAAAAGTTTAGAGTAATTTTATACTATTTTTTCAAAAAATATTTAATAAAAATTTATATGTATTTAATATTTTAAAAATATAAAAAATATTTAATGTTTTTTATTTAATACTTAAAAAAATTAATAAGAAAATTGTGTAAAATATTTAAAATTATTTGTCGGCGAAACGTGGTTGACTAGTTGACTTCGAAAGCTGGAGTGAGTAACCAGGTGTGTTTCTCATTCTAGACTCATCCTGTATTACTTGTTTATGAGAAATTATTAGTTGCAGTCAAATGTAACATGTTAATTTTATATAAATTTATAAAAAGTTGAATGAAGAAATAAAAAGTTGAATGAAGAAAATAATTTTTTATAATGAGTGAATTTAGTAAAAAAAAATTTAATTTTTTATATTTTGTATATAAAGATAACATGTTAAGTATGTTTACATACAATAATATCTCCATGTTTATTATACAGTTAGCTCCATCCGTATCATTAATATAAAAATAACCAAGTAGTAAGTACCACAAACAAAAGCTGGAATTCAATGGACATTCTTTCTTTCATGATTATGGTTACTTACATACTCGTTCCCTCCCTCAAAGTTTGCATAGCAGTTGATTCTATTCGTGTGTCCCAGTTCATCAGTGATGGCAAGACCTTAGTGTCCAAAGGTGGAAACTTTGAACTTGGTTTCTTCAGCCCAGGTAATTCCAATAAACGTTACCTGGGAATATGGTACAAGAATATCCCAGTTCAGACAATTGTTTGGGTTGCAAACAGGGCCAACCCCATCAATGATTCCTCAGGCATATTAACAATGAACAGCACTGGCAGTCTAGTCCTCAGACAAAATGGCTCTGTTGTTTGGAATACAACCTCTCAAAGACCAGCACAGAATCCGGTGGCAGAGCTATTGGACAGTGGTAATCTGGTGGTAAGAAATGAAGGAGAAGCAAACCCAGAAGGCTATTTGTGGCAAGGCTTTGACTATCCAACTGATACATTTTTGGCAGGGATGAAGTTGGGATGGGACCTTCGAAATGATATGGAATGGCGAATAACATCTTGGAAAAGTGCAGATGATCCATCTCCAGGAGAATTTTATCGGGGTTTAATGCTCAATAAATATCCTGAATTTTATCTGATGAAGGGAACAAAGAAGTACTCCCGGATTGGACCATGGAATGGCCTTCATTTTAGTGGAACACCAAATAGAAAGCCCAACGCCAATATTTATTCAGAGTATGTAAGCAAAAATGGCAAGTATGTCTCCAATAAGGATGAGTTGTTCTTCACGTATAGCCTCAAGAATAATTCTCTCATCTTCAGAGCCGTAATAAATCAAACCATTTATAAGTGGTCTCGCTATGTTTGGAATGAAGGTGCTCAAACTTGGATGTTGTTTTCAGCACAACCAAGCGACACATGTGACATTTACGGCCTCTGTGGAGCCAATGGGAATTGCAGAATTTTAGAATCACCAGTCTGCCAATGTTTACAAGGATTCAGTCCAAAGTCACCTCAAGCTTGGAACTCATTGAATTGGACTCAAGGATGTGTCCGCAACAAACCGTTAAGCTGCAACGACAAACTCAATCATGGGTTTGTCAAATTGGAAGGCCTGAAAGTTCCAGATACGACATATACTTGGTTGGATGAGAATATTGATCTAGACTTATGCAGAGATCGGTGCTTGAAGGATTGCTCTTGTATGGCCTATACTAATTCGGACATAAGAGGAGCAGGTAGTGGCTGTGTCATGTGGTTTGGCGATCTAATTGACATCAGACAGTTTGAAGCTGGTGGGCAAGATCTTTATATCCGGATGCCTGCTTCAGAGTTTGGTAAAATACTTTATTAACTTTGCTCAATAATGTTTCATTGTTACCATCAAGGTTGATTTGCAACTTTGAAAACTCAAGATCACTCCTTCAATCTGGGATTTAACTTTAGCATTTTTGTTTTATCAATATCAAATTCAACCATGAAGAGCCTCAAAATGGGCGGAAGATGAACACGAGAACAATTGTTGCTACCACCGTTGCTACAACCTGTGGGATGCTTTTGCTTTGTATTTATTTTGTCTGCAGAGTCCGGAGGAACATTGTTGGTAAAATGATCATTTACTCACTTTTTCACTAAATAAATGGCATCACTTTTCTATATATAACTTATTAAATAGTTGTACTGCTAATACTCAAGAAACTCTCTTGATGAAATCTGCACATAATTATTGCAAAGTGAAGCCTACCCACCGATCTGCATGAATAAAGTTTGAAATCATATTAAGAACTTCATAAAAAGTAACTGCATAAGAGAATAACAACATAATCACCGTGTAAAGTTCATAATAGGTAATTTGCTGAAGTAGAATACAACCGTTATTGCCTTGATAGTTGATAAAAACCATGATGTACATACTGCCTGAACAAGTTAATTACCAGAATTGGTGCATTCTTTATTGCTGATGATCAATTAGGAGGAACCTATGTAGCACATGTTTCTATATTCTATTCTGTATTACATTAACTTACGTCCACTACCTACTCTTTGTAGGACTTCGGATTATTTTTGTGTATAATAGCCAAGCATGTTTGCTTTTTGGCTAGTAAACACAGTTATATGTCATTTAATCTACAATTAAGATGATTAAAGTTAAGTCATTTCAAAGAAATGGTATTAAAAATGTTGTTAACTGAACAATTTTAGTTGTACAACATTTCGTACTTGATATAATTTCCCAATGTAAGCTGTTAATTTGTCTACATTAGTGGTTTTCGACTTTCTCCTCATGCTTGGAGGAAAAAAACAAGATGAAGGTTTTTCTTCCAATTCTCCAGAGAATTCAACAAATATAGAAGAAGAACAAAATAACGGAGGATCTGACTCATCTGAGGATGATCTAGATCTCCCGTTGTTTGACCTGTCAACAATAGCTAGTGCCACCAATAACTTCTCAACGAATAACAAAATTGGACAAGGAGGATTTGGACCGGTATACAAGGTAACTCAATATTTCAATAATTGGATAAAAACAGTTAAGCTGCTAATATTAGAGTTATCTTAATATATATACTTGCAACTGTACATATGCAGGGAAGATTAGTAAATGGAAAAGAAATTGCTGTGAAGAGACTTTCAAGAAGATCAGGACAAGGAATGGTTGAGTTCAAGAATGAAGTAAAATTGATTGCAAAACTTCAGCACCGAAATCTTGTAAAACTTCTCGGTTGTTGCATTCAAGGACAAGAAAAAATGCTAATTTATGAATACATGCCAAACAGCAGCTTGAACTCCTTCATTTTTGGTATGCATACAGGAAAGCATATATTATTAGGATGGACTAATCTAATCATTTTATTGCTATTAAGCAGCATATGGCATTTGAAGTTTGAATTTGAAGAATTTAAATTCGGTAACCGATTTAGTTTTTATGGTAATTGACTAATTGGCAACAGATCATATTAAAGGGAAGTTGCTGGATTGGTCTAAGCGCTTTCACATTATTTGTGGAATAGCTCGGGGCCTTATGTATCTTCATCAAGATTCTAGATTGAGAATTATTCATAGAGATCTCAAAGCAAGTAATGTTTTACTTGATGATAAGTTGAACCCAAAAATATCAGATTTTGGCATAGCTAAAACTTTTGCAGCAGAGCAGACTGAAGGGAATACAAACAGAGTTGTGGGGACCTAGTAAGTTTCTTAATTAGAAGCTGTAAGTTCCATAACCTTTCTTAGTTTTTATCTTCTTTAGTTATGTTGTTCTAAATGGTGTCTTGCAGTGGCTACATGGCACCGGAATATGCTGCTGATGGGATGTTTTCTGTGAAGTCTGATGTCTTCAGTTTTGGTATTTTGGTGCTGGAGATTGTGAATGGAAAGAGAAATAGAGGTTTTTATAATGCAGACCAAACCCATAACCATATTGGTCATGTAAGTATGTGATATATAATATTGATTTATCACTTATGTTAAACTAAATTGTAATATGTAATATGCAATTTTTTTAAAAAATAATTTCAGGCATGGATGCTGTGGAAGGAAGGCAGGGCTTTAGAATTGATTGACAACAATATGGAAGACTCTTGGATTGAATCAGAAGTATTACGTTGCATCCATGTTAGTCTCTTGTGTGCTCAACAGCATCCAGAGGATAGGCCCACCATGTCAACTGTGGTGCTAATGCTAGGAAGTGAGATAGAACTTCCTGGGCCTAAACAGCCTGGCTTCTTCACTGGCAAGGTTTCATTTCAAGCAAATTCCTGCTCAAGTCGAATGCAATCTGGCTCAACCAATGAAATGACCATGACCTCATTAGAAGCCAGATGAAAGTTAGTGAGTGGATAGTGCACTTTGGTAAATGAAGCATAAGCAGTTTAAGCTGTATGTTTTAGTTGTAAAGATGCATGAGAGACAATATATAAGTCAACTTGAACATGACTCTGTTAAGAAATATTATGTTTATTGTCGCGATCGAAAAATCGCAGCGGGAACATAACAACTCGTGAGATTTTAAAATATGAAAATAAAAAATGGAGTCGCCACTAATTTTATTTCAATTAAGAAAAATTAGAAAACTTTTCTTATGAAAATGTTCTTTAAGAATCAGATTGGATTCGGGAGTCAGTTATGCTTAGAGAATGGTGGAAACTTAATCCCACAAAGACTTTTTTAACTAACATTGCAATTATTTATAAAATCTAAGACGGTCACTTTAAGTCAATTGTACAAATTCTTAATAATCTTTGAAAATATTTATTTTACCCTTTTTTGCAAACATTGTAATTATTTATAAAATAAAATAAAAAATACAAAATTGTGAAAATTTAATTTTGACTTGACAGAAATGAAATTATGTTCTTACGTATCCCCTGATACAATGGAAAACTCAAAGATACGTAGTTCTTTAGAAAATATTTGTGGATTAGTTGATTTTATTTAAAAAAAAAACTTTTAAAAATTTGAATCAATGGTGGGAAACGAAGGTGGGGTATGGTATGGTGTTGGGTTGTTGGCTGTGAGTTAATGTTTTTTTTTTTAGGAAAATTGGAAGATCCTGCATGAATCAATTATTGATTTTATTTAAAAAACTTTTAAAAATTTGAAAACAACAAGCTCATGAGTCGTCGCATGACTCATTATTCAAATTAAGGATTAAATAAGTGAAGGCTGTGTATTCATCCACGCTTTGAGAGACGTCATTCGTTGAATCAAAGTCATTGTATTACAACTCGAGATGATTATAAAATTACTGAGGATTAATAAGTTTTCACAACTCGGATGATTATATTGTATTTTATTTTAAAAATATTATAACTATTTTTATTATATTACTTTTTATTTTTATTTTTTTCATTTTTTTGTAAAAAAAATAAAAGAAAAGCCCATTAATTTAAAACTCATTACCCAAAACTATTCTTTCCAAAAGATAAAAAATAAAAAATAAAAATAAAAGCAAAAAGCAACTTTACAAAACAAAACAAAAAAGGTAGTAGCTTTAAAAAAAACGAAAGGGCTGAGTAAAGGAGACAAAAACTATTTTATGGAAATAAAAAAAAACGGTTTTTTATTTGTTGATACCCAATTTTATCCATTTTTTTATTTTTGTTACTTAATCAAGCATTCCTTTTATTATTATAAAAAAAGCAACTTTAAGAAGAAGATAAAAAGGACAATCACGTGAAAGTTTCTGTCAACTTACTCTTTTTTTTTTTTTTTTCCTTTTTTATTAATTGTTTTTATTTCAAATGTCAAAAAAAAAAAAAAAGGTGAAGCACAACCACGTGAAAGTGGTTTTCTGCCCAAAATTTGTCTTCAGTTTTTTTTACTTTTATATGATAAAAAAAACAACTGAAACGATGAAAGAACGAAAACTCACATTTTCAAATGAAAACTGGCAGAGGAGTAAAACCTCTGTTTTCTTTGGGAACAGGACGCACGAAGGGAGGTTCTATGGTGGACGGTGGTCTGAGATGGTGTTGCCCGGATGGTGGCAGGAAGGTGAGGGAATAGTTTGGAGGAAATGGTGGGGGTGATTACGGTAGGTAGTCACAGTTTTGGGTGGAAATGGGTCTTTGGAGTTTGTTTGGTTGATGATGGGTAGAAGCTTGTGGATTGGAGAAGAAGATGAAGAAGAAAGCTTTTGCTGGGCAGTTCGTATGGTGGGAACGAAGTGGGGGTATGGTATGGTGTTGGGTTGTTGGCTGTGAGTTAATGTTTTTTTAGGAAAAATTGGAAGATCCTGCAGGTTCCTTGGTTCAGTTTTTTATACACCACTAAGGCTCCCATCGCACCAAGTTGAGAATTACCTCATAGGGTTGTTGGTTGCAGGAGTAGCTTGCCTGCAACAAGATTCATGAGATCTTCCATTTTTCAAATTCTGCAGCTGATTTTGTGGTGCACCTAATCTTTTAGAAATATTTTCTGACAAAAAATAGTATCAGCTTTTTGTTCTTTTCTCTCTTCACGTAAACCACTCTTTATTTTTTTATTGAGCCCCCCACTCCTTTCTGTTGCCCTCTTTTTCTTTATTAGGTGAGATTCAAAAAAAAGTGAAAAACGTGTGTGCAGAGATTGCGTGTGAGGGGAGTGAAAGTGTGCAAGTGAGCAATCTAAGTGTGTGCAAGTGAGGAAAAAAAATGAGTGTGACTATTTTATTATTATTTTTATATTATTTTTTTGTTTTTATTTTATTTTTTATTTTTTTTTTACTTCTTTTTTTTTAATTCAGTCAAAATTGAGTGTTCATATTTATTCTTTAAGGGTAGAATAATCTTTTATTACTTACTTTGTTTGGCTATATATAGCCTTGTTATGTTTAGCTACAAACCCTAATTTTTGTATCTTCAGCTTTCTCTATCAATGAAACCTTCCTTCTTCTTCTCATATTCAATTTGTTAACATGGGAGCAGAGCAGGTTTGGGCGTTCTCCGATTGTCTCTGCGCTGTCTTTCACATTTCGTCTGACAAATCACCATCCGTGGTTGGTATTCCTCTGTTTTCGCTGCACTTCCTATGTTTTTTCCACTACATGTTGGTATTTCTCTATTTTGGGTGACCGTATGAATGGTTTTCTGCTGATTTTATGTGTATTCTCTTCGTAATCTGATTTTTCATTGCACGTTAATTGGGCTTTTTCGTTGGCTTCCGTTTTGGCTCTGTAATCTGGGCATTTTGCTACACATCTGGTATTCTGGACTTTTGATTGGCATTTTGTTGGCATTTCGCTACTTGTGTATCTAGTATTTCACTGTTTCTTTTCTATTATTCTTCCTCTGTTGTTTAATCATGACTGGTGACGATTCACTTCAATCTGTGAGTGTGAGATTGGATGGAAAAAATTACTCATATTGGAGTTATGTAATGCGAAATTTTCTTAAGGATAAAAAGATGTAGGGATATGTTAGTGGTATTTCTGTGAAACCTGTGCAAACAGCTTAGGATTATCAAAATTTATTGGATGTTTGGGAAGCAAATAATGCAAAGATTATCACATGGGTTAACAATTCTATTGAGCATTCCATAGGTACACACTTGGCAAAATATGAAACAGCAAAAGAGGTTTGGGATCATTTGCAGAGGCTCTTCACACAGTCAAATTTTGCCAAACAGTTTCAGTTGGAGAAAGACATACGAGCTCTCCAACAGGGAGATATGAGTGTTCAAGCTTTTTATTCTACCATGTCAGATCTTTGGGATCAGTTGGCTATTACAGAATCAACAGATTTGAAGGCCTTTGCTCCGTATATCGCTCGTAGATAATAACAGCGATTAGTACAGTTCTTAACCGCACTTCATAGTGACTTTGAAGGACTCAGAGGTTCTATTTTGCATTGCTCTCCACTTCCATCTGTTGACCCTGTTGTCAGTGAGCTCTTGGCTAAAGAGATACGTCTTAAGTCTTACTCTAAGAAGGAAATTGTTGGTCCCACTCCGTCTGTTTTAGCAGCACATTCTAAGCCTCACTTTGATAATCAGAATAAGCCCCTCACAAGGGTTGGTTTCGACGAGTGTACTTTCTGCAAGCAGAAAGGTCATTGGAAGGCTCAATGTCCTAAGTTGAGACAGAGAAATGGCTACCAACCGTAATCTAATGCTCAAAGACCACCACAGGGTTCCAGACTACCACACGGATTCAGACCACCACAGTCTAACACTGCAGTTGTCGCTTCCCTAGGTCCTTTTGCTGATCTAAGTACTCTGGCTGAGCAATTCCAGAAGTTTCTCTCTTTACAACTACAAGTTATGTTTGCCTCCTCTTCTGTAGGTCAGTTGTCTCATAATTCGTCAGGTATGTCACCTTTTGTTTGGGTTTTAGATTCTGGAGCTTCACATCATATGCCTCCAGATTCTTCATCGTTTGCTTCTGTATGTCCTTCGTCTTCTGTTTCTGTCTTGATTGCTGATGGCACTCATATGCCTCTAGCAAGCGTTGGTTCTGTTGTAACACCTAATTTGTCTTTATCTAATGTTTATCATATTCCGAAACTTACCTTAAATCTTGTTTCTGTTGGTCAGTTATGTGATTCTGGTAACTTAGCCACTTTTTCCTCCTCTTCTTGTTATGTGCAAGATCTACAATCTCATAAGCTGATTGGGACAGGCCATAGGAAGGGGGGATTATATATTTTGGATGAGCTAAAAGTGTCAATTACTGCAACTACCAGTGTTGATATGTCTTCTTTTCGTTTGAGTCCATCTTCTTCTAGTTTTTATTTATGACATTCTCGTTTGGGACATGTGTCAGCCTCTCGTTTGAGGTTTTTGGCTTCCACAGGGGCTTTGGGAAATTTGCAAACTCATGTCAAAGAGATTGTTTGGCTTCGTTGGTTACTTGCAGATATGGGAGTTTCTTTATCTCATCCTACTCCTATGTATTGTGACAATTAGAGTTCTATTCAGATTGCTCACAACTCTGTGTTTCATGAGCGAACGAAGCACATTGAGATTGATTGTCATCTTACTCGTCATCACCTCAAGTACGGCACCATTACATTGCCATTTGTTCCTTCTACTTTACAGATTGCAGATTTCTTTACTAAGTCGCATTCTATTTCTCGTTTTCGCTTTCTAGTTGACAAACTCTCGATGCTTGTTGCAGCAGCATCATGAGTTTGAGGGGAGATGTTAAAAAATATTATGTTTATTCTTTAAGGGTAGAATAGTCTTTTATTACTTGCTTTGTTTGGCTATATATAGCCTTGTTATATTTAGCTTCAAACCCTAAGTTTTGTTTCTTCAGCTTTCTCTATCAATGAAACCCTCCTTCTTCTTCTCATATTTAATTTGTTAACAAACTCAATCTAACTACGCAGCATATAAACAAATCCAAACAATTCTATCACATCCCAACCTTATTGAAAAATTTTCTTGACTATGCTCTGAAATAACTTCTGAATGAATATTAAAAATAAAAATCGGACGAGGTGGATAAAAACTTGAAATCCTACCCAAGTGGATTTGGTCTAGTGGTAGCAAGTTAAGTTTGCATGTGAGGCGAATACTGCTGAGATTCTCTTTGTAATAGGGGGTTTCATGTTCGAACCCCACTTGTGAAAAAAAAGACCTCTTGGAGAAGAGTCATTCTCGGTTCCGGAGTGGTAGCACACTTTGCCACCATTTCTAGCACCAACAAAACAAAAAACTTGAAATCCTAATTATGCAAAGAGCTTCTCAGTACACTTTCAAATGTGAATATGCAGGGAAGATTAATTAATCGAAAAGAAATTAATGTGAAGAGGCTTTCAAGTAGCTCAGAACAATGAATGACCGAGTTTGAGAATGAGGTAACATCAAAATCAACTTCTCAGTTGTTGCAATCAGTGACAAGAAAAATACACACCATACAGCAGCTTGGACTCCTTCATATTCATTGTGAATCCAAGATAGATTAAATTAGGGGGAATAATCTAATTATATTAGTGCCATTAAGCAACTTATGACCCTTGAACACTAAAGAAAATTTTCACTTTAGGATACTACAAAACTGTTTTTGTTGGAGTTGTATATAATGGCTTTTATGATGTATTTTTTAAACTTAAGGCTATGCCTTCCTTTTTTTCCTTTTGGGTTTAAGGGGAAGCATCTTTGTTTATTAAGTTGCAACAAAGGGACATATTGGTTAACGATGTGGAATTTATTGTGGTCAATTACATAAATAAAAATTATTTTTTCGTATGTTGTGTAAGTTATTTAAAATTTTATATCTATAATTTTAAGCAATGTTTTTAAAATTAGGTTAGTTATTAAACTGGTGAAAATACTAATTAAGAATTCATTGGTCAACTGTAGTTGAATTATTATTAAATTAATAATTATATATATTTTTTTTATTTTATAATAAAATAACATACTAATAATTAAAAGAATCATTAAAAAATTCAAAATATGAAAAGTTTTTAAGAAATTTCTTAGCATCTTTTCCAATCTTCAAAGCTCACAGGTCTCTAAGGTACATTACGATACATTTATTTAATTAATATTAATTTTAAAATTCGTAGGAGACCAGAGGATAATAAATAATAGCCAGAAATTGAAAGAATAACTGAAAAAGGACCTTTCCCACTAAAGAAAAATAAATAAATTATAATATTAAAAAATCAAAATATGAGAAGTTTGGAGGAAATTTCTTATTATCTTTTCCAAATCCCAGAGCCTACAGGTCTCCAAGTTACATTACATTTATTTAATTAATATTAATAAATAATAATAATAAATTATGATAAAAAAACAATTTTAAAAACAATAATAATCATCTTACACTCTTAAAAAAATGTAATACTATTTATATCATTTTTAAGAAATATGATTAAGTGAAAAAAATATTAAAAAAATATGTATAATAAATAATATTAGATAAAATATAAAAATAAATATATATATTATTTGGCGTAAAAATATAAACGTTATTTTAAAAACCTTATCCCTCTCTTTGCTCTGTCTCTTTCTCAACCCACCCACAACCTCTATTCCCATTACCCAGCACAATTGGAGACCCACCACACACGGCAGTAGGCAACTAACTCTCCTACGTCGATACGTTAGTGGGAAACTCTCTGTACTCTGCAATGCCTTATGCCGGCTTCACCTTCAAGTATTGCCAAGTAGCTTGTGGTCGTGGCCATGGTTGCCATTCAACCTCCATATTATACAGGTTCGTTCGGTTTTCTTTGTCCTTTAATTTAACAATCTTATTAATAATTCTTTGTCCTTTTATCTTTTTTCAAATAACAATTGAATTTTTATTCTTTGTCCTTTTTTATTTAATAATCTTATTAATAATTCTTTAACTCAATTATATAGTTAGTATTTAGTGATAATATAGTTTCGTTAATAATTTCTTAACATTTCATAAATAATAGTTAATATTTAATTATAGATTTTATTAATTACTCTCAAGCCAATTTTACTTATAGATATTGTCTAAATAGAATAAAAAGATTAAAAAAATAACATTTTAATTTGTTTTGACAAGTTAAATCACTTTTTCAAACAACACTTTATTTTTCACTCTTTGTACTTTTTTATTTAACAATTTTATTAATAATTCTTTAACTCAATTATATAGTTAATATTTAATGATATATAATGTCATTAATAGTTTTTTTACATTTAATATATAATAGTTAATATTTAATTATTGATGTGATTAATTGCTCTTAAGGCAATTTTACTAATAGATATAGAATATAGATAAGGATAAAAAATTAAAAGCATAATAATATTAATAAATTAAGAGAAAAACGTATTTTACATTAAATATTATACGTTTAATTGGATAACTTTTTTACAATTTTTTAATGGAACTTTTATTGAAAACAAGTAAAAGTTGTTTTGATTTTAAATCATCGAGAATTAACGCTTAAATGTATAATAAGTTGTTGCTATGTAAAAAGTAAGAATTCTTTTTATTTTCAAAATTATTTAAATAAAAATCCACTATTCAATATAAATGTTTGAAATAGAAAAAAAAATTTTAAATTTATTACCTAATAAAGATTATATCAATTTATTAGTAGTTAAATTAAAAAATCCTTTCAACAATATTTCACAACAACAATTATATACTTTTCACTTTCTAATGTTTTTGCATCAAGGTTCACATTATTGTTAGACGGTGGTGTCTAATATCAATAGCTTAGATAAAGTATAGGAAACTTGCTAAAAGAGTGTGTATAAGGTCTAAGTCATTAATTTAATTATAAAAAATATCAATGACTTAGTTTAAGGATAGGAAACTTGTTAAGTAGGTTTTTCTCTTTTTTTAGTTTTATATTTTTTTATATATATTACCACCATCACTATTATCAGTTGGCAGACCGTTGTACGCCGCTTGTTGGCCACCGTATGTCGCCAGTCGATAACCATCTGCCACCACCGGTCACATCTAATTTTTTTTAAGTTGTATAACTGTAAATATTATCAGTTAAAATTTATAAAAAATTTTGTGTAAATATTACTAGCTAAACATTCATAAAAAAAAATTATCAGTTAAAATTTGATAACATTATCAGTTAAATTTTTTTTTAAAAAACTCCTTACACGCTCACACAGAGAAAAATGTATTATTGTGTGTAAATATTATCAGTTAAAATTTATAGGATTTTCAGTATACACAATTATTTATGAAAAAATATAAAGACTGGTACAATTTTAATCAATATTATTTACATAGTTGTATAATTTTTAAAAAATGAACAATGACAGGCCGGTGGTGGCCGGCAAGAGGTGGCCGATGGTGACCTGCCAACCAGAGGTGGCCGACAGTGACCTGCCAGCCAGAGGTGGTCGACGGTATTATTTACACAGTTGTGTAATTTTTTAAAAATAAACAGTGACAGGCCAATAGTGGCTGGGAAGAAGTGGCAGACGGTGACCTACCGACTAAAGGTGGTTGATCGGTGACTGCGAGGCTTGAAGTTTCTTTGGCCGGGCGCGGAGGTTGCTTGCGACAATAGGTCAAAGTGGCTGGCGATTTGTAAAAAAAAGATAACCTGGAACAAAAAAAATATTACAAGTAAATTTAAAGGTATATGGTGCACCCAAAGATAGGAGGGTGCACCATAACATCCACCATTGTTAAACATTATCTTTCCTAACGAGCATTTCCGTTCAACTCAAAGCTGGAAGGATAGCTCGTTGGCACCACCAAACCTACAAGTATTCTAGAGACAAATTAACGGCCTGAAAAATTTGTACATTTCTTATTGCCATTCTTTGCTTTTGTATTGTGTCTAAATATTTATTAAATTTATTTTGATCTAAACTTGTACTTAATTATGATTCCATTCCTAATTGGCTTGATTGCTTATGCACTGTTTGTTTGTTTTATTCCTTTTTTAATGGAAGCTTGTGATGTGAATTCTATATCGTTGCTTTTTTTTTTTTAATTTTAAATTTCATTTTTCAATCTTTGAAATGAATGAGAAAAGGAATATTGCAAGTTATGTGTGGTTAGTGTATTGTTAATATAGATTCGTACAAGTAGAAAAAGTGAACAAGCATATTTGTAGCATGCACAATATATTATAAAGTCATTCTTTGGGATAATTTCTCCATTGCTTGGTCATTGAGATCACTTGTTGTGGCTCTTTCCCCTTCAACTTTGTAAATTCTTTTTGGAATTTTTTCGTTGATAATAAATGACTTACATAAATTAATTTGGGGAATGGATTTCTTAATACTCATAAGCACAATATACTTCAACACTGATATAAAACTAACATATGCGAAAGAACATCCTACTTTGCTTACAGATGTTCAAAAAATATTAGATACAACTTAAATACTAACACAGTTTACCATCTTCCAAACAAAAACACAACAAATGGGAAAACAACCATTCCTTATTTTTCATATAACAATTATGACATTATATTGGATATGCAATTTAAGGACCAAACACATTGAGAATGCCAAATCTTCAAATAGATATTATAGCTTGAGGAGATGCCTTTCGATAAGTTGACATTACGCAAGATGCAATGGCCAAACATTTCACTAGGGATGCGGAGAGACATATCTTTTAGTACTTTTGCATTTTCCAGAAGGAACCGAGCATCTTCATCTCACAACTTCTTCCAGAAATCCCATGAACTATTTCTTCTTTGAGGCAGTAATGCAGACAATAAAACGAAGTTTGTGATTGCCAATAATGATCCTCCTCAAAATCAAAGACGATTGGAATTTTGCCCTGTATAATCATTCATGTTATATAAAAGTTTGTCAGTATTTTATATTGATAACTTTGTATAAAGTAGGGTTGAGTAATGCTCACCCATTGAATGCCTGTTAGTTCATCGATATCTAGAGTTAAAGACTCCATATAGGGGTAATTTCTCATTATATAAGCAATCCCAGGAAGTTCTTTTTTTAAGCCAACTCGCAACTTAAGATGCTTAAGATTATTAAATGAGATTGGTGATTGTCGCAATAAATCTGCTCCAGAGGATAAAACCTTAAGATTGAAACAAAATCTCTCATAAGACATTAGTCGAATTTACATATAAACATAAATTAATGTTGAAGGAATAACAAATACCTGAATGCACCAAGTGTTTAGTGACAGTGTTTGACAATGACTTAAGCGAACTAATAGATTATCCAGAGCTTCTCCCTGAACATCACCTGTATATGGCTCCTTGATTGTAATGATAACATCAGTTAGGTTTGGTGCTTTAATAATTGTTTTTATTGTGGGGGTAACATCCCTCCAAAGTCAGCATCAACAGCTCTGGTGCTGATATATTAATTGGATATGTGGGCCAGTCCTCTGTACAACAGCTAACCATTGTCAAACTTTTGATCATGATGTCACTTTTACAAATCATGAAGTTCAAAGGAATAACGCAGTGCTCAAATCTCAAGTCTTTCAGCATGGGCCATTTGGAAACGAGATCTTCAATTGAGAAATCAAGAACTTTGACAACCTTTAGAAATAAACTCTGGAGAGAACCAAAAACTCCTAAACTGGATATTCCAAGTTTGCAAAAGTTTAAGTTGACATGTTCCAATGACTTGGATGCACATTGTTCGTGTGGCGATTCATAAGCTCTAGTCAACTTGTCGTATCCCATTAGCATTCCTTTTGAGAAGTTAAGTTAAGCTCCTTAACTTCATTTGTCAAGGCAAAGTGAAACCAATTGTCAACCTTCTCCCGGCTACTACGTTGTCCATCATAACACAAATAGAAGCATAACTTCTTGATGACGCATCCAGTGTGAAGGTGGAGAGTTCTGTTCACAAACTGACTAAAATTCCTGCTTCCTGCAATGATGGAATATCGTAGGCATAGTTGATACACATAGGGCCAATTAATGCAACGACTCTGGAGGATGTCAGTGTTTGTGTGGATGATCCTAGTAGCCATCTCAAGTTCATCAAGATTAAGGCACGATGGTATCATTGACAGGAGGTTTTTCACTAGACTTTCCCATTGCTTTGACACAAGACTTGCTAGTATCAATGCTTTCAATGGTAACAAGGAGAAGATATGGAGCAAAACTGCATTAGGTAGACAGCTTATGTACTCCTTGCTTTCATTTACATGATTCCTTTTATTTTGTTGGTCTTCAATTTCTCCTTGGGTATTGCATCTGTGACTGTCATCAATGTTTTCCAATCCACACTAAGAAATAAAGGTTGCTCTTAATCAGGGGCTATATATATACGGAAAGATGATGTCGAATCAAGACATTATGAATTAGGAAATAGAAAACATAGAACTACTTAAAATTATGACCTTCAAGTGAATTTGGTAAACTTATTATGACATGGCTAGGCATATGCAGTACTTCATTTTTGTGAACAATTTTTTGGGTTTACAAGGTTGAGGCTAATCCTTTATATACCCTTTACCCTACCTCTCAGTCTGTTATAGGCCTCTAAATATAAGTATCTCTGCTAGTGCTTTAACCTCCTTGACACCTTTACTACAACCTTTTCAAATGATAAATTACACAAAGGAGACATGCAGAAAGTAAAAAAGATAGTCAAACAAAATGTCATCTCCAAAATGTCTTTTCCATCAGAATGAGAAATTATATTAAGCTTCCTGCATTTACTAATACCAATGAGGAAAATAGATAAATTAAAATATTATTTTGTTCAATTTGCTAGCAATTAGATTTTGATTATCACATGAGTTACCCTGCTCTTGGATGGTGAAATAAGGAGTCTACAATTTGTTTTTGAAGGGATTAGATTGATATAGTAATTCTAGGGAATAAGACATCTCTCTGTCCCTCTCTCCCTCCTGCTCTCTCTTTCCTTTTTATGGACCAGGATTAACCTATCAATGATCATGGGTTTAAACCATCTATATGTTTGTCTTTAAGGCATACCAATCAAAATTAGTACTAGAATATGTAATTAGTAATATGATTGCAGTCCAAGGCAAAATTCTTTATATAATACATTGAATAATAACGAAACAAACACCTGGGACATAAAATATATTTTCTATGTTAGTGAAACTAGCCATTTGTTGAACTCACAGATATCCAACAACGAAAAATTCATAAAATTCCAAAGCTTGAGATCCCATAAAATGCAAATGGAATTTGTGGCCCCTTAATTAGTGCATTTAATGGAGAAGATTTGTTAGCAGGAAAATAGCAAGAAACAAATTCATACAAATTTGTTATGCTTCCCAATATATTTTTGAGTGATAAATGGAGATATCATCAATAAAACATGAGAATTGGATAAGATTTCTGAATAATAAAATCAAATGATAAATAGGGGATTAGATATTACCTTGATGATCTTAATTATCTTCAAAGCCTTTCACAAGAAGTGGTATGAGATTTCTAGAAAAGCTACTTTATAAGAAGTGATGAAGAGAGGAAGGATGAGGATACAAAGGGACCTAGTACCTGATGTCATACGTAAACATTAAAGTAGCTATTTATGTTGTGTGGAAAGCTTTGTTGACACGAGTTTGTAGTGATGGACTAACTATTACCAATCTTCCTTTCTATCTACCCACAGATTTATGATATTGATCTTTCCTTCCACTATACTTCAATTTCAAATTGTTATAAAAAGGATAAATAAAACATTATAGGGATAGTTGAAAGGTAGATTAAGTTTCCATATTTTGGCATTGAAAATGGATTATATTTTCCTATTTACATATTTAAATGAGCTAACTTTGTTGATATTGCTAATGGATTCATAATTTTTGTGAAATGCATAAAGATCACACACACTAGAGAGTTGGTTTGAGATTACTTGAGGTGATGCTTTGTAAGAAGGGACAAAGACAAGAAGAAGGATGTAGATACAAGTGGATCTAGAGGTTGATATCATCCTTAAGCATTAAAGTAGTTGGTAAGCCTTGTGGCAATGTTTGTTGACACGCGTTTATAGAGATGGTCTGATGTTTATGAATGTTCCACTCTGGCCTGCCCACAAGTTTATTGTGCTAGTGTTTTTAATGTCAAGGTTAACTTTATTTTTTTCTGCTTTACTTTCAATTCCAATTGTTAGAAGGGGCAAGTAATAACTATTGGTGATCCTAGGGAATACAGAAACCCCCCTCTCTCTCCCCCTTTTATGGACAGGGATTAACCTATCATTGGTTTAAATCGACTATATGTTTGATTCAGAGGCATACCAACAAAAACCAGTACTAGAATAGTTAATTAGTAACATGATTGTTGTCCAGGGCAAGATTCTTCATATAACAGTGTGGTTCCTCAAATTAAAACACTATGTAGGGATACAGGAAATGAATCCAAACGAGGGACGGATGATTCAGGCATTTCCTCAAACAGATTATACTCAACCTTCTATCCACTGAAATAAAACTAATGGAATAAAACCCAAGCCAAGCATGACAGTAAACCATAATAAAAAATATTACATAGTCACTAAGATCATCAATATGTACATTTAATATGAACAAATAAATTTATAATAATCAAAATATGCATGCTATTAACAAACAAACAAATTGGTTTTAGATTACAAATGAAATTACAAATGGATAAAAAAACAATAACAATTACCAATCACAAATAAACTAGGCCAATTTCATATTGAAACAAGAGTACCTTTGAACTAGGGGAAGCACTTGCAACTTCAGATTCAACTCCAAATCACCTTCGAACTAGGGCAAAAGGTCGTTAAAGAGCGATGGAATGGATTTAGTTGAAAACTTGAAATGATACCCAGACAAGAGGATGATTGCATTATCAACTTGCCTTTTGGGAATCAAGAAAGAGAATGAACGAAGAACCAGCACTGGGGCAAAGTTTTCATTTGGCTTTCTACATCTCTATGTCTTTTGCTGCTGCAATTTTCTATGTTGTTATTCCTTTCCACACAAGATCCTGTGCAGAAATGCAAACTTCCAAATCTATTCAGAGGTTTATTCATTCAATTAATTTATTTCTGTTATATTCATGAATTAATGCATATGCATTAAGTTATGTCTCAGTTAAGGTAAATTTAAGTTTTACAGTATGTTTTGATAATTGTAATGGCAATCTCAATAAATAGTTCAAACCAAAAACTCACTTGCTCAAGTTGATAGTGGGAAACAGGATTGTGCATTTGAAGGTAATCTCATTATATAAACAGATCAAATTGAAAATGCTCGGTTGCTATAGATTGTGCATGGATGCGATAGCTCCCTACATTTTGGACATAAATCTCCATTTATCAAGGCCAAGGAATCCCAATGAGAGAGCAAACGAGACGACTAGTTAGTTAAGCAGTTTGATAAACCCCCCGAGACAAAGGGGGGTAAACCCTCCTTAAACCCCCCGGAGACAAAGGGGGCCAGCCCCCTTAAACCCCCCTTCCCCAAGGGGGGTAAACCCCCCCTTAAACCCCCTCAACAGGGGAAAACCGCCCTGTCAATCCCCAGGGGGTCAGACCCCCTTCCCCCCCCCCCCCCCCGGAGATACTACAGTGTCATATCCTTTGTGAAATGAAAACCCACTCTCCTGCCCAATAGGGGGGTAACTATAGCGTGCGCTCTCGTTGCAATCATGACATCGGAATTTCCAAAATCAACCTAAATCCTAACCCCAAACTATAGACCCTGACCCTAACCACCCTAATCCTATGTATGGATATTTTTTTATTAATGAAACAAAACGGAATAGGTAAAAATTAAATGAAAAAAAATGAAATGGAATGAAACATAATTTTTATTCTCTTTATTTGAAAGTTTCATTAATGGAACGAAATTATTCATGTGTTTCTCTCATTCTCCCTCAATTTTAAGGAAACAAAAATTGGACATTTAAAAAAAAAAGGAGAGAAATAATTCCCCATGTATTCCGTTTTGTTCCTATGCAGTTTATCCACCGGTGCCACTGTATGCATTATCATTACACCAACCACAGACAGGAGGAATACGCGATACTAACACTATCACGAGGTATAGCAAAAGGTATGTTTGAGCAATGGTAATCTGTTTCTTTTTTTTTTTTTTAAGTATCCACATTTAAAAAGTGTAAAACTAATTTTTTGAAATATGATGAGATTTTTATAACAAACTTTTTTTTAATGATATTATTTTTATAAATATATAAATCTTATGATCGAACTTAAAATTATATGTTTGGGTGTTGCTATGGTGCACCTTATTAAGTTTGGGTGTACCATACACTCTTAACTTTTACATGTAATAATAGAATTTTTTTTTAAGTAGGTTGCTTTTTCTTTTTTTCAGACCATGTTTCTATTCACACACCAAAGGAAGACTGGAGGCACTGTTTACGTCAGAAAAAATATTGTTCAAATCGAAAAAAATATTGTTTACACCAGAAAAAACATTGTTCATGTCAAAAAAAACATTGTTCACACCGAAAAAATACTATTCACACCGGGGAAAGTACTGTTCAGCCAAAAAAAGATATTTTTATGCCAAAAAAGTACTATTCACCATATGTCAGTGTTACTATTTACCTGTCGACTGATACTCTTCATTTTTTAAAAGTTACATAACTGTGTAAATAATACCAGTTAAAATAATATCAATTAAAATTATATCAGTCTTTCATTTTTTTCATAAATAATTGTACATACTAAAAATCTTACAGTATGTGTAAAATATTATCAGTTAAAATATGGAAAGTTTTCAGTATGCACAGTTATTTATTAAAAAAATAAAAGATTAATACAGTTTTAACTAATATTATTTTAAATAATATTATTTATACAATTGTGCAACTTAAAAAAATAAACAATATAACGTTACAAAAAAGGTGATGGTCTGCTTGGTGGTCGTGGTGATGGATGGACGATGACCAAATGAACGACGAGAGACGGTGGCTGAAAACCATAAAAAAAAATATAAAACTAAAAAAAATATTAAAAAATATATAAAACAAAAAAAAGAAACCTACTAAGCAGGTTTTTTTGTAATTAATCTAAGTCATTAATTATTTTTATGATTAAATCAATAGCTTGGATCACATAGTATACCATACACTCTCCTTTGGAGGGTGTATATTAAAAATTGCCTTACATGTTTAATGAACTGCGAACTCCTTCCACTCGGATTAACTAACACTATGTTTGGATGATAGGTAATGAGTGTAACGGAACGGGAATGAGAGGAACGAAAATAACTTCCCTTATTTGAGAGTTTTAAAATACATGGGAAGAGAACGGAACACATGAGAAATCATTTCTCCCCTCTTCCCCTCAAATGCCTAACTTTTGTTCTCCCCAAAATTGAGGGGGAATAGAGGGAATACATAAATAATTCTGTTCCGTTTCGTTCCGTTAATGAAACTTTCTAACAAAGAGAATGAAAATTATGTTCCATTCCTTTTCTTTCTTTTTTGTTTCATTCTTATTTATTCTGTTCCATTTCATTAATGAAAAAATATCCAAACATAGGGTAAAATTGGTGTTTGAACTTGTTTTTAGTCATAGGTGATATCAATGCATTTATTTTTTTGATAATTTATCTTTGAGCACTTCGGCTTATTACATTTAATTACCTATCTATCTTTTTTTTTAACGCTTCGGCTAGCTGTAAGTTATCTTTGGACGCTTCAGCCTATTTTCCTTGAGGCACTTCAACCTGCAGTAAGTTATACTTGAGTGCTTTGTCCTATTATCGTTTTTCCTAGGTGCTTTGGCCTTTTGTCAAATTTTTTTCTCGGTGCTTGGATGAGAAGTCATTTATCTTTGAGCACTTTGACTCACAGCAATTTAGTTCTCTTACAGTTTATTTTAGACGCTTCAGCCTATTACAATTTAATTTTATATCATTTAAGCGCTTTGGCCTGTTGTAATTTAATTTCCTATCATTTATTCTTGAGCATGCACTTTATGTTCATGTCATTCGGAGTGATAATAACTTTTAGAAAATCATTAAAAAAATCAAAATTTGAAAGTTTAGAAATTTAAAAAAAATTAAAAAATCATTATTTGCATTGTTTGTATTTAGTTTTTTTTTATATTTTCCTATGCATTTTAGGATAAAATAGGTTTGTTTTTATTTGTTTCTTACAATAATAATATGAAAATTTATGATTCATATTTTCTAATAAAAACAAATTAAAAGAGATAACTGTGAACAATTAATTTTGTTCGGACAATAAAACAAAATAATAAAAAAAGTTCAGAAAATGATCTATTAATATTAGGCTAGCTCAATCTCCATTAGACCCATCTTGCAAATTTTTAGAGCCCAATTCCTGAACTTCATGCTGTGGCCCATCTTTGCCTTTTCTTTGGCCAGGCTTCGTTGCTCTTATCACTTTTGGCTTAAAATTCTCCCAATTTAGCGTAGGAGAAAGAGAGAAAGAGAGAAAGAGATTCTCTCTATAAATGGCACCGTAATGTCAGCTGCATGGACACGTACAACTTACATATTTCGTGTACAGCATGTAAACAGAGACGCGCACACACATCTTCATACCCTGCATCACACTTACACATTCACAGCACCCATTCTGCACATCACTCTTCATGCACTGTAGTTTTCATTAAGTTTTCTACTGGTTTGATAATGCAGACAGCTTTGCGAAATGCGTCTGGTTTTATGAATAAGGGCAGCAATATGTTAGAGTAATATGCTTGTTTTCTCTGTACGGGTCTAGGCAAGGATTTAACTGAACAGTAACACAGGTCTCGGGTTTTAGTTGGGTTTCTAGTGTGGTGTGCTAAGTCTTGGGATTTAGCTGGGTTTAGGTGTCTAGGCAGAAAGTTGGAGTATGATTTTGAGCTTGACGAGTTTCGCACTTCAGTGTTAAAGGCTTGAGATTTTAGTTTAAGGCACAGGGGCAGGGGTGCGACATTTTGGGTCTGTAATTCCAAAGAAAAAGTGCAGTGGTTTTTTTTTTAAAAATAAAAAAGGGTTCTCAGCATGAGGTTTATTAGGATTTCTTTAAGTAATGCTGGTCACATAGAGCAAATGATGCTGTCATGCGGTTGAGCATCTGCATTGGCAAAGCTTAGTATTCCCTTGTGTGAGACATGATGAAGGCACGACCAAGCAAGTGTTGGTATTTTAAAAGTAGGATGGATTTTGCATGGAGTAATTACTAGGCAGGTTCTGATTGCTTGAGTCCCTACAGGTTTGATTTGGGTTTGGGCTTTAGAATATAAGATCAGGTCCATTTTGCTTACTAGATTGAAGGGTTGGGTTTGTTTAAGGTTAGGGATGGGGTTTAGCTTTTATGAGGTTTAGTTTCATTTAGGTCCAGTATTTTTTTTTTAATAAGTATTCCAGATGGATTGAAACTTTAGGTTTAGTATGGTGAGGCTTGGGTAGTAGAATTGGTTCACTTATAGAAATGGTATAAAAATTGAGAAAATGAAAAATGAACACATATAATAAAATAAATAACGGAAAATAAATGATAAAAATAGTGAATTAATGTGTTATTCTCCTTGCTTGATTTATGATGTAGACTTTCTTGCTTGAATTGCATGCTTGTCCATCTCTTTTTTTCTTAAATCTTTTTGCTTGTCTAGTTTATTTTACTTGTGTGATACATGACCAAATATATTTCTTCTGTCAATAAAAAAGCAAAAGTCTTTTTCTTTAAATCTTTTGAATCTATGCAACGACTGCCAATATTGATTGTTTAGTTTTATGCTTACTTTAGTGTTGATTGATGTTGTAAAGGTATATTGTATAGATTGATGTTATCTTAAATTTTGTGTAAGAGTAGATATTTTTTAAAATATCTTTTATTCATTTTTTAAAAAAATCATAATTAAAATAAATCAATTCACAATCATTTTTTAAAAAATTATTGGTTTTGAATTCCTTATTATACTCAAGAGATACATAAGCATGAAGACCAAGCCAAAATGTAAATTTTGTAAATGAGTTTCTTTATTTGGTAGAAGGGGTAAAATAAATATTATTAAGGTTATTAATAAATTTGCACAACTAATTTAAGGTAACCATTTTAAGACAAATGTATCAATGTTGTATTAGGATTCAGTTTTATTATTCTTTATGTATAATCGACTCTTGAACTTAATTTGGTTTGAAAGACCAGTTTTCATTTGTTTTAAAAGGTTTTTGCCAATTATTTTTTCCTACTCATTAAAAGACTGGTGGCATCTCCATTTTCTTAATGTTATTTTTGGTATTTCATTGTGATCCATATTGTGACAAAAGCAAAAAAAAAAGGAAACTAACCAAGTTGCTGGGTTGGGTTAGTTCTGTCATTATGGCTAATTTATTTTAGTAAAAAATTAATTTATTGTTGTAAAATAGTGGGTACAAAATATAATTAATACAAATAAAGTGAAAGTATAAGAACAAATGTGATTTGGCTTATAATCTACATTCATAGGTAAAGATAGCTGCCATATCTATTAATTTAATAAGGAAATATGATAGATAATACAAAGAGTCGTCATACTTCACTTAAATTCAAATCTCAAAAACACCCAAATATCTCATAGTATTTTTTGACTGGTGAATGTATACAACTCTCATTCAAAAAAGAAGTAATTACAAAATTAAAACTTTTCTACGACAGGAAATGCTGTGTTTAATGCAAATGAATGAATTTCTAATTTATAGGTGAGAGTCTCCTCTTTTGACCATTTATGAAATAAAGCTGAAAACTGTTTTTCTCTTTAACACCAATTTATTTTCCTTTACTTTGACTAATTAATTAGCTAAAATTAGTTTTACACTGTATGTTCAAGCCATCCACTCAACATTGACATTGCTGTGTTTAATGCAAACGAAGGAGCTTTAAATTTATAGGTGAGAGAGCCTCAGCCTCCCCTTTCACCATTTGTGAAATAAAGCTGAAAACTGTTTTTCTCTTCAACACCAATTTTTTGCCCTTTACTTTGACTAATTAATTAGCTAAAATTGATTTTACACTTTATGCTCAAGCCATTCAATCAACATTGACATTGCTGACTTTCAATTTTCATGAATCACTGCACGCATTTTAATATAAATGTTATAAATCAAGATTCTTTTAATTTTTTTCTCAAATAATTAATTATAAAAAAATAAAAAAATAAAAAAATATTAATAAAATCTAATCAAAATTTATAAAAAAAATTATAATATTATTTTTTTTCTCTTTTATAATTAATCACTTAAAAAAATTTTAAAAGATCCTCTTCATAGTTAATTTGTGGTCAACTCGATCATTACACCGAGTTTTATAACATTGCCTCGTGGTAGGGGTGGCGCGTCGTTCAATTTCAGAAAGTGTTGACCATCCCAAATTACTTAATTATTTAATATATATTTTTATTGCACTTTAATTTTTTTTTCCTAAAAATGGCTCCTCTCAAAAGTATTTTTTACCTACTGTAGCTCTGCCACTGCTCAAGGACTTTTTAAGAAAATATATAACCAAACAAATTCAATCTTTTATTAATTTGACATAAAAAATTAAAGTCTTAAATAGTACTTTGAATGGAGAAAATGACTCATCTCATGAGAGATATTATATGGATAATTACTATTGGAGAGATGACATGTCAAAGATATGAAATCTTGACGAGCAGCCTTACTTTTTAATTCATGATGACACATTAAATTTAGAAAAATAATTTAACAAATAAGGGTTTTTTGACGAAATTATTTTTAGTCATAAATTTATTTATCAAATTATTATTATTTTAAAATTATTTATCAAAATATCATATTTTTTATCATATTATAATTTTTTATTATTTAACGTTTCACGTAAATAATACTAAAAGAGATGACGCGCTAACAATTGAAAAACGTAAAAATGCTTGACGCAACAGGAGTGATAACGCCAATAAAGATGGCATTATCCACGTGTTAACGCCATACGTGGTGACTTTACCACGTAAATAACGCTACTTTTGTTGGCGTTATCACCCATGTTACGCCAAGCGCTTTGGCATTTTTCATTACGCACCTTATTTAACCAACTCTCCTCCCTTCCTTCTGGCCAAATTCTTCATTTCTCAAATTTTTACCTTCTCTCTAAGAACCTTAATTCGAGATTTAGTATGACTAGCTTTCTACATTCCATGAAGGAGATCTTATCTTCAGCGAAGGAGCATGATCGCATTACATTAAAGCAACTTCGTTCAGCTCCTCCAGTAGATGATATTCTAAGACCACCCGAGTAGTCCAATGAACAGAGGTCGCGCCGTATAAGAAGGACAGGATTAGCGAGTACTCAGTCACGATTTCGACATTCAGAAGCTTCTGATTCTTCAGGTATACTTAGCACTCAGCCCCCAACCAACTTAGGGTATTCGTTTTAAGGCGAATGTATCAATGGTGCACTAGGATTCAGTTTTTATCATTCTCTTTGCATAATCGACTCTTGAACCTAACTTAGTTTGAAAGACCAATTTTCATTTGTTTTAAAAGGTTTTTGTCAATTATTTTTTCCTACTCAATAAAAGACTCGTAGCGTCTCCATTTTCTTAATTTTATTTTTGGCAAATCATTGTGATCCATATTGTGACAAAAGAAAAAAATAGGCAACTAACCAAGTTGCTGGGTTGGGTTAGTTCTGTCATTATGGTTAATTTATTTTAGTAAAAAATTAATTAATTGCTGTAAAATAGTGGGTTCAAAATAAAATTAGTACAAATAACGTGAAAGTATAAGAACAAATGTGATTTGGCTTATGATCTACATTTATAGGTAAAGATAGCTGCCATATCTGTTAATTTAATAAGTAAATATGATAGATAATACAAAGAGTCGTCATACTTTACTTAAATTCAAGTCTCAACAACACTCAAATATCTCATAGTATTTTTTGACTGGTGTATGCATACAACTCTCATTTAAAGAGAAGTAATTACAACATTAAAACTTCTCTACAAGAGAAAATGCTGTATTTAATGCAAACGAAGGGGATTTCACTTTATAAGTGAGAGCCTCCTCTTTTGACCATTTGTGAAACAAAGCTGAAAATTATTTTTCTCTTTAACACCTATTTTTTTTCCTTTACTTTGACAAATTAATTAGCTAAAATTAGTTTTACACTTTATGTTCAAGCCATCCAATCAACATTGACATTGTTGACTTTCAATTTTCATGAATCAATGCACGCATTTTAATATAAATGTTATAAATTAAGATTTTTTTAAATTTTTTAAGTGATTAATTGTAAAAATAAAATAAAAAAATATTAATAAAACTTAATTAAAATTTATAAATTTTTTATAATATTATATTATTTTTCTCTTACAATTAATCACTTTAAAAAATTAAAAAGATCTTCATCATTCATCAAAGTTAATTTGTGGTCAAGTCGATCATTACACCGAGTTTTATAACATTGCCTCGTGCTAGGGGTGGCGCGTCGTTCAATTTCAGAAAGTGTTGAGCATCACAAATTACTTAATTATCTAATATATTTTTTTATTGCACTTTTATTTTATTTGTCCTAAAAATGGCTCCTCTCAAAAGTGTTTTTTACCTACAATAGCTTGCCACTGCTCAAGGACTTTTTAAACGGTGAATAATTGAGTTCACGGTCACAGTTTGGTTTAATTTCAACATTGGAGATATTGGAATGTTGAAATTGACTACTGTGCTGGCAGTGAAAAGCGCATCATGAAGAAGCTTGACTTTGAGTACATGGATGGATCCTCCTAAAGGTTTCATGTGGAGTTTACTGGGAGATAGCTCTGCAACCAGTTTTGCTAGGCTGTAGTGTTTTTGCTTTTTAATCTTCTGTATCAAAAAAAGCGGAAACGTGCACAATTGCATAAGTTGTTCTATCTGATTCTAATAGAAAAATACGTGACCCTTTATAACTACATGAACGTTCTTATCTGAGTTTAACTCACTCCAACTTTAATTTGTTATATTTTTCTGTTGGGCACAAATGAGCATCAAAACTTCATAAGTTTGGGGCTGACCCATTTGTGTCAAGAAGAAGGAACATGTGCTACATAAATTTTTAAAAACGAAGGCAATAGGCTTTCTATTTTTCTTAAGAAACTTTTAAAAATATTATTTATGAAAGTATTCTTTTAAAAGAATCTTATTTGCAAACAATTATAAAACACCTTTCCTACTGATTCTTTTAACAGTCAATTTAATTTTCATAAAGCAAACATATTATAAACGAATTTAGAGTTATATAACTTGTAAGATATATTGAAGAAATTGGCATCATTTTTTTATTTAACATGTTTATTATCAATATTAGTCAATTTCAAGTTACTTCGCATACTTTATATATATATATATAAAAAGGGTGGGGGAGGGGAAGACATGCGGATGATTTTATTTTATGGTACTTCAAAACAGATTGGAAAAAACCAACCTATAACTTAAAAGCATAATTAACAAAAATAAATAAATAAATACACATTTAAGGATATATATGGGTCATCAAGATCTCTCTTACCTTTTTAACAATCAAATTCATTTCTATAATACAACTAAACACTTGATAGTTATATAACAGTTAAGCTTCTAAAAAAATTGACATCAGTCTTTTTATTTCTTCATTAGCCTCTTTGTTTATCTATGTTGATCAATTTCAGGTTAAGCTCCTTTTTCCATTTTGTTGGAGAAATTAAAAAAAAAAAAAACAAGACATTATGAGCAAATGTGACACGTGAAAAAGATGAATCTCTTACCAGAGAAATTAAATAAAAAATTTAAGACTTGAGTGTGATAATAATTTCAAAAGTAAGATCTAGACCACCTATTTTCTTTAACTATCAAGGTACTTACACCATAGTTGTATATATCGGATCATATCGACCTAGTTAGTCAACTTGAAAAATTTGCAATTCAGGTTTTAGGCCAGTTCGCTTAATTTATTAGACCATTTTTTAGTAGATTTGATCAGACCTGACTTCACTTTAGTTGAACATTTTTTTTTTGACAAAATCTAAACAAAAATTATAATTTTTAAAATTTGAACACATACTTAAAAGTCTTTGTCATAAAATAAATTTTATCGCTGAATTATATATACTTAGTTGAATATTATTCTTAATTTTTTAATTTATTATATAACTAATAAATTATTATCACTGTTTATTTAAAAGCATTTTTTCATGTAATATTTTTTGTTTAATATTTTTTAATATAATATATTTTAAATCAAATAAATTTTCATATAATATTTTTTAAAAATTATTTACTTCATTATCCAAATTTTTTTATTTGACTGAATAACCTAGGTCAGATATTTGACCTAATAACCTAGCATTTTGACTGGGTCATCTTTCGAACCCAATTATACAACTATAGTTTGCACCTTTAATTTAACAAATAAATAAATAAGTACCATAAAAGAGCTGACATTATTACTTGATCGATCCTAGTCATACTTGTAAAAAACGTAATACCTTTTATCATTATTAAACTTATTATTAAATAAATTTAATTTTAATGTATTATCAATATAAAATTTTTTACATTATCAATTAATTATACATTATAATATATATAATTTTTGAAATAATTATTATAAGAATTAAATATTTATAATGACGTGATAATATATTAATTAATTATATAAAAAAAACCTTTACATTAACATTGCATTACAGTTAAATCCTTATTAAATATATGAATCAAATTAAACTTTGATTTGCACAAATAAGTGAATAATCATATAATTTAATAATACTAGATATTGATGATTTCTAACTATAGTTTTGGTCTTGGGATGATTTCTTACTATTTTCAGTTTATTAATCATGAAGAACAAGATGAGAGAAAGTGGTGTTGTACAATACTAAATAGTAAATACAATCTTTGAGAAGGTAGCAACGGAAGTGGATCGCTGGAGTTGAAAAGGAACTACACCTTGTATAGTCTAGGATCCCATAGTAGAGAATTTATAAATGATTTTTGTCTTTAATATTTTATTATGAAAAAAAATACTTTTTATGATTGAATAATATTAATCACATATAGTTATACTCATATCATCTTTTATCTATACAAAATTTTTATTATCTAATTATATATTATGCTACCTATTTTTTTATATGTAACTTTAATTAAAATAACGAGTAACAAGCATTTTTTTTTTATGGCCAAGATCCTTTGCTATTAACAAATAACTACAAAGGATCCAGATTCGGCAACAACTTCTAAGTCATGGTACAGACTGCACAGAGTGGAGACTAGTCATTTCAAGATTTTTCCGGGCACTACCCTGCTTGATTGGCCCCTGTTTTCTTCTAAATTTTGTCAATTGTTCTATTGTACACGTTAGCTGAATATGCTCTGAGAAAGAAAGAAAAGTAAAATGACTGAAACTGGAAAACTCTGCTTGGTGCAAATTTTCCAAGAATTTGCAGAGCGTAGAAAATCTCAGTGCCATGTTGTCCCTACATGCATAGGATTCATGCGCTACACCCTGAGCTTTACACATATAATTAAACACCTTGTGTAGTTGGGTATTCGTACTATAGGGTCTCAGAAATTTTTTCAAGCCGCTATCAAATAAGTAGGTTGTAGTGTATAAGTTGAAAACAGACATTTTGATACCAGAGAAAAGCCAATGTGAAAGGAACAGAAGGTCTAATATGCGAAAAGTCAAATGGGGGAAAAACGTGCTTGACTCGGAATGTGTGACCAAGTGCGTTTCTCCAGTCTTGGTTCATCCTGTATTATGAGTTTATGATTGACACATTTAGATCCATCCATATTTGTATCCAAATGAAGTACCCAAAGGCAAAAATCTGAAATTCAATGGACTTCCTTTTTTTCAAGATTATGGTTGTATGTATACTTGTTCCTTCTCTCGATGTTTCCATCGCAGTTGATTCTATTCGTGTGTCCAGTCATAAGTGATGACAAGACCTTAATGTACCAAGGTAGAACGTTTGAACTTAGTTTTTATTCTAAGCTATGAAACACACGGATACCTAATTTTTTAGGCGTGTTTATGCATAAGATATATGTTTATGTAAGATATATAGAAATGCGCATACAATATACATATTCTATATGTTTGAATATATTTGATTGAATACATAATTTATTAATATTTTTTAAAAAAAATTAGTTTTTATAATTAATATTCAATTAATAAATTCGTAATCTATCAAGCTCAATCACATAACTAACGTTTCAAGTCATTTTTTTTTACATATTAAGATTTTTAAGTTTTATCTTTTTACACGATACTATTAGATTTTTAAGTTTTATCTTTTCACATATTACTATTTTTATCTGCTCATTCTATCTTTACTCGTATCAAGCCGATCACTTCGTCTTCATCAAAACTTGTCTCACATTACTATTCCCTCTAATTAATTTTTTTGGATACACATGTATTTGTACATAATTAGTTTTATTAGGAGAAATTAATTTAAGATATTTTTTAAAAAATATCAATAAAAATTATGTTTCATATTTTTTAGAAGTGACTTACTAAATAGTAAATATTAACACATATGACATATATTAAAATATTATAAATTTTTAAATTTATAAAAATAATATTAATAAATTATGAATCTTTTTTTTTTAATTTTGTAGTTATATATATACATAAATCAAGTTCTTTTAATTTACTTTAATATTAATTTATATATATATATACTGTATTTATTTTATATCTTATAATTTTTGAATTTAATGTGTTTGAAAAAACGGTACCTGTGGATTTGGTACAAGAATATCCCAACTCAGACCGTCAGAAAGATATACCAAAATTATTTGTGCCCCTTTACTCAATAGTTCAAGTACTTGGGAGAGATGATTCATAATATTAGAGCTTTTATCTTCAAGTGGTCATGAGTTCTCTGTTGCTCTCAATATAAGTACATGGTAAAAATATATATCCGTATGGCTGCTTCAAAGTTAGGTAAAAACTTCATTAACTTTGCTCAATAATACTTCTTCCATCATGCTTACTAGAAAAGGTTCAATTACAACTTGGAAAACCCAAGATAACTCCTTCAATATGGGATTTAACTTTTGTTTGTTTGTTTTACCAAATTCAACCATGTAGAGCCTCAAATTGGGAGCAAGAAGAACCTGACAACAGTAGTTGCTAGCAAGAACACGAGAACAATAGTTGCTACCACCATTCATGCAATTTGTGGGATGCTTTTGCTATTTTATCTACAGAGAGTACGAAGGATTAATGCTGGTAAAATTATTATTATTATTATTATTGTTATTTTTGACAAGCTGGTAAAATTATTTTTAAGTCCCATTTTCTATATGTTTTTTAAATAGAAATGCTACTAATATAGTCTAGAAACACTATGTGTAATTATGTAAACAGTAAATTTTAGGTTAACTGGCCTTTTAAGAAGGCACTGTATCTCATCAATTAAATGAACAGAGATCGAAGAAATCGAAACCGCACTCTATATTTTGTTTTCTTTCTTAAAAACGCATATTTATGTATTTTAATCAGTTTCAATTCCCTCTTCACGTTTTATAATGTTGCTGGCAGCCATTTTGCGCTTTGCAGAGAAGTCAACGACTGAAGATAACATTGAAAGACATGTAGATCTGCCAACAATTACTACAGCCACTAATAACTTCTTGATGGAGAATAAGATTGGACAAGGTGGTTTTGGACCTGTATATAAGGTAAGTCAATATTTTAGTGCTATTACCAGTGTAAAAACAAATAATATTATAAAGAGCATCTGATATACTCATATGAATGCGACTATGCAGGGAAAATTAATGAATGGGCAAGAAATTGTTGTAAAGAGACTTTTAAGGAACTCGAGATAAGGAATAACTAAGTTCATAAATGAAGTAAAATTGATTGCAAAACTTTAGCACCGAAATCTTGTAAGGCTTCTTGGCCGTTGCATTCAGGGACACACAAAATTGCTAATTTACGAATACATGGCTAACGGTAGCCTTGACTCCTTCATTTTTGGTATGGAATATCAACAAAGCTTTGATTAGGATGCACTAGTGTTTTATGACTTCTGTTATATGCAAGCAGCTTATTAAACTTGAATAGTCAATATTAAATAACAGATTTGCTTTGGAAAAACAGATCATACCAAAGGAAAATTGCTGAAGTGGCCTCAATGCTTCCATATAATATTTGGAATTGTTAGGAGCCTTCTGTATCTTCATCAAGATTCTTTATTGATGATTATTTATAGAGATCTCAAAGCAAATAATGTTTTACTTTATGATAAGTTGAATGCAGAAATATTAGATTTTGGAATGGCCAAAGCTTTCGGAGGAGATCAAAATGAAAGAAATACAAATAGAGTAGTTGAAACTTAGTGAGTGATTTACTGTCCAGCAACATATTTTTTTTTTTCACATGTATGCCATATGTGAATATGTTTGCTCTAATGGTTTGTTGCCGTGGGTACACAGCACCAGAGTATGTTGGTGATGGGCTGTTTTCAAAAAAATCTGATGTGTTTAGCATTGATATTTTATTTTTGGAGGTTATATGTGGGAACAGAAATAGGGCTCTTTATCATGCAAACGACACCCTTAACCTTGTTGGTTATGTAAGCACTTTAACAATTTTTAATTTATCACTGTTAAAGTTGAAGTGTTATTAACTTTTTCTTCTTCTTTTATGATTCAAATATGGTCAGTTTGGAAGGAGGTCAGGGCACTAGAATTGATTGACTCAAACATAAAGGACTCATGCGTTGCCTCAGAAGTATTGCGTTGCATCCATGTTTGTCTATTGTGCATGCAGCAATACCCCGATGATAGGCCTACCATGACCTCAGTGCTTCAAATGTTAGGGAGTGAGATGGAATTGATTGAGCCTAAAGAGCCTGGTTTTTTTCCAAGGAAGGTTTCCAATGAAGCAAATTTACGCTCAAATCAGAACGAAATGAGTTCAAACAACGAATTAACCATTACCTCTTTAAATGGCCGGTGAAAATCATTGAGTCAGCTGCTTATATTGCACTGTTGCATTATAAGTACATTCGCTACTAAAGAACTGGTTTTTAAAACCTGTTTAGTTGATCTGTACTTGTGCAACTAAATATATAAAGTAAATTTAGGCTAGAGGTTTTAAAGATGATATGAAAGCACAACATCTTAATGACAATCTTATTCTGCAATAAGATGTTCATAACAGACACATGATCAATCCTGGCAGAGGCTACCTTTTCTATAGGGATTATAGCTTTTTTGGTTGGATATTCAATTAAAGGCCAATTATGATGATTTGGGAAAACTGAATTTGATTATTGCTATAATTCAGCTTTGAGATAAAACCCTTTGAAATTTCTATTATTGATGTAGGCTCTATTGAACTTGTATTTTTGTTAATTTATTGTGGGATAATGATAACCAACTTCTTTACTACTTTTCTTGCAATTCCTCAAAATATTAAGCATTTGCAAACAATGAAATGGTAAAATTTATGAATGCCACTGCCAATTACTATTCTTTTCAATTTCAAATTCTTACAGGCATATAATCTTCTCCTAATATTATCATTGATATTTTGCCTCTTTAACATATGAATGGCAAGTGAAGTCATACAATAGAGTTTTGCTTGTAAGATGGTTTTATGGTTTTCATTACTTCTTTCTTTATTAGTTGAAAGTTGAAACAGAGAACAATTGAACTGACGTTCACAACTGGGTTTAATTTCGGCAGTGCAGGGATTGGAATGTTGAAATTAACCATTGTGCTGACTTCCTAGCCCAATGAAAAGTGCATGGTGAAGAAGTTTGAATACTTGGACTGATCATCATCCAGGTCTCATGTTGAGTTTACTTGCAGATAACTCTGCAACTGGTTTTGTTTGGCTGTAGTGTTTCTTCTTTTTTAAATCTTCTCTATCAAAAAGGACTTGAAATGTTTGCAATTGCATATGTTCTCTATGATTTTAATAGAAAAATACGTATCCCTTTATAAATGCATGCGTGATTCTATTTGAATTTAACTAATACTTGAATTTAAATTTTTATATTTTTCTGTTGAAGTTACACATAATTTAACTAGAGTTTTCTCACTTAAAATGTGATTCGACACTTGTATTTATCAATTTTGTTCTTGTTAAACTTGTATTCATCAATTAGCAATATAACTTCTTACATATGGTGCGACACGTTATGCGTCATGAAGAATCAGGCTATTTTACCAAACTATCACTGTTGGTAAAATTATTTACTAAAATATTATTTTTTAAAATTATTTACTAAAGTGACACTATTTTAAACTATTTATCAAAATATCACTATTTTAAAATTATATACCAAATTATCACTCTTTTATCCTACATGATATTTTTTAATATTTTTTAGCCACGTAGGATGTGTCAAACAGGATGACACATCTATGAAGGTTACGCCAACATGCTTGGTGTAACCTTCATGGATGCGTCATCTTATTTGGCGCATCCTACGTAGGTTTTGTATTGAATATGTCAATACGTTTGGCGTAGTTAAACTAAATATGCTAACACGTTTGGTATAACATACGTCTATATTTAACCTCTCTTCCCCATCTGTGTCATTCACTTCATTTTCTCAATTCTCATACTCTCTCTACAAATTTCTTCTCTCTAAACGCTCTTTATCACATAGTTAATTTGACAGTTGCTACTAGAAGTGGATTCTAGATCTCCATCTGTGATCATATTCAAATAGTATTCCTTATATGTAAATATTTATTATAATTTTTGAATTTTTTGTTTATGATTTGTTGACTATTTTTTTATTATATTAATGTTAATTATACATTTATGTTATTTTATACGTATTTAGAGGTTTACAAATTAGTTTTTCTTAACTAATTAATAATGTGATTAATAGGATACGTAGTGTGAATTGTATGAATTATTTGTACGTAAAATAATAGTATGAATTTTTTTTTCTTGAGTACTTGACATGGTTTAAATAACTAAATGTAGTTTAATTCAAATTAGTAGGGCTTAGGAAGTTATTTGTACATAAAATAATAATAATATAAATTCATTGTTAGATGTGCAATTTTGTTGTAATTGACACGTGTATATTGATTTCATATGTGTTGAATTGCTATTATTCAGAAGTAGAATTAACATGGCAAAACCCCTTAATGTGCACATTTACTTCAATGGGACAATGTATGATGGTGAAGAATGTCTCATGTATCAAGGTCCTCCTCCTAGGCCTATTGTAATCATAACTAATATAACTTTGGATGCCTTGAAAAATAAGATTCATTCAAAGTTGAGGCTCCAAACTAATGTATATATGTCAAAGGTTGTCTATAAATGTTCACAATGCTACAATCCATTGAGATAGATAGGTCTTCCATTAGAAGACGATGATAATGTAAAATACATGATAAATTCATTCTGTCAAACTCCGAACATGGTCTCGATGGAATTGTATGTTGAGGTAGAAACAAGTGAGCAAGAAGAGCATGTTGAAGCTCCTGGTGAAATCGAATCTCAAGTTGGTCCTTCTAATCCAGTTGAACCATGCAATATGATTGTTATTGGTAACGCAATTGTTGAAGTTAATAACCCACTTATCAGAGATGCAGTATGAGACATAAGTGAAGATGAAGAACATTTAGCTGAGACTGATGATTCAGACATTGACATAGAGACAGAAAACTTTGATGCCAAAGAAAATTTACAAGTTCTATTATCGGTTGCTCCCTAATCCATGTTTATGCCTCCAGGCCCTGAATTTGTGTTTGTACCACCATGCCCTTAGTTTTCTCAGATCAATTGGATGCATTGAGTAATCCTGATAACTTGTCTGAATTATATAGTCGTGGGACTTGGAGCATCAATGATGAATTCTATGTTGGCTTGCAATTTCCATCAAAAGATACCGTGAAATTGGCCCACAAACATTATTCGATTTGCAAGCATCAAGAGTACAAAATTGAAGATTTTGATTCATGAAGACTAACTGCTAAGTGCCCCAGTTTTGACGAAGGTTGTAATTGGAGAGTTAGGGTCATACAAAGTAAGAGGTCAAATACGTGGCAGATTATAAAATATAATGGACCTCACAGTTGCATCAACTCAGTTGTGTCATTAGATCACTGCAAGTTGGACTCTCGTATGATTTGTTCTTGCATTTTGGATATGGTTAGAACAAAACCCGATGCACCTGTATGCTTAATTGTTGAAAGGATTCGAAGCCAATTCAGTTACCAAGTTTCACATCGAAAAGCTTGGAAGGCAAAATAATTGGCCATTGTGAATGTTTTTGGGGATTGGGACAAATCTTACGAGGTGTTGCCCAGATGGCTAGCGGCCATGAGAAGAGACATGGAAGGCACAGTGGTGGAGTTGCAAGATGAGGAATGTTTTGTGCATAACTGACTTGATCATTCGAAAAGAGTGTTTTGTTAATTATTCTAGACATTTAGACCATGTGTTGCTGGCTTCCGATATTGCAAGCCCATTATTCAGATTGATGTCACTCATTTGTATGGCAAATACCATCATAAGTTATTGATTGTAACAACCTAAGATGGAGATAGAAAACATTTGCCAATTGTCTTTGCCATTGTGAAAGGGAAGATAAAGGATGCTTGAAGTTGGTTCTTAGTCCACCTGAGGTTGCATGTCACACAACAAGAGGGCTTGTGCTTGATCTCTGATCGACATCGAGGCATCTTACAATCAGTGGCAAATGAAAATCTTGGATGACAGCCGTCGAATGCGTATCATGTCTCCTGCATATGACACATTGGTTTCAATTTTAACTCCAAATTCTAGAATAAGGAGTTGAAAAGATTTTTTATTAACACAGGTATTTAAAATTTTCAACTTGTATTCTAATTTAGTATACTAATAGTTAGTTTCTAATACCAACTCAATCCATTTGTTGTATCAGGATATGAACTAATTACAATCAAGTTTGATGTTAGGCTAGAGAAGCTGACTGTAACATCCCACATACTAGAACTAATAATGTATTCGGTTTACGTATCAGTAATTAGAATTTGGTACATTACTTACGAATATCACCATTTTGCAAATAAATAGAGTATATAGATATCAAAATATGAGTCTTACGCAAACATATATATACATATGTTATGAAACAAATTATTATACAAAATGTTACATCATTATACTTAATATACAAAAAGTATCTCATGGCAACAAGCTCCCTAAAACTAATAAGCTAAAAGATCTAAACTATTCTTCTCATGCCCAAACTCTATCTTGCTCCATAACTTATTTCCTGTCTGAAATTGTCACGAAAAATTCCATACACGAGGTGAGAATTAAGAAATTCTCAGTAGCATAATTAAATAAAAAAAATATGTCATCATAACAATTCCAACTATTTCGAGGAGAAAACCACTTGTTTAAAAAAAATAATCTTTATAACTTAGGAAATGGGTAAAAGCCAAATCCAGTAATTCCTCTTATAAAAATAGAATTCCTATTTCTATTATTATAAAAATTGTTTAAGTCCACAACTCATGAATCATAAATTACTTCAACAAAACTCATGATAAAAATAAATGGTACCACTCAATCTCAAATTACTAAACTTATGCAATATTCATGCTAGCATTTCAAAAATCATTTGCTTGGAAGTAGTCTGCTTTTAGGTTAGTGCACATCAACTTCTTCATGGTCGTACGTCGCTACACAGAACTACTCTGGGTAACTAAGCTCAGTCTTCCCTTATCTAGCTTAGAGGAAGTACATCTCCTCAATATCAAAGCTAGGGTTAGACTTCAATCCATTATGATAAGGAGAAGGTACGTTATCTCATAATATCAATCATCGGGAATAGAATGGGAGGTACGTTACTCAGACTATCCAATATTTAGGATTACCCTAAGTAGTGAATGAAACACTCATCCTTAACCACTTAATGACTACGAAAGCTCAGGTAAAAAGGAAAGTTCTTCCTTAACCTCAATTACTCAGATATAGAGAACATCACATATATTCTCTTACCTTTAACCAAGTCTTATCCTAGTACAAGTACATCCAAAATCTAATTCAGCTTAGTTCCACAAAGTGGATACCCATGACAATCAACTCATTTAATCCATAAAATCATCACTTATGTAACATAATACAAATCTAATCAATCTCGTCATGGGTATTCAATCATTAATAAACTCATGTATAACGATACTCTATATCACATAATTTATGCTTTTTCTCATTTAATATGTCTTAAAATAACATGGCAATATCTTTGGAAATAAAATTCCTAAATGATAGGTTCAAAATTCTGTTCTGCCTAGTGAGCGTCTAGGCGCTGTACTCTGGACATCTAGGCGCTAGTCGCGCGCTCAGACGCTCAATCATGAGCACTCAGGCGCTCATCGCACACCCAAAAACTTGAGTTTCTGGGTTCTGGGCGCTCAGGCGCTCAACTTACGGCGCCTAGGAGCTTAAACCAAAACCAAGAACCTCTGTTTTGGAATCAGATTTCCAACCATCTAAAAGTCAAACTCGAAATTATCAACCACAACATCAAATTATCTTATTCAAGCACACAAAACAAGTTGTAAAGAAACAAATCCATCAAAGGTTTCATACCCCTTTTTAAATCTCAAATTCAACATGAAAATCAAAAGCAAAGCTTGAAACTTTGTTCAAAATCAAAGCTTAAAACCATAAATCTTTCCTTATCAAGTCATAATCTCAAACAAAATCATCTAGTTTCAAATTTTGAAACACAAAGGATAATCAAGAAAGAGTAAGAAAAACCCCTTACCTTAACTTGGTATCACTCACTTCTTACCTTTTCTATCCTCTTCCTCTTGATTTTGACTTGATCCTCCTCTATTCCCCTTGATTTCCTTCATTTCCCCTTTGTTTCTTCCTTCTTCAGCCACAAACGAGAGAAAAAAAAGAGAGAAAGTAGAAAGAGAAAAGAGAGAGCAGAAAGAGAGATGTGAAAGAAGAAAAAGAAATGGAAGAAAATGACAAGGAACAGATGGATAAAAAGAAAAGGTTTACAGTAAAAGTGATATACAATTGAAAATATTTTATCTGTCTAATTTGACCTTTAAGCATCCTCCTAATATCATAACAAAAAATACCTAACTAATTTTATTTGAGCTTCCAAAATTTTTTATAGCTTATTTTACTCAGTCAAAACTTAGAAATAAGTTTTTCATATCTATTTTATCTTCTCTATTATTTCATCTATATTATTATTATTATTATTATTATTATTATTATTATTATTATTATTATTATTATATAACTTATTTGAGCTATCATGACATTAATTAACTCTTGTATTAAGCAGAATGTTACACTGACAACTACTACTGAGATGGCAAATTAGATTAATGCGATTCTAAAAGAAAAATAGAGTTTGGCATATGATGGTGGCTGCAGATTCAGTCATATGACTACCAATTTGTCAGAGTGCATCAACAGAGTATTGAAAGGTAGCAGAAATCTACCTATAACTGCATTGGTTCAGTTGACATATACAAAATTAGTAGAATATTTTGTCAACCTAAAAGATGAGGTGAATGCGAAAATGATGACATTTGGGCAGGAATGGAGTGATAATTTATTAAAGCACTGGAGAATCAATATGGCAAAGGCGAACTCATAGCAAGTTCGTCGGTACAATAAAGAGAACACCAAGTTCACGGTTGAAGAGGCTTTTAACCCTATAACACAACAGGTGGAGTTTCTTATACTTTAAAACTGGATGAAGGCCAGTGTGACTGTGGGGTGTTTCAAGCATTGCATTTTCCATGCTCTCATGTGATTGTTGCGTGTGCTTTTGTGGCAATTGACCCATTCCGATATGTGCATAAGGTTTACAAGATGGAGAACATTTACAGAGCTTACGAGTTTCAATTTGAACATTCGAAAAAGGGCCTAGAGAGCTGATTGAAAAACATAATTTAGAATGGCATGTCATTAGCATATCATAAGCATTAATGCATGTCTAAAGAGTGAGAAAACACTCAGCCTAGGTCAAAAATGCATATAGGCACTTGTCAAAGGACATGACATCATAAGCAAGCGTCAAAGTTGCGGACGGGCACTTTGTCGAATGACATGACATTCCATAAACATGTTAAAGTTGCGGATGGACACTTTGTTGAAATACATGACATTTCATAAACTTTAACATGTCACATTTCATAAGCATTAACATACTACATTTCATAAGCATTATCATATTGCATTTCATAAGCATTAGCATTAGTCATTTCATGAGCATCAATACATATATGCATATGAGATGTTGCCTATGTGTATTTATCATGAAATTGTATTGTGATTGTTGTTGTATGTGTTATACTACTGCAAATTTTTAAATTCTCACCCCTTTGTTTCCATGATAATTTACAGATCTAAATCGAAACTCTTTTGAGAAGGATAATCGAAGTTGTAGCTTTGAGTATTTATTTTCAACTTGTGTAATTTTTGTACATATGCCATAGAGTCTAGTTTGTTTCGATACAAATATAAAAGTATTAGTTATATATATTTGGTGTTGTTGTAGAGAATCAAAATCCTCAATTATGTAATTATGTTGTATAGATTAAATTCTTTACTTCAACTACTTCCTTTTTTAGGCTCTATTTTTCGATATGTAAAGTTATTATAAAGGTATGATGTATAAAAGTTAGAAGTAATGTGTCTAATCCTGTTTACTTTTGTATATTTTGAATATACTGTGGAAAATCGAATTAGGATGTTATATTATGGTATCAAAGCATTTCATCCTATTGAGTCAGGGTATGGACTGATTATGCTTTTGGCATGTATCGATAATCCAGTTTTATGTTGTGCATAATTTTCTTGTCTCGAAGTGAGATGTACAAATAGAATTACATGACAGTCTCAGGAATGGATGTTAATAGTTACTAACACGCAGTTACATGATGTTAAGACTGATCAATTCAATATGTATTATTCTGTGTATACAATAGATTATGGTAGGTCCAAGGCATACCCAAAGAAATAGGGAATCTTCCAATGAAATTATGGCGGATATGATGGGAGTTTTTCAATATATGGTAGATGCGATGAGGGCACAAATTGATATTACCAACAAAGCGCTCAAATGATTGGAGGCACATCCACCTCCACAGCCAGTCGAAGATGCAACAGTAGTGAGAACCAAAATTTTCATGACCTTTCTGAATTCAAAATCCTCCATCATTTAGGGGAGAATATAATCCAACAAAGGATAAAGAATGACTAAGAGAATTAGAAAAGATATTTGCAGTGATGAATTATACAGAGGACCATAAGATTTATTTTGCTACCTATATGTGAAAGGGAGAAGCGAAGTATTTGTGGCATGGTGTTAGGAGATTAATGGAAGTGGCAGGAACTCAGGTTACATGGGAAGTGTTTCAATTAACCTGTTTGGATAAATACTTCCCAAAGAATTTACAAGAAGATAAAGAAATTGAATTTCTAAAGTTAGAGCAAGGAACTATGTTAGTGGGGCAATATGAAGCCAAATTCGAAAAGCTATCGAAATGTTCCTCTTATTTTCGGTACAATCCAGATGAGAACTAGAAATATGTAAAGGTCGAAGCTAGTGTTCGAGATGACATAAAAAGAATAATAAAGCCTTTCAAAATTAGGAATTTTTCTTCTTTGGTGAATAAATGTAAGATTATAGAATCTAGTGACTCTAAATTTCAATTAGAACAGAGGTTACAAAGTTTCCTGAAAAGGAAGAAGTCGAATGATAGGGTTGAAGAGGATGCTTCTCAGCCCAAGTTCCCACAGGATAAAGGAAAATAGATTTAGAATGAAACTAGGGGACCACAACGTGTAAAATGTGGGAGTTATCATGGTACTAGAGCTTGCAGATTGGACAAGATAGAATGTAACAATTGTGGTAGGATAGGACATTATGCTTGAAATTGTCCTAGGAAATAAGAGAAAATCCTAATTCCAGACCCAAAACCACAAGGAGAGTTTATATCTTGAGAGACAAAGAGACAACTCAGTCTCTTAATTTAGAACAAAGTGAGAACACAACCTAGGATCAATTTATTAAAGAATGCATATAAATGAGTAATAGAATTTTTTTATGAATCTTAATTGCTTGAAGAGTAGGAAATGCAATGAGGATTGATGAACTATGCTTGTGTAATTTTGTTTCCTTGAGAATTGGTTGTATTTGGTTTTAATTGTTGGATTGCACAACAAAAATTTGATAGTTAATCTGTTAAATATATCTTCCTTGAACCCAAGACAAATTTCACTAGTAAGGATGACATTGATAGAAATAGATCAAAAGAAGTTATATGAGAAAGTTATAGTTAGCTGAACCATGGTGGCCTGTAGGTCTTGACATAACTTTGGTGCATGATCATGCATTGCTTAAATCTAAAAGTCGACCAAAATCAACTTGACTCATAAATGAGATGGATTGGCGTGAAGCAGAGTCAGGACAAACGTGTACAAGATGCCATCAACCTGGACATAATTCTCGTATATGTTGTGCTGGTGAATCGAGTTCCTTGAGGGATGATGGAGTGGGCCATCTAATTGATCTAGGACATATTTTAACTGTTAGACTCTTGTATTAGCCAATCATAAATGTGTATTTTGGAGCCATATTATTGTGTATTACTCCACTATGATATTGTATTCGAATACTATTAATATATGTTAATTGATTATCGACGTGCACTTCATTTCTCCCACATAATTTGATTTTTATATTATTTTTAATTGTGCCTTCTTTTATACCATTGATAACAAATATTATATATTATGTTTCATATTTTCACACTAATTATTGTTGTTTGGCATATAGCATGACAGATAGCATTTCATGTAAACTCAAGCCCAGCTGCTCGGTTTTGGAGTTGTAAGAGTATCATGTTTCTCAGCATGTATGGCAGGGACATGAGGATCGGCATCTGCGTGTTAGACGTGCTCAAAAAATAAAACATATGGATCCCCTTGCACCGATTCTTCCATATCTATAGCAGGCTAGCTTCTTGGGGGTTGCCTATATAGGTTATTGCAGCATTGATCACTCCTTGATTACTGCGTAGGTTGAATGATGGCGCCCAGAGACGCATACATTTCACATGCCTACAAGAGAGTGTATCATAACGTTGGAGGACATATGTATCATATCGAGTCTTCTTATTAACAGCGGCTGCAGTTACTGGCCTTACCCATCGGACTGATTAGCTCGATGTATGTGATCGGTTGTTATGCATTGATGAGACTCCATCACTCATATCTGGTGCACGTATTGATATGACATATGTGTGGCAGCCGAGTGTTACAAACGTCACTGACAATGATGATGACAAGTACGTGCAACAGTGTGCACATATGCTTAGGTTACTTGGGGGTTTCTTATGCCCCGATCATTTTGGTAAGTCTGTGTACTTGATGTTCCTTCTGTTGTTGGAAGACTTTACTGTTGCCGGGACATACAATTTGGGGTTTGTAATCTTAGCGTACTTGTATAGAGAGCTTTGCAAAGCTACGGACTACAAGGCACGCAAGATCGGAGGAGCTTGCATCTTATTGCAGTATTAGACATGATACAGATTCCCTAGCTTACCCCTACACTAGCTGACCATGTTGAACCCGATGTGTTCTATGGTGCTGATTGTGATAAATTACGTCCATTAGGATGAGAATAAGTTTCTTTTCATATCATTTCTTTACATTACTTTACTCTATTACTTACTTTGCTAATATTTCTCACTTACGTTCATAATACTTTCATTTACAAATAGGTGGTACAAGCATAAAGTTTTGAGTGATACTGTGACCGGTGTACTTGAATATTATCGTCGGTTCTTTGATCAGTTAAAGAATGATGAGGTATGTATTATTTTACATTCATTTGAATTAATTACTTATGTATATGACTTATTAATTTTATGTGCATCACATTTTGTAGATTATATAGCAACCATACACAGATGAGCAAGTGACATCACTTCTACCTTTTTGTGTGGATAGTACGGATATAGCACTAGCAGTGGTCTCTCTCATATGTTTTCATATTGTTAAGTGGCACCAGCCAGATCGAGTGATGTGCCAGTTTGGTCTTGACCAGCCCATATCACGGATACTGCTCCAGCTTGATAGTTTGCACTCAATTATATTAGCTGGTAGGCATGATGAGAATTGACCAACTACACATATTGTTTATATAGCCACATAGGATAGTTGAAGGAAGAAGCTTGTTAGGGGAGTCTCATTACTTACATCCCTCGCTTTGCATTCTGAGTACATGCATTGGTATAAAAGAATTATCAAATGTTGGATATCTCCCACCAGTGCATCTATTGAGAATGTTGTAAGCTTTTTATCAATTCGCTAGTGACTATATGTATTTTGTATTCATTATAATGACATATTTTATATCTATTTCTTAGGCGGACATTGCAGAGCATTTGTTCAGTTTGACTACTATCGCTGCAGCTCGAGAAGCTGCTGCACAGATCCTACATTCATTGCGGGAGTATAATTGCATTACAATAGAACATCTGCGTCTAGCTCCAGCAGCAGGTGACATTTCAGGGCCACTCGAGGAGTCCAGTCAACAAGGGACGCGGAGTAGAAGGAGGACAGGGTTAGCGAGCACTCAGACACGACTTCGACATCTCGAGGACTTCAATTCTACAAGCCAGCACATGACTCAGCCTCCTACCACTGCTACTGCTCTGAATGTAACTGCTACATGCCCAACCACTCAGCTACCACCTACATGTCACCCACCATACCCTTACCCATTGTATCCTTACCAGCCACTGGGTTACCCATCATATCTTTACCCACCACAGGGTTACCCACTATATTTTTACCCGCCACCAGGTTACCCACCATACCCATCACAACCAGGTCCTTCTTCCGATCCCTCTCATAGGTCACCACATTCTGATGCGGGTCCATCTTGTTGATGTATAATTATATGTCATTAGTGTATCTGAGAATGTTATATTTAGTGATTTTTTTTAAATTACTATTGATGATTTTCTATTGTGATTTTGGTACCCTTGTTGGATTAAACATATTTGCTGCTTAGTTTTTATTAATGATCTTGGTAACTGGTTAAATTAAACAAGTTCATGTACTTTTGGGGAGGTCTAATATTTAAGAAAAACTCTATCAAAATTTTCATAGAATCCGAGTGATTGAACTTTGGTTGAATTATGTCAAACATGTTTATGCCCTTCTGCGTTAACCAAAAATATAAAAAAAAATGTCACTCCTCAAAATTTGGAGGGTTATGATTGGGAAAGTACTCACCAAATAAACGTTTGAAAAAATAATTTTTTTCACAAATAAACATGCAAGAACATACACAAAAAAAGAAAAAAAAACTTTTTTGACTTTAAAGACTTTTTGTTGTGACAAGCAAATGAGTATGAGTTTGGTGTTATAATTAACCTATGTTATGGTTTATAAATCTATATTTTATAGTTTTAAACCGGATAAATTATGATGATTTGCTTATATTTATTGGTGAATTTACATAAATCCTTATTATTGTCTTTATTTTTGTAAATTAAATGAGATTTATCACATTTAAAGTGAAAGCATGCAAAAACATTGCGTTTTCAAAGTAAAAGAAGATTATTTTGGCTCTCACAGGACCCTATGAGCGATTGAGGAGTTACACACGTCTGTATGTAATTCACAAAACACTTATGTCTACTTTTTTTAAGATACACGGTCGTGTCTAACGTGGAAAATGCTTCTGTTTGATTTTTGTAAAAAGACAAGACCATGTGTGGATTGCACCAAAACAAATGGTGTATTTGTCTTAGTTACGCCAACAAGCTTAGTGCTTTCTATGTAAATACGCCATCACAGATGGCAGATCCAAGTAGGATGCGCCAAACAGTTGTTTGGGTTGCAAACAGGGTTAACCCCATCAATGATTCAACTGGCATATTAACAGTGAATAGCACAGGAAATCTTGTCCTCAGCCAAAATGGCTCTATTGTGTGGCATACAACCTCTCAAAAACAAGCAGAGAGTCCTGTGGCAGAGCTCTTGGACTCTGGTAACCTTGTGGTACGAGATGAGGGAGAAGCAAACCCAGAAAACTATTTATGGCAAAGCTTTGACTACCCAGCTGATACATTATTGCCACTTGCCAGGGATGAAGATGGGAAGGAACTTCAGACTTGGTGTGGATTGGCGAGAAACATCAAGGAAGAGTCTAGATGATCCATCCCCAGGAGATGTTTCTTTTGTTGTAATGCTCTATAATTATCCTGAGTTTTATATAATGAAGGGAACAGAAAAGTTCTACAAGATGGGAGAGCCCAAGCCCAACCTCCAGAAGCAAATATTGCCCATTCACTACTTGGGGACACCACCAACACAATCAATTTGGTCTATAATGAACTGCTGCTGAATCCTGATTCCTGGGTCACTGGAAAAGAAAATTCAGGAAACACTTTCTCTGAATATCAATGCTCTTTTATTTTTATTTTTATTTGTTTTAATTTTTCAAATGCACTCTTGTAACCTATGAAATACAGACACAGACACGGGTAGGGGTGTCAAAATGGATCAAGTCCGATGGACCGGTCCTAATAGCCCGACAAAATGGATGAGCTGGACTAGCAAAATGTTAGCTCGAAACTTATATGGATCGAATGGACTGAGCTCGAATGGGCCGGATCAGTTTATTTTTTTAACACTACATAAGACTAAATGAGCTGGGTTGGGTTAACAAAATTCTAACCCAAAACTTACATGACCTGAATGGGTAGGCCCGAAAATGGCCTGACCCCGAATGGGCTGGGCCAAATGGGCCGAGCCAGCCCGTTTTGACACCCCTAGACACGGGACACAAAATAAATACTGAGACACACCAAATTCAAAAATTATAAGACACAAACACGGCATATATATATAATTACAAAATTTAAGTAAAAAAATTCATAATTCATTAATATCATTTTTATAAACTTGAAGATTTATAATATCTTAATATATGTCATATGTATCAATATTTATTACCTAATAAGTCCCTCCTAAAAAATATGGAGCATAATTTCTATTGATATATTCTAAAAAATCTCTTAAACTAACTTCTCCTAATAGAACTAACTATGAATGAGTACATGTGCATAAAAAAAATTAACTAGAGAGAATATTAATATGAAGCAAGTTTCAGTGACGACAAAGTGGACGATTTGGTACGAGTAAAGGTAGAAATAACAGATAAAAATAATGGTGTATAAAAAGAAAAAATTTAAAAGTCTAATAGTAATGTACGAAAATATAAAACTTAAAATACTGATGTATAACAATAGTGACTTGGAACATTAATTACGTGATTAAGTTTGAGTGAGTTACGAACTTATTAATTGAATATTAATCATAGAAACTATTTAAAAAAATATTAATGAATTATGTCCACATCATGTCCTAAATGTGTTCAAATATATCCGAGATATATTCAAGTATATTTTAGACGTGTCTAAATATATCTTAAATGTGTCTAAATTAAAAAAAATTTTTTTAATGAAATATATTTTAACATATAAAATACATATATTATACAAATATTCCCATATATCTGACATAAATATATATCCCATAAGCAAATACACCTCAACAACTATATACATGTACTTCATAGCTTGTAACCATGAGTACTGGAAGTTGAAGGAAATTATCCGCCTCGCCAATTCCCTAATCTCTGGTGAGAGAAATTGAATAAAAAAATATGTATTATAAGAGAGATGACATGTCAATGACTCAATCATATAAATATTTGATTATTTGATCGATCCTAGCCATTTAAAAAAAATTTAATTCATTCAAACACTATTATTGACCTTCTCTTCCAAATTCCAATGCACTACCCTGTTTTCTTCGATATTTAATTCAAAAGGATTGGTATCACACTTTTTTAATATATTTTTTTATTAAAATATATCATATATTAAAATAATATTTAAATTTAATTAATATGTAATTAACTTAATTAATATATAATTAAATTTAAATTATATATAATTAAATTTAAATATTATTTTAATTTATAACATAATTTAATAAAAAATATTAAAAAAGTGTAATATAGAATATATTGACTATTTAAAGCAAGTAAAATAATAGTCAAAAAATGATCCATGATGAAGCGATCGGAACAATTTAATAAGAATAATTTTAAATTTTTTTACACAATCTTTTTATTAATTTTTTTAATTATTAAATAAAAAATATTAAATATTTTTTATGTTTTTAAAATATTAAATATATTTATTTTTTATTAAATATTTTATTTATTTAATATTAAAAAATTATTATAAAAAACTTTTAAATGATATAATAAAACTCATTTAACAAAAGAGAAATTTTAAGTTTATTTTTTATATTTATTATATTTATTTTATCAATTAAGATATAATATATGTATATTTTTTTATAAAAAAAAGATAAAAAGAAAAATATTAATGAATATATATAATAACTTAATTAATAAAATAAATATAATAAACGTAAAAAAGAATTGACTTAAATTTTGTAGGACAACTCTGCTGGGTGCTTATTTTCCAAGCATGATGTCCCTACTTGGAGAAATTTTATATGAGTTTGGAAGATTAATTATTTTTCATTTTATATAGACGCAGTAGACTAAGTCTGCAGAATGGTTAAATGCACTTGACTTGGAATGAGTAACCAGGCGTGTTTCTCAACCTCTGCTCATCCTGTATTTTGAGTTAGTACCACAAAATCAGGAATTTAATGGAAATCCTTTCTTTCATGATTATGTTTGCTTGTGTATTCGTTCCTTCTCTCAAAGTTTCCAAAGCTGTTGATTCTATTCGTGTGTCCCAGTCCATCAGCGATGGCAGCAAGACCTTAGTGTCTCAAGGTGGAACGTTTGAACTTGGTTTCTTCAGCCCAGGTAATTCCAAGAAACGTTACCTGGGGATATGGTACAAGAATATACCAATTCAGACAGTTGTTTGGGTTGCAAACAGGGTTAACCCCATCAATGATTCAACTGGCATATTAACAGTGAACAGCACAGGAAATCTTGTCCTCAGCCAAAATGGCTCTATTGTGTGGCATACAACCTCTCAAAAACAAGCCGAGAGTCCTGTGGCAGAGCTCTTGGACTCTGGCAACCTTGTGGTACGAGATGAGGGAGAAGCAAACCCAGAAAACTATTTGTGGCAAAGTTTTGACTACCCAACTGATACATTATTGCCAGGGATGAAGGTGGGAAGGAACTTCAGACTTGGTGTGGATAGGCGAGAAACATCATGGAAGAGTCCAGATGATCCATCCCCAGGAGATGTTTCTTTTGGTGTAATTCTCTATAATTATCCTGAGTTTTATATGATGAAGGGAACAGAAAAGTTCTACAGGATGGGACCATGGAATGGCCTATATCCAAGTGGATTACCAGAACTTGGACAAGAATCAAACTCCTTAGTGGATTTCAAGTTTGTCGCCAACAGCGATGAGTTCGTCTTCTCGTATACCCTCAATAACAAATCTGTCATCTCAATAGTAGTACTAAACCAAACAAGGATTCTTCGCTATGTATGGGATGAACAATATCAAAATTGGAGGATTTACATAACACTACCAAGAGACTTTTGTGACACTTATGGCCTCTGTGGAGCCTATGGGAATTGTATAATTAGCCAAACACAAGTTTGCCAATGTTTAAATGGGTTCAGTCCAAAGTCACCACAAGCATGGATCCAGTCGGACTGGACTCAAGGATGTGTCCGCAATACACCATTAAGCTGCAACGACAAACACACCGATGGGTTTGTCAAATTTGTTGGCCTGAAAGTTCCAGATACTACACATACTTGGTTGAATGACACTATGGGTCTAGAGGAATGCAGAGACATGTGCTTGAATAATTGCTCTTGTATGGCTTATACTAATTCAAACATAAGTGGAGCAGGTAGTGGCTGTGTCATGTGGTTTGGTAATCTAATTGACATGAGACAGTTTGAAGCTGGTGGGCAAGATCTATATATCCGGATGCCTGCTTCAGCGTTAGGTAAAGGCTTTATTAACTTTTAACTTTGCTCAACAATACCTTCATCATTCTTCCCTTCAAAGGTTCAATTGCAGCTTTGAAAACTCAAGGTCACTCCTTCGAACTGGGATTTAACTCTAGTTTTTTTGTTTTATCAAAGTCAACCATGAAGGGCCTGAATATAGGCGCAAAAAGAACACGAGAACCATAGTTGCTACCACCATTGCTTCAATTTGTGGGGTGCTTTTACTATGTACTTATTTTATCTGGAGAGTCCGGAGGAAGATTGCTGGTAAAATTATTCTTCACTCATATTTTTTACTAAATAGATGACCAATATTTTCTATTTTTAACTTTTTAAATAGAAATACTGCAAATCGTCAAGAAACTCTCTTGGTGTAATCATCTCGTAACTGTGAATTTTAGGTCAAGTAGCATCTTACTTGCGACTGTATGTCATTGATAAATGATATAGAGTTCAATAACTTTCTAGAGATTGAATAAACTATATCTTCTTTTTCTTTTTCTAACATGCACTTTCATCTATTTTAACTAGTTTCGACTCCCTCCTCATGTGTTATATATTGCTGAAAGATTTTCTCCATTTTGTAGTGAGATCTCAAAGACATGTGGATGATCTGGATCTCCCATTGTTTGATCTACCAACAATTGCTACTGCCACTAATGACTTCTCGACGAAGAATAAAATTGGAGAAGGTGGTTTTGGACCTGTATATAGGGTAATTCAATTTCAATATTTGAGTACTATTACCAGAGAAAAACAACTAGAGAAGTATCAATATTATGCAAAGCATTAGCTCATGAATGTGAGTATGCAGGGAAAATTAGCTGATGGTCAAGAAATTGCTGTCAAGAAACTTTCAAGCATCTCAGGACAAGGAATGACTGAGTTCGTAAATGAAGTAAAACTAATTGTGAAACTACAACACCGAAATCTTGTAAAGCTTCTTGGCTGTTGCATTCAAGGACAGGAACAAATATTGGTTTATGAATACATGCCTAACAGTAGCCTAGATTCATTCATTTTTGGTATGGAGTACAAACAAAGCTTAGATTTGGTCGCACTAGTATTCTATGACTTTAGTGATAAAAGTAGCTTATTAAACTTGAATATTTAAAGTTGAATAACATATTTGCTTTGAATAAAACAGATGATAACAAAGGTAAATCACTCGAGTGGCCTCAACGCTTCCACATAATTTGTGGAATTGCTAGGGGACTCGTGTATCTTCATCAAGATTCCCGATTGAGGATTATCCATAGAGATCTCAAAACAAGTAATATTTTACTCGATGATAATTTGAATCCAAAAATATCAGATTTTGGAACGGCCAGAACTTTCGGAGGAGACCAAACTGAAGGAAAAACAAATAGAATAGTTGGGACTTAGTGAGTTTCTAATTATCTAACACTATATTATTATTTTAAATATATGCGACTGATTTTCCCTGTAATGATTTCTTGCAGTGGCTACATGGCACCAGAATATGCTGTTGATGGGTTATTTTCAGTGAAATCTGACGTCTTTAGTTTCGGCATTTTAACGTTGGAGGTTATATGTGGCAAGAGAAATAGAGCGTATTATCACACAGATGAAACTCTTAACCTTGTTGGTCAAGTAAGAACTTGAATACATTTTCAATTCATGTATGTCAAATTGGAATATAACAAATAATTATCTTCTTTTATGATTTAGGCATGGACATTGTGGAAAGAGGGCAGGGCTTTAGAGTTGATTGACTCAAACATAAGGGACTCATACGTTGTATCAGAAGTATTGCGGTGCATGCATGTTAGTCTCTTGTGCGTGCAACAGTACCCAGATGATAGGCCTACCATAGCCTCTGTGATTCTAATGTTGGGGAGTGAGATGGAATTGTTTGAGCCTAAAGAGCCTGGTTACAGTTCGAGAAATGTTTCTATTGAAGCAGATTTACCCACAAATCATAATTATAGTAGGTCAACCAACGAAGTGACCATTTCCTTATTAAACCCACGATGAAAATCATTTAGTGAGACATTTTAATTGTACTAAATTATTGTTGATGCAGCTAAGGTTTCTGATATGTACCAGTATTTTTTTGTGTAATATTATATCAAGTATTAGTTAGTTGTTAAGATGATATTTTGACTAAGTTTATGGTGACCGGCCCATACCTGTTGGATTGACTGTAGGAGAAGTTAGTACTAGTTGGTCGTGCACCAAATTTATTTTGTTTGTGAAAACGTAGAAACTTACTACAGCATGAATGAAGCATATTTACTTTTCTTAAAATTTCATTTTGAGTGCTAACAATTATATATGGATGCAATGTAAGTCTATCTTGGAAGGTGTTGTACCAAGAAAGTACTGTTACTTTAACATGTATTGTTAAATTATAATTTATATGATATATATAGATTTTTGAGCAAACACAAACCTGTAAGCACTTTTTTGCAATTAGTTAAACTAATTTCACAATTTCATTCAGGCCCCAATCAATTTTTAATGAAACCTGTTTTACAGGTTAAAAGGTCATCAATTCTAGCCCTTGATGCATTGAAAACATAAATCAATGGCTCCACTTTAAGGTGCGTTCATGCACCCTTCAATTCATGTGAAGGTGCATATTAGATGGCACCATTAAACAGATAATTTTCAGATTTAGAAAAAAAAGAAGAAGATAGTTTTAGACTACATAAGCTTCTGCATTTGTCTAGTATCTTTGAAAGCTCAATTCGGAATTTGTGTGGTTTCAAAGTGGCAACAAATATGATTCATTTTTAGCGCTTGACTTTGACTCTGCACCAAATTATTTATGTCTAAGGTTCTGTCCTATTCTAATACACAAATTACTGATAAGTACTATCCTCAGTACTATGTTCATCTCTTGGATTTGGTTTGGATAGGTTAATCGGGACATCTTGCGTTTGCCTTAAAATATTGAAAAACGTACTATTTGCCACCGGAAAGAGATGAAATGCAACTTAGGCAAATGAGTATATGAAAAGGATAAGGCTTCTATAAATATTTTGACAGTACAAGGCTCTGAATATTATAAGCTCTAGTCCTTGCAAATATGATAAATTCATTGCCAATTTTTGAAATCCTAGATAGTAATCTTCCTCTGGTATATCTAAATGTAAAGGGCGTAACAAAATCACCACAGTTAACCGTCCTCCACAACATATACCAAGGTGCATACCCTCCATTTAAAGAAGATCAGACAGTTTACCTACTTAGTCTTCAAATTTTATTTTCTTTGAAGCAGGCTGGATGTTACCCACCTGCAAAAGCAATCACACATTCATGAGAGAAAAATTCAAGACATGGACTTTAAATTTCTAAAGACAAAGAAACTGCAGATTGAAAAGGGAAAACAAGTAAAATCTCACAATCTCAGGGCATTCATAATCAATGCCAGCAGCCTCTATCCTCTTTTGTCGCTTTTGATCACGCTTCACAATCTTTTCTATTAACTTCTGGTGCTCTTCCAATGTTCTTTCCTGAACAGACAGCACCAGAGAAAATAAAAAAAACTTTCTTTTATACAGAAATTCAGACTGACAATCTCAAAAGTATGTTTTTTATTGATCCGACAAGATACCTTGTCATGTCGCTCTCTTTCAATTTGAACTGAGTCCAATGGCTTGTAACGGTAATTGAAACCTCTCCAACTATAAAGACAAAGTACACGTGTTACAGGCCTATTGACATATAATTCTCATCATATTCAGGACAAGAAACTCTTTTTATTTCTGTAGAGACAATAATACCATTAGTTCACTAAAATGAGACCGGACACTGTTTCTTAGGCTTTTCAATTGAAGGAGATAGGAGAAGGTTCCATGGAGTTGTTAAGAGTGCAACGTAAGACTTTTCAGCAAATGGTGCATCATTGGGATACGATAGTTTTCATTGTCTATGTGGGTTTCTGCTCATGGAATCTTTTGGCATGTCAGACTGTCAGTTTCTCTCTTTATCTTTTCCATCACAATTAGACCTTGAAAGAAGGTTCAAGAAATAGGGGTCTCTCTAGTAAGAAAGAGGGGAAAAATACAAGGCAGTTCTTGGTGGGGTATTTTTACACAGGAAACTATAGAACCCTGAGTCAAGTGACACAGGATATGACCACTGGGCCAAGACAACCAGTCATCTTTCAAGGGGCCTCTTTATTTTTTTATTTTTGATAGAAAAAGAAATTTTATTAGAAGGAAAAGAGGGAAGGCACAACTGGGGGAAGGGATAAGAAATACTTCAAAACAGAGAAAGTACAAACAACATATAAATAGAAAGAATCAAGAAAGCAACAAGGCTGTCCCGTCTCTTTGCATATTACAAATGAAAACTCCCTTGCATATAAAATATAATTAATTTTTGAGACTTTAAAGTGGAAGCCATGCTAAGAACTGCAGTACCAATCTACCACATGCATCACTGTAAGTGAAATGGCACCAGATGCACAATGATCACCTTAGAGTGCATACTATTCATTGTTACTGGCTTACTGCAAAATGCTGATGAACCACAGTAAAAAACTCAGATTACTTCAGCAAAATAATCAATAACTTACAGCTTTGGATGAACATGCTGTGGGGGTATCAGATAAACCTGGAGAAGGTGTTCAAACAGCAGATAATTGTGCATGGTATCAGCTACAATTTTTGCTACCTAAAAGAGCAAAGCAATATTAGCAGTTAGCACACAGAAATGGGAGTTAATCACAAACGTAATTACAACAATTAAACAACGAGTAAGATGAAATAAGTACTACCTCAGGAGATTCAAATTCTATGAAACCAAAATGTCTTGATTTTCCTGTCTGAAACATCAAGAAAAAGCAATTGTAAATATTAATCAACTAATATAAACCAATATCAATTATAGCTAAAAAATGTAATCAAACAACAAATAGATGTTAAAAGTAAAGCCATTTACATTCCAGTGAATCTATGATCATAAATGCTATTGCTCGCCAACTTCTTTTGAGGATGGGTGGAATAAAACTAAAGTGAATTCAAACAGAAGAAATCTATTGAATCCATGTATTTAATGAATACAAGCAGCTTGATGCTCAGGAACCAATCAAAAGAACAATGAGTCACACACAGTCCTACCAACCATAACATAATTCACAATATATCAACAGAATATCAAAATTTTCATTACATATACTTCAGTGTCTTCTGCCCCCAGCTCAACTCTCAAGACACATAACTAAATAATTAAAAAGAGAAGTAACAGCCTAATAGGTGAGGTTGGCCTGCTGCTAATCTTATCATTCAAACAAACATCAGACACAAACCATAATGCAACCTGCTGCTATCTGAATTTTTCTTCGAACTAAAGAAAAAAAACTATAATCGAATGAAACATTCGTCAAAAATAATCTGTGAATCTATGATAACCACATAAGAGTAAATAGATCAACATAAACAAAGCATTCCACAAATCATCATCCAGTTGACATACATATGCAAACAAACACAAACGTACAGCAAACAAGTTTAGGAGCCTAACTCTTTTATTTCTTGCGATTCTCAATCTCTTGATAGTACCAAATTGCCCAAAATAACCTGCAACAGGCAATGTGTTAAACACTCTCCAGCTAAAATTCCATAAAATGAAAAAAAAAAATTAAAAAGAGCTGTATTGTACCTTCCATCTCCTTCTCATAGAACCCATGTGGAATCCTACCAACATACAAAACCGTGGTAGTGTTATCTGGCACTTTTTGTTCAGGAAGTTTGCGTGCAGGACCACCTTCCAAGGGCTTCTCAGTAATTAATTAAGAAACAAAATTAAGCAAATAAACACACTATTCATCAAAAGATAGGTTTTTTTTTTTTTAAAGGTAACAGTTATCGAAATTTTCACGTACCAAAAAATCAGCACCCTCTGTTTTGTTGATGGAAACAGAGAGTTTAGCATTTACCCTTTTCAAATTGTTCTTTGTAGCTTTCTTAGCCTTGGTACCCATCTCAATAGACAAAACCCTAAACAAAAAAATTCACACTTCTACCCACGAACACAACCGAAGAGTTTGAAGTTGACTTGTGCTGTCTCGCGTTACCGTCGATGCGTTTCGATATCGCGAGTTACCGAACCGAAAAACTATGAATTGTCGTCTATTGAGAAAAACGCACCAGTTCGAGCTCGAATGCTTGGCCGCCGGTGAGTGTGAAAAACTGCTAACACCACGGAGGAAGAAGAAGACGGCGCTAGCAAACAAGGTTCAAACGTATCCTTGCATCGCTATGTAATTTCTCTTTCCTTTTTTTTTTTATTTGACCTAGTTTTCCTTTTCTTTTTTTAATTGGCATTAATCATCACAAATTAAATATTATAATTTTTTGGTTAAAATTTAGAAAAAAATTAAAAAAATCCCTTCAACGATATGTAACGTGGCTTTAAAAATGGTGCAAGATACCCCTTGAGTTTTCACATTGTGCCATTAGCACATCCCGTTAATCTTTCCATTGAATAATAGAAGGCTACTCTGCTGTCAACCTAAAACGTTTGATTTTATGGATAATTTTTTTTATTTGATAGTATATATATATAAATTTAGATATATAAAAAAATTATTAGTTAAAATTTATAAATTTTTTATCGCTATAGTTATTCATAAAAAAAATTTGTTAAATTTTGTAAAAATTTAAATATTATTAATTAAAATCTGTAAAAATTTAATTTTTTTAATCTCAATTATTAATTTATTTTAATAATAAATTAATGATAAAAAAGACTATAATCTATCTAGGTGCTTCATGTTAGACTTTTTCAATAGACTGGTTACATGAAAATTCAAAGCTAATGCATCCCAACTTGAATCCTAACTATAAAATTCGTACGCCCTCTTGTTTCAATTATTTTTCTCTAACCCTTCCTTCTAATTTTTTTAATTATTCTTTATGTATCCATTAATTTAATTAAATAAAAATAAAAATATCAAATAAAAGATAATTAAAAAGATTAAAAAAAATTAGAGCTAAATTTTGTTCAACGAAAAATAGACAATATGGAAGGATGCCAACCCACCAAAGATGTGAAGCTCACTACTGATTTATTGGATCCTTCACTTTCTTGTGGATCAATTGGCAAGTACCAACAAGTAAGAGCGGCCGACAAGGTGTGGCATCCAACAAGCAACAACGGTTGTAAATATAGTTGTCAAAGTAAGCTGGCTTGGCTTATTTGGGCCGGATCAATTCGGACTTGGTTATTTTTGAATCAGATTAGATTGAATTATGTGAGTTTTAAATTAATATTTTGTTAATCAAGTCTGTCCTTATATAGTGTTAATAGACTAGCCTGACTCAACTCATTACAAGCCAGTCTATTTGGACTAGGTTAATTTTAATTATTTTTAAATTTTTGTTCACTTTTATTAATTCAATCTATTTATATTATCAGACTATTCGAGTCTAACATATCAAACTTAACATATTTTTATGGCTCTAGCTGTGGAAGCTGTTCCCAAGCAACTTGGAGACGTTTATCATAAACCCACTTGCATACACCAAGAATGATTTAGCCAAAACACGCATCAATGGTTGATATTTATGACCTATGGCTTTGAGAAAAGTCAAATTCTAGTTTAGAATCGTCACTCTCCTTACTTGCCTAATTTCTGATGACACTAGAGGACCAACCATCTCCGACAAGCTTGAGACAGTGGGATGGGGAAAGGAGGTGGTTTTGGTTTTAGTTGGGGTTGTGTGGTTCATGGGTGAGGATTAGTTTCATCTGGGATCGTGTGTTTGATGGTGGTGGAGAAGAATAGCGTAGTGGTAGTTGGTGTTTGACGATGGTGGCGAGGAATGGTGTGGTGGTGGTGGCTCACGACGGCATGGAGTTTCTAGTTTAGCCATGGGTTATGGTGCGAGGTACAATGGCTAGTCACAGAGGGGAGGTATGGTTGCGGTGAAAGATGACAGTTTTTGGCTTAGTAATGATTTCAATTTGAACCACATAAGCTTCCTCCAAAAAAAAGTGAACCATACGAAAAAAAAATTAGGATGTCCATTTCTAACTAATTTGACCAGCTTCCAAAGGTGTTCATGCACCCCCAAGATCAGCACAATGCATTGACTTCTCATATAGAGGATAAAAAGATAGAGAGTTAGAGGATTTCCTATCTACTCCGCTTAAAGGATTTTAAATTGTTAGTTTTTTTCCCAATTCAAAAGAAATTACATAGAACAAAAATAACTTGGCAAACTTTGAAACAAACGCACCTTAGGCTTTTATCTCGTGTATCTAATGTGACTTTTTAACTCTTTAAAATTAATTAACTAACACTATATTTGGATGATAGGTAATGAGGGAAACGGAAAGGGAATGGGGGGAACGAAAATGACTTTTCTTGTTTAAGAGTTTTAAAATACATAGGAACGGAATGGAACACATGGGGAATCATTTCCCCCCTCTTTCCCTCAAACACCTAACTTTTGTTCTCCCTAATATTGAGGGAGAATGAAGAGAACACATGAATAATTCCGTTTCGTTTCGTTTCGTTAATGAAACTTCCAAACAAAGAGAATAGAAACTATGTTCCATTCTATTCTATTCATTTTCATTCCATTCTTATCTTTTTCGTTCCGTTCCATTAATGAAAAAACATCCAACCATAGGGTAAATGATATTTTGAAATAGAAAAAAAAGAAGGAATAAACCCCAAATTTCATATGGTTTAAGATATGGGAAACCAAAAACAAATTCCAAAACTTGACTAGGTATAAGGCTCACAAAATTCCATCAATCTAGGAAAACCTAAAAAATGAAACCCCAACTTGCAGAGCCTCTCTACGCCATTGCATGCAGACTTCCATCGAAGTCACAGGTATGTCGTGGTCCATAGTTGTTTTGAAATCATTTAATTTTCAATGGACCATCTCCTTGCTCTCTCTCTCTTTCTCTCTTTCTCTCTTTCTCTCTCATCCTTCCTTCTCTCTCTATTTAATAATATACCAATATGAGTGCGAATCTGATACGGAAATGGATTCTCTCCAGCTGTTGGAGGTCCAGCAGCTGGAGTCAAATCCAACGGTCCAGTTTTTTTTTAAATATTAAAAAAAATAATATTAAATTAATATGTTTTAATCTGGACTTAGATTTTCATCCAACGGTCTGAAATATTACTGGAGACTGCAGGAGGAGATCCGGCTTGAGAGAAGCCGGATCCGTGTGTTACAGGGAAGACGCTCCGTACATGACAGAAAAATAAATAAAACCCGTTCGACTTGCATTTCCAGACAACAAAATTAAAGATAATTGTTTTTTCATCTCTCTCTGTCTCTCTCTCTTCGTTGCATATCGCCCTCTATTCATTCTTGTTCTGATTTAATTCCACTATGCTTGAATTGAATTTCCGTCAGCTGGAGTGGAAATACCAATCAAAATAATAAAAGGGTCTTTGTTCTTAAATTAGGGTGTCAGTAACAAATCCAAGCCTGCTGGCATGCGGTTAGAGACCAATTCAAAAGGTGATAAGAATTGCCAATGAGTTTCAGCTTAATTGACACCAGCTGCTATCTCGTGTGTTAGAGGGGGTGTGTTCGATCCCCCAATATAGGACTCCCCTCTCCCCCTCTCCTGGGATTTCTTGTGGGGGCATCCCTAAGCTTGTGGAGCATAAGTACCAAAAAAAAAAAAGGTGACAATAATTTCCAAGCATGTTGAACAGGGTAGCGACGCGTCTAGGGCTGAGCCTTTTCTCTGCACGCACAAATGATATTGGGTTGCGATTTTTCTTTGCAATAATGGAATTGGACTTTTTCTCTGCTACGATATGTAATAATATCGATTTGGAAGCCGATATTGCAGGCGCACCTGGGTTAAAATTGAGTATTCTTTGATTGTAGACCAAAAAAAAAAAATCGAGCATTGATTTTTTTTAATTATTTTAAAATAAAATTAAAACTTATTTTCAGAATAATTCTTTTAATACAGTATTCTTTGGAAAAATTAATGTAAAGAAAAGTTAAGGAGCAATATTTAATTTTAAAATATAAATAAAATTAAAATTATTAAAAAGAATTATTTAAATTTTAATTAGAGATAATGACTATTTAATTTCATTAAAAGAAAATAATACTCTTTATGAGTGATTATTAGTTACTTTTTATTAAATGATTATTTGTTGTCACTAAATGATTAATAGTTTTAAATTAACTTCTATAAGAAATAAATTTACAAATGATTATTATTTCTTACTAGTAGTCATTTATTGACACTGAATAATTAATGTTTTAAATGAAGTTGAATAAATAAAATACATCAAATTAGAAAGAAATTTACGAATGATTATTATATTTGATTGAATGGCCATTAGTTTATTATTGAGTGACTAATTGTTTCAAATTAAGTTATATGAAATAAATTTGTGAATAATTACTACTTATTATTAAGTGATCATTTGTTACTCAGTAAAGAGCTAACATTTCAAATGAAATGTAATATATAAATTACATGAAATTATAATAAAATTTATGAATGATTTGTCTTTTATTAAGTGGTCATTACTTGTTACTAAGTGACTAATTATTTCAAATTAAATTCTATATGAAAGAAGTTTATGAATAACTATTGCTTCTTATTGAGTAGTAATTTATTGGCATTTAGTAACTAATAATTCAAATGAAGTAATATATGAAATACATGAAATTAAAAAAAAATTATGAATGATTATTATCTTTTATTGAGTGATTATTAATTATCATTGAGTAACTAATAAATTTAAATTAAATTATATATGAAAAAATCTGCAAATGGTTATTATTTCATATTAAGTAGTCATTTGTTATTTTTGAATAGTTAACTTTTTAAATGAATATTTTATTAAGGATAATTTTAACTATTAAGTAAAATTAAATGATCATTATTTTTAATTAAAATTTAAATGACCGTTCTTAATAATTTTAATATTATTTACCTTTAAATTAAATATTATTTTTTAATAATCTTTATCATTAATTTTTTCGTATTCTTTTTAGTACATTACATAATGATTTTAAAGTTTTATTTTAAATTTTAAAAAATAAAAGGTCACGTGCTATGATGACAACTTGAGTAGAAGTTAAAAGAATTTGGATGAAAAAAGTCTTAAATGATAGGTTGATGTGGTAAGCTATATTAACTTTTGTGACGAGGACGTAACTTCAGATTTTAAGAAATCAATTATTATGAAGAAATTACATAATTGTTGTTCTCTCATAGTTGAATAAAAATTAATCGCATAAATAGTTTAAATGAGTTGAACTTATAAAGATATTTTGTGATTTAAAAAAAATGGATAAAAAATTTGATTGGTACAAAATCATTTGATTGGATGAAAATAGATAAATTTAATTAATTTATAATTAGTAAAATTTATTATAAAACTCACTCAAAATTATTTTTTGTGTTTGTTAACTGACTCTTATCGTATTATGATAACTGAACTATATAGTTCTACTTGATAAATATTTTTTTATATGACTTCTTAATAAATAATTAGTTTATATAGTTTCAGATAATTTTAATATTTTATTCTGTAGTTTTTTATTTTAATATTGATTTTTATGTATTTATTTATTTGAATGTTTTATCAATTTATTATTAAGATTATACACACAAAAATTACTATATTTTCTTAGTTTAAAAAATACTTAATGAACTCTTAATTTCTTCATAATAAATTACATTTAATTAAATTTATTATATTTTCATGCAAAAATTCTACTTTTGTATGATGTATATATTGAAATTTTGTAAATAATATAAATAATTATATATGAATAAATATAGTAATTTAAAAATATAATTAATTAATTTAGATTGACAATGCATATATAACGGAGATGGAATTAGACACTTACAAAAAATTTGAGATTTTAAGATCATTCACCAATAAAAATAATTAATAACGTAATCAACTAAATATATGTGATAATTTTTTGAAATTGTTTAAATATAAATTAATATGTAAAAGTATATATGTTAAGGTAATTAATATGTGATTATAAATTTCTATATTTATATGTGTGAATAATAAATTAAATTTAGACCAAATGACACATGTATATCTTCTTTTTTAAATTATAACATAAGATATCATATATGTCCGTTATTGAGATCATATATTTATCACACGACAAAATTTTAATCATATTATTTTATGTCAAGATGACACATGTTAGAATATAAAAATATGTATATTCTCTTTATATATTATATGATTATATGATTGGTCCATTTTAACAATTCACTTGTTAGAATTTTATTAAAATTCAAGAGTAGAAAAAAAAAAGATACATATTGAACAAGAAGACGTTGATAGTCAATCTTCATTGTTGATTCAACAGGAAAGCAATGACCACAAAACACAAATTTTATTGAATAAATATTTATTTTTATAATTTTTACTAATTTTTATAATAAAAAAATTATTAATACAAATATTTTTAATATAGTTCCTATCGTTTATTTTTATTATAACATTTTTTATTGTAAGTAGATTTTTTTATTTAATAAATGCTTTTATATATATATATATGTCAAAGACTAAATTGATAATGTTATAACATAAACTAGTTCTATGGATTATTTTGAAAAAAAAATTGGTAATACCCCCCAACATTTTGGAAATCGTATTAAATTTTGACTAATCTGAAATCAAGCCGGGTTGGATTACAAATGTATAAAGTTCTTTCAGTATTTTTTTTCATTCATAAAATTTAAATTTGAGACCTTACTTAAAAAAATAAGTGTTAAACTATTTAAATTAACAAAGCATTAATATTTTGAAAAAAAATTATAAATGTCAGGATTTATTTTTAAAAAATATAGAGATTAAATTAAAATGAATGGAAATTATATGTAAATTTTTTTTATTTAACCAATTTTAATATTCAAGTGTAGAAGGCTTGGTTGATATGTAGTCAGAAAGTCTCAAATTGCGGTTTTTTTATAAAACTATTTATTAAAATGTCATTTTTTTAAATTATTTATTAAAATACTACTCTTTTGAAACTATATACCAAACTGTCACTATTTTGTCTAATGTGACATTTTTTAATAATTTTTAGTATACGTCAAACGCTTTAGCGTATCCATGTTGATTACGCTAACACGTTTGGTGTAATCTACGTGGTTACGCCAAACGTGTTGGCTTAATCAAGGTGGATACGCAAACATGTTTAGCGCATTTTGCATGGACTAAAAATCATTAAAAAAATATCACGTTGGACAAAAGAATTACCAAACACTGGATTTCTCTCACCAGTGCATCTATTGAGAATGCGATAAACTCTTTACTAATTCGTCAATTACTATACATATTTTGTATTGATTATAATGACATATATTTTATCTATTTTTTGGGCAAACATTATAGATCATTAGTTCAGTTCGACTACCGATGACGTTGCCGCTTGAAAATCTACTACGCAGATCCTACATTCATTGCAGGAGCAGTTCGCATTACAATGGAACAACTTCGTCTAGCTTCAGTAACAGATGATATTTCAGGGTCACCCGATAAGTCAAATGAACAAGGGACATGACATAGAAGGAGGACAGAGTTAGCGAGCACTCAGACACGATTTTGACATCCCGAGGAGACAGACATTTCTCATGTTGTCCAAACTGCTCCTCCAATGAATGTAGGAATTGCGTAGCAGATTTTTGAGTAGTAGCGTCAGTAGTCGAACTAAACTAATGTTCTAAATGTCCGCTTAAAAAATAGATATAAAATATGTCATTATAATCAATACAAAATTATAAAAAAATGTCTAACGTGACTTTTTTTAATAATTTTTTGTCCACGCAGGATGTGTCATACGTGTTGGCGTATCCACATTGATTAAGCCAACACGTTTGGCGTATCCAAGTTGATTACACTAACATGTTTCACGTAATCTAGGTGGATGCACCAAATGTGTTGGAGTAACCACGTAGATTACGTCAAGCATGTTGGCATAATCAACTTGCATACGCCAAAGTGTTTGACGTATCTTACGTGGACTAAAAATTATTAAAAAATATCACGTTAGATAAAAGAATACAATTTAATATATAATTTTAAAAAATAATATTTTGATAAATAATTTAAATAAATAATATTTTAATAAATAATTTTACTACCAATAATAATTTGATAAAAAAGCTCTCAAATTGCTGCTCAGCTCCCAAAGCTTAGCTGGCTAGAAAGGTCTAATTGTCCAAGGATATGGTGAGAAACTGAGAATTCATGTGGTTCATATTTGTTGACTTCGCTTGGATTGTCCATCCTTCACGTTGGTAACTGGTTAACTATGAAGTATAAACACACATATAGATACAGGATATAATATAAATATAGATATGGAGTTTTACTAAATTTAAAAAATTACATGACATATATATATAAATTAATATTAAATTAAATTAAAGAATTTGGTTTCTATATATATATATATAATTATAAAATTTAAGAAAAAAATTATAATTTATTAATATTATTTTTATAAACTTAAAGATTTATAATATTTTAATATATATTATATATGCTAATATTTATTACTTAGTAAGCTCTTCCCAAAAAATATAGAGTATAATTTTTATATATTAACATTTTCTAAAAAATGGTACGAGTAGAGGTAGAAGGAGCAGATAAAAATAATAGTGTGTGAAACATAAAACTTAAAAGCCTAATAGTAGCGTGTGAAAATATAAAATTTAAAATACTGGTATGAGAAAATAGTGGCTTGAGATGTCAGTCATGTGATTGGGTTTGGATGTGTTACGAGCTTACTAATTGGATATTAGTTATGAAAACTAATTTTTTTTAAAAAAATATTAATGAGTCATGTTCAAATCGTGTCCTGAAAATGTTCAAGCGTGTCTGAGACGTGTCCAAATAAAAATAATAATTTTTTTAATTGACACTTTTAGACACACATAACACGTGTATCATATGTGCATCTCTATGTGTCTAACACGGACACGCCTAAAAAATAGCATATTTGTACTTCATGACTAGTTAGTAATACTTTTTCATGAAAAGTATGTTCGGTTATGTTTATTCTTAAAAAATATATTTTTATAAAAAATTATTGAGAAGTTTTTATTATAAATTTTTTAAATATAAAATAAGTTAATTCAAACACATATTTAATATATGCTTGGATTAATTATAAAGAAAAAATATTTTAATAATTAATTATATATATATAATTAATTGTTATTATAATCAATAATAATAGAATTAGTTTTATGTTTAGATATATTAATTTTATGTTTCGATTTTAATGCACACTAAATTTGTTTATAAAACAACTTTTAGTTTGGATTTTGGAAGCTTTTAAATCTCTTACGACTTTTAGGTCCATAATCTTTGTTTATACAGACAGTGTTAAGTATTAACGTGTATTTTTTAATATAGTCAAGTTATGTCTAACTCAGCTTATACATATCCTGATTAAGTTATTTATCTGATCTGATTAAAGGTGGGTCATCTATATTAAAATTAAAAGATTCAAAAAGATATTTTTTATGACTTAATCCTAAAAAATTAATATTAATGAGATTCAAACTCATAATTGTACACTTATTTATCAAGTACTAACAGTGTAAATAAGTTTGTCCCAAATAGTTTAATATGTTAAGTTTTGATGATGACAAATACAAGACAAAAAGAATGACACTTATGCTTGATAGATGTGCTTAATAGATGACAAATGCATCACAAAAGAATATTGATCATGTTACATAAATGTGCTTAATGAGATATATTATATCATGCATGATTATGTACTCTATCTAGTTATATTAACTTAATCATCATGCAATGAGATATATGTAACATTCTTCATATAATATATCCAATAATGCTTGATATGAGTTATAATGAATTTATATTGGATTTAACTCTATTTAAATAAAAATATGCAAAGTATTCTTTGTTGCATCCTATATTGTGCATATCCATTAGTAATTGATAAATATCTTATTTGAATGTATCTATGAAAGTCTTATATGCATGTTAGACTAATTAGAATTATACATTTATGAATCATGCATATGAAGATATTGAATTATGAATTTGGATTAACTATGTTTGTTTTAAGTGAATAATACTTTGTAGGATAATCCAAATACCATGAATGAATATTGCAACAAGAAAGTAATAGATCACAGTTATGCTTAACTCAAGAACAATGAGAATGAAAAGATGTGTCGCGACCGGAGATCGCGGCGGGAAATATAGCAACTCGAATGATTTTAGAATATAAAAATGAAAAATGGAGTCGCCACCAATTTTATTTGAATTTGGAAAAATTGGAAAACCTTTCTTTGAAAATGGTCTTTGAAACCAGATTGGATTCGAGTCGGTTATGCTTAGGGAAGGGTGGAAACTTAATCCCATTTGCACCCCTAACGCACTGCCCTCGAGACATACCTTGGATTAATTGTGTAAATTCTTAATAATCCTTTGAAATATTTATTTTATCCCTTTTTACAAAAAAACATTATAACTATTTACAAAAGCGAAACCACAAAATTATGAAAATTTAATTTGGGCTTGACAGAAATGAAATTATGCTCCTACGTATCCCAGGTGCAATGGGAACTCAAAGTTACGTAGTTCTTTATAAAATAAGTGTGGGTTGGTTGATTTTATTAAAAAAAGATTTTATTTGAAAGTGAATCCATTCTTGCACAGATTCAAGTTAGCACTAGGCTACTCAATAAACCCTTATGACCCAAATGACATTGAAGGTAGTATTCACTACTCAATCATGATCATTGGTCATTGCATGGATCAAAAGATTTTTTTATATTTTTTTTTACTTATTCTCTCTTTTTTTTTTACCAAAACAGTGTATCATTTTTGCCTTAATATGAAATGGACAGCAGCCCACGTGAATCAAATTCAAACTCAACAGGATAATCAACAGTGCAATTTAAAGAAATAAAGGTTTGGAGACTTTGGCAACCATGGCAGCACACGCCGGGGATGTTTGGGGAGGGATCCGGTTTAAGATTCGACGGTCGGATGAAGGTTGATGAAGATGATGGGGGTGACGTCTGTAGAGGGGAAGGACATGGCTTCTTGGGTTTCGACGGTCGGTTGGGGGTATGATGGATCTGGTGTTTTGAGTTCGACGGTTGGTGAGGGGGGGACCTAGCTGAGGTTCGACGGTCGGTTTGAGGAGATGGGGTGGTTCTGTTTTGGGGTTCGACGGTCGATTGGAGGATATGGTGGGATGATTCTGTTTTGGGGTTCGACAGTCGGTTGGAGGTAAGGATGGGATGGATTCGACGGTCGGTTGGAAAGGGGTGATTCTGTTTTGGAGTTTGACAGTCGGTTGGAGGTAAGGATGGGATGGATTCGACGGTCGGTTGGAGGGGTGATAGATTCGACGGTCGGTTGTGAAGGGGTGATGGATTCGACAGTCGGTTGGGAAGGGGTGATGGATTCGACGGTCGGTTGGGAAGGGGTGATGGATTCGACGGTCGGTTGCAATTGATGAAGATGGTGGCGTCAAAGTTTTTGGGATCCGACAGTCGGATGTGGTAGAGTTTGGTTAATGGTGTGAAGGTTTGGATGGGTTGTCGGTGAGGGGGTAATAACTGGTGTGGTTCGACGGTCGGTGGTGCGGATATGGTAGTGTTTGTGAAGTTGGTTGAAGGCCGGTGCGGGAGTTCGACAAATGAATGGGAGGTGAGGATATGATGGTGTTTGTGAAGTTGATTGAAGGCCAGTGCAGGAGTTCGACGGTCGAATGGGGATGATGGTATTTTGTGAAGTGGGTTGAGGGTCACAATGGTGTGGTTCGACGGTCGAGTGAGGTGAAGGTCAGTGTAGTTCGACGGTCGGTTGAGGGAATGATGGTATTTTGTGAAGTGGGTTGGAGTCAGGGTCCAATGGTGTGGTTCGTGGGGTTCGACGGTCGGTTGGTTGAAGATGGTGGTTACAGCGTGATGATGGGAAGCGTATGATGGTTGGGTTCATAGTTTAGGGGGATTCGACGGTCGGTGGGAGAGGATTTGGGGTTCGACGGTCGGTTGGGAATGATTTGGGATTCGACGGTCGGATGTGATGGAAGTAGGTGATGTGGTGGAAGATGGAAGGCTATTGGATGTGGATATTGAAGGTGAGTTCTCTGGTGGTTTTGGGTAATGTGTTGCAGAAGGAGAGGAGTGCCAGTGTGTGTATGGTGCTCAAGGCTTAAAAACAAGAATAGGAGAAGAAGATGGGCAACATGACTAACCAGTCAGGATCAAAGCATGCATTTGAACGCTACATATTTACTTACAGCAGTGTAAGGATAGTGGTGAGGAAGGGCTTACCTCTTCTGCGCTACCAATGGCAAACTCAACTCAAAAAAGAAACAAAAACTCCCTTTCGTTCTCAGCAGCCTCCTCAGTATTCTTGCTCTTTTTCTTCTTCTTCAGCTACCACCAGAGATCAACTCAACATCATCAATCTTCCTTCTTTGGCCGAAAATGGGATGATTTGGGGAGGATAAAAGAGGATGGTCGTGAGGATGGAGATGGTGGGAATATGATGAAGATGGGGTTGCTTTGGAAGGTGTTCCACGTGGTCACGGTGGTTAGGTTGAAGATGGGGTTCAACAGTCGGTTGGAAGGCTGATTGCAGAAGGTTAATAGTGAAGGTTGGACGTGGAAATGAGATTGAAAGTGGAGGTGGTAATGAGAGTGGAGGATGTGAGAATGGTGATGAAAGTGTTGGTGTTCATGAAGGGTGTTGTCAGGTTCCCCGCCTTTGAAGTTGGATGGAAGGTGAGGTTTTTGAGCAGAAAACCTGTGCCAGCACCCTTTTTTTTTTTTTCCTTTGTATCTATCTCAGCTGACAGTTTTCTTCCTTATTCTTTCTTTTTGTCAACCACTCCGCATTGAGCCCCCCTCCTTCATCTATCAGAGCCTCTTTTTTCTTTCAATCCCCTCAGCCATCCTCTCTTGCTTACTACTCTCTCCCAAAGGCATTTAATGCACTACTATTTTATCATTTTCCTTTTACGTGCAAAGAATGCCTCCTTTTCATCATTTTTTTTTGACGAGATCAGTGTTCCCCTCCTTCTTCTTCTTTTTTTTTTTTTTTTTTAGTAGTAGCAGGCCTGCAATTGGGCCTAAGAAAATAAATTCTCTTACTCTTCATTTTTTGTGTTTTTTTTTTGTTTTTTTGTTTTTTTGTTTTTTCTTTGTTTGTTTTTTTTATATATAAATAAAATTAAAACCCCGGTCAAAATATGGTGTTCACAGTTGCCCCTCTTTACTTGTTTCTTATCAGAGAATATGAATAACCACAGTTTTTCATAATCTCGTAATAAGGAACGAGTAAAGATATGAACTCATATTTTGTCCGAAAATACACACGATGATACCAAAAAAAGAAAAAAACAAAACAATGCAAGAATAATGAACCGCAAAGAGCTTATGCGCTCAAAGGAAAGTAAAATGCATGGAGAATTTACAGAAATTAAAATGCAGGGAGCTGATGCGCTTAACAGAAATTAAAATGCATGGAGCTGATGCGCTCAACAGAATTTAAAATGCATGGAGAATTGACAGAAATTAAAATGCAGGGAGCCGATGCGCTCAACAGAAATTAGAATGCAGGGAGCCGATGCGCTCAACAGAAATTAAAATGCAGGGAGCCGATGCGCTCAAAGAATTTAAAATGCATGGAGCCGATGCGCTCAATGTAATTAAAATGCGAGGGAGCCGATGCGCTCAACGTAAATTAAAATGCGAGGAGCCGATGCGCTCAATGAAATTAAAATGCGAGGAGCCGATGCGCTCAAAGAATTTAAAATGCATGGAGCCGATGCGCTCAATGAAATTAAATGCGGGGAGCCGATGCGCTCAATGTAAATTAAAATGCATGGAGCCGATGCGCTCAACGAAATTAAAATGCATGGAGCCGATGCGCTCAAAGAATTGACAGAAATTAAAATGCGAGGAGCCGTGCGCTCAAAAATTAAAATGCAGGAGCCGATGCGCTCAATGTAATTAAAATGCATGGAGCCGATGCGCTCAATGTAAATTAGAATGCGAGGGAGCCGATGCGCTCAATGAAATTTAAAATGCATGGTGGGCAATCGAGTCCCAATTTAAAAGACAAACAAGACTCTTGTGCCCTAAAAAAGATATTCAAAAAGGCAAGGTATCTTGATCCCCAAGGATTTTTATTTTTTTTCTTTTTCTCATTTTCCTCATTTTCTTTTCTTTGTTTTTATTCCTTTGCTTTTCTCTTTTCTCTTTTCTTTCTTTTTTATTTTTTTTTTTATTTTCTAAATTTTATTTGAAAAACATTTGAACCAAGGACGACTTTGGAAAGCTTTGACCAATCAAACCTTGTTCACATGCTTTGGTTCTTTCCTTCTTCTTGTACTTTCTTTTTTTTTTTCTTTGTTCTTCGTTCTCAGCTCTCCTTTTGAGAAATGAGATGAACCATGGCTTGACTGATTCCTTGAGAGAAAATTTTGCCCCAGTGTTTAACTTTATCCCTCATCTAGTTGATTCCCTGCAACTGTCTGAACTCAATCACCGTCTCTGTTGCTACTTTCTTCAACACTTATCTCTTTAATCCTTCAAAAATCTAGCCCTAGTATGGTCAATCGAATACAAACAAAATTACCCTTGCGTAGCTGATCAAAAGCAATTCAAAAATTGCCCCAGTTTGGGTGCACCCTTCAAGGCGTTTCAGATCGACTTTCTCTGAGATTTTACCCATTTATTTGCCCTAACTTTTGCTTAGACCGACCTTTCAGGTTTTCAGACTAACGGGCTCTTTTTCATTTTTTTCTTTTTGCTCTAACTTTTGCTTAAGCCGTCCTTTCGGGTTTTCAACCTAACAAGCTTTTCCTCCTTCTTCTTCTTTTTTTTTTTTTTGGGTGCCTCCTCTTCCATCAAATGGGACTCTCCAAGATCTTTTCAATCTGAATTGCTCATTAGGAGATTACCCTTAGATGGTCAAATCACAGTGTTGTACTCATGTTCACCTTACTTGAAGCATTACGTAACTGACACTCATGAACTCAAAAAGTACAACGGAAAAGAAGCGAACAACTTCCAGATTGTTCTTGGAAGCTTGACTACGGAAAAAGGGTATTATTTACAAAGGGTAAAGACACAAGAAGTGGAATAACAAGCAATAAATTTTTTTTTTTTACCCCAGTATGGACGTGATTGATCTTGACTCGACAACTGGACACCATGACCATTTTTTTCTTATCAGATATATTCAAAAATCTGCCCTCATGTAGGGTATCAAAGGAATTTAGCTCAGCGTATGTCATTTGTGAACAAAAATTGCCCCAATGTGAGTTAAGAAGCTACACCAATTTGGGGCAAATTGAACCAAGAGAAATTTGCCCCAGTCTAGGACTGAATAGGGTAGAAACTCGCCCTAGTGACCCAAAAGATTTGTCCTAATGTAGGTCAAATTGAACTAAGGAAAAACATGCCCTAATATGGGACCAACTCAGACAGGGTAGCAACTTGCCCAGGTGTAAGTCTCTCTTTTTCTTTCTTTCTCTTTTTTATTTTTTATTTTTTGTTTTTTGATTTTTTTTTAGAGCAATGAATTAGGTTCTTAAATAAGCATAACATTTGTCTCAAAATTAAAGTTAGTGAAAATGACAACAATCTTCATTGATCAGAATGGACTTTTTGAGGCTTGTAACATGGCCAATGGTATGGGTTATGAAAGAAAAGATATAAAGCTCAAACAATTGTTTAAGGGTTTGAATGGGACCAAGGATCCTTGTTCAATGTTAAACTTTGTCAATTGCCTTTGTACTTTCAAGTACACTTTTCTCTTCTTGCTCTTCATTTCTTCCTTTTCTTCTCACTTTCTTTCATTTGCCCTTGTCATGACTTATTTCATGTCTTTTTTTTTTTCTTATCTCTTTTTTTGTTTTTATTTTTATTTTTTTCTTTTTTTTTCATTATGCTTCAAAATAGTCACCATGACAATCAACTTTACTTTGTGTCACCCCCAAATGTAGGGGTGATCCTTGTCCAGGGTTTATTGAAGAAATTTTCAAGCTCAAAAAGGACAACGAGAGATAATGAATTCTAATGAAGGATGGAGAAACACGGCCAATCTTCATTTCAAATCTTGATTGCTCATTTTCAAAAATTTTAATTCAGAGACAAAAGGGTGATACACACCAAGTGATTATTTCTTTGCTCTATTTTATTTTTTTATTTTTCTTCTTAGGCAAAGGATACTTACACACGTGAACTTTATTGATATCTACCAAACTGAGAATTACCAAGAACTGGAGTTCGATGGGCCCCCAAATACGAGGAAGACACTTTGAAGAAGTGAAAGAGAAATAAATGTCAAGAAAGACACTGAAAATGAAAGGAAACAAGATATTCATGTAAATTTATTACATCAATGCTTCAAGAAAGTTAGCATAGGTTCAACACCACAAAAGTCTAAGATGACAATCACATCAATTAACGCCTCAGATCTCCCATTGTTCAGAGGTTTTCAGTTGATGGAGGGCAAACAGTGTAGGCAGGGTAAGATGGTGGGTTTCCAATTTTGGCTTTGCATGTAGCTCACTTTTGATTCCTTTCCCTTAGAGGAAAAACTCATTCTTGAAACTACTTTCATCATTGCCAGTTGGCAATTTACCTGCTTTTACCAAAATTTCAATCCTCTCCCCAGCAGCTATTAACTCAGCAAAGTCTAGATAAACGGCGCCTGCCATTGTCTCAATATAAGGAGCTCCCAAAGTCCCTAGAAAATATGAGCACATTTCTGTCAACGTCAACGGTGGTTGCACTTGTGCTGCGAGAGCTCTCCATCTTTGGGCATATTGCTTGAAGGCTTCCTCATCTTCCTTTTGCATTGAGCTCAAATGTTCCTGGGTAATAGCTGCATCCAGGTTGAACTTGTATTGATCCATGAATAGATCAGCCAATTCAGTCCAGCTAGAAATCTTAAAGCGGTCTAATTGAAGATACCACTCTAAAGCAGGGCCTGTAAGACTCTCGTGGAAAAAGCTAACGAGGAACTTATCATCCCTAGACCACACAGCCATCTTGGTTCCATAACTGATCAAATGAAACCGAGGATTACCACTCCCATCATACTTGGCAAAATAAGGAATCTCGAAGTCTTTAGGGATTACGATATCCATGGTAGGACACAGTTCTTCTATTCTAAGCGATCCATAAGCGCTGGGGCCCTTGATCGCTTTGATTTGCTTTTCCATCTTTTCCTTCCATTCTTCTTCCATCTTATTCTTCTGAATTGCCGCATGACCCTCCCAGCAGGAAGTCCTGTTGTCACCGGGATGGATATACATGGTTGTTCCCATATGAATTCAAGATTACCACGAACCTCATTTCGAGTATCCTCTCGAAGAACGATACCCTTCTTCGATGGGAATCACTAGCGGTGCAAGATACTCGAGGTCCTCCTCTCAACAGGAATCTCGGTGGCGATCCCGAGCTTGTCCTCATGGAAGTGATAGTTGGCAGGCGCGGATGTGCCCCAGTCACTCTTGTGCTTCTGGCCGACCCAATTAAGGTGAGAGTCTCTCTCATGGACAACACCATTTCCTCCATTCTTCTCATAGACTCCGTCACTTCATCCATCCTCCCTTTAATCTCGTCAACTTCCATACTCAGGTTTCTCCCTTCCTCGGGGTTATTAGCAGTCATTCTGGTCTGAGATCTAGGATTGCGAATTTGGGTTTGATTGGTCTTTTCTTTCCTAGGGCTGCACAATGGTTCAAACCAATTTGACTTATTAAAACAAAATAACATTTACAAAGAATGAGATGAAATGCATGAGATGCATAGAATGAATGAGCCTTGAAAACATTTTTTTCATTTCTCTTCCCTCTCTCTCTTTTTTTTTTTTTTTTGCTATGTCATGAAAATGCAAGATGATATAAAACAAAATAGCATTTAACAAAGAATAGGATGAAATGCATGAGATGCACAAAATGAATGAACTTTGAAAACACATATTTTTCATTTTTCTTCCCATCTTTTTTTTTTTTTTAAGAAAAATGCAATGTCATGAAAATGCAAGATGCTTTTTTTTTCTTTTTAAATGCTAGGGATGTTATGAAGATGCATGATTTTTTTTTTTAGAATGCTAAGAATGCAAGATGCTATTTTTTTCTTTTTTTTTTTGAATGCTAGGGATGCTATGAAAATGCACAATATTTTTTTTTATGCTATGAAAATGCAAGATGATGATTTTTTTTTTTAGCATGCTAAGAATGTTATGAAGATGCAAGCAATGAATAGCCCCCCCCCCTTTTTTTTATGCACGAACGAAGGATATGAGAGATAGATAAATAAAGAAAGAAGAAGTACACTCCCTTTTGTGCCCTAGTCAGGTGGAACCTAAGATTCGACAGTCACTATGTTCCATCTATCAGTGCAAGATTTTTCAGGACGGTCAAAACTTCTAAAAGTCATAGTTCCCAGATTGCCCTTATCTTGAAAGACAAGGTCCCAAATCATGAATTAATCACAAGTAGGGATAAACCCTCTCAATATGATTCGTCTATGATAATGGTAACAATCTGAGTGGTGTCTCAACAAATGTCAAGTGAGCATAAAGCCCCTCAATAACAAAAGCCGAGACCCCTCCTACTCCTCGGGTTCGCCTGCAACTCGGGTATAGAGCCCAAAAAGTGTGTGAGGTAAGTGACAATGTGATGTGTGTGAGGGAGCATACAAACCTGTACAAAAATTTTAAAAAAAACTACCCCCAACCCGCAAAAACATATATACAATAACCAGAAAATCATCTATCCTAAGGGTTTCAGAATTATATACAAAATATTTACAAGTATATCATGTCAAAACAAACACGGAATAACGCTATCGATATTTACACGTAACGAAATAAATGAAATCCATTTACAAACAAAAAGAAAACAAAAACAGGGATAAAAGGGTAAAATAAATAAAAAATATTATTAACAATTTGCACAAGTAACCACAACAGGCTTGACTCTCCAAATATCCCCAGTGGAGTCGCCATCTGTCGCGACCGGAGATCGCGACGGGAAATATAGCAACTCGAATGATTTTAGAATATGAAAATGAAAAATGGACTCGCCACCAATTTTATTTGAATTTGGAAAAATTGGAAAACCTTTCTTTGAAAATGGTCTTTGAAACCAGATTAGATTCGGGAGTCGGTTATGCTTAGGGAAGGGTGGAAACTTAATCCCACTGCACCCCTAACACACCCGTCCTCAGACGGTACCTTGGATTAATTGTGCAAATTCTTAATAATCCTTTGAAATATTTATTTTACCCCTTTTTACAAAAAAACATTATAACTATTTACAAAAGCGAAACCACAAAATTATGAAAATTTAATTTGGGCTTGACAAATGAAATTCTCCTACGTATCCCCTGGTGCAATGAGGAACTCAAAGTTACGTAGTTCTTTATAAAATAAGTGTGGGTTGGTTGATTTTATTAAAAAAAAGATTTTATTTGAAAGTGAATCCATTCTTGCACAGGATTCAAGTTAGCACTAGGCTACTCAATAAACCCTTATGACCCAAATGACATTGAAGGTAGTATTCACTACTCAATCATGATCATTGGTCATTGCATGGATCAAAAGATTTTTTTTTATTTTTATTTTCTTACCCTTCTCTCTTTTTTTTTACCAAAACAGTGTATCATTTTTGCCTTAATATGAAATGGACAGCAGCCCACGTGAATCAAATTCAAACTCAACAGGATAATCAACAGTGCAATTTAAAGAAATAAAGGTTTGGAGACTTTGGCAACCATGGCAGCACACGCCAGGGTATGTTTGGGGAGGGATCCGGTTTAAGATTCGACGGTCGGATGAAGGTTGATGAAGATGATAGGGGTGACGTCTGTAGAGGGGAAGGACATGGCTTCTTGGGTTTCGACGGTCGGTTGGGGGTATGATGGATCTGGTGTTTTGAGTTCGACGGTTGGTGAGGGGGACCTAGGCGAGGTTCGACGGTCGGTTTGAGAGATGGGGTGGTTCTGTTTTGGGGTTCGACGGTCGATTGGAGGATATGGTGGGATGATTCTTTTGGGGTTCGACGGTCGGTTGGAGGTAAGGATGGGATGGATTCGACGGTCGGTTGGAGGTAAGGATGGGATGGATTCGACGGTCGGTTGGAAATGGGTGATTCTGTTTTGGAGTTTGACGATCGGTTGGAGGTAAGGATGGGATGGATTCGACGGTCGGTTGGAGGGTGATGGATTCGACGGTCGGTTGGGAAGGGGTGATGGATTCGACAGTCGGTTGGGAAGGGGTGATGGATTCGACAGTCGGTTGGGAAGGGGTGATGGATTCGACAGTCGGTTGGGAAGGGGTGATGGATTCGACGGTCGGTTGCAATTGATGAAGATGGTGGCGTCAAAGTTTTTGGGATCCGACAGTCGGATGTGGTAGAGTTTGGTTAATGGTGTGAAGGTTTGGATGGGTTGTCGGTGAGGGTAATAACTGGTGTGGTTCGACGGTCGGTGGTGCGGATATGGTAGTGTTTGTGAAGTTGGTTGAAGGCCAGTGCAGGAGTTCAACAGTCGAATGGGAGGTGAGGATATGATGGTGTTTGTGAAGTTGATTGAAGGCCAGTGCAGGAGTTCGACGGTCGAATGGGGATGATGGTATTTTGTGAAGTGGGTTGAGGGTCACAATGGTGTGGTTCGACGGTCGAGTGAGGTGAGGGTCAGTGTAGTTCGACGGTCGGTTGAGGGAATGATGGTATTTTGTGAAGTGGGTTGGAGTCAGGGTCCAATGGTGTGGTTCGTGGGGTTCGACGGTCGGTTGGTTGAAGATGGTGGTTACAGCGTGATGATGGGAAGCGTATGATGGTTGGGTTCATAGTTTAGGGGGATTCGACGGTCGGTGGGAGAGGATTTGGGGTTCGACGGTCGGTTGGGAATGATTTGGGATTCGACGGTCGGATGTGATGGAAGTAGGTGATGTGGTGGAAGATGGAAGGCTGTTGGATGTGGATATTGAAGGTGAGTTCTCTGGTGGTTTTGGGTAATGTGTTGCAGAAGGAGAGGAGTGCCAGTGTGTGTATGGTGCTCAAGGCTTAAAAACAAGAATAGGAGAAGAAGATGGGCAACATGACTAACCAGTCAGGATCAAAGCATGCATTTGAACGCTACATATTTACTTACAGCAGTGTAAGGATAGTGGTGAGGAAGGGCTTACCTCTTCTGCGCTACCAATGGCAAACTCAACTCAAAAAAGAAACAAAAACTCCCTTTCGTTCTCAGCAGCCTCCTCAGTATTCTTGCTCTTTTTCTTCTTCTTCAGCTACCACCAGAGATCAACTCAACATCATCAATCTTCCTTCTTTGGCCGAAAATGGGATGATTTGGGGAGGATAAAAGAGGATGGTCGTGAGGATGGAGATGATGGGAATATGATGAAGATGGGGTTGCTTTGGAAGGTGTTCCACGTGGTCACGGTGGTTAGGTTGAAGATGGGGTTCAACAATCGGTTGGAAGGCTGATTGCAGAAGGTTAATAGTGAAGGTTGGACGTGGAAATGAGATTGAAGGTGGAGGTGGTAATGAGAGTGGAGGATGTGAGAATGGTGATGAAAGTGTTGGTGTTCATGAAGGGTGTTGTCAGGTTCCCCGCCTTTGAAGTTGGATGGAAGGTGAGGTTTTTGAGCAGAAAACCCATGCCAGCACCTTTTTTTTTTTTTCCTTTGTATCTATCTCAAATGACGCTTTTCTTCCTTATTCTTTCTTTTTGTCAACCACTCCGCATTGAGCCCCCCTCCTTCATCTATCAGAGCCTCTTTTTTCTTTCAATCCCCTCAGCCATCCTCTCTTGCTTACCTACTCTCCCAGTGCATTTAATGCACTACTATTTTATCATTTTCCTTTTACGTGCAGCAATGTCCCTCCCTTTCATCATTTTTTTTTTGACGAGATCAGTGTTCCCCTCCTTCTTCTTCTTCTTTTTTTTTTAGTAGTAGCAGACCTGCAATTGGGCCTAAGAAAATAAATTCTCTTACTCTTCATTTTTTGTGTTTTTTTTTTTTTTTTGTTTTTTCTTTGTTTGTTTTTTTTATATATAAATAAAATTAAAACCCCGGTCAAAATATGGTGTTCACAAGATGTTTCAAGCATTCACAAGTCTTGAAGAGAAGATTTTCTTGGGAAGCTTGGATTACATCAAGAATTGATGGTGGCAAAAGATCAAGTCCAACATCTTCAAGAATAGCTTATAGGACTTAGATCTTATGTAAATGTAAATGGGAATCACACTAAGCTCAAATAAGTTTTAAACATATTTAAAAGTGTTTCTAAAATGTTTAAATGCCCAATAAACTATTTTTGGAAAGTTAGTCATGGGGGTAGTTCATTTTTATGAAAAATAGTCAAGTTTGTGTTTTGTAAAACTGATATTTGGTCACTCTTTTGATCATATCTTTCAAAATACTTTGAGTTATGTTCTGAATCTTATTTCATATGAAAATAAACTCAAAGATCTTTCCAATTAGTGGTCATTCGCTTAAAACGGATAAGAAACGAAGAAGTTATGACCGTTTAAAGTCAGTTTTCAAAATCAGAGTCCTAACCGATTAAGGACTTTCCCTAACCGATTAGTCACCCTATCAGAAGTCATTTTCACGTTCTAAAATTGCCTAACCGATTAGGCAATAGGCCTAACCAATTAATATCATAAAAAATAGCATTTTTCATTATTTAAAAGATCTCATAACCGATTAGGAAGTTTTCCTAACCAGTTAGTATGTGTTTTTCAATGAAATGTGAACTGGCCATCTGAATGGCCTAACTGATTAGGGTAATTCCCTAATCGGTTAGTGTGACTTCAAAATGAACGTGAACAGGATTTTAAATAGATCCTAACCGATTAGGCTCATTGCCTAATCGGTTATTGTGAATTCCAGAAGCCAAAAATTAAAGGCCTAACCGATTAGGCTTGATCCCTAGCCGGTTATGATGAAACGCAAAACACACTGCAACGGTCACAAATGACTATATTTCTTATTTAATCACTTCCAAACTTTACCCAATGACTCTAAATATTATTGGGCTATAAATACAAGTATTTGGGCATCAAAAAAATGTTGGAGAACAATCTAAAAATCACTCTTGAGCATTAAATTCATTTTTCATTATCTATTTCTCTAAAACTCTGTTTTGAGCTTTAAAGTGTGAATTCTTGATACTCATAGTGCTTCAATTTATATTATCTACTCTTTGAAAGAGTTTCTATCATCTACATCTTTGTTTAATCTGAAAAGAGGGTGAGGTATTCCTCAAGAATTGTAAAAGGTGAGGCATCCCTTGAAAGTAGAGACTCAAGCACAAAGGGTGAGGTATCCCAAGGTGTTGAGTGCTCAAATTTGTAAAGGTTTTCAAGTATCCGTTCAAGCTTGAAGGTTTAGTGGAAAATCTCAGATGGTTCACTTGAGGACTAGACGTAGGCCACAAGTGGTTGGTGGCTGAACTCGGATAAATCTTAGTGTTTGCTATTCTCAACTCTATCTCTTTATATTTGTGCTTTTAACTATATATGCTTAAGTTAAATTTGATACTTAGCTTATTTGTATGATTTATCTCATAACCCAAGTTATATTTGAGTAATCCTTAATAGTTGTGCATTTGCTATGCATGTTCCGCTACACTTATTAATTGAGTTATTCAAAATACATAATTTGTCAAAATTGCATTAAAATTAGTCATCACCCAATTCACTCCCCTCTTGGGTAATGGTTGCCATAGCTAATAAGTAGTATCAGAGTTTCGTGCTCTGGTAAAAGCTTAACCGCTTGGAGTTAAAGATCCTTATTTATTTAGCAACCATTAAAGGCTTTTCAAATGGAAGGTTTTGGAATTAATAAACCACAATTCTTTGATAGTGTGAATTTCGTTTATTGAAAGTTAGAATGGAAATTTATATGCAATCTATTGATATTGATTTGTGGGATATTATACTTGATGGATTTATTTTCAAATCAAAACAAACTTGGAATGCCTATGAAAAGAAATATTTTTCTTTGAACATTAGAGTTATGCAAATTTTGAAAAGTAGTTTAAATGATGATGCTTATGCTAAAATTAAGAATTGCTCTAATGCTAAAGATATATGGGATGCTCTTGATTCTATCTATCTTACTAATAATGATTTTGTGTATAAAGTTGTATATAGAAAGCAAGAAAAGCAAAATCATCTGGAGGAAAACAACATTGAAAAATGTCCTCAAGAATATGTTCAAAGCAAGAAAATGAGCTCAATATCTCTTGGTGATGATAGTGCTCAATTTGAAGAAGAGGCAAAGCAAAACAAAATTGATGAGGAAGATGATGATTCCCTTAAAGAGCCAAATATGCTAGAAATTGAGACTACTTCATATATGGCTAAAAAGGACATTGAGGTAAATAATACTAAACCATATTATAGTCTTTCCTATGATGAGCTAAAATGTGCATATGATGAATTGCATGATGGTTTGCTACTTTTAGAAAAGAAAAACGTATTTTGTTTGGAAAACATTTCCTCCATTGAAAATGAAATTGATATCTTGAAAAATGAATATGCTTTTCTTGATGAGGAAATGCCTTTAAAATGTGAAACTTCAACTTCTTGTGAAAAATACATTGATTTAGAAAATCAAGTTGAGAACTTATATTGTGAATTTGCCAAAGCTAATGATTCTAATTGCTTACATTCCATGATTGTTAATAAGAATGAAATTGATGTTATTCCACATAGAAATTCAAGTAAGTCTTGTGACAAAAATAGCATAAAATGTAATAACAATCAAAGCATCAAATTTTTAAAAATTATTTTCAAAGGACCAAGTCATCATTTGAATTCAATTGTTTATAATTTTTGTGGTCATCTAGGACATATTTCTCATTTATGCAATTATAGAAGAAATTGTTATATGAGAAATAATATGATATGGGTTCCTAAAGATCCTAAATGCTCCAGTACTAACATTGAAGGACCCAAGATGAAGTGGGTACCAAAATATCCTCCTAATATTTCAATTATGCAGAAAATTTCTCAAAAAGATGGACAAATTGGTCAAGCGAAAAAGAAATCATCAAGGGGAATGCTTCCAAAGCCCATTGGTAGAAGTTTTGATCAAAGAAGGAAGATGACTTCAACCAAAGCTTCTCAAGTACAAAATGAAGAACTTGCAAATGTCAAAACACCAAAAGAAAAGCAATGGGTAAAGAAAATAGTTTCCTTGATTACCAAGGCCAAGGTATCAAATGTTTTTACCTCTTATGCACATTCACTTAAAAAGACAATGAATATGAAGTATATTCCTTGTAGGCCTTAGGTAAAGGATAGAATCATGTGTATTTGATAAAATCTGAATATTTTGTTTTGCACATGATTATGTTCATTCTTATTATACCATAACTCATTAGCTTGTTATATATCTTGGTACATAAGGTTCTACAATACCTAGGTATGCTTTCTATACTTTAATTTGTTATATATCATGAAAGTAAACTTGTTTGGTCTTTGGAATTGTTTTTGGCACGCTGAAATGCTCTTTGCAAAGAGACAATAATTGGTTAGAGCAAATGTCTAACCAGTTAGGGATCAATTTTACTTCTCATCTAACTGGTTAAGACCTCATTTCCGTTCACCTAACCGGTTACCCTGTTTTCCCTAACCGGTTAGGCCACTCCAAAAACCTCTCCCAACCGTGTCCTCTTTTATGAAATTAGCTTTATCATTATGTTTTACAATCTAACCATGATAGTTTTATCTCTTGAATATGATGCTTATTATCTTAGCTTGCTTAACTATACTTATTTTGAAATGAATCATAAATGGTTTTAAAATTTATAATTCTATGATTTTTCAATTCTTTCATTACAATAAATGACTTTTTATTCTTGATTGGCATGTGTGCATACTGGAATTCCTTACTTGATATTACATGCCTTATAAGATCATTATTTGCCCCAAAATACTTATATAAGTTTTGATGTTGATCATGTGTTTCTTGATAAACTTGAATCATGCATTAAAATGCTTAAATCATATTTTTGGATTCAAGTGAATATGTTCTTCCTTTATTCTTGTTAGAGCTAACATTACATGGTTGATAATGTGATTCATGTTTTACATTATATATCAACTTAATTTATGCTTGTAAATGAGATTAAATGATATTTGATACTAACCTATATTTTAGAGAACTTTTAGAGTTAACTTTGCAAGTGTCTCTATGTGCTTCCAATATAGCCATCAAATATTAAAGTGTCAAGCATAAATGAATAAAGAGAAGAGTTGAATGAAGAGGGACATGAGGAGACTTTCTTCAAGTGCAATGGAATGGAATACTCAATGGAAGAAAGTACAAACTCAAAGGACCAATAAACGAAGAACATTCTAAAGAGCATCACTCTCTCAATAAGTATCTCTATCCCTAAACTATTGTGGTGTTTTATATGTTATGGATTGTGTGATACTTGTTGATAAATTAATCTTAAAAAATTAGATGATTTCCTTACATGAGAAGTATGCTTAGCATTGATAAAGTGCCTAATTGGATATTAACTTGTTAATTTTGTTATTGCATATAGGGTGGATGATATTAGTTCTATACATATTTTGATCCCTATAGCATATTTCATCAAGGTGAATGTTTGATATATATGATTCTCTTGATTTATGGTTTCTTATTGGTATAACACTTATGAGAATCATGCTCTTTTTGAAAAGAATTTCTTGTTTTATTAATTTTTTTTAAATCTCTTATCATATTAGAAAGAAGTTTTTCAAGTTCTATATCCTTGAGAATCTTTTGAACTTGTCTTAAGAACTTGAAAGTATTTTCACCTCCTAATTGTCTTGAAAATTTGAAAATCATTTGATTTGTGCTATAAATGTAGTATTCTCTTCTTTTGCTTTGAAAATTGTTATTAAATCTTGAGAAAATGTTTAAGTTTCTAAATAGATCTTTTGAAATATTCTATAGAGCTCATCTTGATACTTTAAAAAATAAGTTTTGTTCTTCAAAAGTGATTTATTTTTTCAAGGCTCTTGTTTAATGAGAAAAAGAAGAGATTTACTTTCATATGTTCTTTTAACTTAGGTTTGATCACTCTCAAGAAATATGTATTTTTAATATTAAACCTCTCTACCCTTCTAAAATGTTTTTGAAAATACAATGTGTTTTTGTTAAATTCTTTTTGAAAGGGGGAGAAGTCTTAAAAATAGTTTTTGATTGATAGATTAAGAATATATATCTATGCCTTACTTTTCTTTATTGTAATGTGCTTACATGGTCTTGACATGCATATTTCCCTTTATCTAACTTGTGCTTCGATAAGGGGGAACTTATATTACTTATCTTACATATCTTTTTTCCATGTCCTTGTTTAGTAAAAATATATGCATGATTATGTTGAACTATTATGTTTTATATCTTAATAATATGCATATCCTGAGGGGGAGCCTAGCTCTTAAAATTATTGCTCATATCCCATGGCTAACAAATGGTAAACATGTTATATCTCTTGACTTACATCTTTGTTTGACATGAAATATTTTATTGTTAATACTATCAACATGTCAACAAAGATCATCTCTTATTCTTTTTCCCTTTATCAATGAAATAAGGTAAACATTCTTACATTTCATATCTTTTGATTCTTTCATTGAGAAATGCTTGATGTGTGGAAAGTTGTATGATCTTTTGTTTAAAAACCTTAATTTCATGACCTTATATGGATATATTGTAACTCCTAACAAGTGATATCAAGTGATACTTATTTATTATGTGATATGCAAAATATTATTTGTTAGACATAAATTCTTAAACTTGTTGTTATCATATGCTAAATATTGATGTACCAAAATATGACAAGTTTTACATAAATAATCTTTTATATCTTGAAAATATGCTTGTTTCATCTCTCTTTTCTTGAATCATGTGTAGAATTAAATAAAGGGGAGATAATCATGATTTGAATAACTCAAAGAAGTTTTTGATTTTGATGATCCTACTTCTTTTGACAATATGAGTTTTATCTATAAAGGGAGTGAAAATATTATCTTTCCTTCTTAAACCTTTTTGTTGATGTCAAATACGGGGAAAGAAAATTAGAAAGAAAAATATGTATGTTCTTATGCTTAATTATGTGATATGCTTGCATGAATATCTATTATTCTACGTTGTTCAACATATTTTTCTTTGGTGATTTGTCATCATAAAAAAAGGAGAGATTGTGAAAATAAGTTTGTCCTAAATTGTTTAATATGTTAAGTTTTGATGATGAAAAATACAAGATAAAAAGAATGATGCTTATGCTTGATAGATGTGCTTAATAGATGACAAATGCATCACAAAAGAATTTTGATCATGTTACATAAATGTGCTTAATGAGATATATTGTATCATACATGATTATGTACTCTATCTAATTATATTACACTTAATCATCATGCAATGAGATATATGTAACATTTTTCATATAATATATCCAATAATATTTTATATGAGTTATAATAAATTAATATTGGATTTAACTCTATTTAAATGAAAATATGCAAAGTATTCTTTGTTGCATCCTATATTGTGCATATCCATTAGTAATTAATAAATATCTTATTTGAATGTATCTATGAAAGTCTTATATGCATGTTAGATTAACTAGAGTTATACATTTATAAATCATGCATATGAAGATATTGAATTATGAATTTAGACTAACTATGTTTGTTTTAAGTGAATAATACTTTGTAGGATAGTCCAAATACCAAGAATGAACATTGCAACAAGAAAGCAAAAGATCACAGTTATGCTCAACTCAAGAACAATGAGAATAAAAAGATGTTCTAAGCATTTACAAGTCTTGAAGAGAAGATTTTCTTTGGAAGCTTGGATTATATTAAGAATTGATGGTGACAAAAGATCAAGTCCAACATCTTCAAGAATAGCTTATAGGACTTAGATCTTATGTAAAGGTAAATGAGGATCACACTAAGCTCAAACAAGTTTTAAACATATTTAAAAGTTTTTCTAAAATGTTTAAATGCCCAACAAACTATTTTTGGAAAGTTAGTCATAGTGGTAGTTCATTTCCATGAAAAATAGACAAGTTTGTGTTTTGCAAAATTGACATTTAGTCACTCTTTTGATCATATCTTTCAAAATATTTTGAATTATGTTCTGAAACTTATTTCATATGAAAATAGACTCAAAGATTTTTCCAATGAGTGGTCATTCGCTTAAAATGGATAAGAAACGAAGAAGTTATGACCGTTTAAAGTCAATTTTCAAAATCAAAGTGTCCTAACCGATTAGGGACTTTCCCTAACTGATTAGTCACCCTATCAGAAGCCATTTTCACGTTCTAAAATTGCCTAACCGATTAGGCAATAGGCCTAACCGATTAAGATGATAAAAAATAGCATTTTTCATTATTTAAAAGATCTCCTAACTGATTAGGAAGTTTTCTTAACCGATTAGCATGTGTTTTTCAATGAAATGTGAACTGGCCATCTGAATGGCCTAACCGATTAGGGTAATTCCCTAACCGGTTAGTGTGAATTCAAAATGAACGTGAACAGACTTTTAAATAGATCCTAACCGATTAGGCTCATTGCCTAATCGATTATTGTGAATTCCAGAAGTCAAAAATTAAAGGCCTAACCGATTAGGCTTGGCCCCTAACCGGCTATGATGAAACGCAGAGCACACTGCAACGGTCACAAACGGCTATATTTCTTATTTAATCACTTCCAAACTTTACCCAACGACTCTAAATATTATTGGGCTATAAATACAAGTGTTTGGGTATCAAAGAAATGTTGGAGAACAATCTAAAAATCACTTTTGAGCATTAAATTCATTTTTCACTATCTATTTCTCAAAAACTCTGTTTTGAGCTTTAAAGTGTGAATCCTTGATACCCATAGTGTTTCAATTTATATTATCTACTCTTTGAGAGAATTTCTATCATCTACATCTTTGTTTAATCTGAAAAGAGGGTGAGGTATCCCTCAAGAATTGTAAAATGTGAGGCATCCCTTGAAAATAGAAGCTCAAGCACAAAGGGTGAGGTATCCCAAGGTGTTGAGTGCTCAAATTTATAAAGGTTTTCAAGCACTCGTTCAAGTTTGAAGGTTTAGTGGAAATTCTCAAGTGGTTTACTTGAGGACTGGACGTAGGCCACAAGTGGTTGGTGACTGAACCAAAATAAATCTCAGTGTTTACTATTCTCAACCCTATCTCTTTATATTTGTACTTTTAACTATATATGCTTGAGTTAAATTTGATACCTAGTTTATTTGCATGATTTATCACATAACTCAAGTTATATTTGAGTAATTCTTAATAATTGTGCATTTGCTATGCATGTTCTGCTGCACTTATTAATTGAGTTATTTAAAATGCATAATTTGTCAAAATTACATTAAAATTTGTCATCACCTAATTCACCCCTATCTTGGGTAATGGTTGCCATGACTAACACTAACATATATGATTATCTAAAAATCTTCCTAGGAAACTGATGCAATATTTTCATTAGACATGTCTTGGGACATAGAGGTTATTTTACATTCCAAGAATATTGCACCAATCTAATAAAAATGTAACTTGTGACACTTATAACTATATATGTTGTCAGATTAAAAAATAAAATATTATTTAATTAATATTAAAAGGTTATTAAACTTTTGGTAAAATTGTCAAAATGAACCGAGTCAGATTAGTTCGACCAAAAGTACAAGTTAAATTATAAAAATATAAGTTCAAATTTAATTTGACATCACTTGATCAAACTAAGCCTAAAATTAGGTTGATTCAATTTTAATTATTTTTTAATCTAATAAAATATATCTAAAAGAATACTACTATTATTTTGTTTAAAAAGTTAAAATATAATTGACAATTAAATAAATTATCTAATTTATTTTTTATTAACCCAAAACTAAATAATTTAAATTTTTTATTTTTTACTAATTTAACTTTTTTAAAATTAAATTCATTATTTAAAAAAAATATCAAATTAATGGCTAGTCTATCTAATTCACAATCTACAATAAACTAAACTAAACTAACAAAATACTAGCCTAAAATATATTTATCCTGACCCGAGCTGGTGGCCATTTTGCTAGCTCTAGCTACGGGAGTATTCATTATCATAATCACATGATATGAACTTGGTGCGGCGTAAAATAATGTGTCTTACAGAAGAACTAGTGATCCCCAATTTAAACAAGAAAAATGTTCATCTTTCATAATTTTTTTCTTATATCACTTTATACTTTATTTGATTTAATAAAAAAGAAGAGAAAAAATATATTACGAAGTATATTTTTATTATTATTAAAAAATAGTGTCAAAATAGTGTAATAAAAATAATGGGTGAAAATTGAGATTCTTTAAACAATCATCGACAGTGTGCACTACTCTCATTCAAAGTCTATATTTTTCTCCACTCTGTTACGTCATGAATCAGTAAACCGCACAAAGAATTCCTCTGCAGTTTGGTATAAAAAAATGTTACTTATATATCTTTTTTTTACATCTCTTATTCTTGTTTATAGGATAAAATTAAAGTATATATATGTAAAAAGTAAAATAGACTTAATTATGACTAGATGATAAAAATTATAAAAATATAAAATTATATATATATACACGTGACTTCATTATTCTTTGGTACAAAAGCAAACTGCAGAGCACAACAGTCAAAGTATATTTGTCTACTTTTCTTCAAGTCAGCTTCAGGCTGTATTGTCCATAACTAATTTTCTTTATTCCAAATAAGCAGGATCTCAACAGTAAATGTACACTCTTATAGTGTTTCTCTCGGTATCTAAGCTCATTTTAGATTTTAGTTCGTATGGCTTCAATTCAATTAGTTAATACTTGATAGTAAAATTATACTGCCTCGGTTTATCCCTTTTTTGCCTTTTCTTTCTCATAAATTTTGTCAATTTCTGCTGTACAAGTATGGTGGTATGGACCAAACGTGTAAGGGCTTAAGCAAACAAGAACTTGTTGAATGGGGCGTTTGCCGTGGCTAGTGGGATTGAGATATGAAAACTCAAATTCTCAACCCAATATTGAATTCTTGACCGGAATAGTGGTGGTTGAAAATAAATGTACCAAAGAAATATTAGTGGTGTATAATATGCGTGAGCTGGTCTTATTTCTTAACTCTTTTGTCATTTTTTTATTTAAATTTTGATAAGTATTTTAAATTTAATTATATATTTTATTTTTATTTAATTCATTTTATACTTATCAAAATTTAAATAAAAAAAATAAAAGAATAAGAAATAGAGACTGATCTTCATCCGTATAACATATAATATAATAAGAATTTTGTTAACTTGTCTTACGATACACATATTAAAAAATTAAAAATTAAAAATATTAAATAAAAAGTATATATATTTATTATATCTTAAAATTTTAAAAAATATTTTATATTTTTTTCTTTAACATGTCCTTTCTTATAATAAAGCTTGACAAAGAAGAACATATCATTTGGACCACCTCTGCAAATTAATGGTGTATGGCTCAACCTTTAACGACTTTACCATATTTCCTTTGCTCTCTCTATGTATGATGATCATGTGCAACCCAATACAAAATCCAAGATGTCCACTTTCCATTCTCCACTGCTACATGTGTTTCATATGCCTACTTTAAGTAGCCAATTATATTGCAGATTCGTCAGCTTCAAATGCTTATTTCTACATAGCTGATTCAGTTCAGACTATTCCGTGCCACCACTAGTATAGTAGTTAATCACTAACGTCACAGTATAAGCTTTTTCAATGGACATTCTTTCTTTCATGATTGTCCTTGCTTATATACTTGTCCCTTCACTCACGGTTTCCATTTCAGTTGATTCCATTGCACTGTCCCAATCCCTCACTGATGGCATGACCTTGGTTTCACGAGGTGGAACCTTTGAACTTGGTTTCTTCAGCCCTGGGAACTCCAAGAAACGTTACCTGGGAATTTGGTACAAAAACATCCCAGTTAAAACAGTTGTTTGGGTTGCAAACAGGGTCAACCCCATCAATGGTTCCTCAGGCATCTTAACAATGAACAGCACTGGCCATCTTGTCCTCCGCCAGAATGACACCGTTGTTTGGAACACAACCTCTCCAAGAGTACCACAGAATCCAATGGCTGAGCTCTTGGATTCTGGCAATCTTGTGGTGAAAGATGAGAAGGATGCCAATCCAGAAGCCTACTTGTGGCAAAGCTTTGACTATCCATCTGATACATTGCTGCCAGGGATGAAATTTGGATGGGACCTAAGAGCAGGTTTCAATTGGACTCTAACAGCTTGGAAGAATCCAGATGATCCAGCTCCAGGAGACTTTTCTTGTGTTACAGACCACAACAACTATCCTGATTCATATTTGATGAAGGGAACCAAAAAGTACAGCAGATTTGGACCATGGAATGGCCTGCATACAAGTGGTTCTCCAGAAGTAAAGCCCAACCCAGTTTATTATTTCAAGTTTGTTTATAATAAGGATGAGATATACTACACATACTACCTCAGGAATAACTCTGTATACTCAAGAATAGTAATGAATCAAACTGATTATATTCGTTATCGCTATGTGTGGTTGGAAAGTGATCAAAATTGGATGGTTTATAAATCAAAGCCAGTGGACAACTGCGACCATTATGGCCTGTGTGGAGCCAATGGCAATTGTATCATCAATGAATCACCAGTTTGCCAATGTCTAAAAGGGTTCAGTCCTAACTCATCAGAAGCCTGGAACACGATGGACTGGTCTCAAGGATGTGTCCGCAATAAACCATTAAACTGCAATGATAAGCACAAGGATGGGTTTGTCAAATTGGTGGGATTGAAAGTGCCAGATACTACACATTCTTGGCTGGATGAGACAATGGGTTTAGAGGAATGCAGAGCCAAGTGCTTGGATAACTGTTCTTGCATGGCCTATACTAATTCAGATATTAAAGGACAAGGGAGTGGCTGTGCCATGTGGTTTGGCGATCTAATTGATATTAGACAGTTTGCAGCTGAGGGGCAGGACCTATATGTTCGAATGAATGCATCAGAATTAGGTAAGGACTTCAAACTTTGTCACTTAGTCCTTCAGTGATTCTTATCGTCAAGGGTCCATTTTCATCTTATAAAAAATTTAGGTTCACTCCTTCAGTCTGTGAATTAAACCTCTTCTTTTGTTTGATCAAATTCAACAATGGAGAGGTGGAATATAGGCACGGAAAGAAGTTGATGATAGTAGTTGGTACCACCATTGCTGGCATGTCAGGGATGCTTTTAGTTTGTTGCTATTGCATCTACAAATTCCGCAGAAACATAATTGGTAAGTGGTAGTATTACTTAACTCTCATGTTCATCTACTTACAATTTATTACTGCAAAGTGAAGCCTACCCAACAATCTGCGTGAATAAAGTTTGAAATCATATTAAGAACTTCATAAAAAGTAACTGCATAAGAGAATTACAACATAATCAGCGTGTAAAGTTCATATTAGGTAATTTACTGAAGTAGAATACAACTGTTATTGCCTTGATAGTTGATAAAAACCATGATGTACATACTGCCTGAACAAGTTAATTACCGGAATTGGTGCATTCTTTATTGCTGATGATAAATTAGGAGGAACCTATGTAGCACATGTTTCTATATTCTATTCTGTATTACATTAACTTACGTCCACTACCTACTTTTTGTAGTACTTAGGATTATTTTTGTGTATAATAGCCAAGCATGTTTGCTTTTTGGCTAGTAAACACAGTTAAATGTCATTTAATCTACAATTAAGATGATTAAAGTTAAGTCATTTCAAACAAATGGTTTTATAAAATGGTATAAAAAATCTTGTTAACTGAACAATTTTAGTTGTACAACATTTGGTACTTTATATAATTTGCCAATGTAAGATGTTAATTTGTCTACATTAGTGGTTTTCGACTTTCTCCTCATGCTTGGGGGAAAAAAACAAGATGAAGGTTTTTCTTCCAATTCTCCAGAGAATTCAACAAATATAGAAGAAGAACAAAATAACGGAGGATCTGACTCATCTGAGGATGATCTAGATCTCCCGTTGTTTGACCTATCAACAATAGCTAGTGCCACCAATAACTTCTCAACGAATAACAAAATTGGACAAGGAGGATTTGGACCGGTATACAAGGTAACTCAATATTTCAGTAATAGGATAAAAACAGTTAAATTGCTAATATTAGAGTTATCTTAATATATATACTTGCAACCGTACATATGCAGGGAAGATTAGTAAATGGGAAAGAAATTGCTGTGAAGAGACTTTCAAGAAGCTCAGGACAAGGAATGGTTGAGTTCAAGAATGAAGTAAAACTGATTGCAAAACTTCAGCACCGAAATCTTGTAAAACTTCTTGGTTATTGCATTCAAGGACAAGAAAAAATGCTAATTTATGAATACATGCCAAACAGCAGCTTGAACTCCTTCATTTTTGGTATGCATACAGGAAAGCATATATTATTAGGATGGACAAATCTAATCATTTTATTGCTATTAAGCAGTGTATGGCATTTGAACTATGAATTTGAAGAATTTAAATTCGGTAACCGATTTAGTTTTTATGGTAATTGACTAATTGGCAACAGATCATGTTAAAGGGAAGTTGCTGGATTGGTCTAAGCGCCTTCACATTATTTGTGGAATAGCTCGGGGCCTTATGTATCTTCATCAAGATTCTAGATTGAGAATTATTCATAGAGATCTCAAAGCAAGTAATGTTTTACTTGATGATAAGTTGAACCCAAAAATATCAGATTTTGGCATGGCTAAAACTTTTGCAGCAGAGCAGACCGAAGGGAATACAAACAGAGTTGTGGGGACCTAGTAAGTTTCTTAATTAGAAGCTGTAAGTTCCATAAGCTTTCTTAGTTTTTATCTTCTTTAGTTATGTTGTTCCAAATGGTGTCTTGCAGTGGCTACATGGCACCGGAATATGCTGCTGATGGGATGTTTTCAGTGAAATCTGATGTCTTCAGTTTTGGTATTTTGGTGCTGGAGATTGTGTATGGAAAGAGAAATAGAGGTTTTTATAATGCAGACCAAACCCATAACCTTATTGGTCATGTAAGTATGTGATATATAATATTGATTTATCACTTATGTTAAATTAAAATGTAATATGTAATATGCAATTTAAAAAAAAAAAAATTCAGGCATGGATGCTGTGGAAGGAAGACAGGGCTTTAGAATTGATTGACAACAATATGGAAGACTCTTGGATTGAATCAGAAGTATTGCGTTGCATCCATATTAGTCTCTTGTGTGTTCAACAGCATCCAGAGGATAGGCCCACCATGTCAACTGTGGTGCTAATGCTAGGAAGTGAGATAGAACTTGCTGAGCCTAAACAGCCTGGCTTCTTCACTGGCAAGGTTTCATTTCAAGCAAATTCCTGCTCAAGTCCAATGCAAGCTGGCTCAACCAATGAAATGACCGGGACCTTATTAGAAGGCAGATGAAAGTTAGTGAGTGGATAGTACACTTTGGTAAATGAAGCATAAGCAGTTTAAGCTGTATGTTTTAGTTGTAAAGATGCATGAGAGACAGTATATAAGTTAACTTGAACATGGCTCAATCCAACTATGCAGCATATAAACAAATCCAAACGATTCTATCACATCCCAACCTTATTGGAAAATTTTCTTGACTATGCTCTGAAATGACTTCTGAATGAATATAAAAATTAAAAATCGGACAAGGTGGATAAAAACTTGAAATCCTAATTATGCAAAGAGCTTCTCAGCACACTTTCAAATGTGAATATGCAGGGAAGATTAATAAATCGAAAAGAAATTAATGTGAGAAGGCTTTCAAGTAGCTCAGGACAATGAATGGCCGAGTTTGAGAATGAAGTAACATCAAAATCTTGTAGAACTTCTCAGTTGTTGCAATCAGTGACAAGAAAAAACGCTAGTTTATGAATACACACCATACAGCAGCTTGGACTCCTTCATATTCATTGTGAATCCAAGATGGATTAAATTAGGGGGGATTAATCTAATTATATTAGTGCCATTAAGCAGCTTATGACACTTGAACACTAAAGAAAAATTTCACTTTAGGATACTACAAAAACTGTTTTCGTTGGAGTTGTATATAATGGCTTTTATGATGTATTTTTTAAACTTAAGGGTAAGCCTTCCTTTTTTTTTGGGGTTTAAGGGGAAGCATGTTTTTTTATTAAGTTGCAACAACGGGACATATTGGTTATTGGTTAACGATGTCGAATTTATTGTGGTCAATTACATAAAGAAAAGTTATTTTTTCGTATGTTGTGTAGGTTATTTTAAATTTCATATCTATAGTTTTAAGCAATGCTTTTAAAATCAGATTAATTATTGAACTGGTAAAAATACTAATTCAAAATTCATTGGCCTAATTGTAGTTTAACTATCATTGAATTGAATTGGTATAAAATTTTGGAGTCAAAATAGATGGTTAAATAAAGTCTCTAAGATGATGATTATAAAATTCGAACATCTAACATAGTAAATAAAGTTTACTTTAAGATTACAGTCTAACATCTCATTATTAAAAGTCTCACATTGTCTACTTCAATCTTTTAAATATGATTTATATATCTATTGAGTCATTTTACTTAATGTCAATTGATTTTAAGTTGAATTTTCACAATTAATTATTATTAGATGAATCAAATAATAATTAAATATATATTTTAATTTTGTATAATATAATAAATAATAAAATAACATACTAATAATTAAAAGAATAATTAAAAAATTCAAAATATGAAAAGTTTCTAAGAAATTTCTTTGCATCTTTTCCAATCTTCAAAGCTCACAGGTCTTCAAGTTACATTAAGTTACATTTATTTAATTAACATTAATTTTAAAAATTGTAGGAGACCAGAAGGTAATAAATAATAGTCAGAAAATGAAAGAGTATCTGAAAAAAGACCTTTCCCACTAAAGAAAAATAAATAAGAAATTATAATATTAAAAATCAAAATATGGGAAGTTGAAGGAAATTTCTTATTATCTTTTCCAATTTTCAAAGCCTACAGGTTTCCAAGTTACATTACATTTATTTAATTAATATTAATAAAAAAGAAATAATAAATTATGATAAAAAATAACAATTTTAAAAACCTTAACCCTCTCTTTGCTCTCTCTCTTTCTCAACCCACCCACAACCTCTATTCCCATGACCCAGCACAATTGGAGACCCACCAGTCACCACACACGGCAGTCGGCAACTAACTCTCCTACGTCGGTACGTTAGTGGGAAACTCTCTGTACTCTGCAATACCTTGTGCCAGCTTCACCTTCAAGTACTGCCGAGTAGCTTGTGGTCGTGGCCATGGTTGCCATTCAACCTCCATCTTATACAGGCTCGCTCGGTTTTCTTTGTCCTTTTAATTTAACAATCTTATTAATAATTCTTTGTCCTTTTATCTTTTTTCAAATAACAATTTAATTTTTATTCTTTGTCGTTTTTTATTTAACAATCTTATTAATAATTCTTTAACTCAATTATATAGTTAGTAATATAGTGTCGTTAATAGTTTATTAACATTTGATAAATAATAGTTAATATTTAATTATAGATTTTATTAATTACTCTCAAGCCAATTTTACTTATAGATATTGTCTACATAGAATAAATAGATAAACAAAAATATCATTTTAATTTATTTTGACAAGTTAAATCACTTTTTCAAACAACACTTTATTTTTCATTCTTTGTCCTTTTTTATTTAACAATTTTATTAATAATTCTTTAACTCAATTATATAGTTAATATTTAATGATATATAATGTCATTAATAGTTTTTTCACATTTAATATATAATAGTTAATATTTAATTATTGATATGATTAATTGCTCTTGAGGCAATTTTACTAATAGATATAGAATATAGATAGGAAAAAAACTTAAAAGCATAATAATACTAATAAATTAAGAGAAAACGTATTTTACATTGAATATTATACGTTTAATTGGATAACTTTTTTACAATATTTTAATGGAACTTTTATTGAAAACAAGTAAAAGTTGTTTTGACTTTAAATCACCGAGAATTAATGCTTAAATGTGTAATAAGTGGTTGGTATGTAAAAAAGTAAGAATTCTTTTTATTTTCAAAATTATTTAAATAAAAAACCATTATTCAATATAAATGTTTGAAATAGAAAAAACTTTTAAATTTTTAACCTAATAAAGATTATATCAATTTATTAGATTAAAAAAATCCTTTCAACAATATTTCACAACAACAATTATATACTTTTCACTTTTCAATATTTTTGCATCACGTTACAATCACATTATTGTTAAACATTATCTTCTCTAACGAACATTTCCGTTCAACTCAAAGTCGGAAGGATATCTCATTGGTACCATCGAACCTACAAGTATTCTAGAAACAAATTAACGGCCTGAAAAATATGTACCTTTCTTTTTTCATTCTTTGCTTTTGTATTGTATCTAAATAATTATTAAATTTATTTTGACCTAAACTTGTACTTAATTATGATTCCATTACCAATAGGCTTGATTGCTCATGCACTTGTTTGTTTGTTTTATTTCTTTTTTAATGGAAGCTTGTGATGTGAATTCAATATCGTTGTTTTTTTTTAATTTCATTTTTCCATCTTTGAAATGAATGAGAAAAGGAATGTTGCAACTTGCAAGTTATGTGTGGTTAGTGTATTGTTAATATAGATTCATACAAGTAGAAAAAGTGAACAAGCATATTTGTAGCATGCACAATACATTATAAGGTCATTCTTTGGGATAATTTCTCCATTGCTTGGTCATTGAGATCACTTGATGTGGCTCTTTCCCCTTCAACTTAGTAAATTCCTTTTGGAATTTTTTTGTTGATGATAAATGACTTACATAAATTAATTTAGGGAATGGATTTCTTAATACTCATAAGCACAATAGACTTCAACATTGATATAAAACTAACATATGCAAAAGAACATCCTACTTTGCGTACAGATGTTCAAAAAATATTAGATACAACTTAAATACTAACACAGTTTACCATTTTCTAAACAAAAACACAACAAAAAGGGAAAACAACCATTTCTTATTTTATAAATAACAATTATGACATATTATATTGTGTCACAATCGTGATCGCGGCGAAATAACAACTTATAAGATTTAAAAAAATAAAATCATCACTAATTTTATTTAAATTAAAAAAAATTAAAAAACTTCTCTTAAAAAAATAATCTTTGAACTAGATCGAATTTAGAAGTTAGTTATGAATAAGAAAGGGTGAAAATTTAATTCCATAGTACTCTTAACACACTCGCCATAAGATAGTACTGTGAGTCAGTTGTGCAAAAACTTGATAATCTTAAATATATTTATTTTACTCCTTTGAAAAAGAATTTGCAACTATTTTTTTAAAAAAAAAAAAGAAAAAAGAAAGAAAAGACACAATTAAATTGTGAAAATTTAATTTTTAGTTTGATAAAATATAAATTCTACTCTTACGTATTTCTGGGTACAATAAAAATTTAAAATCACATAATTCTCTAAAAAATAATTATGAGTTGATTAATTTTAATTATATAAAAAAATTAAAGTGTTTGGAACAAACATGTTAATAATGAATTAATTTAAATCAAATCACTTACCAACCAGGTTAACAGTCAAGGGCAACAAACCCAACAAACCAATTGGCAAAAGATGAACACCACTAAACTCCAATCAATTCATAATTTCACTTTCACCACTTTTGATATTTTTTATTTTTATTTTGTATTTTTTTTGTTTTTGATATTTTCCACAAATTTTTTATTTTTTTCTTGTTCTTATTAAAATACTCTAAAAAAAAACTACTAACACTCAAAATAGACTAAAGTATCAGCCTATTTCTCAACCTTAACTTAAATAACTCTTATATTCTTATCACAAATAAGTATATATATATTTTTTATATTTCATCTCATATTATTCATTATACTTATTTTTTTTTTTATTTTTTATTTTTTAATCACACACTTTTAAAAAGATATATATAATACTTACATCTCTTTTAGAGATGTAGAATGATTATTTTCCTAACTTAAATCAACAAATAAAAAGAAAAATAACTCCTAAAAAAATAAGAGAGACTAACCCAAGTTAAGACTTTGAACTCACCTGTGACTAAAGCCCAATCCTCAAAATATCAGCAAATTTTATAAGACTCAAATAAATATAAAATAAAATAAAATAAAAAACACTCACAGCAACAGAAAAGAAGGAAATACAGGAGGCTTTCTGGCTTTCAACAAAATGCAGAAGCAAAGGGGTACGAGGAGAGAAGGTTCTGGAGACGAAAATCAAGATGAAACTTTGGGGGATTGTCAAAACAAGGTGGGTGAGAAGGGACGGTGGCTGGGTTGGGCGAGATGGTGGATCGCGCGGCTCCGGTGGTGTGTTGATGGGTGCGCACACAGAGATGGCACAGTGGGGTGAGGAAGAAGCGCGATATGCCGGCGCTGGCGGAGATTCCGACGGCGTCTGGCTTGGTTTGACGGTGGCTCGCGGGTGGTTGACGCTGGGTCGGGCGGCGAGGTGGTGCGACCCAGGTTGGCGGGTCGCTCAGAGTTGACGGTGCGGGCCGGTGGGTGACGGCGACGGTTCGGCGCGGGTAGCGGCTGTGCACGGCTGGGTCTAACCGGCGACGGTCAGGATCTGTTCGGAGGTTGACTTAACGCGGTGGCTCGCAGGTGGTTGTGATGGCTTGTGGCTCTGGATCTGGCTGCTCCTGGGATGGAGCTTTGGTTGATGGGTTGAAGATGATGAAGGTGAAATGGTTCTAATGGTGGTTTTGGGTGGATGTTGAGTTTCAGTCATGGAGGCTTCAATGGGTGTGTGGTAGCCATTTCGGGTTGGGTGCAGAGGGATTCAGGTGTTGTGTGCAAGTGAGAATAATTAACAAAATGACCTAAATGACACCAGATAAAGAATCTTACCTGTGGAGCTCAAAGTGCAGCAGCTTGAAGTGAGTGCTCCTCCTTGGTGCCAGCAAACTTTCTGTCTCCTTCTTGTTCATTTTGCTATGCTTCCTCAAGATTTATTATTGTATTGATTTTTGTTGTGTTCTTGATTCTGCGTTGGGGTGGTGGGTGGTGTTTTCCTTGTTATGATTGATGTTTGGATTGATTTTTGGGTATGGGGTTTTGGTTTGGGAACTGGGGTGGTGATGGTGATTTGGTTGAAGGTTGAAGATGAAGATGAAGATGGTGATTGTGTTGGATTAAGGATGTGGAGACAGAAGGGACCAAGATAGCTGTGTTGTTGAATTGCAGTGAAGATGTTTTCGCCAAAATGCTCAGCTCTCTGAAGATGGTTATCTCAAAAATTCTCAACCCCTTTTCTCATTTTTCGTTTTTCCCTCTTGTAGGCAGAAAGAAAATTCTGCAACTCCAAGGAAATCAGTTTCCTTTTTCATGTATTTTTTTTAGTTTCGTCACCTTCTCATGCTTCACATCTCTATAAATTTGCCATTTTTGTGCTTCTCCTTGAGCCCTGAGTTCGTAGGCTTGCAGCAATGTGACAATGCGATAGATTTGGTAATAGGTAGGAGATGTTGACATGAATTCAGTTACATTTCAACTAATAGATAAAACCTTGGTTATGGTAAATGAAACAGATGGACCCAATAAGCAAGGAGACATGAACGTGACTTGCAAAATGTAACAAAGAACTTGTTTTTGGTTGAACCCTTTTTTTTTAACCGATATCATCTTTTTTTTTCCTTTTTTTTTAAACTAAAGTAGGCTTACATTTAGGCTGAGAAAAAGGGTAAAGATTATGGATTTTTTATTAATTTAATTTTTTTAATTTTTCCTTTTCTATTTTTTCAATTTTCAATTTTTTTTAGGAATTCATAAAAAATTGGGTTATCACATATATTGGATGTGCAATTTAAGGACCAAACACATTGAGAATGCCAAATCTTCAAATAGATATTATAGCTCGAGGAGATACCTTTCGATAAGTTGACAAGTACTGCAAGATGCAATGGCCAAACATTTCATCAGGGATGTGGAGAGACATATCTTCTAGTACTTTTGCATTTTCCAAAAGGAATCGAAGCATCTTCATCTCACAACTTCTTCCAGAAATCCTATAAACTATGACTTCTGAGGCAGTAATGCAGACAATGGAAGAAAGTTTGTGATTGCCAAAAATGATCCCCCTCAAAATCAAAGACGATTTGAATTTTGCCCTGTATAATCATTCATGTTATATAAAAGTTTGTCAGTATTTTATATTGATAACTTTGTATAAAGTAGGGTTGAGTAATGCTCACCCATTGAATGCTTGTTAGTTCATAGATATCTATAGTTAAAGTCTCCATATAGGGGCAATTTCTCATTATGTAACCAATCCCAGGAAGTTCTTCTTTTTCTAAGCCAACTCGCAACTTAAGATGCTTAAGATTATTGAATGAGATTGGTGATTGTTGCAAGAAATATGCTCCATAGGATAAAACCTTAAGATTGAAACAAAATCTCTCATAAGACATAAGTCGAATTAACATATAAACATAAATTAATGTTGAAGGAATAACAAATACCTGAATGCACCAAGTGTTCAGTGATAGTGTTTGGCAATGACTTAAGCAAACTAATAGATTATCCAGAGCTTCTCGCTGGACATCACCTGTATATGGCTCCTTGATTGTAATGATAACATCAGTTAGGTTTGGTGCTTTAATAAATTTTTTATTGTGGGGTAACATCCCTCCAAAGTCAGCATCAACAACTCTGGTGCTGATATATTAATTGGATATGTGGGCCAGTCCTCTGTACAACAGCTAATCATTGTCAAACTTTTGATCATGATGTCATTTTTACAAATCATGAAGTTCAAAGGAATAACGCAGCGCTCAAATCTCAAGTCTTTCAGCATGAGACATTTGGAAACGAGATCTTCAATTGAGAAATCAAGAACTTTGACAACCTTTAGAAATAAACTCTGGAGAGAACCAAAAACTCCGAAACTGGATATTCCAAGTTTGCAAAAGTTTAAGTTGACAAGTTCCAATGACTTGGATGCACGTTGTTCGTGTGGCAATTCATAAGCTCTAGTCAACTTGTCATATCTCATTAGCATTCCTTTAGAGAAGTTAAGTTCAAGCTCCTTAACTTCATTTGTCAAGGCAAAGTGAAACCAATTGTCAACCTTTTCCCGGCTACTACGATGTCCATCATAACACAAATAGAAGTATAACTTCTTGATGACGCATCCAGTGTGAAGGTGGAGAGTTTTGTTCACAAACTGACTAAAATTTCTGCTTCATGCAATGATGGAATATCGTAGGCATAGTTGATACATATAGGGCCAATTAATGCAACGACTCTGGAGGATGTCAGTGTTTATGCGGATGATCCTAGTAGCCATCTCAGGTTCATCAAGATTAAGGCACGATGGTATCATTGACAGGAGGTTTTTCACTAGACTTTCCCATTGCTTTGACACAAGGCTTGCTGGTATCAATGCTTTCAATGGTACCAAGGAGAAGATATGGAGCATAACTTCATTAGGTAAACAGCTTATGTACTCCTTGCTTTCAGTTACATGATTCCTTTTATTTTGTTGGCCTTCAATTTTTCCTTTGGTATTGCATCTGTGACTGTCATCATTGTTTTCCATTCCACACTAAGAAATAAAGGTTGCTCTTAATCAGGGGCTATATATATAAGGAAAGATGATGTCGAATCAAGACATTATGAATTAGGAAATAGAAAACATAGAACCACTTAATATTATGGCCGTCTAGTGAATTTGGTAAACTTATTATGACATTGCTAGGTATATGCAGTACATCATTTTTGTGAACAATTTTTTGGGTTTACAAGGTTGAGGGTAATCCTTTATATACCCTTTACCCTAACTCTCAGTCTCTTATAGGCCTCTAAATATAAGTATCTCTGCTAGTGCTTTAACCTCCTTGAAACCTTTACTACAATCTTTTTAAATGATAAATTACACAAAGGATAGAAAGTAAAAAAGATAGTCAAACAAAAAGTCATCTCCAAAATGTCTTTTCCATCAGAATGAGAAATTATATTAAGCTTCCTGCATTTACTAATACCAATGAGGAAAATAGATAAATTGAAATGTTATTTTGTTCAATTTGCTAGCAATTAGATTTTGATTATCATATGAGTTACCCTACTCTTGGATGGTGAAATAAGGAGTCTACAATTTGTCTTTGAAGGGATTAGATTGATATGGTAATTCTAGGGAATAAGACATCTCTCTTTCCCTCTCTCCCTCCTACTCTCTCTTTCCTTTTTATGGACCAGGATTAACCTATCAATAATCATGGGTTTAAATCATCTATATGTTTGTCTTTAAGGCATACCAATCAAAATTAGTACTAGAATATGTAATTAGTAATATGATTGCAGTCCAAGGCAAGATTCTTTATATAATACATTAAATAATAATGAAACAAACACTTGGGACATAAAACATATTTTCTATGTCGGTGAAACTAGCCATTTGTTGAACTCACAGATATGCAACAACGAAGAATTCATGAAATTCCAAAGCTTGAGATCCCATAAAATACAAAAATGGAATTTGTGGCCCTTAATTAGTGCATTTAATGGAGAAGATTTGTTAGCAGGAAAATCACAAGAAACAAATTCATACAAATTTGTTATGCTTCCCAATATATTCTTTAAATGATAAATGGAGATATCATCAATAAAACATGAGAATTGGATAAGATTTCTGAATAATCAAATCAAATGAAAAATAGGGGATTAGATATTACCTTGATGATCTTAATTATCGTCAAAGCCTTTCACAAGAAGTGGTATGAGATTTCTAGAGAAGCTACTTTATAAGAAGTGATGAAGAGAGGAAGGATGAGGATACAAAGGGACCTAGTATCTGATGTCATACGTAAACATTAAAGTAGCTATTTATGTTCTGTGGAAAGCTTTGCTGACACAAGTTTGTAGTGATGGACTAACTGTTACCAATCTTCCTTTCTATCCACCCACAAATTTATGATGTTGATCTTTCCTTCCACTATACTTTAATTTCAAATTGTTATAAAAAGGACAAATAAAACATTATAGGTATAGTTGGAAGGTAGATTAAATTTCCATATTTTGGCATTGAAAATGGATTATATTTTCCTATTTACTTATTTAAATGAGCTAAATTTGTTGATATTGGATATTGCTAATGGATTCATAATTTTTGTGAAATGCATAAAGATCACACACACTAGAGAGTTGGTTTAAGATTACTTGAGGCGATGCTTTGTAAGAAGGGACAAAGATAAGAAGAAGTATGAGATACAGAGAAATTCTTACTTAAACCTTGGGCATCCAAGTTGGGTGCACCAGACCAATCAGAACTTAATATTTTTATAAATCTTTGTGAAATTAATTATGTGACACAAAAATTCATGAAAATATTAAATTTTGATTGGTTTAGTGTATCTATCTGGATGCCCAGGGTTTAAATAAGAATTTCTATAAGATAGAAGTGGATCTAGAGGTTGATATCATCCTTAAGCATTAAAGTAGTTGTTAAGCCTTGTGGCAATGTTTGTTGACACACGTTTATAGAGATGGTATGATGTTTACGAATGTTCCACTCTGGCCTGCCCACAAGTTTATTGTGCTAGTGTTTTTAATGCCAAAGTTAACTTTATTTTTTTCTCCTTTACTTTCAATTCCAATTGTTAGAAGGGACAAGTAAAAACTATTGGTGATCCTAGGGAATACAGAAACCCCTCTCTCTCTCCCCCTTTTATGGACAGGGATTAACCTATCATTGGTTTAAATCGACTATATGTTTGATTCAGAGGCATACCAATAAAAATCAGTATTAGAATAGTTAATTAGTAATATGATTGTTGTCCAGGGCAAGATTCTATAAATACCATCCTGTTTTTTTAACGTAATTAATTAACTATGAATTAGCTATGAAATATTTTATTACTTAACTTTCGTAACAAAACCGTGAAATAGGCAATCATTATTCATATTTTTTTAAAAATTTTTAAATTTTGTGAGGTATGCAAATAAGGATCAAAACTTCCACACTAACATGGCATCCAAGTTTTGAAAATATAGGATTAGGCTAATGTCAATTGAGTTACAAATTCATTGCCTGTTAACATTTTTTTAATAAAAGGATAATCAGGTAAAAAACAATTAAGCTTTTGTTTTAATCATTTTATTTTTACTTCCATTCAATTTTATTAAGATTATTATTGGTGAATTAAAGTTAATTATTCTGTTCCACAAGACTTTATTTTTCTCATATTAATTAATTCCATCTTTTATAGCCCATTTCAACACACAGTGTAAAGGGAAACTAGAAAACCGGTATAAATGTTGGCTAATAAAATGATAATCAAGTTTCGTTCTTGCCCCTTAGTTTATAGATTTTACATCTGGCTAAACAGAATGAATATGTTTGATTGAAAGTCAAAATTTCTGATAATTACAATGCTTGAAATTTTTTTAATATGAGGAGTTTCTTTGGTACCTGCTGATATTCATGGATGGGAGACTACATCAAACTTGCCGGGTAGGTGTTTCACAAGCATATTAGGTATTAACCTTTTAGTAGAACACCAGTGGTATTATATTGGCGGATTTGTATATATTTATGATTTATGATAAAGAAAATTTTGAACGAGCGTTTTCCTGTATTGGAGGCCAGAAATATTGATTACTCCAGTATCGTATTTTTTTTTTTAAAACGGCATCTATACTTATTTATTCCGGATTCCTAAAATATTTATATAAATATGTGCACTAATGAACTAAAATATTTAAAACAGTATTTAAATAATATTGTTTCTTTGTCATTTTAGTTTTGCTTAAATAAATATTTTGAGATCTCTTCTAGATTCATAAAACATTTAAATAAATTTCTGCTTTAATAGATAACCAAGTTATTTAAATAATTTTGTTTATTTTGTTTTCGTAAATTTGCTAAAATAATTATTCCAGTTTTCAAACATTTAAATGATTTTTGTTTCCTTCTCATAATTGTTCATTTTTAATATAAATAATTTTGTTTCAGTATCCTTTTAATTTTTTTGTAAATTTATTTCAAATATATAACATTCCAGTTTTCAAATATTTAAATGATTTTTCCCTTCATATCTAAATAACTTTGTTTCAATATCCTCTTAATTTTTTTAACTTATTTCAAAATAAGTATTTTTAAATATTAAGTACATAAAGTTATTTTCGTATCCTATTAAATTTGCTTAAATAATTATTTGAAGAGTTATTGCAATTTCAAAAAATTTAAATGATGCTATTATTCTCTCTCTTTTTTATTCAAAAAAAGTGTATTCAACCCTCCTAAATTTTAAGCCATTTGCAAATTATCATCACAAACTTTGAAATCATCCTAATTAGTTCTTAAACTTTACCTAATATACTAATAAACCCTTCTATCTAACTTATATTAAGTCACAAATGAAAAACCTATGTGGCAATATTTGGTGCGTCAATCTATCATTAATATTGACCGATAAATATTTTATTCTTTAAAATCTGTTTTAAGGATTTTTAAAATCATTCATTAAAAAATAAAATGAGAAAAAAAACAAAATATTATAAATTAAAATTATCATCGTTCTGGGTCCTGAATCATGAACTGATAAATTGCAACTGAATTTTCCAACCTGAGCCCAAAAACTCAATCACTTCCTCGTTTCTTATGTTCATAGGTTAAAATAATATTATTTGCCCAATGAGATGCAAATGGTTTTCTCAAGGAACGAATTACGAAAATGAAAGTGGTGTTGTTGTCTTGCCAACTCACCTAAAAAATTTGAATTTTTGGGCAAAAAAGCTATCATCAGCAACAACAACAATAAAAACTTTCCTTCAAAGTTAATTTTTTTTTCCCCTTTTAAAGAACACACAAGAGAAACGTTTGGTTATACAAAGAATAGAACAGTAAAAACAGAACAACACTTACAACAACAATTTTTCCAAAATTGTTCGTGTTTGGTTTTTGATCTCTCACTCTCTCTTTGAGGAGGTTTGTTTTTGGCAACAATCTCAACCTCCTAGCTTACTCTCCAACGCCAACCTCGTAAATTTGCTTTCCGTAATGGAAACCCGCTGACCTCCTTGATTTGGCAAATGCCCTTCTGCAGTTCATTTTTTGAGATCATCTTGACTGGTCCAACGAAGAAAACGTTTCTGAGCCCAGAACCTAGAATCACTTTCGATTTCATGATTCAAGAAGAACCTAGAAGATGATTATTTCAATTTATAATTTTTATTTCCTACAATTTTTCCCCCCCCTTAATTTAGGATGATTCTACAAATCCTTAAAACAGATTTTAAAAATAAAATATTTAATAGTAAAGATTAATGATAGATGATAGATGGGCGCACTAAATATTGTCATGTTGGTCTTTAGGTAATGACTTAATGTGTATTTGAATTAGAGTCGATAAACTTAAATTTGATTAAAAATATGTTTGTTAATTTAAGTTTGATTAAAAGTATATTTGTAATAACGTGATTGATGTTTAAAAATTTTTATCTCAAAAATAAGTTAGAAAGAGAAAGTATGCTCAACAAAACACAAAAGCAACATTTTGTTGCTTTGGTCCCAACGTAAATTGGAAAGAAAAATTGTGTTCAATCAAATAAAAAAGTTGAAAACTCAAATAACATTTCTTCTTTCAAGGACCTTCAACTTACGTTTGCCCCTCCAAACGTGAAACCAAACATGCACTTAGTGCATATTTGAAAACCCGTTGGGGTCACCAAATTGACTTTTAAAATTTTCGATCAATGCAAATTTATGTTTGATTATTTTTAATTTCATTTTTTTAACTGGATTTTAAGCCAAACATATGTTGATTGAAAGGTAAGAAAATGTTGTTTTTGTATTAAAGTTGTTATCTCTAACTTACTTTTGAGATAAAATTTTTTAAATATAAATTACGTTATTGTAGACTCACTTTTAACTAAATTTAAGTTTACAAACATATTTTTTATCAAATTTAAGTTTACCAACTCTAATCCAAACATACACTTAATGGTGATCGATCGAAAAGGTCTTAGTTTATTAAGCAAACTTTAAGAACTAATTAAGATGATTTTAAATGTAGTAGTAGAGCATGTTTAGGAAAGATTAAATCTTTCCCAATCAGTTATTTTTGAAGGATTAAGTTGTTTTGTGAAATAATTATTATGTTTGAATAAAAAGATTATTTTTTAAAAATTTTTTTACACAAAATTTAATGTAAAATAAAAAAAATTTCAGTTAATAATCATAAGTTAAAGATTAAAATTTAAGATTTTAACTTATAAATTATTTTTTATACTTTAATATATAAATACTATTTTATCTTCAATCAAATAATTTTTTTAATTATTTTATATCTATTTTAATAATTTAATATATAAAAATAATTTTTTTATATCATTTAAATAAATTATATTAATTTAAAATTACTTTATAACTAATATATTTAAATATAAAAATAAATTAATTATAATAATAATCAATTATAATAAATTATATCATAATTTATAATTTTTAACTTTCCTGTAATTTACAAACGGCCTAAAGTTTAAAGGAGTTGAATGTTTTTTTCTTTTTTTCTTTTGAAGTCAACAGTTTTGTATAATGGCACAATTTGCGATGCATTAATCAATCAGATCGTGTCACGTGAATGGAACAGGGCTAGTTAGCTTCTGAAAAAATTCTGGAATTTTCTAAAATCAAATGTTGAAATTAATTTTGTATAATAATATTTTTTTCATACGAAAATTCTATTATGGTTAATATGTTTTTTTTTAAATATATTTTTTCATTTAAAGATGACTTGTAATACTTTAAACAATCAAATAATGACACCTAGCAAAATTAGTTATTTTTAATCCAATCACAATGTGACACATGACAGGCGCTGGACTAACATATAAATCTTGTCCACAAATTCTTTGCTTATATTTGTAAGGATATACCAAACTCACTCCAAAATTAAAAAATTTCTGAATCGAAAATTGCTAAAACGATGGTGAACACTTGAACACATCCTATCGGGGAAATAATTCAAAGATTATAAACCCTCCAAGAGGGACATATAAGCAAATAAAGAATGAATCACATTAATACTAGCAACTAATTTATGCCACATAAATGTGTGACACACTTCTTTAAAATGTCAACACAAAATGGACATTTCTGTCAGATACATTATAATCCCATTCATACTTGAATTTATACAACTCTAATATTAATTTTCTAAATATCTAAATCTTGGTATGATTCCCATAATTGGTTAATCAAATGCCAGAAGAATCATTCCTTGTGCTGCTACTAGAGAATTAAGGTTTATTAACCTTTTCCTTTGTTTTCTCTTCTTAATACCATACATTGTGTGAAACTTATAGAATTTATTTCATTTGTAAATATAAGCTTGTTTAAAATCATATTAATAGAGCAGATAAAAGAAATCATATTAATAGTGAATTTAATTCATTTATAAATTATACTTGGTAAAAATTTAATGACTTATACATTTTATCATATAGTTTCGGATGAAGTTATTTATGATGAATTATTTCAATTCGTTTATAACTATGTCCATTATTATTCATGTTTTATGTATCTTTCAAATATTGAAACTCAATTCAGATGCAATTAACCTATCATTGTGAGAGTTTCTTTTTACTGATAATGTAAAGAGTTTTACAGTGAAAGTAGGTCAAATATAAACTCTCTTTGAATGAATTCAATTCCTTTTATTTTTTTAAAGAATTTTAAAAATACAATGGCAACAAATTCGCTCCCTCTTTTGCAAGTTGCTACAGACCCAAGCCTTTTGAAAAGCAATTAAAGCATTTCTACCAAGGGGCTTTGAACTACATTGGCCCAATAAGTTTTAACATTGGCCATCGACTCGGCCCTTGTGGAATAGAGAATAAATTATGGAATGTATGAAAACTGTGTTGCATTTTGATCTCAATTTGGAAGTAAATATTTACGAAAAAAAAAAAGACATGCAAGGGATAGATTCTCTTAATCTTATCTAGTAATGTATGTTCAACATTTTCATTTTCATCTCTATCATTGGGACAAAAGAATATCACTGTAAAACCAACGAAACCACTATTCATGCCATTCTGTGAGCGGTAGAGGGGCTTTCTTAATTGTATTTTGTTCTTTTTAACAAAAAGTTCAAGGAAGGTCCCATTCCAAAGACATGGTAACGTTCTCTTATTGATCTGGAAAAGTGAAAACTAAAGGCAAATCCAAGCTATCAAAGGGGCTTTTTGAGGGATACGGAAATGGGCTAATAAAGTCAATATAGAGGCCCAAAAATGCAGTCAATTTTAATGTTCCTAAATTATTTTATAGAAAATTGCGTCCAGATAATCTATAAATTTCGATTCAATAGCAGTGAAACAAAGCAAAAGTATTCATTCTGATGTTTTAGGCATGTAAACCCCACATAGCTATTTGCGCATACAGTCATATATAAATGCAAACAACATAATAAGAAACTACTCCAAAGCATGTATTAGGCCCTAATCTAACCCGTTGCTTGTACTTCAAACACCCTTTTATGTTCAAAGTTCAGTATTGCTTATATTTAAAACAACTCTTATATTCTTACATCAAACTGTGCATACACCACTTTTTACATTCCATCTAATACCATTTATTATATATACTTTTTTTTATCACATTCTCTCATTCAATCACATCTTTTAAAAAGAGTGTGAATAGTACTTATACTCCTTTTTAAGAGTGTAAGATAATCATTTTTCTATTTAAAATACCCTCTTATGTGCAAGTTTCAGTGTACAACTGTATTAACATACATGTCAATCCAACTGAGGGTTTGTTTATTAGTACATTAAGAATGACTTGAACTACACCCAATTGAAGGTTTTGTCTTTCGAAAAATAATTGTATCAACTTATAGCTAGTACCAAATAAGACTTGTTTCTATGCAGGGAAATGTGGGCAGGTGAGCAAATATGCCCAGATGCTTTCCAGACAGATGGCAAGATTGTGAGAAAAATCATTGAGCTAATCAATGATGACTACATGAGCCACAGTTCAGTGCCTTACTAGCAAAAAAGTTGGATCATTTTGGTTGGTAGTGAAGTTAAATAATACAAGGCATCCTGAGGGTCATTCTGGTAGGTACTGGATGAAAACGTCTCAGTTGACAAAATTTTGTACTTTTGTTTTTAGTTTATGATGCTTTATCCTAAGCATTAATGTATCTGGTAACTTGTTATTGATTTGCCTAGTCCTTTTGAAGACGCTACTGTTAGCGTGAAGGAGAGGAATTGGTTTGGTTGACATTTTGTGCAGTTTTAGTTATCTTGAGGACTTTGACAGAATCTTTCTTTTTAATTAGATGAGGATTGATGTAAACTTATCAACAGCCAAACAAAACAATTATGAGCAGATTTATGAAGAAAATTCTACCCCCTAAAGGATTTAAAAATCAAATTTCAGTGCAATTTAGTATTAATAATCCAATCTAGGATTAGGGTGGTTGAAGTCTACAGTAGAACATGCCTCAACAACAAACAGAAATTGAGTCATACATTTTCTGCAATCACCAGTGGGTATCAACAAAAAAAACGCAGACAAGTTGAATAAAATCCAAGAGAAGGAAGAAACAGAATCATAGAAATCTGTGTCACCCACTGATTGCCTATTTTCAATTAGCATATGCGTAAGCTTGTATTTTGTCTACTTTACTTACATCATTATTGACTAGAGAACTGGAGAAGCAAAGAGAGGGGGAAAAAAAGTAATAGAAAGAATGGCTTAGTTCTTAATTAAAAAAAAACAAAAAAACAATGGAGACCAAATACTAAAACAATGGCAGAGATAAGTTTGAAGATACTGTCGGTTGAATTACTTGAAGAACTTTGCTTATCCTGTGTAGTGGCATTCCTGGGGTGGCAAAAAATTCAAGGTAATCAATAATATCATAAGTAAACATGACCAAATGAGATTATGGGATTAATAATTTGAACACAAGAAGAATATCTTTAAGCCTTTTGCATATTTAAGAAACCTTATAAATCAACTGGTCCTAAAAGCTACCATTTCAGATGGAGCAGAGAATTGACACCGGGCTTGTATTTGGTGTCATTGCCTTTTTTCCTTTGGTCCTTAACAAATATAAATCTGGGGTTAGGTTAGGTGGAACCTTGAAGGTTGCAATAAAATAGAACGTTGCCTCAAACTTAGATCAATTTTTATGTTTATATCTCTTTCAGCTTACTACTTCAGCTGTTATCATTAATTACAATAATCTGTATTGACAGGAACATAAGCACTAGGAAATAAAACACAAGCATTATGCCATAGCATTTATCTGAGCAATCTCCTTTTAATGCAGAATCATTATTGGCCTGTGGGATGAGTTTGAAGACCTGTCAATATTGGCCTGCAAGTTTCATCATTTAAACAAGTTATATTATCTATTACATGTTAATCGTGATGAGAACTTAAAGCCAAGCTTTTTGAAATTGTTCTGTTTTAGTTGCCAAGTGGTCCAGAAACATTGGAGACAAAGGGGAGTAATATGAGGCTTATGAGTGGTGGGGGTAGTGGTGGTTATGGCTTATCCCTATAAACATGTATGTGCTTATACTTTTGCTTATTCCATTCTGACCATCAACATCTTATTGGTTACAATACAAACAAGCAGTTAGTTTATATTATTTGCTGTTAGATTTCTGTAGCTATCAGTGTAATAGAAGCAGCCCTGTCCAGTTGATATCAGCAGTGCTAGATGTTAGGAAAACAATAGGCACAAACTCTTCCCTTTCTTTAAATCTTTGAACAGGATAATAAAAACAATTGCTATTACTAATATTTTTAGACCATTGAGGAAACCATGCTGATAATAACACTATGGTAGTGTATTGTGCTGATGAAACATGGCACCACACTGACACATATTAAAAATACTAATAAAAACGTTTTGGTTGGCAGAGAAGAAAAAGAAAAAGAATAAAAATACATGCCTTCTAGAGAGTTTTGATTGACAGAAACAAAACCGCCCAATTAGCTTAAGAGCCTAAAGAAAAAAAAATGTTAAAAAACTAAGTAGTTGGTCATGCATACTTATTGCATGCCACAATATTCTTCTAACCAAAAACTAAAGCAATACCCAATTGTGATTGGGTCAAACTAATCATATAAAACTAATTCCAAACCCAAAAACTAAGTGTATGTCATATATCATATGATCACTAAATTAATGACTGAACAATTTTTTTAAGAGACAAATGTTTCATGTGTTGACGTAGTTTAATCTGCTTGATTCCACAAACAAACCTAGCACCCTGGGAGGTTGGTTCAGGATTAAGGGCGCCCCTCTCTGCTCAAACTTTCAATAACATAATCCTTCTTTTCTCCAATAATTGCTTCATGTCAGAAAAGCAGTTACTGAAAAATCAGAACATTAAGAAGAACAAAAACAAAACTCTTTGCATATAAACAAATACATACAGAGAAAAGTACTGTAAAAGGAACTAAACTTTAATATAATAACTAATTAAAGACCTCAACTTTATTTATTAATTAAGGACCTCAACTTTGTTTTAATTACCAATCAAGGACCTCAACTTTAATAAAAATTATTTTAATAATATTTATCCAGTAGAAAATGTTTTTAGGATATATATGTCATGTGTTTTGTTCATATTATAACTTTTTTATTTATTAAGTTGGACTTTTTTGTCTTTTTAACATTTTTATTAATATAAGTATATTTTAATAATGTTGAGGTCCTTAATTGATAACAATAAAAATTTAATCCAGTAATTGATTTATCACAAAAAGTTTAGAACTTCAAACAATACTTCACTCAATACATACATCTATTGCTATTATAATGACCGTTGCCATCTTTGATGTCCAACTTTTATTGTTACTAAAAGTCCATTTAAAATAATTTCAATAACTAAAACATAACTTTAAAAAAGGGATAAAAGTGTAAAATACATAAGTCCCACTACACCATTTTGTTATTTCAATTTTTTTCTACCATTTCAACCCAGATACATCCATTTTAGTTTATCTCTGCTATTTCCACATTTTGTTAGTAACTGCTCGGAAGTTACAATCCTCTTCATGGGAGTGGGTAGTTTTTGAATTGCATAAACTTGATTACACAATTTAAATATATGAATAAATTAATTATTTCAACAAAAATGCGGATTGACAGATACTTCAGTGTATGTCAATCCACTAGTATTAAAGAATAGCAAACAAACTTGCAGTTGCAACTTGCAAAGCAAATGAACTTGTTTTTATTTTATTTTTTTGGTCTAAGCAATTGCACTTGTTGAGTTGAAAGGTTATGGGCCAGAGATAGAAGCCTGTTGAGAGGGCCCGACAAAGGAAACAAGGCAAAGATGCTCACGTGTGGTGTGGGTGGGGGCCTTTAAAGAAGTGAGATTTAAAAAGGCATAGTGGTCAATGGTTACCACACGTGTATGTGTCGAGGGTGGTGTTGTCGCGTCAAGGGTAGGCACGTGTGAGGGTGACACCTGAAAGTGTGGCTCCGCAACCACCCTACCACCGTCGCCTTCGCAACACCGATTTGTAAGCATTTGCACGTGAATGTTGCTGTGCTGCACTGTTACTTACGTAGTTAACACATCACTGCTTGCGATGTGATGCTGTATCATGCATAATTTATTTATTTTTTACAAATAAATAAAAAATCTTAAACAAATTATCATTGGATAATTTATGACGTTCTACAGTACAAAGAAAATTGGTTAATTTTATTGCTCCTACATGATTAGTATCATATTAGTTTTGTTATAACTATAACTTATACATCATTAGGCATATCATATCATATATAATGCTTATAACTTACCTTTGAGGGGAATGTACAGGCCTTCTGACTTGAAATGTGTTTTTTGGTATTCAAAAATTGTATTAAATTTTGACTAATCTAAAATTTAGTTGGGTCATATTATAAAAATTATAAAAATATAAAAGTTTTTGAACGTTAATTTTTTTCATTCACAAAATTTAAATTTGAGATATTATTTAAAGAGAACAAGTCTCAAACTATTTGAACTAGGGCTGCACAACCCGACCCGCGGACCCGCGGACCCGACCGACCCGACCCGATCGTATATATCCGGGTTGGTTCGGGTGACAGGCTCGGTCGGATCGATCTAATAAACTCCGTCCGATCATCGGTTCGGGTGACGGGTTTAATGAACCAACCCGATGACCCGGCCGATGACCCGATTCCCCAAAAACGACGTCGTTTGAGTAATTTTTATTGAAAAATATTCATGGGTCGGTCCAACCCGACCAACCCGACCACCAACCCGACCAACCCGATCACTAACCCGACCACCAACCCGATCAACCCGAACCATTTCATCCGATTTCGAACCAAACCGATTATCATCGGGTTGGTTCGGGCCGGGTTACACGAAAAAATTTAACACAACCCGACCCGACCCGACCTTATTCAATTGGTTTGGACATTTTTTATCCTCAAACCCGACCCAACCCGACCCGTGTGCACCCCTAATTTGAACCAAACAAACGTAAATTTTTTACTTGAAATACTTATAATTGATTACTGGTGCAATAATTAACCCCTCATATTTTATCTCAATTAGTTTACCTTCAACCTAGTTAAAGAAATCCATTTGCCACTCACGCGATGACCCTGGTGGTCCATGGATGGTTACATCTCCGGCCATGGCAATTTTTATAGCAACCCTTTCCTCTCCCGTTAGACCACAGTGTTTTGCAATGTTACTAACAAATCATTCGTTCCCAAAATAAGGGATTTACAATTTCTCTTCATTTGATTCCAAAAAGATTACTTTTGCATTTATAAAACTTCAACTTAAGAGTATGCCTAATCATGTGTCATGTCGAATGTTTAATTGTTATCACTAAAACTCACATGGAGTGCATGCAAAATATCTCTTTTAATCCTCTTATGTTCCATTATTAATCCTTTCTTCGTAATTAAAAACACATGGGTGATTTAAAAAGTATAATTAAGACCTCTAATGTGATTAAGTTAAACTATAACATTGGTTAGTCACACCCGCATCACTCTTTTTCTCTCTCACACACATATAATACAAGGTTATCATTAAGTTTTCAATTCTATCAATCATCTAGTGGCTAATTATTGGTGTGACTTCGTGTCCTATCAGTCATCGTTCAGTTTACATCATACTTCGCTTAGTATAAATCATCAAGCTAATTGTTGTAGATATAATTGCTTGCCATCTTTATCATTGTTGGCTACATGGTCAGCAGAATAAAGTAAGGTTCACTGTTCATATATCAATATGAAGCCTTTTGCTTTTATTTAGTTAATAGTTTGTCAAGCATATTCTGAGTATCTCTCTAATCTCCTGATTGCTTCACTGAGTTTGCTTTTCTTATATTATAACGTAAATAGTTTATAGCTTGAACAACCATTAACTAGTTGGCTAGTTGTTTCTTTTTTTTACCACAAAAAACCAAAGACAGAAAAGAAAACGATAACAAATAAAAAGGAAAGAAAAATGTTGTTTTTTATTTGAATAAATTACTCTCTCATTTACTTTATTTTGTGTATATTTCATAAAACTTTTTTCTTTTGGTTTTTAACCGAATAAATATCACATGTGCACATGTTTTAACTCAGTTATTAATCAACATGGAGACTGGTGGCCGTACGTAAGGCCACCAAAACCTTTGCTTTAGCTCCCAATTTTGTAGGCTTCATAATTTTATAATTATATATTAATTATAATTTATATTTAAAATATGTAAAAGCTAATATAACTAATAAACTGTTGTATAGATGCATATTCTTGTCTCTACCAACCAGAGTTGGGTGCCGTAGTAAGAAAGTTGTCATCTCAGCGAACCAAAGTTCAAATATGAAAGAATGTAATTATTAGGAGAGCATGTCAGTTGTGACAATGTTTAAAGAATTAGTTTCACAGAAATGTAATGTCTGTAGAAATGTCTGGTTAAAGATAAAAAAAATCTTGAATATAGAATTTCTCTGTTACTGTTAGTAAGCGATATGTAATTTAATTATAAGTTTTCATTGAAATTAATGGTTTGTCTTAGTTTTACAATAAAGAAAGTCTCCTTATATTTTAAACTTTTTTTTTACCAAAACAAAATAACTAATTATAAAAAATTAATTTAAAAAGTACATTAAAGAAATCTCATTTGATAATTTTTTCTTTAAGGGTTACCAAATGGCTTGAATCGCCTTTGTGAATCACACATATGTTCCTTTTATTTTTAAAATTTGAATTGCTTATGTGTTATAGTCAATAATAACCAATGAACAATACAAGTGTGTGAACGCCGGTGTTTCCTAATATAATATTTGGAGAAAACCTCACATAAAATTTGGATTAGATTAAATATATGTGGATTATTAATTGCAATAACTACAATATTTATCCAATAACTACAACAAAAGTCAGTGTAGTTCTTCTCGTAAAATTATCCCAACCATACGCGTAATTAAGTTATTTTCATTAATATATGTTGCATTCTCCTTAAATTACTCTAAAAGATTAGGTTGCTGTCGCAACCGGGATCGCGACGGGACGACCAAAAATATATAAAATCAATGGAGTCGCCACCAATGTTTATTTAAATTGGGAAAACATTAGAAAAACCCTTTAATCGGAAAACTTGGTCTTTTGAAAATGAGTTTGAGTCAAGTCGATTGCGAGATAGGGAAGGTGTTAGCACTTATATTTGCCGTTCAAAACGGTACCTTATATTTAGTTGTGCAAATTTTAATAATATCAAATATATTTATTTTAACCCTCTAAACAAAAGACTTTGTAATTATTTATTATTTTTTTATTTTTTATTTTTGAAAAGAAATAAAAGAAACAACCAAATTATGAAAATTTATTTTTTTGGCTTGACAGAATGGATTTACTGCTCCTACGTATCTCCAGGTGCAATGGAGAACTCAAAGTCACGTAGTTCTTTAAAAAATAATGTGTTGGTTGATTTTTAAAATTTTTTAAAAATGATTATGAAAATTTGAATTAACAAGTCGTCGCGACTCAATTAATCAAATTAAGGATTGAATAGGTGAAGCTCGCGTCACGCTAGAGACGTCACCCACTGATTATCAAATTTATCACGAAAATTAAAAAAAAAAGGTTTTGAATCTTTAGCGATTTGTTTTATAAAAAAAATGAAGACAAAATAACAATTTAGATCATCAAGCTGTCGCAACTAAAATGATCACAAGGGTTAGCAATTTGTCATAATCATTAACCCCAATTTATTTTTGAATTAATTTTAAAATAAAAATTATAAAAAATAAATTAATAATAAAAAAAAAATCAAACTAATAAATGAATAAACTAAAATGAACAACACTTATATATAAAAATATACAAAAAATAAATAAATAAATAAGCAAGCTTACCTCCAAGGCGTAAAAATGCTACTTAAAGAAGTTGGTGCACGAGAGGTCTCACGCGTCTTCTTCAAATCAAACCCTGAAAAGCAATTTACTAGCAAGAAAAAAAGTTTTACTAAAGTCTCGGGCTCTTATACTTAGTATTAAGCCCAAGTAAAAAAAAAATTACTAAAGTTCTTAGGCTCTTATACTTAGTATTAAGCCCAAGTGTGAAAATTTTTGGATGTCCAAACCATTGAGAAGCATCCCTTTATATAGGAGGAGGGGAGGGGGAAGGAGCATGGTTTCTCCAATGTGGGACTTAGACACTTTAGTTTTTTCAACTATCTTCATTTTTCATTTTTTTCTCTTTTCTTTTTTTAGATTTTCATTCACTTTTCAAGGTTTAGAAATAAACTTTATGTACAAAATTGAGTGTTCATACCTTGATCAAGTAACAAAAATAAAATAAAATAAAATTATGGACAAAATTGGGTATCAACAGCTGCCCCCCTTTGTTTTACATTTAGAATAAATGAAAAACAAAGGAATTGATTCAATTTTGTCCATGAAAAGGTAAAAACTTGCGGATTCAGGTGTCCGCTGAAGTTTAACCAAAACAAGGTAAGAAGCTTACGGAGTCAGAGTATCCACCGGAGCTTAACAGAAAACTTAAAGACAATGGGTACGGGGACCCAAAAACAATGGGTATGAGGACCCAAAAGGTAAAAAGCTTGCGGAGTCAGTGTATCATTGTGAAGCTTGATGAGAAACTTAAAACAGAAAAAGGCACAAAACTTGCATGAGTCGGGTATCCGCTGAAGCTTGACAGAAAAGAAAAATGTGACGGGCACAAGGCCCCTGCTTGCTTTGGAAGCGATGGGTACGAGGACCCAAAAACTAAAAAGCAATGGGTGCGGGGACCCAAAAAGAAAGACAACGGGTACGGGGACTCGGAAACTAAAAGACAACGGGTGCGGGGACCCGGAATTAAAAGACAATGGGTGCGGAGACCCGGAAACTGAAAGACAATGGGTGCGGGGACAGAAACTTAAAGACAATGGGTGCGGGGACCGAGAAAAGACAATGGGTGCGGGGACCCGAAACTTAAAACAATGGGTGCGGGGACCGAGAAACTTAAAGACAATGGGTGCGGAGACCCGAAATTAAAAGACAATGGGTGCGGGGACAGGAATGAAAAAGACAATGGGTGCGGGGACCCGGAATTAAAAGACAATGGGTGCGGGGACCCGAAAGCTAAAAGACAATGGGTGCGGGGGACAGAATTAAAAGACAATGGGTGCGGGGACCCGGAAACTAAAAGACAATGGGTGCGGGGACCCGGAATTAAAAGACAATGGGTGCGGGGACCGAGAACACTAAAGACAATGGGTGCGGGGACCGGAATTAAAAGACAATGGGTGCGGGGACCGAAAAACTTAAAGACAATGGGTGCGGGGACCGGAAACTTAAAGACAATGGGTGCGGGGCGGAATTAAAAGACAATGGGTGCGGGGCCGAGAAAACTTAAAGACAATGGGTGCGGGGACCCGAAAACTAAAAGACAATGATTTTGTAAATGCATGCGATGCTTAGAGATGGTGCATGATGCAATGGATGATGATGCAATGAATGTGATGCTTGAGTACAATGCATGTGATGCTGAGGACAATGCATGTGATGCTAGAAATGATGCATGATGCAATGAATGCCCTACTTTGTAGGGATTCTCATGAGCAAGCCGAGTTAGCAAATCTTGTTTTTGCTTTTTTTTTTTTTTTTTTTTTTTTTGTTTTTTTTTTTTATCGAGGTTTGGTTTCGCAACCCCAAGGACTTTTTCCCACAAAGAGGGATCGCAATTGAACAAAAAATTCATTGATTGGCCTTATGATTTGTCGATGATTCTTACTTTTCTCATCAACTCTTGTCGATTTCATTGCGTTTCCCATGACTTTTCGAGATTGTTAAAGCAAATCCAAATGCTTTTACCATATTGTCACATGTTTCACACCTCAATATAAAACTATCATAAAAATGCATATTAAATCAACAATGGGTTGCAACAAAAAGGGATTATCATTATAGACGAGAAAAAGTACAAGAAAGGCAGTACAAATGAAACTCGAATTGAAAAGGTTTACAAAAGAAATGTTGAAGGGAATTTTCCACTCTTCGAGTGATGCTCTCTTGAATGAACAGTGCTAATTTCCCATGTGCGCAACCTTGAACATCCCCTTGTCTGTTTCAGAATATGATTCGACCCAGCTTTTACATATTGGGAGTGTCTCCTGATAAGACTTCGTATATTCAAACTGCCCCGGTTTGGCCCAGATACTCTCAAACTGCCCCAATTTATGACTTGAGGTATGTTCACTTCTCCGGATGTGTCAAGTACCTTTTTTAACCCTAACTTTTGCCTAGGTCGCTCTTCCGAGTTTTCAACCTAGCGGGCCGCTCTAACTTTTGCCTAGGTCGCCTTTTCAGGTTTTCAGCCTAGCGAGCCATTTTTCTTTTCCTTTTTTTTTTTTAAGCATAGTACATTTTGACTGCATCTGAATTTATAGGAAGTCGTAGATCTTCGCCATCCATGTTTGTGAGAATCAAAGCTCCTCCTGAGAAGGCCTTTTTTACGACATAAGGTCCATCATAGTTTGGAGTCCATTTTCCTCGAAAATCCTTTTGAATGGGAAGGATCTTTTTGAGTACTAAGTCCCCTTCTTGAAATTGTCGAGGACGCACCTTTTTCGCATAGGCCTTCATCATTCTCTTCTGGTAAAGCTGACCATGACATAATGCGGTTAATCTCTTTCCCTCAATGAGGTTCAACTGATCAAGTCGAGTCGGACCCATTCGGCTTCTTCTAGTCCTGCCTCCATCAGCACCCTTAATGAGGGGATTTCCACTTCAATAGGGAGTACCGCTTCCATTCCATAAACCAAAGAGAAAGGGGTTGCCCAGGTTGAAGTACGAACGGACGTGCGATAACCATGCGGTGCAAATGGTAGCATTTCGTGCCGATCTTTGTATGTTACAACCATCTTCCGGACGATCTTCTTGATATTCTTGTTTCTTTGCCTCAATCGCCCCATTCATCTTAGGGCGGTAAGGTGAGGAATTGTGGTGCTCAATTTTAAAATTCTCACACATCTCTTTCATCATCTTATTATTCGATTAGTGGCATTATCTGTAATAATCTTGCTTGCAAGCCATAACGACAAATCAACTCCCTTTTGACAAACCCGACCACTACATTCCTAGTGACATTGGTATAAGAAGCGACTTCGACCCATTTAGTGAAGTAATCAATTGCAACGAGAATGAAGCGATGTCCATTTGAGGCCTTTGGTTCAATGGGTCCTATGACATCCATTCCCCACATCGAGAACGGCCAGGTGCCGTTAAAACATTCAAAGGTGCTTTGGTGGCATGTGAATCCTATCGGCATATGTCGGCATTTATGACACTTTTTCACATAGTTGAAACAATCGGTCTCCATTGTCAACCAATAGTATCCATGCCCTTAGTATTTTCCTTGCCATCGTATGCCCGTTTGCATGAGTTCCAAAAGAACCTTCATGAACATCCTTGATGATCTTCTCTGCCTCCGTCGCATCAACGCATCTTAGCGACACCATATCATGGTTCCTTTTGTAAAGCACTTCCTCATTTAGAAAGAAACCCATTGCGAGTCTTCGAGGGTCCTTTTGTCATTTTCTTCAAGCATGTGGAGGGTACTCTCTGCTCTTGATGAAGCATCGATGTCATGATACCACGGTTTCCCATCCGGTTCCACTTCATCATTTGACAATATGCTTGGTTGGTCACGACTTTCCATTTTTATAGCGGCAAGTCCCTATCTTGACTTACTTTGAACATTGACGACAATGTGGCTAGGGCATCGCCCAACCGATTATCTTCTCGAGGATATGCCGAATGTAACTTCGTCAAGTTGTTCAATCAACTCCTTGATGTGGGCATGATAGGGGATTAATTTGGCATCTCGAGTTTCCCATTCTCCCTTTAGGGCGATGGATGACCAAGGCGAGTCCCCATATACCTCAAGAACTTTTGCCTTTGAGTCTCTTCTGCTTGGATTCCCATGGCACACGCTTCATACTCGGCTATATTATTTGTACGGTCGAAGCACAACCTAGCAGGTGATTGGGATGAAATTATTTTCGGGGGGAAATCGGTATGGCCCCAACTCCATGCCCCGGTGAATTGGAAGCTCCATCGAACAACAAAGTCCATTTTTCTTTTTCCGAGGGTTTTCTTCTCGAACAAAGCCATTACATCTTCATCGGGAACTCACACTTTGCATAGACCCATAATCTTCCACTTGGTTGACTAGCCAAGAAATGCGCCAGGCCTTTGCCTTTGATCGCTTTTTTGCGTGACATAGACAATGTCATATTCGATAGCAAAACTTGCCGGCGTGCAATCCTCCCGGTGAGGCGGGTTTTTCAAAGATGTACTTGATCGGGTCCATTTTGGACACTAACCAAGTAGTGCAACACAACATGTCTTGCCTTAACCGGTGGGTGCCCCGTGCCAAGGCGCGGCATGTGCGTTCCAATAATGAGTATTTTGCCTCATAGTTGGTAAACTTCTTACTCAAGTAATAGATGGCCTGCTCTTTTTGCCGGTTCATCGTGTTGTCCCGATTACACAACCCATGGATTCATCCAACACAGGTCAAGTACATGATGAGAGGCCTTCCTGGCTTCGGAGGTACCAAAGCGGGGGTTCTTGCAAATATTGCTTGATCTTTTCAAATGCCACCGACAATTCTCATTCCACTCTCTTGTCTCGGTTTTTACGCAAAACTTGAAGATCGGCTCACATGTTGCGATCAACTGGGATATAAACCTAGCAATATAGTTCGGCCTTCCCAAAACCCACGAACTTCTTTTTCGATCGAGGAGTGGCATCTCTATGATTGCTCGAACTTTGTCTGGATCAACTTCTATCCCTTTCTCGCTAACCACAAACCCCAAGAGCTTGCACGATTTTACCCCGAAAGTGCACTTAGTAGGATTCGGATCCTCGAGCACGAACTTTCTCAACCGTTCAAAGAGCTTTTGCGAGATCGGTTATGTGATCTTCTTCATTTTTGACTTTGCAATCATATCATCCACATAAACTTCTATTTCTTTGTGCATCATGTCGTGGAACAATGCCACCATCGCCACTTTGATAAGTTGCTCCGGCGTTCTTCAATCCAAATGGCATCACCTTATAGCAAAAAGTTCCCACGAGTGATGAATGTGGTTTTCTCCATATCTTCAGCGCCATCTTGATTTGGTTGTATCCCGAAAACCATCCATGAAGGAGAAAAATGCATGTTGAGCGGTGTTGTCCACCAAAACATCAATGTGAGGTAGAGGAAGTTATCTTTAGGGTCACCCTATTCAAATCTCTATAGTCAACGCACATTCGCACCTTCCCATCTTTCTTTGGGACAGGGACGATGTTAGCAACCCATTGAGGGTACTTTGCAACAATGTGAGAAAACTGCATCAAACTAACTTTTTAACCTCTTCTCTAATTTTTAGTGACATCTCTCGCTTCATTCGTCTCGACTTTTTGCTGACCGGAGGACATTCTCGGTTTTAAAGGCAATTTGTGCTCAACTATGCTAGTATCTAGGCCAGGCATATCTTGGTACGACCAGGCGAAAACATCACAATAATCGGATAAGAGCTTAACCAACTTGCTTCGCTTTCATTTTCTTTCATGGTAGTGCCAATTTTAACTTCTTTTTATCAACCTCTGTCCCCAAATTAATCGATTCAGATTGGTTCTTCATGGGGTGAATTTCCTTGCCTCTTGTTCCATTAATCTCATTAGCTCGGAGAGGGTTCCCAATTGTCATCATTATCCTCATCAACATGATTAACGGGATGGTCAAAATCATATAATGGGGTCATAGCACTATCATTTTCAAGAGAGTCACTTTCAGATCTGCATTTATTGGTGTCAACACAAGTAAAAAAAGGGTAATGAATAAAGGTTAATGAAATGGTTGAGCAAAAAGTGAAAAAGGGAAATAGAAAGATAATCTGAAAATGCATTTATTGATAGTAAGTATTGAAATGAAAACATGTGAGCCCGCTTTCACAACACATTATCCTAAAGCCTTGGGCAGAGCTAAAGGATTAGCATTACAAAATTACTTTGAATCAATTTCACAAGTCATGGGAAAATCAACGCTCTCCCAATTGTTGAGTTCTCAGATCCGGGGAGCAAGGGTACACCAAGTTGACATCATGATTGATGAGTTGATCGTCTTCGATGGTGGTCACTTGGTTCAGAAACACTAAGCCCGCACTTCGAAAGTTTCGTCGGATGTCACAGATGGGGATCCTCTCAGCTTTAGGCTCCCGATTTTCCAACCTAGCCAACCTCCTCTCCCTTTTTTCTTCTAGGACCCTTCTTTTGTCTGCTTTGGTGGGTTTATATCCTAACCCAAATCTGTCTTTGTTTTCGCAGGGTGCCCAGAAATTCACAATGCCTTGTTCATTCATTCCTAGTCCTCTTCCATATCGATATCCTTTTTCAAGCATTACCTTAGCCATCATCATGGATGCATTAGATGGTGAGGCTTGAACCTTGAGCTCCTTCTTCCACATAGGTGGCATTGACAATCTCTAGCGCTTGGAACGCGTTTCAAGAGCTTCTTCTGCAGCTTCAATATAAGGAGTGTCCAATGGCTTGCTCACCAGTAGGTCCTCTTCGCCAAAGACAGTAATCATCTTATTATCAACTATGAATTTTACTTTTTGGTGCAAGGTAGAAGGAACAGACTCCAGTAGAATGAATCCATGGTCGTCTAAAAGACAAGCCAGTAGGATGGCGTAATGTCCATCACTTGGAAGAGTATATTGAAAGTGCAGGGACCAATCTGAACTAGTATTTCAATCTCCCCCATGACTTCTCTTCTGGTGCCATCGAATGCCCTTACTATCATCGTGCTTGGTTTCATGCAAGTCCCATCAAAAGGCAGCTTGGAAAGGGTTGATTTTGGTAACACGTTCAAAGAGGAACCATTGTCAATGAGCACTCTAGCCATTATATGCTTTTGACATTTGACAAATGTGCGTGCCTTGTTGTGCCCCATTCCTTCAGCGGTATCTCATCATCGATGAAAGTGACATAATTATCGCGATAATGTTGCCAATAATACCACCTAACTTGTCACCAGTAATGTCATGGGAAACATGAGCCCGATTCGATATTTTCATCAATACTTTTCTCGTGCGATTCGAGTTCATCAATAAGGACAAAAGCGATATCCTCGCGAGGGGGTACGATTCACCGATCCACCACTCTATATTCGCTTTGCTTTATAAACTTCAAGAACTCACAAGCTTCTTCATCGATACCTCTTTTTGTACTCCTTCGACTTTTCGGCCTTTCTTTTTCTTTTGCTTCATTCCCACGGAAGTCTCCCTTTCTCGACTTTGCCTTTACGGTTCCCTTTTCTTCTTCTTCTTGGGTCTTTCGTAGCTCCTCGGGAATGTAGATGCGACCACTTCGGTCACCCCCAATCCCGATATATTGGTAACAATAGAAGTCGAACCGACGCAAACTTCCGACCGATCATTCGTGGGATTGCTTCTAAGGACCTCGCACATTATAATTCCATGGCACGACTCGAGTATCCTTGAAGGGAAAAGGATTTGGGAACTTGAATGGTGATAGGTTTCGGGCCACAAGGGATGGCGCATATGCAACTTCGGTATAATAGATAACCAACGGTTTGATAGCCGGTTTGCAATGGAAGGGACAAGAGAGTTTACGATTCGACCTTCTTGCAATTGTGGAATAGCACACTTATCCACCATGTTTACGCCACCATTGTCACCTAAGTGACCTATTTGCACTAATTGCATATCCATTAGATCTTGGAGGATTTGTCTCAACTCACCACAATCCTCGATAGAATGCCCTACATTCCCGTGGAGATTGCACATTATTTCACCTTCGTCGCCCTCTTTCTCCTCAATATGAGCTTCCATCATCCCAATTTACACGATTATTTGAAGATAATCCTCGTGGGGTCTTGACATCTGTCGCTTGTCTTATGAGTTTTGTGGGCAGAACACTCCCTATAGCATTAACTGTGGGATTCCCGTGGTTTGGTAACGGATTGTGACCCACACTAGGAGTATTTGTCTTGAAATTCAACCACTTAGCATCTATTAGGTCTTGCACCTTAAACTTCAGCGTTCTGCAATTCTCTGTGGAATGGCCTGCAGCCCCCGCATGGTAGTCGCACTTGGCATTTGGGTCAAATCCTTTAGGGTATGGGGGCTCCACTGGCTTCATCGGGCAAGGAGCCAAGAGAGAGTTACGGATGAGCTGGGGTAACAGCTCGGTATAAGTCATAGGGATTGGGTCAAGATGTTTCCTTTCTTGGCTATATGGTGGTCTTCTTTGGTTTGTGTTTGGGCTTTGGGTCCATGGTTGAGCTTGTTGAGGTGGTAAGGTAGGGGGTGTCTGGTATTGATTAGGATATGGCGTTTGGTGAGGCCTCATTGGGTGATGAGGCCGAGGATGAGGAACATGTGAAGCGTTGGCGACATGGGGGTGATACGGCTGGGGATATGGAATTGGTGGAGTAGTGGGAAAGTACGGGTGGTAAGGTGTGAAAGGAGTTTGGAAGGATGGTTGATGGTTCAACGGTGTTTGGCTATATCTCTCTCGGGTGAAGTTTCTCTGATCAAAGGAAACAGCATGGGTTTCTCCCTCTCTTTTCTTTCCCATCGGGGGCCTCTTGGCATTGAATGTTCCTGTTGAACTTTCAACAATCTTCCCACTTCTCATTCCTCCCTCAACTCTTTCTCCAATGATGACCATGTCTGAGAAATTTGATGACACACTCCCTATCATTTTGTCATAAAAGGGTGATTGCAGAGTGTCAATGAACGTAGCCACCATCTCTCTTTCCGTCAATGGGGGCTCTACTTGAGCAGCCATTTCCCTCCACCTCTGAGCGTATTCCTTGAAGGTCTCAGCATCCTTCTTAGCCATATTCTGCAATTGTAGTCTATCCGGTGCCATATCGATGTTATACTTATACTGCTTCAAGAAAGCGTCAGTCAAGTCTTTGAAACATCGTATATGGGCACACTCAAGATGCGTGTACCAATTCGAAGCTGCCCCAGTTAGGCTGTCTTGAAAGAAGTGGATTAACAGCTTGTCATCGTGAGCTTGTGAAGCCATCTTGCGGATGTACATGGTTAGGTGGTTCTTTGGACAAGTAGTTCCCTTGTACTTGTCAAAATCTGGGACCTTAAACTTGGGAGGAATCACCACATTCGGGACAAGACAGAGCTCTGAGGCATCCAAAAGACCATAGCCACTTGCCCCTTCAATGGCTCGTAGTCTTTCTTCAAGAATTTCCCATTTCTCCCTGGACTGGGGGTTTTCCACAGAGGAATTCAACGGGTATTGTGGCATGATGGTGGGAACAGAGTGTTGCCCCAGTGGGGTTCCACTGGCATGTGGTTGAGCTGCACTCAAGGAGTTTGAAGCAGGCATGCTGCTGTCCGGAGGATTGGCAGTTTGCGGTGGTACAGAACTGGGATGGAGACCATATGGCGGGATGAAGAAAGGGTATGGGTGTTGTGTTGGCGGGGACTCGTTGTCATTTGACTGAGTGGCTTGATTTTGGGTAGAGTTTGAGGGATTTGGAGTTGGGGACACTGTTGGCATGTCATTATTGGGGGAATTAGTGGCTAATGGTGGTATATACCCCGGAGGAGGCCATATGGTGGAAAAGGCGCCCCTTGGTTTCCCCCGTGAACCGCGGCCGAGGGTTGAGTGGTGCCGTTTGGGCAAATGGTGGCGGCATCGTAATCCCGAGGATTAAAGCCTTGGTATTGCGGGGGGGAACGCAGCAAAACCAGGCGGGCAAGGAGGTGTGGCGGATGTCCTTCATTTGTCGCTGAGGGATTCCCATCTGTACTCCTTCTACTCTCCATGGACTGTAACATTTCCAACATCTTGGACATTTGCTCCCTGAGCTGGTTCACTTCATCCCTCAAATCTTGCGTCTGCTCTATCTCATCCATGATCTTTGCTTGGGAACGAGTCCTGTAAGGGTGTCGTGGAAGCTGTTTTCCTGCTATAGTGTTTACTTTTCTGCTCGAGGAAACATAATGTGATTATTAGTATTGACTAAACCAAAATGACACAATGTATGCAAAGTATCATGCAAATGAAATTTTTTATTTTTTATTTTTAAGAAGAATGCTATGAATGTCATGGTAATGCACAACAATGATGTATCTTTTTCTTTCCTTTCCTCTTTTAGAGTTAGAAACGCGATGAAAATGGAAGATGATATCTTTTATGGGGATGTAATGCAAATGCAAGATAATGTATCTCTCTCCTTTTTTTTATGCTAAGAATGCTATGAAAATGCAAGATAATGCTTTTTTTTTTTTTTAGGAATGTTATGAAGATGATATTTTTTGCTTTTTTGATGCTAGGACTGTCATGAAAATATACAATAATGTTTTTTCTTTTTTTTTATGAATGCTAAGAATGTAATGAAAATGCAAAATGATATATCCCCTTTTTTTAAAAAAAGGAATGAATGACATGAGAGATAGGTGAATAAAAAGAGTTAAGAATGAAAATGCTATATGAAGTATTTGTCTTTTTGAAATTTTTTTTTTTTTTATACGAGAATGGTGCATGGATGAATGACATAAGTGATAGAGATGAGGAAGTTTTTTTTTTATCTTAAAAAAAAAAAAAAAAGAAAGAAGAAGAAAGAAAAAAAAAAATGCTAGAAATGATAATGCAAGATAATGTATTATATCTTGGAAATGTCATGAAATGTATGATTTTTTTTATAATGCTAAGAATGTTATGAAGATGCAAGCAATGAATGACCTTTTTTTCTTCATTTGATTTTTTAATACAAGAATGAATGATATGAGAAACAGATAAATAAAGAAGAAGTATGCTCCACTTTGTGTCCTAATGGGGTTGCCTTAAACTTGGGAATTCTATCCTAAGGATCTAAGAGTCTTTTTGATTCGTGAGAACTTCCATAAGGTGGCTTTTCTATTTTAGAGGTCTCTAGAGTCAAGTCCTATTTCAGAATGTTGACCACGAAATAGTGGGTAAACCACTTAGGTGTGGGGACATTCATAAAAAGCGCACTTCTAGATGAGGTTTTCGCGATAACCAAACAGGATGTACATCCAAAATGGCTACCACTACGCAACCTCTACCTATCCTAGGATTCGCTCAGACCCGGGTATAGGGCCCCACTCAAGCGTGTGTGATAAACGTGTAGGTGCAGTGGGTGCTAGGAGCGTACTAACTTATACAAAAATACCAAAATTACCCCCCAATCTACAAAGACATATATACAATAGCCGAGTCGGCCCGAATCCTCTACCCTAGGGTTTCAACAATTTAGCACAAGGTATATATACAGGTCACAATATACATGAAATAATGCTAACCAATATTTACATAAAAATACTAAATAAAAACATTTACAAACAAATAAGAAAATGAAAACAAAGACAAAGAGGGTAAAATAAATAAATAGAAGATTATTAAAAATTTACACAACTAACAGCAGCAGGCCTGACTCTCTAAGTGTCCCCAGTGGAGTCGCCAGCTGTCGCAACCGGGATCGCGACGGGACGACCAAAAATATATAAAATCAATGGAGTCGCCACCAATGTTTATTTAAATTGGGAAAACATTAGAAAAACCCTTTAATCAGGAAAACTGGTCTTTTGAAAATGAGTTTGAGTCCGGGAGTCGATTGCAGATAGGGAAGGTGTTAGCACTTATATCTTGCTTCGAAAGAACGGTACCTTATGTTAGTTGTGCAAATTTTAATAATATCAAATATATTTATTTTAACCCTCTAAACAAAAGACTTTGTAATTATTTATTATTTTTTTATTTTTTATTTTTGAAAAGAAATAAAAGAAACAACCAAATTATGAAAATTTATTTTTTTGGCTTGACAGAAATGGATTTACTGCTCCTACGTATCTCCCTGGTGCAATGGAGAACTCAAAGTCACGTAGTTCTTTAAAAAATAAGTGTGTGTTGGTTGATTTTTAAAATTTTTTAAAAATGATTAGAAAATTTGAATTAACAAGTCGTCGCGACTCAGTTAATCAAATTAAGGATTGAATAGGTGAAGCTTCGCGTCACGCTTTAGAGACGTCACCCATCGATTATCAAATTTATCACGAAAATTAAAAAAAAAAGGTTTTGAATCTTTAGCGATTTGTTTTATAAAAAAATGAAGACAAAATAACAATTTAGATCATCAAGTTTGCCGCAACTAAAATGATCACAAGGGTTAGCAAGTCATATCATGCAACTCAATTTTTATTTTTGAATTAATTTTAAAATAAAAATTATAAAAAATAAATTAATAATAAAAAAAAAATCAAACTAATAAATGAATAAACTAAAATGAACAACACTTATATATAAAAATATACAAAAAATAAATAAATAAATAAGCAAGCTTACCTCCAAGGCGTAAAAATGCTACTTAAAGAAGTTGGTGCACAGAGGTCTCACGCGTCTTCTTCAAATCAAACCCTGAAAAGCAATTTACTAGCAAGAAAAAAAAGTTTTACTAAAGTCTCGGGCTCTTATACTTAGTATTAAGCCCAAGTAAAAAAAAAAATTACTAAAGTTCTTAGGCTCTTATACTTAGTATTAAGCTCAAGTGTGAAAATTTTTGGATGTCCAAACCATTGAGAAGCATCCCTTTATATAGGAGGAGGGGAGGGGGAAGGAGCATGGTTTCTCCAATGTGGGACTTAGACACTTTAGTTTTTTCAACTATCTTCATTTTTCATTTTTTTCTCTTTTCTTTTTTTAGATTTTCATTCACTTTTCAAGGTTTAGAAATAAACTTTATGTACAAAATTGAGTGTTCATACCTTGATCAAGTAACAAAAATAAAATAAAATAAAATTATGGACAAAATTGGGTATCAACAGTTGCCATTGGCCAACTTTGTTATTGATTAATTCTATGCCATTTTAGTATCGAAAAGAAAAATGAAAAAAATCATCATATATTTTTTTTATGGGTGTATATACTGTTGATATATTTTTTAATGATGTTAGATTTAGTGAAAAAAATGATAGAAAAAAGTAAGTATAATAAATAATATTAAGAGAAGTGTGAAAAAAGATGTATATACTATTAATGGTAAAAATATCAAAATTAAAAAATAAATAGTTAAAACTAATGTTAGACCGAACCAGCCAATTAGACAAGTAAACCAACTTATTAACTAATCCGACCTATTATTTACATAGTTTATGCATATAACTCGATAAACCAGTTCAAGTTGAGTGAGTCTAAAGTTTTTTAACTATTTCAAAAGCTTCACGCTAGAGGCGCTAAAATATAAAATAAATCCTTTTATAGGCACCTAAGTTTCTTGTGCTCATCAGCTACCCGATGTGGGCTTTTTCACCGCACAGATGGTAGCTACATCAAAATCCAACTTTTATACGCAACTTCATTTGGTCAAGAGCAACTGGATGCGGGACTTTATTCAAGATAAATCAAGGCAACATGCTAGTTTTCCTTAAGGAAGTTCTAAGGTTTTATTCTAGTATCTATCCTGAAAATGTCCTTAGACTCATGTAAATAGGACAAAGCAATACAGATACCAATAAAATCATTACTTGAGGATAATATATATAAGTTAAGTATGTTCACCAATGCTACCATCTTCTCGGACTAAAAGCAAATACATAAGCAAACTTGATTTGTTTATTTATGTTTTTAACTTGTTAAATTGTGATAGTTATTTGTGTTATAGCTTTAAAAATATATATTTGAATTTCAATGCATTTTTAATATTTATATAATCAAATATTTATATATTTATTTAATTATTTCCAGATCAACTGGTTCAATCAATGATTCACCATTGAACAAATAATCCAATGACCCAGTACCTCGTCAACCAAGTCGATCTATGAATCAAGTTTAATAACTACGTTAATTATCAAACATAGAAATAGAGATTATTACTAAAATGACTCAACTTGTAAGCAAATTTGAACTTATCAGTTCAATAACCTTTGCAATGTTAAGAATTCATGTTCACAAGGTATTTATAGATAAATGCATCCACAATTCCCCCAAACAAAAAATTGTCCTAAAATCTAGTAAGGCAAAAAATAAAATCCTCCCTTCATTAACATAGGTTTCAAATCCTATGAAAATTATACTTCCATGATCAACAAAATTAATAAAATGAATAATACTACATAAACATATTTACATATATTTACACATATTATCTCATATATATAATTTTCATTTAATTATAATCAATCTTACCCTATATTATGTATATTTACACTCTTATTTACTACATACCCATAGAAATATAAGGAAAAAAATTTATCATATATTCTTTTTAAGAGTATATGTATTATTGATATTTTTTAAAAATGTCAAATTTAATGAGAGAAAATATTAAAAAAATAAGTATAATAAATAATATTAAAAAATATAAAAAAATTATATACACTATTAATAATAAAAATATTATAACTAAAATATATATGAGAGATGTGAATACTATACGGGTGTATACTAAGCAATTTTCCCTCCTTACAAAGTGTCCTTTATATTTATAATATTCTGCCTCAGTGCCTCTCATTTCTTTCTTTGGGCAAAAGCACCTTTTAACTTTAAAATGATTAAACAAATTCGTATATGGCCCGGATCGCTATCAGAAGAGGTGCAGCCCGTTGTAACAACCGTAGCTCCTCTGTCTGCGATCCGACACATCTTCTATTTGCCACATGGCAGATTTCTATTGGTTATAAACAAGCCTCAGTGTTGCTGACTACTTACTGAGGACCCATTCCCTTGCAGCACAATGATCGACGATGACCCATATTAATCGGATCCAGCAGCTGGTGTTGATGTAATGACCAATGAAAGAAATTCCCACGTGGATTGCTACGCTCTGATTGGTTGTGTCTATGTGTCGGTCCCATTTTCTCTTTTTTGTCTTTTCTTTTATACCTTAATTATGAAGAAAGAAAGCGATAGATGGATGGAGACACAATTCTCTACGTCATGTCAACGGTGCTCCCGTCACACGTGGCACCAATCAAAATATGATCACTATATCACCGGTTCCTTTATTTTCAGTGAACAAAGTTTAACTCAAATTCTTTATATATTTTTTATTTAATTTTAAAATTAAATAATGATATGTGTATTTTTTAATTTAATAATACACATTTAATATTATTAAATAATTGTTAATTAAAAAATAATATATATATTATTATTTAATTTAAGAATTAAATAAAAATAATATAAAAACTTAAATTAAGTTATAATCTTTTCGAGTTCTACGCTCATCGGGAACCACGACTGCAACTGCATGGGAATGTGGGTCACATACCACCGCATCCAGTGCTTACATGGACTTTGTCAAATTTCTTTTTTCACAATTGTTAGTAATTACTATTTATTATTATAACCTCGTTATTATGTTATAAATTAAACCTTGTATCATTTCTCAATATAAAATCCCAAATACCCTTATACCAAAAAACCTTGTAAACTGAAAAGAAAAGTCGCACAATTAAAAAAAAAAACAGAAAAGAAAAGTGAAAAGAGTAAGAAATAAAATTAAACATATTTCTTCTAGTAAAAGGAATTAAACATATTAAATTCATCCTGTTCAAAACTCAACCCGATTCAATAATTCGTCTTAATTTAGAGTTAATTGAGATATTTTTAAGTTGTAAAAATTAAATCTATTGTATTTTTTGTTGTGTTTAGATCATGTTTTAAGTTGTCTCAAATTAATTTGATGCGAGATGTCATATAATATTTTAAAACTTATATTTATTTTTACAATTAATAATAAATAAATAAAAATTATTGATATAAATTATTACCTTTTGCATAATATAATAGTATAATTATATTTATATATCTTGTTTTGAAATATATATTATATAATATTCATTAGTTTTAGTTTCTACTTCTTTTTTGACTTAATTATATATAATGTATATATTTTTACAATTTATCTAAATTTTGGATTGATTCAAATCTGGCGGTCATTAGTTAGTCTATGACTAAGTCAAGTCAATCAAGTTTGAGTTAAAAAATGTCTCAATCAAAATATTAAATCAGATTTGAGTCAAGTTAAATTTGATCTAACTCGTCCCACAAACACTAATATACTCAAGTAATGATTTTGATTATGAATCAGAGACAATAGGAATAATTTATAAAAAAAATTCTTATATATATTTGGAATAAGATATTTTTATTATTCTAGAGATGGGGGTATGGGAACATGGGATGCCATGATCCCTCCTAAGTTTGTAATTTTTTTCATATAATAATTCATTTATTTAGTTGATGACCCTCATAAAGTAAATTAAGATTTCATATAACCTATTTAGTTGATAATCCTTCCTCTTTTATGTTATATATGGTTGGTCTATCCCTTTCTTAGTAAATTTATGGCTTCACACCTATTTCCCATACAATTAGAATATATATATATATATATATATATATATATATATATATATATATATATATATATATATATATATAACCATAATTATAATATTAAAAATTATAATTAAAATGAGAGATAATATTGATCCACATAATTGAAATTGTATGCATTCAATAGTACAAAAAAAAAGAATTGATCTGAGAGTACTTAAAAATCTCTCTAATTTATATGAGATTTATTTATTTTTATTGGCAACATGAAGAATATATATATAAAATTTGTCAACAAGTTATACTTTTGCTTACAAAGTTATAGAATTTTTTTATGACTCAGGTAATTCAAAATTATTATGTCCTTAATTAGTTGTAGATTGATTTATCCTTTGATGTAATATTTATACGTGATTTAATTTCATATTATGGCTCTACCATTTTTCTAATAATATTATATGCTAGGTCAACTTATGTGTAACTATTTTTCCCCCCTTCAGATTTTGTCGGAGGTATGAAATTTTATTGTCTCCATTCAACCCAGTGATATGAAACTTCAATGGTTGCATTCAATAGGATTGGATTAATAATGAAGGGTTTAAATAGTTTAAATATTATTGTGACTATCGTACCTAAAAAAAAATCAAGAAATAATATAGTCATAATTACTAAAAAATATTTACAAATATGTGAAATTTTTTTTTCTCTATATACTACTTAAATGGTCGTATTTTTATGTATGTTTCTTAGTTTGAACGCTTTGATTGTTTGTGTGCTCCTAGAGTTTGTAAAAGGGGAGCTGATGTTATGGCAGACTTGGCTAGGGAGTATGAGTTGGAAACTTGGGTAAACTTACCTCCTAAATGTCTTATTCCTGTACTGAGGATGGATGTTATTGATGATTAATAATATTATCATCTAGCTAAAAAAAAAAAAACCTTAAATAGTCGTACTAAAGAAATATTTATATTTGTCTGGCTTTATATCTCATACCTCAATAGATATTTATGAAGGAAAGTAATTTTTATTTAATTTTTATTATGGTCAGGTAATATTTAAATCCACTTGTTCACATCTCGATTAATCAATCTATTTAGTTCGATCAAAAATAAGTCATTTATGTTGGGATTAAAAAATTTACAAAAATATTTTTTGTGACCAAGTCCCAATAAATTGATCTAACTGAAATTTAAATTTATGATCGTATGTCTATTAACACATTACATGTTCGTGTACCATTAGACTAACTCATTGAATTTGAAGGAAAGTAATATTATTTTTGTAGGTTACATATTTTTTTAATATATCTCTCCAAAATGTTTCCTTCCATTTTTTAAATGAGAAAGAGGAATTATTATATTTATAAAAGTCTAATAACATTTACAAATTAAATAAAAAGTATTAAATCTAATAAAAGAAATAAATAAATATAATAGCGAGAATTGGAATTGAAACATAAAATTTTAATTTCAATCACAATTCTTTCAATTAGAAATGATTTATAATATTAAATTTCATATTTGAAATTATCAAAAAATTAAGATAAGAAATTATAATTTTAAATTCAATTATTTACAGAATTAATTAAAAAATTAAAAAATTATTTATAAAATTTAAATTAATAAAAATATTCATACGATAATAATTGTATAATATAATAGTAATTTTTTATAAGAAATTTTTCATGAATTTTTTTAGAAAAAAATAGTTATTATAATAATTTTTATATAAATATAAAAATAATTATCTATATTTAAATATGATTGTTCATAAATAAATATATAGAAAAAGAGTTTAATTTATAAGTTATGAAATTAGTAATTTTTAAGGTATAAGTTAAAAATCGAGAAAAACTTAATTTAATTATTTTTTAATTTCATAAAATTGATATATAAAATTACAATTTTAATTCTAAATAATATTTTAAATATAAAAATTAAAATTATGAGATCAAATTTTAATTTTAAGTTCTAATTTTATATTTAATTCTAAGAGACAAACAAACATTTTAAGAGAAGATACATATTTAAGCAGTAAAGATACTACTTGTAAAAAGGGTAGAATCATATCTTTTTGCATTCGAAAGAGTTACTCTCATTTTAAAAAATTATGGAGATAATCTCAAAAACAAAAAATTAGATTATAATTGGATCACTCCATGCAAGTGTCTCTTTCTTACAATTGGATCCCAAAAGATTAATACTAGTAACAAAACGTCCCTTGGAACAAAGTTTCTTCCGATTATATAGTTTTATAAGTTTCAAGGTAACATCTTGATTCTTGAGAGTCCATTACTAATCAATCTAAGTAAATTTAGTAAAAGAAAAACAATAAGAGAAAAGAAGTACCAAATGTGGGGATATATAAACCATTGTCGATATCGGTGGTCCTCACCATATTTAGATCACATTCTTCCATCTAACAATGGCATTCATTGTCTTAGTTGTATGAAAAGTTTGGTGTGAATAGCTTAACTATTTTACAAACAAGGTTGGTCTTGTTTGCTTCTTATCAGTTTTTATTTTTATTTGCAAAAAACTTTTCCATTTAAAAAAAAAACTGGAGTCTATGCAGTTAAACGAGTGGCAGGGGCATCGTTTACTCTGAAGTCTGAACAGCACATTAATAGGAGCCATTTCAACATCACAGTAAAGCTAAGCTAGTACTTGGAATTCACTTGGACAAATGCTAATTGCCGAATGAGTACAATTATTGCAACATATTCCAAAACATCAAATCCTCATATATTATTAGGCCCCTCAAGTAATAAATGGTTGACCATTTTATATTAATTGACATTAACTTCAGCTAATTAAATAATTTAGAAGCAACATAATAATTTTATATATGAGCAAATATTGAAGTTTGCTCCATACCATGACGTCTCAATTTTGAATTTTAGGCCTACACCTATGAAAATTAATTAAAACTTCTATGCTATGTGTGTCAAGCTAATGTAAAGGATGCGCTTTTAAAATCGTCTGGAGAAATTTAATTTTATGGATAAAATTTAAGTAAAATTTCTTAAATGATTATGATGTTTTTTAATAAAAATATAACATATATATTAATTTTTAGCTATTTAATTATTATTTTTAAATTTTTATTAATAAATTATAAAAAAATATACACATGTCATATTTTTATTAAAAAAATATCATAAATATTTAAAGAATTTTACCTAAATTTTGTTTTTATTTTATTTACCGCAAAAGTTAATCCAAAAATATTTTTACCTTACACCCAGTCTAATAGCAAATTAAGCTTTAGAATGCGGAAAAAAAAAAGGAATGAAACTGTCAAGTGTAACAATCAACACTAAAATGGATATCGAGATTTTTTATTTTTTATTTAGGTACAAGTTATCGTGATTTTACTATATTTCATTTCATGAAGATTATCGTACTACCTAACGTTGAATTTTCTTTAGAATGCACATACAGAACAGAAATGGTAAACCATAAAGAGGACAAACACAAGATAAGTATTTGCTGCTTACACCAATTCAGCAACACAAACCAAAATGTTGTACGAACCTTATCACCTTTGTCACACTGCTAACTGCTTTTTTCTGCTTTATCAGTCTGAGGCGAACACAAATTTGTTTCTGAAAACAAACTTGTCTCTTTCTTCTGGGTTGTCTGAACTGCATAATTTTGTCTGACACACCCTTGAAGACGTGTTTTATATTCCCCTTTAGAAAGAAATAACTGTTTTTTTGTCTGTTTTCAAAGAATATATATCAAACAAGGAACAACACTCTGATTCATCTGATTCTCTCTTATCTCCTCCTACCCACTCCAATCCAAAATCTTCTTGGCATTGTTGTTTGACTGGTCCTGCGATTTTCCGGCGAGTTTTATGGCCTGAAAACTGATTTGAGTTGGTTCTTTTCTTTGGTTGGTGCACAGTGAGGGCACCAAGATGAACATCATATAAATGGGGTGATGATCATAGAATTGGTCTTGTGTGCTGCCACTGCCAACAAATATTTACCTAGAATTTCGTTACAGTTACACATGAAGTCCTTTTGTTTGCTTTTGGAATTGTTGAAGAAAGCATATTTGAACCTTGAACAGAAGTCCCCCTGTTCATTTAATATCCACACATGGTTTTTAGTTCCTTGATTTAGTGACAGAATCTGACACAAACAACTATTTGATAAATAGAGAGAATTTGGACTCATTACTTGCCATCACGAGGAATGAGAGGAGCTTATCAAGATTTTTAATGCTAGATTTATCCCCTTTTACCCCTCCCACTAATTTGAATTATGGACAAATTTCTCAGCAGACAAGTCTTAATCAAATTGCAAAGTTTGTTTGCTGAATAGCCCTGCTCACTCAGTGAAACAGGATAATTTTTTGCTTTATTTTTATAATTAATTTCACCGTGATTCGTTAGTTGGACTAAAACAGTGGAATGGGGTTGGAAAAAAGTTGGCATGCTTTTTTCTGAAAACTACAGAAAAAGAGAGTAGTTTAGAAGTGATGGTTTTCTGGTTGCCGTTATAGGTAATAAGCCATTAAGCCCCATGACACTTTCACTGAGCATGCATGATTGCTGGCTGCAATTAAGAAACCAATTCCAACCGAACGTTATGATGATTATAGCTAGAAAGTTAAGAAAGAAAAAGGTAATTTACTGGATAAAAAGAAAGACATCAGCTTTCTTTCAAACAGGAATTTGCTTTTTACAGTGGCTAGGTTCAGTTCACTATGCAAGTTATAACAAGAACTAAAATTGAAAAAAAAAAAAAAGAAGAAGAAGGGAACTAAAGAAGTCTTTAAACATAGAATTAACCTAAAATGAGTAATTAACTTTTCTCCCTAACATGTCCACAAAAACAGTTCATGTGAACCGCCATGAAAAGCTACCAACCACATAATAATGTCCACCTTTAGATTCTTCAATTCTGATTAACCCACTGCTTGTGGCCTGGAACCCATTTTGGACACTTAGGACTAAAATAGCTTGACGTTACCCTTGAGTTCAACAGCTCCACAACAGGTGCAAACTTGACACACCTTGGGGTCTTGTACTGGTTTATTGATGCCCCTAAGCTAATGGCATAGTCCATGAGCTTGTCAAAGGTCCCCTGCTCCACAATCTTGATCTCAAGGGGCCCAATTGATTTGTCTGAGACACGGCCTTGGCGGTACACACTGTTGAGTGACTCCTCAATGGTTAAGCAGCAGTCCTCAAACACACAAGGAGGAATTGGGGTTGAACCATTCAGGGTGAGCTCCCAGTACAGCACATAGTGCCCCGGGATTGTTGTGGTATCTGCATAGCTAGTGTACTCAGCCACAGCTGCATCAAATGGCACCAAGTGTGTCACAGCATTCTTCATTGCATTCTGAAGCTCAACTTCATCAGTCTTGTCCGAATCTATGCTCAAGACAACATTTTTCCTGCAAACAAAGTTGAATTGAGGGGCCTTGTTCTTGAATCCAGCCACCCTCAGCACATCACCCACTCTGTAACGATATAGTCCTGAAAAAAATTGTCAAACACATAATACTTAGCAAACCCATGTTCCAATTTTGTGTACATGGAAAAATCATATCATGTTCCGATCATAAAAGTAGCATTAACATTGGACAAGAATCTCTCACCAGCATAAGTTGTGACTACGAGCTCATATTCTTGGCCAAGCTTGACATCAACAAGCTCAACCAATTTTTGCTGCTCTTTCTCATTGAGAGATCTGGGTGTTTGAAGAGAATCAGTGACCCCATTGCTTCTGTTCACAGGTAAGAACTCAAAGTAGCACATGGTAGGGATGAGTGTGTAAGAAACTTCACTGGGTTTGCAAAGAGGGTTGAGGTTGACCCCAAAGTAGCATTCACTAGAAGCATACATGGTGCACACAAGTGGGAGTCCATTGCTATAGTAATCCAATGTGGGGATGTACTGTGACATTGTCCCAGTCACAATAACATCCACATACTTTGTGTTGGGCCACAGCCTAGTGATTATCCCCTGCCAAGAACTCTTGCTACACTCGGTTTGGATAAAATCCGCAAGCTTTGGGTCAGGTTTGAGAATCTTCATGACAGCCTCTCTCACTGAGGTGTCAGTGATTAAGGGGTTGATGGTTCCTGTTCTCATATCGTTGCAAAGAAGGGCCCAGTGTTTCTCAAGAAACCTAATTGCCCTTATGAAGCCAGAGGCAAAAACAGCCCCTACCCTGAACACCTCTTTGTTTTGGCAAAGACCACAAAGCAATTGGGAATACATGCTTTGGTAGGAATCAGGACAGAGGACAGTCTCATTTGGGCTGGTATAGTTTGTGTAAGGGTCATAGGGTCTGTCTCTAAAATAGGAACTCTTGTAATAGCTGGTCAGAACTGGGCGTGCCACAATCCCTCCAGGTGTTTTGGCCTCAGATTTTATGAACATTAGGTACATTCCTTTGCCTTTTTCTAGGCCAGGAACAAACTGGCTCATCACAGGCATCAACAGACTATACAGCAAACTCCTCCTCCCAAGCTCGTCTTCAATTGTAGGCATCAGCTTTCTCTCACCCCCAGATGTCCCAGAGCTACAAAAAAGCCAAAAACCAAAACAACCCCATGAATATTTAGCCATATTATATTATCAAAAAAACACAACCCCAGATGAAAAAAATGATCTTTTTCTCTCGTGTGTTAGAACAAAACCGAAAAAAGAAACAACTTTGCGTTTGAAATTATGTATATATGTACACACCTAGTGAGGAACTCTGAAATGGGCTTGGAGCATAGGATTGGAGAAGTGTCACCATTGGCGATGCGGTTGATGTCAGGTTGGATATCCTCGTAGGTTATGACAGGCAAGAGTTTCTTGAAGGTGTCACGGTCTGAGTAGCCATTGAGACCATGTCGCTGAAGGTACTCAACGTTTGCATTGCGGGAGAGGATTTCGTAGAGGACCTTTTTCTGGACTTGATCAGCGTTGGCAGTGACATCCTCAATGAACTCGAGAATTTTCTTGTTCTGCTCTGAGAGATTGTAGTCTCTGGGAGCCTCAGGCATGGTTGCTAGCTAGCTTGCTTTGTGCTGTGAAAAGAGAAAGAACAAATAGAACTTTGGTATGTAAGAGAGAGAGAGATTGAGGGAGAGAATAAGGCTATGACTCTAATAGAAATTCGTTAGGAAGGAGGAGGAGTGTGTTGAGCGTGAGGTGAAAAGAATGAGAGAGTGGTATATATAGAGGCACATGTCAAGCTGGGTTTGCTTGTGAGTGGGGATTAGGGAGTAAATACACATAACAATGGAGGGTGGAATGGGAAATATGTAGCTATTTGTATCACTTTTTTGTTTTCCTTTTTTTAATTATCTATCTAAACATTTATATCATGCCAAAGCATACGACTTCCATGCATTTATGGTCATGTTAAGCCGCTCCGACCACAATGACAACAAAACGAAAGGACTCCCGAAAAGCACTTTGATAAGGCTTGTTAGGAAAAAAGGGGGGAAAAAAATACAAGAATTCAGAAGACATAACACAATTTCAATTGGAAATGACTTGGTATATTATTTGAAGATGAGTGAATACCATCACCGCTTTTTAAATAGATAGATAGAATGGAATCCATGTACTAACAACAACATAAAAGACATGCATATGGAGCCATTTTGACATGCCTTGTAGTTGTTATCAAAGTGCTTAAGTAGTAGTAGTAGACTAGTGGTCCATATCTTCAAGGGGGCAAAAGATCAAAAAAATATGGAATAAAGACAAACCTATATCCCATTGTCTAATATTGGATTGGCCAATTCAAGTTCAATTGTTTCACGAAAATCCCATGAGACAACGTGTCAAAATATCAAACTTAGAAAACAAAAATAGTATATATAAAAATTGGATTTCAAAATTTTTAATCCATTTTTAAATTCTCTTTTGTGAGTGTTTGGAATTTGCTGCAAAATGCAAATTTACATAAGTTGTGCTTGTCGTACAAGGAAAACGGCGAAACCAATTTGGAACCCACCTCCTCAAGGCGATGCAGAGCCAGCCTAATTAAATAATTAACCGGAAAAATCCGGTAAACACGGTGTTTAAGTAAACCCATGAGCTGCGCGCTTGTACTGCGGATGTCCCACAAAATACCGGCAGCCGCTTACTTAATTGGTCAGTTACTTGCAATTACCGGTAACAGAAAAAATAACGGCGTTCCTCGAATTTCCCGCGATATTCCGAGTCAAAGTTGCGCGAGTATTTGGATTCGGAGAGGGAAAGACAGGAAGGGATATTGTGCGAGTGGTGTACGGTAAATAGTTTGCAACCGGAATCCGCCAGTTGTATGTCAAATTTGTTAGGTTGACACGTGTAAGATTCATTTTTTATCTCACAAAATATTCCTACATCTTTTGAGGCTGAGATTAATTAAACTCGAAATGACAGAATCCTAATTACATGTAATTTTAGTGAGATTCAAACCCCGTACAGATAAAATTTGACCATATAAAACTTAACTTGTCAATTAGCCACACCCCGTAGTTATACGTGTAAATTTTTTTTTATCTTATACCATTATTGCTCTCAAATGAGCTTATGTTTTAATTTCATAAAATATTCTACATGTTTCTGAAAGTTTTAATTTTAATTTATTATTTGTGAATCTTTTAATATTATTACATAATCATGTGTTTTCATATTATTAAAATAGATTAATTAATAATAATTACTTAAAATTTATTTTTTAATAATATATCAATACACCATTAGATGGTATTGTAAAAACGTTGTACATTAGTAGAAGGCTAAAATAATTTTTTCAAATTAAAAAAATGTAAATACATATAACAAAATAAGTTATCTACAAGTAAAACACATTATATTATTTAAGATCCATAATGTTTTAAAAAAATGATGGTAAGTAAAGTAACAATCGTCCCCAGTAAGGGCATGGAATGTGAAGTAAGGTATATGAAAATGAAATGTGTATCAACATTGAAAAGACAATAAGGTGCGTATGTCTCTCTATATATAGGAGATTATTAACCTCTATACTTTAATATAGAGGTTTAAAATTAAAATATGTTTTTATAAAATAACTTAGTCCTAAGGGTATATTATAATAACTTTGTATTATCAAATTTTATGAAGAAAAAGAATAATAATATATACTTTAATAAAAAAAGAGAGCAGTAGAAGTTAATTTTAATGAAAAAGATAATATTTAATTCTAAATTTAACAAAGAGAGAGAATAAGACTTTATTGTTATATTTATTAATTAAATTTTAATTACTGAAAATCATATTAAAATGTTTTAAAATAATTAATACCTGTGTTAAAATAATTCCATTAAAAAATGTGTTAAATAATTAATATATGTTGATTTGTTTATTAAAAAGTCACGTAATTTCTTAAGAATATTAAATAATTAATAATTAATATATACAAATTTATTCATTTAAAAATATTTTACTTACATAACCTTTTAATTATATGAATGAATGAAATATATATAAAATTTAATTATTTTATATAATTAAATAATTTATATTTTTATAAATAATTTAAAATGTTATTTTTATGTTATTACGTAATTATGTATTTTTTTACAAAATAATCAAATTTGTTATTTTTTTCATCTTTTCTATTTTTATATAATTGTATAAGTCAAGTTCTCTCTCATCATTAAAGTATATGTTATTATTCTTTTTCTTTATTAAATTTGATAATGCAAAGTTACTACCATATATACTCTCTTGAGACTAAGTTATTTCATAAAAAGATATTTTGATTTTATTGCCTAAAACAAAATGTAGAGATTGCTAATCTCCACATGAAGGTATGTAAGTTAATTAACAATCCCTATATATACATATATATATATAAATACATATGATTTTTTAAGTAATCATATGACCTTTAAGTATATATATATAACAATCCCTATATATACATATATATACAATTTCAAAATGTGAATGTATGTATCGATGAAATGAGATGTTTATTATAATAGGTTAGAGGAGTGAACTAACAATTAAATGTTATATGAATGGTTAAAATTAGAACATAAATACAAATAATTTTTTAAGTGATCACATGACCTTTAAGTGTGTGTATATATATATATTTGAGTGTGATTATATATTGTTATTTGTATACTAATTATATATTTATCTTATATTTGTAAGCATTAGAGATTTAGGTTCAATTAATGGAAGTAATTAATCATTTACTATTTATATACTCTACATACATCATCTGTATCTAATGTGCGAGAATCCTTCTACAATTACATGATAAAAAATAAAAAAGACAACAACATATTGTAAAATGTCATTTGAATGTCTCAACTGGAGAAATGGTTATATGATGATCAAATACTTTTTTTTAGAAAGATTAGAGAAGATAGATAATTACCCCCTGTTGAAATAACTCTAATGATGTGAGAAAATTTAAATTGAGATTGATGAATTATAATGTGCACAATTGTGCCACATAATTGTGTTTAAAACGCATACGTAAATGTGTAGTTATATAAGCAAAAATACATGAGTATAATGCACATTGCATGAGAGAGAGAGAGAGAATTAAGAGTTTAGCTAAAGGAGGCAATATTTTAGATGAGGGTTTTCTTGAATGTGACCTGTATAAATTGGTCTACGTATAGTTAACCTAACCGTGACTGAAGGCAGAGGAAATGGATCCTTAACTGAAAAATGCACCAATAAAAGTCGTATATGATGCTACTACGTACTCTATCAGTATCCTAAGCAAGGATATTGTTTGTAGTTGAATAATGATATAAAGATGAGTAGAATACTTAAATTAAAGGAAGATAAACTTTGAAGACAAATTTGGCACATGCAAATTTGTTATAGAACTATCGAAATAAATAAAAACTTGGCTTCTTGAAAGATAACTAGTTCTGACTAAGCACAGCGTGTGCTCATTGTTTTAATTTGTTTGCTTTGAATTCAGAATTTGTTTACGTGAAATAGTATAACTTACCAGGAAAATGCCGACAATTAGGTTTAGCTTTACTTAAATGTGCTGTGTTCTTTGCTCCATACATATTCAAAACAAGGTCAAAAATATTATTCATACGAAAAGTCCTACACAAAACTTGAATTTTCAGTCTGTACATGTATTTTTGCAATTTTACTTTAAGAAGCAACACGTAGTGGGAAAGCCACTAAAACATTTCTTCCTTCAAAAAAGAGATCATCCTAAATTTGAAAACCCCGATTTCTTGTGCGGGTCAATAATTTTTGCCAATTCATTGACAGCCCCAACCTTACCTCAAAAGCAGAATGGTCTATCTTCAAAGACCTCATAATTAAGCAACTCCATTAACGATCGTACTTGCTTGACAATGTTCAAGTTGAAGATGAAACACGTAATGGGTGAATTCCTTCAATAATAAGTGGATTATAAACCTCCTATTATCACATATGATACTGATGATGACGATGATAATAATAATAATATCAGCTTAATTGATGATGATGATAATAATAATAAGATGAATAATAATAATAATATGATAATAATAATAATAATAATCATCATATAATAATAATAATAATAATAATAATAATAATAATCATAATAATAATAATAATCATAATAATACTCTCCTTACTATCAACTTCAAACATACAAATTATGTTTATAAACCTTTTCTGGTGCAACAAAAATACATAAATATTTGTGAGTATAATTGAAATAAATAAATAACTAAAGAGATACATGTTAGAAAGAGAAAAATCTAAAATATTAAAGATATTTAAAATAATAGACTTAAAGAGAAATAACAATATTAGTGATTATAAAGTTTTTATTTTATTCATTCTTTAACTATGTGTGACTTCTTTTATTTCTTCTTCAAGTTCAAGTCGTCAAAATTGAACCAATGGTTCTAATGCTGTTTGCTAGAGAAAAAAAAAAGAAAAGTCCAAAATACTATGGAGGTTTAAAACTAATGAACTTTAAAGAGAATACCAAAATGAGTTCACTTATGTCTCAACAAAAAATCTTATGATATTAAATTCATAAATCCTTTTACTTTATAAAGTTCTTCCTTTATCTATTTCTTAACAATATGAAATTTATTTATCTATATATACAGAATTCACACGTAAACTTTGAATAATATTACAAGGCACAAGTTTGTTTTGGTAATTATAATGCATAATATGCATGTTAAAAATCACGAGTCCTGTGATAATAAAACAATAAATTTTTAAAATCATAAGATAACAAAGTAGACTGAATTGACCCAAATCAAATAGTAAAAATTTAAAATTTACTTTAATATTAATAATAGCTAAGCGGATGTAGTTAATTATCAACAATTCTTCTTATTCAAAATTAAAATGACAGGTCTGCATGATTATAGTTGTCCAGTATTCGGGGTCCCAATAAGTTTAGAAGAATCTGCATGATAATGACATAGAAGCATATCGCATCAAATCTCGTCCTAAGAAAATAGGAAGGGAATCATACACATGTGGGTGATCGAGGATTGAGGAAGTAACAAGTGAAGCTCCATTTGTCCTGAAATTCGGTACCTAACATATCCTTTGGAGTTCAATTTGCCGCTAAGAGTCAACCACATCACAGTTTGAATGCTGCTCGCACGCACAATATATACCACAGGGTCGTCGTACTAGACAACATATTAATTTGACCATTTCTTTCTGATTTCTATGTTGGACTTGAACATCATGCTCTTTCAGTTTTTCTTACTGTAACAACCGTGATTTGCAGTTTCGTCACAAAAATCTAACCATATAAGGAGAGAAACAAAAAAAATAATCATAACTTGAGTGCAACAAATGCACTGCACAATAATTTGACCATTTCTTTGTTGGAAAAGATCTTTCTCGTCTTCTTATACTACACAAAACACTTTCCCCCAATTTCTTGCTTGAAAGAAGAAAAATATTCAAATTATATTCATATAGACCACTTCCATTCCACTATTTGCAAGTTGCAGCTCAACCGTATTCAAAGAAGGCTAAAAAATAAATACTATAAAAATGATTTTTTTTTTATAATCAAATATGCTTTACATGATATTAATGAAGTATAAATAGGATGATCTCGGGTGTTGACGTTAAGGCAAGAATCTGGAATTCCTTATTTCGAAGTTGTCAACTCGTCATTTGTACTAGCTAGTTGGCAAGAAGCAATTTCTTAAATTTCCAGTATATTTGGTAAGAAAAAACTAAAAGTATGCAAAAATTAGATTTTTTAAATAACTTTTTATCCTTTAAAATATAAAATTGTTTTTTTATCCTTTAAAATATAAAATTGTTTTAAAGCGTATGTTTGCTTATTTTGTTAAACAGCTTGAAAGTGCTTTTATTAAGTACAAAAAATAAAACTTTCTGTATTCTTAGTTATTTTAACTAATAACCTAATCACATTTTACAGACAGCAAAATTTAATATTTTTTAAGTTAGAAGATGCATGTGCTAAAAACTTGGCAAAAAATGTGATTTTTTTTGGTCAATTATTAAACATTAAGAATGTGAAACGTTTCTTTGTCAAATTATTGTTCTTTCATTTTTTTGAAAAAAAGGTATATACACTATTTGAATTTTGATTATTTTGTAAATTATTACTACGAATTTTAAACTCTTTTCAATGAGTTCTTTAATTTTAATTAATATTCTAATAAATCTGTATTTTTAATTTAAATTTATTAATTCATTAACGATAATATTATATGATATTATTTTAACATTTTATTTATATTAACATTAATTAAAAATTATTTATTAATTTATTTATTAAAATTTAATTTATATATAGTTCAAAAAATATTAATACAAATAAAATGTTATTATATATTATTATTATTATTGATAAATTAATAGATTTAAATTAAATAAAATAATATATTAAGATATTAATTAAAATTTAAAATTAATTACAAATATTTTAAAATTTATGGTGATAATTTATAAAAAATTAAAGTTAAAACAGATTACTTATTTTTTTTTATCTAACTCATTTTAAACCATAAAGTCGGTCAATCTGGTATTAAATTGGATTGAAAAGGAGCTGATGTATTCCAACAAAAAGAAATAAGAAAGAAGTGACGTAAAAAAGATAAACTTTTTAAGAAAAGAAAATCAAACTAAAGAAAAGTCAATGTTCGGCGATCCTCGAGAATTGATATCCACAATTTGCCACGCCATCATATCACCACCGAAAGTGTGTATTCAATAAATATAGGAAAATATTTTTTATTCAATCAAATATTTTTTAATTTTTTTATCATAATTTTATATAAGAGAAGTATTAAATTAAGTTATATATAACTATAATATTTATGTGAAATATAATATAAATTTATGAATAAATTAAAAAAAATTAGAATATAAAAAATAAATGAATATCGAAACTGATACATATATCCTAATAAAAATATCCACGTAGCCTAAAATCAAGGGGCAGTGTCCGCCGAGGCAGGAGAAACTCTTACATCCTTCCAAGAGATGGATTTTTCTTCTACGGATTTGGCTTAGTGAGAAGTTTCTCTTTGGAAGGACCATTGCTGAATAAAATTAAGGAACTAAATTTAATAATATCATAGTTTAACATTATACATGTATATGCATGTTATTATGATCTCAATTGTTGATTTTTTTTATTAACAATTAAAATCTCTCACTTTAAAAAAAAAAAACAAATTAGTCAAATTTACGTATATATAATTATAACCCTTGTGAGTATGCAATTTATATTCTTTTTTTATGAATTTAACTATCTAAATATAATATATTGTATAGATCTCACATAACAAAGTTACTTATGACTTCATTGCACAAATAAATGCTGATAATGCAGTTTCCAAAATTAAATATAAATTACTTATATTTAGGATACTTCAAACTTATGAGAAGATAAAATATTGATAGAAATTGTCATTACAAATTCGTATATATAACCAAAATAAATACACAAATCAAAATTTTCACTGGTGTCAAAATTCAGTTGATTATACATTCGAATTATGAAATGATATCCATGTATATATGTCTTATATATTATTATAATAAATTAAAAAATGAAAAGAAAAAGTTGAAGAAGAAATTTAACTATCGATATCTTCATCTTTGCGCAAAGCAGCCATCACGTGTCTAACATCGGGGTGGCTCTTAAAAGTCAAAGGCCAAATCCCCGACCGGTAATATGCTCGGATGGCTCTGATCCCAGCAACAATATTAAAACGGGAGACGAGATATGATTAAAAAATAATGGGAAAATTGAAGTGGGACCCACCTTGCTTGGTGGGAGGAGCTATTGTGGGAAGGCGGGTGCACCGAGGCAGCAGGTAGGCCCGCACCCAAGTGGGGCGCATTGTGCTTGATGGCGTTGTGAGTTGTGAGGGTTTTGGGGAATGTCATTTAAGTGACAGAATGTGAGTGTGTGTGTGCGCGTCTAATGCAGTCTAATGTATATGTATGGGAGACAGAGACAGTAATGCAAATCTTTGACCGTTGACATTTCACCTTATATATTTATAATTTTATATAAATAAAATAAAATTTCCCAATTTTTATTATGATCCATTTAACATCTCGAGAAAAATGCTGAGATCTAACATATAGATTGGGATTAAATTAATGTGAATGGAAATAAGATGAGGAGAGGTGTGATGTTTATATAATGCCCCAAAATGGCCTGCTACTCTCCACTGTGTGTCTCCCATTACCCAATTTGCCACTATTACCTTGGTTGTTATCTATATATACTGTATACACAACCATTACGTAATTGAATGTTTCAACTGCAAAAGAGGAGAAAACCATTAATTTACTCTTTTCTGGTCAAACTATCAGTTTTATATGTCAATCTTTGGACCCCTACCCTCACCAGACTTCCACACTAGGCACTAGGCTTTGGTTACTATCTAGGCTTGAAGTCATAAAAATATAAGATTGAGTGAGGGGAAAGGATTTGTGAGAGAAAATAAAGTGACTTGTGCATTAGAAAGATGTCTTAATCCAATTAAAATATATGCCATTCCAAGAAGTAGTAATATACTTGAATATTATTTAGGAGATAAGTAGGCACATAATGGCTCTATAGATAGGATCTTGAAAGTTCTAGGAAATCACTTTGTATCTTCTTTAATTTGTGTTCGTCTTCTTGTATTAAAGAGGCACATTGGTAGGAAAGACAATAGAAGAAAACATGGCAATTAATGGCATAAATATCTAATGAGATAGAAATGAATTAGCATTATTGAGAATGACATGTTAGTTAGTCAATTAAAAGATCAGACTTTTGATTACGTAAAAACCATTATTAGTAAAAGATGGATTGTTAATGTCCATGTTGAAAGTGATGACATATGCAGAATGTCTAAATGGCGAAGTACAAGCACAATGCCAATGCATGATAGGACACATATTTGTGTTGGCTAAGAACAAACTATCCTGTTGGATATAATAGAAAGAATAATGTTTTTAGTACAATTAAAATATATACATTGTATTTATACAATAGATTTATGTGAAAGAGATGTTAAATTAGACTATATGTTACTGTAACTTTCTTGCAGGATATAGAAAGAATTTATGAGTGAATTAGATAAAAATTGAAATATTTTAGTTGGACGAATAACATTGCCGTAATAGAAAATGGCATTTCTGCAATATCTTTTTATTCTGAAACCGGGGCAATTTTTATGAGTTAAAGAGCTGCTAGACTCTGAGTTATTAAAGTAAGAGAAATGAGTTCAGTATATGTGTAACTTGGTATAAGGAATAGGTCACATCATTAAGAGATGAATAACATCCTTGTGTATGTATTAATTTATATTTATAGCTACCGTAAAAAAATTTATATTTATATTTATAGCTGTATATTTTAGGTCAAGTTCAACCTAATTATTTTTCATATAAGCGAAATTCCGTACCTTCTGTTGATGAGATGCTGCCAAGATATTAATTTAATTTGGAGCACCAATGGGGGGACCGAAATGTTGCATCATTTGTTTAATCACTGCAACATATTTTGATGGCATGATTGGTGTAATTTATAATTTTTTTTTATCCTGATTTACTGCTTATAAGCTCTGTGTTTTCGTACACATAGAAAGTCATATACACAATGCATAAAATTCTGCACAATAATCGTTTTACTACTACTCCTCTTCTCCTAGATCAGGGCTCGGAGAAATAGAAGTACTAGGGTACTTTTTTTTCAGAATGTTCATACTACAAGTTGCATGTAGATCGACGAACTAAAAGGATGGAGAACAAATTGAGTTTTACAATAAAGTCACAGCCAAAATCCAGCACATAGTACATTGGTAATGCTACTTGATAATTAAAGATGCAAACATCTTCTTAAGTAATGATTAACTTTATGAAACCTATTATGTGGTCCCTGGTATCATGCTTCCATTTGGGTGTAACAAGGAAGAAAATTGTCAGTGGCAGCACTAACATGGAGGAACATTTGAATGAATCCATAAGGAAATCATCATCACCCCGTCGTTAAGCTAGGATTCTGCCTAAAAATGTGATATTTGGATAAAATTTACCATAATTAAAGTACATCTATCTGACTTAATGCTAATTGGCTATTAGAGATCCAGACGGAAGTAAAATCGTAAAGTATTTGTTGATCACATGCACCTTTTTGCTTAGGATATATATATATAACATGGTATGGTCAAGGTAAAAAGTGATACTTTTTTTTTCCCTTGACACATCAAAAGGGGCTTTGAATCTTGTAAATTTGATTACTTTATGAGGTAGAAAAGATCATGGTTTTGAAGTGGTATATTTTGCATTAATCTTTGCCCAGGTATGCTACAAATTCATGCAATGATGGTTTCAAGACCCCTGAACTGTTACCAGTTCAGCAGCCCCACCTTGTTGCATTATTGCGTGAATCGTTTTATCCTCTTCAGATGAAAAAGTAATCAAGTAACAAAATGACGAGAGTTTAAAAAAACAAACATGTTGAAAGCAGGAAAAATAAGGCATTCTAGGCAACAGACACTTGAGGGCAATTTCTTGTATTACTCAACCCATAAACGCTACCTCAATCAAAAGTGTGGTCCTACTATGTGGTCCATATTCTAAGTGACTTTAACAGTACTCAAACGTGGTGATTTGAGACTCTCAATGCAAGAAATTAGTCAAAAGAGTAACACTGCTATAAAAATCAACCCAAAACCCTAGATCTTAAATTTTTATCTTTTCGGTTTAAACAGTTTTTCATACCGCAAAAATGTAAAACCTTGCTCTATAATAGTCACATTCACAAGGAAAACCAGCGAAATGTTTAGTTTCCAATGCACTCATTTGAATGTGGTTAGCTTAATGTGCAGTGAAACGATGAATGGCTTGTTTGTAGCTTAGTTACGTTTGAGGTAGGAAAATTTATTGTACATCACAATCCACATTCCACAAGCGTGCTCTTTAATCAAGTACCGGCATCACATTTTCTTGATTTATATATTTTGGTATAAGATAATGTGAAGGAGTGGTAACTTCATAGCCAAAGAAGATCAAATAACTTGAACTGTTGTTTATTTTCCATTGCACTTTTCCTTTCTCTTACTCTTCATTTCTATGGTGGAAACCTTTTCATACCGACACATAGCTAGCCTCATTTGACCGACAACAAGATCATCATCATATGCTGCGAGATGAAAGTGATATGACTTTGTATATCTACGCAAAGGGGTCAGTACTATGCTTGTACCTCCATTAGAACGTGTCGTTGCATGCTTTAAATTAAAAGGGGAAAAAAGAGAGGGAAGAAAATAATTAAAAACGCGGAAAGTTAAAGAGAATAAAAAGGAAAAAAAGAAAAGCATCTGTATAAAGGCAAAGTTCACCTAGCTCAATGGTTGATAAGTATTATGATACCTTGTCCACCACTTCATGCAACAAATAGATAACACAGTACACCATTATACAACAAAAGTGAAATTTGCTGTCAAATTCTCATTTCTGCAACAAACTGTCAAGCAGAAAGCATTTACAGAATTGCAAGAGCTATTTCCGTGGGAAAATTTGAGTACCCTTTATCCCATTATTTCGTTTAGACTTCATGCACACCATTATTGGGAAGGTGATCAATGTCCTTATCAGAGAGCATGTAGCCATTTGAATAAAAACGTTTGCCAATAATTTTGTACTTTAAAAGACGTTATAATTTTTTCTCTTGCTTTTACTTTTTGCTGTCTAATACCATCTTGCTTTCGCTTTCATGTTTACCCATGTAATAGAGGGATGATAACATTTTCTTCAAGGCTAGTGATCATGTAGCTTGATAGAGGCCTTCACCACCCACCTATGATACACAGATAAAGGTACAGATATCAGATACAATACGAAAATATTTAGAAAATAAGACTTTTGTTAAAAAATTAAATTAATATTTATCAAATATTTGAGTATTTAATATAATATCGGATACACATCTGATATAAATACGACATACATTATGAAATAACCTTGCTCCATCCACTTACTGTTGAAGCCATCTTGTCGGTCAAATATCATCAAAACAAGGACTGTGTTCATGAATGCCTATGCAGGTTAATCCATATGCTGCTAGAAGAATCCAGATATATATTGAACAATATTGGAAGCAGGAATAGCCTTATGTATTTCTAATATTCATATCACTTCACAAAGTCATACTTTTATGAAAATGATTTAAATCACGTTACTTACCCTTCCACTTTCCTACTTTTGAGTCCTGTTGATTATCTGCACAAGTTTTTTTTTTGTTTTGAGTGAAGACATACGCGTATTATCACACTAAAATGACTGATAAGACAAGTAAACACTAATATATAGAACAGAAGTTCAAAGAAGGGATTCCCTCCTTTTCTATTTTTCTTTCTCTGACACTGTCATTGAGTAAGTTATGACAGGACCTAATTCAATTTATACATATTAAGGAAAAATAATAAGAAAAGAGAAGAAGAAGACAAGGGCAATTGTAATTAGTATATGACATTGCATAAAGTAATATTAGCTTCGTGTTAAAGTAGGTATTAAATGAATACAATACAATACAGGATGGTATATTGCTTCAAACAAAGTAAACATGACACAAACAGAGGATGTTACATCTTTAATATCTATAAAACATTTTGTATTCATTAATTTTAAATTCAAATAATCAATCTTCACTTGACAAAATCAAAAGGGGAAAAAAAGAAAAAAAGAAAAGCTAATGTAGCCAACTGAACAAATTCAGTTAACCAGAAATAGAACTTCATGCAAATTGCATCACAATTCACAAGTATAGTATTCAAGCATGGTCAGTGATAGTGAGACCAATATCTGTAAAAGGTGTAATAAAATATAGAAAATCACTATTATAAGAAAAGTTTGAGCAGACAGAATCTAATTGATCAACTTTATCTTCTAGCTGGACTGAGCTTTCTAGAACTTGGTGTCTACCAATGGCATTGATCAAACATAATCCCTCCAAGATTTTCATTAACAGAGACCTTAGATTACAATCATTCTTGTCAGGCCTTGAAGTATATTACTCCATGACATGGTGATATTATTATACATATAAAACATAAATACAAGCGGTTGATTAGTGAGTAGTGGCCACATTGCCTATCAAACAACACCTTATTAGGCATCCTTCCTAATTAGGGAAATTGAGACCAAGGGGCATTTAAGAAAATCATGATTGGTTCTTTCTCAAACTTTTCTAAATTCTTTAGCCCCTTGGGGTGTGAATAAAGAAGAACCAACCAAATGGATGACTTGGTTGAGGCCACAAATCACATGGCATAACCAATAGAATGAGTTTGTCGGCTACTTTTCAGGGCCAGGATTGGAAGCCTAGTGATAACACTATGTGAGCAAGGCACAAACATTTTGATTATGGTCTAGCATGTAGCAGAGGATAAACATTAATCCAAAAGTTGAAAGCATACATGACAAGATGGATCAAAAGAAACGGACAATGTGATTAGCAAAGTATTAGTGAAAATGGCTAGGTGGTTTTCTGATTCCAAAGCAACGATGTTTATTGCAAAGCACAAACTTTGCTTCCTAATAATTGTTATTTTTGGCTCCCCAATTAAATGCAAATGTATTAAAGTGATTTAGACCATGAAGTTCATGTCAAATCTTAGAGTTCAACTGGCTTAGCTTAAGAACCTTTCAGCCCATCGTTTCATGTCGCCCCATAGGTTAGCTTGTGGGACCTTGAAACGCGAATGCACTCTTGACCTCAAGTACACTAGAAAAGTATCTCTCTTTTAGATGATGATTGCAGTCATATGGACTATGGAGTAGGGGCATGCTTTGCTCACTCTCTGAGTTCCATCTTTCTTGTTGCCTTTATGCCTTTTAAGTTTGTTTTTTGGAGAAAAGACTAGTGGAACAAAGAGATAAATATTGGGATAAAAGAGAGAGAGAGAGAGATGAAAGAGAGTGCTTAAGACCATGTAAGGTGGGGAACATATTCATATAGATGTTGAAAATAAATTATGTTAATAGGATAGTAGGCTGCATAAGGGTGTTCCTTGCTTTAAATGGGATTAGAGATTACCATATTTTCCAATATATACAGTTCTAAGAGAGGGCTGTGGACCATCATTATTTGGAAGAGATGCTGGTTTCTCTAGATAGTGCTGTGTAATGTGCAGATATAACAATGTTTTCCAGAATTGACATTTGACTTAATATTCAAATTTGTAGGTTGTGTTGAAAATTAGGGGGATTGGGGAAGCTGGTCCCATTAGCAAATGCATCTAAAAAGAGAAGAGTGGTGTGTCTTGTCCCCCTTGAAGAGTGGAAAGGGAGTTGCATAATTATGTCTTGTTTAGACGTTGTTTGGCCCCCCCTTCCATCTCTCTTCCTTATGGGAAGAGGTGGATGAACATAAGAACAGCTGAGTTTGCCCCCACAGACTCCTCTTAGATGAAGTCATATTTGGCATTCCTTCCATGACGGTAGGTATTGGTTACAAGTACCTAGAAACTGTTTGTGACTTGTGAGCTGCACCACTGCCTCATGCCACGTTTTGTTTTTATTTCTCTATGCATAATGAGGAGAAAGCCATGTCCTGCACTAGAGTGTGAAGGACATGACAATACGTGTAAGCATTTCCAGTTTCACAGGCTTGTCGAAATCTGCCCTGGAGGGCATGTTTGTTGAAGACAGAAAAGGATAATCCACTCTATTGGTGTGACAACGATAGTTAAAACTCTTCAAGTGATGAAATTTGCTGAGACCCTGAATATTTGAGGTGGAACCCTGCAACTTCCAAGCTGATATTTGTTGCGACAACTACATTCTATGATAGCATCCTTTGACCATAGAAAACTTTTAGAAAGTTAATAGGTTTTGAGAATCCCGTTAGTCATGAACCTTATTTTTGTGTCGTTGCTCTTTTATTCCAACGTGGGATCGGAAGCAGATTGACTCATCAGCCAATTTAGATGCTAATGGCCAACACATATCTCTGTGCAACTTTACACATTGTAAGACCATTGTCTATATTATCTAAAACAGTTCTTCACTGGGAAAGTTAACGGACGATTAGAATAATTAAGAATCACTTTAGAAATGACATGGTGTGATATAGAAATATTAGGAGATATCCAGAGAGTTTACTTTTCACCCAGTGTTGGAAACTTTCTACACTATTCAGAAACAAGAAGCTGTCACATCATTTTAGTTACTAAGATTTCTCACTACTGGTAAATAAACTGATTTTTAAACCATTGGCACTATATGATCCACCAAAGTGTAAACTGTAAGTGAATCATCATTAAATACACATTACAACAATCAAAGGCATACGTTTAAGCAACAAATACGACTGTGGGAGAAGGTTTCACTATTCAAACCTTATCTGTAACAAACTAGAAACAGTTACATAGACTGAGAGAAAGCTAGACCTCTCCACTCCTCTCAGATTCCAGTTTCTTAGCAAGTAATTTTCTTGTAGAACCAAATGCATAGCCCTTCACTCCTAGGGAAAAATTAGTAGACTTCCCTGGAATTGGGATGATAATAGGTAACCCTACTCAAATACCGAAATGCTTCCATCCCATGAGCATGAAGCAATAACATTCGGTATAACTGGGTGGAAGGCAACGTCTATGCATGCCTGGTCATAGGCTTTGATTTTCTTGATAACTTTGGCTGACTGATAATCATAGAGGAAAATAGAACCATCTGAAGAGCCAGAGGCAAGCTTCTTCCCATCCAAGCTGAAATTGCACTTAATTGGGAACCCAGAGACCCCATGGCTCTCATACCGCCTGTATTTGTTGAGTCTGTAAGGTGGGGTGGTAGTAAAGATTGCAACATAATTCCCATTTGACTGGGCAACAAAAATCGAATCAAATGGGTGGCACCTTACACAGGGACAGGTATAAGCTTCCACATAAACCTGATTCAGAAGCATAATAAGGTAATCAAAATCTAAATTCACAAAGTCATAACAAAGTTTGCATGCACATAGGGTCAAAATAATATTTTAGAGATGACTCACATACTCCAAAATGCATCTAGTACCAAGAATGAAAGTCTTTGGAAGAGATAAAAGGTTATCTTCTAAATTATTTGTTATCAGTGTAAAGCAAGTTTGTCTCTTACTTTTTATCTTCTTTGAAACATATGAATTTCTTTACTGTATTCATATTATTACCTAATAACCATCAACAATCTCAATATTTAGCCAAAAGACAGGGTTCCTTAAGGGAAAACAAGTTTACATGAATAGAATGTAGATAAAAAGTCACGGTAACTTAACCTGATATGTAGGCAATGACAATGTAAAAATTGTAGTTTCAATATAAACACGGGGATTTCAGTTTTCACACCTTAGAACATGCAACTTGAGTGACAGTTTCAGCTCAATTGCTTCCAGAAGTGTGAACATGATGAATAAAAAGATGGAATTTGGAGTGTAGTAAGAGACTAGGACTTTCTAGGCAGCAAAACTTGCAGGTTTCCTGGGTGATTTGAATGTAGAAATTTGTTGGTTGTGAGTTCTCAATGCATTTATATCAAACAGAATATTTTGAAGCCCTCCATTTAAACTCACAATGTGTTTCTAAAAATAACTTTCTGAGCCAAACTGAAGATAGGCTAACCAGATTAAGTTTAAGCATAATCATAAAAGAACAAGTCTAAACCTTTTAGAAAAGAATAAAAGTGGAGGGTAAGAAGAGGGAGAACGCAGAAGCCAATAACCTCGAATACCCCCAGCAAAACCCTAGAGACAGTTATCCTCATTAACTAGTAAACGAAACAAACATGAACTTCGAAGAGAAACTTCAGCGTCAGAATATTGTGTTTCCATGTTGAAGTTTAAGTATTGGTTATTTCAATGGTGAGATCAGCGGTAAGAACTTCATATACTTTTATTATGAGATCATACTTTAAAACGTAGCACTTTAGGCCTCCTTAGAGGTTGATTCAATTATGAGGGTATTGATTGTGTTCTCGTATTCATATTGGAGAGAAGAAATAATACTATTGATGCAGATCTTTGAATGGCTTATCACATAAAACCAAGACTCCTATAAATACCAAAATATCTTTCAGACAACATTTACAAAATACAATACTATTTGACTGACTGCTACTACTAATTACTAAATACAATTTTCTCCATCAACTCCCTTCGGCATAGATAGAACTTGTAAACTAGGGCTTTTATTAGGCTATCTGCATCAATTCCATTCCCTCTAGAATGACTTATTGTTGCAAAAGAGTTGTACCCAACATCAGCAATGCTGCTTAAACTAAAGATAAGTAAACTTCACAGAACTTGGCAGAAAAAGAGTGAACCATAGAAACAAAATATGAGTAATAGTAAAGAATTCTCTCACCTGATTAGACAGTGGAACCTGTCTTGACACATCCCAAACAATAATAGAATTCTCACTAACATTGCTCCCAGATACATCACTAGAAGAAATGAATTGCTTCCCATTCATTTTAAACTCAACATCCAGAATTGGACCTAAATTTCGATTATAGTTATGCACTACTTTGCCAGTTCTGATATCCCATAGTTTGATATGGCCCTTTGATCCCCCGGAAAGGAAGAGATTTGAATTGTCTGGATGGAACTTTATAGCTCCAACAACTTGATCTTCTCTAAAAACCTGACTCTCCAATCCCTTTTCAACATCAACCAACCTTGATGTGCAATCATATCCACAAGAAAGCAGAAAAAGCCCTTGCTGAGACCATTTCACATCTTTCACTGCTGCATTGTGGAAGTTTAGCACACGTGCTTTCTTCTGATCTCTGCTCCATACATTCCATATGCAAACCATATGATCCATCCCAGCAGATGCAAGGAGATGAGCTGTAAGCTAACTCTAATGAACAGATCAATGCAAGTAATATATACAACAAACATATTGCTCTTCCTCTCTCGCTCTCTCTCCCTCCATGGGCGTGTGTTGTGACAACACTTTTCAATACTTTCATTTTAAACTTATTCTAGCTGTGAATAAATATATGCTTGGTACGTTAAAAAGATATACAATACTTCCATCACTAAGAAACAGTTAAAGAAAATTATTCCTTACTAAAAGTATATATTATCACATATCAGGGCAACAGTTTGTAGAACTTACCATGAGTTGATGACCAATGTATAGCATTGACAGCTTTTGTATGCCCATATAAAGCAGCAGACAGCTTTTCCGGTATCAAGTTCAGGTTTTGATGACCCTTGGTTTTATTTTTCAACAATGATAAAATGCTATGAGGTATATCAGCATCTGAGATACTTCCTAAGGTCATGAACAAGAACAAGGTCTGAGGAGTTGTCTCTACCAATGATTAAAAGTTCAATATAAAAGTAAGAGAATAGGTATAAACATTAAAACATCCAGCACATCTACGTCTGAAGAAACTACCAACAAGAAAATATCTCTGTGAGAGGAAATAAAGAAATTACAAATTAAGCAAGCTCATCATTCAGTCAGAGACTCAGATTATAAGATATTGAAAATTTGAAATGCTAATGCTGCATACTTCAAAATTAAGCTGCTACCTTTCTATTGACCTTCTTCACTAAATAGTAGTGGAGGTCCTTAAACTGGGAAGTGCACCTCGAACAAAGATAACAGCCATGCCAAAGAAAACTATATTTGAGGCAAGAGGTCTTATGGTCTCTTTACTACAATAAACTACCTCATTTTCCCTTTATATACCTCCATAAAATACTAAGTAGAGAAAATTTGAGTGGGATAAACATATTGTTGAAGTTTGTTAGGAAATCTGTTAAGATCTGAATAATCTGATTCAGATAGATTTGTTAGGAGATTCTGTTAAAATAAATCTGAATCATTCAGATTCGGATAGGAAGATAGAATAAAATCTGGTTTATTCAGATTTAGATAGGAAATCTTTTCTATTTTGATTTATTCTCTATATAATAGATTGGTTATCTTTTCTCAACCAATTCTATCTATAAGTATTACGTTGATAATTCAATAAAGATCATATGAGAATAAAAGTATTCTCTTATCTAAAACTTACATGGTATCAGAGCCTCGTGCTCTAGACCATCTTCCGCAATGGTGAAAACGGCGATGACCAGCGCAACACCACCTCCCTCAACGACCTCTACAGATTCATCTGGGAGTAATTCATCTGTTCAACCAGGGTCGACCTCATCTGTTGATGCCCTTTATTAGAATTCCAACCTGCAACTCACCGTACATAAACTTAATAGAAAGAACTACCTCAAATGGGCTCAATCCGTGAAATTGATAATGGATGGCAAGGGAAAGTTAGGGCACCTGATTGGAGAAACTGCGCAACCTGGACAGAATGATCCTTCCCTGAAAAAACAGAGGTTTGAAAACTCTTATAATTGCTTAGCTGATTAATTCTATGGTGCCAGTAATTAGGAAACCTCAACTATTTCTATCGACAGCAAAGGATGTCTGGGAGGCTGTTCATGATTATTATTCTGACCTGGAAAACTCATCTCAAATCTTTGATTTGAAGACTCGTCTCTAGAAATCCAAACAAGGTGATCAGGATGTTACCACGTACTACAATGTGATGGTGACTCTGGCAAGAATTGGATCAATGCTATGATGATAACTGGGAAAGCCCCAATGATTCTGCTCAGTTCAAAAAAAGAGAGGAGAATGATCGAGTCTACATGTTTCTTGCTGGTCTTAATCAAGAGTTTGAATGAAGTACGCGGTCGAATTCTAGGTCGAAAACTACTTCCCTCCATTTGTGAAGTTTTCTCAGAAATCAGATGAGAGGAGTCGAGGAGAAGAATTATGCTGCACAATCCTAAAACCTCCAAAATTCAGGAAGTTGAAGGTTTAGCTTTTGTGATTAAAGGAGAGGATTCAGAAGGAAAGAAGAAACCATGGTGCGAACATTGCAGAAAACCATGGCATACAAAGGAAACTTGTTGGAAACTCCATGGCAAACCACCAAATTGGAGGAAGAAATCCAGTAGGGAGACTCGTGCTTTTCAGACCATCTCCGAGGACATTCAAGAGCCACAAATCAATTCTGAGACATCCCCATTTACAAAGGAACAATTAGAATACCTGTACAAATTGTTTTCTCCAAACATGTCAGTAAACCCACCTTGTTCTTTGGCTCAAAAAGATATCTATCTCAATGCTGCTCTTTTTAGTACCAAACTGAATTCAAAAACTCCATAGATCATTTGATTCTGGAGCCACTGATCATATGACAAATTGCTCAAAATTGTTTTCATCTTATAGTCCTTGTGCAGGCAATAGAAAAATCAAAATTGTTGATGATTCTTTCTTAGCAATAGCCGAAATTGGCTCTGTCCCTTTTTCCCCTTCATTAATTCTTCATGATGTTCTTCATGTTCCTAATTTGTCGTGCAATCTATTATCTATTAGTAAAATAACAGTAGACCTTAAATGTCGTGCTGTTTTTTATTCCTCGTGTTGTAAATTTCAGGAATTGAATTTGGGAAAGATGATTGGCAATGCTAAGGAGATTGATGGACTCTACATCTTTGAAGATGACTCTGACTTGAGTAGACATACTCAACGTACCTGTTTCAATTATGTTTCTATCTCTAGGGATAGTGAAATAATGTTGTGGCATTATAGTTTTGGCCACCCAAGTTTTCTTTATTTAAAACACTTGTTTCCTGAATTATTCAAGAATAAAAATCCGTCTCATTTTTCCTGCAAAGTTTGTCAATTATCTAAGCATCATCGCACTTCTTATTCACCTCAACCTAACAGAACATCCAATCCATTTACCATAATCCATAGTGATGTTTGGGGACCTAGTCGAGATCCTACTCCTGCAAGTAAACGATGATTTGTCACGTTTATTGACGATCATGCTAGGTTGACTTGGGTGTATTTGATGAAGGGAAAATCTGAAGTGGAAATAATTTTTAAATTTTTTTTTAAGATGGTGGAAACACAATTTCAAGAAAAAAATTAAGATTTTCAGGAGTGATAATGGTAAAGAATACTTTAACAAATATCTGAGCCAATTTTTCATGGAAACAGGAATTGTTCATCAGAGTTCTTGTATTAATACTCCTCAACAAAATGGGGTGGCTGAACCCAAAAAAAAATAAAAACACTTGTTAGAAGTAGCTCGAACATTACTTTTTCAAAACATGGTACCCAAATATCTTTGGGAAGAAGCTGTTTTAACTGCAACCTATTTGATTAATCGAATGCCTAGTAAGGTTTTGAATTTTAAAACCCCTTTTGATGTGTTTCTCTATATTTTTCCAACAAATAGGCTTTCAACTTTTTTACCCCTAAAAATATTTGGGTGCATGGTATTTGTCCATATACGTGAACAAAACCAAAATAAACTTGACCCTCGAGCAAAGAAATGTGCGTTTATTGGGTATGCTCCCAATCAAAAAGGATACAAGTGTTTTGATCTCATCTCCAAAAAAACATTTGTAACTATGGATGTCACCTTTTTTTACTACTCATCTTTAGGGGGGAGAAAATATGAAGATTCAACACAATATTTTCAACTTAAAGATTCCACACCCATTAATATAAATGAGTCAAGTTTTTTAAATGGTGAAGACACAGGTTTACCTTTAGTGCCAAGACATGAAAATCATGATTCCTATGTAATGAATATAAATGAGACAGGTACCACAGGCAGAGGCTTAAGACCTTTTGACATTGTCTACTCAAGGAGGAAAACTACTCAAAGAAATGAGCTCAATGATCCCATGCACTACCATGAGTCTATGAACCCACCAGGTAATACTTTTCCTGAACCTGCACAAATTATTCAACCTATTTCAGATCCTTTGAGTCATGAGTCTAAATCCATTGAGTCAAATGAATCTAATCTTCTCATTGCCATCCGAAAAGGTTTAAGGTCATGTACTAAACATCCGCTGTCCAACTTTGTGTCATATGAAAATCTGTCACCTGTTTTTCGTGCATTTACCTCACAATTGTCATGTATGGAGATTCCAAAAAATGTACAGATGCTCTAAAGGTTCCCGAGTAGAAGGAGGTTGTCTTGGAAGAGATGAAAGCCCTTGAAAAGAATCAAACATGGGAATTGGTGGATGTGTCAAGAGGAAATACAACAGTACGATGCAAATGGGTATTTACAATTAAATACAGGTCAAATGGATCACTTGACAGATACAAAGCTCGATTGGTCAAATGGATCACTTGACAGATACAAAGCTCGATTGGCTGCCAAAGGTTTTACTCAAACCTATGGTATTGATTACTTAGAGACATTTGCACCTGTTGCGAAGTTGAACACTATTAGAGTCCTTCTATCTCTTGCCAAAAACTTGGACTGGCCTCTACAACAACTGGATGTGAATAACGCATTTTTAAATGAAGATTTGGAGGAGGAAGTGTATATAGCTGTACCCCCTGGTTTTGAAGAGAAGTTCAATCAAAAGGTATGTAAGCTGCAGAAATCCCTTTACAGACTAAAGCAATCACCAAGAGCTTGGTTCGAGAAATTCACTCAGTTTATCAAGAATCAAGGCTATATACAGGGACAAGCAGATCATACTATGTTTGTAAGACGCTCATTTGAAGGGAAAATTGCTGTACTAATTATATATGTGGTTGACATAATTCTCACTGGAGATGATTTGTCAGAGATGAACCAGTTAAAAAAATCTCTCTCTGCAACGTTTAAGATAAAGGATTTGGGATCCTTAAGATACTTCCTTGGGATGGAGATTGCAAGATCAAGAAAGGGAATTGTTGTCTCTCAAAGAATGTAAGTCCTTGACCTTCTTACAGAAACTAGAATGAGTGGTTGCAGACCAGCAGATACCCCAATTGATCCTAACCAAAAGCTTGGAGATGACAAGAAGGGTGAACCAGTGAATACTTCTCGTTATCAAAGGCTTGTTGGAAAGTTAATCTACTTATCACACACTCGACCAGATATTGCTTTTGCAGTAAGCTTAGTAAGTCAGTTTATGCATTCACCGTATGAGGAGCAGCTTGAGACAGTTTATCAAATCCTAAGATATTTGAAAAGCGCACTAGGTAAAGGTCTATTTTTCAAAAAAAACCACACAGCAAACCATTGAGACATACACAGACGCTGATTGGGCCGAATCAATCACAGATAGGAGATCTACGTCAGGATATTGCACTTTTGTATGGGGAAACTTAGTCACATGGCGAAGTAAAAATCAGAATGTGGTTGCAAGAAGTAGTGCTGAAGCAGAATATAGAGCTATGGCTCAGGGAGTCCGTGAAATGCTATGACTGAAAAGGATTCTTGAAGAGTTGGCAATGCCTATCAACCTACCAATGAAGCTATACTGTGACAACAAGGCTGCCATAAGTATTGCTCAAAATCTAGTGCAGCATGATCGTACTAAACATATGGAAATTGATAGACACTTCATTAAAGAAAAGATCGATGATGGAGCTATTTGAATGCCATTTGTTCCAACCAAGCAACAACTAGCAAATATCCTCACCAAAGGATTGTTCCGAACTAACATTGAACATCTTGTAAGCAAGTTGAGTATGATAGATATCTATGCACCAACTTGAGGGGGGGTGTTGAAGTTTGTTAGGAAATCTGTTAAGATCTGAATAATCTAATTCAGATAGATTTGTTAGGAGATTCTGTTAGAATAAATCTGAATCATTCAGATTCAGATAGGAAGATAGAATAAAATCTGATTTATTCAGATTTAGATAGGAAATCTTTTCTGTTTTGATTTATTCTCTGTATAACAGATTGGTTATCTTTTCTCAACCAATTTTGTCTATAAGTATTACGTTGATAATTCAATAAAGATCATCTGAGAATAAAAGTATTCTCTAATCTAAAACTTACACATACAAAAGATTATACAAATGAATGCAGATAAAAATCAAGAAAAAAAGATAAAATGGGTAGTTAAAACTTGAAGTTATATCTGTCTCCTTCAGAAAAATCATCTTCATTCCCATACTCTATTAAGTATACATGCCACAACCAAGCTCATATGTTTACCTCAAATGGGGATATGATGTTATAACAGATTATATCTCTTCTTCTCCATCCTTTTAAAAAGTACTCATCCTTAATTTACCCAAATGTAATAAGAGAAAAAAATACTTCACAAATCCCCCAGATTAGTTTGGACCATGATATATCCACAGGAAGGCATGTCATGTACTAGTCTCCCTCCCTCTCCCCTCCCTCACTCTGTCTCACTCTTTCAATGACTGACTGCAAAGTTTTTACAGAGACAATAATCTAGTACATATAATACAATAATCATATCAACCATGCAAACCAATTATATTCTTCTGATATCAAGCATAAAATCATCATTCAACACAGCAGTTTTAACATTGTGGAAAAAGGTAAATCATCATCATCATTTTTTTTCCTCCTCCCTTTTCTTCAATAGAAATGTACTGCACAATTAAGGAAGGCACACAAAAGTATACGCACAGTGGGAGCTTAATGAATATAAGAGGGGAGGATAGCAGCTATGATGCACATATACTCCAAAATTGGCCATATACCCATATCGTATGCATCTCTTGTATCTGATATGCGTATTAGTGGCAGCTACCATATTTTTGGTGTATATGTGAGTCTTTTCTGGCAGATACAAGAAAATGTCTGAATACGCCACATGAGTTTCTCTGTTCCTTATCATATTTTTTATCTTTAGCCGACCCCCCTAGGTTGTTGTTGTTAGTTGTTAGTTGTTGTTGTTGGCCAATGGGTATAGGGCAGGGGATTTCAGCTGGGGAAGGGAAATTTCTGAGAGAGGGAAAATGATGAATAGTAATATTTAATAAATTTTTAATTATGACATTGGGAGTGATTATAAATTACACAATATTTTTTACACATATATAAATATAATGTTAGATATGTTATTTCATATATCTTATCGTATGGTACATTAAATTTTTCAAAAATTGTAGTATTGGTGTATTATGTCGGATAGTCTGCTCCGCACCAGGCAAATCAACGTTGAATGATCACATAAATATGTGTGCTACACAAATTTTATATTTTGAAGTGACGAATGAGAATGATGATATATCACTAATTGATTGGTTTATCACAGACAGCTGTCTACGCCACCTGTATTCAATGATTTCTCCTATGCAACATAGTATAACAGTAAAAGGAAAAATGGGATAAAAGGTGAAGTTCATGATCTGAAATACTGCTATACAACAAATAAAGGTAGCATCAATTTCATTCCTAAAGCTAAAATAAAACCAAAAGAGATTTTTCTTTGAAGTTAAAAAAAATAGGAACTTAATTTCTAATCACAAATCTAAAATTGAACAGCTTTTACCATCCCAGAGTCAAATAGACAAGTAAATATTAAATAAGCACTTAAAATATAAGAAAGCAAAAATAAAAATAAAAATTGAACATAGTAAATTACGACAAAGTTGAAAGTGGGTGCAGTCTAACTTGAACAGATTCAAAAACTGCAAAAATTAACGTAATTAACATAATAAAATTTGAATTAGACCAGACAAAAAGGAAATAAGAAGAAAAAAGGGGGGGAAATGAGTACCAGATAGTGAGAATGACGATGGAAGAGCAAGTGGGTCAGGAAGAGAAGGGGGGAGAGGAGCCAAATGTGCACGTTGTCGCTTGGAAACGTATCTTCCAGGAATGGGAGCTTGTGTTTGGAGGTTGGAAAGAGAAAGAGAAAGAGAAGGAGAAGGAGAAGGAGTTGAAGGAAGAGGAAGATGGGGTTTTGGTGGGTTCGACTTCGAGGAAGAGAGTGACAACCTCTGTCGTTTGAATTGTTGTTCTTCTCCGTTGTCGTCCTCGTCGTCTGAGGTATTCGAGTATGCGTCGCACAGAAGATCCATCTCTGCTTCGCTGCTTCCCACTTTCTTCTTCTTCCCTTCCCGTGTGTATTGCATTTTTTTTTGTTTACTTCTATATACGGCTTGTTTGTTTGGTGATCCTATAATGTTTGGGCCAATGATTTTGGCCTTACCCGATGCGGGTTAATTTGAAGCGGACTGAATTGAAATTTAATTTTTAATTTTTAGTTAAGATAGTATTATATAATTTATAGAATATATAAATATTTTATTCTTATATTTTAAATGTAGATTAATATTATATTATAAAAATAATTTTATTTAATATTTGATAAAATTTAAATTATATAAAAAAATTAAAACATAATAATAAATTTTTTAAATGTTAAAAATTTATATATATATATATATATATATATATATATATATATATATATAATAATGTGGATTGAACTAGTTCAACCTCCAGCCAACAAAGAACTGAAATGTGTTAATAATTTATTAATTGGCAATGTTTTTGACCCAATCTCAAATATAATTAGTCTATGTGCGTAGTCGTTTTTGATATCTTTATTATTTATTAGTAATCCATAAAAGAAAATGAAGATTTTTTTATGATTTTTATTAATATATTTCATTATTTTTATTAATATTTATATTCTCTAATTTATTATATAATTATTTTGATGGGTATTTGATAGAATCTTAAAAAATAATTAAACACATAATTTTTTTTGAATGATGCGTAACTTAAAATCATGAAAAAAAATATTAATAATATAATCTAAAGAACAAACATTATAATGGGAGAACAATTAATGCTAAAAAAAATATTTATGATAAAAAATAATATATGATGCATATCAATATAATGAAATGATACACGTCTATTTCAACATTTGAAAGACCACTTTATATACTGGGTTCATTTTAATGTATATATATAAAAAGTTGCAGTGCCTAGATAAAGAAAATAGCAAAATGTGTCAATATATATATATATAGAAAGTGTTTATTGTTATTTCTTGTTAATTATTTTTATTTTATTATTTTAAAATATTTTTTATTAAATAAATAGATAAATTAAATAAATATCATTTATTGACTAATAAATGATATTTTGAAAAAAATAAAAAATAATTAAACAAAAATGACAATAGACATTCTTATAAAGTAGAAGTAAAATAAATAAAGTGACACATAGTTTATCTTTTACTTGTTTTAAATTCTTTCAATCGCATTATTCTATTTTATCTTTTATTTCTTCTTATTAAAATTTAATTTTTTTATTTTGTTAACTATGTCCTTGATTAATTTTTTTATATTTATTAAATTTCTCACGAAAACATATATAACTTTCTTCATTTAACAGCTTTTAAATTTATCATAAATACTTTTAAATAGCATTATTATCCTACTTTATTTTTTTATTCTTATTAAATTCAAGTTTTTAATTTTATTACTATTATCTTTGATTAATTATTTTTCCTTTATTAAATTTTTCATGTTGACATATGTCACATGTTATCAATATGTCGAATCTTATATTTATAATAATCATTTCAATAACATTATTTTATTTTTATTTATTTTTATTAAATTTTTTTATTATATTAGCATTATCTTTATTTTTTTATTTAATAAATTTTATATACTGAATTATATATCGCTTTATTCACAAATCCTAAATTTATAAAAATTCTTTAATTTTTATCTGAATATATTTATAAGAATCGTTTCATAACATTATATTACTTTATTTTTAAATATTTTTTATTAAATTGAAGTTTTAAATTTTTTTAGTATTGTCTTTTATAAATTATTTTTTTATTTGCTAAATTTCTAATGATGACACATGTAACTTTTTTTCATTCAGCACTGCTACTTTATCTAGATAGATAGATGCCAATTGCCCCACTTATATACGTAAATAAACTCAACACCGATTGGGATTCAAGATTTTTCATGATAACGCTTGGACACAGAAATTATAGTGTAACACTTTTTTCCTAATTCCAAGCGGAAGCAGTCTGATATATATAAATTAATCAAAGGGAAACCTAGCTATTTGAGCAAAACAAAACGCATGCTTTTCTTTCTTCAGAGTCTCTTTGTATAAGCATTAGTTTCTTGTTTCATATTGTGACATATATATCTATTTCAAGCCATGTCGATGAGATTCGTAGACTCTCCAGCGATGTTTGCTAATGAGGTTGCAGAGAAAAAATTTAGAGTCCAAGACCTTGAAGGTGCCATCATGTTTGCCACCATGGCCAAAACGCTAGACCCCAGGGTGGATGGCATAGATGAAGCCCTTATTGCCTATAAAATCCACCATGCAGCAGCAGCATCAAAAAAACGTAGCAACGGCAAAGTAGATTGGTATAAAGTTCTTGGTATCAGTGAAGGTTTTGAAGACATGGAAATCATCAAGAAGCAGCATAGCAAGTTGGTAGAGATGGTGAAGCCAACCAAGAACACTTCTGTGGCAACTGCGGGTGCTTTAAGACTCATCAACAACGCTTGGAGTGCGCTGTCTGACCCGAATAAACGAAAAGTAGCTTTTTCGAATCAACAAGCATATGGTTCTTCGGCTCATGTAGATTTTACACAAAAGAAGGGATCGGATGGCATCAAAGTTGACAAGAAGGCATGTCCTCGGTGTAGAAGGTGGTGCAAGTATGAAACTCCTAAGTGTTCAAGTGGACACAAACATGGAGACCTTAAAACATTAAGTGTTTTGCAAATCAGGTGCCCCAGTTGCAGGTGCAAATTTGATCCCATATCTGGCAAGACTCTAAACTCAAGGTCTTCTAACGCCAAATAAAAGAAAGATATATATACAAGTTTGTATTTGTAATTTTGTATATATGTCAATTTGCACCTTATATCATATGATTATAGTTCGTCCAATTTTTCTCTAAGGTTTTTATTTTGGGTTAATTGGATTTTTGGCATTTTCTTCTTTGATACATTTAATTTTATTTTGTTTTTTTATCCTTCGAGCAAGATATCGTTATTTGGTTTAACTCAAATTCTTATTTTGATAATTATTAGTATCCTTAGTTTCTAATAGGAAGATAATAAAAAAAAATTCTTATTTAATAAGCAGAGTGAAATAGTGGTTGGTAATAAGTAAATTCTTATGAGCTTTAAGAAATTTTTAAGAAATTGTTAAAGTTGAGACTAGACACAGTTCTATAAGAAAACCCATAAAAGAGATAAACCCTTTAAGGATAAGGATAGTGTTGAGATGGTTATCGGATGGAGAAAATTGACAAAATATTAATAAACTTGAGTTAGGTGAGTTGATTGGGGCTATTCTCCCTTAAACAAGTAATTTAGGATTCGAATCATGACTTCTGTGTATGAAAAAAATTCAAGTTGAGAAGGACTCCTACTTTAAGTGGTGCCTTCAGTTTCTTTGTTGAAGATTAATCATTACTATTAGTGGTAGGTACTTCTGGTCAAAGACTAAAGAAATTAATAAAATATTAAAATTCTCAAATTGTGTAGCTGATCCAAAGTTGGAGTGATAATAACATTTTTCATTCCACCAAAATTTTAGCATAGGGGTTACATTATCCTACCACCAAGTGAATTTTGAATATATACGAGAATCAACTATAATATTTGAAGCCGGAATTAAGCAATTTACTGACGGGTTTAAGTTTGACTTTTAAAATGATTACCGAGAAAGTCTAAATTTTTTTATTAAATAATAGTGTAAAATAATTATAGTGGTAATACATTAATTTTAATATATATACATATATGACATACCTAGTTAAAAAAGTTTTTATTGTGAGAGGGTGAGAAGAAGAAATTTTGATCATACAACTATACATAGATGGTTAAAATTAAAAGTTAATTGAAAGTTATGTGACCACTTAAAAAAGTCACATACATTTATGTTATAATCTTGACCATTCATGAAAAATCTAATGGTCAAGATTCACTACTCTCACTTCTCACAATAAACACTCCTCTCACCTGAGTAAGATATATATATATATATATATATATATATATATATATATATATATATATATATATATGACATATCTAGTTAAAGAAGTTTTTATTGTGAGAAGGTGAGAAGAGAAAATCATGACCATACAATATTATAACTATACATAGATGGTCAAAATTAAAAGTTACTTAAATGTTATATTATCACTTAAAAAAATTATATACCTTTATATTTTAATCTTAATTTTTCATGTAAGATCTAATAATTAAATTTATTTATCTCACATTTTACAATAAATATTCATATGACTAGATACATTATATATATATATATATATATATATATATATATATATAATGCATTTGTATATGATATATAATTAATTATTTAAAAAATAAATATATCTAACCATTAGGCCACTAGGTATATTTAATAAAGGAAAAAGAGTATAAATATTATTTAAATTTTGATCATTTTATAAATTACTATCACGATCTTTAAAATTTTTTTAATCAGTCTTTAAATTTTAATTAATGTTTCAATAGATTTTTATGTTTAATTTGGATCCATTAATTCACTAATGGTATCTTGTATAATATTATTTTATTTATATTAACATTAATTAAAAATTGATTATTAATTTATTTATTATAATTTAAATTTAAATATATTTTTTCTTTACAAATACAGATAAGATGTTACATAATATCATCGTTAATGAATTAATATATTTAAATTAAATAAAAAAATATTAAAATATTGATTAAAATTTAAGGACTACTTAAAAAAAATTAAAATTCACATGAATAATTTACAGAAATGTTAAAATTCAGGAAGAGAGCTTGCCCTTAATGAATTTTGAATCTCTTAGCAGTGCAAATAAATTACGCTCAAATAAAGCTCAATTTGAAGACTTAGGACTTGTTTGAAAAAGTTAAAAATTATAGATTATGCTGATAATCAATTATTGTTATAATCGATTATAATCGATTATAATCAATTCATTTTTATGTTTGGATGCATTAATTGTAAAATGATTTTAAGCTAATATGATTCGTTTTGAATGATATAAAAAAGAATTACTTTTATGTATTAAATTACTAAAATAAGTATAGAATGATTAAAAAAGTATTTGATTGAGGATAAAATAATATTTACATATCAAAGTATAAGAAATAATCTATAAGTTAAAATCATAAGTTTCAATATTCAACTTATGATTATTAGCTGTAAAAAACTTTTTTATATTAAATTTTGTGTAAAAACTCTTTTAAAAAATAATATTTTTACTCAAAAATAATAATAATTTCACAAAATAACTTAATTTTTCAAAAATAATCATTTAAGAAATAATTAATATTTTTCAAACATGGTGTTAGTCAGACATGGTGTTCAAGTATAATATGCTTTGTTTCTATCTCCGCGTTTTCAAACATCTAACTTACAACCTGAAATAAACACTAGAAAAAACTTACAACATGAAATGGATCTGGATTCCTTAAGGAGATGATTAACGTACCCAGCCTATTCACTTTTTCCTAGTTTATTTGACCTATACTCCATAGGCCTATATACCCTTTCAGGTATCAGTTTTTTTTTTATTCCTTTTCAGGTTCCTACATTTTGAAATAAATAAAATAGGGCTAAAGCCCAAGCCTGTCTACCTTGAAACCTTGCACTGCAATAGAAATAATTCTGAAAGATACAGTAGAGTTCCTTCCCTTCTTGATTTCTTCTGGGTCTAGAGGTAAGTTTCTCTTAGCTTTACTGTGAAGTTAAATTCGGGCTCATTTGTAGCCCAATGTTCTCTAATAGCACTGGACACACCTTTTCTGAATGGCCCAGAAAAAGAAATACCAAAACTTGTGCCCAAAAAATTTCCTCACGCTATGACTTTAGTAGTGTTTTCTGAAATCCTACCAATCTGTCAAGTGATTTTGGTGATAAATCTTTTTACAAGTAATGGATATTACAGCTAGAATTAGACCCGCCCTTTTATTCCCATCGACATTTCAATACATCATATTATTGGAAAATATTCTTGAATCCTCATTATAAAATAGAAAAAAAGGCAATGTACCAATAATTTAAATTGTGCATATATTTGTACCCAAAAAAAAATTGTGTATGTATTTAACATTTAAAAAAGATAGGCGAGGAAAATAAAATTACCAATCTCTATTTGATTCAAAAGGGCTGAAAGCAGTTGCAGAGCTTGTTTAAATATAGGTATGAGATTAGAGCCCACTCTTTCAATAATGACAAGTGGGGAAAATAAAAGAATGCAAGAGGCAGGTTCAGTGTATGTTTTCTTCATATCTCCATCATGACTTGTAACTGTAGGGTCCTACAGTCGTTGCCTTTATTTGTTCTTCCAAAAAATTTCAATGTTCATACCTGAATGGACAAAGAAACTAAGTATTCTTTTTATTTTTATTTTTTTTGAAATAATGATGTATAGGTGAGGTCATGATGTGCACTTGTTGGCCTATAAACTAATCCACGCGGGTGAATCTCATTGGCGATTTGGCGGCATCCTCTAATCCTAGTTTAGCTTAATCTTTAATTAATATTAATACTATATTCGTTCTTTCTTCTCTGACTTTTAAGGTTGTTAAATAATAATTAAGAAATTTAATTGAAATACACAAAAATATTACTTCCTTCCTTCCTTTTTATATGTCATTTTAGAAATTTTTATGTATTCTATATTAGATGTCATTTTAGAATTCTAACAAAGATATAATTATTTTATATCAATTTTGTCCTTATTTTTTCATACTCTATTAATTATTTAACTCCTATAAACTCTCAATATTTACTCATAAAATTTCTATCTCACTCTTATTACTTTTTTTATTAGTCAATCACATTATTTCTTTTTCAACAGATAATACTATTTTTATGATTATTTTTTTCCTAAAATCAAAACCATTAAATTATTTTATAAATACTAATTTCATTTTCTTAAACGACAGGTAAAAAGAAATGTTAGGAGTACTATCATTCTATTAAACTTTTCTCTCACTTATTAATACTATGGGTAAGTTAGGAAAAAAATAATAAATACTTTATTTATTTTTTAAAATGACAGATAAATATGGACAAATAACTTTTATCAAAAGATAAATAAAAAAGAAGGAAGTGAGTAATAATAATAATAATTTAATTGTAATACTTTGTGAATGTAAATTTTATACCATCAACTAATTATATATTATTATATATATAATTTTTAAGGTAATTATTATGAAATTTAAATATTTTTAATACCGTAACAAAGTATATGACTAGATAACAAGATATATGATATGATATTATTATTAGGATTTAATTTTGATACACTTTTAATATAAAAAAACTTTTTACACTAAAAGTGTATCAAAATTAAATCCTAATAATAATATCATATCATATAAGAATGCTTAGATACAGGAACCTCTTTGCAAATAGTTTTTTTATTTTGCTTATCATTTTTTTTCTATAATTTAATTTTTATTTTATTTTTTTTATTTTTGTGAAATTAAATAAAAACACTATGGAAGCATATAAGAGAGCTTACTTCTTTTTGGGTAAGGTAATTATTAGGAGGGTTTTCTTGACATAATACCTGAAGAATTAGCCTCGTAACAATGTGATAATGATACATTGGTCAAAGCTTAGTCCTCTTTAATGGAGGTCAAATTTAATCTCAAGTCTTTGTACTACAAGATGATATGATAACCGGGATAAGTGCACATTTAAATTAAAATCTTATGTTTATGAGACAATTATGGCTTTTTTTTAATATTATATAAACAGCATATTAAGTAATTTTAGTAATTAAATCAATTCATACTCTTGACATTTCTAATTGCTATCGATTATTTGATCTATTACATTGCTATCAATTTTTTGATTTATTATAATAAAGAAAGCAAGAATTATAATAGATAAAATAATTGATAGCAATTAAAAATATTAAAGTACGAATTAATTTAATTATTAAAAAATTAAAATTTAAGTCTATTTTTTATATTTATTTTATCAATTAAATTGTAATATGTGTATATTTTTTTAAAAAAATGTAAGAAAAAATATTAATAAATATATATCATAACTTAATTGATAAAATAGATAAAATAAATATAAATAAATGAATCTAAATTTTATCCTTATTAAAATTACTTAATAATAAAGAAAGCAAAAAATTTGTAAAAAAAGCAAGAATCGAAGATAGTATAGATGTTAGAAGTTTTGTAAAAATTGTAGTAAAAGGTCGTCTTTAATTAATTAGTAAAAGGATATATTTATATAAATTATGTCTTGATTCGAGTAAAAAAATTATATTCTCTATATATTTAGTTATAAATTTGATATTAAAATTCATATATATATAAATATTATTATTAAAAAATATTTTTGTTGAAATATTTGATTAAATTTTTAAAAATTAATTTTCTATCTATTAAATAAGAGATACTAAAAAATATCTTGTATAAACATCACGCTGCTGGAGACAAAGTAATTAAAGTGCAGAAGAAGGGTTTCTGACAAAATTCAGATAGAGTGAGAAAGAGCTAGAGAGGGAAGAAAGATAGAAATAAAGAAGACTATAAGCGCACGAGAGGACAAGCTAAGGAACAGCTTTCAAAGACAGTCCTCAAATATTGTAGGATTTTATAACGAAAGGTCGTGAGATGAGTGGGGGCCAAATTATGACTCCAAGGAATGTCTCATCAAAGAGGGTCAAGATCCATGTCAACTCCACCACACCAGAGGGTGGGGAAGAAGACTCATATTAGGGTCACACACCACTAGATTGCTAGTCAAATTCTTTATTCCCACCCCCCCTTATCGTCATCACCATCATAATCATGCTCATCGTCCTAGCTAGTTTACGCGCTTTGTTTTCTATATGGTTGAAATCCCACACACACAAATTTTCAAATCAAAGAATGTCGACCAAAGTCAATGAAAAGAGAGATGGTCACATGAGGAACACATGCGTGAGAAAAATATTTTACATATAATTTATATTATATATTAATATGAGAGATATTAAATTAATTTATATATGATTATAATATTTTTATCAAATATAAAATAAATTTATGAGTAAATTAATAAAAATAGACATATAAAAATTAAATAAACAACAAAACTGTATGCGTTAAATCAAATTTATGTTGAACTTAGAAATTTCAAATGCCCAAAAAAAAGTTGCATTTGTGAGTGATGGGGTTGGTAAGGATAACAAGGATTAAACAGGTTTAAGAATGATATAAATATTTTTATATACTTACATATGATTATTGTTGCACTTAAAAGCTTGGGTGTTTATTTATATAATGTCGAATGAATATAATCAATCATATAATGATGTGGCCATTAAAAGCCTCAAGAGCATATTGTTTTGTTACTCTATAAATAAATATAATAGGAAGTCACTAGAGAATTAAATAACTATTAAGGGATCTTATCAGAACAAGAAACTTTCTATCAACCTAAGTTGTAGACTGCATAGGTTTTTTTTACCACAATTATATTAATTAAGATGACTAATATTTCTTATATAGCCTTTTAAAAATTATATCCATACAACCCATAGTACCTTCGGTGAGCCAACTTTTTCAAAATAGACAAACAGTTGATATAGGTCTGCGGCTGTCCGGATGAGGCAAGTGGAATCCTAGTTGGTTTCGTCGGAAAAGTGTGCGATTGGTGGAGAGAGGATTGTAACTCAAAAAATATTTTAATTCTCGGTGGGTGAATAGCAAACATAATTGATTGTAGTGTAAGTGAATTGTATTTTTAGGTAGATTTTATTTATAATATTAAAATTTAAATTTTAAAGTGGTTATTTTAAATAGAATTTTATTTAATTATTATCCTTAATTTAAAATTACGTAAGCATATAATTATATCAAAAATATAAAATAAAATAAGAGAATATGCGTAAAATTAAGTAACATGATAAGCTTGTAACCAAAGAAAAAAAGTAACAGGATAAGCCAAATTTGGAGTTCAACTAGTTTTAATTTGTTAATGTAACATGAACATAGCCGAAAAATAGTATAGCGAGTTCATTATTGGCTTTTTGGTAGTTTTAACATGGATCCTATAGTCAAAGGTTCATAAATAATCATTGTTCAATGAACGTTGAATGCATTGAAAAATAGATAGAAGGCTATGGATTATTGCTGGTTACCTGATAATTCAGTAGAAGTATAAGTTTTTAAATTTTATAATAAGGTCCTTGTATCATTTTTATTTTTATACTCTCTTACATTATTTGGCCAACTGAACCATTACCACTGACCTACCATCGACAATTCACCTACACCACCATCTTCTTTGGCGCACCATCATCTAAAACAACCTCAGACCCATGCAAACCATCGCCCTGTCTCCTCATCGACCTTAGTCTCCATCAAAGCACTTGAAACTACCAAGCTTCACCACCCAAAAATCCATCATACCAACCACCATCGACCTACCATGGTAACCCACCTATATCGTCATCTTCTTCGACTTGCCGCCATTCACACACCATTTGCCATCACTCAAGTCCGCTAAAACTATTGTGCCTACAAACCTAGAATCCAGCCAGATTTGAGTTCCCAGAGCCCAAATCTAAGTTATTCCTAGCATTCGACGATAGTATGACTCCGATCTATTTGCTGGTGGTTGAGTGGCGGCTATTGCAGATGATGCAGTGGTTGGCTCCTTAGGGCTGGACATAGGTGGTTTAGGGGCAGCGACGCGGTGGCTAGATCTTCACAAAGGTAGGGGAGGATGGTGTTAGGTTCGGTGGTGAATCGCATGCCGCCGTAGGAGATTGCTAGCGCCTCAAACTGGTCGCCACTAACGAGAAGCTCGTTGTCGTCATCTATGGCGACAAGCTTGCTGGCATTCCTTTGTGCCGCCAAGGTAGAAGTAAGGCTTGGTGGTGTTTGCTGTTTGGGGATGGGTGGTGTAATGGTGGTGGATGGCCAGGTAAAGCGTTGGTTCATGGCGTGGTCAAGTAGAGCTCTAGCGCTTGAAGGTTCTGGTCATGGGTCATAGAGGAGGGTTAGTGTAGAAATAATAGTTGCAGGGTTTTGGAATAAAATAAATAAAATAACATTTGAAGCAAAATTATAAATTTTTAAAACTTAATGTAATAGGTAAAGTCAAAAGGTTCATGAATGGACCTTTGACTACAGGGTCTATATTAAAATCACCCTCGGAATTTTAGATTTTAAGTTTAACACTCTAGCCTTGTGTGACATTTGGTTCAGTAGTCATTTTTACATTTTGGAAAATTTTAAGAAGGGAATATTTTGTTTCCATGTTTGGTAAGAGATATAAAAATATATTCTCATACAAGCCTCATTCCCATTTTTTTTTTGTGCATAAAAATTTAGAGTTAATTGTAGTTGCCCTATCGTAGGGTCAAAGTAGACCTCCAGGCTCAACGAGTGTTTATAGATAACCCACCAACAACGGATCCTGACAAAAATCGAACTCCAACCAACTTAATTGACGTGGATTGCCCTTACCAGTTGTGCCAACCATTGTTGACATATATTCCCAGAAATATTTATTGATCACTACTCGCACCAAATTAATCATTCTCATGGCGGACGTGGGTTGGGATGATTCTCATATGGTAAGAATAATTATAAAGCTATAAAATGACACTCTTACCCCCCTTACCCTTAAATTCCCAAGAATGACCAAAGTTAATCAAACATTAGTTTGATAAATTCCTAGGAATATTATTCCTTGAAATGACATTCCCAAGAGTCCTATTCACTCTATTTCTAGGAACGAAAAATCAACTCTTAAATCAAATGCCTCTAAGGGATTTGTTTATTAGTGGAAGAACATATGATGTATGAATAAATACATGACTCCAATTCAAAATTTCAACTATGCTAATTACTTGGTATTTTGATTTTGATTAAATGATTTTGATTTTCACTCATCCTTATTTGTTAAAAAAAGAAAGAAAGATTAGGATTGTTTGTTTTGTTTTCTATTTTTATTTTTAGTTGATATATTTATATTAATAATTACAAAAATACCAATTTGTTTTCACCTTGTTTTCTGAGATAGGAAATAAAGTGAAAATAATGTATCATTTTTGTAATTATTAATGAACATATATCAATAAAAAATAGAAATAGAAAATAAACCAAACACTTCTTTTACAATTCAACTTTATGTTGTTATAAGTGTGGTAAAAATTATAAAATTAAATTATATATGAATTGTACTCCGCTCTCAACCCTCCCACATTTTTTATTATATTAAATAAATGTAAAATAATTTTATATTTTGAAATTTCCTTTAAACAAGTATACCCTAAGAGTAAAATTTAAGCTTTGCCAAATATTTTATCAGTGCTATTGAAGACTTGTGAGTTTTTAATTTTTTTCTTTTGAATAAAAATGTATACAACTTTTCCAACTTTCGAAGCATGCAGATTATGTTTTCATTATTTTCAAATTAAGTGACTAAACTTTGCAAAACATTTCAAGACATAATTAACATTAAGGACTTGTTTGGAAAAGTTAAAAATTATAGATTATGCTGATAATTAATTATTGTTATAATCGATTATAATCAATTCATTTTTATGTTTAGATGCATTAGCTGTAAAGCGATTTTAAGCTAATATGATTCGTTTGGATAACATAAAAAAAAATCACTTTTATGCATTAAATTACTAATATGGGTATAGAATGATTAAAAAAGTATTTGATTGAGAACAAAATAGTATTTACATATCAAAATATAAGAAATAATCTATAAGCTTCAATCTTCAGCTTATGATTATTAGCTGTAAAAAGCTTTTTTTTTGCAGTGAATTTCGTGTAAAAGCTTTTTTAGAAAATAATCTTTTTATCCAAACATAATAATTATTTCACAAAATAGCTTAATCCTCCAAAAACAGTTATTTGAGAAATAATTAATCTTTTCCAAACATGCTCTAACTTGGACCGTGCGCACTTATTGGCCGAGCTCAATAACCTATAACTCGAACTAACCTGATCGACTAGATCGACCTGAACCCGTAGGCACTATCCTTGATTTCGAAAGACGCGTTTGTTGCGTTTGTTATAGCAAGAGGACATTTATTAATAGGGATAGGCTGAACACTGTGAACACCCAATTTTGTACGGGACATTTTGTAAAAAAAAATGATAATAATAATAAAAAGACTCATTTTTCAACCCATTGGCCCATTAACCCCTAAACCAACCCATTAACCCATAATCCATGATCCAACTCATTAACCCACAACCCATATACCAGTACTTATCCTAAACAAACTCCATCAATCATCCTAATTCCTAAACACTTATCCTAACTATCCTAAACCAACCATAATTCATCCTCAATAGACTTCATCACTTATCCTAAACCTAACACTCATCTTAAGCAAACCTATCCTAAACCAACCATAACTCATCCTAAACAAACCTCATCATTTATCCTAAATAAACTTCTAATCACATTTTAACTCAAACTCTTCAACCTAATCCCCTCCTATAAATACCCATCACCCACACACTCAGAAAGGGACTTTTAGCCTTTATACTTATACACTTCTGCCTATCGCAACCATTTTTTTTTCCTTCTTCTTCTCATTCTAAAACAGAGCCTTGCTAAAGACCCATCATCACAGAAATGCCGTAAAACCACCAGATTCGGCACAATCAGAACCTGCAACACCTTACCACTCAAGAACCTCTGCCACCCCTTGTTGTCGTACCACTTTCTCACCCATGCTCTTTGCCCTTGTTGCGTTTGCAACCATTTTCTCCTTTCATTTTATGTTTCTGGTATTGCTTTTGCGTTTCTGATATTATTTTTTTTCTAAGCCTTAATTTGCATTTGGGCTTTATTTTGTTTTTGGGCTAACCTTTTTTTTTTTTACTAAAGTTGTTCTCTTATTTGAATCTTTAGGTGCTTATACAAAAGAAAATGCATTTTGATCTTTTTTTTAAAGGATGTTTTATTTTCTTTGTGGACTTAGTTTTCTTTTGTATGTTTATTATATTATTGATCTGTTTATACTAATTTTGTAATTCTTTTCTTAAAAAAATAAAGAATAAAATGGGTTACCTGAGTTGCGACAGCTTGCTAACCCTTGTATTTTGTAATCATCTCGAGTTGCGATAACTTGATGGTTCAAATTATTATTATTATTATTATTATTAGTATTATTATTATTATTATTATTATTATTATTGTATTCAGATTTTTATAAAATAAATTACTAATTGATAAATATTTTTTTGTAACAAACTTGATGAATAATAGGTGACGTCTCTAGCGTGACGCGAGCTTCACCTATTCAATCCTTAATTTGATTAACTGAGTCGCGATGACTTGTTAAATCAAATTTTTTTAAATAATTAAAAATAAAATTAGCCATTTTTTTAGATAATTTTTCAATAAAAATTTTGTAGCAAATTTAATAACCAATGGGTGACGTCTCTAGCGTGATGCGAGCTTCACCTATTCAAACTTTGATTTGATTAACGGAGTCGCGACGACCTGTTAATTCAAATTTTTATAAAAATTATAATCATAAATTTTAATTAAAATCAATCAACTCACAATTATTTTCTAAAGAATTACGTGACTTTGAGTTCCTCATTGTACCTGAGGATACGTAGGAGCATAATTTCTATTCTGTCAAGCCAAAAATTAAATTTTCATAATTTATTTGTTTATTTCATATTTTTTTACAAAAGGGGTAAAACAAATATTTTCAAAGATTATTAAGAATTTGCATAATTAATTTAAGGTACCGTCTTAGGACGGGTGTGTTAGGGGTGCTGTGGGATTAAGTTTTCACCCTTCCCTACAAATAACCAACTCCCAAATTTAATTTGATTTCAAAAACTATTTTTTTTGGATTTTCTAATTTTTTCTAATAAAAAATAAAATTGGTGGCGACTCCTAATTTTTAATTTAAGTTGCTATTCCACCGCGATTTTTCAGTCGCGACAAGCACACATAATATAATCCACCTAGTACCATGGTGATTATGCATAGTTGCAATCCACACTATCACACAGTAGGGAGTAGAGGTGATCAGCGAGTTAAGTCAATTTATAAATTTATGGATTTTGATCAAATTTAATTTATAAAGTACAGATTAGATTGAGTTTGCGGTTAGATCAAGTTAAAAAGTATTCTAACTCACGATATATTAATCGGGTAATGAGTTTAAAAAATATCAACCCACTTAAACCTAACCCACCCAAGTACCTTTGGTTTTAAAAAAAAATTGTTTAGCCATTGTGGCGTTTTAAGTTTTTTTCCCTAACTTTTTTTATAGTAGTAATTAATTTTAGGTATAGATACTTTGGTCATATAGTCGTATTGAGGATGTGATCAATCAAAAAAATAGAAATAAGAAATTCATTAAGCATTTAATAGACTAATGCTTTGAAAATTTAATGAATCGCTTGGATGACAAATAGTATGTTGAGAAAATAGAGAATGAATAAATGATTATGTCAATCTATATAATATATATAATGACATTGAATTCGGTTAGTTAATGTGGTTTGTTGTTTATAACTTTTGGGATTTGTTGGTTTACTTTAGTTTACTTTAGTTTATTTTGTATTTATGTTAATTTAATAAGACTTATTATGTTTGCTTATCTTATTTGAGACTTATTTTATGTAAGATGAATTATATGACTTTTTAGTTTATTTGAGACATAAGTAAGTTATAATTAAGACATATTATGCGTAACAAATTTTTCATTTCGTATTTTGACATTTATTTCAATATTATTATTTTTTAAATATATACCAGATTCACGGGCTTGACTCAACCCAACTCACGTTTTAGCGGGTCGGGTTAGGTCGGGTTGAGTGAAAAAAATCATTCGACCTAACTTAACCCAATCCACTAGTAGGGGTGGAAATAGGTCAAATTGTCCGTCAAGAGCCTATGGCCTGACTTGCTTAAGGCCTGACATGTTTAATAAATAAGTTAGGTCAAACCTAAGGCTTTTTTAAAAGTTTATTTAACTAAAAAAATCAAGTCTCAGACTATCTAATAAGCCTTTTATGCAGGTGACAGACTAGCCTAACATGTTTAACTATATATAATATAATATATATTATTATAATAATTATAAATTATAATTATAGTTATTAATTTATTATAATATATTAATATATTTTTTAATTAAATTTTAATAAAAATCAAGAACTAAAACTTAAGTTTGTAAGTTAGAATAAAAATAACATAATTATTAATATATTTAATGTACTATATTTATTAGAATAAAAATAATAAGTTAACACTCACCATCTACTTCTATAGATACTCTCTACTTTCTTACTCTGGTCTTTGGTTGATGTGAGACTTAGAGATATACCAAGTTACAAAATTATTAGAGGCATATAATTTACAACTTGGTATATCTCAAAGTTCCACATCGACCAAAGACTATAGTAAAAAAGTGGTAAGCATCTATAAAATTAGAAGGTGAGTGTTAAATTATAACAAAGGCCTATTGGCCTTAAGTAGGCTCGTTGACCTATTTCAAGGCTTAGGTTTGTTAGCTTATATAAAGACATATTGACTTATTTAAAGGTAGATCTGTTAGCTTATGTAAAGACATATTGACCTATTTAAAAGTAGGTCTGTTAGCCTATGTAAAGGCCTGTTGCCCTATTTAGAAGTAAGCATGTTAGCCTATTTAAATAGTTCATTGTAAAGTAGGCCTTTAAATAGGCTTTCAGGTCAGGCGATGCTTTTAAAAAGGTTAGGCTAGGTCTTAAAAATTGGCCTATTATAGGCTCACAGGTCAGGCTTAGGCCTTATAATTGAGATACAATTTAGGCCTGTTTAAGGCAAAGTCTGGTCTGACTTGACCTGTTTTCACTCCTATCCACTGGTTTCATAAGCAAATCGAGTCTAAAATTGCCACAAAACTCACTTATCAAACACCTATAGTAAGGAGTAGTAATGTCCCCACTACTCTATAAAGGGTATCTCTAGATCACCTAGGAATGTGCTCTTTCTAGTATAAACACTCACCCATTTCTCACTTTCATACTGGCTTAGGTGTCAGAATGCTTATGCAGGTGTTCCACCGACTGGTTGACTTTGGAGCTCTTCAGCGTGACCAAGGCCATTGCAAACCACTTTAACTAGGTTGAGGCAAGAACATTTTGGTGTCATATGTGCAAAACTGGTAAAACTTTCCCACTCAATTTTTTTTCTTTTTTAGTGGAAACCACCACTCTCCCCATTGATTCACTCTACCCACCACCAACATATCCCCCACACACAGTCAAAACAATAACCCAAACACCACCAAGCTGCTAACACACAAACCAACAAACTATAAATAATAACTAAAAGAGGCACGAAACATTGACTACAAAGCAAAGGAAGTGCAAAGAAATGTGAAAAGGAGGAATAAGAATAAACAAAAGATGAGAATTGGAGGTTGATGGAAAACAAGGAAGGAGAAAAGCTTTAGGAAAGGGAAAGAGTTTAGAATGAAGAACCCGACGTGAAGTGAAGAATGAAAAGAGTTTGAGAAGTTAATGCTTAGAAAAAATCCAGTGGACACAAGTTTTTCCATCCAATGGCTGAGAAGTCATGACATCATCCAAAGGACAGAAACCAAGGGCCACTGATGCAACATATAGAAACTATGCACCTAATTTGATGGTTGCGATTAAGAATGGGTAACCCAATGGTCATGGAATAGAAAAGGAATGGTGACAGACAGTCTGACATTTAATGACACATAATTGGCAGCACTATTCAACGAGTAACAAGTGGCTAAATCTCCCAAATCAAGGAGTACCTAGACTTATAACGGCAAACATCTTATAAGGCACGGAAACCCTTCTTGCCTGACTAACACATATATATGAACTCTTAGCTCAATCACTCAGTCATCACCAAGCTTTAAGTTGAGGCTGTGGACCATACATGACTTATTAGGTCGAGCTCAATGACCTGTAACTTGAACTAACCCAACTGATCGCATCAAATTGAACCCAAAGGCATTATCACTGATTTTGAAAGATATATTTGTTATAGCAAAAGGATACCTATTACTAAGGGATTGGTTGAGTGCATAACAGACTCCCTCAGCACCATGACAATGATGACGCATAGGTGCAATCCGCACCACCATGTAGCAAGGAGCAGTAACATTTGCCCCACTTCGTATGTAAAGGGTATCTTAATTGTAAACAGGTATGTTCCCTTTCTAGCCTAAACACTCATTCATTTCTTATTCTTTTACTAATTTGAGTGTTAGATTATCTTTACAAATACTTTCACTGTAGTGACTAGCAAATTATGGAGCTATCCAACGTAACTAAGACCATTATAGACCACCTTATCTAAGCTTGAGACAAAAACATAACTCTTTTACATTATATGGCTATCGATAAACGAAAAAAAAAAGATATAAAGTCTATAATGCTAACAAACTTCTCAATGTAGTCAATTTAATAAATCGGTTTGGATTGCCGCAGCAACGCAACATCACCTTATCTTAATTTTGGATATATTTACAATAGTCAAAATTTGTATCATTTGGAAGTTGTGAGTTTGAATCCGGTCTCCCTTTAGCAAAATTGAGCTTATGAGGATCTTATACATAGGGACAAGAGTTCTCATGCTTTTAACACTTAGCTATTAATGTTGTTAGAGCTAATGGTTTAGCTGTGATTAGAAATGAGTTAGGAAATGTTAGAATTGGATAAAGATAGCACCTATAATGTAAAATTGTGAGCTACCAAAGTTATAGTGAATGAAGCTAAAGGATTAGTAGACCTTCATGCATCTTTGCATGTTACTTCACTATACTACTACCTCCATGAAGAGGAGAAACTCCTAACTTTCTAGATGTTTAGCGAATGGTTTAAGCGATCTCTAACCTTCGAACAATTTATCACTCTAAGCTCACAATAGGCTATTAGTTCTCTAATTTTGCTTCAATTTTGCTTTATCTCACCCTACCTCTTGCACTCTATCTTTTTCCTATTCTTATCCCATTTTTTAAGCTAAAAGTTTAGGAGAGAATTTCAAGGCCGATGCATATCACAATTCACAAGTCATACCAAGAGCTTAGATTACCATGACAAATGGCGAAGAGAAAATATAAAATAAATAACAAACGAGCTAGTATAGAATAGAAGAGTGATGCAGTTGTGAAGAGAAAATACGACATAATGCTAATATGCAATTTTCATTATGCTTTAGAGATAAATTAATAAAAAAACTTAAATTAAATTAATCTCTCTGTTGATACATATAGTTGTACATGTACCTTTGCATATTATTTTGACTTTATCTACTTTAAGTTTACAGCCGATATATACTCCCTACTTATTGTCGTTTTCTTGACACATATTCGCCTTACATAGATTTTTAAATAAATGAATTTTATGAAAAGTTAATAACAAGAAGTTTTTTGTATATGTTATAAATGGAGAAAAAAAAATATATAAAGATTAAGATAAGAAGTTATAATTAACAAAGAAAAAAATAGAGAGATCAAGACACAGAAATATGGATTCAAATTTTAATCATTCTCTTTTTCTATCAATCTCAAAGGGTTACAATCCATGTCCTTTTATAGAAGAAGCCTCTAATAGCTTCTTTAAGAAGCCTTCTATTAACTTCTTTAAGAAGCCTCTCATTCGCTTCTCCAAGAAGCCTCTCATTCGCTTCTCCAAGAAGCCTCTCATTAGCTTCTCCAAGAAGCCTCTTATTAACTTCTTCAAGAAACTTTTTATACCAAATGTTATAACTATCAACACTTACTAATGGTATCCTTTAAATCAAATTAAGGTAGTCATCCACCATATGTAAAATGTGCATGTTTTACAATACTTCTCCTTGGATGACTATACACTATGAATATGCCTAGTTAAAACCTTACTAAGAAAAATTTAGTAGGATAAAAACTTAGCGAAGGAAAAAGAGTACAATATTCATAAGCAACTTCCCCTCAAAATATAACTAATTATGAAAGGTCCTTAAGTTGACGCATTCCAATGTTATGCACATGCTTCTTGAAAATTGAAGTTGGTAATTGACGAGCGCCGAACTTAATCAAAATTAAAACCGAGTTATACCTATGGTTTGTAGCATAGGAGTTAACACCGAATTTTCTCTCAAGAATCTTAGTTGCAAATTAATCAATTCAAGCCAAGATTGGGGGGGAAGTTGAGAAACAGAATACGAAATAGCAGAATTAAGGAAAGAACAATCAATTAAAAACGTAATCAATCCAGAAATCTAGCTGAAATTTGGAGGATTCTATCACAGATCACTAAATAAATACTTGAATTGCATTTGAATGATTAACTTGAAATTAACCGAGATCTCAACATTAAATCCAAAATTCATACTAGACAATCGTCTAGAATTCAATTAACAATTGACACATAAATTCGCAATCGCATAATTCATGTTAGATCTATGTTAATTTTAGATCCGAATTCAATTAATCTAAGCACAAATCAGCACTTAACTTCTAATTTTGTGATTAAACTAGATTAATCAACCTAAATTCAATCACAAATGTCAATCTCAAATCAAGATCCAATTAGATCAAGATTAAGAAAAAGAAGGGGAAGAAGAAGAATCCAAATACAAATCAACGAAAAGCAAAATCAGAACAAGATCTCAAGAATCAAACCGAATTTTCTTCAAGAATTCTGAATTAATTACAAGATGTTTAGCCCTCCATCAGAAGAGGAAAACCTAGAAACGAAAATTAGAGAGAAGGATAGAAGAGATGAGAGAGTTCTAGAGAGAGGTGAGAAAAGTGTAGAATATCAAAATTGATTCTCAAATTCTTCCTCCTAAAACTATAAACTGCCCCCTAAATTGACCTCTAGTGCCTCATTACACTTCCCAAACACAGTTGGGCCTTGTAGGAATGCAATGGCCTAAGTCTCATCTGAATTGGACTTGAATTAACCAAGATATGCTCACTTTAATACTATATGCTCCCCAAACCTGAGTCTGAACTTCTAGCCCAATTTAGATCTACTAGACATCTGATTGAGACTTTGAGCACTCATCAAATTTGTAGAGCTTCTTCTCAACTTTCCTATAAGGTAAAATGCATAATTTTTAGATGTCTAAAACTCAAGTTATAGTTGGAATACAGAAACAACATCAAAATTTAATAATGCTGAAAAAATCAATTAAGCCCAAGTTGAGTCCAAACTTATAAAACATGTCCAAGGTCAAACAATTAAGTACACGAAGAGTGTAAATCACTAAAAATGATAGCTTATTAATATATAAAATATATAAAGATCAAATTCTCTCACACTTAACTTTTTACACTCCTGAGCAAAACACATAAGACGAAACCTAGGGAACAAAGAAAAACAAAAACTCAAAAGTTAAAAACTCTAAAAGACTCAAATTCCAATGACATTCAAGAATGTAAAAGCTTACAAGTAAGAGAAGCAATAAAAGATTTAAGGGAACAAAAACATTCATGAATTAAAATTTCTTCACATCTCAAACCAACAAGTAAAGTAGCTTTAAATTGAAAAGCATGAATCAAGAATGATAGATCCTCATAAGATACATTCTCAATCCCTCAAGTGTTTACAAGGTAAGTATTTCACTCAACTCAACTCATGAACAATTGCACTACCATAAGCTTGCTTTTCTTCTATTTCTTCACTACTCAAAACACATGCACACACAAATTAAGAGAACTTTATTCAAGGTTGTAATGGGGCCAAGGTAAGGGAAGAAAATAATATGGATATGACATGATAAATACCACAGAGAATGAAAGAGTATTGTGAAGGAGCATTAATTCAAGATTTTTTCTATATAAGATGATTGATGCACAAGAATTCCATTTTCCAAATGTTCAACTTGAAACCCAAGATAAAACTTTTTCTTTCCAAGATCCTTCATTTCAAATTCCTTCTTTAGGTAGTCTGCAGTCTCAGAGATCTCTTCTAGAGTCCCTACTATGTTTAAATCATCAACATAAACTGCGACTATAGCAAATCCAGAATTTATTTTCTTGATGAAAGCACAAGGACAAACAGAATTATTTTTATATCCATTTTTCAATAAATATTCACTTAAACGATTATACCACATGTATCCAGATTGCTTTAACTCATACAAGGATCTTTGAAGTTTAACAAAATACATGTGTCTTTGAATTATATGCTTCAGGCATCTTAAATCCTTTAGGGATTTTTATATATATGTCATTATCTAATGATCCATATAAATAAGTTGTCACAACGTCCATTAGACGTATGTCAAGTCCTTCAGAGACTGTCAAACTAATTAAAAATCTGAAAGTAATTGCATCCATAACAGGGGAGTAAGTTTCTTCAAAATCTATACCAGACATTTGTGAGAAACCTTGTGCTACAAGTCGTGCCTTGTATCTCACAATTTCATTTAAATCAATTTTTTTCCTTACAAAGACCCATTTATACCCAACGGGTTTGATATCTTCAGGTGTCTGGACTACTAGTCTAAATACATTGAGTTTAGCTAAAGAATTTAACTCAGCTTGCATTGCTTCTTTCCATTTTGGTCAATCACTTCGATGTCGACATTCTTCTACACTTTGAGGCTCAAGCTCATTATCATTGATAATTTCAGAAGTAATTATATATGCAAAAACATTATCAACAACAACTTCAATTCTTCCTCTCATATATCTAAATTTTAATGAGATCTCATAATTTGCTAGTACTAGAACCACTTCTGGGGTTTCTTCCCTAGAAATATGAGATTTTTGATCTATATTGCTTTTAACTTCTTCAAGAGTGTCAATGACCTCTTCTAGAGCATTATTTTGAAGGTTTTTATTTTCTTTCCTTTTTCGAGGAACGGTGTCCTTTACACCAATAGGTCTACCACGCTTCTGACGTGTTTTAGATTCATTGGCTGCCATACCTACAGGATGTCCTGCAGGAACAATTAATTGTGCAAGAGTATTTACAGCTGACATATGTGATTTAATGACCTTTTGGGTGTTAACAAAAATATTTGACAATTGATTTGTGACATTCTGCAAATGAATTATTATTTAAACTTCAAGTTCACATTGATTTGTGCGTACATCAAGATTGGACAATGTTGGTGTGTTCCAACAAATTTCTTGTGTTTTAGACCCTTTACCTTTTTTTTCCCTTAATGACGGGAAAATTAACTCATCAAATTTACAATCTAAGAATCTTGCTTTTAAAAAGATCACCAGTTAAAGTTTCAAAATATCTAATGATAGATGGAGAGTCAAAACTAACATAAATACCAAGGCGACGTTAGGGGCCCATCTTAGTTCGTTGAAGGGGTGCAATAGGAACATAAACGGTACAACTAAAAATTTTAATATGAGATATATTAGGTTGTTGATCAAACACAAGTTGTAAAGGTGAAAACTTATGATATGCATATGGTTGTATGTGAACCAAAAATTCAACATGAACTATAGCATATCCCCAAGCAGATGCAAGAAGTTTTGATTTCATAAGCATAGGTCTAGTAATAAATTGCAAATGCTTAATAAAAGATTCAGCTAATCCATTTTGAGTATGAACATGTGTAATGGAATACTCAACACTAATTCCAATTGACGTGCAATAATCAGAAAAAGCTTTTGAAGTAAACTCACCTGCATTATCTAAACGAACTGACTTGATAGGATGGTCAGGAAAAATTGATCTTAACATTATAATTTGGGCAAGAAATTTAGCAAAAGCAACATTACGAGTTGAAAACAAACAAATATGTGACCATCGAGTGGAAACATCAATTAAAACCATGAAATAATGGAATGATCCACAAGATGGATGGATTGGGCCATAAATGTCTCCTTGTATTCTTTGTAGAAAATCAGGAGACTCCAAAGATAATTTAGATGGAGAAGGTCTAACAATTAATTTACCTTGAGCACAAGGAGTACAAAAATAATGATTAGGCAGAAGAATTTTCTGATCCTTTAAAGGATGTCTATGTGTATTTTCAATAATACGTCGCATCATAGTTGAACTTGGATGGCCAAGACAATCATGTCAGAGTATAAAAGTTTTAGGATTTGAGTACTTCTGGCGCATATAATTTGACTCAACTACCCTTATTTTATAAAATATAATCCAGATGAGAAATTTGGAAGTTACTCTAATATGAACTTCTGGTTTGAAATTGTAGAGGTAATATATAAATACTCTACATGTCCCTCATTTTTTGTTTCAACATGATAGCCATTGCGACGTATATCTTTGAAACTTAATAGATTTCTTCGGGTTTTACTAGAATACAATGCATCATCAATATACAATTTTGTCCTATTTGGGAACATAATTTGCACTCTTCCAGAGCCTTCAATTACATTTGCAAAACCAGATATGATATTAACATTAATTTCAGCTAATGTCAATTGTAAGAAATATTTTTTATCATGAAGAATTGTATGAGTTGTACCACTGTCTACTAAACATATGTCATCCTCCATTATATCAATTTTATTTTGTATTATCTAGTATAAAAATATATTTGTAAGAATTAGAAAGAGACAACAAACAGGAAATATGCAAATAATTGATATTTCATATTATAAATAAAACTTAAATGAAAAATTTCAAATGATAAACTTCAAGATAACATAAATATAAACTTAACATAAACATAAACATAAACATAAACATTTTTCAATAGTAGACATTTTCATCCTCAATCAAATGATCAATCTTGCCACTATGGTCTCCAAAAAAATCAGAAACATTAAAATCAACATTCATAGGAGACTCATTATCATGAGTAGGACCAACATGTTCAGAAAAATTCACTTCAATATTTTTTCCCTTTTCTTTTAGTGATGTCTTATAAAGTTCAACTAGGTGTTTTGGGGTGCAACATATGCGAGATCAATGACCTTTTGTTCCACATCGTAACAAATATTGTCATTATTTTTCTCTTTTTCAAGATTTATCTCATTCTTGACCCATTTTTTTTGTTCCTTTCAGTACCTTTACTTTCAAAACTTTGAGGAGGATTAGCACAGGTCCAATAAATTTTTCTATCACGACCCCTTTTACTACCACGACCTCGTCCATGACCTTGAGAAAATGTCACATTCACTTCAGGGAATAGTGCTGAGCCAGTTGGAGAAGATTGATGATTTTTCATCAAAAGCTCATTGTTTTGTTCAGTCTCAAGTAAACAAGAAATTAGCTTAGAATACTTTGTGAATGTACGCTCTCAATACTGCTGCTGCAGGAGCACATTCGAGGCATGAAAAGTAGAATATATTTTTTCTAACATATCTTTATCAGTAATTTTTTTCTCCATATAATTTTAATTGAGAGCTAATCTTAAACAAGGTTGAATTATATTTACTTACGATTTTAAAATCTTGCAGACGTAAGTGAATCCAATCGTAACGAGCTTTTGGAAGCCTCTCATTAGCTTCTCCAAGAAGTCTCTCATTAGCTTCTCCAAGAAGCCTTTTATTAGCCTCTTATTAGCTTCTTCAAGCAGTCTTTCACACCAAAAGTTATAACTACCAACTCTTACTAATGGTATCCTTTAAATCAAATTACGGTAGTCATCCACCACATGCAAAATGTACATGTTTTACAATAGTATATATGATATGAAGAAATTTCAAGAGAGTTTACTTAGGTTTTACAAACTTAAGTTCAAGTCAGTGTAATTTATTAAAAAAGAAATATCGTAGTCAATGAAATTGATTTATCTAGTTGAATACCTTATACTCATGACAATTATATGACTTATATTTGAATACATATGGTTTTCCTGTTTATAGGTAATTTATAATCTTACCTAGGATAGTGATTTCCCCTGTTCTTAGAATTAGGAGAGTTTTCCTCACCCCCAAACTTTTTATTACCAAAATAAAAAATGCTTTAATTTGCAGGATCCTATATGATTAATTAATTGAAGTCAAAGGCTTTCATTCTAGGCCATTCAATATGCTCCCGAAGGCTCAACGCTACCTTAGTCAGGCTCTAGAATTATATCAGTTGAATTGTGTTAAAATGTTATAGATTGTTGACTTATGACTAAGCAATTAGCAAACAATGAGATGGCCTATTGGAAGATCACCACCAATAATCTATCACATCAAACTATTATTTGCAACCATATCTGTAAAAATATCTGGCACAACATGGAGAGAATTAAACACCAATTAGTCAATCTACTTAAGAAAGTTTTCATTAATTCAAGCACATCCATACAAATTAGGCCATGTTGGTTTATTTTAGTGATCTCCTTAATGAATCTGTTAATCTAGTTAACAGAGACAGAGTTTGGTGATGACGTTTGAGAAGTAAACCAAGCCATTATGAGTCTTTGGCGTGCAAGGAACAGTGCGTGTTTCAAAATCTACCCGTTAAAATTTGTGGCCGACTTGACAAAATTCAAAGAAAGAAAAAACTTAAAATATAGGACATGGCAACAAGTCAAACACGTTGCCGGATTAACAAAAACACATGGACCATTGGACCTCAACCAATTAAAGCTAGCTTGCTGTCTTAATCTTCTTTCCACTCTCATTTCCTTGTTTAAATTTGTTGAGAGAGTGAGAGAGAGAGAGCACAACATTGTTCAGTTTTGTACTTCACATTTTTGTATTCTTCCTTTCTTATTCTTCACTCACTCGTGTGGCTCCTTCATTCCCCTCTCTTTTTCACACACACTTATGTGGGGGGAGGTTACCACTAACTACTTTGTGTCTTCACACATGTCTAGCCCTCCCTTTTTTTATCGGTTTGTCAGTTTGCATACCTCGAGCTTACTGCAATATGACCTCATACTTGTTTGTTTTTCTCTACCACAGTATAATCATATATAACACCGATTTTTTTTTGTTTGTCAAAATCCTATTTAATTTGTTCAAAATGATTAGGGACAGCATTGATGTCTAAGTTTCTTGAATGCTTTGTTCATATAATTGATCAAATCTAATGCAATTTTCACTTGTTAATAATGATTGCCTAGACACACCAAATCATGCATCCAAATAGCCTAACATGCATGCACTGAGGGAACTGTGCGCTTAATTAGTCGATTTGTCCGAGATTGTTTTCTTGTCTTGCTTTGGCATTATATGAGTTATTAAGTGGAGCCATTATCATTCTGTTAATCATAGGGAACCCCTATTTAGCATCTTGGTGACTTCCACGTTACAGCATAGACAATGTGTTGGCTTCCAATACCCAAGGGTGCTTGCATAGATGTCTGAATGGATCCAGTCAAGGCAACCCAAGTTACTCAATTCAAGTTAAAGAGCAACTGGGCAAAAATTTAATTAATTCAGTAGTACTGTAAGCACTGTAGAACATGCATTTGTCAATTTGTAACTTTCTTATAAAGATAGCTAGGTACATGTCCTTGTTTGACCCTCCGCAATTGTCAACCATTCCCACTGACTGAATAATGATGCAATTAACCAGTGCTGTGCTCAAATCCTAGTTGAGGAGGATCTTTCAACTTTTTTTAGGAGTTCATTCAAGTAGGTGTGACATTAGTGTTTGAATTTTGTTATATTTTTTTAAAAGTTTTTTAAATAATTTTTTAATATTAAATAAAAAATATTTAATAAAAAGATAAATATATTTAATGTCTTAAAAATATAAAAAATATTTAATATTTTATTTATTTAATAATTAAAAAAATTAATAAGAGAATTGTGGAAAACAATTTAAAATTATTCTTAGTATTTACTTGGTAACCCTTGTCTTACATGCTACCTCTGTTTAAATCAGCAGTTTTTTTTGGGATTAGGGGATGTGGTTTGAGAAGAGAGGGTGATGGCAGGTAGGGGTGGCCAAATGATTAGGACGGCAGAATATTCAAAGGATAAAATTTAGATAAAATTTTTTAAGTATTTGTGGTATTTATTTTTAATAAAATATGATATGTGTATATTTTTTTATAATTATTAATAAAAATTTTAAAAATAATAATTAAGAATTAAAAAATAAAATACATATCATATTTTTATTGAAAATAAGTACTACAAGTACATAAGAAATTTTATCTAAGTTTTTTTTATTAAAAAAAGAAAGTGTCACTTTCAGGGCTCTGACTCTCATGAAAACACAGCCTACAGCTACAACGGGATTGGAATTGGGACCCAAATGTTGTCGCACGCGTGCACGCTGCGTAGAGCCCACTCGTTGACTCATGTTTCAAATTGCTCATTATTTTACTTTATAACCACAGAGACGGGGAGAAACAATCACAGACGAGAGGATAAGGCCTAATTGAATTTTCTTTCTATCTCTCATTCTCCTTTCCTTCTTGGTTCTTCTTCCTCATTCACACTACACTATCTTCACCCATGCCATATATATGTTACACAACTGGTCCACGAGACATCAAAAAGGCAAAAAATAATAGTACGAGAAATTAAAAACTAAGTTACCACATTCAGTTAAAATAGTAAGTGTAAATAAAAACAAAGTATTCAATATATTAAAAATTGAAAAAAAATTACTTTTTTATTTAAAATTTGTTATTTTAACTTCTTTAACAAGTATCATTAACAAAACCTTTTGTCCATTTAAAAAATTAATGAATTATTAATTTTTTTTTCTAATTTTACTCTTAGTATTAATAAGTAATAGAAAAAATTAATAGAATAATAATAATATTTTGAATATTTTAACAAAGGGTAATTCAATCAATCATATTAATTTTGCTCATAATTAAAAATTGTTAATTATTTTCTTAATTATTATGTAACAACATTAACAAACAGATAAAAATGAACGAAGGGAGTATAAGTATTAGTGGTAACATTAATGGGGTTGAGGAGTTATTGTAAACTCCAAGGTTTCCTCGTGACTAATGACATTAAATTTTGACTATAACAAATCACATGGTATGATTATTTGATCTTAGTTAAAATTAATTTACTTTTATTTTTTTTCTTTGAAAATGATAAGTTAAGTTGGTGAATTCATTGAAATTTATAAGCACATCACAACAAACATAAAGTTTAGTCCATGTTAGTAACTCAATTAGTAAGAGTTTGGGACATATAAAGAGAGTAGCGGGGTTTGGTCATAACAAATGCTCTCCATCTCAATTTCCTTTCTCCTATTCCCACCTCCTCTCCCGGGCCTCATTAAGGGGTTGTTTAATGTGCACTTTAACATTGTAACTTCCAAAATATGCATCAACATCCCACAACTTTTAAATTTGTGCATTTTAGCCCAAAATTGATACGTCTATTAACTTTTGGATGGAATTCATCACGTGAAAGGCACGTGACCTTCAAATATAAGTGCATTTTTTTATATCACGTGTCTTTCACGTGATGAATTGCATTTTTTACATTATGTTCCTCTCATGTGATGAATTTCGTCTAAAAGTTGACAAATGTTTTGATTTTGGATTAAAATGCACAAATTTAAAAGTTATGAGACCTTGATGCACATTTCAAAAGTTAAAGAACTAAAGTGCAAATCAGACAAAGTTAAAAGGAATTTTTTGGAGTTTTCCCTAAAATTTAGGGTTAAATTTTTTGGCATATTCATATTCCTAAGTAATTTTACTCATTTTTAAACTTGGCAGTGGGATGGTATACGTCAGTTTTTGCTTACTCTACCTTTTTCGCAAGTTCAAATTAATGTCCTACCAGCCCCTCACTTGGGGTTCTTAGAAGGAAAGTGAATAAAACTCATATAGTTCTCATTCCCAGTCCTAAAGCTAGAATTCATCAATCAATTTCGGTCGATCTCACTGTGCATTGTCATTTGTAAAGTGATTACCAAAATTATTGTTAATCACTTTAAGTTATTGCTACCTCAGATCATATCTTCAATGCATACCATTTTTGTTCTTAGTAGATGCATTTATGATGATATTATTGTGGCTCAGGAAATGATTCACTCAACGAAAAAAATGAGAGGGAGAACATGTTTCTTTGCCATTAAAGTGGATTTGGATAAATATTATGACCGTCTTTGTTGGAATTTCATTCAGAACATTATGGGGGGAGTGAGTACTCCTAATAATCTCATCTTTATTATTATGAAGTGTATGACTATAGTGGAGTTGAATGTCTTGTGGAACGGAAACTGTTCAGAGTATTTTTGTCTCTAAAAAGGCTTGAGAAAATAAGATCCTTTCTCTCCCTATCTGTTTGTAGTTTACATGAACAACTTGTCCTATATTATTGCTCAAGCTGTGGAGGACAAGTGTTGCGTTCCCTTAAGAGACGGTAAGAAGGGCCCCCAGATATCCCAACTTATGTTTGTCGATGATATTCTTCTTTTTGGCAAGGCTACAGAAGATCAAATGTAAGTGACCTTGGATTGCCTTAACACTTTCTGTAACCTTTCTAGACAGAGGGTGAGTAGTTCAAAAACCACCATAGGTTTTTCTCCAAAAACATTAGCCCTTTCGCGAGAAAGAGTTTAGTGGAGATGTCAGATTTCAAAGAGACGAGTAGTTTGGGGAGGTACCTTGGTGTCCCAATCATGCACAAGGGGGTGAGAAAGTAGGACTTTCAATATCTTACTGAGGCTGTCAGTAAGAGACTTCGAACCTGGATAGTGAAGCATTTGTATCTTGCGGGTATGGTGACTCTTTCTAAGTCAGTGATAAGATCATTGCCTATTTATATTGTGATGACTATGCCTATACCCAGAGATGTGTTGAGACAAATTGAGAGACTTCAAAAAAGTTTCAAATGGGGAGATGAACCTAACCATCGGCGTTGTCATCTTGTTGGATGGAAGACTATGTGCATACCAAAAAATATGGGTGGGTTAGCAATTAAGGATTTGTCAATAATGAACATTGCTTGCACCATGAAGATGGGTTAGAAGATTAGAAGTGGGTGCAGTGAACTGTGAACTGAGATTTTAAAATAAAAATATGGGCAAAAGGCCATCACTAGAGACTCCCTTGTTGTCAAGAATTTAGACTCTTTTATCTGGAAATCTATTGCCAAACATTGGAGTAAGTTTAAAGATTATGAGGCTTGGTCAGTGGGCAATGGTTGCTTAGTAGATGCTAGGAGAGACAATTAGATAGACTTTAACTGCATAGTTAGATACACTACTCACATTCTTGATGATGTGACAAATTGGAAGGTTTGCGATCTTGTTTTAAACCAACAAGTTTGGAAATGAGAGGTTTTGGAAACCCTTTTACCTAGTGACGTGTTGGCTAAATTCCATGAAATCCCTTTGCCTACTCTTGCGCATGGAGAAGACCACTTATTTGGCCAGGGAACACTAAGGGGAACTTTACTACTAAGAGCGCTTATTATCTCCTCGTGCAATAGGATAATCAATTGCAAAATAATGTATGAAAGCTGATATGGAATATCAAAGGAGCTGAACGTGTTCATTTTTTTATTTGGTTGATTTACCGTGATCGAGTAATAACCAATGTTCATAGATACAAGTGGGGTGTGGAATCTCCTTTTTGTCATCAATGTTTGGATTGTTTAAAGGATACTATTCATATTCTTAGGGACTGCCCTATGGCCAGCTTCACTTGGAACCATTTGATTCTTTTTAGCAAGAGAGCTAGCTTCTATGTTGGGGATCTTCTCCAGTGGATCTAAATGAATTTGGTTAACAATTTTTTGGAGGAAAGCGAGTCAGACTGGACATGTACATAGGCAATCACTTGTTGGTTGCTTTGGAAATGGAGAAACAAGCATGTCTTTGATGAAGGATTTACCAAGCCTTCTTAACCTTGGGTTATGGTCAAGCTTTGAAGGAAAAGAGTGCTTAAAGCTTTGCACCAGGATAACCTCATGAGTGGTCACCATGAGACTATCCAGGTGAGATGGCTTTCCCCGATGTTCCCTTTTGTTAGAGTCAATTCTGATGAAGCATCAAAGGATCAGACAAATACTACTAGTTGTGGGGTCTGATCAGGAATCACTATAGGGAATGAGTTGGTGGTTTTACGTGCAACCTTGGTCAAACTACTGCTTATATAGTTGAGTTGTGGGGTGTTTTGGATGGTTTGCTCCTAGCTTGGGAGAAGGGGTACAGGAAAGTTGAGCTTCAAGTGGATTCGTTGGTGGTAACCAATTGTGTGAAAGGTGACTCCTCAGGAAGTGCCTTTGGCCGCAAGTTGATGACGCTAATTAAGCAAATCTTGAGTAGAAACTAAGAGGTGAAGGTGAAGCATACGTATAAGGAAGCCAACAAGTGTGCAGATGCATTGGCTAACATGGCTTGTGAGCAAGATCCCGGTCTTCAAGTTTCAGATGTTCTCCCTAGTGTGGTTCAACATCTATTGCTGCATGATGTAATGGGAGTCTCTACTCCTCGCCTAATTTCAATGTAATTTGTTTGTTTTTTTGTTTTTTGGCTCCTTCCAGTTATATATATATATAAAGCCTACACCTTACTTACCCAAACCTTTTTTATGAAATTTTTAATTTTTAAAAAATTTAAATTAATAGTGTAATCAATCACAATCGTAAAAATTAACCATCATATCATATAATTAAAAAATAGGTGAATATTTATAGAGTTTAATTTTGATGCATTGTTAGGACTTGTTTGGATGAGCTTTTAAAATTATATCTTTTTTTATATGATCTTTTTTAAATGGTCTTTTAAAAAAATAAAAGCTATTTTATACTTGGATGTAATATTAGATAAGTACTTTTTTAATGTTTAAATAATTTTTTTATGTTATAAAAAAAGACTTTTTTTAGAAGCACCAAAATCTAGCTTGTAAAAAAAAAGATCTTTTCTAGTGTTTTTTACTTTTTTTAAAATAAGTCATTCAAATATGATAAAGAATGCAAAATGCACTTTTTAAACAAAAAAAAAGATTTTTTTTATCAAAATCATCACATTCAAGCGAGTTCTTAGTATAAAAAAATTTTACACTGTCATCCTATCATATGTTATCACGTCATTTAATAAGTTTGATAAATTTGAGACTTACATATAGTGTCAAACTCATTAAACGATATCACATTATTAGATATTAGTGTAAAAAATTTGTACACTAATAATATATTAAAATTAAATTCATACTTATATCACATCAATCTAGAATTAAGTCAAGTAAATTAATACAACAAAAAAGATAATATAAATAACAAGTAACAAAATTAACTTAGATTTTTATAAATGAGGTGCGTGATGGGATGGATTAATCCTAAAGTCATACCAAATTTATCCTATAAGGATAAATAAAACCTGCCCCAAGCACCATAAAATAGGGCGGTTGGACATGCAACTTGGGGTAGAGTTGAAAGCCTAATCATCTTTAACTTTTTTGACAAAAATATTGAAAATTTGAAAAATTAGCATAAAAATTAGCCTTATCATTTTTAAGGAAATTTTTTAAACAAAAGAAAAATTGATTTTTTCATAAAAAACTTTGAAAACGTTTTATATAAAATATTTGTTAAAAAGTTGGAATTTTTGATTGATCTTATCTGTTTTGCTATTCCACCTTGTCCCTTCTTCTTTCTTTTTCTTCTATTCTACCTTGTCCTTTCTTCTTCCTTCTTCTTTTTTATTCCTCATGCTTCTTTCTCATCGCTAACTCATCTTTCCTTCTCCATTCATCATTGCCACACAAATTCATTATATTTAATTTTTTAAAAGATAATAATTAATTTTCAATGGATCTACAAAATTCCACCATAAATAGATTTGAATATATGTATGCTAACTTTCAAGATGCGCATGCAAGAGCATGAGTCCATTGGTAAAAGGTTCACAAGATTCACAATCATCATAAAATGCCTCAAAATTTTTCATAATAACTTATTCCAACTAATATAAGGTCATCAAAAATATTCTTAGAAGCTTACCCATTGTTTGGCAACCGAAAGTCACACAATAATCCAATAAGCTAAAAATCAAAGCTTAGTATGAATAATCTTCTTTGTACACACACAACACATGAACTAATATTAGCTAGAAACAATATGGATGATGAAATTCCAAAATAAGAGCGGAAGTTTGTTGCTTTTAAGTCTAGTTCTCACTATGCTGCAAACACTACTAGAAATTTCAAATTTAGAGATAAAAAATTTTGTCTCTAAATGTGTAAAATTCTGTTTCTAAATATTTAGAGATGGAATTAGAGGCAGAAATTAATTCATCACTAAAATTGGCGTCTCTGATTGTTAGAAATGGAAAATTTAATTCTGTCTCTAATTTAGAGACATATTTTTTCTATCTTTATTTCTATCTCTAAATTAGAGATGAATTTTTTCGTTTCTAAATCTGTCTCTAATATTTTAAAAAATATTTAAAAAATTAGGCATCTAGTTAGGATTTGCCACAACTAGATGCCTTCATTTTTTTAAAAAAAATTATTTGCCTCTGCATATAATTATCCAAAATCAAAATTTATCAAAAATCACAATAAATCAGTAATCATTAATATTATCCAAGTAACTATAAAAGATATCAAAATAGTTGAAAGTATATGAAGTAGTTATAATATCTTAAAAAGCCTAGTAAAATGATCATAAACAAGGTAAGTCTCTATACCATTCAGAGCTCAACCATTTCTTCATATAGTGCATTTACCTAAAGTGATAGGAAATATAATATTAGTTGAATCAGTAGCATAAGCAATTATTTAGAATCCTAGTGCTACTAAAATTAGTAGCATTGTAGCTTTGTGAGGGGCATACATGTAAACAGTTTTGTGAGGGGTCTACATGTAAGAAACTCAAATTACTGGGGTAACTATCACATTGATTTAATTCTACCATGCACTTTGACTTTTAAAAAGAAAAAATACTACCAGACATGGTTCAAATTTCAAACCATTGAAAAATAAGTTCAGAAGTACATGCAATATTGGCGTAATATAATTGAGTCAGGTAAATGACATTTACCACAAAGCTGGCAGGTATGCAGCAGTTGAACTTAATTATAATACAATTAGCCTGTGATGAATGATGGTTACATACTCTTAGAATATCTGTATTGTTTAATTTTCAAGATTGCACCACATGCCAAAGCCAAATCCATTCTCACAGAGAATGTGTACCAATACTATATATTTAATTCCAAAAGTACATATGGTGAATGAGAATATATTATACCTTATTTAGGCGTTCAACATCCTTCATATTTTCTGACATCCAGCGGTCAATCAACATCTTATTTTCAGCTTCAGCTTTGTTGGCTCTAGTAGTCATCTGCTCCAGTTGAGCTTTAAGTTTTGAATTCTTACTCACAAGCACTTATAGAGCTTTAATCATTTGTTCCAAGTCCATCTTCAATTGAGAGCACTCATCCATGCAACATTAATTTAAGTTGTGATCATTTGCACAACACCACAACTTAAAGAAATAAAAGTGTCAATGGCCATTAAAACATAGAAGAAATATTAAGCAACCTCACTTCGGTCAACTCCTTTTGCAGATCAACTATTGCAGTTTCAGAGGAATGAAATTCATTAAAGAGAGAAGCTCTCAAGTTTTCCAGAGCTCTTCCTGTAATGACTAGTAAAAGGTAATGGAAGATATTAGGAAAGGTTTCATTAATTGAACATTTTGTTTTGAACATTACAGATTTACCATAAAGTGAATAGTTATTTTCATTTTTCCCCTTATAGGTTGAATGATATGTTGACTTTTAAATTGACCATTAAATAGTATTAAGAACTTAGCTTCTAATACAAGATTAACTACTATGAAGACCAAGTCCCCAACAAACAAGGATATAAATATATATAGCAAAAACATAATACAGTACACCTAGCAGAGGCTTCAGATTCCACATTCAGATGTACATCATTTTTTTTAATTATGCATTATATGCTAAACCTTGTGTTTAATTCTAAGCATCTTCAGAGAAGAGTTTACCTATGCATGATTTAATCAGGAGGGCTATGCCTGTCAGCTTATTTCTTTTATTGATAAGCTACTGTCATAGAAAGAGAAAGAATGTTTTACACTCACTTTAACATCATTTATATTTTTTTAATTATGCATTATATTAAAAAAATTCTACAAATCTTCACACACCCTTATATATGTTGCAGTTCAATAATTGCAAATTTTGCTTGTGTCACAACATTTTGTTTACCACCAAATTACAGAAAATGCCTTAAACTTCAATTAGTTGCCAGAAAACCAATCAAATTACAAGGCCTTTACAATCATCAGAAGCCATTGTGTTTCTCTTCAATGACATTAATCACATTCAATAAAAAGAACAATCCACCCCACTTTCTAAGATCTAAAACAACCTATCATACATATCATCCTTCCAAAGAAAAAAAATTGTACAAAATCAACAAGTAGAGGAAGGATTTTTTTTTCTCCTAATAGTGTACATCTATCAATGAAGATTGCAGCTGCCATATTTCCATCCCCCACCCCCTACAAAAAAAAAAAACTGATCAGGAAAGACATTCCCACTCAATATCAGTGTTTTAAGTTACACATTGAGTAATCTGCAACATATATAGTCTTCACTGTTGACAGCAAAGTGGAAAATGTTTAAACAAACGAGACCTCAGAAAAGCTTTTCCACCCCTGCTGCTCCATAATTTTACCCACAATATAGCTCATTATCATAAAATGCAAGAAGTTGCTTTACATGATTATGCCAGGCAGCTGCGTTTTGCCCTTCTAATGTAACCCAGTCAACAACATAAAAGTTTTTATTTGTCAAATTCTAAATAATGACCATAATCACATACCTATAATTAGATAAAAATCTGTGATGCATAATATTAAAAAAAGTTCCCAACATGTAAATTACAAACTACATTTACATTATCTCTCTTCTAATCTATGTCAGAGGAAAAGAGAGAAGAGGGAGGATTTCACAATATTTCTTAGCTATGAAAAATGGTGGTGGCCGCTTTGAGGAAGAGGGGTACCGCAAGCCAAATGTAGAGAAAAATGGTGCGCAATGACTTACCAAAATCAGATATGAGAAAAATGGTGGTCGATGGCAAGGGTAGAAGATGAAAATAACGTGCTACGCGATGGAGAAGCGTGCTGCGCGACGGAGAGAGCATAGAAGCGTGTTGCGCGACGGAGAAAGCAAAGAAGTATGCTGCGCAATGGAGAGAGCAAAGAAGATTTCAGAGTTAGGGCAGGGTGGTGCACGGGACGGAGAGAGCAGAGATGATTTCAGAGTTGGGGCAAGGCAAGGGTGGTGCACGATGGAGAGAGCAGAGAAGATAAGATTTCAGAGTTGGGTTCCAAGATTGGGAACAAGAGTTTTTTGAATTTAGAGTGCGTTGTAGTGGGAAATTTTAGAGACAGAAATAACAATCCGTCTCTATCTTTAAAAAAATTAATTAAATAATATATATAATTTAGAAACAGAACACATTCGTCTCTAATATATTTTGATTTTTTTAAAACACTTATTTGATTAAATAGAGACGGAATTAGAGACGAAAAGTTTAGAGATGAATAAATTTCGTCTTTAAATGCTGTCTCTATACATATTTAACTTTTTAAAACATCACATTGATCGAATAGAGACAGAATTAGGGATGCAAAAAATTTGAGACGAATAAAATCCATATCTAAAATCCATCTTTAAGTATATTTGACTTAAATTGATTAAATAAAGACAAAATTAGAGACGAAAAATTTTGAGACAAAAATTTTCATCTCTAAAATTTATCTTTAAATTTTAAATTTTATTTTTCTTCTCTAATTCATCAAATCTGTCTCTGTTTTTGTCTCTATTAGAGACAAAAAAAATTTATCTCTAAATCAAAAATTTCTAGTAGTGAAATGAAGAGATGATGAAAATGGAGAAAGTGATGAGAACTAATTTTTTTAAAGAAAGATTCTGAAGATATTGAAAAAGAAGAATAGAACAACGAAAGGTCAATATTAAAAAAAAAAAAAAACCTCTATATATAACAGCAACAAGTTGCGAGCTTTCATTATAAAGTGAATAACAGGAAGTAAAAACTTAACAATATGTACTTCTTGATAATGGTTAAATGTATGCCAAAATTCAACTTGACAACGAGTCAATGGAAATTATATTAGATTTACTGTGGTTAGTGCATAAACAACAGGTCATATTAAATAATGCGAGGGGCAGGGATAGATATAAAAAATATTTAGTGAAGCAGTCAAAAATTATAAATCATATTATTAAATATAGAAAAAAATTTAAAAATTAATAAATAAAGATGTATTTATTTTAAATTATTTAATGGGTTAAAATCAAAATTTACTATTTTAAATTAAAGGTAAATATATTATTATTTATTTACTTTAAAAGAATATTTTTCTTTCATTATATAAGAAGATTTATGTATAAAGTAAAAAAAATTATATTAGATATTAAATGTATTACAATAGTAGTAATCTTTTACAAAGATGATTCTCATAGGTAAAATAAAGTTTATATATATTTAAAAAATGGAAATAGTGAAGTTAAAAGTGAGAAGAGGTAGTATGTTTATTATATAAAGATTAAAAATTAATAATAAAAAATGAGTTAAAATTATAATATCAATGTATATAAAATAATCATGAATCATATGTCAAATTTATATCAAGTATAAACTTTTTTAACTTTATCATTTATATTGACCTCTTATGAGGTTCACGTTTATAATATTGATACTCTTTTTTTATTTGATAAATTACTTATATCACTCTTACTTTATATTTTTAATGAAATTTTATATAATATTTATACATAAAATAAGAGAGTTATATGTGATTATAATAAAAAAAGTGTTGAAGTGTAATAATAATATATAAAATCAAGGATGTAAGTATAATTTTTAAATAAAAAGTATTAATGTAATAAATATTAATTTTATAAAATATCAATATAATTATTCTTTTATTTTTTAATAAATTAAATTAAATTGTTGATATTTTAAAAAAATTAATAAAAAAGGGGTCAAGACTTATGGTCGCTCTCCGTAGACCTGTCCCTGGCGAGGGTAATTCTCCTTAACAAGAAGGTGATTGAAAAATCATTATATATCTCTGCAAATAAAGGGATTTTCTAAATTAATACTAACTTTAGTTTTAAAAATATTCTTACCAATTTCAATTTAGTTTGAAAAAAATAAAAGAAATAAAGGTTATAAAGTATTTAAAAATAACTTATTTTTAATTTGTGAAACTCTTAATTTATTTTATATATATATATATATATATATATATATATATATATATATATTTATATTATATATATATATTGAACTTAACTCAACCTTTACATATGTACAGTGTGTACCACGTTCTATTTCAAATGATAAAATGTATTCATGAAGAGAAAAGCATAATGTTCCTCTCAGCCCATATATTAAACAAGGAGAAATTATATCATCTCGACTCGTTAGAGAAGATAGTTTGTTTTTTATGATTTGAGAAAAAAAAAGGAAAACTCGGAAAAACCCCACATATACGGGAAATCTCTAATTGAGACAAATATTCACACATTTACGCGATTGTTACGAAATTGCATAAGCGTGTAGATAACTGAAGAGTCTAATTTAAGAATCAAAACATAAAGGAAAAAACGAATTGAGTATTTTTCAACCTGATGAATTTGGAAGTCCATATCGATTTAATTAACACGCAAATTGTGGGCCAGAAAAAAAAATTCAAAGTTTTCAACTTCTCCTTTTCCCTGAAAATGATTAGATTTCAAGGAAAACAATAAAAAATAAAAAAATCCTAAAGGGGAAATCATGGACAAAGATCTTTTGTTTTTTTGTTTAAACATTATGTTGATGTATGGACCATATAAACATACAATTTATGATATGATCAAAACACTTACAAAAACTTCTTTTACTATTTTTTAAAGGAAAAAGAGCATGGAATCCCTAAATTTTTATTATTTTGTAAACCATTATTACGAATTTTAATTTTTTAATCAATCCTTAAATTTTAACTAATATCTTAAAAAATCATTTTAATTAAAATTTGTTAACTAACTAACTAACAATAATAATAGCATCGTAATTGAACATCTTATCCATCCATTAACATTGATTCTGAATTGTTTATTAATTTATTCATTAAAATTTAATTTTTAATATCTTATTCATTACAAAATAAATATAAAATATAAAAAATCAAGTTTTAATAGATAAATTAATAAACAATATAGATTTAATGTAAATGGATGGATAAAATGTTGTTACATATTACTATTAGTGAGTTAACAATCATAAATAGAATGGTCTATTAATATATTAGTTAAAGTTAGAAACAAATTAATAAGATTTAAAATTTATAGTGGTGATTTAAAAAAAAGTTAAAATTTAGAGAGTTACATAATCTTTTTCTTTTTTAAAATTGAGAAAACTTTAAAAAAAATTCATTTCATGTGAAAGTTAGATCAATGTTAAGTGTTGGTGATATAAAATACAATTCCTAGGAATGACATAAGAAATTTGACTATTTGACTTCCTAATTCCCTTGACTATCACTTATACGTGTCTTGAGTCTTAACCCGTAATATTCAACTCGGTTTTACACGCAACCATTATTCAACCCTTTGATAATCAAGAGACGACTTCACAAATGAATCACTATGTCAAGTAATTTACGAGTCATTTATCAACAAATTAACAATGACATGTGATTGAAAATTAAACTGGGGTCCTGTCAAGAGAAGTTACACACATATAATAAAACTAGCGAGTAACCCATACAATGTACAGTTTTTTATTTTATAAATTTTAATGTTTTTAAATTATATTTTATTTAAAGTTTTGATGTGTATAAATTTGATTAAGTACATATGAAAATAAATAATCAATTAAGTAAATTTAAAAATTAATTAAGTAAATTTTATTTATAATTGATAGAGAGAATAAATAAAATAAGTGAGAGTAAATAAAAAAATTAATATAAAAAAGACACGTGATATAAGAAAAAATACCATAAAAAATATTCTACTCTAAAAATAAGTAAAATGAAAAGTATATCACTTTTACCAGTTTTATTATTCGTCTAACTTTTATACATTCAACTTTTTTCAATCTACTTACAAATTTATTAATTTTGTATCTCATAAAAATATTATAGTCATATACAGATTGATTTAACATCTCTCTCATATTAACATACATTATAAATACAATATACATATAAAAATTATACACAACATTTTCCCACTCTCTACTTTCATTTTATGAATCAGAGCTGGATGGGAATTGTGATTTGTGACATTCTCTTTAATTAATTTTGTCAACCTCGTGCGGACGAACCGGATAATCCAATTCGGTCATCATGTGGCCAAATTTCTTTGTCATTGTTTTTTTCTTCAGCCAAGCAACAGTGTCTACTGATAAATGACAAAATGGGTTATTGTTTTTTCTATTTTTTTTTATGAAAGAAACTTTTAGTATTGCGGTTTATATAGCATTAAGAGATTTAATCATATAGAAGTTTATTGTGTTTTGATTCCAAAAATTAGCAAATCTAAGATTGAAAATGTATCCAACCATATTCATGATCATGTTCTAAGATTACACGATTCACAAAAATATTTATTATAATTTAAGTTTCAAATAATTAATATAGTTAAAATTTAAATTTATGATTATGTAGTTATTCACACACTAAATGTACATCTACTTTTAAATAAACCCTTTATGGGGTTATAACTATCCCTTAGGAATTTTTGCTCTAAATGATCGAATTAAATATATGAACTAATCCTATACATTGTCGTATATTTAGAATTTGTTTTGCTAGTGGTCATTAGAGCTTTTTAAACCTCAGTAAGTGTTTAGAATTTCGTTACAAAATACACACAAAAAAAAAAAAATACAAGAACATGTATTTAAAAATTGTTAGTTCCATATAAGTGACAAAAATAGAAAAGACGCACATGTGCGCCATCAGCCTATCCAGTACTGCATTGATTATAGAATATAAAAATATATTCATTAAAAGTTTATAAAAAATATATTATTGAGGTTGAAAATCTATAAGTCAAATCAACCTTTGTTAGATTACGTAAAAAAAAAGGATACATATAAATAGAATTAATGATAGATGGTATGTTGTGAGGACTTCTTTGTCGTGATAATTTTTAAAGAGTTAGTCGCATGGCAATATCTATGAGAATACCAAGTGAAACACTAATAAAACAAAATTAATGATAAGATATGATTTTAGGTTTTTAAATAAATATCTATGTTCACTGAAAGGGAAGTAGAGTCATGTGGTAAACATCACCCATCAAAAGAAAAAATATAAAGAATAATTATCAAAGGTGTAATTTGATTATATGAAAAATCATCAATTTTTCCTTTTGCTTTTATATCATATTTTTACATAAAAATGAGTGTTATGCAAAAAAAAAAAAAAAACCAAACAAAAATCATGATATAGTTATACATACTACATATATATTAGACATATATAAGATGATTGAGTCACTTAAAAAAGTTACAATAAATCTTACCTAGAAACTTGCTAAAAAATACGTGAATAAATTAATGTATATTACATGTAATTTCTTTGCTATAATATTAATGTAAGATCAAAATATGTACAATTATAATAGGCGAAAATGAGGCCACTTCTGGTATTGAGTTTATTGGTAAGAATACTTCAATACTGCCCACCAAAAATAATAATATTTTAATACTTACTAATGTTACTTTTGGTGTAAAGAATACAAGTTAATAAAATAATAAAAGTAATAAAATTATTAATTACTAAATTAGAATGGAAATTCAATTATGATTATACAATTTGGTACAATTAAATTTAAAATGGCGTGAAAAATAATTCAGAAATTTGGTGTATATGATAGAATATATATGAAACGGAATCTGAATTAATTAAGTGACATAAATAACTCTAATGAGAAAAGTAAAAAAAAAAAATTGAATTTTTCTTCCATATATATATAATATAAAATTGTATTTTAAAAAAATTAAATTCAGATTAAAAAACACTATTTAAAATAAAATTTTCAACAACCTATTAAGAGAAAACTTGAAAACTTGATTCATTGAACATTTTCTTTTATTTTTTCCTAGAGGCATTTCAAGATATCATGAACTAATTTCAAACATTATCGTAATATGATAGAAGGAATCATTTATGTATTAGACAGTTACTACGAGGCATAATAAATTACAGAAATGATGTTTGCGAAAAAAAAAAAAAGGAGTTCACAAAGTTTAGAAAAAAATTGTGGGTCATATATGGAGAAATAGGAAGACAGAGAAAGAAAAAAAAATGACCAGTGATGAGTTTTTGTGAAATTTGTAAAGAAAGATATTTGGATAAGTAACATTGGTACATCACTGAACAAATTAAAGATGCTAATAAAAAAACAAAGGGAAAGAAAGAAGGAAACTGAGCTCACAAAGCACGGAAATAATCACTGGAGAGCGTACTCTTCACCTTTTGTTTTTGGAAAAAGATAATCTTAATTACTGTACATATTCTTTTTGAGAATATGTGATTGAGAGAGAAAAAATAATAAAAACATAAATATAATAAATAATATTAGATAAAATATAAAAAAGATGTATATATTATTTATGATAAAAATATTAAAATTGTTTATTTTTTTAGGTGCTGTACAACGTAATTTGTTTTTGCCAAAGACGAGAGCGTCTGTAAAAATATATATATAAAAAAGTAGATAAAAGAAAAAGACGAGAGCATCTTTACACTTCTGTCCTACCTAGCTATCTTGCTAGGCCCTTTTGCTCGATTATTTGAAATAGTTGAATTCCCGGTACATTGCACTGTATTATCGAAAGAATAATGTTATATATATATATATATATATATATAAATTCATGTTTTTAAATTTATAGAGTTTTTATTATTGATTATAATTTGTCTCATCTCATTCTTTTACATACATATATTTTGATTTTGTCATATGAATAAGATTTATTTCAAGTAAATTTATCTTTAAAATAAGTAAACAAAAATATATTTATTATTAAATTTTAATGAATTAAAATTACGATATATTTTAAATTAAATTAAAGATGAATATTTTCTTACTTATTTATTTTATAAACAAACTCAATTTAAATAAGTTTTTTCCTTTGAGACATGTTCTAAGTGTAAGGTGATGTGAGCACATTATATGCAAAACATTATCTTTATTGAAAAAATAAAAAATTATAAGCTTGAGAAAAAGAAGTATTTATGAGAAATTAAAAAAAATAAAAAATCTCTAATAAACTTGATATCTACCATTCAAATAAAAGAAGAATCAACAATTAAGATTGTTGTTGAAAGGAAAACTAATGATGGGATAGTTTTCCACTACAAAAAATATTGTAGGAATTGAACTCAATTTTTATATTTAGAAGATAGATGAGCAATGAATAAAATTGTTCTCAGTATTGAGAAAAATAAAATAAAAAATATCCTTGCGTTGCCAAAAATTTGAAGAAACTTCATTTTTTTTCCCCCTAGGATCCCATATTAGGAAACCTGGCAAGTCGTGGCTGGATTAAATTTATTAGGCAAGTCGTGATCTGATAACACATTTTTTTTTCAATAATTTACAAAGAAAAAATAAATACACTGTTATGACTTATGAAGGGCTAGTGATATAGTGTAAAAAACATCTATACTTAAGTCGCATTAAGTTTTTTTAAATATTATATCACTTCATGATCAAATTCTATTCATTGGACTTTGTTTGAGATGCAATCCAAGACCAAGAGTGAAAAGTATTTCATTTTTTTAATATTTATTTGTTTTAATTTTAATTCTAATGTTGATGTTATATTTTGTATAAATTTTTTGTTGTATTTTATTATTTTATAAATTTATGTCTTTGTTTGAATTTCTCTTTCTAAGTTTTCTTTTTTCTTGTATGATGTTTTTACACTTTTTTTTTAGAGCTAATTATGGACGCAGGAGAGTGACCTTCCTCAACAGAAGGTGCTTTAAGTAGGATTTAAACCCATGTGTAACTATAGCCACACTAACCCTATGTTTGGATGTTTTTTCATTAATGGAATAGAACAAAATAGGTAGGAATGGAATGGAATATAGTTTCCATTCTCTATGTTTGAAAGTTTCATTAACGGAATGGAATGGAACGGAATTACCTATGTGTTCCTCCCATTCTCCCTCAATTTTAGGGGGAACAAAAGTTAGGCATTTGAGGGGAAGAGGGGAAAAATGATTCCCCATGTGTTCCGTTCCGTTCCTATTAAGGATGGAAATAAACCACCGGTCTGTTCAGAGAACTGCACAATGTACTTCACTGTTTTAGCTCTACCGACCTAACTTGCTTAGAAAATGAGTCGTTTCGACTTTTTAAAAGCTATTTCATTTAAGAGGCCAGTGTGCCTCTCTCAAAGAAAGTTCCCAGCAGCCTATTGTACTACTGTTTATATTTATTTATAAAATTATATTCTATTTTTTTAATAATTTTTCAAGACTGTTTAAAGCGCTTAGGCTTTATTTAAGGTCTATATGAAGACTCTTGACCGCTTTATTTTTAGAGACCTTAATATGAAACAGTGCTTCTAAACAAGCTTCAAATCAAGTCGACTTTTAAATAGTTAGACAGACTGCATAAAAAAAAAAAGTCTTTGACAGTAATGCAGTTGCCAGCCAAATATTTATAATACAGCGCTTTACAATGCTTAAACAGACAGTTCTCGACTGCTACCGACCATTGCTTTCCATCCCTAGTTCCTATATATTTTAAAACTCCCAAACAAGGGAAGTTATTTCCGTTCCCTCCATTCCCTTTCCGTTCTCCTCATTACCTATCATCCAAACATAGTATAACTTAAGTTGCTAATCGAACCACACACCGTAAATATCTTTTTAAGTTTTGATCTCTAATAAATTTTTTATCTTTTACTTTTAAAAAATAAAACAAAGCATGGATTTTTTTTTTGGCGAACCAAATTATGAAGCATTTTAGCCTGCAGCCAACAAGAAAAAGAGAAATTCTATAAAGTACAATAATAAGGAATAAACCAAAAATTCGATTTCAAAATGACCTTTAATTCCACTGTCTAATCACCCCCTGAATTGTCCAAGTGTAAACCTTATTCCTGTTCGTCTGTTGCTCTTCCCATTCCCACCCTCACAACTGGGTTTTCTCTCTTCACCTCCCAATATAAATACTGAGAAGTAGCGAACCGTTTTCCATTCATTCATTTCTATTAATCTCACCCCTTCACAAACACACAGATTTACATAGCCACAACACACGGATTATTACACAGCCCAAAGAGATCTTGAAGACTCTGATGCACCCCAAAAGCACAACTTCATAGCATAGCAGCAATTTCATCAAATATATAATTTTCATCTTTATGTATATTCTTGAAGGCTGAAGCAAGCAAGCAACAACAACAACATCATCATCATCAGCTTGGCTAGCTATTTGTTATAGATTAATCAACCATGGCAGATGATCATCAATTTCAAGCAAGTGCAAACTGGTGGGAATCAGCAAGAAACGTGAGGTTTGAAAGTGGGGAATCACAGTCTTCCTCATCTGGCCTCACCAACATAGGCAACTTTGGTTGGCAACAACATGACATGGTGGACATGAAGCCAAGGTCTTCCATGGATTCCATGTCTGCCTCAGGAAGTTCCTCTGTGGTTTTCCATGATAACCACAAGCTTCAACCTCCAGATTCTTCTGCCACTTCCACCAACGACCCCAACTTGCACATGATGGGTTTAGGCCTTTCAACCCAAGCCATGGATTGGAATCAAGCATCTTTGCTGTAAGTCATGCAGTCTGTGTCAAGACAAAGACAAAAAACAATATTACCCAAAAGAAGAAAAGAAAAGAAAAGAAAAAAAAATTGGATCTTTCATTTTCTGCCTTTCTTTCCTTCTTTCTTTCTATCTTAGCAGAATAGAATAATCAACCCTCATGAGCAAAAGGTTGTAACTTTTGTGTGTTTGTTTGATGCTGATATAGACGAGGTGAGAAGGCTTCAGAGAGCAGTTTCCGGTCGATGCTGCAAGAGAATTTGAGCTCATCAACCACCAATTTTCATCATGAAACTGGGATTGGTTTGTCTCAACAAGTTCAATGGAGACCAGACAAATTGTTTTCTGCAGAATCTTCTACCAATGAATTTAAACAAGTGAATAGGGGTTTCTCTTTGGATCAAACCCAGTTTAGTCCTCAATATAGCTCTGGGGACAGTAACGTAACAAGCCAAGGTTTGCCCTCTACTTTTCAGATGGATCACTCCTCAGCTTTATATGGGAATCCTTCAATATTACAAGGACTATTAGGACCTGAAAGCAATCAACCCCAGCAAGGTTCATTTGAGAATCGCCCCATGAGTTATCCATACTCAACAAGCTATGGCTTGAACTCCAGTGAGTTGATGCCTCCTTGGTCTAAAGTTCCTCAGTTCTTGAGAGCTTCACCTCCAAAACAACCACCCAATAACCAGTTGCATTTCACCAACAACGCTCCCTTTTGGAACGCTTCTGAGGCTTCTGCCATTAAAGATGCTCGATCCAGCTTCTTCCCTTCATTGCAACCCCCATTTTCCACGCCAAGTTTCGATGTACAATCAAAGGTATATTGCACAAAATATTTTATTTGTTCATACATAGATATAGATGTAAATGCATTGATGTATGTAAAACACATCATTAATGATATATTGGTATATTATATTAGGGTTGAAATGAAGCACTATACTGCATTTGAGGTCTTAATTGTTTCATTCATACACCAATGGTTTTGCAGAATATATCTGAAGTTAGGGACTCGGGTGCTGTGGTGAAGAAAAGTGGGAGTGAGCAAACACCCAAAAGGCCCAGGAACGAAACCCCATCGCCTTTGCCAGCTTTTAAGGTACAATAAGTGCAATAACCTTTTAACAAGAAGGGAAGCTTTTAAACTTTTTATCTCTTATTTTCGATCTTTATTTTCTTTTTTTTATGTACTTCTTTTTTATTATTTTTATTATTTTGGTTTTTGAGTCCATAAACATGGATATGAACCTGTACTGTACCTCTTCTCTTCTTCTTAGGTGAGAAAAGAGAAGATGGGGGACAGAATCACTGCACTCCAACAATTGGTTTCGCCTTTCGGAAAGGTGAGCTTCTGATAAAATGATATAGTCCCTTTTGTGTGAATGATCATTTCGTCTCAGTGATTGTGATATATATAAGAAAAAGATGATAACGGGTGTGATTATACTACTGCTGTTTATTGATTTTTTAAGTTTTAAAATCTGTTTGCTATGTTGTGTCAGACTGATACAGCTTCAGTGCTCTCAGAAGCCATTGAATACATCAAATTCCTCCATGAACAAGTGAATGTAAGTCCCATTTCCCATTAATATATTCTTAATCAAATAGCTTCAAATATTAGCAAAATTTTCATCTTATTTATTTTCTCTTTTATATAGGTTTTAAGCACCCCATATATGAAAAGTGGAGCTCCAATACAGCATCAACAGGTAGTATGCGTACATATAATACATATATATTTACATATTTCCTTTTTATTTAAAAAAAGACTATAGAATAATAATAACTACTATGCATTAATGCTGATAATTTGGCTCAAATTTAAGAGGTTATAACTTATAATGCTTTTTTTTTTGTGGGTTGCCGTTTAATGCAGAGTTCTGGTAAATCTAAGGAAGCTGAGGGTCCTAAGCAGGATCTTAGAAGCCGAGGGCTATGCTTGGTGCCAGTTTCTAGTACATTTCCAGTGACTCATGAACCCACAGTTGATTTTTGGACGCCAACATTTGGAGGAACTTACAGATAATTAGTGGGAGGAAAATTGGGGCACGGAACCAATACTTAGCAACTAGGAATCAAACCTGGCCAAAGTTGGGAATGATAAGATGAAAGAAAAGAGGAACAGAAGAGAAGGCACAGAAGGCCACATAAATATGTAAAGTTAGTTAGTCCTGCTGTGGTGGAAAGGATAATAAAACGAGAGAGGGAGAGAGAGAGGGGCTGGAAAATGCGTTGAAAGAGAAAGAAAGGGAAATGACCCTTCAAAAGAAAGCCCATAGTTGGGCCAACTCAATGCAGAATGATGCAGGGTTTTGGCCAATTTTGGGACCATTGGGAGCACATTAATTTGTTGTAATAATGGAAGAATTATGCTTACAAGGGTGGGATTAGGAATGACAAAGTTGCTGAATATAGGGAAGTTCTTAGTCTAAACTAGACGGAAAATTGTTGTTAGCAGAAGATAAAGGAGCTTTATTAATTTCTTGTTGCTATATTGTGAATAGAGCTGGCACTGCCTTTAGTTCAAGGAAAAGAAATATAATTTGAAGGAATCATTGAAATATAGAATAGAAGAGTGAGTGAGTGTGGGGATATGTCATTTGATTGGAAATCTCACTTTTGATTTGTTTATGTGTTTGGAATATGTAAGTGGAAGTCAGAGGGTGGCCCACACTCCCCCTTTCAGTTTTTGTTGCAAAATTTAGTTCCAATTAAATGTTTATTTATCTGGAAAATTAATCGAAAAGTATATATATATATATATATATATATATATATATATATATATATATATATATATATTTGCAAATGCTTTTACACATGCTTTTGTGCTTTATACCGAATGGCCACATAGAGCGCCTTCTATTGGAAGTACATGTAGAAAGAAAAGAAAACCCATAAAAATGTTTTTATCCTCTGCAAAGTTATGGAGGACGTAAATGGTCCTCATTTTAAATGACGTGTACATACGTAATTATTCCCCCTTTTTTTCCTAAAAGAATTAAGACCCTGCAAGAAATTCAACTGTCACATACATAGAAAAATTTGAACCTACTTAGAATAATCATCAGTTTAATTGACTAGTTTAGCTTAATCTTTTTTTAAAAAAAAATTATGAATAACTAATTTAGCTTATCCATCAGCACATTGATTTGCTTCTTTGAGGATATGAACAAGCGTAGCAAACCAATATGTTGATCATCTTGCCAAGCTTGGTAGTCAGGCTGAGTTCCAACTTCAGACTTTGCATGAGCCTCCTGCTAGCTTGAGACCTCTAATGATTGCAGACCAGCAAGGCGTCGTTTTTATCCGTCCTTAGTTTTCTGTTGTTTTCCCGATGCACCTAAAAAAGCTAATCTATCATAATATGGTGGTTGTTGAGTTAGCGTTTTTATAGGAATCTTACACCTAAGGTTTAATACAACTTTACAATATATGAAAAAAGTAAATAACTTAATTTTATTCTTCAATTCGTTGTATTATATTAGAAAGAAATCAGAAAACATAGACATAATAACAACAAATGAAAATAACGTAATCTTAGAATTAAAACTTTACTTGATTGGTATATTTTCAAACCTAGCCACTTTTCCTGTTATGACTTTGCAGCTATTGGCTAGAGAGTATTATAAACTATTTTGTTCTGGCCCGGGGAAATGCCCCCCTTCTGATTAGAAGTACTTTACCAAATCTCACTTTCTAACTTCTCTAGCAAGATCAGAACATACATTAATTCAAAGATAGAGCATCTAAGCATTAGTCATTATTGTGTTAACAAAGCTAGACTCTCATGGGGCTCCACGCTCACGCTATATTCAAGCCTAATTACCTTTTACAAAATTTGTCTTCATTGAGAAATTGTCGTACGTGATTTAACTATGTTTTCAGGTGTTATCTCATCAAACTGAGTTCATTCAATTAAGTTAAATAATGAGATTCTCCCAGTCAAAATAAATAAATAATGAGATTCTCTTAGTTTATTGTTTATTTATGTGGAAGGCATTTGGCACAAAGGTATATAGTTTGGAAGAAGTTAGAAGTGAATAACAAACATTGGAGGGACCAGCAATAACCGTTTTCTTTGTTACCATCTTTATACTTTGTTTACCGAAAAAAAAATCTTTATACTACCCCAATGGCAGCAGAGTTGGGTAATAATAATATATTAAGGTTCATAATGAACCGTATATCATCAAGCAAATTTATTTTGAAAAGAATTGTACATTAATTATAGTTTTTTTCACAGCATCTTCTTTAGCTTTGAGCACCTTCCATGAATATGCCACTTCTTTTCTATGCTATATATATAAAAAAAATAGAGTTTACTTTTAGATTATTTTGGCGTTGTTTTGTTCTTTAGCTGATAAGAAATATCGTTTCTTAATTTCTGTCGCATAATGCTAAAACATGATTGCTAATCAATGAATTTCATTGATACCAGCGTACACGGATTAAAAAAGACGAGGAATAGAATGTTCAAATTATTTGGGCCTATATCAATTGTCTAAAGATTCAATAATTCCTACCCCTTTTTTCAACTTTATATGGCACCCAATACAACTGATCTAGAGACAAATATTTGCTTAACTTTCACTTATAGCTCTAATCATGTTGAGCATTTATTTAAGCACTTTAGCAGAGAAAAGAGCAATAAGCTAAGTTTATCACTAAACTATACTTCAGCCCACAAGCTGAGACTATATATCTAACTTCTCTGTAGATTCCATTCCAAGTTTTCTGAGCTTGTCATGTGTATGTCAGGTCTTCTTCATCATGTTTGAAAAGGACCGTGTCATTGGAATCCAAAAAAAAAAAATGAAAAATGAAAAATGAAAAATTTGCTGCTGAAATTCATGAGAGTGGCTAGCTTAGCTAGTCGAGAAAAGATAACAGGGTAGGCACCTTTTGTCAAGAATTGATGGAATTAGATGCTGCAAAGCCAGAAGTAGAAAATCATCGACACAAACTAATGATAGGAAGGGAAAAAATGGACAAGAATGCGAAAAAGCTTTGTGAATCACATGACACTGGATTTTCTTCACATAAAAAAGATAAAGAAAAAGCAATGTGTATCAGAATATTTCTCCTCTTTGTGACAGCTGCCTACTTATGTCGCATGGAGTGTCTAATCAGTATTATTTCAATTATAAATATATAAAATAAATTTTTTCTTCTTAAGAAATGAAAGAAAGTTTAGAATTCATGGCTATATTTGTAGCTCTAAGTAGGGCTTGCAAAACACTACATGTGAGAACTTATGGAGAGGGAGACTGATGACAAAATTAACCAAAATGAATCCGCTAGAAATGGAGGGTGGAGAAGGTGCCAATTTGCTTCTGGTAATCTCTCAGATCAAATCCATTTTCATCAGGGTAGAAATTGAAAGAACTAGGCTATCTCTTAGAATCCACACCGACATAAAAAATGTATGTAAATTGAAGGACAGGAAGGTATATACTCCACATTAATGTAGGTGTGTGCTTTTCATATAAAACAAGCATTGCTTGTTCCAAGTGACATTATGACCGTGCATTCGCTTTGAGGAACGTTTCAAAAATAGAATATATAACCAATATCAATAGAGCTGATAGTGATACAAATCCAATTATTAGCATAGCGGCTGCAACTTTCATTTTCATTTTCATTTTTCTTCGTTTATAACTTCATATCTTTATAAAGTGCTGAAGCCTCCGCGTGAACAAATTAAGGGGCTTGCTATATGCACATATTTGAGATTAATTTCTTCAAACCATGCAATCTTTATCGCATGCAGGAGAAAAAACAACTACTTTCTTGCAAGACAGAATCAAAAGATGGATAGATCATTAGCTCAGTTGAGTAGACTGATGCAGATGCCCTGCCCAAACATGTCTCATCTCTCAATGTATATATGTGCTTGCTTATTGGCAGTAACATTTATAAAAGGGGAATACAAAAGAAGGCAACAAGTATTTTCTAAGCCTAATAGGAAAGGACAAGACAAACAAACTTTCTTCATTCAGCAAATATCTATACCCATTGCACCGTGTAACACAAAAATAGAATCAATACAAAATATTTGCTTTTTGAAAAAAAAAAAAGAAATTGTTACTTGCAAGTACAGAAAAATAGAACTCAATACATTCTAGGACTAAAAAATGAGTAACGATTTTCAAGCAATATTTTGGTATATCCTTTAATAGTATTTCTATATTGAGGCAACATTATGCAGCTTCTTTGAGCTGCTTTGTGATGGTGGCGGTAATATTCCTTTGCTGCCACGCTTGCACCAACTCAAGATCAGTTGGCTGTCTTGAGCCATCACCAGCAAAAGTTGCTGCACCATATGGACTTCCACCTTTCACTTGCACCATCTCGAACATCCAAGGATTGAATGTATATCCGATTGGAACAAATATCATTCCATGATGAACCAGCTGAGTGATAGCAGTAAGCCTGTTACAGATTCCACAATTTTCTTGTCATTAACATTTCTTTCATCTTAGGAATTGACTAAGAAACTACATTCAGATAGAGTTTCTTACGCTGTAGTCTCTTGTCCACCACCATGGGAACTGGTGCTGTAGAAGATTCCAGCAGGCTTGCCTGCAAGCTGTTGTGTTTTCCATAGACCTCCAGTTGCATCTTGAAAAGCTTTAAACTGAGCAGCCATCACTCCAAACCTTGTTGGAAAGCCGAAGATAAAACCGTCAGCCTCAGCAAGCTCATTGAGGCTAATGACTGGTACATCACTCTTGGGTGGTGGTCTCAGCTTACCCAGCACCTCCATTGGCAGTGTCACAGGAACGTGCTCATAGGTTCAATAAAGTCAACACGGCAGCTCCTTGGAAAATATGATCACAATGAAGGAACTTAGCTAACAGAAAGTTTGAATCCAACTTTGTGATTGTTACACTCACATGGCAGGAACAATGACATTGAGTGAAAAACAAACTATCAACCTTGACTAGGTAACACTGCAACCAGGGTAAAACAAGCAGACTTCTTTTTCTATACTTATCTGCTTCACAAAGGAATCAGCCTTAGCTCTGGAGGGGATGTTGCTTTACTGTTTGCAATTTTGTGCTATGACAAAATGGAATGCATAGGATTAAGAACTGTGATAAATGAAACATAAATGACTGCCTGCCATAGTTTGGCCTCAGCACCTTCTACAGAATTAACCCCTTTCTTCATTTCCTTTGCCAGTTTCTCCACATGCCCATACATTGAGCAGCATCTATCAAAGTAATAGAAAATTTTCATTTTGTAAATGAAGCTGATAGAAACATGCTCAATAATTCACTTCAGAATATAATGAAAGGGGAATTGAGCAATATTATTGGGGACAATGCAAAAGAAAGAGCAAATGCAGATCACAAAAGAAAAAAATGTTCGATAGTGAGAACACCAAGGTTATAAATATCAGTAGATAGTCTTATAAAAACAAGAGTAAAAAAGAAAATTAAATATCCAATAAGAAATAAAAAAAAGTTACTTGTACAGTACTTGGTTTTTTACACTTCTCCTTACATATACCTTTTAGGGTAAAAAAGCAGAGATTCAAGCAATAACACAGCTGATAAGAAATAAGAAGATTGCTATATTTGAAAATCACTGTAGGATTGTCAACCTTTGGAAACCGAATTTCAAAATTTACTTGTATAAATTTTGGATATCTAATTCTAAGAATTCTAATTTTAAACAGTAATCAAATACTTGAATTGTCCCTTACTTAGTATTGTGTTCTTTGTCATCTGCAAAAAGAAAGCCTGTTTTGTAAGTTCCCTAATTAGCTTGGAAACATAACCCCATGTCCTTATTTGGAGGCCAAAACTGACAGTGTAATAAACTAGCTATAATGAATTTAGGCTACTTGTTTATCATGGTTTACATGGCAGACCATAGATGACATTAACTGCACTCATCCATAGAAATGGAACCCAAAAAATGATAAAAGTAGTACTAATATGGAAGGCCACTCAGAGAATAATAAATATAGACACAGAAAATAAGGCCCTTGACCAAAAAACATCATGGCTGAACCAAAGAAAGGATAGGGTTGGAGCAAGACAATGAGGATCCTCAAGTAACATTGATAACATCAGACAGCCGTGGTGTTAATTAATTTTGAACTTAACTAACTTGTTGCAGCATTTGGAATGTTTAACTCAACTTAGTAGCACAAAAAGACATCAACCCCAACAATTACTTCTGCTCTAAATGAAAAATAATGATTTCAACTTTCAAGCCAATACTTCCTTTAGCCTTTATAAATCTTGCATGTCAGACCCCACTTTAGATGAACAGCTGTCCTACTGGCAAAACTAACCACAAAGAATATTATTGAATTAGAGTGGATGCCAACAAGAAGCCTAACAACAACAGCAATTACTTCTTAATGGTAAACTGAGCCAAAATGAATTAGTACAATGAAACAGCACAAAAATACACAAAGTCTCCATCTCCAAATATCTCAATTCCGTTGTCTTGAAAAAACTAACCAATTCAAATCAAAACAATGAAGTGAAGGAAAACAATTTGGAAGTGTGCTTTCACTAGAAGATGATTCTGACGATGGAGTACCAAAGGAAATGTAGAATGATTTAAGAAGCCAATACATCAAGAGAACGAAGTTAGAAAAGGGATTCTGTGTCATGAACTCCATTTTTCTTACTTGTTGCCCAACAAACCCGAAAAAGAAAAAGTAGAGTGAGTTTCGGCATTCAAGGAAAAACACACAACTTCCCCAACGATCAAACAAACCAATGACTCGTTACAAAGCAGAAAGCAAAACAGAGCCGAAACAAGAATATGCATCATATCCAAGAAAATTAGACTACAACTACAAAGATCTTCAAAGACTTAAAATTTAAGAACCCATTAAAGAAGTAAAAGATGATAACGCACAAGAGGAGACCAACTCATCTTACAGTAGTTTATGTTAATTTAAATTTAAATTTTAACCTTATCACGTTATCCTTGTTATCTTATCATTCTCATTGTAAATATTTTACTTATTTAATAAACCTCTTGGTCATAACTCACGTCGAGTTAGACCATTTCTTTCACTTAATTCTCTACATGGTACAGAACTTATTTTCATGGCTAATACCTCACAACCCCACGATGAACTCCGCCTCCATCTTCACCATCAATACCATCACCAACCCTTATATATCCCGCTACGCTCATATCAACAAGTTGGTCTCTTTGGACCTCACACCCTCCAATTATTGCCTCATCACCCTTAATCTAGTTGTTGATTTGGAGACATCTCCTGAAGTATGTATAGTCAGCAGTCCAAGATGCTTTTTGTCACACATCTGTGGTACGTCAATTCCTACTCAAACAGTAACTTTTCACATTAAGCAAGGACTCGACCCAATCCACTCAAGCATCTATATATGATGACCTTGCTTTGATTGGAAAACCCCTCTTTGATCAAGATAAGGTGTTTCATCTCCTTCGGGGACTTGGGCCATGATTATAAACCTTTCACCACTTCCACTACTATAATGCGTCTCCTATCCCATCTTATAAGTCTATGCTCCTTCAACTCATCAGTTATGTGTTATGACACGACGATAACCGTAAGCCACACCAGTCTCCTATGCCACACCCATGATAACCCGCAAAAAATATGGGTTGGATTGCATATTGCAACCTATTTTTCAAGGCGGATCCATCTAACTCACGGGTTATGAGTTATGACAGGTGAGGCGAATTCACCTGTCGAGTTGATAGGACAGGGTAATTAAGATGCCGGATTAAGATTTTTTTTTTGCATTTTTGCAATTTGGTGGTGGGTTGGACTGCCTAACTTTTACATTTTTTTACCGGTTAAAATTTAAAGAATTCCTTTCAATTATAGGTCATTTTTTAAAATTTCTTTATAATTTAAAATTTAACAATTTGATTTCTTAAATTTATTAAATTGTGTAATGTAGTGTAATATAGTATAAAAAATTTCATATAAAAAGTTAATATGCACTTTAATAAATTAAAAGAACCAAATTATTGAATTTTAAATTATAATAGATTTTTATATGTTGCAAAAAAAGAGAGTTTTTACATTTTAACATTTTTATAAATAGGAGTCAACCTTAATATGCACAATTTAATAAGTTAAAAGAGGTAAATTGTTGAGTTTTAAATTATAATAGAATTTTTTGAAATTGAACAATAGTTAAAGGGAATTTTTTACATTTTAACATTTTTTTTTTTTTTGAACAGGGTTTTTTTTTTTTCAGAAAATTGTCACACCTTTTTTTTTTTGTAATTTTTGAGTCAACCTCATTTTTAAATTTTTTAACAGGTTGATACATTAATCTTTCATAAAATAAGATACCGGGTATTGTTCACATATTTTACTAAAATCAAATGAAAATTCATATAATAAAAATAGGTCAAAATTTTTTTCAAAACTAATACTTGTTGTCTTATTTTTACAAATATTTATACGATACAATTTAAAAAAATTGGCGGTCGAGTTTCCTAAAATTATAACTGCTTTAATTTAAAAAAGTTAGAGGTGACCTACATGATAGTCATCAAGCAATGTAATCGATGACAATGGTAGTAGTAGTATGTAAAAAAAAATATAACACTAAAAAAAACTAAAAATATATATTATTTTACATAATGCTAACTTGATTATGATTGATACACCCTAGGCCTTTGTTATCAATTGTAAGTTTTTTTATTTTTTTTAAATTTGACTTGACCTGTCTGTAAAATATAAAAGTTTGTTTGGCCAAAAACTTATTTAAAAACCTTTAAATAGACTCAAAAACTTAGACTTTTAATTTTAAAAAGAATATAACTTTTAATAAAAGTATTATATTATGTATAAGATAAATTTATTATATTAATATATATTAATAAATTATAAAAATATTATAAAATTTTAGTTATATGTCTCTAAATAATATTAATATACAGTGTATACACATGTATGCAGATAAATTTCTTCAAACTTTACAATCTCTACTACATGCTAGAGAATAACCAACCACTTTCTTGCCAGGTAAGAATCAAGTTATGGGTTAGCCCAACTGACCTGTCTCTACAATGTATGTGTGCTTGCTTATTGGCTTTAACATTCATGAACAGGGGAATATAAAAGAAGGGTACAAGTATTTTCTAAGCCTAATATGAAAGGAGAAGACAAACACACTTTCTTCTTCAACATATATCAATAAGCACTGCACTATGTAATAGAAAAATATAACTCAATGCAAAGCAATTTTTTTCTTTTTGAAAAGAAACAATTATTACCGTGCAAGCACACTAAAATAGATGTATAGAAAATAAAATTCTAGGACTAAAAAATAAGTAGAGTTTCAAGCAATATTTTGGTATCCTTCAATAGTAGGTCTATATTGACGCAATTTTATGCAGCTTCCTTGAGCTTCTTGGTGATCGTGGCGGTATACTTCCCTTGGTGGAATGCTTGCTCCAACTCAAGCTTACTTGGCTGTCATGTGCCATCACCATCAATAGAGCCTGAACCATATGGACTTCCACCTTTCAGTTCCTCCATCTTGAGCATGCCAGCATCGAATGTATATCCAATTGGAACAAACAACATTCCATGATGAACCAGTTGAGTGATAGCAGTGAACCTGTTACAGATTTCACAATTTTCTTACCATTAATATTTCATTCATCTTAGGAATTGGTTAAGAAACTACATTGAGATAGAGGCTCTTACGCTGTAGTCTCTTGTCCACAGCCTTGGGAACTGGTGCTGTAGAAGATTCCAGCAGGCTTGCCTGCAAGCTGTTGTGTTTTCCATAGACGGACAGTTGCATCTAGAAAAGCTTTAAACTGAGCAGGCATCATTCCAAATCTTGCGGGGAAGCCAAAGACAAAACCATCACCCTCAGAAAGCTCATTGGGGGTAATGACTGGTACATCACTCTTGGGTGGTGCTCTCATCTTACCAAGGACCTCATCTGGCAGTGTCTCAGGCACCTGATCATAGGTTCAATAAAGTCAACAAAGCAAATGTCACAACTTCACATCCCTTCTCAAATTTAGCAAGAGTGAGTTTGGGAAGTAGAAGTCTTAATTACTCGCAGAGACTACAAAATATAGCAAAACTAATTAAATGATAATATTGGAAAACCAAAGCCAATGGAATCCTCATGCTATAGAGCACCAAACCACCTAGTATAGGTAGCTTTGAAAGAATATTGGGGTCATGGAAGCGGCTTTGAAAGGTCATGAGCCATTGGAAAATAATGTCACAATGAAGGACCTTAGCCAACAGAAAGTTTGAACCCAACCTTGTGACATTCTGATGGCAGGAACAACGATATTGAGTTTAAAACCAATTTTCAACCTTAACTAGGTAACACTGCAACCGGGGTAATACAGGCAGACTTTTTAATCTGCTACACAAAGCAATGAGCCTTGGCTCTGGAATGGATGTTGCTCACTGTTTGCAATTTTATGCAATGATGAATTGGAATGCATAGGATTAGGAACTGTGAAACATGAAACATAAATATACATGCCTGCTATAGTTTGGCCTCAACACCTTCTACAGAATTAGCCCCTTCCTTTATTTCTTCAGCTAGTCTCTCCACATGCCCATACATTGAGTAGTACCTATCAAATTAATGGAAAAATTTCATTTTGTAAATGAAGTTGATAGAAAGGGATTAACAAAATCCTTTTTTTACTTTTATTCTATCTTTTACTCTTGATGACACATAAAATTGGAGTGAACGACAAAGACAATGTAAGTCAGAGATAACACACAAGATAAACAAAGATTAACAACTTAAAGAAAAGTAATTCATGATGATAAGAAAGATACACAATATAAACTTTAACAGCCATTGATGATCTTCCAATGCCTCTCTGTGCTTAATCTCTTTCTCTCTGTGTTTCTTTCTGTGCTTAACGAACACTGAAGTCGATGAATGCAAAATAACGGGAAGTGCAAGCCATATTTATAGTCTCTAATTTCTTGATCAACTTTTTTATTTTGGTTCACTCTGGGGGAGAACGACACTGTTGCTGCAGAAATGATTGATGATGATAGGGTGGTGTCACGCTTATTCAAAAGCTCAAGAAGCTGCCAATTTTGAAAGCTTTTCTATTGTTATTGTTAAAAAATATATATATCTAAATCCGGAATTTGACCTCATAATTGGCTTTTTGCATTGCAATGTCAAATATCCATGATCAATCAAATATCAAGATATAACTTTATTGGATAAAATTTTTTAAAATAAATAAATAAAAATATATTTTAATTTTAATTTAATAAAGTATATTAAAATTTTAATTCAATAAATAATTTAAAAATAAATATATCTTTACTTATTTATTTTAAAGATAAATTCATTTAAAAAGAATATTTTCTAACTTTATTATCCCGCTTTGGTGGCAGAATATCTCCAAAATAGTTTAATTGTTTTACACTAATGTGGCTAAAAAAGGTAAATGAAGCCTGTGAAATATGATGAATCTCTGCTTTTCACGTATGAATGTACAAAAGAAACATTTGGTGGCTGCGGAGGCAAGTTGCTTTTGTCTTAGAAATCTAAAGGGGCACAACAAGAAATGAAAAAAGATGAGTTTCCCTTCCTTTTAATGGCGGGTAAGTGCTACTATGCACCCTCTCAAGTTTGGATATATCATATATTTAAATTTTTATTTATAACAAGTAGGTAATTTTTTTTACAAGTTATATCTTTTTTTTTTAACCCTATTTTTTTCAACAATATAAGATTCTTATCGAAAATTATATTATAAATAACAAACTAAATTCAATTATATTTTGTAATAATCATTTACACCGATAATTGTACATATACTAATTTTTTTTAAATTATTATTATTAAAAAAATCTTATAAATTTTAAAAAGATAATATTTATCATAAAAAAGAAAAAAATAATATATGATACATATTAAAAAAATTAGAAATGTGTAATAATAATATAATCAATTTAAAATAATATCAATTAAAATTATATTAATCCTTATATTTTTCATCCCTAATAGCACTATGCATCGCTAAGTTTGAGTATATTATATACCTAAATTTTTACTTGTAATATTAGATTTTTTTTACAAGTTGCATCTCTTTTTTTAACCCTATTTTTTTTAGATTTTTGTCGGAACCTGTAATATTTACATACAATTTTTTTTTAAATAATTTTTAATATGATAATATTATTAGTTATACAAATTATGAAAAAAAATTAATGCGTGTAATATAAAGAAAATAATATAGTTTTAATTATTATTATTTTTTTCGATAATTTTACATCGATTAATGCAATATTTACACACAATAAAATCAGAAAAATAAATAAAAAATATAAAGACTAATATAGTTTTAATAGGTATTATTTTAACGTAATTTTTTATACGCATGAATCGAAAAATAAAATAAGAACTATGTGAACAAGAATCTTCATTTCATTTTCGGTGATGAACAGTATTTTTTCGATATAAACAGTATTTTTTTGATATGAACAATAATTTTTTTACGTGAACAGTAATTTTTCTGACATAAACAGTAATTTTTTGACCAAAATAGTATTTTTTCTGGCATGAACAGTATTCCCGGCTTAATCATAATGCTTAAAAAGGGTGTAAATAGTAATACATCCCTAAAAAAGAGTACAAGACTATCATTTTTCTTGTAGAATATATTGAAGGGGCCATGCCGACTGTATGCGCCGCCGCCAACTTACCCCGTCAGGGGCTGCTTTATTTTCCTTCGTAACCATGACATCGGTGAACTAAAACAAACAAACAATAATTTCAGATAAAGATTAGAAAATACGAACATATATATAAGATACGTAATATTTAAAAAATATATAAATAAAAAATATTTAAAATGTTAAAATATCTGATATAATATATATCATATATCAGTATGACTATCATTTTAAAGTATGTGTGTTAGTAAGATAAAGCTTGCTAGTTTTATTTCCACAACCCCATCTCTTGACTTGTTGGTCATGTTGTTAGTAGAGGTGTTCAACGGATTAGGTCAACTCATAAATCTATGAATTTTGACTTAATTCAATTGGGTTGGATCTGTGGGTTGGGCGGGTTAGAAAACACTTTAACCTGCAAGGTACTGGTCGGGTAATGGGTTTAAAAGCATTGACCCATGCAAACTCAATCCACCCAAGTAGTTTTTTTTTTTTTTTGTAAAAGTCATTTAGTCATAGTGATAATTTATGTTATTTTTTCCATAACTTTTTTGTACAGTCAATTAAGTTTAGATGTTAACATTGTAGTTACATTGAGAATGTGACCAATAAAATAGTGATTAGAAACTCATAAAAGTATCTGATAGACTCATGAGATAAAAATCTAACTGATCGCTTAGAAAACAAAGAGTATCATGAGAAAATTAAAAATAGAATAAATGATTATGTCAATCTATATTTTATATGTGATGATATTGATTTCAATTAACTAATGTGATTTGTTATTTATAACTTTTATGACATGTTAATTTGTTTTAGTTTTATTTAAATTTATTTTAACTTAGTATGACTTATTAAGTTTATTTATAACATTAATTCGTATTTTTTAGAACAAACTCTCTGAAAGGATTAAAAGAACATAATAAACATATAATCAGAATTGTGAATTGCAAATAAGAAAACTTTCCTTATTGAGTTGTAATTATGACTAGGTTTTGGTTTTAATTGTAGTTATGGAATGAGATGCTTTTGCCACTTGCTAGGCAATGTAGACTTTTTGATTGTTTAATACAATCATCCGTTCTAAAAAAATTATGATAAATTAATTAATGAGAGTTATTATCTTGCTTTTTCCTTGTAAAATAGTTTGAAATACCTAAACTTTAGATTCAATTAGATATGTCAAAATAAATATTTTTTCACGCAGTTCACGCCCTCCTAATCAATAATCATATCGTAGTTTTAAAATGAAATCATAATGGGATTCTGATGGTATTCATGCAAAGTTATAGTAATAAAATTCATATTAATGTGGTTAAATAAAATTAAGTGATAGCTCTTTATTTTTTTATTGTCACCTACATGAGTGTGAAACACAGACTTGGAAAACATTTTCAGAGGGGTGAGAGCTGTAGCGTAATATTGATTGGAAATACCTTGGGCGACAGGGCAATCAATGACACATGTGATGACATTATGCATAAATAAAAAAAAATCCCTCTTGCTCTCACTCGGGCTTCTCGTGGCCAAAAAATAAATATTTATACAACATTAGAAATTTTTTTGGCTTTTGTTGTTGATCCCTTCTAATAAGTGTCGCTATGACAGTATAATTCACAATTTTTTAGGAATAAAAAAGGAGTTTATTCATTGCCATGTGCAGAAGTTGCATTAGTTAATCAAAGTGTTTTGTTTCCTTTTTCCAATAATTGTGCTTATTTAAATGAATAATTGTTGCTAGCAAAGGCAACATTAGACAATTTTCTTTAAAAGAAAATGTCAGCCTTACGAGTTCGACTAAACCTAATTCACTTTTGAGCGGGTCGAATTGAATTGAGTTGAGTAATAAAATTTCTTTGACCCAATCTAATCTACTGTTCTGATGAGCAGATCGAGTTCAAAAATACTGCTGAACTCACTCAATCCACCCAGCGGACATCACTAGTTGCTAGTAGTCAGTAGGCAATGTAATCTGGTTATGTTGATTGTCGCGACCAAAATCGCGGCGAGAAATATATTAACTCATGAGATTTTAAAATATGAAAAATAGAGTCGTCACCAATTTTATTGAAATTAGGAAAAATTAAAAAATCTTCTTTTAAAAATAGTCTTTGGAACTAGATCGGATTCGAGAGTCGGTTATGGATAGAGAAGGGTGGAAACTTAATCCCACAATACCCCTAACATACCCGTTCTAAAATGGTATATTAAGTTAATTGTGTAAATTCTTAACAATCTTTAAAAATATTTGTTTTACCCATTTTGCAAAACATTGAAATTTTTTTAATTTTAATTTTTTTAAGGGAAATAAAGAAAAGAAACCACCAAATTGTAAACATTTAATTTTTTGTTTGACAAAATAAAAATTATACTCCTACGTATCCTCAGGTGCAATGAGGAACTCAAAGTCACGTAATTCTTTAAAAAATAATTGTGAGTTAGTTTATTTTAATTAAGAAAAAGACTTTTGTTTGAAAACAAATTTATTCTTGCACAGAATTCAAGTTAGTACCAGGCTACTCAATAAATCTCTTATGATTGAAATGACAATGAAGATAGCATCTGCTATTCAATCATCATCATTGATCATTGCATTGATTAAAAGATTTTTTCATTTTTTTTAGGAATGCACAAAGACAAACAAGTAACCGCACAAACAACACATTGTCATACCGTGCGCCAGGTAAATACAATGAAATAAAATAAAATAAAATAAAAACACAACAACACAAAACACATTTTTTTTATCTTTTAACATTTTTTATTTTTATTTTATTTTTTTCATTTTTTTGACTTCCTATTTATCACAAGACATAACATAAAACATACCATTAAATTAAACAAACTCTATCAAACAAGAACTAATCCTAAACAACACTAAATTAAGCTCAAAGTATTTTTTTTTGTTTTTTATTTCAATTTTATTTTTATTTTTATTTTTTACCATTTTCGTATTTTTTATATATATTCATATTTTTTGTTTCACCTTAAAGACCCAATTACAATTTTCAAACCCACTTTTTTTCATTTAGAAAACTAGTATAACAAAGTTGGTCCCAGATAAAAAATAGCAGCAAATAAAATACATAAAAAAAGTACAGAACAAAAAGAATAAGAGAATAAAAAAATGAAAGAGGATTTAAATAAGAAACTAATAAACGGAGAATCAACACAGGGAGAATACGGAGTATAGCAGGAACCTCGGGATGACGCTGTGCACGGCGTTTTGCGGTGGGTAGAGGTGAGCGATTCAGGCGACGGTCAGGTGGCGTGTATTGGCGGTGGCCGATGGGTGTTGCTAGACGGAGGTGGTAGAGATGGAGGCGCAACAGATCCGGATCTACTCACGGTGGTGGCGCGGTGACCAGGTGGGTCAATCTTGGAGATCCCAGTTTCTGCTGGTGGACTTGCGCAGATCCGGTGTGGGGTTCGGGCGGTGCAAGGGGAGGAAGGGTTGGTATTTGGTTGGATGTGGGTTTTTCGGTGGTGATATGGGGGACGGCCAGCCTGCAGGTACGGTGGCTGTTTCGTGTTTGGAGGGGCGGAGCTGCGTGTAGTGGCTGCTAGGCAGAGGTGGTTTGCTGTGTTGCTCTGGTGGTAGGGAGGAGCAGCTGTTGGTGAGGTGGTGCCGAGTTCAAGTGATGACTCCAGGACGTGGTTGCAGGTGCGGTTGGGGCGTTACGTAGTGGAGCAACTGCTGTCTTCACGGTGGCTCGTGGCTGCGTGGTTACGGCTGCTATGGTGTGGACGTTGGGGTGCAAGGTGGTGAGAGTAGTGAGGGTGAAGGTGAAGGGTGGTAGGGTAAAGGGTAGTTCTGAAGGTGAGGGTAATGGTGTTAAATGGGTGATGGAGGTGGTGAGGTGGTGTTTATGATGGTTTTTGAATGAGGATGGTGAAGGTTATGGAGATGAGGGGACTGCAGGTGGGTTACAGTGAAAGTGGTGATGTAAGGGAGGTCCTTATGGAGGTAGCAGGGGTGTTTTCTTTTATGAAGATGAGTGTTGAGGATGGGTTGTCAAGTTCTATTCTTTGTTTTTGGTTGCAAAAGGGGTCATGGGGAATATGGTGGTGTGGTGGAAGGTTTGTCGTATGGAGGAAGGTGAGGGGAGGTGGAGCTTGAAGATGGTGAAGTTGGTTGTGGGTGGTGGTATGGGTGAGAAGCTTGGTGTTGTGGTGACTCTGTTTCACGGTTGGGTAAGGATGGAGGGACTATTTGGGTGCATTGTGGGTGAAGGTAGTGGAAGATGGTGGCTTTTTGTTGTGCAAGTGGTTGTGGAAGGGGGTTTGGTCGTGGGGAATATGGTGGTGTGGTAACAAGGTTCGTTCTGGAGATCCCCCGGTAGCTGTCGTCCGAATGGTAATTTATAGTGAAGGTGTTATATCCAGCTTCTGTCCAGATTTCTTTTTTTTTTTTTTCCAATTCTCCCACACTAACGTCCAACCTTGGTGTTTAAAGAGGAAAATGGGGTTGCAGGAGCTGATACGTTGGGTCCATTTCTGGTTTCCTCTCTTGTGCTTGCTGCTTTCTGTTTCAAATTCCTCCTTCTTCAATGCTTGCTGTCCTTCCTAATCTATGATAGGCAGCTCCCCAAGGTGTGCAAGAGTGCTGAGGTGCCAGCTAATGAACAGTTACGAAAAATTACATTTTTTTTCTTTTTTATTTTTATTTTTTTTTATTTTCATTTTTTTTACTGTAACAGAAAGAATTTGTATTTTTATTATTTTTATTTTTTTGAGTTCGGTCAAAATTAGGTATTTACATTAATCAAATTAAAAAAAAATTTAAAAAATAAAATAAAAAAGAGTCAACAAGGATTTATTGTATGAACTGGATCGAACTAGTCAATTTACTCGAAAACCTTGTGACCCGAGTTTTAAGTCTATCTGATCAATCAATTGGATCATTTTTTCCATCGATCCAATCAAACATAAGCAAATTGGTGACCTGCCCGATGGGTTGATCAGGTTTTTTTTTTAAGAATTAAAACTTCAAAAAATGTAACTTTTAAGATTTGAATATTGTACTTAAAGTCTTTATCATAAAGTGTATTTTATCATTAAATCATATGCTCCTATTTAGCATTATTCTCAATTTCTTAATTTATATTATTACATCTGCTTGTTTGAAAATATTATATTTTTTATATAGTATTTTTTTGTTTAGTATTTTTTAATATAATATTTTTATATCAAGTAATTATTTTTAAATTTTTTTTTCTTTGTCTGAGTTTTTCAATTCAACTGTTTGACTAGCGATTGGACCACTAACCTAATGACCCAACCTTTTAACTATCTCAACTTTTGGTCTAAATTATATAACCATGCTTTATTCATTTATTGTAAAGTTGGTTGGTTTTACCTTTTTTTTTTCTTAAATAATTCTACAAAATGACATCATGTTGCGGGTAAAAGAATTTTTCCCAGAACAAACATGCTATTAGTAATTTAACCTCAAATGATGTCGTTTTACAATTAAATTTAACAAATATACCAAAACAATGTCATGTTCATATTAAACTAAAAAACGACTTCATTTTACATTTAAAGAATTTTATTATTAAAATTTTGAATCCAAATCAACTGGATAAACTAACTTAGTCCATTATTTTTTCGTTTCGGGTTGATGACCAACCCAGCTGAATGAACACCATACTTGTTCGAACCTTTTTGGTCCTTTGACCAAAAATCCTGTTTTGGTCCATAGATAGATGGGTCATGCTCATGTCCATTGCGTGGGCCAACTAACTTGTTGAGGCCCATGACCCGGCTGAGGCTCCTTTCTTTCTTTCTGTAAAAAAATTCTCAATATGACCAAAAAGAAAGAAAGAAAATCACATCATACGACCCAAAAAAAAAAATCTCATCATAGAAATATTATTTTTTTCGGTTCTATGGTATAATTGAGAATTGAGATAATATAGATTGAACAGTAGTTAAAGGGAGTTTTTTACATTTTAACATTTTTAAAAAATCGTCACACTTTTTTTTTTTTGTAATTTTTGAGTCAACCTTATTTTTAAAATTTTTAACAAGTTGATTCATTAATCTTTCATAAAATAAGATGGGTTGTTTACTCCAATCCATATAACAAAAATGGGTCAACTTATCTGTCTCGTTTACAATTAACCCAATGCGGCTCAACTCGTTTTAATAGGTTAGCCTCTAATAGTGCTCTAACTAGAGATATAAATAAGTTAGTTTAAATTAAATTTTATCTAAATAAACTTAAACTTGTTTTACAAAATGCTAACTTGAGATTGACTTATTATCAATCGTAAGCCATTTTTTGGAACTTGACTTGACTTGTTTGTAAAATATAAAAGTTTGTTAGGTCAAAAACTTATTTAAAAACTTTTAAATAGACTAAAAAACTTAGACTTTTAATTTTAAAAAGAATATAACTTTTAATAAAAGTATTATATTATGTATAAGATAAATTTATTATATTAATCTATATTAATAAATTATAAAAATATTATAAATTTTTAATTATATGTCTCTAAATAATATTAATATACAGTGTATACACATGTATGCAGATAAATTTCTTCAAACTTTACAATCTCTACTACATGCTAGAGAATAACCAACTACTTTCTTGCCAGGTAAGAATCAAGTGATGGGTTAGCCCAACTGACCTGTCTCTGCAATGTATGTGTGCTTGCTTATTGGCTTTAACATTCATGAAGAGGGGAATACAAAAGAACGGTACAAGTATTTTCTAAGCCTAATATGAAAGGAGAAGACAAACACTTTCTTCTTCAACATATATCAATAAGCACTGCACTACGTAATAGAAAAATATAACTCAATACAAAGCAATTTTTTCTTTTTGAAAAGAAACAATTATTACCATGCAAGCACACTAAAATAGATGTATAGAAAATAAAATTCTAGGACTAAAAAATAAGTAGAGAGTTTCAAGCAATATTTTGGTATCCTTGAATAGTAGGTCTATATTGACGCAATTTTATGCAGCTTGCTTGAGCTTCTTGGTGATGGTGGCGGTATACTTCCCTTGGTGGAATGCTTGCTCCAACTCAAGCTTACTTGGCTCTCTTGTGCCATCACCATCAATAGTTCCTGAACCATATGGACTTCCACCTTTCAGTTCCTCCATCTCGAACATGCCAGCACCGAATGTATATCCAATTGGAACAAACAACATTCCATGATGAACCAGTTGAGTGATAGCAGTGAGCCTGTTACAGATTTCACAATTTTCTTTTCATTAATATTTCATTCATCTTAGGAATTGGTTAAGAAACTACATTGAGATAGAGGCTCTTACGCTGTAGTCTCTTGTCCACCACCTTGGGAACTGGTGCTGTAGAAGATTCCAGCAGGCTTGCCTGCAAGCTGTTGTGTTTTCCATAGACGGACAGTTGCATCTAGAAAAGCTTTAAACTGAGCAGGCATCATTCCAAATCTTGCGGGGAAGCCAAAGACAAAACCATCACCCTCAGAAAGCTCATTGGGGGTAATGACTGGTACATCACTCTTGGGTGGTGCTCTCATCTTACCAAGGACCTCATCTGGCAGTGTCTCAGGTACCTGATCATAGGTTCAATAAAGTCAACAAAGCAAATGTCACAACTTCACATCCCTTCTCAAATTTAGCAAGAGTGAGTTTGGGAAGTAAAAGTCTTAATTACTCGCAGAGACTACAAAATATAGCAAAACTAATTAAATGATAATATTGGAAAACCAAAGCCAATGGAATCCTCATGCTATAGAGCACCTAGCCACCTAGTATTGGTAGCTTTGAAAGAATATTGGGGTCATGGAAGCGGCTTTGAAAGGTCATGAGCCATTGGAAAATAATGTCACAATGAAGGACCTTATAGCCAACAGAAAGTTTGAACCCAACCTTGTGACATTCTGATGGCAGGAACAACGATATTGAGTTTAAAACCAATTTTCAACCTTAACTAGGTAACACTGCAACCGGGGTAATACAGGCAGACTTTTTAATCTGCTACACAAAGCAATGAGCCTTGGCTCTGGAATGGATGTTGCTCACTGTTTGCAATGCATAGGATTAGGAACTGTGAAACATGAAACATAAATATACATGCCTGCCATAGTTTGGCCTCAACACCTTCTACAGAATTAGCCCCTTCCTTTATTTCTTCAGCTAGTCTCTCCACATGCCCATACATTGAGTAATACCTATCAAATTAATGGAAAAATTTCATTTTGTAAATGACGTTGATAGAAAGGGATTAACAAAATCCTTTTTTTTCTTTTATTCTATCTTTTACTCTTGATGACACATAAAATTGGAGTGAACGACAAAGACAATGTAAGTCAGAGATAACACACAAGATAAACAAAGATTAACAACTTAAAGAAAAGTAATTCATGATGATAAGAAAGATACACAATATAAACTTTAACAGCCATTGATGATCTTCCAATGCCTCTCTGTGCTTAATCTCTTTCTCTCTGTGTTTCTTTCTGTGCTTAACGAACACTGAAGTCGATGAATGCAAAATAACGGGAAGCGCAAGCCATATATATAGTCTCTAATTTCTTGATCAACTTTTTTATTTTGGTTCACTTTGGGAGAGAACGACACTGTTGCTGCGGAAATGATTGATGATGATAGGGTGGTGTCACGCTTATTCAAAAGCTCAAGAAGCTGCCAATTTTGGAAGCTTTCCTATTGTTATTGTTAAAAAAAATTATATCTAAATCCGGAATTTGACCTCATAATTGGCTTGCTGCATTGCAATGTCAAATATCCATGATCAATCAAATTTCAAGATATAACTTTATTGGATAAAATTTTTTTAAAATAAATAAATAAAAGTATATTTTATTTTTAATTTAATAAAGTATATTAAAATTTTAATTCAATAAATAATTTAAGAATAAATATATCTTTACTTATTTATTTTAAAGATAAATTCATTTAAAAAGAATATTTTCTAACTTTATTATATCTTCCCGCTTTGGTAACAGAAGATCTCCAAAATAGTTTAATTGTTTTACACTAATGTGGCTAAAAAAGGTACTTGAAGCCTGTGAAATATGATGAATCTCTGCTTTTCACGTATGAATGTACAAAAGAAACATTCGGTGGCGGCGGAGGCAAGTTGCTTTTGCCTTAGATATCTAAAGGGGCACAACAAGAAATGAAAACACAACTCTAATTTTTTTACTCATTTTTTTTACATTATTTTTTATATTTTTTTAATATTATTCATTATATATATATTTATAATTATTTTTCACTAAATCATATAATTTAAAAAAAAGATATAAATAATATATATACATTCTTAAAAAAGATGTATGATTAACTTTTTTCATAAAAAAATAGGTTTCCTTCCTTTTAATTAGATAATCAGAAACAACCATTGTAAGCATTATTATTAGGATTATTATATTATATTAATCTGTTCACTTGGTCATTCATCTTATTAGACTTTTCGATTTGTATTTTGTAGAATATATTGGAGGGGCCATGCCAGCTTTGTGCGTCGCCGCCAACTTACCCGTCGGGCGGGGCTGCTTTATTTTCCTTCGTAACCATGACATCAATTAGCTAAAACGAAACAAATAATAATTCCAGATAAAGATTAGGAAGTACAAGCATAAATATAAGATACGATACGAATATATTGATATGATAAAAATTTTAAAATATTTAACAAATATATAAATAAAAATATTTAAAATTTTTAAAATATTTGATATAATATGTATTATATATCAGTATGACTATCATTTTAAAGCATCAATGTTAGTAAGATAAAGCTTGCTAGTTTTATTTCCACAACCCCATCTCTTGATCTGCTGGTCATGTTGTCAGTAGGAGTGTTTAATAGGTTTGATCAATCCATGAATTCATGAATTTTGATTGAGTTGGATTCTCAGGTTGGGTCGAGTTAGAAAACATTCTAACCCGTAAGGTACGGGTCAGGTAACGGATTTCGAAAGTATTGACTCCCGCAAACTCAATTCTCCCAAGTAATTTTTTTTTTTGTAAAAGTCATTTAGCCATATGAACAATTTATGTTATTTTTTTCATAATTTTTCTGTAAAGCCAATTAAGTTTAGGTGTAGACATTATAGTTACATTGAGAATATAACTAAGAAAATAATAATTAGAAACACATAAAAGCATCTGACAGACTCATGCGATAAAAATTTAACTGATCTCTTTGATGACAAAGAGTATCATGAGAAAATTGAGATCCATATTTTATATATGATGACATTGACTTCAATTAGTTAATGTGATTTGTTATTTATAACTTTTAAGATATGTTAACTTACTTTAATTTATTTTAAATTTATGCTAACTTAGTATGACTTATTAAATTTATGTATAACATTAACTCGTATTTTTGAGAACAAACTCTTTAGAAAGATTAAAAGAATATAATAAATATAAAATCAGAACTGTGAATTGCAAATAAGAAAACTTTTTCTATTGAGTTGTAATTATGCCCAGATTTTGGTTTTAATTGTAGTTATGGAATGAGATGCTTTTGCCTCTTGCTAGGCAATGTAGACTTTTTGATTGTTTAATACAATCATCCGTTCTAAAAAATAAGGAATATGATAGATTAATTAATGAGCGTCATTATCTTGCTTTTCCCTTGTAAAATAGTCTGAAAAATCTAAACCTTAGATTCAATTTGATATGGCAAATTAAATATTTTTTCGCGCAATTCACTCCCTACTAATCAATAATCATATTGTAGTTATAAAATGAAATCATAATGGGATTGTGATGGTATTCATGCAAAATTATAGTAATAAAATTCATATTAATGTGGTTAAATAAAATTAAGTGACAGCTCTTTGTTTTTTCTATTGTCACCTACATGAGTGTAAAACAGAGACTTAGAAAACATTTTCAGGGGGGTGAGAGCTGCAGACTAATATTGATTGGAAATATCTTGGGCGGCAGGGCGATGAATGACATATGTGATGACATTATACATAAATAAAAATAATCCCTTTTGTTCTCACTGGGGCTTCTCGTGGCCAAAACATAAATATTTATACAAGTGAGTCAAAAAAGTAGAGGGTGGGTTCTCCATCTCATATTCCTGCCAACAAAGGCAACATTAGGAAATTTTTTTGGCTTTTGTTGTTGAACCCTTCTAATAAATGTCGCTATGACAGTATAATTCACAATTTTGGAGGAATAAAAAAGGAGTTTATTCGTTGTCTTGTGCAGAAGTAGCATTAGTTAATCAAAGGTGTTTTGTTTCCTTTTTCTAATAATTGTGCTTATTTAAATGAATAATTGTTGCCACTAAAGGCAACATTAGACAATTTAAAAAATATATATATGTCTAACTCATGAGTGTGACTTAACCTAATCTACTCTTAAGCGGGTCGAGTTAGGTTAAGTTGAGCGAAAAAATATTTTTAACTCAACTCAACTCAACCCAACTCATTGCTCTAGGTAGTAAGTCAGGTCTAAAAACGCTGCTGAATTCACCCAACCCACCCAGCAGACGCCCCTAATTACTAGCAGCTAGTAGACAATGTAATCTTGTTAGGTTGATCAAATTAAAAAATTAAAAAAATAAAGTAAAATAAAAAAGAGTCAACAAGGATTTATTGTATGAATTGGACTAAACTAGCCAGCTTACTCAAAAAACTTGTGACCTAAGTTTCAAGTCTATCTAGTCAATCAATTGGATCATTTTTTTCATCGATCGAGTCAAACTCAAGCAAATTGGTGACTTGCCCAATGAGGTGATCAGGTCTTTTTTTTTTTAAGAACTAAAACTTTAAAAAATGTAACTTTTAAGATTTGAATATTGTACTTAAAATTTTTTATCATGAAGAGTATTTTATCACTAAATCATATGCTCCTATTTAGCATTATTTTCAATTTCTCAATTTATATTATTACCACTGCTTGTTTGAAAATATTATATTTTTCATATAATATTTTTTTGTTTAGTATTTTTTAATATAATATTTTTTATATCAAGCAATTATTTTTTTATTTTTTTATTTAAAATTTTCAATTCAACTGTTTGACCAACAGTTGATTACTGACCTAATGACATGACCTTTTGACTAGTTCAACTTCCAGTACAGATTTTATAACTATGATTTATTCATTTATTGTAAAGTTGATTAGTTTTACCTTTTTTTTTCTTAAATAATTCTACAAAAACATCACGTTTTGGCCCGTTTGTTTTACATCGTGTTATGTTATGACATGTTTGCGGGTAAAAGAATTTTTCCCAGAACAAACATGCTGTTAGTAATTTAACCTCAAATGATGTCGTTTTACAATTAAATTTAAAAAATATACCAAAACAATGTCATGTTAATATTAAACTAAAAAACGACTCATTTTTCATTTAAATAGTTTTATTATTAAAATTTTGAATCCAAATCAACTGGATAACCTAACTTAGTCCATTATTTTTTCGTTTCGGGTTGATGACCAACCCAGCTGAATGAACACCTTACTTGTTACAACCTTTTTGGTCCTTTGACAAAAAAAAGTCGTTTTGGTCCATAGATAGATGGGTCATGCTCATGTCCGTTGTGTGGGCCAACCTAGCTTGTTGAGGCCCATGACCCAGCTGAGGCTCCTTTCTTTCTTTCTGTAAAAGAATTCTCATTATGACCAAAAAGAAAGAAAGAAAATCTCACCATACGACCCCAAAAAAAAATCTCATCATAGAAATATTAATTTTTCGGTTCTTTGGTATAATTAAGAATTGAGATAATATAGATTGAATAGGGAATTTTTTATGAAAATATTATTCTTAACATAATTTATTTTAGAACATCAGATCATGACTATAGGATTTTTTTTTATTGAAGATATTTTGAAGTCTATGGTTTTATAAAGTCCATATATTCTATTATAGTTTCTACTATATTGTGACTGGTGACTGGTGAGATGGCTAAGGAATTCGTTTCGCGGGCCAACTTTGAAAAGCCCAATAGGAAAACAAACAAGGACTGGCTCTGGATTGGAGCTTGAACCAAATTTTGTAAGATAAAAAAAAAAAACCAAATTCTGTAATTTGTAAGCCACATATTTTGATGCTCTTGTATAAATTATAATTGTAAGTTTGTAACTGGCTTCATCAGTAGGCACTCGACAGCTTTTCTTGAAGGCCCACTTCTTGAAAGAATTTTTATATCTTAAGAGCAGTAGTTTATATGTGTTTCATTCCGCCCAGGGGCAACCTTAACATGTCTCATGCTTGTAATAGTTTTATGTATTTAGAATGAACTATGTCATAGAAGTTGTTATAATTAGAAGATTGCTTGCAATTGTGGGATTCAAAAATTTGCACTTGGAATGAGTCAACCATTAAATGAAATGGGACTATGATTGCTTATCGTATAAGTTGCTGAATGTAGACTAAACCTCGACAAATGCTTGCATAAATAATGAGTCCTGTTCAAACTAACATATACTATATGTTACGCTTTCCTATTCAACATTGCATGTATATTATTAATTGATGTCAGCAAACTAATACAACATTTTTTTTCTCCTCTTACGATGTGTTCTTACTGTAAAACTAATCTTTATTCGAGTCTCTAATGGGATGAGCCTAATCACAACTCACAAGGTGATATCAGTGGAATTTGAACTTTTGCACTATAGGGAATCGCCATCAACCCATTTCTTATTTTATTTCAACCAAAATATATTACTAAATAAAAGTGAATTTCGTGAGAGGATGTGATTTTTTGTAACTAGTGCAGAAATATATGTTCCATTAACACTTAGGGTGTAATATTCAAGCACAAAGTATGCATGGTTGTATGATTGGATGGGATTACAATGAGTTTTCTATTGAATGACGTCGCTATGTAAACAAACAATACTTGTTGAAAAAGTGATTTTTTGTTTGATTCTAAAAAATAATGACTTTAATAATTGTAATTTAGAAATGGTTTGCATAAAATATTGCCCTGACCTCATTACATGAAGTGGCATTTTTTTAAGACTGATCACAGAATATGATATGAAAGCTAATTAATTAGAGCACATAATGCTACCCTTCTCCGTTAAAAGGTTAGGCTAAGAAGAAATTCGTTTATTACGTTCTTTCACTTTTTTTTTAATTTTAAAAAAAATAGATATCTACACTACTTTTGATTAAATGTCAAATGATATAACTGTTTTCTTTCCAATCAAAATTTAAGTTTTTTTTATTCTGTATCTTTAGGTTTATAATTGTGAAATATTATAAAATAGTGGTTATCATTTCAGATTATAGGTGATGATTAAGTAAAATTTTCTTCAAAATGATAATTATAAGATTTGAATATTTGATTTTTCATATAAAATTTACCTAGAGTCATAATTTACTTCCACTAAGACCGACGGGAATTAGGTTAATGCATGTCTTAATGATATGATAATACTTTGCCATGAATTTTACAGCTCTTGACTGAATGTCTTGTCAACTAACGGTTCCTAATGTTGCTTGATGTAAGTAACAAGTTGACAAGTCTTATAGTCTGAATTAGAAACTCACAACAAAAACTAAAAGTCTAAATTAAGAAATAAGAATGCATAATCACATTTCTATTGATTAGAATTTCAACTATAGCCGGCTAAAGCAGGCTGGCCGGCCATCTGAATTGAGTGAAAGCTTGAACATGACATGTTTCTGCTGAAAGCTACACACACATATATATGTGCCATTGCCACTGATACTGTAACTCATCTTCACATAGAGCTCTATAGTCTATACTTAAAAACAGAAACAAAGAGAACAATATGAGACAAGCAGGTGCATACTCAAGCTTACTTTGTGGTGGCATCTCAGGAAGAACCGGGCCTCACTCTCTGCCCTTGGCAAGGATCAAGAAGATAATGAAGAGGTCTGGTGATGAAGTGAAGATGATATCTGGTGAAGCTCCCATTGTTTTCTCAAAGGCTTGCGAGCTGTTCATTGAGGAACTAGCCAGAAGGTCGTGGAACATGACCATCCAAGGCAAAAGGAGAACCTTGCACAAAGAGGACGTGGCCTCTGCTGTTATAGCCACTGATCTCTTCGACTTTTTGGTTACTTTGGTTTCTAGTTCCGACAGTGGCAGCCATGTAGCCACTACCACCACTGTTATGGAAATGGAAGAGATGAAGCACTCTTAGTCTTAGGCAACCACTGCAGGCAGCAAGCACCATCGCTTCCACAACTTCCATGGCTAGTATAAATAATTTTATATAGCTAAACACTTGTTTTTCACTAGTCTGAAAATGTAAAGAACATGGATTAGTAATGAAGATTATTTTTATATGTGTTGGTTCAGAACCCTCTCAATACTCAAATGAAGTTATGTTCTTAATTTTTATTATTACGCAGGAACATCAAGTTTTGTTAAGTAGTACAATTTTTTCAGTTTATCACAAATTCATAGTACAGATTAAGCAAGTCCTTACTTCTAAAGGAGAAATATATTATAAATTTCTCTCTAAGTGGTTAAAGACTTGTGATATACAAAGCAAAAGCGCCAATGTCGATGTCCTGAGCAGAGAGGCAAGTAAAATCATTTTTAGACATGTTAGACATGAAGAAACCATTGTCCGGTGGTTGAGTAGGCTGCTCTAAGGTGTAGAGGGCTTCTGTTTTGTCTTTGATTAAGACATCTTCACAGTATTATTATAAGATTAACTCAATGAGTATTAAAAAGTCTTTTCAATAATTATTTTTTTCATAATTTAAACTTTAATTTTCTTAATGTAGTTCACTTTTCATCGCCTCCAACCTTGTTGATAGTGTAAAAGAGTTTTTTAAATGATAATTATTAATAAATAATAATAAAACGAGTTTTTATAAATTTATAAATTATTATATCGATGCTTGTATTTATAGAAATAAAATTTTAGATTAGTAAGTTTATCATAAATAACTATCATTTTATATTTAATCTATAAAATGTATAAAAAAAATATTATTTACACATTTCTTTTACATCAAATCTTTACACTTTTCTTTTTGAAAAAAGAAAAGAGAGTTAAATATTGAAAAATGTGTTTCCCATCTTTTTATACTTAAAGAAGAAGATTTTGGGCAAGTGTGAAAGGTACAAAATTATTTCAAACCTCATATTTGTTAATTTCTACTTTGTTTTTCTCTTCTGCGGCCCTGCTCCATGCTTTTGGATTCTCTTCGAGTCTTGGGACAGACAGCAACTAGTTCTCGTTTTATAAATATAGTATTAATTAATTTCAGCCAAAACTTAAAAAATGAATAGAAAACACTTTTTGACTCGACAAAAACCCTTACTCTATGTTTGAATGTTTTTTCATTAAAAGAATGGAATGAAATAGATGGGAATGAAACGAAAGAAAATAAATGGAATAGAATATAATTTTTATTCTCTCTATTTACAAGTTTCATTAACGGAACGGAACGGAACAGAATTACCTATGTGTTCTTCCTATTCCACCTTAATTTTGGAGGAAACAAAAGTTAGGCATTTGAGGGAAAAAGAAGAAAAATGATTCCCCATGTGTTCCGTTCTATTTCCATGCATTTTAAAACTCTCAAATAAGGGAAGTCATTTTCGTTCCCCTCATTTCCTTTTCGTTCCCCTCATTATCTATCATCCAAACATAGTGTTAGTAAAAATGATGTAGAAAGGTTAAGTAGTATAAATGAATTCTTTGTAAACCATGTTTGAATATTCGTTAACTGAAGAGTAAATATACATTTTAGTTTGTGATTATTTCGTGATATAATACTTTAATCTCTAAAACATGTTAGTCTTTTAAAATTTTCAAATCCTATCACGTTAATCTTTTTCAACGACTAAAGTGTTATATCACTTTAAAATGTAAAAGATTAATGTATTTGTCAATATTTTTAGGAATTAAAGCGTTCTTTCATGAAATATTCAAAGAGTAAAGTATATATTTATTATTAATTGAAAGTGTGAGAATGGTATTCACTTTTTGGTGTGAAAACACAAAGTTGTTTCGAAACTTACTTTTGGATTTTACAAATTCTAGAAACGTTTATAGTGTGTGTAATTATAGATATAATACTAAAATAAATGAATAGATGAAATTAATTATCTATTGCTTGATTAATAAGTAATAAATATATGGTTCATATTTTAGATACAAAAAATTTTATAAATTTTAACTATTAATATTTACATACACATAAATTCATACATAAAGAATTTGTATCAATCTTATCTTTTTATTATAAATAATTGTATATATAATTTTTTTATAAATTTTAATTAATAATATTTACATATACAATAATAAATTTTAAAAGAAATCAATTAATTGATTATAATAAATAAAAATCTTAGAACATAGGTGCTTCAAAACATTTCATAAACATGCAATCGTCCCTATTCTCACTTCTGTATAGAAGGCAAACAAAAGAACTTCGAATTGTAACTTTTCTCCTCTTTGTAGCTCCAATTTTGCCAAGTCTTACTCTATAGTTTTTACTTTAACTCTCTCACGTGCATCAGTCTCATTCATTTTCATAGTGCTTCCAACAAGGTTTCATACAAGCTAACCCTTGATTGATTTCAATTCCCTCTGACTTGAGCAACAATTTGCCTTAGCTGATTCCTTCCTGGGAAATTAACTAGATAATAATAGATACTTCAAGTTTAGCCAATTCATTCTCAGCTCGCAGCAACAGCAGAATCACGGGACATGGTAGGCCTATCCCCTATCCTATGCTTACTATTGCACAATCATCTCTGTGCCCTCTCTTTATACAGTATTTATGCCTGAACAATAAAAAAAGAGAACTTGTCATTTGTTACATTTTCGTTCGTGTATAATTTGAAAGTTTCTCTAATATGTACTCACATGACCAATGTATTTGTTTGTTTTTAATTTCATCCATTTTCATCGAGCTTTCAATAAGGTGATTATCGGTGTCTATTGGGTGAGCTGGGTAGACTTTGAAGTATTTTTAGACCTAACTTATTCATTAAATCAGTGAATTGAGTTAGATTGAGTCGAGAAATTTTTTTTTTTAATCCAACCCGCTCAAGAGTGGGTTTGGTTAGATTAAATTCGTGGGTCCAACATATATTATAATAAAAATTCTTGATGAAATAAATGTTGAAATACAAAATTAAAAATTTGTTATACATGGCATATCTTAATTAAAAACAACATATATCTCAAATAAAAAAAATGAAAAGTGACACAAAAAAATAAGTCTAAACAAGTTAAATAAACTTAATAAGTCTTACTAAACTAACATAAATATAAAATAAAATAAAACAAGTTAATATATTCTAAAAGTTATAAATAACAAATTACATTAATTAATTGAAGTCAATGTCATTATATATAGAATATGAATTGACATAATTATTTATTTTATTCTCAATTATCTCAAGATAATCTTTGTCATTCAAGCGATCAATTTAACTTTCATCACAATGAGTTTGTCAGATATTTTATGAGTTTTTAATCACTATTTTCTTGATCACATTCTTAATGTTACTATAATATCTATATCTAAACTTAATTGGTAATATAGAATAGTCATGAAAAAAATAACATAAATTGTTATTATAACTAATTGACTTTTATAAAAAAAAATTATTTGGTGAGTTAAATTTGCGTGAATTATAGTATTTTATGAATTATAATATTTTCCTACTTGACTCTACGTGTAGACCTAACACAACTTGCATTTTGTGAGTTCGGTAAGGGCAAAACCCACAAATTTATGGATTGACCCAAACCACACTCCTAAAATTACTTCATTGGTTGAGATCGTTTCGGTTGGACTTGAGTTGGAAGTTGCTGCAACTGAATCCTTCTTTATATAAAAACCAGCCTCTTTTGGCTCAGCCAATTCAGTCTCACTCCCGAACATTTAAACCACATAAAGCATGACAGGCCTATCTTTTGGGTATTGCTGGACACACAAGAGACTGACATGGATGCAACACAATACCTCTGATAGAACACAAGAGTCCTCCATATTTGAGTCAATCAGTTCTAAAGCCCTGCCCACTTTCCGCAGACTCCAAGCCTGAACCATCAAATAAGAGAATTGTTTGTCACAAATTTCTATGACACCTAAATTGAAAATTTATCTGACATGCTTACATGAACAAGGTTTGGACAGTGGTCTTCAAGATAAAAAACTCTATTTCTCTATCCTCATATAATCTCCAGCAACAAAATACCAAAACTAAAACGTTAGATTTCACAGAAAAAAGCCCACCAACTGCGTATTCTGGTGCCATGTAGCCGCAGCAGCAAACCATCAAAACAAAAAAAAAATGTTAAAAAAGTCACAAAACAGATCACACACAGCTTGGTACTGAGATACTAAGTTCCAACTACTCGGTTTGTGTTTCCTTCTTTTTGATCTCCTCCAAAAATTCTATCAATGCCAAATTATGATATTTTCGGGTTCAACTTGTCATCAAGCAAAACGTTGCAACATTACTTGCTTTGAGGTCTGTATGAATTATCCTAAATCTAGAATTTTGATGAAGATAAAGAAGACCTCGAGTAATTCCAAAGATAATGTTGAAGCACTTAGGCCAATCTAGCAATTTGCTTTTAGTATAATCTATTTCATGCAAAGTAAATTTATTGACCCATGTGAATTCTTAATTTCAAAATTCAAGTTTCATAGCCTCTAAAGTGATATTGGAAATTTGAAATCATTAAAGTAGTCCATCAAAATATAAGCATTCTTGTAATATCCATACCAAAAATCAACCAATCCAAGGTACGCCTAGGCATGTATTCATAAACCAGCATTAAGCTTAACAAGATTTTGGTGTTAAAGTTTTGCTATCAATTTTACTTCATCGTTGACTTCAGTCATTCCTTGTCCAAAGCTTCTTGAAAGCCCCTTCACAGCAATTTCTTGTCCACCGACAAGTCTTCGCTACATATTAACATTAAGTACATTAAGATACTCTTTATGACATTGGCACTTCTTTAAATCTTTTTCTCAGATACTCAACAAAGATTGAATCACCTTGTGTACAGGTCCAAAACCACATTCTCCAATCTTGTTCTTTATTGAGAAGTTATCAGTGGCAGTGACTATTGTTGAATGGTCAAGCAATGGGAGATCGAGATCATCCCAACTACCTCCTCTGTGTTGATCTCCTATAATTTCTGAATTCTCTGATAATGAAATAAATGGCTTAAGTTTAGTCAAAGGCATAAAGTATATGATGGTTTCTTCAAGTAAATAACTACGCTGCATTACATTTGCGAGTTTCTCTCCAAGAGGTTCAACACATAAATGGTCGGACATCCCATTTGCAGTTCATTTTGCACCACTTAATGGACAATTTTCCACACATTGTTCACATTTTTAACTTCAGCCAAGATAGAAAAATTATTGCAAGGAAAAATAAATGACAATGGTTATCCAATAAAACCACAGAGACTTAGCTAAGAGTCTAAGACAACAAGCATAAAAATGGGTTATCCCAACTACCCTACTGACACATCAAGCACGTAGAGGATTACTGAGAAACATCATAGCAGGGCGAACTAGGCTTCAAGATACTCTCCTATGTTCGAAGATTGGCAGCCTCAAGTAAATTTAGTTTGGTTAACTACTCTCTTATCCTGAATACACTTGATTGTGTGAACCAACTCAGCACTTAATAGGACAAAATTAATCATTTCATTTTCTTTTTGTATTTGGAGGTGAATAAATGATTAAATAAATTACAGAGTAATAACATTTGTAGGAAGCTGTACTTGCTGGGTTAGTTTCTTAACAATCGTCTTAATTCAACAAAGAAACAGAAAATAGTGAAACCATCCATCCAGTGAAAAAGTGGTTAAAAGTAATCTTACTAGTTATGCTCCTCAGGACAAAGTAGATACGATAACAACCAAGAAAAAGCATCCCTGCAATTTTGGCAATGGTGGTAGCAACTATTATTGTCAGCTCCTTCTTGTGCCCATCGTGTTCCTCTTCATGGTTGAGTTTGATAAAACCAAATAAACAAAAATAAATAAACATATGCTAGATCAAAGGTTGAAGTAGAAACTTGATTGTTCAAAGAAGAAAATAAACCTTGATGACAATAATCATGAAAAAGTTGATTGAGAAAATAGAGTCCTTGGACCTATAACTAATTCTGAAGCATCCATTCGAATATACAGATCCTGTCCATCATCTTGAAACTGTCTAATATCAATTAGATCCCCAAACCACATGGCAAAGCCACTGCCTGCTCCTCTTATGTCTAAATTAGTATAGGCTCAAGAACAATTATTCAAGCACTTTAGACCTATTGTCTCATCCACCCAGGTATGTGTGGTTTCTGGCACTTTTACACCCTCCACTTTTACAAATCCATCCTTGAGCTTGTCAGAGCAGTTTAGTGGTTTATTGCGGACACATCCTTGAGACCAGTCAGATGAGTTCCAGGCTTCTGGTGACTTGGGACTGAACCGTCTTAAACGTTGGCAGATTTGGGGCCCTGTAATTATGCAACTCCCATAGGCTCCACAGATGCCATAACTGTCATAGTTGTCTTTTGGGAGTGATTTATAAACCTTCCAAATTTGTTTATTGACTTCCACCCATATGTAACGACTACACATATAAGTGGTTTGATTCATTACCAATCTTGAGATTACAGAATCATTCTTGAGGCTATACGTGTAGAACATCTCATTCTTATTGGATATATACTTGAAATCATAAATGGGGTTGGGCTTTTGAACAGGTATGCCACTAAAATGCAGGCCATTCCATGGTCCAATTCTTACCAACTTTTCTGTTCCCTTCATTAAATAAAACTCAGGATAATTATGAAACAATAAGCCCCAATAAAAGTCACCTGGGGATGGATCATCAGGACTCTTACAAGATGTCGTTCTCCATTCCAGGCCAAAGGTTCCATCCCAATTTCATCCCTGGCAATGTTGTATATAGTCGAAGCTCTGCCACAAATAGGAGAGGATTTACCTAGTCAACCTTCATGTGAGCAATCTGTACCCTGAAAAAATGCGTTACTTCAATAAAAATAAAAAAATAAAATAAAACAAATATAATTCAAAGCATAAGGAATTAATTAAATAAATTTTTAAAAATATTTAAGATAAATATAATCTAAAGTATATTTTTGTCATAAATTTTGTCACAATTGTGATAGAAATAATGACAAAATTCAGTCAAAAAAAATTAATGACAAAATTAATATTTATTTTAATAATGATTTTATTTAAAGCATACTTTTACCAATAAGACCAATAATTTTGTCGCAATTGCAATAGAAATTGCAACGGAGTTGAATATAAAATAAAATATTATTCTAAAATAAAAATAAATTATTTTAAAATTAAAATTTATGCAATTTTTATCATAAATTATTGCCAGAAATCTCTTGATTTTAAATCTTTATATGAAAGTTTAATACATAAATTGATTTTTATAGAATTATTTGTAATTTTTTTCTGCGAGAATTGGAAAATTAGACCAATTTGATAAATATAACTCTCCTAATTAATTGTTTGCTTTACATTAAGATATTGCATGGATTAGTGAGATTTTTGTGGTTTATCTTGATTAATATAAATTTCGTGCATCTTGAAGGATAGCCAGAGAGCCACCGTTTTGCTTATATATCATATATTATAGTTTTTTTTCTTATTTATTTATTTATTTTATTTTATCTATTGAACCATCATTGATTAAATTTTGGTAGTAATTAATATTCAATAAATAATTCAGGCTTATTTATAGTTAATAATCGTTTGTGTGATTTAAGAGCTTAGCTTCATTGTAAGCAGTGTGATGTGCTCTGATGTTTTACAGTGCAGGGTATGTTATAATTTGTGATTAGTGGATTAGACTAACAAATAAATTATAGGGTGAAAGTACAGACAACAAAAGTTTATTATAACTCATTTTTTTTCTTCTTTTATTAGTTTACAACTTTACATTATAATTCTGCATCAAGCATATGATATCAGAAACACCATGAACTACTTTATTTAGATACAAGTTCCAACTTTCAACTAATAAATTTGGGCAAATGTAGTCATTGAGTTGGCACATGTCTTGAGTTCCAGAATTTTGAATAGATGAAAACGAAAAGATGAGCAGAACATTAAATTATGCAAGAACTATCACATTACTCCAACCAATTCAGAAAAGTATATCAAGTTTTTCCAGTGAGAAATAACGGGCTATAGGAATTTCTATAGGAAAAAAAAAAGATGGTACCCTAGAAATCCCCAATGGGCTATATATACAGAACTTGTAAAATCAATGAGGAAATAGAATACTGCAATTGTATGTCAGAAACTTGAAGTAAAACAACTCTATCTAGCCTCTAACAGTGTCACGGTCATTTCATTAGTTGAAGAATTAATCTGTTTGCCAGATGAAGATTCTCCTGCAATCGACATCCTTTGAATGAGGAAAGCAGGCTCCTTAGGCTGTGGCAAATTATTCTCACTGCTCAACATCAAAATTACTGATGCCATGTTTGGCCTATCCTCAGGATGCAGTTGCACACATAGAAGACCAACATGGATGCAGCGTAGTACCACTGACAAAGTAAAGGCTTCACATAAACAAGCATCAATCAATTTCATTGGAGTGCCCTCCTTCCACAATCTCCAAGCCTATAACATTGAAAACACATTTATGATCCTCCAGTTTGTTATAGGTAAAACCAAAGTTTATGTTCATTGTCACTTACATGTCCTAAAAGATTAAATCCCTGATTGGGATAGAAAACTCCTCTGTTTTTCTTTCCACTTACTATCTCCAATAGTAATACACCGAAGCTAAATACATCAGATTTGGTGGAGAATAGCCCATCAATTACATATTCTGGTGCCATATAGCCACTTGATGAAATTTGATAAATGAGTTAGTTTCATCTTAAAAATGTGTAGAAAATTGGAAAAACTTTGCATCCTAGCTAATAGATACTTACTATGTTCCTGCCACTATTTTTGTAATCCCTTCAGTTTGATTTCCACTAAACATTCGTGCCAAGCCAAAATCTGAAATTTTTGGATTCAACTCATTATCCAATAAAATATTACTTGCTTTAAGATCTCTGTGTATGATCCTTAATCTTGAATCTTGATGTAGATAAAGAAGTCCCCGAGCAATTCCAAATATAATGTTAAAGCGCTTTGACCAATCTAGGAGTTCACTTTTAGAAGAATCTGTCAAGTTTTTTAGTTAAGTTAGTTCAGGAAAGAAGCGAATGAAATTCTTCAGTCTAACTAAAAAGTTTATTTGCAGAGGCACATACCAAAAAGAAAAGAATCTAGGCTTTTATTGGGCATGTATTCATAGATGAGTACTTTTTCCTCGCCTTGGATGCAATAACCTAGAACCTTAACAAGATTCCGGTGCTGAAGTTTGGCACACAGTATAACTTCATTCTTGAATTCTTTTGTTCCTTGTCCAGAATTATGTGACAGCCTCTTGATAGCAATCTCTTGTCCATCTGCTAGTGTACCCTAAAAGTTTATTTATTGAACAATTGAAACAATGAATTAGAAGAACGATTACTTTTCATCTTTGTGTCTTATTAACAGGCAAATTGCATGTTTAGTTATTTACCCTATACACAGGCCCAAAGCCACCTTGGCCAAGCCTCATGTCACTTGAGAAGTCATTAGTGGCACGAACTATTGTGGCAAAATCAAAGAAAGGCAGCTCCAAGTCTTCTTCATGGCCTTCATCTTTCTTTTCTTCTAAGATTTTCCCTGTTTTCTCCCAAGCAAACTAAATCAGCACAATTTCATAAATAAAAAAAATAGAAATGTTCTTTCGAAGGCATAATCATGCATGCGTACGGTGCACCAAATGCAAAACTTCTCCTTTGTACAAACCATCTTGAAATTTTGGGCTAAGGATATGCACTACAACTTTGTTATGGCTTTTTTTAGTACAATTAAATTTCGTTAGCAAATGCCAGAAGGGTATCATCTAACGAGAACTTCCACATCAATGTTCCAATCAACCCAAACTAACTCACATGCTTCTCTCATAATAATAGATTACTTGCAACTGATATTGAACACCATGAGTGTTAGGAGTGTCCGTTAGGTGAGTTGGGTTGGTTTAGCAGTGTTTTTGGATCCGACCCGTTCACTAGAGCAGTGAGTTGGGTTGAGTTAGGTTAGGTTGGGTCGAGGAGTTTTTTTTCGCTCAACCCGACCAAACCCGACCCTACCCGCTCAATAATGGGGTGGGTTGGATCGAATCCGTGGGTCCGACATTTTTTTTATTAAAAAATTCCTTAAAAAAAGGTCAAAATACAAAATCTAACAAATTAACATCATAAGTTTCAATGTCAAACATAATAAGTCTCAATCTAATAAATTAACACCATAAGTCTTAATCTCAAATATAATAAGTCTCAATCTACCAAATTTACACTGTAAGTTTCAACCGACCTTACTCAAACATAATAGGTCTCAATCTTAAATAAATTAAACACTATAAGTCAAAAAATGCATAACAAATTAACAACTAATAAGTCTTACTAAGTTTAGAATAAACTAAAAAAAGCTATTCATAACTCAAATATTTGTAAGAAAACTTCTTCTACCTTACTTCTGTTCTCTAACTTTTTTGAAATGCATTATAGGTTTATTGTCATGTAAATTTTCCTAATAAGTAGAGAACCTCTTCTAAAATCATTCATCTAGTTATGAAATATTAGTACAACATGCATATTATTTTGTTTGAGTTATTTATTCCCTTTACTTGCTTTATAAACATAAATATATGTAATTCACAATTCTGATTCTATATTTATTGTGTTCTTTTAATCATTCTAAAGAGTTTGTTTTCAAGAACACAAGTTAATATTATAAATAAACTTAATAAGTCTTACTAAGCTAATATAAATCTTAAATAAACTAAAGCAAGCTAACATATCCTAAAAGTTATAAATAACAAATCACATTAGCTAATTGAAGTCAATGTAATCACAAATAGAATATGAATTGATATAATCATTTACTTCATTCTCAATTTTCTAATGAAACTCTTTGTCATCCAAGCGATCAGTTAGATTTTCATCGCATTAGTCTGTCAAATGCTTTATGAGTTTCTAATCATTATTTTCTTGGTCATATTCTCAATGTGATTACAATGTCTGCACCTAAACTTAATTGACTTTATAGAAAAATTATAAGAAAAACAACATAAATTGCCACTATGGTTAAATGACTTTTACAAAAAAAAAAAAACACTACTTAAGTGAGTTGGGTTTGGTGGGTTGACACTTTCCAAACCGTCACCCAACCAGTACCTTGCGGGTTGGATTGGAGTGTTTTTCAATCCGACTCAACTTGCAGACCCAACCCAACACACATTTTGTGAGTTAGATTGAGTCCAAATCCTTGGGTTTATGGGTTGACCCAACCCGTTGGATACTCCTAATCAGTTAGTGTCATGTCAGTGTAAGCAGCAGCTCAGATAAATAACTTGCAGTAACAAGGTTCGATGGTTAAGAAAGTTTACCTCTAACCTTTCTTTTCCTCCAGTAAATGTAAGAGAAAGTGAAAACAATCACAAGAACCAAAAGAAGGGCAATTGGAATTACCACGGCTACCTTTTTCTTATGCCCTCCCTTTGCATCTTCACGGATAGTTTGACAGAGAAATGAACCAATAGTCACTACTCACAAAAAAATTTACAGAGACACATGAAGTAAAGGAGAATTAATAAAGGATTAAAGACCATACCAGTCTCTGAAGCAGCCATTCGAATATATATATCTTGCCCAGGAACTGAAGCCTCTCTGAAATCAATTAGATCTCCAAACCAAATGATACATCCATTACCTTCTCGCCTGACGTCTAAGTTTGCATAAGCAGTGCAAGAACAGTTTTCCAAGCATTTGGCCCTGCAATTCTCAAGTGTCAAATTTCCATTAACCCAAGATTTTGTAGTATCTGGCAATTTCAACCCACTAAATTTTTTAAAACCATCTCGGTTTCTGACCCTACAGCTCCATGGTTCACTGTACACACATCCTTGGGTCCAGTCCAATGCCTCATAATTTTGGGGTGATTTTGGCTTGAACCCTGTTAGACACTGGCAGGGTGGTGACTCACTCACGATACAATTCCCATAGGGACCACAAAGATTGTAGTTGTCACAATTGTCTCGTGGCACTGATGAATAAAGCCTCCAAGTCTGGTTTTCTGCAACCCAATTGTAGCGCTGACGAGAATAAACAGATTGGTTCAAAACAACTCTTGTGATCAGTGACTTATTGTTGAGGTTGTATGTGTAAAACACCTCATCATCATTGGAAACTAATTCTAAGTCGAAAAGGCGAGTGGTTTTACCACTGAATCTAACCCCATTCCAAGGGCCACTCCTATAGTACTCAATGGAGCCCTTCCACATAACCAACTCAGGGGTGCTGCCAAGTACCAGACCCCAAATGAAATCCCCTGGAGAAGGGTCATCCCAGTTCTTCCATGCCAATAACTGCCGATTAAGACCCGTCTTCAGGTTCCATCCAATCTTCATTCCTGGTAAAAATGTATCAGAGGGATAGTCAAAGCTCTGCCACAAGTAGTTTTGGGGATTCTGGTCTTTCTCATCTCTTAGTACCAAGTTTCCTGAGTCTAAAAGCTGTGCAATTGGACTCAATGCCTGTGTCTGTGTTGTTGTGTTTGCTGACCAAACAAGAGTTTCGTTCTGGCTGAGGATCACAAGTTTTCCCTCCTTGTTTATGCTCAACCTGCTGGAGTTGTCGTTGACTGGGTTTTCACGGTTGGCAACCCAAACAACAGTTCTAACTGGGATACTTTTGTACCAGATTCCCAGGTAGCGTTTTGTGTTATTACCTGGACTGAAGAAACCCATTTCAAAGCTTCCATCTTTAGAAACCAAGGTTCTGCCCTCAGGAAGTGACTGCAACTGGGTAATGGTATCAGCTGCAGAGGAAATTTGAGAGAGAAATATATGTAGTTTGGTAATAACAAACAGAAAAGTGAAAATCACCATTGCTCTGATTAATATCTATACACACTCTGAATTACATTGTTTATGTCCTATTTTTATATTCAATCATTTAGATATCTTTAACAGTTCATTGATGGAAACATCTCTTGAGAGGGGACGGGAAAGAAGGAAAAAAAGTTTAAATTGGGGACTACTATCGGTAATTGTCAAACCTTGCTGGCAGTAGGAAAGGTGTTCCACAATTTAGTGGCTTAAGCCTGCCTGGTGTGAATGGGTTGACTTCAAATCTTTTTTTTTTTATTGGGTTGACTTCAAATTTAACTTGCAATCCTATATATAGAGAAGACAATAATTATCAAGAGCACTTTTTAGTTGCGAAAACATCCAAGGAATTAGTCTCATAAATGCATGTGAAATATCTTGATTAATATCTATATATATTAGTTTTGTAAAATACTTATAAATAATGTAAGAAAACAATGCAATAGTCAAATACCTACCCTCAAATGTATGCATTTAGTCAACGAGTTTGTAATTTAGTTAGTATCAGATTTGATCTCTAAACTCGAAATGTGATGATTTGTGTGTTTGGTTTTATGTTTAGAAAGTCTCAAACCATAGTTTTGGCAAAAGCTAAAAATTTTATGTAAGTGTGTGTTTAGAATAATTGTGAAAATTAGATTATTTTAATAATTAATTATTGTATAAAAGTTTTTTGTTATAATCGATTATAAGAAAAAAATTATGTTTGAATATGTTAGTTGAAAAGTGATTTTTAATTAATTTGTTTCTTTTAAAATGTATAAAAAAGAATTATTTTTATATATTAAATTACTAAAATAAGTATAAAATAATTAAAAAAATTATTTAATTGATTAAAAAAGTTATTTGATTGAGAACAAAATAATACTTATATATCACTATTAAGAATAATCTCAACAATTTTTTTTATATAATGTCCAAATTTTAACTTTTATTTCAACAGCTTTTTCCAAAACAAAAAAGCTATTGCTTTTTTTATCAAGATATCCAAACATATCACCAAGAATAAATATCATCCTACACTCCTTTTCGGGAGTGTAAGACTATTAACACTTTTTTTAAAGGTATTGATTAAGTGAGAGAAAATGATAAAAAAATAATAAATATGATAAATAATATTAAAAGATGTATAAAAAGAGGTGTATATACTGTTAATGGTAAGAATATCAAAGTTGTTAATGATCTTAAACTAATGTCAAGAACGGAGATATAGATAAAATGATAAATGATCGAATATCTACCATCATCGATGACTGTGATTGATTTCTCCTTTGCAACTCCAAAACTATGATTTAGAGGGTGTTTGATATAGATTATATTGGTCATTCAACAACTTTTTTTGCAAAGGAGAAATCAATCACACTCATCGATGATGGTAGATATTCGATCATTTATCATTTTATCTATATCTCCGTTCTTGACATTAGTTTAAGATCACTAATACGTATAACTAGTAAGTCAGGTTAATTAGGTCATATTTCTTCTTTAATATTGGAGTTAGATTGAAAAGAACGATCAATTGACTTGAGTTACCTTAAAATCTTACTTAGTTACTACCAGGGTTTTAAATTGCGGTCGCGATCAAGGTCGCGGTCGCATTGTGAATTTTTCGATTGCAGACGTTGCGAGAGTTGCGATGCGGATTATGGTCTCCGTGACGTAAATTTTTCACAACTTGACACAAATTAGATTAAATTATCTATTTCATTGTACAATGTATAATAACTAATAATTTATAATTTTTTTCATTAATAAGAGATTCCAAAAGCAATAAATTAATTAACCAATATTAAAATATAAATAAATTAGTAATTACTCATATATTCAACAAAGTTCATACATAAAGTGATTATATAAACAAATGTGTTTTTAAAATTAAAAAAATGATAAATTATATAATTAAAACTGAAATATTATAAGATATACAAGATACTTTAAACTAATTCCAAAAATTTGTTAACTAACAAGTTAATTGAAAATAAATTTTAATTTACAATATAAAATTTTTCTCTCACCCTTAATTTTTTATTTTAAATCTTTAATTTTCTTCCCATTATCCCAAATTTCCCTCTCCCTATCCAATTTTTTTTCTTATTCCCTCTAATTTTCTTTTCCCTCACATTTTTTCCCATTTCTCCTAAATTTTACGTCTCCCTCCTTCGCCACTCACCTCACTCCCTCACCCCTCTAAATCTCCATTCTCTCCTTTCTCGTTCCTCTCACTCCTCACTCCTCTAATTTCCCCTTCCCGTTCCCTCACTCCTCTCCTCTGTTTCAAGCTCACCCACGGCCTTCCTCCCCTTTCTCGTTCCCTCACTCCTCTGTTTCAAGCTCACCGCCTCACCCACTAGCCACCCTCAGCCCTCACCATCTCACACCCACAGCAACACCCACCCACCCATAACAACACCCACACACAAATTAGCTATGGATTGAGTTGCTTACCTGAGGTTGCAACTGCAAATCGATGAAGAACACAACATGCCTTCCACTCCTCCATCATAGATCTGGACCAACCTGATCTGGAGAGCATGAAACAGTGACGAACGCAGCAGAGGATGCCTTGGAGATGCGATGGTAGGAGCTTCAAAAGAGCAACAAGATGGGTCTCACAAGAGGTTAGGTCGTTAAGGTTGATTTGGTGTGTGTTGATCTGTGATTTTTGGGCTTTTATACTAGAAAAAAGTGAAATTTTTTTGAATGACATTATTTTGTGGCTGAAACGCCGTTACGGCGCGTCCATCACGGCAGCAACGCCGTTGCGTCGCGACCGTTGTCTGTGATTTCCATCCTCCCCCATGTCACGGGCTGAAATGGAAACGGGGTTGGCTGTGACCGTTTTGTCGCGGTCGCTATTGACAAAATGAAACGAGATTTGAAACCTTGCTTACTACTTATTAATTTTCGAACTATCATCTTCAAAGCTGATATAAAACTAAGAAAAAAAGTTATCACTATGACGCATATAGACGGAACATATATTATACAAGGTTTGACTATTATCGGTAATTGTCAAACCTTGTTGGCAGTTGGAAAGGTGTTTCAGAATTTAGTGGCTTAAGCCTGCCTGGTGTGAATGGGTTGAATTGGGTTGACTTCAAATTTATCTTGCAATCCTATATATAGAGAAGATAATAATTATCAAGAGCACCTTTTAGTTGTGAAAACATCCAAGGAATTAGTCTCATAAATGCATGTGAAATATCTTGATTAATATCTGTATATATATATTAGTTTTGTAAAATACTTATAAATTATGTTAAAAACAACGCAAATAGTCAAATACCTACCCTCAAATGTATGCATTTAGTCAACGAGTTTGTAAATTAGTTAGCATCAGACTTGATCTCTAAACTCGAAATGTTATGATTTGTGTGTTTGGTTTTATGTTTAGAGAGTCTCAAACCATAGTTTTGGCAAAAGCTTATCTCTTGTAGAAGTTTTTTGTCTAAGAATATGTTTAGGATAATTATGAAAATTAAATTATTTTAATAATTAATTATTGTATAATTTTTTTTATTATAATTAATTATAAGAAAAAAAAATTATGTTTGAATATGTTAGCTAAAAAATAATTTTAAGTTAATCTGCTTTCGTTTAAAATATATAAAAAATTTATTTTTATGCATTAAATTACTAAAATAGGTATAAAATAAAGAAAATTCTCTGGTGCACCCAGAGAAACTAAGACCACTGTGCCTCTAATAAACACAAAAGGACATAATACATATAAAATAAAAATGAAAATAAATAAAAGCTAAACCAAAATAATGGGAATAACATAAGAAATTGAAATAATGAATAAAGAATTAATTAAAATGATGAAAGAAATTAATAAAAATATAATTATATTAATACAAAATACTAATAGAATTGCTAATTGTACATGTGACTGAATACAAAATGGAATAAATGAAATACATAATATAAGAGATACGCTTAATAATATAAATAAAGAAAAAGAAATTGATAAAGATAAAAATATTAAACAATTTGAAGAAATTTTATTACAATTAGAAAATTTATTAGAAGATGAGCAAAATAATAGATACATAACAAAAAAGGATCTAGAAGATTTATTAAAAATAAAATCAAAGGAATTAAAATTTGTAGAAAAAGTAGAATAAGAAACCCCAAATTTTTAAAACCAAGAACTTCATGGAGAGGATAAAAGATGAATACATAGATCTATTAAAGAAATCAAATGATATTGAAGAAATTCAATAATTACTAGAACAACTAAAAATAGTTGAAGATGAAAATAAACAAATTCAAGAAGTAAAACAAAAAGAAATGAAAAAAGAAAATGAAGAAGTAATATTAAATTACAGTACAACAGATTCTAATCAGATTTTGATGAAATATTTATGGAAAGAGAAGAGTCAAGTGGAACAAAAACTAAACGAAAATGGAATGAATATTGGGGTAAACCAGAAGAATATTGGGATAAATATGAAAAGGAAACAATGTATAGACAAGGATACGCCAGAAAAGAAGGGAGATGGACTAAAATTCAAGAAGAATTTAGACCTAAATATGAAAGTTTTAGGATTGAAAATAAATTAAACATTGATTGTATAAGAAATAAGGAAGAAGTAATATTCCAATGGACTAATGAAATGACATTATTAATTGCAACATATGAAAGATTTAGCGGATTAAGTCTACTAGATGTTAAGAATCTTCTAGTATATAAAACAGAAGAAAATGTACAAAGATTTCTCATAAGTATCAATGATGAAACCTGTATTAGTATGCAAGAAATGTAGATAGTAATCAAGAATTTGCTAGATTCATAATGCATTTAATCTATCAAGAATTTATAAGATATAATACTATAGAACATAGTAACGAAGTAAACAGATTTCTACACGAAAAAGCTAAAGCACATTTAAATAAAATACAAATATGTAATATGTGTGATATAGATAGTTTCATGATCAAAAAGATTATTATCAATTAAATAATGATACTAAACCAATATATATAGACATCTTTATAGATAAATTACCATATCCACTCAATACCAAAATTAGAACTATTTGGCAAACTCAACCAATGGAAACAGCTCAAACATTAGGAGGAATTATACAAGCACTCTACCATACTTTAAGAGAACAATGTATTCAACGAGAAACAATTAGACAATTAAGTAACGGAAGAAATTTAATTTGTTGTGATATACCAGAGATTGAAAATCCAGGAAATTATGGATGCAATCAGCCAACAAAAAGAAGAAGATATTATAAAAGAAAACCAAAACTATGAAGAATTTATCCTAGAAAAAGAGCTTATAAAAATACTAAAAGAAAATATTTTAGAAAAAGAAGACAAATACCAAGAAAATATTGTCCAATGGGAAAAAAGAAATGTGTGTGTTGGATATGTAATGTAGAAGGACAATATGTAAATGAATGTCCACAACGAAAAGAAACAGAATTCAAAGAAAAAACAAAGCTAATAAAAAAGGTATATAAAATATATAACCTAGAACCATTAGAAGAAGAATTAAGTAATCCGAAGATAGTATATATGAATATTCAGAAAATGAATTATCTTAAGAAGAAACAGAATCCGAATAGTACTTATATAAAAATTAAGATTAAAAAAAGTAAAAAAGAAACTGAAGCCTATATAGACACTGGAGCAAGTATTTGTTTAGCAACAAAGATATTATTCAAAAAATGAAAAATATTAGAAAAACCTTTAAAAATTCAAATTGCAAATGGATCAATACACTCAATACACTTTGTAACCAAAACAATTATGCTAACAATTCAAATAGTCAAATACCTGCCCTCAAATGTATGCATTTAGTCAACGAGTTTGTAATTTAGTTAGTATCAGGTTCGATCTCTAAACTCGAAATGTGATGATTTGTGTGTTTGGTTTTATGTTTAGAAAGTCTCAAACCATAGTTTTGGCAAAAGCTTATCTCTTGTAAAAATTTTATATAAGTGCGTGTTTGGAATAATTGTGAAAATTAAATTATTTTAATAATTAATTATTGTGTAAAAGTTTTTTTGTTATAATCGATTATAAGAAAAAAAATTATGTTTGGATATGTTAGTTGAAAAGCGATTTTTTAGTTAATTTGTTTCTTTTGAAATATATAAAAAGAATCATTTTTATGCATTAAACTATTAAAATAAATATAAAAAATTAAAAAATTATTTAATTGATTTAAAAAATTATTTAAATGAGAATAAAATAGTACTTATATATCACTATTAGGAATAATCTCAATAATATTTTTATATAATGTCTAAATTTTAACTTTTATTTCAACAGCTTTTTCCAAAACAAAAAAGCTATTGCTTTTTTTATCAAGAAATCCAAACATATCACCAAGAATAAATATCATCCTACACCCTTTTCGGGGTATAAGACTATTAACACCTTTTTTAAAGGTATTGATTAAGTGAGAAAAAATTAAAAAAAAATAAGTACAATAAATAATATTAAAAGAGGTTTGAAAAGAGATGTATATGCTGTTAATAGTAAGAATATCAAAGTTGTTAGTGATCTTAAACTAATGTCAAGAACAGAGATATAGATAAAATGATAAATGATCGAATATCTACCATCATCGATGAGTGTGATTGATTTCTCCTTTGTAACTCCAAAACTATGATTTAGAGGGTGTTTGATACAGATTATATTGGTTATTCAACAACTTTTTTTGCAAAGGAGAAATCAATCACACTCATCGATGATGGTAGATATTCGATCATTTATCATTTTATCTATATCTATGTTCTTGACATTAGTTTAAGATCACTAATACGTATAACTAGTAAGTCAAGTTAATTAGGTCGTATTTCTTCTTTAATATTGGAGTTAGATTGAAAAGAACGATCAATTGACTTGAGTTACCTTAAAATCTTACTTAGTTATTACTTATTAGTTTTCAAACTATCATCTTCAAAGTTGATATAAAACTAAGAAAAAAAGTTATCACTATGACGCATATAGATGGAACATATAATATACAATTTCATGGGTGAAGTTAAAATATTTTAAGAAAACAATTTAATATTATTAAAAAAATCAAAACTTAAGACAAAATAGGAAATTTTAAATAAAAATAAGGTATTCAGTGTTTTGAAAATTTAAAATTGAAAAAAATTACTTTTCTATTAAAAACTTTTTATTTTGATATCTTTAAATGACACATGTTAGTAAAATTCTTATTTTTTAACAAGTAAAATGTAAAATAATGTAAAAGAAAATTGTGTGTAAATATCACTTCTGATTTTGTTACAGGTTTATGAGGGAATCTTAGTTTTCAAGCTTACATAATATGGTGGAAGAAATATATATTACTTACTTTAACTTGTTGGGATTAAGGTAGAAAACATATTACTTATAATGTAACTTAAAGAAAGTATATAATTGAAGAAATATTACTCATCCAATAATAAAATTGGACCTAAGTTTTGTTGTAACCAAACCTATATAAATACTTATGTTCATGCCCTTCTCTGCTTACTGTCTTTACCTTCAGTTAATGCTAGAATTTTTTTTTGGGGTAAAAATGGCAGAATTTTATTGTTAGTAAAAGTTGACAGATGATGAACATTTATCGGAGCAAAAAAAAATCACAAATTTTCTGTTTTCTTTATTGACAAGCATGATGCATATACTTATCCAGCATTTATGCCCAAAGCCACCATCACTAGCTTCTTTTCAACAAAAAGAAATTCATACATCACAACAGTTAACTGGCATGACTGAAATACTTTATGAGAATGTACCAATAAAATAAGTCCACATGAAGCCTTAGAAGTAAACTAATACTTTCATCTAAAGCTTAGTATTGAGATAGTTATTTCATTAGTTGAAGAAGAGGTTTGCTTTCCCACAAAAGATTCGCCTTCAATTGAGACTTTATCCAATAAAAAACCAGGCTCTTTTGGTTGTGGCAAAGTGTTCTCATTGCTTAACATTACAACCACGGATGCCATATTTGGTCTATCATCAGGATGATGCTGCACACATAAAAGACCTATTTGAATGCAGCGTAAGGCTTCAGATAGAATACACGAGTCCCCTAAACAATTATCAATCAATTCCTCTGAGATGTCCTCTTTCCACAACCTCCATGCCTACAATAATTCAGAACAAATGTTATCCACTAATACCTAATAAAAGGACAAATAAGTTAATTGTGCTACTCACATGCCCAATGAGATTTTGACTCTCGCCTAGATAGGTAAGCCCTCTATTTTTCTTTCCACTTATAATCTCTAACAGTAATATGCCAAAGCTAAACACATCAGATTTTGTGGAAAATAACTTATCAATAGCATATTCAGGTGCCATATAACCGCTAAAAGGTACCACAAATTAGTTAATTTAATGTTCAATCAATGCATAATAAAACTTTAGCACAGTTAAAGACCTTACTATGTTCCAACCACTCTATTAGTATTTCCTTCAACTTGATCACCTCTACACATTCTTGCCAAGCCAAAATCTGAAATTTTTGCCTTCATATTATTGTCTAATAAAATATTGCTTGCTTTTAGATCTCTGTGTATGATCCTTAACCTAGAATCTTGATAAAGATAAAGAAGTCTTCAAGAAATTGCACACAATATGTGGAAGTGCTTATGCCAGTTTAAAAGTTTACTTTGAGCTGAATTTGTCAATATAGTCCAATATGTTGATCAGTCTTTTATTTGCAATATGAACTATGAATTAAACTAGAATGATCAAGCTTGGCCAAGATACTGATCGAAAAGAAATGAATCTAGGCTTCTATTGGGCATTTATTCATAGAGTAGCATTTTCTTCTCTCTATGAATGCAACATCCAAGAACCTTGACAAGATTTCGGTATTGAAGTATGGCACACAATATAACTTCATTTTTAAATTCTTTCAATCCTTGTCCATAACTTCTTGAAAGTCTTTTGATAGCAATCTCTTGTCCGTCTGCTAGTGTACCCTAAATTTCATAGTTAGGGCAAATGTAACAACTAATGAATTTTTAATAAAAAGATTCAAGATATATCTTTTCTTATTAACAGGTATATGTTGCATATTTACCTTGTATATAGGCCCAAATCCACCTTGTTCGAGCTTCTTGTCAATTGAGAAGTCGTTGGTGGCATTAACTATTGTAGCAAGATCAAAGAGAGGAAGCTCCAAATCATCTTCTCCACCCTTTTCTGAAGACAAGGTTTTATCTGTTTTCTCTTTGATTTGTTAAATGAGACCAGTATAATTGTTAAAATAGAAAATCAAAATAATGTAGATTCTAATAAAGACGTTCGAAATGTTCAACTATGTGGTTGTGGATGAGATCTTGTATCTATTCAATGAAACAAAATTACAGAAACTTCGTACCTTTGTACTTTCTTTTGCTCCAGTATATGTAGGAGAATGTGAATAACAACACAAGGACTATTGGAAGTGTGATAGTAATTGCCAAGACTGCCATTTTTTTCTGCCTGTGTTTAGCATCTGCATTTGCAGCTTGACAAAGAAATATGATGCGGATATCGGCAAGTGCACCGAATCGACAAAAGTAATAAAAAGTGATTAGAGTATCGTCCCACGAGGATTAAGTTATTAATTACTAAATTAACTGAAAATAATACTATTTAAGCTAACAAAAAGAGAGTTGGTAAAAATTAAATTAAAAAGAAAATAAAAATTAACAAACAATAAATCAAAGGGGTGAAAAATAATAATATTAAAGCGTTAGGATTCAGATTTCACTTGAACTTTTTAGATGCACACTCAAATATTGGTTTAATTATGTTATATTTCAATGATTTATGGTCAATTCCCAAAATTAATTAATACCCAATCCCTTAGTATATTAATCCTCTTACGCTGATTGAAATTAACTAATCCCTCAGTCTAACCCCAATTAGAAAGGCATTATCAAGAACGAGGGAATTAAAAGAAAGACCACATAACCCACAACGTCTATTCCTAGCGATTGCAGAAGTTATGGTGTTTATCACAAGTTCTAGGTTCATGCAAATTTTCTCAAATCATACATAAACCTAAAAGATCATTCCTAAATTAGCCAGATTTAGAAAAACATTAAGAATAGAGATAAACACATAAATCATGAAATAGAAACATAAATTAAACCCATAAAAGAAAGTTACATCATCAAAGAACAAGATCCATCATCCCCCTAACAATGGGAAATTAGTTACACATGAAAAAAGAAGAACACAGAGGGAAGAATATGACAAACTCCATTGTAGAAAGGTGGAAAGGTTGAAGAAAATCTCTAATCTTCAATCCTAATTGCGTCCACACCACATTAGGGTTTGTGCCTCTTGACGTCTACTGCCTTCTCTCCAAGTGTGTAAGAGTGTGTCAAAAGTGAGCTCCTAATTGAGCTGCTTTGCTAAATTCGTTTTTCCCCTTTTATAGAAAAGCTGACAGATTTTCATATCTGACTTGCATGATTTTTCTCACCCTCTAGATGGCCTAATTTGCCCTTGATCTCAACAGAGAAGTTGTAGGATTTTCTGTTAGCTTTCCAATGCCGCAAATGGTGCATCAATCTGATCTCTGTAACCCAAGATATGACTCAATTAATGAGGGATGGTCAGGATAGTGCGGGAATCCGAATTTTGCTCCAAATCAAATCTCTTTGAGAATCCATATCTAATCTTCAATCTAATCATTGTTTGAGATTTTACATCCAATTAAAGCTCTAATTAGCATTTAAGAATAAGATATGAATTCTTCAAATATTTATTTTCGGAATTTATTATTTTTGCACAAAATCGATGATTTATCCCGAAAACTTATTTTTTGATTTCTTTCTTCTTTAAGCATCCAATCTCTTTCTATGTATATTTACCTATCAAAAATACATAAAAAACATAATAAAAAACAAAATTAAAATAATAAAAATATAATCAAATTTAAGAACAAAACTAAATTAAAAAGATTAAAAGAGAATGAAAACCCAAGATTTTGAACTGTAAAAATATGAATTTTTGCAGGTTCATCAAAATGTAGCATTATTCAGTCCTAAAAATAAAGTAATTATAAATAAAAGTTAGAAGAAAACCATAATCTTTACCCGTCCCTGAAGTAGCCATTCGAACATATAGATCTTGTCCCCTATCTGAAACTCTCAGATCAAGAAGATCAGCAAACTAAATGGCACAACCACTACCTGCTCCCCTCACGTCTAAGTTTGCATAAGCCGTGCACGAATAGTTTTCCAAGCATTTGGCTTTGCAATCATCGAGTGCCATACTTCTGTTAACCCAAGAATGTGTAGTATTTGGCAATTTTAAGCCAGCAAATCTACGAAAACCATCTCTGTTCTTGACCCTACAACTCTAAGGTTCGCTACGCACACAACCTTGTGTCCAGTCCATTGAATCCCAATTCTGGGGTGATTTTGGCTTGAATCCTTTTAAACACTGACAAATTGGCGACTCATTAACGATGCAATTTCCATATGGACCACAAGAATTATAAGTGTCACAGCTGTCTCTTGGCATAGATTGGTAAAGCCTCCAAGTTTTGTTTTCTGGAATCCAAGTGATGTGTTGGCAAAGGTAAAGGGTTTGGTTTATATAAGTTATCGATATCATAGATTTGTTCTTGAGGATGTATGTGTAATACACCTCATCTGCATTGTTGACCAAATTGTGGTCAACAATTGGAGTACCCTTCCATAGGGGTGCCCCGCTGAATCCAACGCCATTCCAAGGGCCACTCCTGTGATACTCAATCGACCCCTTCCACAGTACCATTTCAGGGTTGCTAGTAAGGACAATACCCCAAGTAAAGTTTCCTGGAGATGGGTCATCCCAGTTCTTCCAAGCAGTTAAACGCCGATTGAGTCCAGTTTTTAGGTCCCATCCTAGCTTCATTCCTGGTAATAGTGTATCACAAGGGTGGTCGAAGCTCTGCCACAGGAAACTATCTTCATTGTTGTTATTCTTCTCCTATCTAATTATTAAATTTCCAGTGTCCAAGAGCTGCACAATGGGACTCAAAGCCTCTATTGTCGAGTTTGTTGACCAAAGAAGAGTCTGATTCTCGTTCAAAAGCACAAGATTTCCATCTCTACTTATGCTCAACACGCTGGAGTTGTCTTTGATTGGATGGTCACGGTTGGCAACCCAAACAATAACTCTGACAGGGATATTTTTGTACTAGATTCCTGCATAGCGGTTTGTAGAACTACCAAGATTGAAGAAACCCAACTCAAAGCTTCCATCCTTAGAAACCAATGTGCTGCCATCAGGAAGTGATTGAAACTGGGTAATGATATCAGTTACAGAGAAAGTATGGGAGAAGAACAAAAGCAGCTTGGCAATAAAAAGCATGACAGATAGAATGGCCATTTTTGATTTAATTGCTACCCACAACCACATAAGTTCAAGATATATGCATATTAAGAAGGTGAATTGGAGTAGGGTATTGATGTTCGCGGGTTGACTTGGTCTCATGCAAGTTGCATCTATTGCCAAGTAGATAGGCAGGTCCTCTCTGTATACTTAATCGCAGACATCCCAGTCAACCCAGTCAGCAAGGTGTTTAAGTGGAATTTTAATCAATAGGTCAAAAGAAATTTTAACAAATAAATAATTATTTATCAAATAAATATAAGTTCGGAGTTATGTGATAATCTCGCAGGTTTTGAAATTTAACTTAAAATAAATAACAGGAATTTGTAAAAGAAAAGAAAAGTTTAAAAAAATAAGTTTTAAAGAATTTAAAGAAAATAAAGAAACTGAAGCAGAAAATTAAAGTGCAGAAAGTTAAAGCAAAGCAGTAAAAGAAAGCATGTAAAAGTGCAACAAAATGTAAATAAATTTAAAGAAACAAGACTAGAAAATAAAGAAATTAAAAAAATATTGCATTAATTTAAATGATTGGAAATGAAAAGGGAAGGTATAGTTGGATAAAAAATTTGTTAATCTGCTTGGGTGAGATTTTAGGATTATGTATCAGTAAATAACCTCCCTTTTTACATTGTGAATGCTGATATTTATAGACAAATTACAAAAATAACTGACATCCTAGGATTTTGACACGTACATGGTAGTTATGCTACTAAAACTTCCCTAATTTCCCGACAGAACCAACTTCTAACCATTTTAACATTCTTCGTTGGCTCAATCTCTTGGAAATACAACCCTTCTGTCAGATTAAACTACTTGTCCAATATCAATATCTAGTGACTGCATTGAGTCTTCCAACCATTCGGCACTTCCGTCGGCTCAACACTTAGAAGATTCTTCCAACATCATCATCCAGCCATCGAATATCCAAATTATTTTTTTGCACTCCCAACAGATGCCTCCCAAAATTTTTCTTTCGACACTGACAGGAGGAAGATAAATTTTAATCCAATTTTGACTATAACTTTTTTGATCAAAGTCTTTTCAAATGGATAGTTTTTTTTTTAATCTAGTAAAATCCTTCCGTAAATATCTGGACAAACATAGCTAAACTTATCATTGCAGACATTAAATAGTTGTTCCTAATAAATAGGGATCATAATTACTCCTATTTTTGTAGAAAATAACTTTTTAAATTCACACGCCTTTTTACTGTTCATTGTCTTTAACCTTTCTTACTGTTCACCACCTTCAACCCCACTTCTGCATATTCTCTCTGCAAATTTCTCCTCCTTCCATGGCTTCTGTCGCGACCGGGATCGCGGCGGGAAAACAGCAACTCGATAGGATTTTTAGAATATGAAAATGGAAAAAATGGAGTCGCCACCAATTTTATTTGAATTTGGAAAAATTGGAAAACCTTTCTTTGAAAATGGTCTTTAGAACCAGATTGGATTCGGGAGTCGGTTATGCTTAGGGAAGGGTGGAAACTTAATCCCACTGCACCCCTAACGCACCCGTCCTAAGACGGTACCTTAGATTAATTGTGCAAATCCTTAACAATCCTTGAAAATATTTATTTTATCCCTTTGTGAAAATATTGTAACTATTTACAAAAAAGAAAACCACACATTTATGAAAATTTAATTTTGGCTTGACAGAAGTGAAATTCTGCTCCTACGTATCCCCTGGTGCAATGGGGAACTCAAAGTTACGTAGTTCTTTATAAAATAAGTGTGGGTTGGTTGATTTTATTTAAAAAAAGATTTTATTTGAAAGTGAATCCATTTTTTTGCACAAGGTTCAAGTTAGCACTAGGCTACTCAATAAACCCTTATGATCCAAAAGATAATGAAGATAGCATTCACTATTCAATCATCATCATTGGTCATTGCATGGATTAAAAGATTTTTTTTATCTTTTTTATTTTTTTTATTCTGCCAAAAAGTGTATCATTACTGCCTTAATGGGCAGCAGCCCACGAGATTCAAACTTAAATCCCAAAGGATAGTCAACAATTCAAAATAAAAAAGGTTTGAAATTTAAGCATCAATAACAGAGCACATACAGAGTACGTTTGGGGAGATTGAGTGATTCTACTTTGGAATTCGACAGTCGGTTGGGAGTAAAGATGAGATGGATTCGACGGTCGGTTGGGGATATGATGGATCTGGTGTTTTGAGTTCGACGGTCGGTTTAGGGAGTGATGGTTTCGATGGTCGGTTGGAGGTGAGGATGGGGCAGTTTCGACGGTCGAGTGAGGTGAAGGGGTGATGGATTCGACGGTCGGTTGCAAAGGTGTGATGGTTTCGATGGTCGGTTGGAGGGGGTGGTAACTGGTGTAGTTCGACAGTCGAATGAGGTGAAAGTAACTGGTGTGGTTCGACGGTCGGTTTAGATTGGGTTTGACAAGTGATTTCACGTAATGGATGGTTGAAGGATGGTGGTGGGGATTCGACAGTCGGTGGTGAGGACATGGTAGTGTTTGTGAAGTTGGTTGAAGATCAGCGTAGGAGTTCGACGGTCGAATGGGAGGTGATGGGGTTATTGAAGTTGGTGGTTATAGCATGATGATGGAAAGCGTATGATGGTTGGGTTCATAGTTTAGGGGGATTCGACGGTCGATGGGAGAGGATTTGGTTTGAAGGGTTACGGTCCGACGGTCGGTTCCGGTTGGGTTTGATAGTGTTTGGAGAGGTTATGAAAATTGCTTGGGTGATGGGGATTATGGAGGCTTTGAAGATGGTGGGTGTATTGGAGGTGAGAGGGTAGTGATCGATTTGAGGTTCGTCGGTCGGTGAAAAGGATGGTAAAGGATGATGGTGGGTTCACAATGATAGTGAGAGAGGATGATGAAGGTTTGGATAGGTTCGACCGTCGGTGGGGGTATGATGGTTATTAGTTCGACGGTCGGGTATAGAGGGATTCAGGAGCCCGACAGTCGGTTGGTTGAAGGGAGGGATCTTACCTCTGGGGTTTTGACGGTCGGAGAGGGTATCGGTGAGAGGATGGTAACTGGCGTTGGTGAGGTTCGACGGTCGATTTAGGGAGATTGGATGGTTCGACCGTCAGATATGATGGCTTTGTTGATTGTGTGAAGGTTTGGATGGATGTCGGTGAGGGATTTGGAGCTCACGGTTCGACGGTCGGTTGGGAGGTGATGGTTCGACAGTCGGATATGATGGAGTTTTGTTGATGGTGTGAAGGTTTGGATTGGTCATCGGTGAGGGATTTGGAGCTCATGGTTCGACGGTCGGTTGGGAGGTGATGGTTCGACAGTCGGATATGATGGTGTTTGTGAAGTTGGTTGAAGGCCAGTACAGGAATTCGACGGTCGAATGGGGAATGATGGTGTTATTGAAGATGGTGGTTACGGTTTTCTGGAGGTTTTTGAATTCTTTGGTGGTTTAAAAAAATGTGATGCAGAAGGAGTGGAGTTCCAGTGCGTGTATGGTACTCATGGTTAAAAAGAAAAAGAAAAGAAGATGGACAACATAACTAACCAGCCAGTATCCAAGCATGCATTTGAACATTACATTTTTACTCACAACAGTGCAAGGATAGTGATGAGAAAGGGCTTACCTCTTCTGTGCTGCCAATAACACACTCAACTCAAAAAGAATCAAAAATCCCTTTCGTTTCCAGCAGCCTCCCCAGTCTTCTTGCTTTTTTTTTTTTTTCTCTTTTCCCAGCTACCACCAGGGATCAACCCAACATCATCAATCTTCTTTCCTTTGCCGAAGATGGGATGATTTGGGGAAGATAAAAGAAGGTGGTCGTGAGTGGTGGTGAGAGTTGGCAGGGGTGATTGTGGTTTAGAGGTGATGAAGGTAGATGGGGAATGATGACAATGGAGGTTTTTTAGAAGGTGGTATGGAAGGTGATGTGGGTGATTTGGGTAATGAGGTTCGGAGGTTGAAGGGATGAGAAGGGAGAGGTGTTGTTTTCTCGGTGATGAAGGTGGTGAAGGAGGAAGGTTCTTTGGATGGCTATGGTTGCATGGTGGTTGTGGGTGGCCACGGCTGCATGGTGAGGAGATGAAAGGTGGTGGCAAATGTGCTTTACGTGAACGGTAGTTTGGAGGTTATGGTGGGAAGAGGATATGGTTCACTGAGTTGACTCAGTGGTGTTGGATGGGAGGGTGGCAGAAAATGGAGATGAAGGTGGTGAGTGAGCTCACGTGGAAGATGAAAGAGAAGAAGATAATGGAGGGTTGGGAGGATAAGGGTGCTGCCCTCTTTTTGGTGTAGCTTCACGTGGAGGTTTGATGAGAGAGTGGTTCTTTGGGTTTATTTGGTTGGAGAAGGATGGTGGCAGAGGAGAGGAGGATTCACGTAAAAATGGTACAGGGATGAAGGTTGAAGATGGTGATAATGAAAGTTGAGAGTGGCAGAAAATGGTTTGGGGTTGGCAGAAGTTTTGAAGGAATTGGATTATCAAAGCCCCTGGAAGAAAATGATGGCAGAGGCATTTATGGAGGGATCCTTCACGTGTTGGAGGAAAGAGTTGTTATTGATGATGGGTGTCATCATTGCTCACCGTCTGGGAGGTTGACATTTTCCTTCAAATTTTTATCTTCTCCCAACAAATCTCCCTAAAATCCTCCTTTTGTATCAAAATTCCCTTTTTTATTTTTTTCTCACGCTTTTTTCTTTCTTTCTTCTTTTTTTCTTTTGCGTCAATCACTCCCCCTTTTTATATATTGAGTTCCCATCCCCTATGAAATCCAACGTATGTGCAAAGCATGATTATTTTTTTATCTTTTCTTTTACTTTATCTTTTATTATTATTATTATTATTATTTTTTATTATTTTTTATTTTTTTTATTTTTTATTTTTTATTATTATTATTTTTTTTGTTTTGTTTTGTTGTTTTTTTTTTTATTTGATTTTTAGCTCGGTCAAAATTGGGTGTTCACAGCTTCCAACTCTCAATCTCCTAGCGCATCAACAGTGAATTTAGGAAATCATGCCATTGTTCAAGACCCAACTCTACAGAAATGTGAACTTTGGCACCTCTCAAAGGTAATTCTTCCCATTAACGATTCTTCACTTTCTTTAGACCTTCCAGCTGCTTTCTTGGGCCCAGTTTTGCCCAAGGAGTTCATTACTGACGAAATACACTCCTTCTTTCCTTGTAAAAATTCTCAAGAAGCTATCTTGACTTCCCTTCCTTCCATCCCTATCAGCTATTTCGGTAAGTCCGAAAGGCTCTTCAGAACTCCACCTGCCCATATTAATGGTATCTTGAATGGCTTGATAGAGTTCAAGCTTCTAAAGAAAGTTTATGGAGGAAAATAGGTATCTTTGATTATATCCAACTCTCTCGTTACTCTATAAAAATGGATTCTTGCATGTTGGGTGCTTCATTTTTCTTTTGGAACAAAACCACTAACTCCTTCCAATTCCTCTCTAGCATGATGGGTCCTACGCTTTTTGACATAGCTGCCATAACTGGTCTTCGACCAAATGGGGAGGTCATCACACCTATCCTTCAACCTTCAAATACTATTGATGTCTACTCGAAAGCCCCAACTTCTTTTTTAGGCTTCATCAACTTCTTCCTCCCTGAAGCTGGTCCTGTAACAGACGAAGAACATGTAGATTTCCTTCTTCTTTGGTTATCAACTTATGCTGTAGGGTCTAGGTCGGTCTAGGTATCCAAATTTTTTCTTCAGCTTGCTAACCTCCTTCATGAAGGTCGACAATTAGCTCTTAGTCAATTTCTCCTTGCCAACCTCTACCTGAGCATAGGTGAAATTGTCCAATGCATTAGATCTCAAGTGAAGAAAACTAATTCTAGTGGCCTAATATGGTTACTCCAGCTTTGGCTAAATGCCATATTAGGAGACTATTTGGTCGACACTTCTCTCCCAATAATTTCTCTTGCTACCTATGGCATAAAGCTTTGCCATGTAAAACATGAGAAAATCCACAAACAGAGCTTAGAAAATTTCATGCACTTTTTCAGTATTTTTCATTTCATCTCCTTTAGCACTGAAGACATATATTTTGCTCCCTTTGCCGACCATTCTCTTGGTCCAGAATGGTTTACCCGTCCAATTCTTTCCAATGACCCTTCTACTCAGGCCGATAATATTTTCATTTGGTCCAATTTTCTCTGTCAACAGATCCTGGTTGCTGGTCTTCCTGGTATGATAGACAAATCCTTAGAGTTATGTCTACCAAATATGGTAGTTCGACAGTTAAGATTTTATCAAGCCATTGCAGCACCATTTTCTCAAAAAGCCAAGGAACATCTTATCAACGACCATCTACAAAACATGTTGGACCTTGTACGAGTGGCCTCAAGGAATGAGAGGCACAAACAACATTTCAAGATTTCTGCATTTACTATTTATAGAGGAGTCTCTAAAGATTTTGTCGAATGGTGGACTAAATACTATAGTCCTTACCATGTCGATATTGAAATCTGTCAAAGCCGCATCACTGAAACTTTGGTTCCTATGCAGGGTCAAGATCCTTCGACAAAGACCAAAGGTAAGTATATTCAAGACATCAAAGCTTTTGAAAAATATTATAAAATCAAATGGGATTTTAGGTTTCTTAACTTAATTGTTCGACATTGTGAGGAAGTCGTGGCCAAACTGAAACAAGCACACAAGGAAAAATGCTCCACTAACTTTCTTTCAGTTTCCATAAAAAACTATTTAGCACGGCTTGAACCTTTTCAAATTCTTTTTCCAAAACCAGTACTTCTTCCTTGTGCTCGTTTTGGTTTGGCCGACGAATTCCCAGGTAAACCTACAAGGGCTGATAATTTCCCTATTTCAGATAGGATCTATTCTGCGAGTAATATCTTTCTTACAAGAACTTCAGAAGTTGACCTTACTCATCAGTTTGCCTTGTCGTACGAACAATTTACCAGGAATACCCGGGTCATTATTGAAATACCTGAAGGTATTTTTCTTTTTATATTCTAACATTTTGATTCTTTGTCCCATCTACTAAGTATATTTTCTTTCTTGCAGCACTCCCATTGAAAAGACCCTTGGAGTACAAGCAATGTCAAGAAGATGATGAGGAGGAAGAAGAGGAAGTCATTTCTTCCAAAAAGAAGACAAGTAAAAAGACTCAAAATCCTCTCATTCCCAAGGCTCCAAAGGCCAAATCGATCGCATTAATTTTTAAGAAAAACTCCTCAAAACATGGTGCTACTGTAAGGCCTCCAAAACCAAAAGCCCTAAAGGTATACATACTTTTCAACTAAACCTCAAAACTTGGTTTCTAAATTTGCTCAAGTTTAATTTGATGTCAAATACATATTGGTGAATCTACCTTTATCACTTCTGCTACACTTGTCGAGTCTTCAATAACATCTCCTGAACATCCTCTAAAGGTATGCCTTGTACTATTATATATTCTCCATGACTTGGTTAGATCTCACCTTGGCTTTACCTTTGCAGAAGAAAAAGAAGAAGACTCAATCTACAAGTTTCACTTTGAAGCCTACTGTCGAATTGGAGACAGAAACTATCTCTCTTTCATCCGAGGTAATATTTTCATCGATATACTTCTTTCCTTAAAATTCTCAACTCTTACCATTCATCCAATATTTGATTCTATCAAATTCAAGATCCAGAGACTAAACAATCCGCTGATTATCCTCTAGAACTTGTTGTTGAACCAGGAGTTAAAGAGCCAATTCGACAATCTCTCGAGGTAATGTATCTTACAAAACTCAACTATTTTCAAAATGTTATTTATTCTGAAATCTCCTCTGTTTATCTCCAGTATTCAGCAAACTTGGCTATATCTAATAGCCCACAAAGGTTAGGAACCAAGAATCCTCCAGAATCCCAAACTTCTCTGGCCCTTGCAATACCTGCTGTTTCTTCACCACCTCCGACAGAAACCCAGACTATCGAAGTCTTAGAAAAAACTTCAATCCCCCTAGGCATTGAGAGTTCTTCTTAATTAGACAAAGTCAATCCTGTCCAAATTCTCTCATAAGAATTCGACATGGATACTATCATGGCAGAATTCACTCCAATTGATCCACCTTCATCTCCTCCAACCAACTTGATTGTTTTTGTGTTAGAAGATACTGAAGACATGGAGGTAGATTTAGACGAATTGATAACAATATTATCGGGCGGCCACAGAAGTCCTCCTCAATCAGCTCGTTCTTCGACACAGCTTGGACAAGATTCTAGTAATTCTCATATCATTGGACTCTTAACCGAATTGAAGAATATCTTCACCTATTCTTTCGAGCACTTGATTTCTGATCAACCCCTTCAAGAAAGAATGGTGGCAATTGTAACTGAACTTGAACCTCTTGCTCAACAATTACCAATAACCAGTCGACCTCTTCCTATAACTATTAAAAATTTTCTTTAAAGCTTAACAGCAAAGATGCCTGTTATTCATCGAGTCATTCCTGCTTATACAAAAAAAGTTCAAGAAAAGTCTAGAATTTTGAAGCAGTTGACCGACGCAAAGAGTGAAAATGCAACTTTGAAGAAAAATCTTGTAAAAGGAAAAACCAAAGAGGCAGAGCTCGACAAGGAAATTGAAGACTTGGAGAAAAAACTTGAAGCAGCCCATCGTCGCAAATAAAAACTTCAAACAGCATTGCAACAAGGGGCCACTAGATAGCAAAATATTGCTAATAATACCAAATAATGGGCTGTCGAAGCCAAAGTTGTGTTGGCAAAAATAAATTCCTTTGAAGCGGAATATCAAATTGTCTGTTCCAACAAACAATCTTTAGAAGATTCCTAGGTGGTTCTTCAAAAATTCTAAGTGTAACTTTTCTTTCATTTCTAGCTAATTTTCAATTAATTCTTTTATAAAGTTTTGGCAATATCAAGTTGTAACATCTGTCTAGCATTCTTATTTTGACAATGTAACTTGTAATCGCCAAACACATGAATAAAAGCTTTTCTTCATTTTTTGTCAATTTTTACTTCACACATTATCGGTCTATATGGCTTCAAATATTTGCCATTAATCGACTTAATTCTTAAACTAGAATTAATTTCGACAAACGCATAAGCATTTCCTAAAAACTCTTGAGTCACTTTAAATGGTCCTTCCCACTTTGAGGACCTTTTCCATATTCTCAATAATTTCTATCCATGGGCAAAATTACCTTCCAAACCAAGTCATTGACCTTAAAAGACTTGTATTTAATCTGACTATCATAAAATTTAGCAATTCTTTCCTTTTGTCGAATTAAATTTTCTAAAGCAATTAATCTTTCAGCACTCAATTCATTTAACTCATCAAACATTAAGTCCCAGTAATGTTCAACTGGTAACTCGTCTTGTTTTTGAATATAAACTGATTGAAGATTCATTTCGATGGGCAATACTGCATCATGTCATATACCAATTTGTATGGTGATGTGCCCGTTACTTTTCTTGGTGAGTTTCTATATGCCCATAATACTTGATTAAGAGTATTATGTCAATTCTTAAGCTGTCGACCAATATGTTTTTTAATCATACTTATGATTATTTTATTCATGGCCTCTACCTGGCCATTTGCCTGGGTATAATATGGTGTCGACGTAAACATTTTAATTTTTCTTGAACTGGCATATTCGACAACTTTCTTTCTAATGAATACTGATCCTTGGTCGGTTGTCAAAGTTTGCGGTATTCTACACCGACAAACTATATTATCTTCAATAAAGTTAATCACATCCTACTGGGTTACATCCTTCAAGGCTACAACCTTAACCCATTTGGTGAAGTAATCAACTCCTACTAAAATATATTGTGTCCGTTCGATGAGATAAGATGAATTTGGCCAATTAAATCCAAAGCCCACCCTCTGAAAGGCCATGGTTTTACTGTAGCATGTATCTTACTAGCATGAATATTTTGTATATGGCCATGTCTTTGCCATTCTTCACAAGACTTAGTAAACATTATACAATCCCTAACCAGTGTAGGCCAATAATACATTTGACGTCTGTCGCAACCGTCCCGAAGGGCTTCGCGAAAATAAAAAGAATAAGGAAGAAATGACCTCGGGGTGTTGGGAGTCGCCACCAATCGCTTTATCCATTAAATAGAATGGTGCAATTGGACACCTAAAAGATGGTCTGCATTTCAGAGTTTGAGGTTCGGGGGTTGATTACGGGTAGGGAAGGTGTTAGCACCCTACACCGTCCGTTCTAAGAACGGTTACCTATTTAATCTAATGTTATTTGCAAGATTAATTTAATTGGTCCTTTATTAATTAAAAGAAAAGAATTTTTTTATTTTTTTATTTTGACATGTCCCATTTTGTCAAGCATAATATCAAGAATGATAAATGACTAAGACAAACAATAGGTGGCTAAATAGTCATTATTTTGGAACAAATTCTAAGTCTACAACATATTATATAAAAGTGGTGAATCAAAATTTTATTTTTTTGAAGAGAAGTAATTTTCAAAATAAATGGTCAAATAAAATATTATTTCAATGAATAAATTTTAATTCAAAGAAACTTGTTTGAGGCAAGAGAATGTTTTTTTTTTAAAAAGTAAATGGCCAAATAAAATCTCATTTATTATAAAAAAAAATTAGGCACAGTGAGATTTTTGTAGTAATTTCAAAAAAATAAATTAAAAAAAAATAAAAAAGTTTTCATAAAAAGTAAAACTTTAATTCACCACAATCATGATATTGAACTGTATGAAATTGTTCACTTTTATTTGAATATTTTATTTTACAAAAAGAAAAGTTTTATTTGGGTTTATTAAAAAATGTATTTTAATTTACATAATTATTTTAATTTTTATGTGGGGATTAGACTTCCAAGACTCTGGTAAAATTCAATATAAAGCCTCAAGATTATCTAGAAGAGTGTAATCGATCGGCCTCGATCCTCTCCCAATTTTTTTTCGTCATAGACCAGTTTTAAATTATCTAATTTATAATAATTAAATTAAAGTTACATATCAACCTCATAATAACAATAAAAAAATAATAATATATAAAAATGTATTAAATACAAACAATGTAAACCCCAAATTAGTAAATATAAATCAATCCAAATAAATAAATAAAAACAGGCCCAAACTAAAAAAAAAAAAGAGGGGGGCCCAAATGAAAAAAAAAAAAGGGAGGCCCAAACTTAACCAAATTGAGCCCACAAGGAAAGAAAGAAAGAGAAAAAAAAAAAGTTAAGCGAAAATAAGAAGAACTTGATGATCGATTAAAAGCATTATGAAAAGAAAGAAGGAAAAGGGGAGGGGGAAAAGAAACTCACGGTGGTGCAAAGACACGGGGGTAGCCTCAGTACAAGATCCAGGTTAGGCGGTTGAGTGGCAAGTCGACGGCGCGGGCTGGGTGAGGCGCGCTACGACGCGGGCGGCGATGTTGCGGGATTCGCACCGGATTCGGGCCAGGCAAAGCAGGCGGGTCCGGGTGAACGGTGCGATGCGGCGACGGAGCGTACGACGCGGGGTTGCGGGGGGGCTAGCGAGGCTCGCGGGCCGGGGCGGTGCTCGGATCCGAGCGGGGTGGCGACGCGTTGCGTGGACGGTGGGTTGTGGTGGGCCTCTTGTTTCTGTTTTCTCTTTTTTTTTGGTGGTGGAATTTGAGAGTAAAATGTGGTGAAAGGTGAAGAAGAAAGATGGTTTTAGGAAGGTGATGAATAGTAGTGGTTATGGGTTTGTGAAGGTGAAGGAAGAAGTGTTGGGTGGATGCTGAAAAATGATGAAAGCTTTGTTTTTGGATGAGGAGAAATGGTGAGTTATGAATGGTGGCTGTAAGTGGAAGCTGAATATGAAGATGAATGAACGAAAATTAGAGATGGGAGTGAGCAGTTTTTTTTTTTTGGGACCACTGAAGTGTGATTTTCAGTTTGTGATTTTTCCTTTCCTTCCGAATGATCCTCCCCTTTTTTTTTGAACGCTTCTCCTTTTTATTCTTGCCTTGTGGTTCCATTCACAATTGATTTGCATTAATTTTCATTCAATTTGCAACAATTGGAATACAAATAGGAAAGAAAACTGACAAAAGTTTTTAATCCAATTTAGTGTAGCTATTTGTGGAGGCTAGGGCTGCAGTAGTTGGAAGGGGAAAGGGAAGGGTTGAGATGGAAAATGGGTTATGGGTTAAAAACGAAAATGGGTTACGGGTTGAGATGGAAATTGGGTTGGGTTGACCCGTAGTGACAATTTTTCTTTTTTTCTTTTTTTTTTAAAGAAAGAAATTAAATTAAATAAAAATAAAAATAAAAATAAATAAATAAAAATAGATAAAATTGGGTATCAACAATTTGTCCCTTTGTTGTACATTTAGGATAAATGAAAAACAAAGGAATTGATTCAATTTTATCCATGAAAGGTAAAAACTTGCAGATTCGGTGTCTGCAAACTTAAACTTAACAAAAACAAAAAAGCAATGGGTACGAGGACCCAAAAGCTTGCAGAGTCAGGTATCTGCTGAAGCTTGACAAAAACAAGGTAAGAAGCTTACGGAGTTGGGTATCCGTTGAAGCTTAACAAAAAACTTAAAGGCAATGGGTTCGAGGACCCGATAACATAAACAATGGGTACGAGGACCCAAAAGCAACAGGTACGGGCACCCAGAAAAGGTAAAAAGCTTGCGGAATCAGGTATCCGCTGAAGCTTAACAAAAACAACGTAAGAAGCTTATGGAGTCGGGTATTCGTTGAAGCTTAACAAAAACAAAAGGGCAATGGGTACGAGGACCCAAAAATAAATAATGGGTGCGGGGACCCGAAAACTAAAAGACAATGGGCGCGGGGGCCCAGAAAGGAAAACACAATGGGCGCGGGGGCCGGAAAGGAAAACACAATGGGCGCGGGGGCCGGAACGAGAATACAATGGGTGCGGGGACCCAAAAAGGTAAAAAAACTTGCGGAGTCAAGTATCCGCTGAAGCTTAACAAAAACAACGTAAGAACCTTACGGAGTTGGGTATCCGTTGAAGCTTAACAAAAACAAAAAGGCAATGGGTACGAGGACCCAAAAACAAACAATGGGTACGAGGACCCAAAAGCTTGCTAATCAATCATATCTGCTTGAAGCTTAACAAAAATAAGGTAAGAAGCTTACGAAGTCAGGTATCCGTTGAAGCTTAACAAAAAACTTAAAAGCAATGGGTATGGAGACCCAGAAAAGAGAAAACAATGGGTGCGGGAACCCAAAAACTAAAAGACAATGGGCGCGGGGGCCCGAAAGGAAAACACAATGGGCGTGGGGGCCGGAAACGAAAACAATGGGTGTAGGAACCCAAAACTAAAAGACAATGGGCGCGGGGGCCGGAAACGAGAAAACAAGGGTGTAGGAACCCAAAAACTAAAAGACATGGGCGTGGAGGCCCAGAAAGGAAAACACAATAGGCGCGGGGGCCCAGAAAGGAAAACACAATGGGCACGGGGGCCAGAAAAGGAAAACACAATGGGCGCGGGGCCCTTAAATGAGAATACAATGGGTGCAGGGACCCAAAAAGGTAAAAAGCTTGCGGAGTCAGGTATCCGCTGAAGCTTAACAAAAACTTAAAAGCAATGGGTACGGGGACCCAAAAACATAAAACAATGGGTACGGGGACCCAGAAAAGGAAACAGCAATTTGGACCTTTGTAGGTCAAGGCTAGCAAAATGAGAACAAATGCACTTATGCAATGCATGCTTCAAATGTATGAGAGTATGAAAAAATTTTTTTTTCTTTTTTGTTTGTTTGTTTTTTTTGTCTCTACGACCCTTGAGGACATGATTGCAATCATTTTCAAAGATGAACTGGAATAGGATTTAATGGCATCCTTTCATTTGTCTATTCAAATAGATGGTTGAAATGTCCAATCAGAATGACCCTTGAAGTGTGCAATAGATGTGACACACAAGAGTAATAGGAAAACTCTTTAGATGACCCTTGAGGTGACCTGGTTGTCCTTTCTCTTTTATCAACACTCTTATCAGGAATCATTGTGTTTCCCATACCTTTCAAATCATTAGCAATTCTTAATGCTCGGACAAAGAATGTCACATTTCACATTCCAATATATGATTATTAGAAAAATGCATATTAAGTCAAAGAAGAGGCAAAGGTAAAAACATGATGATATTGTATTGAAATGGGAATGGTGAAAAGAAAGTATTATTGTGGTCATCAACTTGAAATTTACAGAGGGATGATAAGGGCAAAGGTCTTCAGCTCTTCCAATGAAACCTTTTATCGTAATCAGCATCAATCCTCTGCATACCCGATTTTGAACACCCGTTAACCAACCTATGAAGACTTTGATTGCCCCAGTTGAGATCATTTGGCCTGCCCCAATATGGAAACTTAGTTTGCTCTAAAGCAGAGATTTGCTCCTCCCTGGCATGGAGACTCAACCGCTCAGGTCTCACTTCCTTTGTCATATCAAGCACTATTGTCATTTTATTTTGGACCTTAACTTTTGCCTAGGTCGCTCTTTCGAGTTTTCAACCTACCAGGTCGCTCTAACTTTTGCCTAGGTAGCCTTTTCAGGTTTTCCACCTAGCGAGCCATGGTTATCCTTTTTTTTTTTTTTTTTTTTTTTTGACAAGTAGTGCTTTTATGCATAATATTTCTTGACTGCGTCTGAATTTACAGGAAGTGGTAGATCTTCACCATCCATTTTTGTGAGAATCAAGGACCCTCCAGAGAAAGCCTTCTTCACGACATAAGGTCCTTCATAATTTGGAGTCCATTTTCCACGGTGATCTTTTGAATTAGCGGGATCTTTTTGAGCACTAAGTCTCCTTCTTGAAATTGTCGAGGGCGCACTTTTTTCGAATAGGCTTTCATAAGCCTCCTTTGATATAACTCGGCCATGACACAGTGCGCTTAACCTTTTACCTTCAATAAGATTCAACGATCTAGTCGAGCTTGGACCAATTCGGCCTCTTCCGGTTTGTCTCCATCAAGACTCTTAATGAGGGGATCTCTACCTCAATAGGGAGTACGGCTTCCATTCCGTAAACTAAAGAGAAAGGAGTTGCCCCGGTGAGGTACGGACGGATGTGCGATAACCATGCAGAGCAAAGGGAAGCATCTCATACCAATCTTTGTATGTCACAACCATTTTTGGATGATTTTCTTGATGTTTTTGTTTGTTTGCCTCAACAAATTTCCATTCATCTTTGGGCGATATGGCGAGGAGTTATGATGTTGGATCTTGAAGTTCTCACACATTTCCTTCATCATTTTATTATTCAAGTTGGTTGCATTATCAGTGATGATCTTATTTGGTAAACCATAACGACATATCAACTCTCTTTTGATGAACTTGATCACCACATTCCTGGTCACATTGGCATAAGAAGCAGCTTCAACCCATTTGGTGAAGTAGTCTATCGCGACAAGGATAAAGCGATGCCCATTTAAGGCCTTAGGTTCAATAGGTCCTATGACATCCATTCCCAACATGGAGAATGGCCAGGGTGCTGCTAGGACATTCAAAGGGACTGGCGGCGCATTGATCTTCTCAGCATATGTTTGGCACTTGTGACACTTCCTCACATGATTGAAGCAGTCAGTTTCCATGGTTAACCAATAATAACCAGATCTTAGGATTTTCCTTGCCATTGCATGTCCATTAGAGTGAGTTCCAAAGGAGCCCTCATGTACTTCTTCAATAATCTTTTCTGCTTCCATTGCATCAACACATCTTAGAAGCACCATATCATGGTTTCTCTTGTAAAGTATTTCCCCATTCAGAAAATAACTCATTGCGAGCCTCCTCAGGGTCCTCTTGTCATTTTCTGAAGCACCTGCAGGGTACTCCCTATTCTTGATGAAACTTTTGATGTCATGGTACTATGGCTTTCCATCAGGCTCATCTTCGACCACTTGACAATATACAGGACAGTCACGACTTTCCATTTTTATAAGTGGTAGGTCCCTTTCATGACTTACTTGGAACATTGATGATAGTGTGGCCAAAGCATCAGCCAACTGATTTTCTTTTCGAGGAACATGATGAAAAGTGACTTCATCAAATTGCTTGATCAATTCTTTGATGTAAACATGGTATGGGATCAATTTGGCATCACGGGTCTCCCATTCTCCTTTTAGTTGATGAATGACCAAGGCAGAGTCCCCATATACTTCCAAGATCTTTGCTTTTGATTCTATTGCTGCCTGAATACCCAAAGCACATGTTTCGTATTCTGCTATATTATTAGTACAGTCAAAACACAACCTTGCTGTGATTGGGATGAATTTATCTTCAGGGGAGATCAAAATGGCTCCAATGCCGTGCCTCAGTGCATTAGAGGCTCCATCAAACCACATAGTCCATTTTTCTTTTTCAGAGGAATCCTCATTTTTAAATAGAGCCATTATATCTTCATCAGGGAACTCACACTGCATCGACCCATAATCTTCTATAGGTTGGTTAGCCAGATAATCTGCAAGGGCACTTCCCTTAATTGCCTTTTGGGTGACATAAATAATTTCATACTCCGATAATAAAACTTGTCATCGCGCGATTCTCCCAGTGAGAGCGGGTTTCTCAAAGATATACTTGATAGGATCCATTTTGGACACCAACCAAGTAGTGTAACACAACATGTATTGCCTCAATCGATGGGCAGCCCATGCCAAGGCGCAACAAGTTCGCTCTAACAATGAGTACTTTGCCTCATAATCAGTGAACTTTTTACTTAAATAATAGATGACGCGTTCTTTTCTACCGGATTCATCATGCTACCCCAGTATATAACCCATAGACTCATTAAGCACTGTCAAATACATAATGAGAGGTCTCCCTGGCACTGGAGGCACCAAAACTGGGGGTTCTTGTAAATATTGCTTGATTTTTTCAAAAGCTCTTTGGCAATCTTCATTCCACTTGACTGGCTGATTCTTGCGTAACAACTTGAAGAGCGGCTCGCATGTTCTTTGTGTGGAATATGAATCGAGCGATGTAATTCAACCTTCCCAAAAATCCCGAACTTCCTTTTCGGTGCACGGGACCGGCATGTCCAAGATATTGCTCGAACCTTGTCAGGATCAACTTCTATTCCTTTCTGGCTCACCATAAACCCCAATAGTTTTCCTGATCTGACACCAAAAGTGCATTTTGCAGGATTCGGTCCCGAGTTTGAACTTCCTCAATCGCTCAAAAAGCTTTTGCAGATTGATTATATGATCTTCTTCGTTTTTGACTTCGCAATCATATCATCCACATAAACTTCTATTTCTTTATGCATCATATCATGAAACAATGTCACCATAGCTCTCGATCGTTGCCCCAAAGATTTTTAAACCAAAAGGCATCACTTTGTAGCGAGAAGGTGCCCCATAAAGTGATGAATGTGGTCTTCTCCATGTCTTCCTATGCCCTTGATCTGATTATATCCCGAGAAACCATCCATAAAGGAAAAAAATGAATCTTGACGAGCAGTGTTGTCCACCAAAACATCAATGTGAGGTAACGGAAGTCATCTTTAGGGCTAGCCCTATTTAAGTCTCGATAGTCTACACACATTCGGACTTTTCCGTCTTTCTTTGGGACAGAACAATATTGGCAACCCATTGTGGGTATTTTGCAACCGCAAGAAATCCAAAGATCAAACTGTCTTTTTTACTTCATCTCTGATTTTTAGGGACATCTCAGGTTTCATTCGTCTCAACTTTTGCTTAATCGGAGGATACCCAGGTTTTAGTGGCAATTTGTGCTCAACTATGTCAGTGTCTAACCCAGGCATATCTTGGTATGACCATGCAAAGACATCACTATAATCAAACAAGAGCTTAATCAACTTGTTACGCTCATCCTCTTTCATCGAGGTACCAATTTTGATTTCTTTCTTATCATTTTCAGTCCCCAAATTAATTACTTCAATTGGTTCCTCATGGGGTTGGATTTCTTTAGCTTCTTGTTCAAGTAATCTCATTAACTCAGGTGAAGTTTCCCAATCATCCTCATTATCCTCATCAGCATGATTAACAGGGTGTTCAAAATTATATGATGAGATATTGACACTGTCACTTTCAAGAGAGTCATTTTCAGATCTGCAATAAGTGATGTTGACACAAGAAAAATGAAATGAATAGAAGGTCATGATAATGGTGGGATGAAAGCTTAATGGAATGAAAAATGAGAGAACTAAAAAATGCATTTTATTAATAACAATTATTGGAAATGAAACATGTGAGCCCATTTTACAAATGAAAATCCTAAAGCCTTGGGCAGAGCTAAAGGAAAAGCACTACAGAAATTACTTTGAAAGAGACTCTAAGGTTATGGGAAACTCGAGAGATCTCCCAATTGTCGAGTCTTGTATTTGAAGAACATGCATACACCAGGTCCGTATGACTGACAAAATCGTCATCTTCAACTGCGATCACTTGGTCTACGAACATAACTCCCGCGCTCCGGAAGCTTTGTCGTATATCACAGATGGGGACTCCCTTCACTTTAGGTTCTCGATTTTCTAAGCGAGCCAGCCTTTTCTCTTTTTTCTCTTCCATGATCCTCCTCTTATCGGCCTTGGTGGGTTTGTACCCCAGCCCAAATCTATCTTTATTTTCCAAAGGTTGAAAAAGTCCTGTGGCACCTTGTCGTTTCTTGCCTAGCCCTTCTCCATGCTGATAACCCCTTTCTAGCATAACTTTAGCCATCATTACAGATGCAACAGAGGGCTGCAATTTAGGAATTGGAGCTCCTTCTTTTATATAAATGGTATTGACAACCTCGAGTGCTTGAAAGGCAGTCTCCAAAGCCTCTTCTGTAGCTTCAATATAAGGGGTGTCTAGCAAATTTTGCTCACCAAGAGGGTCCTCTTCACCAAAGATAGTAATCATCTTGTTATCAACTATGAATTTGACTTTTTGGTGCAAGGTGGAAGGCATAGCTTCAGCAGAATGAATCCATGGTCGTCCTAAGAGACAACTGTATGATGGTGCAATGTCCATCACTTGGAAGAGTATGTTGAAAGTGCAAGGACCAATTTGAATTGGTATTTCGATTTCCCCTATGACTTCTCTCCTTGTGCCATCAAATGCCCTTACTATCATCGCACTTGATTTCATGTGTGACCCATCAAAAGGCAATTTGAAGAGTGTCGACTTCGACATCACATTCAAGGAAGAGCCATTGTCCATCAGTACTCTAGCCATGATATGGTCTTGACATTTTACTGAGATATGAAGTGCTTTATTATGTCCTCTTCCCTCATTGGGTATTTCATCATCGGTGAAAGTGATGTAATTATCTGCTGTGATGTTGCTGATAACGCCATTCAACTTGTCAACCGTGATGTCATGAGAAACATGGGCTTGATTAAACACTTTCATTAGCACCTTCCTGTGTGGCTCAGAGTTCATTAATAAAGATAAGAATGATATTCTTGCAGGGGTGCGGTTCAGTTGATCCACCACCTTGTATTCACTTTGCTTTATGAATTTTAAGAACTCACAAGCTTCTTCTTCGGTCACTTCTTTCTTATAGACCTCTTGCTGTGTTGCCTTTGGTTCTTCCTTTTCTTTCAAGACTTTTTCAATAGAAGTTTCCCCCATCTTGCCTTTCCCTTTCCGAGTTCTTTCCACTTCCTCCACTTGGTCTTTACGTAGATCCTCAGGTGTATAAATACGACCACTCCGAGTCATTCCACCAATCCCAGATATGCTAGAGATAACCGATGGGATTTTCATTTGATTGTCCTGGAGATCATTTACAATGACTTACACATCATATTTCCAAGGCACAGCTCTGGTATCCTTATAGGGAAAAGGAGTCGGCACTTGGATAGTGATAGGATTCCGACCAAAAGAGACTTGCGGAGACACCTCTTTACTATAATGAATCGTCAATGACCTTGGTATACCTGGAGCTTGCCCTATGATTGGTTGCGTTGCATAGGTATTGGCAGCCTCTTGAACTGGTGGAGGTGTAACTTCCTTGACCATATAGACGTCACCATTATCGTACTGATTGCTTATTTGCACTAGGTGACTGTCCATTAAACTTTGGCGGATCTGCTTGAATTCATCACATTCCTCAATAGAATGCCCAACTTCCCCATGGATCTTGCACACTGTTTCATCTTCATTGACCTTTTTAAACTCAACTTGGTTTTGTATCAACCCATATTTGCAAAGCTCTTGAAAAATTACTCTCATGGGAGTTTTCACATCAGCTACCTGACTTATGAGGCATCGTCCATAAGACTTCTCTATGACATTAACTACTAGACCTCCATGATCAGGTAAGGGATTGCCGCCTATATTAGGAGTTTTTTCCTTAAAGTTTAACCATTTGGCATTAATCAAGTCTTACACTTTGAACTTCAAGGCTCTGCAATTTTCTGTTGAGTGACCTACAGCCCCAGCATGGTACTCACATTTAGCATTCGGTTAAACCCCTTGGGTAGGGGGTTCCAATGGCTTCATTGGGCAAGGAACCAATAAGGAGTTTCGGAAGAGTTGTGGTAGCAGTTCAGTATAGGTCATGGGAATTGGGTCAAATTGGACAGGTTTCTTTTCTTGGTTAGCTGGCGGCCTTCTTTGGTTGATATTTGGGTTTTGGGCCCATGGTTGGGTTGGTTGATATGGTATGGTAGGGAGTGTTTGGTTTGGGATAGGAGATGGTGCACGATAAGGGATCATTGGGTGATAAGGCTGAGGGTATGGAGCTTGAGAGGCATTAGCAATGTATGGATAGTAAGGCATGTAGGGAGGTTGGAAGGATGGTTGAGGGTTAACAGGTGCCTGGCTATGTCTCCCTTGGGCAAAACTCCTTTGATCGAAAGTCACAGCATGGGCTTCTCCTTCTCTTTTCTTCCCTGCTGGGGGCTTTTTGGCACTAAATGTCCCCATTGAGCTTTCAGCAATCTTTCCATTTCTCATTCCTCCTTCAATTCTTTCCCCAATGATGACCATGTCTGAGAAATTCGACGACACACTCCCTATCATTTTGTCATAGAAAGGTGATTGGAGGGTGTCAATGAATGTCGCCACCATTTCTCTTTCTGTCATGGGGTTCAACTGAGCAGCTATCTCTCTCCACCGCTGAGCATATTCTTTAAAGGTTTCAGCTCCTTTCTTAGCCATATTTTGCAACTGTAACCTATCTGGTGCCATATTTTGATGTTGTACTTATATTGCTTCAAGAAAGCATCAGCCAAGTCCTTGAAACATCGTATATGAGCACGTTCCAGGTGTGTATATGTTAGGGTCAAAACGTGTTTGCCCATTTGCTAACCGCAAGTGCACGGGTCGCACAAGTAATAAAATGATGAGTACAGATATCGTTCCCACGAGGATAATTTTATTTCCAATGCTAAGTATTAACCGATAGCTTACCTAATTCTATTCAAGAACATAAAAATGGATAAAAGGAAAGAATGTAAAGACATAAAGCAATAAGGATAAACGGTTAGAGTTTAGGGAAATCCTTCTTCACCCTTTACATCAACTAACAACAAGCAATCCTCCTCATAAATATGAATGCAATGATTATGTTAGCTTGAGAATCTACATTAGCTAAACGCCTATGTCTAGGTCATCTAACCATGGTGTCATTTGTCCAACTCTCTAAGTGTCCTTGAGAGCTAACACAAAATCCACTCTTTAAGGTCTATTCTTAAACACGTGCTATGCATGGCTAAGAGGTATATGTCTATCCCATTAGCGAATCAACTCATCCCATCATTGGAATAGAATCGAACATGCATCAACCATACATACGATCTCAAACCCAAATCCCTATGTCTAGGTTCATTAGATTTTATCAAATCACTCAAATGTTGGCCAAACACTCAAGAGCATTAAGATCAATATGATGGAACAAAATCAAAGATCCACACAAACTCAGAGAAGAACAAATCATTAATATTAATAAAAGGATTCAAAGTCATCCCTAAATAAAGCTCAGCTATACAATGAACATGAGAACAAATTATAAAATACATGCTCAAGAAATGAGGAAGAGAAGAGAGAAAAGAGAGAAGGAGAAAGCTTATGGATTTCGCTATTGAAGCTCGGATCCTTCTCCAAGAGAAAGAGGGCTTCCATCCTTAGCTCCCCAAGCTCCATCTCCACCTCCAATGGAGAGCCCAGCCGCAGCCTCTAACCCAGAAAACTAAAAACCTAAAAACCTAAAAGAAAGAAACTGAGAGAGTCCTTGAAAGGGTGCGTGGAAAACTAAATAAATAGGCTCAGTTCACTGACGCGCGCCGCGGCATGGGCAAGTCCACGCCTCGGCGTAGAGCTCTCTGCCCTATCAGTATTGGGCTGGCTGACACAGCCACGCCGCGGCGTGAACATTCTTGCGCCGCGGCGTGGAAGACTGGAATGCATCCTTGGCTTCTTTCCTCCAATGCTGGGCCTTGACTTGCATCAATTTGTCTCTTTTGAGCCCTTCCTACATTAGAGAAAGCACCAAATTAAATATAATTACAAATCTACTTAATCAATCAACATATATGCACAAATTGCTCAAAAACATAAAGGAAGGTATCCAAATGACATTTAACAAGTATGAGCACAAAACATTCCAAATATGCATAAGAACAAGGACTAAGCATGCCATGAAGCACAACTATGGGGCATAAATAACTACATTTCATGGAGTTATCACACCCCCAAACTTAAGATGTTGCTAGTCCTCGAGCAACACAAAGTATGACTAAGAAAACTCACATTGACAATTCATGCTCACATGCATTCAACAATGATAAATTCAATTTTCTTTTAACCATAACTAGTGCACAATGATTATAATGGCTCTCAAAGAATGCTCATGCCTCAATGTTAAGCTCAACACATACACAATCTTTAACATGCCATCAATCAAGCTTCCAATCATGCACTTGACATCTCTCACCAACATGCAAGTTCAACTTATCTTTTTCAAATCATGCTCATTCGGATAAGTTTATGAACCTACACATGGATACAAATCAAGATTCCACAAAATTGTAGCACAACTTTCTCTCCACTAATGTAAATCACACATGATTGAGGATCAAGAGGGACTTTAATAGCTTATAATATAAGGCCAAGGTGATGGGGTGAAGAACAAAAGGAAATGGAAAACATACAAACATTGAGAAACATAACATGATATTTCAAGACTTGAGTCACTACAACAAAGGTATACAAAATGAAACAAATAACACTATTCAGAACCACTCGATGCTTTTTTTCATTTATGCTTTCTTTCTTTTATTTGTTTTTTTTTTCTTTTTCTCTTTTTGTATTTTCTTTTTCTTTAACAAAAACTACCTTTTGTACAACAAATGGTTCCTTCCAGCCACGTTTGTATTGAACAACATAAATACCCTAAACCTTGGACTCAAGTGAAGAAATAACATATCATGCACCCAACAAACATAAAGGGAAGGAAAAGATTGCAATGCTTTCGCATGCATTAGAATGGTTACAAGGTAGGAAATATGAGGGTGAAAGAAGAACATAGAAAGCCAAACAATTATAAGGCTTCAAAAGGGGACCTAGGGATACAATCATGTAAGGGTAAGCTTGAAAGGCTCAACCGGTCCAAATAATGCCCTAATCACTTCCTCAATCATACACAATCTAGGATTTCACCTCAAGAGAGTTGCAAAACAATTTCAAGGATAGTAGAAATCATCCACATGCATAATCCATAAACATTCTCTAAATAAACACTCAAATCTTTTCAAAGTTAAACAAGCATCTAAGTGAGAAATACATCATGCATAAAAATAAACAAGATTGCTTAAGCATGCCGCAAGATCGCAAATGGTTTCACAAAAGAATTGAGGACAATTGCAAGCATTTATATCATTGACCAACCATCACACACTAGCAAATGGCATAAAGTCATGCATTCAAAAGATTCATCATTTTCCATTTCAGGATGCATAACAATATGCACAAAGTGTTGAAAACTGAAACTTTTATCAACAGCCCACTAGTAATAGCCAAAATAGGATATACTCATGAAAGCATGATGACCATCACTAGCATATACTTAAAGTATCAAAACATGTGTAACATTAAGCATCAAGGGTAAAAACATGCAAAGATACTCCCCCAAACCAAAGTGAATGTGTGTTCTTGGTGTTCATGGTTTATAGGGTACTTGAGCAAGTCAAAACAACAAGCAAACTAGAACCCGAGCACTATTAAATAAAGAAAAATAGAGAAAATAACAGAAAAATGCAAAAACAGGGGCCACGCCGCCGTGAAACATTTCCACGCCGGCGTGGAGCTCTACAGTGCGTGTTTTGTCGAGCGCGAGACCGGCACGCCGCGGCGTGAACATTCCCACGCCGCGGCGTAAGAGGTGATCTTTGCGGAGTGCGGCAAACCGATTCCGCCGAAGCGGTGCTCCATTTTAGCCCCTAGCACCTCCAAAACATGTCTAAAAACTTAAAACACAGAATGTACAACAAAAACATAACAAAAACACAAAATCAAACTATAACTACTTATCTAAACAAACTAAAAACAAAAGCATAAAAAAAATATGAATTAAAACTATTTACAACAACAAAACATAAAAACTTGAATTAGAACTAAGCAAACTTATTGTCAATATTAGCAATATGGAAATAATGCCTTATCCCCGGCAACGGCGCCAAAAACTTGTTAGGGTCAAAACGTGTTTGCCCATTTGCTAACCGCAAGTGCACGGGTCGCCTGCAAGTAATAAAATGATGAGTACAGATATCGTTCCCACGAGGATAATTTTATTTCCAATGCTAAGTATTAACCGATAGCTTACCTAATTCTATTCAAGAACATAAAAATGGATAAAAGGAAAGAATGTAAAGACATAAAGCAATAAGGATAAACGGTTAGAGTTTAGGAAATCCTTCTTCACCCTTTACATCAACTAACAACAAGCAATCCTCCTCATAAATATGAATGCAATGATTATGTTAGCTTGAGAATCTACATTAGCTAAACGCCTATGTCTAGGTCATCTAACCATGGTGTCATTTGTCCAACTCTCTAAGTGTCCTTGAGAGCTAACACAAAATCCACTCTTTAAGGTCTATTCTCAAACACGTGCTATGCATGGCTAAGAGGTATATGTCTATCCCATTAGCGAATCAACTCATCCCATCATTGGAATAGAATCGAACATGCATCAACCATACATACGATCTCAAACCCAAATCCCTATGTCTAGGTTCATTAGATTTTATCAAATCACTCAAATGTTGGCCAAACACTCAAGAGCATTAAGATCAATATGATTGAACAAAATCAAAGATCCACACAAACTCAAAGAAGAACAAATCATTAATATTAATAAAAGGATTCAAAGTCATCCCTAAATAAAGCTCAGCTATACAATGAACATGAGAACAAATTACAAAATACATGCTTAAGAAATGAGGAAGAGAAGAGAGAAAAGAGAGAAGGAGAAAGCTTATGGATTTCGCCATTGAAGCTCGGATCCTCCTCCAAGAGAAAGAGGGCTTCCATCCTTAGCTCCCCAAGCTCCATCTCCACCTCCAATGGAGAGCCCAGCCGCAGCCTCTAACCCAGAAAACTAAAAACCTAAAAACCTAAATGAAAGAAACTGAGAGAGTCCTTGAAAGGGTGCGTGGAAAACTAAATAAATAGGCTCAGTTCACTGACGCGCGCCGTGGCGTGGGCAAGTCCACGCCTCGGCGTAGAGCTCTCTGCCCTATCAGTATTGGGCTGGCTGACACAACCACGCCGCGGCGTGAACATTCTTGTGCTTGCGGCGTGGAAGACTGGAATGCATCCTTGGCTTCTTTCCTCCAATGCTGGGCCTTGGCTTGCATCAATTTGTCTCTTTTGAGCCCTTCCTACATTAGAGAAAGCACCAAATTAAATATAATTGCAAATCTACTTAATCAATCAACATATATGCACAAATTGCTCAAAAACATAAAGGAAGGTATCCAAATGACATTTAACAAGTATGAGCACAAAACCTTCCAAATATGCATAAGAACAAGGACTAAGCATGCCATGAAGCACAATTATGGGGCATAAATAACTACATTTCATGGAGTTATCAGTATACCAATTAGAAGCTGCCCCAGCTAAGCTATCCTGGAAGAAATGAATCAACAGGTTATCATCATGAGCATGGGATGCCATCTTGCGGATGTACATGGTCAGATGATTCTTTGGGCAAGTGGTTCCACTTATATTTTTCAAAATCGGGACCTTAAACTTTGGAGGAATTACCACATTCGGGACAAGACAGAGCTCTGCGGCATCCAGAAGACCATAGCTACTTGCTCCTTCTATAGCTCGTAATCTTTCTTCCAGAACTTCTAATTTTCCCTTGGATTGAATGCCTTCAGTTGAAGGGTTCGGCGGAGAAGTTCCGCGACTTTATGGGGAAAAAGCGTGGCATGTAGAAAGGAGGTTGGGCTTGAGTCGAGCCTTGTGGCCACTGAAGTAGGTATTACCAATGATGAGCCGCTCTCAAGAGGGTTGGTAATTTGGGATGGCATAAAACCGGGAGAAATACCATAAGGTGGAATAGAAACCGGACCGAGGAATCTCACTTTGGTATTTGGTTGAGATCCTTGGAGAGGGTTTGAACTCGTTGGGACCTGTCGGTGCACTGCCCTCAGGAATATTGGTGGATAATGGTGGCACATAACCGGGTGGAAGGCCATATGGTGGGAATGAAGATGCCTGTGTTTCAGGATTATTTGAGTAAATTGTGAGTGGCATCATGGCCCCTTGAGAGGTGACACTAGGATATTGCCAAGGAACTGGCGTAAAGCCGGGCGGGTGAGCAAGCGTGGCAGAAAGATCATCATTTGCCTTTGAAGGAGTCCCCTCTGTGTTCTTCATTTTTTCCAGAATTTCCAAAATCTTAGCCATTTGTTCCTTTAGCTGACTTACTTCACTTCTCAACTCCTCTTGTGACTGACCCAGTTCATCCATGACTCTTGATTGAGAGCGAGTCCTATATGGGTGTCGTAGAGACAGTTTTCCTTTCTGTATTCATTTTTTTTATTAGAAAATATGAAAAAGGAAAAGAAAATGCAAACAAAAATAAAACTATGCATGTAGAGACGTGATCCAAAGCAGCAAGCGATATCGATAAACCTCATTTATTCAAAAGGAAAAAGCTCTATGGTCATAGAGAGTTTTACACATATTGATCTTTGCTACTCCTCAAGTCAGATAGAGGAGTTAGATTTACAAAACAAGATTACATCAGCATTCCTAGAACAAGAAACTAATTTCAGTGAAATTTTCCTAGGAAGTCAAGGTCCTTTCTAACCCAAGTTAGAATATCTTGGTTTTCTCCTGGTGCTAGCTTGGCTTCCACTTTAATAATTTCTCTTGCCCTTTTTCTTGAATAGTTGGAGATTTCCCTCATATTATCAAGAACCATTTCGGCTTTCCGCTCCATTTCTTGGCTTGCATTACGATAGAAATTCTTTTCATTAGTCAAGAAAAGAACATCATCCTCTAACCGATTCTTCTTACTTTCCAAGAAAGTAGACCATTCAACATGTTTTTCCAAATGTTGATTCAAGATTTTAACTTCATTCTTGAATTCTTGAAGTTGACCATCCTTCCCCTGAATGATTGTTTCAAGGGCTTGACATGTTTTCCTTAACCTCTCTATTTCAATATCTTTAGAGGCCATTTGTTCTTAACTTTGGATTTTTCTTTTTGCAGTGCTAAGTTGATCTTCCAAGGACCTTCTCTCAGTGGTCCACTTCTGATAAATGATTTCGTACCGCCCTGCCTTCAACATAGTAGTCATTGGGTTCATTAAATTGGTGCATTGGTAACTCGGACTTTGTACCTTGGGAGCAAAAAACCCTTCCTCCTACTAGCTGCCAGATTAAGTATTAGGTGTCGTTTCGGACGATGGGAGGCCGGCTTCACACTTCTTGTGTCCTTCCAATCTTCAATGACTTCTTTTATTTTATGGTTTGGTTCCTTCATCGCCGTATGAGAATTCAAATTTGGACAGTCCATGAGTCATTGGAATGAATTACTGAGAGATGACATTTGTCTTCGGACCATAGGCGGAGCATAACCCACTACTCCCCATGGAGCCATAAGTGGAACCCAAGGTTTGCTTCCACATCTATATATGGTATAAGTGTGAGGAAACCACTTGGCCCTCCGGACCACTTCTTTTATTTCCATGAAAAAAGCGATCCATTGCCTCATCGTCGGAGTTCGGGGAGGCCAATTGTCACGACCATATAGAGAGAGCGGGTGATTAGGTATGACATACTGTTTCAGATCAATTTCTGGATGATTAAAGCACTTCACCGTTGGCATATGACTAAGCATCCATACTGCAAGTAATAGTGCACATCCCCAAAATCTTCCTTTCTGATGGACTCGGCAGTAATTCAGAGATCGAATTGTCTCGGCTAAAATTGGTGGGGCTGGGTGTACCCCATGCTCAATCTGCTCAAACAAATTGATCACATGTCCATCTATTTGATTTTTCTATCTTGGAAAAATTACTAACCCATAAATAGCAAGGGCTAGTACTACCAAAGCAAACCTTTGATAAATTTGAGCTTCAACCAGCCTAAGCAAGAACTCCGAATCTAGACTTCGTCCTTCATCCACCATGTACTTGTCCAGTTCATTGGCATGAATCCCTATTAATTTGGACAGCATCCTTCTTGGTGTCTTCTTAGGGTCATGTGAGTACACTTTGTCCTTTGGCATGTCGTCTCTATTAAGAAGCCTAGCATACTCCTCAATCGTGGGCACCAAGTCAAATTGTTGGAAAGTAAAACACCGATATGAGGGGTCCCAAAAATGGAGCATAGCTTTCAACATTTGGAGGTCAGGGGTGATGAACATGAGAGCTGCAATATCTCCATACTTGTCGTTGAACTCTTCTTGTCTTCTCATGCTACACCACACATTACGGAGCCTCCTTAGGTCATTTTGCTCAAAGTCATGGCTCCCCTTTAAGAGAGGTAAAGGAACATCCTCGCGATGCAAACTATTTCCTTCCTTGGCTTGAATTCTTGCAGACTCTTCACCGAAAATCTTGATACTCTCTGCCACCTCGGACATTAGAGTCATCTTTCCCTTATTCATGCTTGAGGTTTATCGATATCTTCACGGGATTGGACCACGTATGCAAATGCAAGATAAAAGAAAAGTTAACAACTACAAAATAAAAGACAAACATAAATTCCTCATATGTTAGAGGAAAAGGGGTACCTAATCTTGGTACCGATCGGCGAGATAAGTTCTATGAACGATGATAGCTCTAAGATTATATCTACAAGTGAGAGCTTTGGTTCTAGACCCCTATCGGACAAAGGTCCCCAAATTGTCCCTTCTTCACCAACACTTTGGCTAGCAAGGGTCCTCCATCCTCGCCCATGATAGGTTACAAGCGGAAAGAGTTCAATTTGAGCGAGGGTTTTCATGTGCCTAAACGGAGACCAACGGTCCCACAAAGCAACACTACTTCACCCTCTGTCTAAGCCTACAAGTGCTTGAGCTCGGGTAGAGAGCTTGTGTGTGGAAGTGTACATGAGAGAACTTATTTACAAAGCGAAATATAATAAATATAATACAAACAAAATGTACATTAATATGAAACAAATAACAAATAAAACAAATAAAACAAAAATGGACCAACATAATTAAAGAGCAAATCACATAAGATAAAAAAAAAAAGTTTAACCCTCTACAAATTGTCCCCGATTAGGTGGAGTCGCCATTTGTCGCATGGCCAGATCCGTCCGAAGAGCGTCGCAAAAATAAAAAGAATAAGGAGGAATGACCTTGGGGTGTTGGGAGTCGCCACCAATCGCTTTATCCATTAAATGGAATGGTGTAATTGGACACCTAAAAGATGGTCTGCATTTCAGAGTTTGAGGTTCGGGGGTTGATTACGGGTAGGGAAGGTGTTAGCACCCTACACAGATTCGTTCTAAAACGGTTACCTATTTAATCTAATGTTATTTGTAAGATTAATTTAATTGGTCCTTTATTAATTAAAAGAAAAGAATTTTTTTATTTTTTTATTTTGACATGTCCCATTTTGTCAAGCATAATATCAAGAATGATAAATGACTAAGACAAGCAATAGGTGGCTAAATAGCCATTATTTTGGAACAAATTCTAAGTCTACAACATATTATATAAAAGTGGTGAATCAAAATTTTATTTTTTTGAAGAGAAGTAATTTTCAAAATAAATGGCCAAATAAAACATTATTTCAATGAATAAATTTTAATTCAAAGAAACTTGTTTGAGGCAAGAGAATGTTTTTTTTTTAAAGTAAATGGCCAAATAAAATCTCATTTATAATAATAAAAAAAATTAGGCACAATGAGATTTTTGTAGTAATTTCAAAAAAATAAATTAAAAAAAATAAAAAAGTTTTCATAAAAAGTAAAACTTTAATTCACCACAATCATGATATTGAACTGTATGAAATTGTTCACTTTTATTTGAATATTTTATTTTACAAAAAGAAAAGTTTTATTTGGGTTTATTAAAAAAATGTATTTTAATTTACATAATTATTTTAATTTTTATGTGGGGATTAGACTTCGCCAGCGCTCCTGGCAAAATCCAATATAAAGCCTCAAGATTATCGGGAAGAGTGTAATCGATCAGCGCTCGATCCTCTCCCAATTTTTTTCGTCATAGGCCGTTTTAAATTATCTAATTTATAATAATTAAATTAAAGTTACATATTAACCTCATAATAACAATAAAATAATAATAATATATAAAAAATGTATTAAATACAAACAATGTAAACCCCAAATTAGTAAATATAAATCAATCCAAATAAATAAATAAAAATAGGCCCAAACTAAAAAAAAAAAAAGGGGGGCCCAAATGAAAAAAAAAAAGGGAGGAGGCCCAAACTTAACCAAATTGAGCCCACAAGGAAAGAAAGAAAGAGAAAAAAAAAGTTAAGCGAAGCAAATAAAAAGAACTTGATGCTCAGATTAAAAGCATTATGAAAAGAAAGAAGGAAAAGGGGAGGGGGAAAAGAAACTCACGGTGGTGCAGCACGGGGGTGGCCTCGGTACAAGATCCGGTTGAGTGGCGAGTCAGACGGCGCGGCTGGGTGAGGCGCGTACGACGCGGGGCGATGACGTTGCGGGATTCGCGGCTGGACAGAGCCGGTGCAGCGGCGGGTCTGGGTGAACGGTGCGGTGCGGGCGACGGAGCGTACGACGCGCGGGTTGCAGGGGGGCTGGCGAGGCTCGCGGCTGGGCAGTGCTCGGATCTGAGCGGGGTGGCGACGCATTGCAGGGACGGTGGGTTGTGGCTGGGCTACTGTTTCTGTTTTCTCTTTTTTTTTTGGTGGTGGAATTTGAGAGTAAAATGTGGCTGAAAGGTGAAGAAGAAAGATGGTTTTAGGAAGGTGATGAATAGTAGTGGTTATGGGTTTGTGAAGGTGAAGGAAGAAGTGTGGGGTGGATCTTGGAAAATGATGAAAGCTTTGTTTTTGGATGAGGAGAAATGGTGAGTTATGAATGGTGGCTGTAAGTGGAAGGCTGAATATGAAGATGAATGAACGAAAATTGGAGATGGGAGTGAGCAGTTTTTTTTTTGGGACCACTGAAGTGTGATTTTTAGTTTGTGATTTTTCCTTTCCTTCCGAATGATCCTCCCCTTTTTTTTCTGAACGCTTCTCCTTTTTATTCTTGCCTTGTGGTTCCATTCACAATTGATTTGCACTAATTTTCATTCAATTTGCAACGATTGGAATACAAATGGGAAAGAAAACTGACAAAAGTTTTTAATCCAATTTAGTATAGCTATTTGTGGAGGCTAGGGCTGCAGCAGTTGGAAGGGGAAAGGGAAGGGTTGAGATGGAAAATGGGTTATGGGTTAAAAACGAAAATGGGTTACGGGTTGAGATGGAAATTGGGTTGGGTTGACCCGTAGTGACAATTTTTCTTTTTTTCTTTTTTCCTTTTTTTTTAAAGAAAGAAATTAAATTAAATAAAAATAAAAATAAAAATAAATAAATAAAAATGGATAAAATTGGGTATCAACAACGTCGAAGGACCCATTTCATTTTTTTGCTTGCCTGATGAGCTCCACAAATTCCTTCGTGGACTTCTGCCAAGGCAATATAAGCCTTTGCTTCACTCAGGCAAACCTCTAAATTTTCATCGACAGACTTTCTATACAAGGCTCCCCTTAATACTACAAATTTTGACGTTCTGTACTTGAGCTTTCTATCTACATCTTGACTCAGATTTTTCAAATAACTTAGTATTGGTTGTCTTCAGTCATTAATTATCAAAATATCATTTTGTAGTATATCTCTTTCCTCTAATGGATATAAAAGTTCTCTTATTTCTATTAGATTTGTAAGAACCTTGGATGAAATTCTATACCCAGGGGCTACTTTTGCTAATTCATTAGCTTCTTCATTTAAACCTCCAGAAATGTGTTCGACAGTTACTTCATCGAATTGCTTCATTAGCTTACTCGCCACAATAATATTTTATTAGATTTTCAATAACATATTTATATTCTTGGGCAAGCTGTTTAACGACCAACAGTGAATCACTAAAAATATGCACACTATGTACTCTCATTTCTACTAATATTTATAATATGACAATTAAGGCTTCATATTCAGCCTCATTGTTGGAACAGTTATACTTAAGTTCAAACATGAACTTAGTTGGAGTACCTTGAGGAGAAACAATTAAAATCTCCACTCTAATTCCATTCTGATGCCTTGAACCATCAAAATATAAACACTAAGGTTTTAAACCGATAACATTTATGTTATCCATATCCAAACAAGGGTGGTCGGCCAAGAAGTCAGCAATTGCTTAGCCTTTCACCGCTCTCATTAGAACATATTGTAAAGAAAATTTTGACAAAGCAATAGTCCATTTTCCAATATGCCCATTTAACATTGGTTTTGATAACATATATTTTATTATATCGATTTTTGACGTAACCAATATATTACAAGGCATTATATAATATTTGAGTTTAGTACATGAGAAATACAATGTTAAACAAAGTTTCTCTATTGCACTATATCTCCTCTCAGCATCATTTAAAACTCGACTAAGATAATATATAGCTCTTTCGACGTTATTTTCATCTTCTTGAGCCAGCATACTTCCTATGGTTTCTTCTGATGCTGATATATACAACTTCAACGGTCGTCGATGCACTGAAGGCATCATGATCGGTAGATTTGTCAAATACTGCTTTATCTGGTCGAAGGCTTCTTGGTGGCAAGGTTCCTACACAAAATCTTGTTCAGCCTTCAACTTGATCAATGGAGTAAAAACTTTGGTTATTCCTGACAAATTGGATATGAATCTTCTCAGGAAATTAACTTTTCCTAAAAAAAATTACAATTCCTTTTTGTTTGTCGGTGGTGCGGCCTCCAAAACTGCCTTAGATTTATTCTTTTCCACTTTAATATCTTTTTTTATGGATTAAGAAACCCAAGAATTTAGCAGCTGACACTCTAAAATCGCATCTTTTTGGATTCATCTTAAGACTGTGCTTCCTCATCCTGTCCAACGCTTGCCTCAAGTTTGTCAAATGGCTCTCCTATGTTTTCGACTTGACAATGGCATCGTCGATGTAAACTTCCATAAATTTCCTGATGACATCATGGAAAATTGTGTTCATTACTCTCTGATAAGTGGCCACTGCATTCTTTAAACCGAAAGGCATGACTATCCATTCATATATCCCAATGGCTCCTAGACATCTGAAAGCAGTTTTCGACACGTCCTCCTCGGCTATAAAAATTTGATTATAACCTGCATGGTTATCCATAAAACTTAACAATTCATGTCCAGATGCGGCATTAACTAACATGTCCACAATTGGCATAGGATACTCATCTTTAAGTGTGACAGTATTCAAATTTCTAAAATCTACACATATTCTTAGCTTGCCATTTTTCTTGACTACAGGAACAATATTAGAAAGCCATTCGACATACCTGGTTGTTCTGATGAATTTGGCTTTGAGCAATCTTTCAACTTCTTCTTTTATCTTTAAGATCACCTCAAGTGCAAATCTCCTGTTGGCTTGCTTGACAGGTCTACATCCTTCTTTCAAAGGCAATCTGTGTTCGACAAGATCTCTACTCAGTTCAGGCATTTCATCATAATCCCAAGAAAAACAATCTTTATATTCCATAATTAACTTGACAAGCTTTTCTTTAAACTTCTCTGGCAGAAATGGATTCATAAATATAGGTCTCCTGTCTGTTTCAGTGCCCAAGTTTATTTCTTCCAAAGGATCTTCCACTTTCACATTTTACTTTTCATCAAGCCCTTTTTCAAAACCTAAAGGACCATCATCGATTACATAATTTGACAGCATACTTTCAGCAATATATACTACTCTATCAGTCAAATAGGCCGACGGTCTTTCTGATAGATCCTTAACACTTATAACTAGTGTCTGGCCGATCTCCTTCGGCCTTCTTCACCAGTTGAATACCAAACTGGTCCATCAAGCAAACTTCGAGTACCTCTTTGTTGAAATGACCCCATCACTAGCTAAGACTGGCTTGACATTTGGAGCATATATTTTAAAATCAACGTGAAGTTGTTGTAGATAACAGGGACTATCATCTGCCTCTATTATTTCTACTTGATCATCTTCATTTTAAAGAATAAGTTTTTGATGAACTGTCGATGGTATTGCTCAGACAGCATGTATCCAGTCTCTCCCTAGCAAAAGATTGTAACTTGACTTCGTTGGAATAATCACGAACAACGTCAGCCTTGCAATAGATCCGACTTGTACCTTTAGAATCACTACTCCGTCTAACAGGAGGTTTTACCACTGAAATCAGTGACGATCATGTTGGTCAACATCAAATCAGACTCACATTTCCCAAGTTTCTTGAGCATCGCCCTTGAGATCAAATTAATAGCTGCCCCTCCGCCTATCAAAACTCTATTGGTGGGCTTTCCTTCTAATAGAGCCTTGACGTGTAATGGTCGTAGATAAGCCTTCCACTCTTCCATCGATTTCTCAAGCTGTGCTGTGTTGTCAAACACTATTACCATGTTGTCCTGAAAAAGAAGCCAGTGATCATCTAAGTCATCCAGATATTTTTCGTTTTCCCCAGTGTATTCAATCTCGTGATATCCTTCAAATTCTGCAAGTAACACTGAAATTAAATTTACACTCATTGACTTCAGGAATTCTTCCTCATCAAACAGCTCTTCATCACTTCTATATCTTCCAATGCTGAAGTAATCTTCCGATGGTAAGTTACTATTCATAGCCGTTAGAATGTCTTCCAAATTGTCATCCAAGTTAATGTCCATGTCGAATTGCTCATCATCACCAAGGCCTAAAAGATCCTCTAGATCATTTACAGCCTTAATAACTTCATCAGTCATTAAGTCCACATCTTGGCAATCAGGCTTTGCCAATCTTTCTCTCTCTTTATTTATGTTGAGCACTTTCTTCCTCCACTCAACATCTTGACCAGGATCCTCTAGGACTTTCCTGATTTCTTTTTTTGACCTAACCATTTCCTTATCTTTCTCGACTGGTAAATTATTTTTCCTTGCCTCTTCTTCTGCTACTATCAATCCAATCGACCATTTTCTCTTGGTTTTATTTAGAATAGGCCTTTGGACTTGCTTACCCTTTTTTATCTCTTCTAACTTTTCTTGTCAAAGCTTATCATCCATGTCAAACCGACTAACTGCATTTGTTGTCGGCTCCTTTGGAAATGACCTTCCTGTATTTATGAATTCTTTTGTAACAATACTTTTCAACTTCCTACCATCTTCATTCTAATTTTGATTTGATACTGGTTTATTTTCGACCACCAGACAACCTGTTTATGTGGGCTGTTCCTTGATCATTAATCCTTCAGCCATGTCCCTCTTCTTTTGTGCTTGTCTTAATCTCTACAATCTCCTTTTCTTACTTATCGACATTGGAAGAGACTTTGACGGCCCTGCTACATCCTGGCCAATCATAGTTTTACCTTAATCGATTCTACCATTTTTGTAATCTTTATTCCAAAAAAGTTGATCCCTTTGGAATTTATTCTTCCTGGCAGCCACATTTCGTCGAAAATATATGTGACTTGCCATTGTAGAATTTTTTACCCACTTATCCACAACAACATTAGCAGGTGGCAATCTGGTCTTAATTGGCCCGACATATCCTCTGCTTCCCACAAGCTCATGTGGTTCCACTAACCAACCATTCATGTTAGACCTAAGCGTATAGACTGGCCTTGGCCTTGGAGCATAAAAAGGTTTTGTGGTCTCCAGGTTTTCTTGTCAAAAACCTTCTTCTTCCCTTATGGCATACTCAACTGTTCTTCAGCAACTTTCTTTACAACAATTTCATCATAAACTGCATTACACCTTGGGCATAATCTTATATTGCCCCTTTCTTTCTTTCTCTCAAGAAATGCTTCAAGAGATTCTTTTGGTTTCGGATAGATATCGAGTGCATCCTTTGTGTTGACGTCGAACCCTTGCAAATCCCTTATGTTGAGCATCCCAACATTCAAAGGAACCTGCTGATCAACACAAGATACTCCAGTGTGAAATGGATCTGAATCAACCTTCATATCCGCTTTAGGATTGTCGGCAAACTTCAAACGCCCATCCATTATTACTTTTTGGATTATGTCTCTGAAACGAACATATTCATTAGTAACATGACCGAAATTATTATGAAACTTACAATACTTTCAGTCTTTTATCTCATCAAAATTTAACAACCTAGGACCTTCCGACAACTTAATCTGTTTATCTTTTAGTAACAAATCAAAGATTTTGTCAATTTTTGTTACGTCAAATGTATAAGTTTTTCTATTGACATAACTCATTTTCTCCTTATTTCTTGTAGGCTGTAGAGCTTGACAAACATAAGGGGGACTACTCTGACGTTCAACAATGTTAACTTCGAACTCATCATTGCTATCTTGAGTTTTATTGTCAGATTCGTCTAATCCGACAAATGCCACATTCTCTCTTTTAAGAAATCTTTTTTTTTTATTTTTGAATCTTTTCAACTTTCAGTTGTTCTATTTGCCTAACCTTTTCACTTAATTGGACAAGATCAACTAAATATTGATTTACTAATTTCTTCCTTATGTAATAATCTAAGCCTCCTACAACCATCTTTACTATTTCGACCTCAGGTATAAGAGTAAAACATCTACTCCTCATTGTCGAAACCTAGCAAGAGAGTCATCCACAGTTTCATTGTACATTCTTTTAATATTAAAGAGATTTGTAAGTCCTACCTTCAAATCTCCTCTAAAGAATTGATCATGAAAACTTCTTTCCAACTGAGCCGAGGAATGGACTGAGTTTGGTCTCAATGTCAAGAACCAGGAAAAAGCATTTTTTGTAAGGGAACTTGGGAAGAATCTCATTTTAAGGCCTTCAATAATGGCCAACTCCCCCATTTCTATCGTATACCATGCAATATGTTCGATGATCGATTCCCCACTCTCTCCTGCAAACTTAGAAAGTTTAGGAATTTTAATTCCTTTGGGCAACTCTACTTGTTGCACCCATTCAGGAAATGCTGAAACAAAATAAGGTTGGTTGGCATATCTAACATTAAACCCAAACCTATTCAGCACTTGTTCCACTACTTGATTTACATTTTGTTCAGCCACTTAGTGCCCCCTAAGATTCTGTCGAAACAATCTCATGGCTACATCATTTCTAGCCATTTGATCCTCATCACCTCGACGAAGCATTTGGACATTACCATATTTCAAACGTGGCTGATCATTTTGCCTAGGTTGATCTAAGTTTTGTTGATTTTGCCCCACATTTGCCTGAGGTGTAACCATTTCTCTATTTACCTCAGGCTGGGTTCCTTGAGTATTTTCATTGGCCAATTCGCCTATTCCCAAGGCTTGGTTTAGCCTTGCCACTTGCTGAGCCAATGCGCTGCAAGCATTATTTGTATTTTCCATGATTGGCGTAATCACAGCACCCATTTGCTGAGTAAACATATGCACCATTTCATGGTTACTTTCATCCATTTGTTGTCGAAAGCTGGCTAAAGAATTCATAGGTAGCCCTGTTATACTTTGGGGATTATCTCTCGACATATTTGGGAAAACTAGTCCTAAATTCAATCTCTCCTGTCGAAAAAGAGTTGGATTGCTTGTACCTGCAACCCCTACGCCCTGGCCATTAAAACTTGCTAAGGCCGAACTTATCTGTGTTTGGCCTTGTGAAGCCACTGATTAGCCGACAATATTGGCCAAAGTGGAGCCAAGTCCCATTTGTGCCATCATAAGGGGAACATAATTGAGTGACAACCCATATTGGGGCACAAACCTTGAATTTGAATTTATTATACTTTGCTTACTTAGCTAACTCGGCGATGGATGAGTCATTCCAAGCAATACCTATTCTACTACTAGATTACTCCGAAGAGCACCTATTATTATAGCATCATCCACCAGATTAGTACTAGTGACGGTCGAGGGTGGCACAGTAATGGCTGTTGAAGGTATATCTGACGCCTGGTTACTTACATTACTCATGGTTTGCGTATTTTGAGAAGAGTAGATAAATCTTCCACTTCTTAAACGTATAAAATCATTTCCTGTGACATTATGAGTTACTCTGAACTCGTCCCACCGGGCGTGCTAATTTGTTTAAGTGGAATTTTGGTCAATAAGTCAAAAGAAATTCCAACAAACAAATAATTATTTATCAAACAAATATGGGTTCAGAGTTATGCGGTAATCTCGCAGGTTTTGAAATTTAACTTGAAATAAACAACAGGAATTTGTAAAAGAAAAAAAAAGTTTAGAAAAGCAAGTTTTAAAGAATTTAAAGAAAATAAAGAAACTGAAGCAGAAAATTAAAGTGCAAAAAGTTAAAGGAAAGCAGTAAAAGAAAGCATGTAAAAGTGCAACGAAATGTAAATCAATTTAAAGAAACAAGACTAAAAGATAAAGAAAATTAAAAGAACATTGCATTAATTTAAATGACTGAAAATGAAAAGGGAAGGCATACTTGGATAAAAAATCCATTAATCTGCTCGGGTGAGATTTTAGGATTATGTATCAGCAAATAACCTCCCTTTTTACATTGTGAATGCTGATATTTATAGACAAATTACAAAAATAACTGACATCCTAGGATTTTGACACGTACATGACAGTTATGTCACTAAAACTTCCCTAATTTTCCGACAGAATCAACTTCTAACCATTTTAACATTCTTCATCAGTTCAATCTCTTGGAAATGCAACCCTTCTGTCGGATTAAACTACTTGTCCGACATCAATATCTAGTGACAGCATTGAGTCTTCCAACCATTCGATACTTCCGTCGGCTCAACACTTAGAAGATTCTTCCAACATCATCATCCAGCCGTTGAATAGCCAAATTATTTATTTTCACTCCCAACACAAGGCACCAACAATTATCGATTGCCTGTTATATAGAGGAAATTGTCGAACATAATTTAGCATAAACTAAGAAAAATATTTGAAGAAGACTTGAGGTTAATGATATTGGTCATCAGCTTATAAGAAGATATGTAAGCACAGAGAATCTGTATAGAAAAGAAAGCAAGAAAAAATTTTAAGCCACGAGATATACCATAATATTTGTCATAACCACGCATATATTTATGCTCGAATTGACTTTAAGAATCTGATTACTATTGTTACACTGTTATATAAACGAAATGTATTTCTCTGACCCTCTTGTAGACAATTAAGTCCTGTTCTCACCCTTGCTTCAGTTTTCCTTTCAAAAATTTTAACCTGCCCTGAGGTAAATGGCATGCAGACTACTATCGATTTCTTATCTTTATTATAACGATATTTGTGTAAAACCAGTATCGAAACTATTACTAACTACTTCAACTTCGGATTCTCTCATTTAATTAAGAGTAACGTGAGTAATGTTAGTATAGTCTATACGTATAATCATATCTACCATTTAAAATATTTAAAATTATAAATATATATATATATATATATATAATAAAATTTAATGGTAGATATTCGATCACATAGAATTATTATGTATCTATATTTATACTAACATCATTCTTCAATTAATGTGATATGTTAAAGTAGGATAATGCCCAACAACCAGTGTACATTGTACAGTACGCGATAGTCAATTTAATGTGATTGCATCTCCACCTTTTCCTCAATGTTAGGCATCCTCTATTAATATTAAGAATAATTCTAAAATTTTCTGAGTAATTTTCTTAATAATTTTTTAATTTTTAAATAAAAAACTTTATTGAATATTTTTTTTTTATGTTTTTAAGATATTAAATATATATTTTTATTTAATATTTTTATTAAGTATTAAGAATATTATTAAAAATATACTTTTTAGGATAATATAACGAAAGTTAGAAAGTTGATAATTTTTGTTCAAAGCTTATGCATGTACTTGTCTTTTTAGCTCATGTACATGTCTTTTTTAATGTCATAAATTTCCTAAGATGCTTTCTCTGCTCTAAATGATGAAACAGGAAACTATGAGACAAACATTGCTGAAGACATTCTTGGACCAAGCCGAGGTGGAGGTACCATGACAGTAAACTCAGGTTGAGGGTTTGGGGATCAAAATTTGCTTCTATTTTCATTCCTACTTCTATGCCTCTCTTTTTTTTATACTATGTTATGTCAAATAGTGTTTTGATGGCATACTTTTAGTGTTATGGCTGCTATGAACTATTCAAGACATTATTATAGTATTTGTAATTTCTAACAACTACCAAGAGTTTATGGTTATCATGGCAGCTAATATTTAGTATATAAGAATTTACCAGTTGAATTTGAATTTGAACCATTTAAGTATAGCTTGTTTCTCATGCATTTTTGCATAATATTATTATTACTGCTTTGTTTATCAAGGACAGAATTTTTCGTGGCAAAGCACTTTTTATGTTCAGATTATGTGGTAAATATTGCCATCTTTATGTGCTGATATTCAGCTGGACTTTTTATTGCATTTGACCAGTAGTGGGTATGTGTCGATGTGGCCTTCTATTGCGCTTTGATGTGCACTGATTCATCTTTATTATCCTTTTTTTGTTTTTTACCTTATTATCCTTATGTTCTATTGGTCCATATTGAGTTGGAAGGATTTACTCTCATTTTTATGATTCTCTACCTTCTTTTATTTCTACTGCTCTGTAGGGAGATGCTAGTACTGTCAGTTTTGAGATATTGGCTTCTTAGTTTGGGGCTTTTGCCCGGTGTTTACCAACCAAAACCAGCCAAGCATTTTTTCTTTACGTGAGGTTAGTTATATAGATCAAACGATGTTATTATGCTTTATCATAAATCAAGTCTTTAGAAATGTCATTTAAATATATTTTGTTAATTATTTCACTTATAATATTTCTTGATCTTCCTCTATCTATAGTTATTGGCCTATTCTCTACTTGATTTACTCTTCTTACAAGAGCTTTTAAGAGTTTTTTTCTTACATATCAAAATCACTTAGGGCGAGATTCTTTCATCTTTTCTATAATAGATGCTACCTCTACTTTCTCTGTAATGCATTTATTCTTAATCTTATCTTGTCTTGTATGACAACACATCCAGCGTAATATCCTCATCTCCGTGACATTGATTTTATGCTCTTGTTAAGTTTTTACAGCTCAACATTCAGTATCATACAATATCGTGGGCCTTATAATTGTGCGGTAAAATTTACTTTTAAGCTTGAGAGGCATTTTTCTATCACAAATAACTCCTGAAACACTCCTTCATTTTATCCATCCAGCTTGAATAATATAATTTACATCTCCCTCTATCTCTCCATTATTTTGTATGATAGATTCAAGATACCTAAACTGTGTGACTTGTGGTATGGTATGATCTCCAATTTTCACCGCTAAGCTAGCATTAACACGCTTCTCACTGAACTTACATTTCATATACATTTCATATACTCCGTCTTACTCCTACTTAGACGAAAGTCATGTTCTTACAAAGCTCGTCTCCATAGCTCTAGCTTCCTATTTGTTTCCTCTCTCGACTTTCTAACTAATACTATATCATCTGCAAAAAGCATGCATTGTGGCACCGACTTTTGGATATGCACAGCAAGCACAGCCAAGATTAAGGTAAAAAGATATGGACTCAAAGTTGACCCTTGGTGCAGTCCTATAGTCATAGGAAAATTTTTTGTGGCCACACCCTGTGTTCTCACACTAGTTTTAGTCTCATCATACATATCTTGGATTGCTTGAATATAGGCGATACGAACTCATTTCTTCTCCAAAGTCTTCCACAATACCTCTCTCGGTACCCTATTGTAGGCTTTTTCTAAATCAATGAAAATCATGTGTAGGTATTTTTGCTTTCTCCAATACCTCTCCATTAATTTTCGTAGAAGATAGATTGCTTCCATGGTTGACCTCCCAGGCATAAAATCAAATTGATTTTCTGAAATATAAGTCTCTTGTCTTAATTTCCGTTCAATTTCTCTTTCCCTTAACTTCATGGTATGACTCATGAGTTTAATCATTCTGTAATTTGGACCATTTTGTATATATCTCTTGTTTTTATAAATAGATATTAAAGTGTTTCTCCTCTATTAATTTGACATTTTCTTAAACCTCATTATCTCGTTAAACAACTTTGTGAGCCAGCTTATACCTTTCTCTCCTAACTTCTTTCATACCTCAATAGGTATATTATCCGGTCCGACTGTTTTTTCATTATTCATCCTCTTCAATACTTCTTTTACCTCAAATTCTAAAATTTTACGATAAAAGATTTTATTTTGAGTCTGAGTCTCCTAATGTCTCATGTTCCTTATTAAATAATTTGTGAAAATAACCCTTTCATCGATCCTTGATGTCTTATTCTGTAACTAAGACTTTACCCTCTTCATCCTTAATGCATTTCACTTAATTTGAGTCTCTTGTCTTCCTTTTTTTTTTTAACAAGCTTGTAGATATTTCTTTTTTCGTCTTTGGTGTCCAATAATTGATATAATTTATTGAAGAGTTTAATTTTTACCTCTTTCACTATCTTTTTAGTATATTTTTTAGTTGTCTTAGCTGTAGATATTCCTTTTGCCCGATGTTTATTTTAAAAAATAATAATACAACTTATATTCGCTGTTTAAATTTCAAACATATTCTGTTATTCCATATTGAGTCATACTGATTTGATTTCCTTACAATTTGCTATCCGATCATCAGAGGAAAAATAAATACCATCACTTTTACACATAAAGCTAGCCGTTGTTGATGATTTTTGCCATTATCTAAGACAAATATATTATTTATTACTAATAAAATTACCTCTCTGTCACAAATTTGGACTACCTCTATGCCACCTATTAATTTCTATTTAATTAAGTTAAAATTGTTCATGTCAATTTCTATTTTTTTCTATTATTTTATTTCTATTTACTACTATGCTATGCTATTACTAATTGAAATATTCCTTGATACCACGTGTGAATCTCAAGTTTAATTGAGCTAAAATTAGTCCCGTCATCCTCGGTGCTTTTTCCCGTGCAAGGCGCGACCTCCTCCATTTCTCAACTCTTGTACACGCAAGTTTCAATGCTAGCATCTTTTGGCCATCTGCCACGTTAGTTTTCTTTTGGGAAATATTTATCTAATCGCAAAAATAAAATATTACATTTTTTGCATTATATTTTATAGTTGATTATATGTATTAATTGATTAACGAGAATTATATAAAATATAATTAATTAATAAAATACTTATTAAATATAAATTTATTTTATTAATTAGTATAAAAATAATATAAAAAATAATGTGAACAATTCTATCAAATCAACTCGTTTGACTGTTAGAAGACGTCTTTTTGATGCTCTAAACTTATAAAGCACGAATATGTTATTTTTGAAGTGTATTTGTGTATTAGATACATGTTCATATTAGATATATAGTGACACCTATACAATACACGTATCCTGCATGTCAGAATATGTCAGATTAAAATTATATTTTTTCAATTTAAACACGTCTCAGACACGTTTGAATATATCTCAGACACGTGTAAGACACGACTTTGACACAATCTATTAATATATTTTAAAAAAATAAGTTTTCATGATTAACGTTCAATTAGTAAACTCGTAATTCAACCAAGTTCAATCACAAAACTAACGTCTCAAATCACTATTTTCATATATCAGTATTTTAAGTTTTATCTTTTCATACAACACTATTAGATTTTTAAGTTTTATTTTTTTACATACCACTATTTTTATCTGTTCCTTCTACATTTGTTCGTATTAAATCGTCCACTTCGTCATCACCGAAGCTTGCTTAACATCAATATTCATTCTAGTTAATTTTTTTATGCACATGTACTTATACATGGTTAGTTCTATTAGGAAAAGTTGGTGTAGGAAATTTTTTAGAATATATTAATAGAAATTATGTTCTATATTTTTAAGAGGATTTTCTAGGTAACAAATATTGACACATATGACATATATTAAGATATTGTAAATATTCAAGTTTATAAAAATGATATTAATAAATTATGAATCTTCTTACTTAAATTATATATATATATATATATATATATATATATATATATATATATATATCATATTTATATCTTATAATTTTTAAATTTGATGTATCTTTGTCTATATCTGTACTTCATAGTCCCAAACCATTCTTTCTCATTTCACAGCTTATTATTATTAGATGCTAATTGTTTCTTAATTTTTTTAATAATAATCTGTTCTTATATTGATTATTATGTGTGTGATGGTTAAAATTAAAAATAACAACATGCAAGAATTAATTCACATAATAATAATAATAATAATAATAATAATAATAATAATAATAATAATAATAATAATAATAAAAAATATAAGAATGAAATTAAATAAAAATGCGCAATTCACATTTTAATTGAATATTCCTCTAAGTAAGATTATTTTACTAACTTAATGTTCATTACTTTTTAAGCATATTAATTTAGATTTTATTTTTTTAAATTATTAAATGGATTTTTTTAATTTTTCATATTTTTATTGAACTTGCAACAATTAGATTTTTAATGCAAAAAAAGTCAACGAGATGTCACGTTAAATTTGCTTGTCAATTCATTATCTAAATCCTTTTGTTTGGGTTAAACTTGATAGTTATCTTACTTACTCAAGAAAGCCAAGGCTTAAAAGGTGCAAAAACTTTACTTTTAAAGTTCTCATTTGTTTCATAACCCCCCCTTTGTTAATGTTATTCTTTAAAGAGTAATAATACAAAGTTAGAAAAAATAGTTAAAAGTTTTATTATAGATTCGGCTAGACTCAATGATAATTGTCACTAGATGGAATAAAGTGGTAAAAGTCACTTACTCATCCAAAAATTAATAATCATGCGAAATCATTTTGTAAAAATTAGTGTTTTGTACATGTACAATGTAGGGAATAAATTAAAAAATATTAAAATAAAAATATATACTTAATCTAAATATATGACATTCGGATGATTTAGATAAATTTTATTAAGTTATAATTAGTGAAGTTTATAGTGAGACTTATTCAAAACTATTTTTTTGTTAACTAGCTCTTTCTATGCTATGACAATCGAGTTATGTAACTCCTCTCAATAAATATTTTTTATATGACTTCTCAAAAAATAATTAGTTTTTCAGATAATTTTAATTTTTAATGCTATAATTTTTTTCTTTTAATATTTATTTTTATGTATTTATTTATTTATTATTAAAAAATTTATATGTTTATTCATTTACATATTTTATCAACTTATTATTAAAAGTATACTAAGTTGTCCCTAATGTCAAATTATACTAACAAAATAATCTTAAATGAATAGATATTACAATGACAAATAAAAAGATAACTCACTAAAAATTGAAATAATCAATAATAATAAAATCAAATGATACTCAATGTATTTAAATATACTATCATTTTATAATCTATACATTTAATTTACACAATTTAAGTAGAATAAATAAAATAACGCATTAGTTAAATCAATCAATTGACATATGATTTTTTAGATTCTTTAATCTACACTCTTTCACAAATCCAATTCATTTTAATATGACACAGAACTATAGCCTACCCATTACATATGTTCCATCAATGTATTCGTTGAGGTTAATTTCTTCCATTATTTGTTCACAAAATTATCCCAACTTTTGCAAATAATTTTACTCAAAATATTAATAAAACATCAATGTTATATGATACAGGTTTTCAATTGCATTTAAATAATTTTACTAAATAAATTTTATTATAAATTTGAACTTTTTAATTGATTTTATCATGTTTTTTTGTAAATTTTTTATTTCATATATTTAAATTTTAATATATTTTCATTTAAAAGCTTTAATGTCAGGAAATTTAAATATCATATATTATATATATATATATATATGAACCAAAAAATTTAAAAAAATACTTAATAATTTCTTAGTTTCCTCACAATAAATTGCACTTAATTAATTTTACTATATTTCATGCAAATTTTTCACTCCAATGTAATGTATATATTGAAGTTTTTCAAATAATATAGAATAAATATAGTAATTTAAAAATATAATTAATTAATTTAAGGTGACAATAGATATATAGTAGAGATGATATTAGACACCTCTAAAAATTTAAAAATTTTAAGATCAATCCACAATTAAAATAATTAATAACATGGTTAATTAAAGACAAGTGATAATTTTTTCATTTTTTTAATATGAATTAATATGCAAATATATATATGTCAATATAATTAATATGTGATTATAAATTTTTATATTTGTATGTGTAGATAATAAATTCAATTTAGACACGACAACACATGTATGCACATTCTTTTTAAATTACAACATGAAATGCCATAGTACAATTATTGAGATAATTTATTTGCCACATGACATATTTTTAAACACATTATTTCATATATATTTTTCATATTTAATTAAACATGTTTTTTTCTTTGTATTTTTGAATATAATTTGATTTTTTTGGAGTTTTTTGATTTATTATTTTTATTAATTTATTATATATTTTTTTGTACATGTGGCATGACCATATCGGTTTACACGTGGAGAAAAAATACCACATGAGATAATACGTGGTGAAATTTTATTTATTCTACTTGTCACATATCAACAAACTGAAGTATTAACTTATTGAATTGGAAGACACATGGTAACTTTTCAGGTCATGTATCTTTCTTTTTATATTATATTTATTTAATTAGATTTTTTCTTTGTATTTCCAATATAATTTTTTTTAGGTTTTTTATTTATTTTTTATTAATTTATTATATCTTTTTGTACACGTAGCAAGTAATCACATTAGTTTACACATGAAAAAAGAATATTACATCATATGACACATTGTAAAAATTTAATTATTTTACTTGTCACATATCAACAAACTAAAACATTAACTTATTAACTTGGAAGACACAACAACTTTTTTTGGCCATTTATGTTCATTTTCTATGTTATATTAATTTAATTAAATATTTTTTCTTTGTATTTTTTAATATAATTTTTATTTTAGGTTTTTGATTTTTTTTTGTTAATTTATGTTTTTTACATGTGATAGTAATCATATCAATTTACATATGAAAAAAAATATTTCATCAGATTATATGTGGTGAAAATTTAACTATTTTACTTGCTAATGTCAACAAATCAAAGTATTAATTTATTAACTTGAAAGACACATGAAAACTTTTTAAGTTATGCATCTTCTTTTTTTATATTATATTGTTATATTGATTATGACAAAAAAATTAAAGTGTATAGTCTTTTTCTTCTCTTTATTGTGCGGAAGTATACAATTATCTATGTTTTGCTAACTTTACAACATTAATTTTTTTTCACAATAAAAAATATTTTATTCATCCAAAATATTTATAAATTTAAGAAAAAGATTGAGAAAAGAATAGCCATTAATTTTTTTAAGGCAATTAAAAGTTGAACAAATGTTTTTTTCTCCTTGAATTTATTTATTTATTTTCATTTAATGTACATACTAGTTAGGAATATAAATATAACTAGCTTTTTGTGATTTTATAGGAAAATTTTAAAGTGTTAATACAAAAATACATGAAATTAAAAAAACTAAAATAAAATAGAAAGTGTTTTATAAAATTCACAAAATGTTTTGTAGGAGTTTGATAACTAGATATTAATGGTGAGAAAAGATCAAAATTGTATATTCAATTAACAGTTTATCAAATGATGTATAATAATATAATAAAAAATAAAAAAGACAAATATATGTGTAATTTACGTACAGGTACTATTTAATTAATTAATAAAAAAATTTAAATAAAATTCTTTAAGTACTTGTGATACTTATCTTCATTAAAATATAATATGTGTACATTTTTCTATAACTCATTAATAAAAATTTAAAAAATAAGAATTAAATAACTAAAAATAAAACACATATTATATTTCTATTAGAAACAATCACTACAAATACCTAAAAATTTTAACTAAATTTTTTCTTTAACTAATTAATCACAAAAGTACAAAGATATAAAAACAAGTACAAATTTTAAGCCACGAGATCCGCCAAGATACATGCCATGAACACTCAATTTTATATTGTCATTAAAATTAAAAAAATAAAAATAAAAACAAAAATCAAAAAAATAATAATAAAATAAAAAATTAATTACTCTAATAAGTTTTTTATTGTTTGGACCATTTTCTTAATTTTAAATTCAAAATCCATAACGCACTCATTTCCACACATGTATACTACCATCTCACCGTTATATGCTGGTCTCCAAACACCCTATAATTCTCTTCCATAGTTGGCTAAAATGCAACTCTTCATAACCTCCATCCTTCTAAGCCCAACTCACATCACCTCCATCCTTACTCATCCATTCCTCCATAACCAAAACTTCCCTCCCAAACCGTGAACTACTTTGCTTCACCAAGCACAACACACCACAGCCTCCATAACCACCAAAACCTCCTCACCATGAAAACACCATCCCAGCCACCATAACCTCCTCACCGGAAAACACCAAACCGTAGCACCACTCCATCATTAAACCCAACATCAATGTGAGACCACCATCACCATCTTTCTCCAAGCAACCTCCACTATACCCTTCACCCACAACGCAGCAAACAGAGCCACCTCTGCCAGCCGAACCGCACTGTGAACGAGCCCAAAGTCCAGCCACCGTGACGACGAACCACCGTGCTTGAAGACCACCGTCCTCTCTCCTTTGTGTCTGCCAGAATCGCGACCCGCATAGTAGCCACGCACCATCGCGCCAAAGTCGCAGATCCATGCCTACGGTGACCGGTCACCACTGTCTTCCGAACCAGATCCAGCCATCTACCCACGCAGCGCCCCTCCATGCTCTAGATCACAGCCTCGGACCTCCACACACCAGAACAGCGAGCCACCGTTGCTCTGCCCCCAAATCTGTGAAGCAACACCACCGTTTCTGTTTCTGCAAACCTGTGTCGCCTTCCCGGGAGTCCGCCGTCATCCACCTCTGCGAGCCACCAGTCCTCGCGACTACTACCCAACGCGCTGTCACCACCATCGCGCCCTGTTTCACTGCCTCCGCGAGCCCCCCTCCCTTTTTGTTGGTTTTCGTTTCTTCTCCCTGCAGAAGTATCTTTCGTTTCTTTTCTTTTTTTATTTCTATTTTTTAAGTAAGTTTTTTTAATCTGGTGATAAAAAAAAATATTAAATGGTTTTGGGCTAAAACTTTGATCAATTTAGTGAAATGGGACAGGGTTGTCACTAATCATGTGTAGTCTAGGTTGAATCTTAAAGGTAGATTTAGTTTTCCTTGAAAGAAATTGAAATAAAAAAAAAATCAAAGACTTCATAAAAATTGGTAAAAAATAATGTTTAATTCCAAAATTAGTAAGTGAAGCATTTAAAAAAAAAAGAATAAATAAAATAAATATAATTGAACCTTGTTGAGAATAATAAAATTAGATTACCTGAGTTGTGATAACTTGTTAATACTGTAACTATCATAATCATCTACGTTGTGATAATTTGATGATTCATTTTAAAAAAATAAAAATAAAAATCAAATGAATTTTCAAAACAAAAATCTTTTTAAAATTAAAAATAACCAACCAATAATTATTTTTCTAAAGAGCGACATGACTTTGAATTCCTCATTGCATCTAATGACACGTAGGAGCATAATCTCTATTATGTCAAGTCAAAATTAAATTTTTATAATTTTTTTTGTTAATTTCTTTTTATATTTTAAAAAGGGGTAAAATAAATACTTTTAAAAATTATCAAAAATTACACAACTGACTTAGGTAACCATATCAGGACAAATGTATTAGGGGTGTTGTGGGGTTAAATCTCCACCTTTCCCTATGCATAATTAGACTCCCGAATCTAATTTGGTTCCAAAGACTATTTTTTAAAAAATATTTTTTAATTTTTCCTAAATAAAATTAGTGGCAACTTCATTTTTTACTCCGAAAAATTTATTTTGTTCGCCGCTCCCACCTCGATCATGGTCGCGACAGATGGTGACTCTACTAGGGATCCTTGAGAGTCAAGCCTTTGTAAGTTGATTGCGCAAATTTTGTGACATTTATATGTTTGTTTTACCATTTCTATTTTTGTTTTGTTTTTCTATTTTGTTTGAATTGTTTATTGATTATTTTAACTATGATTTTATTTTATTATGCAAACCTTAGGATAGATGATTTTTTGGAATTTGTTTTGCGTTTGTTTTATTTCACAGGATATGGGTAGTCTTTAGAATTATAAAGGTTTGTATGCTCCCTACACACACTGCACTTACACGTTTATCACACATATTCAAGTGGGGTCCTATACCCGGGTCTAAGTGAAGCCTAAGTTAGGTAAATGTTGTGTAGTGATAGTCATTTTGGATGTACATCCTGTTTGGTTATCGCGAAAATATTATCTAGAGTGTACCTTTTTCACGAATGTCTCACACCTAGTGGTTTATCCACTGCTTGTGGTCAACATTCTGAAATGAGACTTAGCTCTAGAGGCCTTTAGAATAGTAGAGCCACTTAATGAAAGTTCTCACGAATCAGAAAGACCTATAGATATTTAGGATAGAACTCCTCAAATTTAAGACAATTTCTTAAGGCACAAAGGGAGCGTACCTTTTCATTATCTTTAGATTTATCCATGTCATACATATACATCATAAGTAGTGTGTCCATTAATGTGAAAAGTCATAATCATACTGATGCGTGAGGACATAGTAATTAAAATTCAGATAAAAATCAGTTGTCAGGCCCACCAGAAAATAAAAAACCTTACAACTAGTTGTAGTTAGTAAGGGTCGATCCACAGAGAACCAAGTCAATTAACACTATTAAATAATTCTCAATTTAAACTCTGATTGACAATAAATAGTAAATAGGGGGGTTTTGGAGTTTTGATGAACAATGAACAACTTCAAAGACAATAACAATAAATAAACTGAAAACAACAATATAAGAAAATTGGTTAAGAGATTGAATCTACCACTAGATTTATATGATGATGTAAATCCACATATCATTTTATTCCAACATGCTCAATTATGTTTTTATGCAATTGTGAGAGTAAATCTCTGTTTTCCTTACGTGTTGGCCAATTTAGCAACCGCTCAAATCAACTCCTAATCACTGATTAGTCATAAAGCAACCGCTCTTACAATTATCCAACAATTGCATTAAGATTTAGAAAACCAATTACACTAAGATCTAATCACACACATAGGGATTAAATTACTTAGAACATATATTTCTCTAGATCTACTACCGCAATCGCATAATAAACCCAGATCTACCACTTTTATAACGGCAAATAGCACAAAGATAATTATACCCACATGAACATTATACATTCCACCAGATCTACTACACGCAACCGCGCATAATAAACCCAGATCTACCACTTTGAAAGTGGAAACAAGTATAAAAACCTTCATACCAACAATAGATTCAGAAATATATGAATAAAAACATAACTGTGTTGAAATAATCAAATATGCAAAGTTTACAACATCAATACTAGCGGTTTCATCACCCCCTTAACCAAGGGAGGTTTAGTTACACATAGCTAGAAGGAAATCACAAGAAAAAGCGAGAGAAAAATGAAGGAGAGTCCAACCCCCCATGATAACCAATGGTGCCCTTTTATAGAAGTCTAGGGTAACAAAATGACAAAGGTGAGTGGATGGATGAGTGGGTTAGTGGATTGGAGTGGTTGAGTGGATTGGTTTAAATATTGGTTGAGTGGGTTAGTTGAGTGGATGAGTAGATGAGTGGTTGAGTGGAGTGGATTAATTTAGTGGATGAGTGGAGTGGAGTGGTTGAGTAGGTAAGTGGAGTGGAGTAGTTGAGTGGATGAGTGGAGTGATTAAGTGGTTTGGTTGAGTGGGTTAGTTGAGTGGATGAGTGGAGTGGAGTGGTTGAGTGGTTGATGGATGAGTGGAGTGGAGTGGAGTGGTTGAGTGGAGTGGTTGAGTGGGTTAGTTGAGTGGATGAGTGAAGTGGAGTGGTTGAGTGCGAAAATTCCTTGGTCTGACTTGGAAGCCAAAAACGACCAATTATACTTCAGATTCATAAAAAGTACTCTTCATGAAAGTTGTAGATCTTTGTCTTGGCTATAACATGCATATCTGGATCGTCCAATTTGGCTTCCTACAGCCCAAGATATGACCCAAATACCACAGGTTGCTCAAACCCAACTTTAGCACCTCTGTTCCGACTTGCAAGCCCAAACTGACCCATTAGACTTCATTATTTCAAAAGGTGTTCTTCATGAAAGTTGTTTATTTGGGTCTTGACTATCAACTATCCAAATTTCAGCCCATCTCCATTATTACAGCTTGTGATATGATTTTATGAGTGCACACCATTCGGATTCTAGTGACAGAACCCGTATTCTGACTTCCATGTAAACTTAGGTCCCTTAGACATCTGTTTAGGACTTTGAGCTCTTCATCAAAGTTGTAGAGCTTCCTCTTAGCTTTCTACAGGATAAAATTCATGATTATCAGATATCAGGAACTTTAAGTTATGGCCAAAATACAGAAATAGTGTAAAATCTCAATAATGCTAAAAATATTCAATTAGGACCAATTTGAGCTCAAACTCACAAAATCATGCTAAACTCAATCAATTAAGAATATGAAGAGTGTAAATGACTAAACATAAGGGTTTCTTAATGAATAAAATATGTGATTATCAAATTCTCCCACACTTAGCTTTTTGCACTCCTGGGCAAAACTCAAGACCAAAACAAGGACATAAGAGATTAACAAAATTTTAAATTCCAACGACATTCAAGAGCCCAAAATTTTACAATCAAGAAGAACAACCAAAGGTTCAAGAGATCAAAACATTCATGAGTTAACAATTCTCCACATCTCAAGCCAACAAGCAAGGTATCTTCAACATGAATCGAGAATGATAGATCTTCACAAGATTCCCTCTCAATCTCTCAAGTGTTTAAAAGGTAGGTATTTCACTTAATTCAACCCATGAAAATTACACTACCATAAGCTTGCTTATCTTCTACTTCTCCACTACTCAAAACACATGCATACACAAATCATGAGGACTTTATTCAAGGTTGTAGTGAGGTCAAGGTAACAGAAGAGGATAAAATGGATATGAGAGGATAAATACCAAAGAGAATAAAAGCAAATGAGAGCTGAGTTCAAATAACAAGCATAAAAGTTCATCCCAACTCTAATGTATAACCCTTTACATATTCATTTCTCAATCCTTTTTATATATATATATATATATATATAAACATAACTATATACATATATTTTTTTTCTTTTTGTTTTTTTTGTTTTTTTGTTTTTTTGTTTTTTTTTTAGGCACTCTTTCCTTTTTCAACAACCATTTTGTACACACACCCCCACACTTGTTCAAAAATTCATCAATTAACAAAGCTAATGTTCTTTTATTCCCTAAGGTAAAATAAGAACACGATTTTTCATTTAAGGTACATAATGAACTAGAAACAAGGAATAGTCAAATAAGCTCAAAGGGGTTAAGCAAAGGAAAATATACAAGGTTGGCAGAAATCAGAGAATTTCCAAGAAGTCAAAAGAGTGCTTGATATCATATTGAAAATAAGGTTGACTATTTGGTTAAACTAGCTAATTAAGAAAGAGGGCCTCAATCATGTTCATGCATGCAAGTGAAATGTAGCCTTAAAAAGAATCAAAGCAAGTTCTAGAGTGGTCATTAACATGAGTGAAAATCACACAAGAAAGAAGAGAATGGCATAAATGTTAAATCCATCCATTAGGCTCAAAATCTCACAAGGTATGCATCCATCAAACTCAATTCATCAATTTAATCATCCATCACCAAGCACATCAGTTCAAGAAGGGAGAAAAGTTATTCAATCATGCAATGAATTTTTTTTAAATTAATTTTTTTTTATAAAATGCTAAAATCTCTCCCCCACACTTAATATAAGCATTGTCCTCAATGCGAAAGAGAGATATAGAAAAGAGCAACACAACCTGATAAGAAGTGAATCAACGCCAAGCAGAAAAGAAGCACACTGTCAGTGCCGCATCACACCCTTTATGTACAGGTTTCATGGCAGATCTTTATACTGCACGTCATGAGTGCAGTAATCTCAAAGCACTATGAGATTACTCAAAGCAGATGAAAGTGAAGGAAATGTAGGTGCAGATGATAATCTCAAAGCAGAACTTTTTTTTTTTTATACAAGATAGTATATACATGTTGTGATTGTGGCTCACATCTTCCTCTGGTTTCACATCCAGAAATGGCTTAAACGCCTTCTATGAGTCGAGGATAAGCTTCCCATCCAATTTTCTTATAAATTGACAAACAGGGTCTTTTTGAGTCAGATTCCCAAGACTGTAGCGTTTTTCTTCATCCTTGAAGAGATTCCACAATTTAAGAATTTCAAGATGCACCAATTCACAAGAATGCATCTCAAGAGTCAATAAGATATCATCTAATGACTCCTTACTCAGTCCATTCTTAATGAAAAAAATTTTATCTTCTCTATTTACGGAAACCATCCCCAAAGTACGACATCGCTTGTTACAATTCCATCGTCCACATTTGTGACAAACTTGTAATCTTTTTGCTCTTCTCCTTTTAGAATATGAACTTCTTCCAAAACCAGGCATATATGAGTTAAATGAAATTGAGGACTCACCTGCTAATCGGATCTTTGCTTCAATTATCCAGCGTACATCTTCTGCCATACCTTTGTGCATTAACAGTCTCAATCTTTCACATCGAACTTTGTAGATTGTTCTCAGAGTATTTTGAGGAAGATAAGGAAAATATTTGCTCAGGTTTGAAAGAATTACATCCATAAGGAGAAGAAGGGTTCAGTTATTTTGGGAAACTGAAAAATAAACTGACTTGAGAGTCACGGAGTACCGTATCCGCCACTTAACCGGCAACACAAAGAACTCAAGAACTTGGTTTTCCAGGAATGGTTGAATCTTTGTCCATTAACTTTAAGCGCATTACCATTCCTAGGATCCTCAATATCTACGGCCCCACGTGTTTGACAACCAAAGAACTGCGCCTCCTTGATCTCAATTTTCTAAGGAGTAGGTGCGGATGATAATCTCAAAGCAGAACCTTTTTGACCATTTTTCGCAGCTTTTGCAAAAGGTGTAGTAGACCTTGAATAAAGTAGGCCAATAAAATCTATACTGCAAGATTTTTACAGTTGTTGTCGTTGAAGAAAAATGACCTCCACATGCTTCCGAGTGACAAAATTTAATGGCACTAGCTACCTCATTGTCGGGCACACAGCTTCTTTTTTTTTTTTTTGGTTTTTTTTATATATATAACAAAGGTGAGGTAATAAACCAACCACCAAATAAAAAAAAAACAAAGGTGGGGTAATAAAAAAATAACAAAGGTGGGGTAATAAACCAACCACCAAATAAATAAAAATAAAAAAATAAATAACAAAGGTGGGGTGATAAACCAACCACCAAATAAATAAAATAAAAAATAAATAACAAAGGTGGGGTAATAAACCAACCACCAAATAAAAAAATTCAAAAAAAATGGTGTGGTAGAAACCAACCACCAAATAAATTAATAAGCAAAAAATAAATAAATAATAAATAACAAAAATAAATGACGAAAAATAAATGATAGAAAATAAATAAACGACAAAAAAATTGACAGAAAATAAATAAATGACAAAAATAATAAATAAAAAAAATTACAGAAAGTAAAAGGAGAGATTCCCCCAATTGTTAGTAATTAAAAAATAAATAAAAGGGAGAATTACCCCATTTGTTCAAAAATAAAATAAAATAAAATAAAATAAAAAGAAGAATTAACCCCACTATTAATATGTACAAGAAAAGAAAATGGAGAATTACCCCACATAATTAATTAATATGTAAAAAAAATAGAAAATAAAAAAAAATAAAAATAAAGATAAAAATAAAAGGCTAATGTTTTTTTTTTTGGTTATCTTTTTTTTTTTTGGTTTTTTTTGTTTTTTTTTTCATAATGCGGATGGAGAAGGTTCATCACCTCCACTTCTGCATTCTCTGGAAGTTCATGATATTGTTTGAGGCGGTGTTTATTGGCCTTATCAAGTGAGGTAGGTGAAAAGACTCCACCAGGATTCCATTGTTTGAAACATGATGACCAAGCTATAGTTAAGACAACATGATAGCTTTCACCGGGGTCCCATTGGTTGAAGAGTGATGACCAAGTTATAATTGAAACAATATGAGAGCTTTCACCAGGATGCCATTGGTTGTGTGATGAACAAATTAAGCTTGCAGCATAAGGGCTCCCACTAGGGTCCCATTGACCCTTATTTTCCTTGGTTTCACCACTGAAAAGTAATATATGCACTTGATCAGCTTCATGTGCATTGTTTTTATTTAATGATGGCCCAAAAACAAAGTCCACTTTAGTAGTGACTGTCATCGGGTGCTCTGCTTCCTTTTCTAAAAATACTTCCATGACCTGCAATTTCTCCTCCCTTTGGGTCTTAGATTCTGCTTTGCAAACAGAATCATCAACTTTCAAATCTGCAGAAATCTCAGCACAGCTAGCACATATGATATCAGTACATGAGTGGCAATGAATATAATTATTGAAACCAATAAAATCAGGAAATTCATCACGCAACTCATCATGTTGCTCCTCCACTACATTAAGAAGGGGTTCAAGATTACTTACCTTGGGGGCTTCAGAGTTTTTCCCTTCCTCATTTACCTGTTAAGGCTCTTGGTCTTCCTCTGTAGTAATTTGTAGAGGAGAGGTGGGTGGTGCGTGTAAAATACACTAAGAGCAAGTGCACTCTATCGCCAAGTAATATAGGACTTTGGAGTCCAAGTTATCGATCCCACGAGGAATAAGTGATAATTACTAAAGTTGTAAAATTCTTATGTTATTTAGAAAATCGGAAGTATATGCAAGATCCAAACAGAAAACTAATGGAGAAAAATAAAAAGAACAATTAAATAAAGAAAAGATAAACTAAGATAGAGAGATGCTAGGGCACAAGGTTCACTTGAGTCTCATTATTCGGATCTTCTTTCAATTATGATATAGGTAATTCTTTTGCCAATATTATCTTATAAGCTATTGAATCCCAATGGTCATGGATGAAACAATATTCTATTCTTAATTTAATCCACCTATTTGGTCATTTAGTTGAATTAATCAAGAATGCATTAAGTTCCAATTTCAAGATATGAACTAACAACCCGTCAATTCCATTGGTAGAAGAAATTGATGTTTGGTCATTCACCAATATAATCCTAGGCTTACCATATAGATCCACTCATTGAGTGCGGATGGTCACCGGTCAAACAATGAATTAATAAATGTCACAAGTGATCAATTTATGACAAGAATGCAAATAATAAAGTAAACCCACAAAGAAATTATCATAATCAATTTAGAAATCAGATCCAAATAACTAAGAACACAAGATCCCCTTTAGCCCTAGCTATGAGTTTAACTACTCATGGTAAAAAAAATGACAAATACAAAGAGAGAAGCCTCAAAATATACAAAATCTATGAGAAACTATGAAGAAACAAGAAGAAACTATGAGAGAAATGAAGGAGAATCCAACTCTTTTACATGATAATCAATGGTGCCTTTTATAGAAGTCTAGGGTAACAAAATGACAAAGGTGAGTGGATGGATGAGTGGAGTGGTTGAGTGAAGTGATTGAGTGGATTGGTTGAGTGGGTTAGTTGAGTGGATGAGTGGTTGAGTGGAGTGGAGTGGTTGAGTGGAGTGGAGTGGTTGAGTGGATTAGTTTAGTGGATGAGTAGTTGAGTGGTTTGGTTGAGTGGAGTGGAGTGGAGTGGAGTGGTTGAGTGGATGAGTGAGTGAGTGGGTTGGTTGAGTAGGTTGGTTGAGTGGATTGGTTGAGTGGATGAGTGGTTGAGTGGATTGGTTTAGTGGATGAGTAGTTGAGTGGATGAGTGGAGTGGAGTGGTTGAGTGCGAAAATTCCTTGGTCTGACTTGGAAGCCAAAAACGACCAACTATACTTCAGATCCATAAAAAGTACTCTTCATGAAAGTTGTAGATCTTTGTCTTGGCTATAACATGCATAGCTGCATCGTCCAATTTGGCTTCCTACAGCCCAAGATATGACCCAAATACCATAGGTTGCTCAAACCCAACTTCAGCACCTCTGTTCCGACTTGCAAGCCCAAACTGACCCATTAGACTTCATTTTTTCAAAAGGTGTTCTTCATGGAAGTTGTTTATTTGGGTCTTGGATATCAACTATCCAAATTTCATATCATCTCCATTATTACAGCTTGAGATATGACATGAACATTACACAAAGGTCAAGCTGTCAGGATCAGCACTCTAATTCTTGCTTCAACTCCAATTTGAGTTATCCAAACGTGTGATTGGGCCTTTGAGGTCTTCATGAAAGTTGTAGATAATTGTCTTAGCTTTCCTACAAGATCAAAATCACATCAATCAGATATTTGAAACTCAAATTATAGCTAGTTTACTGAACATTATCAAAGAAATAAATTAGAACTAATTCATGCAATAATTCCTTTAATGATCCACTATTTCTCTCCAAATGCCTTAAATCTTTCTAGATGTGCAAAACGAAGATAATGATAAGGATCCATTTAAAATTATTTCATAATTACAAGCAAATCACCCTCATTTGTTCAATTAAATGTTATAAAATATAGGCTTATCAACTCCCCCACACTTGAGCTTTTGCTTGTCCTCAAGCAAAGAATAGGGGTCAACAGCAAGATCAATCTTAACATCCAGAAACATGCATCAAGGGGAGTTCCAAAGTTCAAGTTCGGCAATCAAATTCAATCAATTAAGATCATTCAGCAATTTAAAACAATAAGATGTTTTAGCCTAACTTCAATGATATATTTTCTTTACCAAGAATATGAGATCACTCAACTTTCTATCGCTCAAGTGTTTAAAGGACAAAGAGATCACTCAAATTTCTCTTGAAAAATGCAATATCATAGGCTTGCTTATCAATCTCATCTCTACTTTCAAGTTCACATACAATACAAGAATCAAAAGGACTTTTCTTTGGTTGTAATCTACAAGGCCAAGGTATAATGAAAGATAGGAAGAAAAGAATAAATTAGGATAAAGAATGCTCATGAATAAATCAATACAAAGCGAATCAGTGAAAGATGATAGATAGAGTATGATGCTCAAGAATATAACAACTTCTCACTTTCAACCCAATATTTTTATTATTCTTTACCAACAATTCTTTTCTTTTCTTTCTTTTTCATTCATAATTTTTTTTTCTTTTTTTTTTCAATTTTTTTTAACCCTTAAAGATAAAATCAACTTTTCAAGACCTTCCAATCAACACATCAATTGCTCCAAAGCATTCAACCTGATTATTCAAAGAAATCAATTTCAGGCTCAAATGGGGCAACTAAGGGTTATTTTTATTAATACAACTCTGAAAGTCAAGAAAGAATAAAACCTAATTGCCTCAATCATATTCAAGCATGTATGTGAATCATTAAAATTTTAACAAGATATCAAAGCAAGTTCTAGCGCACATCAAACAAAAGAAAATTCACTCCAAAAGAAAAATAGGACTTTATTTATGAAAAATCCAATCATTAAAGCTCAAAACTCACTTTCTCGGTTAAGTTGATAAAGAAAACGAAAACAAGGTGTATGACTCAAAGATGCTAAATTTCACTTTTCTCAATTGAACAAGATTACTTCACACAAAATAATTTCATAATTAACATATTCCCCTTTCAAACATATTTCTATCAGCTCAGAATAAATCAAGCGATTAACACACAATTCCAGCTTAACTATTAGCAATACTCAAGTGTTCATCAGTTGTGCAATTTTTTTTTTTTTAACAGAGTACATTACCACTCCCCCACACTTAATATTAACATTGTCCTCAATGTGAAAGAGAGATAAATAAAGAGTACAGAAAAGAGCAATACAACCTGATGAGGCATGAGACAATGTCAGACAAAGGAGAAGCACAAAAGTAGCGAACACAATCGAAAGATGAAATCCCAAACACATGAGTAGAATCTAAAAGAAAAACAAAAATAACAAAACAACTAAAATAAAATAAAGAAAGAAGAAACACAGGTTGCCTCTGTGAAGCGCTTGTTTAACGTCATTAGCTAGACGTTGCCTTTTCAGATGAATCAAGGTGGCTTAAAGCAAGAGAAATAAGAGGATGTCTTTTTCTTTTCAAAATAGTTCTTCCTCCCTTCAACAATGGCCTTAGGACTGCTTCCAACAGAATTCTGAATTAGAAAAGAGCTTGATTGTCCCAATTGCGCCTTAACTCCACTAGGCCAAGGTGGTTGCACTCGATCAACAGATGAAGGACCAATCTGTGAAGAAGCATGGATATGAGGAGGACCTTTATCTGTTTCAGCAGCTTGACTTTCCAAAAGATCAACCTCAACACTGTATGATGGCGGGGGGTCCTTGATAGCTAAGATTTCCTGCTTCTTAGCTTGAACAAAATTAATCGGGGCATGGAGATTTGACATTGAAGAAGATTTAGCTCCCCTAAAGACATTGATGGTCACATGATCTCCATCCACTCTCAAGATGAGCTCACCCCGAGGTACATCAATCACAGCTCCAGAAGTGGCTAAAAATGGTCTTCCAAGAATGAGAGGAATATCAGCATCCTCTTCCATATCTAGCACCACAAAATCAACTGGGAAAATAAATTTATCCACCTTCACTAAAACATCCTCCACCACACCACACGGGTAAGTGAAGGATCTATTAGCCAACTGTAGTGAAATGTTGGTGGGCTTTGGTTCCTGCATTCCCAATTTCTTAAACACAGAAAAAGGCATCAAATTAATACTAGCACCCAAATCACATAATGCCTTATCAAAATAAGAGTTACCAATAGTGCAAGAAATAGTAAAACTCCCTGGATCTTTCAATTTTGGAGGTAACTTCTTCAAAAGAATGGCAGAACACTCCTCAGTAAGATATACAGTCTCAAATTCCTCAAGCTTGCGTTTCTTTGTAAGTATTTCCTTTAGAAACTTTGCATACTTGGGCATCTGAGAGATAGCTTCAACGAATGGAATATTAATTTGTAATTTCTTGAATATCTCCAAGAATTTGGCAAATTACTGATCTGACTGATTGTTCTTAAGCCTCTGAGGGAATGGGATCTTGGCATATGGGGATGGTTTATAAATTGCACTTTGCTCACGATCCTTCTTTGCTCTCTGCCACTTTGGTGCTTTCTTCTCAACCTCTCTCTCTTGGTTGACATCTTTAGTAAGGACATCGTCAGTTGCCTTCTCATCTTTATGCATTAACTGAACAAGAGTATCTCTAGGCTCTGACATTTCTTTCTTCTGTGGAGACTCCCCAAGTTCCTTACCACTTTTCAGGAAAATTGCATGGGCCTGTTCCCTAGGATTAGTCTCAGTAGTGCTAGGCAATGTCCCTGGTGGCCTTTCTGACATCAGAGTAGTCAACTGACTGATTTGAATCTCCATGGTCTTCATTCTAGCTTCTGAATTTTGCATGTACTTTATTACAAGATCTTCAAAACTTGGCTTCTCTGCAGGTGCTTGGAAACTTGGAGGTGGTTGCGGGGCTCTCTGTTGATTCTGCTGATAGCTTTGTTGATTTCCCCATTTGAAATTAGGGTGGTCCCTCCAACCAGGATTGTAGGTGTTGGCATAAGGATTGTACTGCTGCCGGTTGGGATTTCCAACAAAATTTGCTGCTTCAGGTTCTGGGGCAAAAGGACTACCAACTTGACAATTTGAACTTGTATGACCCTGTCCTCCACATTCATCACAAATAGTTGGTGGGGCTGCACTACTTGTTACCATCAAGGTTTCCACCTTCTTTATCAAGGCTTCCAATTGATTCAGAATGGTAGTAAAAGCGTCCACAGCATGCACTCCTACTGGTTTCTTAAGAATTTGGCGCTCATTTTGCCATTGATAACTGTTCAGCGCCATTTCTTCAATCAATGTTTGGCTTTCAGTAGGTGTTTTCCTCCATATAGTACCTCCAGCAGCAGCATCAATAAGGGAACGGTTTGCAGAAGATAAACCGTTATAAAAAGTCTAAACCTGCTGCCACACGGGAAATCCATGGTGTGGACATCTCCTCAATAACTCTTGAAAGCGCTCCCAAGCTTCATAAAGAGTGTCCATTTCAAACGCACAAAAGAAGATATATCATTTCTTAACTTAGCAGATTTAGAAGGAGGAAAATACTTAGCCGAAATCTGTTGTGTCAATTGATCCCATGTAGTGATGGAACCCTTGGAAGTGACGTTAACCATTGACTCGCCATGTCTCTAAGAGAGAAAGGAAAGAGTCGTAATCTAATTGCATCATCTGTCACTCCATTGTACTTGATAGTGTCACACAACTGCAAGAATCTAGCCAAATCTTGATTTGGATCATCTGAAGGTAATCCACCAAACTGCATGCAATTCTAAATCATGGAGATCAATGCGGTTTGATCTCAAAATTGTTAGTCGCCACACCGGTCTTATAATACTTCCTCCATACCCTTCAAAGAAATAGGGCATAAAGTACTCAAGCATGGTCCGCTCTGCTGGGTTAGCTATTTCATCACGATTCCCTTCAATTACTCGTCCTTCCATTCTGTTTATGTCTTTTGTCACAGCTGAAATTTGAGTTTGCTTTCTTAACCTGTGAGCTGTTTTCTCAATTTCTGGATCAAATGTCAAATCGAAACCGAGAAGCGAGTGAACATAAACAAGAAAAATGAACAAGTGAAAATTACGGTGAAAAATTAATTAAAAATACATAAATAATAATAATAATAATAATAAACAAAAATAAAAGAAAAGAAAGATAAAATAAAAAAAATGACAACAAAACAGAAATATACAAAATAAGAAAATAAATACAAATAAAAATAAAAGCAAATAGAGATAAACAAAAGCAAAACACAATAATAAAAATAGATAAAATAAATTAAAATAAAAATTTCATCTAAATTAACTAGAATTTTACGCCTCTAATATTACCAAAATTATTCCCCCAAGACAGCGGCGCAAAAAACTTGGTGCGTGTAAAATACACTAAGAGCAAGTGCACTCTATCGCCAAGTAATACAGACTTTGGAGTCCAAGTTATCGATCCCACGAGGAATAAGTGATAATTACTAAAGTTGTAAAATTCTTATGTTATTTAGAAAATCGGAAGTATATGCAAGATCCAAACAGAAAACTAATGGAGAAAAATAAAAAGAACAATTAAATAAAGAAAAGATAAACCAAGATAGAGAGATGCTAGGGCACAAGGTTCACTTGAGTCTCATTATTCGGATCTTCTTTCAATTATGATACAGGTAATTCTTTTGCCAATATTATCTTATAAGCTATTGAATCCCAATGGTCATGGATGAAACAATATTCTATTCTTAATTTAATCCACCTATTTGGTCATTTAGTTGAATTAATCAATAATGCATTAAGTTTTAATTTCAAGATATGAACTAACAACCCGTCAATTCTATTGGTAGGAGAAATTGATGTTTGGTCATTCACCAATATAATCCTAAGCTTACCATATAGATCCACTCATTGAGTGCGGATGGTCACCGGTCAAACAATGAATTAATAAATGTCACAAGTGATCAATTTATGACAAGAATGCAAATAATAAAGTAAACCCACAAAGAAATTATCATAATCAATTTAGAAATCAGATCCAAATAACTAAGAACACAAGATCCCCTTTAGCCCTAGCTATGAGTTTAACTACTCATGGTAAAAAAATGACAAATACAAAGAGAGAAGCCTCAAAATATACAAAATCTATGAGAAACTATGAAGAAACAAGAAGAAACTATGAGAGAAATGAAGGAGAATCCAACTCTTTTACATGATAATCAATGGTGCCTTTTATAGAAGTCTAGGGTAACAAAATGACAAAGGTGAGTGGATGGATGAGTGGAGTGGTTGAGTGAAGTGATTGAGTGGATTGGTTGAGTGGGTTAGTTGAGTGGATGAGTGGTTGAGTGGAGTGGAGTGGTTGAGTGGATGAGTGGTTGAGTGGATTAGTTTAGTGGATGAGTAGTTGAGTGGTTTGGTTGAGTGGAGTGGAGTGGAGTGGAGTGGTTGAGTGGATGAGTGAGTGAGTGGGTTGGTTGAGTGGGTTGGTTAAGTGGATTGGTTGAGTGGATGAGTGGTTGAGTGGATTGGTTTAGTGGATGAGTAGTTGAGTGGATGAGTGGAGTGGAGTGGTTGAGTGCGAAAATTCCTTGGTCTGACTTGGAAGCCAAAAACAACCAACTATACTTCAGATCCATAAAAAGTACTCTTAATGAAAGTTGTAGATATTTGTCTTGGCTATAACATGCATATCTGGATCATCCAATTTGGCTTCCTACAGCCCAAGATATGACCCAAATACCATAGGTTGCTCAAACCCAACTTCAGCACCTCTGTTCCGACTTGCAAGCCCAAACTGACCCATTAGACTTTATTTTTTCAAAAGGTGTTCTTCATGAAAGTTGTTTATTTGGGTCTTGGATATCAGCTATCCAAATTTCAGCCCATCTCCATTATTACAGCTTGAGATATGACATGAACATTACACAAAGGTCAAGCTGTCAGGATCAGCACCCTAATTCTTGCTTCAACTCCAATTTGAGTTATCCAAACGTATGATTGGGCCTTTGAGGTCTTCATGAAAGTTGTAGATAATTGTCTTAGCTTTCCTACAAGATCAAAATCACATCAATCAGATATTTGAAACTCAAATTATAGCTAGTTTACTGAACATTGTCAAAGAAATAAATTAGAACTAATTCATGCAATAATTCCTTTAATGATCCACTATTTCTCTCCAAATGCCTTAAATCTTTCTAGATGTGCAAAACGAAGATAATGATAAGGATCCATTTAAAATTATTTCATAATTACAAGTAAATCACCCTCATTTGTTCAATTAAATGTTATAAAATATAGGCTTATCAGTGGGTTCATCCAACATCTTCTCACTCTGCAATATGACAGCACTAGGATCTTCCATCACATCCTCTTCGGGTTGTGAGGGAAGTCCTTCAGAATATAGGCTCTGCATATTGCTGAGTTCTGTGGCTAACTGCTCCAAAGAGTTTTGTATGTCATTGATTGCGGCCCTTGTTTCTTGTTGGAAACTCTGTAAATCGGCCTTTGTTTCTTGTTGGAAACTCTGTAAATCGGCCTTTGTTTCTTGTTGGAACTGTATAGTATTAATGGCAAATTGTCTTATTAGTTCCTCCAATGAAGGTTCAGGCTGCCAAGGATCTTGAACTTGCTGCTGTCTATGAGAGAAATATGTTTGCCTCTGTTGAAATTCTGGAAATTCATAGGCTGGAGGTTGTATCTGAGGCTGCTGTCCATAACTCAAGTTAGGATAGTCCCACCACTCTGGATAATATGTATTGGAGTAGGGGTTGTAGTTATCAGAAGGTTCAGAATGTCCCCATACTGTCTCTACTTCCTCATTTGTGTCCACTAGGAAAGTAGGACACAAATCAGTGATATGTCCAGGTGATAAGCAAATCCCACAAGCATCCATGATCAATGGACATCAACACCTACAAGACACTCAGAAAGAAAGAATCAAAAATAAAAAATAAAAACAAAAACAGAGTAAAAATAAGAAATAAATTAATAGTGTCATTGAAAAATTGGTTCCCGGCAAGCCGCGCCAAAATTCTGATACGTGCGGATGTAGCGATTAAAATTCAGATAAAAATCAGTTGTCAGGCCCACCAAAAAATAAAAATCTTATAACTAGTTGTAGTTAGTAACGGTCGATCCACAGAGAACCAATTCAATTAACACTATCAAATAATTCCCAATTTAGACTCTGATTAACAATAAATAGTAAATAGGGGGGTTTTGGAGTTTTGATGAAAAATGAATAGTTTCAAAAACAATAACAATAAATAAACTGAAATCAACAATATAAGAAAATTGGTTAAGAGATTGAATCCACCACTAGATTTATATGATGATGTAAATCCACATATCATTTTATTCCAACATGCTCAATTATGTTTTTATGTAATTGTGAGAGTAAATCTCTGTTTTCCTTACGTGTTGGCCAATTTAGCAACCGCTCAAATCAACTCCTAATCACTGATTAGTCATAAAGCAACCGCTCTTACAACTATCCAACAATTGCATTAAGATTTAGAAAACCAATTACACTAAGATCTAATCACACACCGGGATTAAATTACTTAGAACATATATTTCTCTAGATCTACTATCGCAACCGCGCATAATAAACTCAGATCTACCACTTTTATAACTGGCAAATAGTACAAAGATAATTATACCCACATGAACATTATACATTCCACTAGATCTACTACCGCAACCGGGCATAATAAACCCAGATCTACCACTTTGAAAGTGGAAACAAGTATAAAAACCTTCATACTAACAATAGATTCAGAAATATATGAATAAAAACATAACTGTGTTGAAATAATCAAATATGCAAAGTTTACAACATCAATACTAGCGGTTTCATCACCCCCTTAACTAAGGGAGGTTTAGTTACACATAGCTAGAAGGAAATCACAAGAAAAACTGAGAGAAAAATGAAGGAGAGTCCAACCCCCATGATAACCAATGGTGCCTTTTTATAGAAGTCTAGGGTAACAAAATGACAAAGGTGAGTGGATGGATGAGTGGGTTAGTGGATTGGAGTGGTTGAGTGGATTGGTTTAAATATTGGTTGAGTGGGTTAGTTGAGTGGATGAGTGGTTGAGTGGAGTGGATTAATTTAGTGGATGAGTGGAGTGGAGTGGTTGAGTAGGTAAGTGGAGTGGAGTGGTTGAGTAGTTGAGTGGATGAGTGGAGTGATTAAGTGGTTTGGTTGAGTGGGTTAGTTGAGTGGATGAGTGGAGTGGAGTGGTTGAGTGGTTGATGGATGAGTGGAGTGGAGTGGAGTGGAGTGGTTGAGTGGAGTGGTTGAGTGGTTTGGTTGAGTGGGTTAGTTGAGTGGATGAGTGAAGTGGAGTGGTTGAGTGCGAAAATTCCTTGGTCTGACTTGGAAGCCAAAAACGACCAATTATAATTCAGATTCATAAAAAGTACTCTTCATGAAAGTTGTAGATCTTTGTCTTGTCTATAACATGCATATCTGGATTGTCCAATTTGGCTTCCTACAACCCAAGATATGACCCAAATACCATAGGTTGCTCAAACCCAACTTTAGCACCTCTGTTCCGACTTGCAAGCCCAAACTGACCCATTAGACTTCATTATTTCAAAAGGTGTTCTTCATGAAAGTTGTTTATTTGGGTCTTGACTATCAACTATCCAAATTTCAGCCCATCTCCATTATTATAGCTTGTGATATGATTTTATGAGTGCACACCGTTCGGATTCTAGTGACAGAACCTGTATTCTGACTTCCATGTAAACTTAGGTCTCTTAGACATCTGTTTAGGACTTCGAGCTCTTCATCAAAGTTGTAGAGCTTCCTCTTAGCTTTCCTACAAGATAAAATTCATGATTATCAGATATCAAGAACTTAAGTTATGGCTAAAATACAGAAACAGTGTAAAATCTCAATAATGCTGAAAATATTCAATTAGGACCAATTTGAGCTCAAACTCACAAAATCATGCTAAACTCAATCAATTAAGAATATGGAGAGTGTAAATGACTAAACATAAGGGTTTCTTAATGAATAAAATATGTGATTATCACATACCCCTCTAAAAAAAGTTTTTTTGCTTTAAAAAATTTTTTTACAAAAAAGGGGAGGCAAGTCACTATTAAAGGATTAACTTTTGCATTCATCCTATATCTTGAAATTAAAAAAGAAACAAATTTTTCATCATGCATTCTTGAATATGTTCACTTTTTAAAAAAAATTAATTCCATTAATATTAATATTCTTTAAAAAAAAATTGAACCATTGCTCGTCCTCAGAAAACACAGATCACACAAACTCGGACCTATGAGACTAGGTCACAAACTAGGCTGCAAAAGATGTTAAACGCGGAAAGAAATTTGGGTCAAAAGATGGATGAAATGAAAGGAAGAATTGATGTGATGGCAGAAGGACAATCAAGGCTCGAGAATTTACTGAGACAGTTAATTGAGACCCTTAGAACAACAAATGGAACCCTTGTCGGCACTGGAGTAGATGCAAATGAAGGGGATGATTCCATGAACAAAAATCCTGAAAGGGAGAATAACAATACAGAAGTCACTCATGAGCAGCCAGTGAAGATATTCCTGAACAGCAACTCAGAAAAATAAAAATTAAGAGATGAATTGATCGGAAAGATGCAAAAGTAAAATAAAGTCATTCAAGATCCTAACCTGTATGACTCGGTGGGAATCAATGAGCTATGCCCGGAGGCTGAAGTTAATATCCCTAAAGACTTCAAAATTCCATATTTCTTAAAGTACAATGGGAGTACCAATCCAAAGTTTATCTGAAGACTTACATCACTAAAATGACCATTTAGTCATGGGATCAAAAATTCCTAATCAATTTCTTTCATGAAAGCCTAACCGAGCTGACTTTGGAATGGTACATGCAACTTGATCATTCAAAGGTTTCTTGTTGGGATGATTTGACAAATCTATTCTTAGGGCAATATCAATTCAGCATCGACACTGCACCTACCCGAGAACAGCTAGGGGCAATGCAAAAGAAGAATGATGAGACTTTCAAGCAATATGCTCAAAGATGGAGAATATTGGCAGCCTAGGTTCAACCACCATTAACTTCATTAGAATTGAACTCATACTTTATGGGGACCTTAGGAGCATTTTTTATTGGGCTAATGGTAGGGGCTACCTATAGGGATTTTTTTGACTTAATTTTGGCTGGAGAAAAGATTGAAAATCTTGCAAGATCAGGTAAGTTACCTGCTGAAAATATAAAGAACAACTTTCCTAAGATGGTGGCACCGACAAGGGAGGAAGAGCCAGAAGTCAGTGTTTACCAAACCTCATACCAAGTCATTAATGTTCCATCGTCGTATTCATATGTCCTAACTTGTCCTGTTTATACCAATCGCCCTCCAACAACTCAGAACCTTTGAACAATTGGCTATTTGAGGCGTTAATTGATGTGATGACCATCTTAGGCTTTTATGATGCTTGAACTTATGTAAACTTTCTTAAAGTATTAATGTAATAGATTTGTGTGGATCTCAGCATACGTTGTTTCTTTTTCCTATGTTATTGGCACTCATGTTCTTATCATGTCTTTCTTGTCATTTTTTTCTTTTCTTTACTTGCTTTCTTTTGGTTCAGATTCTATGGGACTCTCATTCTAGAAAATTTTTGGTGGTCATGAAGTCCACGTGTGCAAGTGTTCTTTGCAAAAAAAAAGGGAGATGTGGAAAAAAAATTTTAAAAAAGAAGAGAAAATAAAGGGAGTAAATAAGTAATTACTTGGTGTGCATTATCCTTTTGTCTCTAAATTAAAATTTTTGAAAATGGGCAATCAAAATTTGGAATGAAGATTGGTCATCTTTCTCTCTCCTTCACAAAAATTCATCTTTTCATTATCGTTCGTTATCCCTTTTTGAGTTTGAAAGTTTTTTTCAATAAACCCTGGACAAGGATCACCCCTACACTAGGGGATAATACAAAACAAAAGTTGATTATCATGATGACTATTTTGAAGTATAATGGAAAAAAGGAAAAGGAAGAAAAGGTGAAAGAAATGAAAAATTAAAAAAAAATGATGAAAAACTAAAAAAAGAACAAAAACGCAAAAAAAAAAAGGAAAGAAAGAAAATGAAATGAAATGAGTTATGAAAAAGGTGAATGATTGAAGTGAAAAAAATGGAAAGAAATGAAGAACAATAAGGGAAAAGTATGCTTGAAAGCGCAAAAACAATTGACAAAGTAATTTTGAATAAAGATCATTGGTCTCTTCTAGGCCTGACAATAAAATTCATTAATTTTTAATCTATCCAATCTGTCTATATTAAAACCAATCAAATCCATCCAATTAAAATAATATATCTTATTAGATTAAATTTAATTATGGATAGTTAGTAATCCAACCAAAACATGTATTGGATATCCAATGGATATCCCATTAAAAACCAATCCAATGAATATCTAATATATTTTATATATATTTTAGAGAGAGAAACGTATTTTAGAGGGAGAATAAAATTTTTTAGAAAGAGAAACATTTTTTAAAAATGAGTGGGTTAGATATTCATCCATCCAATCCATTAAAATGGATTAATTGATGGATTGAATATCCATCCATTAAATTAGGTCATGGATGGATTTGATAATATTAAACATTTTGTAATGGATCTTAACTACATTAATAGTTTATTTTGAATCCATCCATTACGATCAAATCCAAAATCAAATCAATCAATCCATTTACCACCTATAAACACCTAATTTTGTCCGTATCCTTAAAACTTTTAATTAAAAAAATAATAATCATATTTATTATTAATTATACTCATTTCTGATCCAGATCAAACCCAACCCAGTAGAGAAATATTCAAATCCATCCACCTTAGCCCATTTATGTTAAGTTTCTAATAAAATAAAATAAAAAAGGAGAGAAAAGGCAAATTGGCAAGCCTGCAAACATAGGGCCAAATGCATGCTATTTTGATCATTTGCAAAAAGACCCAAAATTATGAACTAAAAAATTTGAAAAAATGAAGCATCAAATGGTGAAGGAGCTGCTGCCTCTAATGCAACTCCTGCAACGTTGAACCACAGATACACAAAAATGGGCTAGGGGCAAGAAAAGAGAAATAAAGGAAGCAAGTTTTAAAGCCAAAAAATAATGGAGCAGACAGTGATGGCACAATCTCGAGCTGCCTAAGCTAATATAGAGAGGGGAGGCAGTCTCATTTTAAAAGGGGACTCCACGATCACCATTGAGCTGATTCTTTCACTCACGGCTTAACCTCCACACTTTAGCAGCCTTCATCCAAAAAAAATCAACCAATTTCCAGTAATCTCCATTCACGTTTGCGTAGGCCCTCTACTCTCATCTTCAACCAGTTCTCCACAATCTCCCTTCTCCAACTAGAATCAAAAACTAGAATCCATTACCTCCACCATTGACAACCTTCATCTTCAACCCAACACCTCTAACCTCCATATTCCATAACTACCTCCCCCATCTTCACCACCCCTATGCTTCCACCCATCTCCAAACCCAACACCAACGACCCAACGGTCACCACCATCTTCACCTTCCTCCCCCACAAATACCCAAACCAACACACCATACCCACCACCAATACCCAAACCGAGCCCTTCCATACTGAACCAGCTCCGTGAGTTTCGCCCGCCGGATCTGCCACTCCAGGCCCACACCGCCAGAACTGCAACCCCAGAGCCGAATCCGCGAGCCCAGCCACCGCGCCCCGCTCCTCCGTGCGACCTGCGACCTGCGCACCGCTCCCACGCACGCCCTCGCAGATCCGGCAACACCGTGCCCTGATCCGCGCAGCTCCATCGAACCCAGACAGGAACCGCCGTGCGCGACCCAGGAGCCACCTCCGCTGAGCCGTCGTCATGCTCCCTGCGTCTGCTTGCCGTCCACGCACTAACTGCCGGGCCCGTGACCAGCAAACCACCGTGCGAGCTGCCACCCTCCATTGCTTGAGGTTGTAGTCGTGCCTCCCCTATGTTTGTGAAGCCCTTTTCATTTATTTGATAGGTTTAAGTGTCTAATGTGTTTGGTTTTAAAAGAAAAATATGCCTAAAAAAAAAGAAAAGGTTCTGGTAGGTTGATATATGGATTAATTCTTTTCATTTTGGGCTTTTAGCAGCCTTTGGGTTGGGCTGGGTAATTCAGTTTTTTTTTTAGGTTTATAATTCTTTGGTTTGTGCATAGGTTTTTTTTTTCCTTAAAAGAAAATATGAAACAAATAAAATACACATATAATAAAATAAAAAAAAAATAGAGAAGTTGTTAACTTTTTTTTAGTGACAGTTTGAGCTAATGCTAAAGTGATTGAAGATATAAACAAAAATCATAAGAATTTTTGTTGTTAACTTGTTGATTTGTTATGTTTACTATTGATCTTTGCTTTAAATAATGATTTTGTACTAATTTTACAAGTAAAAGTTTTTTTAAATAAAATAAAATAAAATGGATTAGTTGAGTTGTGAATGACTTGCTAACCCTAGCTATAGCTATTAGTCATCTAAGTTGTGATGACTTGATGATTCGTTCGTTTCTAAAAAAAAAAATTAAATGAATTTTCTAAATAAATATCTTTTTTTTAAAATAAAAAATAACCAACTCACAATCGTTTTATAAAGAATTACGTGACTTTGAGTTCCTCATTACACCTGAGGATACGTAGGAGCAGAATCTTTATTCTGTTAAGTCAAAAATAAATTTTCATAATTTTGTTATTTCTTTTCTTTCTTGCTTTTTTTTAAATAATAAAAAAAATAAAAAATAAAAAATAGTTACATTACTTTTTTTTTTCCTTGCAAAAAAGAGGAGTAATTAAAATAGATATATTTGAGATTATCAAGAATTTGCACAATTGACTTAAGATACCGTCTTAAGACGGGTGCATTAGGGGTGCCGTGGATTTGAGTTTTCACCCTCCCCTAAGCATAACCGACTCCCGAATCCAATTTGGTTCTCAAAGACCATTTTCTAATAAGGGTTTTCTAATTTTTTCTAATTTAAATAAAATTACTGGCGACTCCATATTCATTTTCTAAAATCCTATGAGTTGCTATTTTTCATCGCGATTACGGTAGCGACAGATGGCGACTCCACTGGGGACATTTGAGAGTCAAGCCTTTGAAAGTTGATTGTGCAAATTTTGTAGCATTTATATGTTTGTTTTACTCCTTTTATTTTTGTTTTGTTTTTCTATTTTGTTTAAATTGTTTATTGATCACCTTAATTGTGATTCTATTTTACCATGCAAACTTTAGGATAGAGGATTTTTGGGAATCTTGTTTTGTGTTCGTGTTGTTTTGCAGGATGTGAGTAGTCTCTAGAATTATGAAGGTTTATATGCTCCCTACACACACTACACTTACACATTTATCACACACATTCGAGTGGGGACCTATACCCGGGTCTGAGTTGAAGCTTAAGTTAGGTAGAAGTTGCGTAGTGGTAGCTATTTTGGATGTACATACTGTTTGGTTATTGTGAAAACCTCATCTAGAGTATGCCTTTTTCATGAATGTCCCGCACCTAGTGGTTTACCCACTATTTGTGGTCAACATTATGATATGGGACTTAGCTCTAGAGGTCTTTAGAATAGTAGAGCCACCCAATGAAATTCTCACAAATTAGACAGACTCATAGATCCTTAAGATAGAACTCCTCAAATTTAAGGCGGTCCTTTAGGGCACAAAGGGAGCGTACCTTTTCACTATCCTTAAATTTATCTGTCATTTAAAAAAAAAAAAATCATACTTTGCATCCTTGCACCATGTTTCCTTTGCAATACTCTAATCTTTTTGTCCTTCCTGAGGCAGATTTGTTAGAGAACCGTTAGAACTCAACCAAGATTTGACAGTGAATATCTTTGATGAAAAGGAATATGGGATCAGATCACAAAGATGTAAGCTTGAAAAAGACTCTACAACTCAAGGCTAATAAAGTTCACACTGAAAGCCTAGTGGTTATGAGACGAATGTTGAAGAAGACTCAACGTTTGACATTTGCGGCAAAGTATGGAAAGGTTCTGGATCTGTTAAAGGTGAATGTGCAAGTGGAAGCGATCACCGCAGTGGCCCAGTATTATGACCCTCCTCTTAGATGTTTCACTTTTCAGGATTTCCAACTAGCTCCCACTCTGGAATAATTCGAGCATATCCTAGGTTTGTCATTAGAAGGTAAAAAGCCATACTTTTATAGGGGACACTATGCATCCATCCAAACTGTAGCAAACATTTTGAAAATGCACGCAAGAGACCTCCAAGGCGTGCAGTAGAATAGGAATGGAACCAAAGGGTTTTCAAGAGAATACCTTGAAGGACAGATGCGTCACTTAGCCAAAAGTGGAGATTGGGATGCTTTCATAGATGTGCTAGCCCTCACCATTTACGGCACAGTCTTGTTCCCTAATATTGATGACTATGTGGATTATGCAGTAATCGATGTGTTCCTTGCTTGCAAGTTTCACACCGACAATCCTGTCCCAGCCATTCTCGCATATGTTTACTTTACCCTGAACTTTTGTCACGAAAGGAATGGTAAAAGAATCCTCTGCTGCTTGCTGGTGTTGTATGTTTGGCTCACAGCTCATGTCTTCAACAGATCATACAAAGCAGAGTGCCCTATCGCTGACTTTAACCTGTACCAGTTGAAGACCAAGAACAGCTGCGAATGGGCGGACCATTTAGTGAAATTGGAAGAAAAGCAGATAAGATGGTATCCTCGATGGAAAGATGTAGAAACTATCATTTACCAGTGCGAAAGGTTTCCAAATATACCCCTCATGGGTACACGAGGATGTATTAATTACAATCCAGCCTTAGCACAACGACAACTCGGTTATCCTATAATGGGGCCACCTGCAAAAGCCCAAATAACCTCTTTTGTTCTTTACTATATAGATACGGAAAACACTGAATCACTTCAGGAGGTCCAAAGTGCTTGGGACAAAGTCATCCGAAAAGGAAAAGAATTGGGAATCAGAAGTTGTGTAGCCAAGGAAGATTATCGCCAATGGGTTAAGGACAGAGTTCAAGAAATCAAATTACCATTCAGAATCTCGGCAACCCCTATGGTTGGTGAACCTTCAGCCTCGGTCGTGATTGAGAATGAAGAGATAAAAGAAATAAAAGCAAGGTTTGTGAAATTAGAAGAGGAAAAAGAAAAAAATGAAAGCTGAGTTGAGAGAGATCCGTCAGGCATGTGCGGCCTTAAAGCGAGAAAATGCTGAAAATGACCATACTCTTGAAGGGGCTAATAAAAAGATGAAGGCAGAACGTGATTACATGCTAAAAACCAAACAGTGTCTGGGGACAGTAAACAAGGAATTAGGGCTCTGAAGGCAAGAAAGGGACAGGGCCATGGCTGAAAACCAACAGCTTAGGGAGCAGCTCAAGAGTGCCAAAGCAACCCAGAGCGATGCAATGTGGCTGGTAGAAGAAATGAGGCAGCAGATGGGAGTGGCATCTAAGCGATATGAAGATATGATAAAAAAAACAAGAAGCTACACATGAAAGAAACAGTTACAAAATATGAGGCAGCATTGCAACAAGGACAGGAAAATATGAAAAAATTGATGGATCAGGTGGAACAACAAAAAGGGGACATCGATGGATGGAAGGAGGAAGTCCATTTTTGGATGAGTCACTTTGGAAAATTATTATGTTTGGTTAATTCGGCAATTGCGGATACTCCATATCATTTGAAGAAAACTGATCAGATGGTCAATCCTTTTGAAACACCGGTAGAAATCAGTGATTTCATTGAGTACTGTAAGAACCTTATAGGGCAGATGAAACAGATAGCTAAAGCCTATTCAGATAGGGAATAGTTTCCTTCGGTCAGGTCATGATGTATTCATCTAAGAAGCAATGTATTGTCATATCTTTTCAGTTGAATGAATGAAGTATGCTTGTTTCGGCACTTATTTTTTCTATCCCATATTTCACTTGAGACTTAATACTTTTGAACGAGACGTTCTGGGTAATAGTCACAACAAACAAGATCAAAGATACTCATTTCAAATCTACTTGGTGCAAAACCACTAATGGTCCTCTAACAAATAATGAACATAATCACTGATCTTCTAAAATAATAATAATAATAATAATTTTACCATTTCAGGTAAAAACTTTAAACCATTGCTCGTCCTCGAAAAATGTAGATTACACAAACCCGGGCCTATGGAACTAGATTGCAAACTAGGCTGTAAGAGATGTCAAACTCAGAAAGAAACTTAAGTCAAGAGATGGATGAAATGAGAGAAAGGATCAATACAATGGCAAAAGGACAATTAAGGGTCGAAGATTTACTAAGACAGTTAACTAAAACCCTTAGAACAACAAATGAAACATCTGTCGGCACTAAGGTAAATGCAAATGCAAACAACAACGTGAATAAAGAAGGTGATTCCATGAATGAAAATCATGAAGGGGAGAAAAATAATGTATAAGTCACCTCATGAACAGCCAGTGAAAATATTCCTGAACAGTAACTCAGAAAAAGAAAAATTAATAGATGAATTGATTGGAAATATGTAAGAGCAAATTAAAGCTATTCAAGGCCCTAATCTGTATGGCTCAGTGAGAATCGATGAACTATTCCCTGAGGTTGAAGTTAATATTCCCAAAGACTTCAAAGTACCAGACTTCTCAAAGTATGATGGGAGCACCAATCCAAAGTTTCATCTAAAGACTTACATCACCAAAATGGCCATTTGGTCATGGGATCAAAAGTTCTTAATCAATTTCTTTCATGAGAGCCTGACTGGGTCAGCTTTGGAATGGTACATGCAACTTGACCATTCAAAGATTTCTTGTTGGGATGATCTGACAAGTCTATTCTTGGAGCAATATCGATTCAATATCGACATCGCACCTACCCGAGAACAACTAGGGGCAATGCAAAAAAAACGAATGATGAAATTTTCAAGCAATACGCTCAAAGATGGAGAATGTTAGCAGCCCAAGTTCAACCACCATTGACTCCATCAGAAATAAGCTCATACTTTATGGGGACCCTAGGAGCACCTTTTATTGGGCTGATGGCAGGTGCTGTCTACAGAGATTTTTCTGATTTAATTTCAGCTAGAGAAAGGATTGAGAATCTTGCAAAAGCGAGAAAATTACCTACTGGAAATACAGAGAGCAATTTTCCTAAGAAAGTGGCACCAACAAGGAAGAAAGAACCAGAAGTCAGTTATGTGCATCAACAAAACTCATGTTTTCCTCATAATCCACAACCATACCCTTCTTATCAAGCCCATTCACCCACTTTTCTGGCTTACTAGACTTCATACCAAGTTAATAATGTTCCCCCACCACGTCCTGTCTATACCAATCATCCTCCAGTACCTCGAAATCCAGGAAACCAAGGGTATACTCGACCCCTGTTGAATCTACCCTTTTTTCCAAAGTTGCCAATCTCCAATGCTGAATTGTTTCAACAGTTGTTCGATGCACATTTGGTTGCATTCGTTCCTTTTTGCCCTATAGTGCCCCCATTTCCAGCCTGGTACAATCCCAACGTAACTTGCAAGTTCCATATGAATAACCCAAGACACTCAATCGAAGATTGTGAGGTATTTAAAACCATAGTGAGGAGATTGATTTCCTGCGAAAAACTAGACTTTGAAGAGGAGAAGGGACCTAGCATTACTAGCAACCCAATTCCAAATCATAGGAAGGGAATTGTAAACGCATTAGAAAAGAAGAATGAAGGACTTCAAAATGTAATAAATGTCAAAACTCCTATGAAGTTAATATTCCAAGGGCTTATCCAAGCAGGCTATTGTTCCTCAGTAGCCTGGGGGTGATGTAGGGTTTGAATATGATACCGAATCTTATTGTGAATACCATATAGAGAAGGGGCATGATATTGAGGGTTGTCAGGAGTTTAATGCTCGGGTGCAAAGATTCATGGCTTTGGGTGTAATAGATGTCACCCAAGCAAGAGGGTTTGTAAAAGAAATAGGTATTGTGGAGCGTCTAGTCCTCAAACTCCTGCATACTAGTGAAGTTTCAGATTCTCGAAAAGTTGTCATCGTGATAAAGAAGCCTACACCTTTTTTCCTATAGTGATACACATGCTATGCCTTGGAAGTATGATGTCAAGGTCAAGACACAAAGTAATGTAGGACAAATCATTTCAACCCTTATTGCTCAGGTAGCAGAGCCCGCACAAGCAGTGTCAAGTGTCATGGGCATAGGAGGGATCACAAGAAGCGGCAGGTGCTATGGGCAATAAGATAAGACCGGGAAAGGAAAAGCAGGCTTCATAGAAACAAAAAAAGACGATGAAGAAGAATTCCTAAAAATCATGAAGCAAAGTGAGTATGATGTGGTAGAACAGCTCAGAAAAACTCCAGCTCAGATCTTTCTATTATTACTCATCATGAATTTTGAACCTCATTGCAAAGCACTGCAGAGAGTGTTGAATAAAGCCTATGTGAAGCCGGATGTTACCCCAGAAAGCTTAGTGAACATGGTAGACCCAGTAAGGCACATCAATGTGATCCCCTTCTTAGAAGAAGAAGTGGTACATTCGATAGGGAATAACCCACGTGCTTTGAATATCACTTTGAAATGTTAGGGGTATGTAGTTGCGAAAGTTTTGATTGATAGAGGTTCTGCCTTGAACGTCCTCCCGAGGACAACCTTGTCTCAGCTGGCTATGAGTGTAGAAGACCTTAGGCCTCAAGAAATGACAGTGCGGGCCTTCGATAGAAGGAAAATAGGAATTCTGGGAGAAGTGACCCTTCCACTTGAGATAGGCCCGAGCTGCTTCCAAGTGTTGTTTCAAGTAATGGATATTGAGCCTACATATGCTATGCTTTTAGGAAGACCATGGATCCACGTTGTTGGTGTTGTTCCCTCGACCCTACACCAATGCCTGAAATAAATTGAAAATGGATGTCTGGTTACCATTCGAGGAGAGAAAGAAATCTTACTAATGAAGCCTACTTCAATGCCTTATGTTGAAAACACAGAGCTGGAGGTGGAAAACTTCCTACACAGTTTCCAATTGGTGGAATCGAAGACAAAGAAGGATGAGTCGTCCTCTAAAGATGTTCATCAAGTTGTGACTCGCATTATGACCAATAATGGTTACCAAGCCAGAAAAGGTTTAGGAATTCAGCTGCAAGGAACTAAGTCTATGATCACCCTGTCAGAGAACAAAAATAGATATGGTCTGGGATATGAGGCACCTTTGGAACACATGATGAAGCACAATTTGATTCTCAATGAAGGAAAAAGAGAGAATAAAGTGAAAAAGACGATTCCTCATCTGAAGGAGACATTCCCCATCCCTGCTGAGGTTATTAATAGAACCTCCAATCATCAGGTCCGGCCAATCATTAACAATGTAGACGAAGACTCTGGAGAAGACCATGTTATCCACCCTACTGTCAACTTGAAACCTCTGAATAATTGGCGATCTGAGGCGTTAATGGATGTGATTGTCATAAAGTAATTATTTAGTCGTGATGTTATCTTACACTTTTGTAATGCTGAATTTATGCTAACTCTTGTCGAAGCTTTAATGTAACGAACTTGTGTGTTATTTCAGTATGATTCTCTGCTCATGTTATCTTTCATCAAAGTTTCAATGCAATGAACTTGTGTGTTTCTCAGTTGATTCACTGCTTTAGTTCTTTTCTATCTTTGATTTATGCCTTAGCTTAGCCTTGTCCAATTACTATATTTTCTTTCTGTTTCCAATCGGGCATAAATAAATTTTCCAGGGATTTGGATCTGGTAGAGGCATTGTCCCATGAAAGGATGCCTAAAAGCTCAAGAATGGATTCCTATTCAATAATGGATATAGATAACTATGACTCAGATGAAGATAGGAACACCACTGGGGAGTTTGCCAAATTGGTAGAAAGGTCAGAAAGAGATTTCAGCCTGAATGAGGAAGAAGTAGAGGTGATCAATATGGGAACCGATGAAGACAAAAAGGAGTTAAGGTTAGTGGATAACCCAGAACGTGAAAGCATGATCAAATTATTCAGAGACTACATGGATGTATTTGCTTGGTCTTACCGAGATATGCTAGGGCTGGATCCGAGCATAGCTTCCCATAAAATTTCGCTATACACCAATGTTGAGGCGAAAAAGCAGAAATTGAGGAGAATGCACCCTGAAATGTCTTTAAAGATCAAGGAAGAAGTCACCAAGCAATTGGAAGTAGGATTTTTAGAAGTATCAAGGCACCTAGAATGGGTAGCAAATATCGTCCCCATTCCGAAGAAAGATGGAAAAGTCAGGATGTGTGTGGACTATAGGGATTTGAATAAAGCTAGCCCTAAAGATAATTTCCCCTTGCCTCATATTGATGTCTTTGTCGATAATGCAGCAAGAGATCATAGATTCTCTTTTATGGATGGTTATTCTGGTTACAATCAGATTCCTATGGATACGAGTGATAAAGAGAAGACCACATTTGTCATGTCATGGGGAACCTTTTGTTACACAGTCATGTCATTTGGATTGAAGAATGTTGGGGCTACCTATCAACGTGCCATGGTTGCTTTGTTCCACGATATGATGCACAAAGAAATTGAGGTATACGTGGATGACTTAGTTACTAAGTCCAAAGAAGGGGAAAGTCATGTGGTAGTGTTGCAAAAGTTGTTTGAAAGACTCAAAAAATACAAGTTGAGACAAAACCTGACAAAATATATTTTTGGTGCATCGACTGGAAAATTGCTTGGTTTTGTCCTTAGCAAGGAAGGAATCAAAGTGGACCCTGATAAAGTCAAAGCAATATAAGAGATGCCTGCTCCTAAGACTGAAAAGGAGGTAAGAAGCTTTCTCGGGAGACTAAATTACATCGCTAGGTTCATAGCCAACCTGACCAGCACTTGCGAGCCAACCTGACCAGCACTTACAAGCCAATCTTCAAGCTACTAAAGAAACAACAACAAGGAGAATGGGATGAACACTGTCAGGAAGCTTTTGAGAAGATAAAAGCTTACTTGCAAAGTCCTCCTATTTTGGTGCCACCTACACCTGGTCGTCCTTTGATATTATACCTCACGGTGTTGCAGACATCCATAGGAGCAATGTTAAGACAGCATGATGAAACAAGAAAAAAAGAACAGGCCATCTACTATTTGAGCAAAAAGTTTAATGAATGCGAGTCCCGCTACATGGCAATCCAGAAGACATGTTGTGCACTGCCATGGACGTCTAGAAGGTTGAGGCAGTACATGTTGTACCATACGACTTGGCTTATCTCAAGAATGGACCCGATAAAGTACATATTCGAAAGCCCTCATGTTTCCACACGAGTCTCCAAATGGCAAGTGGTTCTTTCTGAGTTTGACATAAAGCACATAACTCGAAAGTCTATCAAAGAGAGCGTAATTACAGATCACTTAGCTAAGAACCCACTTAATTACAAGTAACCTGTGACGTCTGATTTCCCTGATGGGGATGTTTTAGCAGTTGAAGAAGAAGAGTCAGATGAAGAGGACATATGGAAGATGTTTTTTGATGGAGCACTCAATATGTATGGGAGCGGCATAGGTGCAGTGGTCATATCACCAAGTGGGAAGCAATACCCAGTGGCCATCAAGTTAGAGTTTGATTGCACCAATAATGTTGCAGAGTATGAAGCTTGTGCTCAAGGGTTAAAGGTTGTAATAGAATTAAGAGTGAAAGAACTATAAGTATATGGAGATTCAACACTGATAATTTATCAAGTGAACAGGGAATGGCAGACTAAGGACCCATAGTTGATTCCATACTAGAAATATTTGATGCAGTTGATCGACAAGTTTGAAGGGATCACATTTTCGCACTTGACTCGAGATAAGAACCAATTCGCAGATGCTCTGGCTACTTTGACTATAATGACCAATCTGAATATTCATGCTAATGTGCAACCCATCCAAATAAGGGCAGAAAGCAAACCAGTTTATTGTTCTAATGTTGAGGAAAAAGAAGATGGTCAGCCCTGATTCCATGATATCATGCAGTACATCAAGTTCAGAGAATATCCATCAAGGGTAAACGAGACAGACAAAAAGAGCATCTGTCGGCCTTCCATGGATTTTTTTTTGAATGGGGAAATACTGTACAAAAGAAACTATGATGGCACACTCTTAATATGTATAGGAGCAAAGGAGGCTCTCACCATCTTAACAGAAGTTCATGAAGGAATATGTGGAACCCATACCAACGATATCATGATGGCTCATCAACACCTACGATATGGTTATTACTGGTCCACAATGGAAGCTGATAACTCCATGGAATGCAGTTATTTAGGCCCTATCTCTGTGCTAGAATGAATGCTAAGTCCTTGTTTAAATGCATATTTAGAGGGTTTTGTGCTTATATTTGTCATATTCTGATTCTAAGCCTTTCTGATGTGTTATTGTGCAAAACTGTGCTTAAATGCTTATTAATTAAGTAGATTTATATATGATACTAATTTGGTATTTTCTGTATATTAGGAAGGGCTCCAAACAAGGTCAAATATAGAGTAATTGAGCTTAAAGAGGAAGAAGAAGCTAAATTGGCAAATCAGTGGTCAACGCCGCGGCGCAAGATGTTTCGCACCGCGGCGTTGAGAGGTTTTCAGCCAGGCCATACTTGGACCCGAGGCAAGAGCGTCGCGACCCAGATGAAGTGGGCACCGCGATGTAGATTAGACCGACCCATTTTGCGCCGTGAAGCGCATATATGGAGGCCGCAGCGCTGAGGCGGCCAGCTAAGCTTATAAATAGATTTTACTCATTTTTCTCTATGTCCTGGCCATTTTGGCCATTTTCATTTTCTGTTTTAGGTATTTCCTTTGTAGTTTCTTAGTTTTAGGTTAGTTAGCTTGGCTAGATATCCATTGCTGGTGGATTAGAGTCAAGGAACAAAGGATTGAAGGAGGATTCAAGCTTCAGAGACAAATCAATGAGCTTCTTTCTTTTTTTTTCCCTTTCTCTCTTCTCTTCCTTATCTGTTGTATAGCTGAGCTTTGTTTTAGGATGATTTTGGATCCGTTTATATATATTAATGATGTGTTCTTCTCTGAGTTTATGTGAATTATTGGTATTGTTCAATCATTATCTGTATTTAATGCTTGTGGTTGACTGATCACTAATTGCATGATCCTAATATTGGCAAATGAACTAGACATAGGGATTTGTGAATATGGATATGGTATGGTTGATGCATGTTCAGTGAGTTCAATTAGCTTGGATGAGTTGATTAGTTAATAGGATAGAAATATACCTATTGACCATGTATAGTGTGTGATTGAGAATAAATCATTCATGAGTGGAAGTTGAGCTGGCTCTCAAGGAAACTTAGTGAGTTGGGTAATTGAAACCAGGGTTGATTGACCTAGACATAGGCTTTTAACTAATGAAGATTCTTAAGCTAACCTAATCAATGCATTTTTGTTTATGAGGGAGATTACATATTGTTGGTAGATGTAAGGGGTGAAGGAGGATTTCCTAAAACCTAACCGCTTTTATGTTTATTGCTTTTGTAGATTAGATTTAGTTTAGTTTATTATTTTCTAATTTTTATGTCCTTGACTAGAATTGATTAAGCTATTGGTTGGTATTTAGCTTCATATCATAATATCCTCGTGGGAATGAACTTTTACTCTGTATCTGTATTACTTGAGCGATCCGTGCACTTGCGGTAGTAATCAAGTTTTTGGCGCCGTTGCCGAGGATAGTTTTTATATTGCTAATATCAACAATGAGTTTGATTAGTTCTAATTCAAGTTGTATATAAGTTGTATATAATCTATCATTCTTTTATGTTTTGATTTTTAGTTTCAAATAAGAAGCCGAGTGATTTCATTCATACGAGGCCCTTGAGGGAATTCGCGACTCCTGGAAAGGATAACCCTTGGATCAAGTTCTTGAGGACTACTCATCCGTAGCACTTCAATTTTGGTGACAAAGTCTGGCTAAGACTATAAACTAGGTCTTTCTTGGGGAAGAAATCCCAAGTTTATGTTTATTTATTGTTCTTACTTTATGCATAAATAGTTAGTATGTTGTGTTTTGTATTTGTATATATATGTTCATGTTGATGTTAATGTATGTTTAGTTAATATGCTTGTGTATATAAGTGTTAGTATGTTAGTTTAGTATTTTATAGTTTTGTCAGTTGTTATGTCCTAGTTATGTTTGTGTTTGTTTGTTTATGGTTTTAAGTGTTGTTTGTGTTAGTTTTTATATAGGTTAATATGTTGATTAGGTTAGTTTATTGATTTTGTTTGTTTTTAAGTTTTAAGTTTGTTTATGTTTTTATATAGGTTAGTATGTTGTTTTTGTGTTTTGTTATGTGTGTGTTATACATTTTTGTAATTTAGTTTTTTGAACAAGTTTTTGATGCGACTAGAGACCCATATGAGTTAAATCCAACAAAGAAAAGCGTGTTTGTCGCTAAATTTAGCAGCTTAGGTTGTCACGCCGCGGCGCAAGTCATTGGGAGCCGCGGCGCAGGGGGCATTTTCTGTAGAATTCTGCAGCTTTTTGTGAGAGCCGCGACCAAGGTATAGGTGCGTCGCGGCGCTGACCCCTATTTTTATTCTTTTTTTGTTATTTTCTTTGTTTTTTAGTATTTAATAATGCTCAGTACTAGTCTCAGGTTCCCTATAGACCATGTTCATTAAGGATACATTTCATTTTGGTTTGGGGGAGTATCTTTACATGTTTTGTTACCTTTTGTGCTTAATGTTAACATGTATTGGTATTTTGAGTGTGCAGTGGTTTTAGTCATTATATTTTCATGATTATATCTTGTTTGACTATCACTGATGCCCTGATGACAAAATTTTTAATTTTCAATTTTATGCAAAAGATGTTGTGCATGATTGAATTAAAAGTTGAATCTGTTTGAATGCATGACATGTTGCAAGAATCTAGTGTTGTTTTGGTTGTTCATGATGTGAAAGGTTGTTATTTGCCCCCTTTTCAGTGAAACCTTATGTGATCTAATGCATGTGAAATAATTTAGTTACTTTTGATGCATGATTTACATCTCACTTAGATGCAAGTGTAACTTTGAAAATGATAAGAGTGCATATTTTGAGAATGTTTATAGATATACATGCAGAGTTTTGATTATCCTAGAAATTATTTTTGAACTTTCTTGAGGCGAAATCCTAAGTTGTGCATGATTGAGGAAATGATTAGGGCATTGTTTGGACCGTTTGAGCCTTAAAAAGCTTACCCTGATATGATGATATCCCTAGGTCCCTTTTTGAAGTCTTAAACTATTTTGCCTTATTTGTTTTTCACCACCATTGCGATCATTAACCTGCTAACCATTCTAATGCATGCAAAAGTATGTCATTTTCTTCCTACCATCATTGTTTATTGAGTTCATGGTATGTTTTTTCTTGAAATGAGTCTATTGATTAGGGGTATTAATGATTCAATTCAAAATGAGCCTGAAGAAACCAGATGCAGCCAAAAGAAAAGAAAAAGCATTGCTTTACAAAAATAAAAAGAAAAAAATGAAAATAGAAAAGAAAAGCAAAAGCAAAAGAAAAGTAAAGTTCAAAAAGCATCGAAATTGGTTCTGGCAAGTTTTCTAATCTCACTTTTGAATACCCTGCTAGTATCAATTTGTAGCTTGTGTCTTGAAGTAGTATGTTGTGTGTCTCAATGGTTGTATTGAATCCATTTCCTATTCATTTCTTTCGCCCATACCCTTGGCCTAACATTATAAGTTGTCCCTTTTGATCCTCAATCTTGTATGATTTACATTAGTGGAGAGATAGTTGATTTACAATCTTGTGGATTCTGTGAATCATATGCATGTATGCTTGTAAACTTATCTGAATGTGTATGACTTGATTAGGATAAGTTTGTCTTGCATGTTTGTGATAAATGTAAATTGCATGAAGAGTGTTTGGATTATTAGCATGTTAAGGATTATGTTTGTGTGGAACTGTTTACGGGGCATTTGCACTTTTTGACGATTGATGCAGTCATTACACACTAGTATTTGTTTTTGAAAGAAAATAAGAAGATTGAAATATATTTGTTGAATGAAAATTGATTTTAATGTTTAAGTTATTTACTTAGTTCTATTTTATTTTACTCGAGGACTAGCAAAATGTAGGTTTGGGGTGTGATAACTCCATGGAATGCAGTTATTTGGGCCCTATCTCTATGTTAGAATGAATGCTAAGTCCTTGTTTAAATGCATATTTAAAGGGTTTTGTGCTTATATTTGTCATATTCTGATTCTAAACTTTTCTGATGTGTTATTGTGCAAAACTGTGCTTAAATGCTTATTAATTAAGTAGATTTATATATGATACTGATTTGGTGTTTTCTTTATGTTAGGAAGGGCTCCAAACAAGGTCAAATATGGAGCAATTGAGCTTAAAGAGGAAGAGGAAGCCAAATTAGCAAATCAGTGGTCAACGCCGCGGTGCAAGATGTTTTGCGCCACGGCGTTGAGAGGTTTTCATCCTGGCCATACTTGGACCCGAGGCAAGAGCGCCGTGACCCAGATGAAGTGGGCACCGTGATGTAGATTAGACTGATCCATTTTGCGCCGCGACGCGCGTATGTGGGGGCCGCAGCGCTGAGGCGGCCAGCTGAGCTTATAAATAGATTTTACTCATTTTTCTCTGTGTTTTGGCCATTTTGGCCATTTCTATTTTCTGTTTTAGGTATTTCCTTTGTAGTTTCTTAGTTTTAGTTAGTTTTAGGTTAGTTAGCTTGGCTAGATCTCCATTGCTGGTGGATTGGAGTCAATGAACAAAGGATTGAAGGAGGATTCAAGCTTCAGAGACAAATCAATGAGCTTCTTTCTCTTTTTTTCCCTTTCTCTCTTCTCTTCCTTATCTGTTGTATAGCTGAGCTTTGTTTTAGGATGATTTTGGATCCATTTATATATATTAATGATATGTTTTCTCTGAGTTTGTGTGAATTATTAGTATCGTTCAATCATTATCTGTGTTTAATGCTTGTGGTTGGTTGATCACTAATTGCATGATCCTAATATTGGCAAATGAACTAGACATAGGGATTTGCGAATATGGATATGGTATGGTTGATGCATGTTCAGCGAGTTCAATTGGCTTGGATAAGTTAATTAGTTAATAGGATAGAAATATACCTATTGGCCATGTATAGTGTGTGATTGAGAATAGATCGTTCATGAGTGGAAGTTGAGCTGGCTCTCAAGGAAACTTAGTGAGTTGGGCAATTGAAACCAGGGTTAATTGACCTAGACATAGGCTTTTGACTAATGAAGATTCTCAAGCTAACCTAATCAATGCATTTTTGTTTATGAGGGGGATTGCATGTTGTTGGTAGATGTAGGAGGTGAAGGAAGATTTCCTGAAACCTAACTATTTTTATGTTTATTGCTTTTGTAGATTAGATTTAGTTTAGTTTATTGTTTTCTTATTTTTATGTCCTTGACTAGAATTGATTAAGCTATTAGTTGATATTTAGCTTTATATCGTAATATCCTCGTGGGAATGAACTTTTACTCTGTATCTGTATTACTTGAGCGATCCGTGCACTTGCGGTAGCAATCAGAAGCTGATTGCATAGAATATGTTCGAAAGTGTCATAAATGCCAAGCATACTCTGACCATATTAATGCACCACCCGTCCCATTGCATAATATGGTGGCACTCTGGCCTTTTTCAATGTGGCGAATCGATGTTATTAGGCCAATAAACCCGAAAGCTTCCAATGGCCATAGGTTTATTCTGGTAGCAATTGATTATTTCACTAAGTGGGTAGAGGCTGCTTCCTATGCCAAAGTCACTCAAAAAGTTATCCTTAAATTTTTTAGGGTAAACATCATTTGTCGGTATGGAATTCCAGAAAGGATTATCATAGATAATGCCCCTAATCTCAATAGCACAGAAATCAAGAATCTATGTGAGAGGTTTAGGATCAAGCATTACAATTCTGCTCCTTAAGACCCCAGATGAATGGTGCAGTAGAAGCAGCAAACAAGAATATCAAGAAGATAGTAGCCAAAATGGTGGTCAACTACAGAGAATGGTATGAGATGCTCCCCTATGCTCTCCACGCTTATCGCACTAATATCCGATCCAGCACTGGGGCAACACCATTCTCCTTGGTCTATGGTATAGAAGCAGTTTCCCCATAGAGGTCAAAATCCCATCTTTAAGAGTGTTGATCGAAGCCGAGTTAGAAGAAGCAAAATGGGTAAAGACTCGGTATGAGTAGTTAAACATGATTGAAGAAAAGCAATTAAAAGCTATCTGTCATGGGCAACTATACAAAATAAGAATGGCAAGAGCTTTCAATAAGAAAGTACGCCCTAGGGAGTTCCAAGCAAGTGACCTGGTCCTAAAGAAAAAACTTCCAAACCAAGAGGATACCCGAGGAAAATGGGCACCGAATTATGAAAGGCCGTATATCGTTAAGAAGGCATTCTCTGGAGGAGCCTTAGTTTTAACAGATATGGATGGAAATGAATTGCCAAGACCGACAAATGCTGATGCAGTGAAAAAGTTTTATGCCCTAAAAAAAAAAGATAGCCTGTTAGGTTGAAAACCCGCAAGGACGACCTAAGCAAAAGTTAGGGCATCTAAATTAGGTAAAAAGTTTAAAGTCAGCAAAGGCTCTCCTAAAAGATATCACCTGAAGGGTTCACCCAGACAACATAAAAGGAGACAAAAAAAAAACTGGGGTAATTTTAAGTGGCGATGGAAGACAAAATTGGGGCAATTTTAAGCGATGATCGATGGAAGAGAGCTCGTGTCACTGGTGGTTGTAATATCCATCTGAGAATTAGGACCTATCTAATGAGAAGAAATGAATCCTAACTGGGGCAATTGCCTGTCACCTTGCCTTTGTATCATCCTTTTATACTATTTGCCTTTACGTGCTTGTGAACACTCAAATCAATGAAAATACTTTCCTTTCTCCTCTTTTATTCTTCATCTTTCTTTATCATGTTCCTTTCTTTTATATTTGTGAAGTCACACATGTTTATTACAAAATGCTTCGATAAAAGGAATATAAATTTAGTATCATTGATTTAACAATTTAATGACAATCCTCTAACTAACAAGTTAGATCAAGAATGAATCAAAAGGTTCAAACGAGGCAAGAAAAGATCCCAATGCGATCCGCCATGTTAAAAGGGAAGCTATGTGCCTGATAAGCAAACTCAGAAGTAAAGTTACCCCAACGTCCAAAGATCCCAAGGAATTTGAAACAAGTGGACAAGCCTTAGATTGCGAGAGCTTGCGCCCAGGTTTGATGGACCAAAATTTTTAAGGAAGCAATTAGAATCGGGTATGCAAGAGAAAGGTTTTGGCATAATGTTTTCAATCTTTTGATATGATTTTGAGTTGCAGGAATGTACGTTGCAACATCCCTCCATAAGCTACAAATTCGTGAAAAGTGACGTTTTTGGCTTTTGCGCCAAGCTTCACTATAAAAGAACAGCGAAACTAAAAAAAATCTTTCTGGGCCAAGCCCTCTATCCTTTTAAATTCCTGGGTCAAGCTCATTGTCTTGCTGGGCCAAGCCTTTTGTTTTTAACAAAAAAAATTTCAGGCCAAGCCCACTGTCTTTTAAATTTCGGGTCAAGCCCATTATCTTTTAAATTCTGGGCAAAACCCATTGTCTTTTAAATTCTAGGCCAAGCCCATTGTCTTTTAAATTTCAGGCCAAGCCCATTGTCTTTTCAAATTCCAAGCCAAGCCCATTGTCTTTAAATTCTGTGCCAAGCCCACTATCTTTCAAATTTCGAGCCAAGCCCATTGTCTTTTCAAATTTCGGGCCAAGCCCATTGTCTTTAAATTCTGGGCCAAGCCCACTGTCTTTTAAATTCCAGGCCAAGCCCATTGTCTTTTCAAATTCCGGGTCAAGCCCATTGGCTTTTAAACTTTGGGCCAAGCCCACTGTCTTTTTAAAATTCGGGGCCAAGCTCATTATCTTTTAAATTCCGGGTCAAGCCCATTATCTTTTAAATTTCAGGCCAAGTCCACTGTCTTTTAAATTCTGGGCCAAGCCCACTGGCCTTTACCATTTTCAGTCATAAAGTCACTCAAGGTCATTTAAAATTCAAAAAGAAAAAATTCTTTTTAATCAATAAATGTCAACTGAGTTGTGACAGCTTGTTGACAATGCAGTGACGTCTCTGGCTTTACGCTGAGTTTCACCTTGGGAGGATTAATGACGTTACGACAACTCGTAAATTCACTTTTTAGCACGCTGGTCTTTGTCTTGTCCATTCACATCAGCCATACATTGCCGGACAAATTTGAGTTCACGTATTTACTCGTTTCTTACAACGATAACATGAAAACTACGGTTATTCATAGTCTCTAGTAAAAAACAAGTAAAGAGGGATAACTGTGAACACCCAATTTTGTCCGGATCCTTAAAACTTTTAATTAAAATAATAATAATCATATTTATTATTAATTACACTCATTTTTGATCCAGATCAAATCCAACCCAGTAGAGAAATATTCAAATCCATCCACCTTAGCTCATTTATGTTAAGTTTCTAATAAAATAAAATAAAAAAGGAGAGAAAAGGCAAATTGGCAAGCCTGCAAACATAGAGCCAAATGCATGCTATTTTGATCATTCACAAAAAGACCCAAAATTGTGAACTAAAATATTTGAAAAAATGAAGCATCAAATGGTGAAGGAGCTGCTGCCTCTGATGCAACTCCTGCAACGTTGAACCACAGATACACAAAAATGGGTTAAGGGCAGGAAAAGAGAAATAAAGGAAGCAAGTTTTAAAGCCAAAAAATAATGGAGCAGACAGTGATGGCATAATCTCGAGCTACCCAAGCTAATATAGAGAGAGGAGGTAATCTCATTTTAAAAGGGGACTCCACGATCACCATTGAACTGATTCTTTCACTCACGGCCTGACCTCCACACTTCAGCAGCCTTTATCCAAAAAAAAATTAACCAATTTCCAGTAATCTCCATTCACGTTTGCGCAGGCCCTCCACTCTCATCTTTAACTAGTTCTCCACAATCTCCCTTCTCCAACCAGAATAAAAAACTAGAATCCATTACCTCCACCATTGACAATCTTCATCTTCAACCCAACACCTCTAACTTCCATATTCCATAACTACCTCCCCCATCTTCACCACCCCTATGTCGCCACCCATCTCCAAACCCACCACCAACGACCAACAATCACCATCTTCACCTTCCTCCCCCACAACCACCGAAACTAACACACCATACCCACCACCAACACCCAAACCGAGCCCCTCCACACCGAACCAGCTCCGTGAGTTTCGCCCACCGGATCTGCCACTCCAGGCCTACACCGCCGGAACTGTAACCCCGGAGCCAAATCCGCGAGCCCAGCAACCGCGCCCCGCTCCTTCGTGTGACCCGCGACCTGCGCGCCGCTCCCACGCACGCCTTCGCAGATCCAGCAGCACCGTGCCCTGACCCGTGCAGCTCCATCTAACCTGGACAGGAACCCCTATGCGCGACCCAGGAGCCATCTCCGTTGAGCCGTCGTTGTGCTCCCTGTGTCTGCTTGCCATCCACGCGCTAACCGTCGGGCCTGTGACTAGCGAACCACCGTTCGAGCCGCCACCCTCCACTGGCTGAGGTTGCCGTCGTGCCTCCCCTATGTTTGTGATGCCCTTTTCATTTATCTGATAAGTTTAAGTGTCTGATGTGTTTGGTTTTAAAAGAAAAATATGCCTAAAAAAAAAGAAAAGGTTCTGGTAGGCTGATATATGGATTACTTCTTTTCATTTTGGGCTTTTAGCAACCTTTGGGTTGGGCTGGGTAATTCAGTTTTTTTTTTTTAGGTTTATAATTCTTTGGTTTGTGCATAGGTTTTTTTTTCCTTAAAAGAAAATATGAAACAAAAAATACACATACAATAAAATAAAAAAAATAGAAAAGTTGTTAACTTTTTTTAGTGACAGTTTGAGCTAAGGCTAAAGTGATTGAAGATATAAACAAAAATCATAAGAATTTTTGTTGTTAACTTATTGATTTGTTATGTTTACTATTGATCTTTGCTTTAAATAATGATTTTGCACTAATTTTACAAGTAAAAGTTTTTTTTAAAATAAAATAAAATAAAATAGATTAGTTGAGTTGTGACAGCTTGCTAACCCGGTAGCTATTAGAGTCATCTAAGTTGTGATAGCTTGATGATTCGTTCGTTTCTAAAAAAAAAATCAAATGAATTTTCTAAATTAATATCTTTTTTTTAAAATAAAAAATAACTAACTCACAATCGTTTTATAAAGAACTACGTGACTTTGAGTTCCTCATTGCACCTGAGGATACGTAGGAGCAGAATCTTTATTCTGTCAAGCCAAAAATAATTTTTCACAATTTGGTTATTTCTTTTCTTTCTTGCTTTTTTTAAAAATAAATAAAAAAAAAAAATAAAAAAAATAGTTACATTGCTTTTTTTTTTCCTTTCAAAAAAGAGGAGTAATTAAAATAGATATATTTGAGATTATCAAGAATTTGCACAATTGACTTAAGGTACCGTCTTAGGACAGGTGCATTAGGGGTGTCGTGGGGTTGAGTTTCCACCCTTCCCTAAGCATAACCGACTCTCGAATCCAATTTGGTTCTCAAAGACCATTTTCTAATAAAGATTTTCCAATTTTTCCTAATTTAAATAAAATTGGGGGCGACTCCATATTCATTTTCTAAAATCCTATGAGTTGCTATTTTTTACCGCGATTACAGTAGCGACACCACCCCTAACACTTGTTTGAGCCTTATATCTTTCATTTCATAACCACTAACTTTGGCCACGTTACAATCCTCAAAATTACCACCTCTAATTTTGGGGCAAAAGGTCATGCTCATCCAAGTATCTAACTCATTACTCCTTTAAAAATTGAATTAAAAAGAAAAAAATAAAAAAAAGAAAAAAAAAACTTGCACTAGGACAAGTTTCTACCATGTTCGAGCTAGTCCTACACTTGGGCATTTTTTTTTCTCGAGCTCTGTTTGACCTATACTTAGACAAATCTTTTGGTTCGATTTAGCCTTACACTAGGACAAGTTTCTATCCTTTTCGATTTGACTCTAAACTGGGGTAACTTTTCTTTTTCCTAATTTAATTTGATTGAAACTGGGGCAATTTTACTTTTTCCTGGTTCAACTTGACCTACACTAGGGCAAATCTTTTGGTCACTAGGGCGAGTTTTTGCCCTATTCAATTCAATCCTAGATTGGGGCAGATTTTTTTTTGTTGTTCAATTTGGGTTGATGGTTGATGTAGATGCTTAACAGAAGAAAATCATCGGCCATAATATCCAGTAGACAACTAAAGATCGATTTCATAAAGATCAAACCAATTCATATTGGGACAACACCACTTTGAATCACATACCGTTGTTTGTGTCTTTTTTCATATATTCATCCTTTGTAAATGCCTTTTGTGTAGTCAAACTTTCAAGATCAATCTGAAAGGGGGAAGGGGGGTTAATGTTGTTTTTGAATCTTGATTAAGCATTCTGATGACAGTGTAGCTTGAAATTTATAATCATTAGTTTGGTCAACATATTTCAACACATTAGCATCAAATACCCATGTCTGTTATGCATTTTTTGGTTGCAAAGGAGAGATGTTGTGAAAAAGGGATTTAGGGAAGAAAAAGAAGGATTAAAAGATAATAAATCAAAATATAAGGTTAAAAAAATAAATGACCATATTATAAAAAAAACTATAATAATAGGTAATATGCATGGAGCAACCATGCTCCAAAGTTGTTTTGAAACATTTAAAACTTTTCCCAAATGGGTGGAGCGGAATGCACCATTGAACAACTAAGTTTAATTTCTAAAAAATTGTCTGTAAAAAATTATCGTCACACATATCAATATTTCTTCTACCAATAAGTGCCATTAACATATCTTTAAAAAACAAAGCTATACACACCCACACACACTCATGCACACATAATTCTCTATACAAAATAAGGTAAGTTATCCAAAACAAAATAAGCCAAAATACAATTAAGACTAATTACATAGCTCAAAATGCTTAACATAAAGTGTATTTTAGTCATCATCCAAATTTGTTTATAAAAGTTTTTGGATTGTTATTTATAGCCTATCTGTATTCCAGGCACTAACAGAAAATGGATTCCTCCATTCGGAGTAAAAAGCATAATACTAGGAGTATTGATGGTCACAAACTTTTATCAGATTTCTTACACATCTAATGTTGCGTGGGGTATCAAGAGAATCAAAAAGAAAAAAAAGAAATCTGAAAGTGTAGGTTTACAACGAAGTTGTCAATCAAGGCTCTATCAGTGACCAGCTTCTTTTCTTCAGCCTAGCAGTTTTCTAAGGTTGTGATCACTTTGGCAGCAACAGATACTACTATTGAAAGCAACATCTCACCAAATGAACCATAAATATGATTAATGACACAAAGTTGACTCCTTACGCTTCGGTCTGGTCTCTTCTCATCAGGGTATCAAATAGATAGATTGATTTGATTTTGTATCGAATTTTAATGAATAGATTTAAAATAAATTATTAATTTATTTAAAATTTAATATAAAATATTTAATATTATTTAATTCATCTATAATCTAATTTAATGAATAGATATTTAATCTATTTATTAATTTATTTTAATAGATTAGATGAATAAATATTCAACTCACTTATTTAAAAAAATATTTTTCTCTTTAAAAAGTTTTATTTTCTCTCTAAAATATGTTTATCTCTATAAAAAAATTTATTCTCTCTAAAAAAATATTTATTTCTCTAAAAAATTTATTCTCTCTAAATTTTTTCTCTCTCTATATATTTTTTTCTTTCAAAGAAATTTCATTCTCTCTTTATAAAAAATGTTTGTCTCTTTAAAAATTTCTTTCAAAATTTTTCTCTTCTCTCTAAAATATTTTATTTTCTTTTTCTAAAATATATTTCTTTCACGATGTGTGCTATGGGTCTAAAAAAAGTTTATTGTTTTAATAAAAAAATATAAAATATATTGGATATCTATTAAATTAGTTTGGATATCTAATACATGTTTTGATTGAATTACTAATTATTTATAATTAAATTTAATCTATTAAATTTAATTTAATAAAATATATTATTTTAATTAAATAAATTAAATTAATTTTAATATAGATAAATTAAATAAATTAAAAATTAATAAATTTTATTTACAGGCTTACTTCTCACCATATTAACTATTTAACTATCTTCCATTAGTTGGAAAAAGTTCCCTACACAAGTTGATCAACAGGGCAAGCACATATTCGATTGTGGGCGAAATTGAAGAAACTAATTTAGCATAAACTAAGAAAAAGATGTGAAGAAAGTATTTCCCAGCTTATTTTAATGCAAGAATTGACGGTAAGAATGTATATCTATAGGGATTGATGTTAGATGCTATCCTATTAAAACTTGGGATTCTTAACCTAGGGTTTTTTGCTCCTCTAAAGTAAGCTTTTACTTTAGAAGGGAAAGTAAAAAATTTTAACTATTGATGATGAAAAAATCAATGGTTGTTATTACTAAAGCTGTCTATACTATTAGCAATAGCACTATAACTCATGGATTTCATGGTTAAATAATTCCACAACATCGACTTTTTTCTTTTCTTTGACCAAGATATTTTTTTAAGATTAAGTGTGTGCTTGAAATAATTGTAAAAATTTAATTATTTTAATAATTAATTATTATATAAATTTTTTGTTATAATTGATTATAATATAATTAATTTTATATTTAAATATATTAATTAAAAAATAATTTTAAATTAATCTATTTTATTTAGATATTATAAAAAATATTTTTATACATTAAATTATTAAAATAAATATAAAAAATCAATTAATTAAGGATAAAATAATATTTATATTTTAAAATATAAAAAATAATATATAATATAAAATTATAAACTTCAATCTTTAACATTATAAAAAAAATTATAATATCATGAATTTTGTGTAAAAAATTGAAACTAATTTTATCAAATATATAAGAATACTGTTAAAACAGCAAAAAAAAACTATTTGGTTGGATTATAAAAAAAGTTGTTTCGTTGGAAAAAAATTCCAACCAAACATATTCTAACCTTTAAATTGAGGATGATTGTGGTGAGGTAAAGTAATAAAATACATTTTTCAAAGTAAACGATTCTAATATTTAAATTCTTAATATTACAAATCAGATTTTATTCGATCACGTACGGCCTACTTCAAATACAATCAACTACTATTAGGTACGAAACTTTTCTAAAATAATTATATAATAACAAAAAAAATCTTAAAAAATAGTTCTTTAATGGGAACAAACACAAAAATGAATCAATAGAAAAATGATATTAAAATTCACAAAAACATTGATCGATATAAAACCTAAATCTATTTCAACTTGGAAATGTAACTGATTCTTATAATAATAAAGGTTTTGCTTATAAGTGTCCACAAAGTATTTGTTAAGCAAATAAAAAATATAAAATAAAAGATAAAATATTTTATACATTTAAAATTTTAAAAAAATATTTTTCATTTAGTATTTTTATTTTTTATTCATTCATAACATTAGGGCACTTGTTAAAAATACTATGATATTAAAACATCTTAAAAAAGCTTCAAAGATTTTAAATAAGTAAAATATGATAATGATTTTCTTCATCAATTATACTCCTTTGAACTTTTCTTCAATCATCTTGCCTAGACCAATTCTATTCTCGAAAAAATCTCTGTACGATTTCTAAATTTTCTTATATGCATGTCTCTGAAGAATGTGTCACTTAGTCTGTAATCTGTGCACGGCTATTGACTATTGTTTTAATCTTTTAAATCTTACTGGTCAAATAGCAATATTAGAAAAGAAATTGTAAAACCAATTTGAAGCGGTAAAAAAATTTGAGTTAAACAACTAAGAGAATTTAATCTGAAATATTAAGAGTTTAAATCTACAAAAAGACAGTACTGAAAATAACAGCTCACCTAATGAGTTATTGAAGCTTATCATCAATAAACTCAAATTAAAGTGAGTGGTAAATCTACTACAAGTTGAAATGTCAAAGTGTATATATATATGGAATCTTACCTCCTGCTATGTAAACATGCAATAATTTCTTTTTTTATTAGATTGTAATGGTTGGCAACCCAAACAATAATTCTAACTGGGATATTTTTGAATCAGATTCCGACAGAGCGGTTTGTGGAGCTACCTGGGCTGAAGAAACCCAACTCAAACTTCCATCTTTAGAAGCCATAGTTCCTGCCATTAGGAAGAACTTGGTAATAGTATCTGTTGCAGAAGAAATTTGAGAAGAACAAAAGTAACTTGGTAATAGCAAGCATGTCAGGCACTATGGCCATTTTTGCATTAATTGCTACCCACAACAACACAAGTCAAATGTATGTGTGAATACGAAGGCACGCAATTTGCATTATTTGACAAGAACATAAATAAGTCCTTCATATATTTTAAAAAATCGCTGAATCCCGGTCTACACGGCATAAGCACTTGTTAATTTTTTGTCAAAGAGGGAATTGACGAACATGATGTAGCATAATGTAAGAAAAAAATATAAAGAAGAAGTGAACTTCTTTCTCAATTATTGAGTTTGGCCATTAGCCTATATCAAGTTTAAAATAAGCATCGATCTTTGGATGGGGAGAAATTTTTGCCTAAATTTAAAGTATTTATTTAAATATATCAAGTCAATTAATATTTAAAATTTTTATTGATCTTTATGTTATATAATTAATTTTATAAAAATTAATAAAAATATTAAATTTTGATTAATCTAATACAACTAACTGTAGTACTTCAAATTTAAATAAAAATTTCTCTTCGATTAGACTCTTTAGAGAGAGAAAAAACACTTTAACTATCTTCCATTAGTTGGAAAAATTCCAATAATTCGGATAACTCTGAAACATTAGACCCGATAAGACGATGTTTCTCTAGAAAGAACAATTATAGTAAAATATTGCTTAAATCTTTCACATATTTACTCCCTTTCATTTTAGTTCTTTAGTGTTATTTTCTTTCACTTTCGTCCTTCTTCACATATGTACTCACTTTCATTTTAATTAATCTATCAACCATTTGTAAGGTGAGGGTTTGCAAAAAATTGAAAATAATTTGTGTTTTGATTCATTATTTTGATTTATTTTTGAAAGATTCTTATGTGTAATCTAGAAAAGTTAGTAAAATTTGTGAGTAATTTTATGGTATTTATTTTTTTAAAAGTATGATACCCATTAAGCATTTTATTATTTATTTGTTATTTTTAATAAAATTTTAAATATTTATTATGAAATTAACATTTAATAAGTGCGATCTTAACGAAAAATTCTTAGTTAAGTACTATCTATTATATTATTTGTTAAGCACTTCATTCAAGAATTGACATGTATAAATGCATTTTTTAGATATTGGTGCATTCATATATAAGACACACGACTTTACACATGTTTAATCTGATAGCAGTAGGTCCTATTTGATTTTCTCTATACATATATTCTAGATTTGCGAGCTACCCTTTCATGTGAAAGATATGAGGCATGGATGTTGTGAAAGAAGCATTTTCCTATTCTAAAAGTAGTGAGATACTTTTTTTTGATTGCAAAATTTAGTGAAATACTAGACATATGTAATTACTAATTTTGAGTTTTTTTAGTTGTTCATGTAATAGGTTCATGAAGGAATCGATAGCGGGAGAGATAGTACTTGTATCTCTTTTTTGTAGAGATTAAAGTTGAAGAAATATTACACATAATATAACTTAGATAAACTAAGATGATATATCACTCATCCTACAATAAAATTTGATATAAGTTCTGTTTCAACCAAATGATATAAAAATTTATGTTTAAATTCTTCTCTCCTTAATATCTTGACCGTCTCCACAAATGTGTAAATTTCGTAGTTAGAAATATTAGACAAATGATAAATATTCAATAAAAAATTCATTTTTTTGTCATTTTAACAAGCATGTTACATATTTGTCCTTTGAATGCCAAAACCACCATTTGGAATTTTTTTGTTTGTCAACAAAAAGATATTTAAATTTCACATCCACTAATCAACATGACTATAACAATTGTGCTAATTAAATAAGTCCATAAGCAGAGTAAGGAGTAAAATAATTCTTTTATCTAGCATCTAAATTTGAAATAGTTACATCATTGATTGAAGATGTCAACTTCACATATGAAGATTCTCCTTCAATTGTGATCTTTTCCATTAAGAAACCGGGCTCCTTTGGTTGAGGCAAAGAATTCTCACTGCTTAACATTATAACCACAGATGTCATATTTGGCCTATCTTCAGGATGTTGTTGCACACATAAAAGACCAATATGAATGCAGCGACAAGCTTCAGGTAGAATACACGAGTCCTCCAAACAAGTATCAATCAATTTTGTTGGGATGCCTTCTTTCCACAACTTCCATGCCTACAACAATTCAAACCAACAGTTATAAACCACTTTATTATAGGAAAATTTAAGTTATTTTTTATACTCACATGCCCAATAAGATTATAACTTTGGCTTGGATACGAAAGTCCTTTTCTTTTCATTCCACTTATAATCTCAAGCAATAATATCCCAAAGCTAAAAACATCAGATTTGATGGAGAATAGCCCATGAAAAGCATATTCAGGAGCCATATAACCGCTGGAACCAACCACAAATAAGTTAATTAGATTTCGATTAATGTGCAATAAAACTCTAGCATAATTGAAGATATACTTACTATGTACCAACAATTCTATTTGTATTCCCTTCAATTTGATCTCCTCCACACATTCTGGCCAAGCCAAAATCTGAAATTTTTGGGTTCATCTCAATGTCTAATAAAATATTACTTGCTTTAAGATCTCTGTGTATAATCCTTAATCTGGAATCATGGTGAAGATAAAGAAGCCCTCGAGCAATTCCACTTATAATGTTGACGCGTTTAGACCAATCTAAACATTTACTTTGAATTGAATCTGTCAAGATTTCCATTATGTTGATTAGTATTTCTTTCCAAACCAAACTTTTAAACAAATCAATTTTTTGTTAAACTATAAGCTTAGCAGAGATACTAACCAAAAATAAATGAATCTAAACTTTTGTTGGGCATGTATTCATATAGTAGCATTTTCTCCTCTCCTTCAATGCAACAACCAATAACCTTAACAAGATTTCGGTGTTGAAGTTTGGCACATAATATAACTTCATTCTTAAATTCTTGTAATCCTTGTCGAGAACTCATTGAAAGTCTTTTAACAGCCACCTCTTGCCCATTTGCTAGTATACCCTAAATTTCATAATTGAAAAAAAATTAACCGATTATGAATATATTTGAATTAAAGATTCATGATTTTTCTTTGGTCTTAATAATAAGCAAGTTACATGTTACCTTGTATACTGGCCCAAAGCCTCCTTCGCCAAGCTTTTTGTCAACTGAGAAGTCACTGGTAGCATTAACTATTGTAACAAGATCAAAGAAGGGAAGCTCAAAATCTTCTTGTCCTCCTTCATCTTTCTCTTCTGCTGACAAGGTTATCTCTGTTTTCTCTTTGATTTATTAAATGAGATCAATATCATGTACGGGAAAAAAAAAAGAGATCAATATCATTGATAACAGCCAAAAAAAAAATCAAAACCTTGATTTGAAAGTTATAATAATTTGCTGTCCAATGGAAAACTAGTTTGTTGAGCGATCTTAGATGAAAATGGCCAGCAAATGAGTGAGGTGCTGCTTTTTATTGGATTTCTAGAATAACCAGGTGTTATATTAAAATTTTAACGGTGTATACATTAAGACACCTATCAAAGAACCCATAAAATTCCTATTCCTAAAGAAACAAATTAAACAATGATTTTCCATATATACTTGATACTTCCTTCTCATTATATGGTTCAACGGTTGGTAAGTAATAATATTAAATGCCATAACCATATAAGTATCATAAGTTAATGCAATTATAAGTTTAAATTTTGAAATTGAAGTGACGAGTTTGAAAGGTTTAGAATGGCAAACCACCAGGTTACATAAATAACATTGCAGGGGGAGGGTTTATCAACCCTGGTTAACTAAATTGTGATTGATCGAATGCACTGTATTGAACAAGCTGAGAAAGAAATTTACCCCTATACTTTATTTTGGTCATGTAAATGTAGGAGAATGCGAATAGCAGCACAATGCCAATGCCTGATAGAAGTGTGATTGTAATTACTAAGGCTACCTTTTTCTTATGCCCATGTTTTGCATCTCCATTTATAACTTGACAAAGAAATGAAGCACCAGTTAGTCCCAAATAAAATTAATGACCCACTATTTATCAAAATAATTAATAATAATAACCCACTAGTTATGAAAGACAGTTAGAAGATGTCCAAACCTTCACCCTTATCCGAAGCAGTGGTACGAATATATAGATCTTGCCCGACTTCTGAAAATTGTCTCAAATCAATAAGATCTCCAAACCAGATAGAACAACCACTACCTTGTCCCCTGACGTCTAAGTTTGCATAAGCCGTGCAAGAACAATTTTCCCAGCATTTGGCCTTGCAATCCTCCAGTGTCATACTTTCATTAATCCATGAATGTGTAGTATCTGGCAATTTCATCCCAGTAATTTTACGAAAACCATCTCTATTTTTGACCCTGCAGCTCCACTGCTCATTTTGCACACATCCTTGTGTCCAGTCCATTGCGTTCCAGTTTTGGGATGACTTTGGCTCGAATCCTGCTAAACATTGGCAAACGGGCGAAGCATCAACAAAGCAATTTCCATTTGCGCCACAACGATTATAAAAATCACAGGTGTCTTGTGGCACAGATTTATAATCCCTCCAAGTTTTGTTTGCTGGAATCCATGTCATGCGTTGACGAAGAGAAAGGGTTTGGTTCAATACAAGTATCGAAATCACAGACTTATTTCTAAGGTTGTATGTGTAATACACCTCCTCTGAATTGTTGATAAATTTGTTGTCAAAAAGTGGATTTGGCCTCGATGCAGGTGAACCAACGAAACATATGCCATTCCAGGGGCCACTCCTGTGGAACACAGTCGAGCCCTTCCAGTATATCAGTTCAGGGTTGCAGCTAAGCTCAAAACCCGCAGTAAAATCTCCAGGAGATGGGTCATCCCAATTCTTCCAAGCAATAAAACGCCGATTAAGACCAGTTTTTAAGTCCCATCCGATCTTCATTCCTGGTAACATTGTATTAGATGGATAGTCGAAGCTCTGCCACAAGAAACTTTCTTCATTGCTCTTGTCGTTCTCGTCTCTAAGTACTAAATTTCCAGTGTCTAAGAGCTGCACAGTGGGACTCAAAGCCTTTGTTGTTGAGTTTGTTGACCAAAGAATAGACTTATTCTGGCTGAGAAGCACAAGGTTTCCCTCTTGGTTTATGATCAGCATGCTGGAGTTGTCTATAATTGGTTTGTCACGGTTGGCAACCCAAACGACTGTTCTAACTCCGATATTTTTGTACCAGATTCCGACATAGCGGTTTGAGAAACTACCTGGATTGAAGAAACCCAACTCAAAGGTTCCATTCTCTGAAACCAAGGTCCTGCCATCTGAAAGTGACTGAAACTTGGTAATAGTATCTGTTGCAGAGGAAATTTTAGAGATGAACAAAAGTAGGTTGGTAATGACAAGCATGACAGGATTAATGGCCATTTTGCCTTAATTGCAACCAACAACAGCACAAGTTTTTTTTGGTACAGAACGACAGCACAAATTAAATGTATGTAGGAATTTTCATACCAGAAAAGGCGAAAAATGTACGATGGGCATTGATGTTTGTTGACTTTTACTCACATCATTTTATATTTTTATCTTTTAATTATATATTATATTTAATTTTATTTTATTTTTTACATATTTTTATTATAAATTTATCATATAATCGAATAAGAGATACAAATCATTTTAATTTACTAACTTCAACTAATCCATATATTTATGTTATAATCTTCATTCACGTTCATCCCAATTCTTCCATGCAATTAAACGCCGATTAAGACCAGTTTTTAAGTCCCGTCCAATCTTCATTCCTGGTAACATTATATCAGATGGATAGTTGAAGCTCTGCCACAAGAAACTTTCTTCGTTGCTCTCGTCGTTCTCGTCTTTAAGTATTAAGTGTGTGTTTGGATTACAGTTGATAAATTTAAATTTAATTAAAAATATATTTATAAACTTAAATTTGATTAAAAGTAAGTTTGTATTAACTTAATTTATATTTAAAAACTTTTATTACAAAAGTAAATTTAATAAAATAAATATTGTATAAACAAAAATAATTGAAAAAGTAAAAGCTTATAATTAAAGCAAGATTTTCTCATTCAAATTTTTCAACTGAACACAAAAGTAAAAAAAACTTGCTTTGACCCAAACGTAAGTTTGGAAGAGAAAATGTGTTAAAACAAATGGAAAGTAAAAAACTCAAACAAAATATCACACCGTTCGAGAAAACTAAAATCACGTTTGTACTTGTAAACTGGTTTCCAAACACACACTAAATTTCCACTGTCTAAGAGCTGCACTATGGGACTCTCAGCCTTTGTTATTGAGTTAGTAGACCAAAGAGCAGTCTGATTCTGGCTGAGAATAACAATGTTTCCCTCATTGCTTATGCACAATCCGCTGGAATTGTCTAGGATTGGCATTGATGTTTGTTTATTAAAAACTTTTACTCACGTCATTTTATATTTATATATTTTTATCATTTAATTATATATTACATTTAATTTTATTTTATTTTTTTACATATTTTTAGTATAATCTTACTATATAAATATATAAAAGATACAAATCATTTTAATTTACGTAACTTCAACAGACGCGTGTTGACTGACTTATTTGTACCTAGATTTTTATTTTTTTAATTGACTGACTTATTTGTATCTAGATGTTTTATTTGTTGACTGACTTGGCCTCTTGCCAGTGGCATCAATTGAGAAGAACAGAGAAGTCCTTCATATAATTCTAAAAAGAAAATGTTTTGTATCAAATATTTATATCATATATTAAAGTTAAAAAATGTCAAATTATTCTGTACATAATTGTAATATTTTTATGAATTATAAAATAAATTTAAAAGCAAATTAAAAATAATTAAACGTATAAAAATTAAATAAATTTCCAACATGCCTTACAAGCTAGTTGAACATGTACAGTTTAGTTGCAAAACATGATTCTCTCTTGCTTTTTAAGATTAAAATTTATGCAATTTTTATCACAAATTATTGCCAGAAATCTCTTGATTTTTAATTCTTTACATGAAGGTTTAATACATAAATTGATTTTTATAGAATTATTTGTAATTTTTTTTCTGCAAGAATTGGAAAATTAGACCAATTTGATAAATATAACTCTCTTGATTAATTGTTTGCTTCACATTAAGATATTGCATGGATTAGTGAGATTTTTGTGGTTTATCCTAATTAATATAAATTTCGTGCATCTTGAAGGATAGCCAGAGAGCCACCGTTTTGCTTATATATCATTTATTAGAGTTATTTACTTATTTATTTATTTTGTCTATTGAACCATGATTGATTAAATTTTGGTAGTAATTAATATTCAGTAAATAATTCAGGCGTATTTATAGTTAATAATCGGTTGTGTGATTTATGAGCTCGGTTTCATTGTAAGAAGTGTGATGTGCTGATGTTTTACAGTGCAGGGTCTGTTATAATTTGTGATTACTGGATTAGGCTAACAAATAAATTATAGGGAAAAAGTATAGAGAACAAAAATTTATTATAACTCCTTTTTTTTTTTTTACTTTTATTAGTTTACAACTTTATATTATAGTTCTGCATCAAGCATATGATATCATAAACACCATGAACCACTTTATTTAGATACAAGTTCCAACCTTCAACTAATAAATTTGGGCAAATGTAGTCATTGAGCTGGCACATGTCTTGAGTTCCAGAATTTTGAATAGATGAAAACGAAAAGATAAGCAGAACATTAAATTATGCAAGAACTATCACTACTCCAACCAATTCAGAAAAGTATATTAAGTTTTTCCACTGAGAAATAATGGGCTATAGGAATTTCTATAGGAAAAAAAAGATGGTACCCTAGAAATCCCCAATGGGCTATATATACAGAACTTGTAAAATCAATGAGGAAATAGAATACTGCAATTGCATGTCAGAAACTTAAAAGTAAAACAATTCTATCTACCCTCTAACAGTTTCATTAGTTGAAGAATTAATCTATTTGCCAGATGAAGATTCTCCTGCAATCGACATCCTTTCAATAAGGAAGTGTCGCAACCGGGATCGCGACGGGACGACCAAAAAAAATAAAAATCAATGGAGTCGCCACCAATGTTTATTTAAATTGGGAAAACATTAGAAAAATCATTTAATCAGGAAAATTGGTCTTTTTGAAAATGAGTTTGGATTCTAGTCGATTCATAAGGAAGGTATAGCCTTTCTACACCGCCTCTTAAGAATGGTACCTTAAGTTAGTTGTACAAATTTTAATAATATCAAATATATTTACTTTTACCCTTTTTTAGAAAAAAACCTTGTAACTAATTTTTTTATTTTTTTATTTTTTTATTTTTATTTTTATTTTATTTTAAAAAGAGAAAAGAAAGAAAAGAAATAACCAAATTGTGAAAATTTAATTTTTGGCTTGACAGAGTGAATTTACGCTCCTACGTATCCCAGTGCGATGGGAACTTAAAGTCACGTAGTTCTTTAGAAAATGAGTGTAAGTTGATTGATTTTAATTAAGAAAGAAATTTTTGAAAAGGGATTTTATTTGAAAACATTCTTGCACGAGGTTCAAGTTAGCACCAGACTACTCAATAAACCCTTATAATCCAAATAACATTGAAGATAACATCCGCTATTCAATCATCATCATTGGTCATTGCATGAATTAAAAACTTTTTTTTTACTTTAATTTTTTTTAAAAAAGGAAAGCAAAGGACAATCAAGTAAACATCATTTTCCATTAGTTAAGTAAATACCATAAAAATAAAATAAGAACCAAATTAATCACAATAATCACCAAACAAATTTTTTTTATCTTTATTTTTATTTTTCATAACCTTTTTATTTCTTGTTTTCACTTTTTCAAAATTTTATTAACTACAATACACCGTATAAAACACACCATTTCATAGAGTACACCATCTAACAATAATTAATTTTAAATGACACAAAAAAAAAAAAGCTTAAAGTGTATGTATATATATATATATATATATATATATATATATATATATATATATATATATATATATATATATATATATATATTCCTTTTTACTTTTTAATTTTTTTTATATTTTCATTTTTTAAAAGGAGAAAAATGATATAAAAAAAAAGTGGGCTCACAACCATTTGATTGCTTTAGTTGGCTTTAATCTAAAAAAGGGAGAGAGGGAGAGAGACAATTAGTCTCTGGATTTAACAAAACAGAGGAAGAGATGGAGGGTGAGGCTCACGGTGGTCGTGTCTGGTGGCTGCTGGTAATGTAGCGCGCGGTTGGGGTCGAGCTATCGCGGTGTGGAGCACGCGGCTCTGGTTCGGGCTGGCCGGATCTCAGGTTGTGCTGCTGTGGAGCACGGAGGCGCGGATCCGAGATCGAGCAAGGCAGATCGGGCTCTACGACGTCGCGAGGTGGCGGATCGCAGGTGATACTGGACGGAGATGGCAGAGGTGAGTGCAGATCCGAAACTGCAATCTGGGTTGATGGGTGGTGTTGTTCTATGGCATGGCTGGCGCGCGTGGAGAAACAGCAAGAGGCGGCGTGGACAGCACGAACAGAGGCGTTAGCAGTTTTGAAATGGTGCAGGGTAGTTTGCGGAGGGGCTTGGGTCACCGACAGTGCAGTGGTTAGTTCGTCTCAATGGTGGCAGGTTTGGGAGGAACAATGGTGGTTCTGTGGGTGTTTTGGTTAATGATAAACAGTGAAGAGAGGTGTATGAGATAGAGACTATGGTGGCTATTTGGGTGGCTGCAGCTGCTAGGTGTGGTGGTTTGCGGTGGTGTGGTGGTTTTGGCAGAGGAAGATGTAGCCTTATGGTTGGGGTGGCTTGTTCACGCTTTGGTTGAGGTTTTGGTGGAAGTTGAATTGATGGAGGGATGGCCATGAATGAGGGTGGTTTATGGGTTGTGAAAGATGAAGATGGGTGTCGTATTGTTAGATTGGTGGCTGTGATGAAGGTGGAGGCAGAGGATTTAGGCCTATGTGTGAAGGAAAAACTTTTTGTGATTGTTTTGATCTCTGTTTGGAAATTTTTTTTTTTTGGTATTTTGCAGAGAGGTAATTGAGGTTATGAAACCATGAGTGTGAGCGCTGAAATTTTTTGATTGCCTTCGACATTAAGAATTTTTTTGTGTTTTTTGGTATTTGTCTGGGGAATTTTTCTCTGTGATTTTATGATTTCTCCCTGAAATTTTTCTCCGATCCTCCCCTCCCCTCATATTAGTAGGATGGTATTAAAAAGAATCTATATGTGAGTGAGTGGAGTGTCTGGGTGCATGTAGTGGGTGAGTGAGTGGGAGTGGGTACATGATTGAGAGTTTTGTGGGAGTGGGTGAATTAGTGAAGTGAGTGGGAGTGGGTGCATTAGTGAAAGAGTGAGTACGTGTAAGGGGTGAGTGAGTGGGAGTGGGTACATGATTGGGAGTTTTGTGGTGGAGTGTGTGTTGTGTAGTAAGAATAAAAATACAGATCCATTACTCTCTGTTTCACTATTATTTTTTTATTTTTACCATAAAAATAAAGTGTAAAACAAGGCAATTAAGCATCAATTAACACAAGATTATTAGTCTTTGATCAAACATTAAAATAAATTTTATGGATAAAATTGGGTATCAACAGCTGCCCCCCTTTGCTTTACATTTAAATTAAATGAAAAGCAAAGGAATTGATTCAATTTTGTCCATGAAAATTTTGATCTTTCTTTCCCTTTTTTTTCCTTTTTTTTTAGTGTGTAGATTGATGCAAAATACAACAGAAATAAAAACAAGAAAAGTAAAAAGCTTGCAGAATCGGGTATCCGTCAAAACTTGACTTAAACAGAATGACACAAAGCTTGCGGAGTCGGGTATCCACTGAAACTTGACAAAAAAGTAAAAAGTTTGCGGAGTCGAGTATCCACTGAAGCTTGACTTAAACAGAACGACACAAAGCTTGCAGAGTCGGGTATCCACTGAAACTTGACAAAAAAGTAAAAAGCTTGCGGAGTCGAGTATCCGCTGAAGCTTGACAGAAAACTTAAAAAGAAAGACACAAAGCTTGTGGAGTTGGGTATCCGCCGAAACTTGACAGAAAGGTAAGAAACTTGCGGAGTCGGGTATCTGCCGAAGCTTGACAGAAAACTTAAAAAGAAAGACACAAAGCTTGCGGAGTTGGGTATCCGCCGAAGCTTGATAGAAAGGTAAGAAACAAACAGCTTGTGGGGTAGGGTGGCCATCGAAGCCTGACGGAAAGGTAAAAAGCAAAACAGCTTATGGGGTAGGGTGCCCATCAAAGCTGGACGGAAAGGTAAACAGCAAACAGCTTGTGGGGTAGGGTGCCCATCGAAGCTGGACGGAAAGGTAAACAACAAACAGCTTGTGGGGTAGGGTTCCCATCGAAGCCAGACAGAAAGGTAAAAAGCAAATAGCTTGTGGGGTAGGATGCCCATCGAAGCCTGACGGAAAGGTAAACAACAAACAGCTTGTGGGGTAGGGTGCCCATCGAAGCTAGATGACAAACTTAAAGGCAATGGACACAAGGCCCTGACTTGCTGTGAAAGCAATGGGTGCGAGGACCAAAAAAATTAAAAGGCAATGGGTGTAAGACCCTGACTTGTCCTAGAAGCAATGGGTACGAGGACCAAAAAATTGAAAGGCAATGGGTGTAAGACCCTGACTTGTCCTAGAAGCAATGGGTACGAGGACCCGGAAACTAAAAGACAATAGGTGCGAGGACCTGGGAACTGAAAGACAATGGGTGCGGGGACCTAAAAACTAAAAGACAATGGGTGCGAGGACCCAAAAACTGAAAGACAATGGGTGCGGGGACCTGGGAATTAAAGGAGAATGGGTGCGGGGACCCAAAAACTAAAAGACAATGGGTGCGACGACCCGGAAACTAAAAGACAATGGGCGTGGGGACCCGGAAACTAAAAGACAATGGGTGCGAGGACCCGGGAATTAAAGGACAATGGGTGCGAGGACCAGAAACTAAAAGACAATGGGTGCGAGGACCCAGGAATTAAAGGACAATGGGTGCGAGGACCCAAAAATGAAAAGATAATGGGTGCGGGGACCCGAAAATTAAAAGACAATGGGTGCAAGGACCCGGGAATTAAAGGACAATGGGTGCGAGGACCCGAAAATGAAAAGACAATAGGCGCGGGGGCCCATAAACTAAAAGCAATACAAGGAACGGATGATCGTTGAAAGCATTATTTTTTTGTTTTTTTATTTTTTGTCTGATCTGTGTTTACTTTTTTTTAAATTCAACCTCTCTTTTTTCTCTCTTTTCCTTTTCCTTTTCCTTTTCATTTTCCTCTTTTTTTTGAATTTTATTAAAAGTCCTTTGAACCAATGACAACCCGCAAATGAAAAGGCAATGGGTGTGGGGACCCGGAAACTAAAAGACAATGGGTGCGAGGACCCGGGAATTAAAAGACAATGGGTGCGGGGACCCGGAAACTAAAAGACAATGGGTGCGAGGACCCGGAAACTAAAAGACAATGGGTGCGGGGACCAGGTGAATTAAAGACAATGGGCGCGGGGACCGAAACTAAAAGACAATGGGTGCGGAGACCCGGAAACTAAAAGACAATGGGTGCGAGGACCCGAGAACTGAAAGACAATGGGTGCGAGGACCCGGGAACTGAAAGACAATGGGTGCGAGGACCCAAAAACTGAAAGACAATGGGTGCGGGGACCCGGTGAATTAAAGACAATGGGCGCGGGGGCCCGGAAACTAAAAGACAATAGGTGCGAGGACCCGGAAACTAAAAGACAATGGGCGCGGGGACCCGAAAACTAAAAGACAATAGGTGCGAGGACCCGGAATCGAAAGACAATGGGTGTGAGGACCCAAAAATCGAAAGACAATGGGTGCGGGGACCGTGAATTAAAGACAATGGGCGCGAGGACACAAAACTAAAAGACAATGGGTGCGAAGACCCGAGAATTAAAAGACAATGGGCGCGGGGACCCAGAAACTAAAAGACAATGGGTGCGAGGACCCGGGAATTAAAGGACAATGGGTGCGAGGACCGGAAACTAAAAGACAATGGGTGCGAGGACCCGGGAATTAAAGGACAATGGGTGCGAGGACCCAAAAATGAAAAGATAATGGGTGCGGGGACCCGAAAATTAAAAGACAATGGGTGCAAGGACCCGGGAATTAAAGGACAATGGGTGCGAGGACCCGAAGATGAAAAGACAATAGGCGCGGGGGCCCATAAACTAAAAGCAATACAAGGAACGGATGATCGTTGAAAGCATTGTTTTTTTGTTTTTTTATTTTTTGTCTGATCTGTGTTTACTTTTTTTTAAGTTCAACCTCTCTTTTTTCTCTCTTTTCCTTTTCCTTTTCCTTTTCATTTTCCTCTTTTTTTTGAATTTTATTAAAAGTCCTTTGAACCAATGACAACCCGCAAATGAAAAGGCAATGGGTGTGGGGACCCGGAAACTAAAAGACAATGGGTGCGAGGACCCGGGAATTAAAAGACAATGGGTGCGGGGACCCGGAAACTAAAAGACAATGGGTGCGAGGACCCGGAAACTAAAAGACAATGGGTGCAGGGACCTGGTGAATTAAAGACAATGGGCGCGGGGACCCGGAAACTAAAAGACAATGGGTGCGGAGACCCGGAAACTAAAAGACAATGGGTGCGAGGACCCGAGAACTGAAAGACAATGGGTGCGAGGACTCGGGAACTGAAAGACAATGGGTGCGGGGACCCGGTGAATTAAAGACAATGGGCGCGGGGGCCCGGAAACTAAAAGACAATAGGTGCGAGGACCTGGAAACTAAAAGACAATGGGCGCAGGGACCCGGAAACTAAAAGACAATGGGTGCGAGGACCCGGGAACTGAAAGACAATGGGTGTGAGGACCCAAAAACTGAAAGACAATGGGTGCGGGGACCCGGTGAATTAAAGACAATGGGCGCGAGGACCCGAAAACTAAAAGACAATGGGTGCGAAGACCCGAGAATTAAAAGACAATGGGTGCGGGGACCCAGAAACTAAAAGACAATGGGTGCGAGGACCCAGGAATTAAAGGACAATGGGCGCGGGGACCCGGAAACTAAAAGACAATGGGTGCGAGGACTCGGAAACTAAAAGACAATGGGTGCGAGGACCTGGAAATTAAAAGACAATGGGTGCGAGGACCCAGAAACTAAAAGACAATGGGTGCTGATTTTGCAAATGTATGTGATGCCTGAGACGATGCATAATGCAATGGATGCATGATGATGCAATGGATGTGATGCTAGAGGACAATGCATGTGATGCCAGAGGTGATGCATGTCATACCAGTAGTGATGCTTGAAGACAATGCATGTAATACCTAAGATGATGCATGACGTAATGGATGTCCTACTATAGAGATTCTCATAAACAAATTGAGTAAGCAAATTTTTTTGTTTTTTTTTGTTTTTTTTTATATTTTTTTTGTTTTTTTTTATTTTTTGCACATTAGAGCTTTGGTTCCATAACCCTTAAGGATTTTTCCCCACAGCAGGATCAAGGTCAAACAGTAACGAAACTCATTGATTTGCTTTATGATTTGTCTGGTTGTTCCTTCTTCTCTAACCAATACTCTTATCAGGACTTCATTGCGTTTCCCATGACCTTTCGAAATTGTTAAAGCTAATCTAAATGCTTTTGCAATATTGTCACATGTTTCACATCTCAATATAAAACTATCATGAAAAATGCATATTGAATCAACAATGGGTTGCAAAGAAAAATGATTATTATTATAGAAAGAAAGAGTACAGGAAGGATAGTACAAAGAGGATTATAATTGACAGGTTTACAAGAAGAAATGTTGGAACGAAGTTTTTCAGTTCTTCCAGTGACATTCTCTTGAATGATCAGTGCTAATTTCCCATGCATACAACTTTAAACACTCATTTGTTTGTTTCCAAGAATATGATTTGATTCAGCTTTCATATATTGGGAGTGTTTCCTAACAAGACTTCATATATTCAAACTGCCCCAGTTTGGCCCAAATAAACTTAACTCCCCCGCCATTTGGACTTCGTGCAAATCCACTTCTTCGGATGTGTCAAGTACCATTTTTTAAAAACCCTAACTTTTGCCTAGGTCGCTTCTTTCGAGTTTTCAACCTAGCGGTCGTATTGTAATTTTTGCCTAGGTCGCTTTTCGGTTTTTAACCTAGCGAGCCATTTTTATTTTCTTCTTTTTCTTTTTCTTCTTCTTTTTAAGCATAGTACATTTTGACTGCATCTGAATTTACGGGAAGTGGTAAATCTTCACCATCCATGTTTGTGAGAATTAAGGCTCCTCCCGAGAAAGCTCTTTTTACAATATAAGGTCCTTCATAGTTTGGAGTCCACTTTCCTCGATGATCCTTTTGAATGGGAAGAATCTTCTTGAGTACTAAATCTCCTTCTTGAAAATATCGGGGATGCACCTTTTTTTGCATAGGCTTTCATCATTCTCTTCTGGTAAAGTTGGCCATGACACAGTGCAGCTAATCTCTTTCCTTCAATGAGGTTCAACTGATCAAGTCGAGTCTGGACCCATTCAACTTCTTCTAATCCTGCCACCATCAACACTCTTAATGATGGTATTTCCACTTCAATAGGGAGTACTGCTTCCATTCCATAAACCAAAAAGAAAGGGGTTGCCCCAGTTGAAGTACGAACGGACGTACGATAACCGTGCAGTGCAAATGGTAGCATTTCGTGCCAATCTTTATATGTTACAACCATATTCTGGATAATCTTCTTGATGTTCTTATTTGCTGCCTCAACTGCCCCATTCATCTTAGGGCGATAAGGTGAAGAATTGTGGTGCTCAATTTTAAAATCCTCACACATCTCTTTCATCATCTTATTATTTAGATTAGTGGCATTGTCAGTGATGATCTTGCTTGGAAAACCATAACGACAAATCAACTCCCTTTTGACAAACCTGATCACTACACTTCTAGTGACATTGGCATAAGAAGTAGCTTCAACCCATTTTGTGAAGTAATCAATTGCAACAAGAATAAAGCGATGTCCATTTGAGGCCTTCGGTTCAATGGGCCCTATGACATCCATTCCCCACATCGACAATGGCCAAGGTGTTATTAAAATATTTAAAGGTACTGGTGGTGCATGAACCTTGTCAGCATATGTCTGGCATTTATGGCACTTCCTTACATAATTGAAGCAATTAATTTCCATTGTTAACCAATAGTACCCAGCCCTTAGGATCTTTCTTGCCATTGTGTGCCCATTTGCGTGAGTTCCAAAAGAACCTTCATGAACATCTCTAATGATTTTCTCTGCCTCCGTTGCATCAACACATCTTAGCAGCACCATATCGTGATTCCTCTTATAAAGCACTTCCCCATTAAGAAAGAAACCCATTGCGAGTCTTCTGAGGGCCATTTTGTCATTTTTTGAAGCATCTAAAGGATATTCTCTACTCTGGATAAAGCATTTGATGTCATGATACCATGGTTTCCCATCTGGCTCCGCTTTTATCATTTGAAAATATACCGGTTAGTCACGACTTTCCAATTTTATAAGTGGCAAGTCCCTATCATGGCTTACTTTGAACATTGATGATAGTGTGGCTAAAGCATCAGCCAACTGATTGTCTTCCCGAGGGACATGATGGAATGTGACTTTGTCAAGTTGTTCAATCAACTTCTTGATGTAAGCATGATAAGGGATTAATTTGGCATATCGTGTCTCCCATTCTCCCTTTAGTTGATGAATGACCAAGGTGGAGTTCTCGTATACCTCAAGAACTTTTGCCTTTGATTCTATTGCTGCTTGGATTCCCATGGCACATGCTTCATACTCAGCTACATTGTTTGTACAGTCAAAACACAGTCTAGCAGTGATTGGGATGAAATTGTCCTTGGGTGAAATTAGTATGGTTCCAACTCTATGCCCCAGTGAATTGAAAGCTCCATCGAACAACAAAGTCCATTTTTCTTTTTCCATGGATTCTTCTCCTCCAAACAAAGGCATTATATCTTTATCAGGGAATTCACACTGCATAGACCCATATTCCTCCACAGGTTGACTTGCCAAGAATTCTGCAAGGATGCTGCCTTTTACTGCCTTTTGGGTGACATAGACAATGTCATATTCTGATAGCAGAACTTGCCAACGTGCAATCCTCCCCGTGAGAGCAGGCTTTTCAAAGATGTACTTGATTGGGTCCATTTTGGACACTAACTAAGTGGTGTAACTCAACATGTATTGTCTCAAACGGTGGGCCGCCCATGCCAAGGCACAACACGTGCGTTCCAACAATGAGTATTTTGCCTCATAGTTGGTAAACTTCTTACTCAAGTAATAGATGACATGTTCTTTTCTACCAGTTTCATCATGCGCCCCAAGATACGCCCCCATGGATTCATCTAATACAATCAAGTACATGATAAGAGGTCTTCCTGGCACTGGAGGTACCAAAACTGGGGGTTCTTGCAGATACTGCTTGATCTTCTTAAATGCTGCCTGACAATCTTCATTCCATTCTACGGTCTAGTTTTTACGTAGTAACTTGAAAATTGGTTCGCATGTTGCCTGACAATCTTCATTCCATTCTCCCCAAAAACCCTCGAACTTCCTTTTCAGTGCGAGGAGGTGGCATCTCTATGATTGCTTGAACTTTGTCTGGATCAACTTCTATTCCTTTCTGGCTAACCACAAACCCCAAAAGCTTGCCTGATCTTACACCAAAAGTGCATTTAGCAGGATTAAGTCTGAGCCTGAACTTTCTCAAACGTTCAAAGAGCCTTTACAAATTAACAACATGGTCTTCTTCTGTTCTAGACTTAGCAATCATGTCATCCACGTAAACTTCTATTTCTTTATGCATCATGTTATGGAACAAAGTTACCATTGCCCTTTGATAAGTTGCTCCTGCATTCTTCAATCCAAAAGGCATTACTTTGTAGCAAAAAGTTCCCCATAGAGTAATGAATATAGTCTTCTCCATGTCTTCAGGTGCCATCTTGATCTGATTGTATCCCGAGAAACCATCCATGAAGGAGAAAAATGAATGTTGAGCAGTGTTGTCCACTAGTATATCTATGTGAGGTAGAGGAAAATTGTCTTTAGGGCTAGCCCTATTTAGATCTCTATAGTCAACGCATATTCGTACCTTCCCATCTTTCTTCGAGACGGGAACAATGTTGGCGACCCATTGAGGATACTTTGCGACAGCAAGGAAACCTGCATCAAACTGCTTTTTAACATCTTCTCTAATTTTTAGTGACATCTCTGGCTTCATTCGTCTTAACTTTTGCTTGACGGGAGGACATTATGGTTTTAATGGCAATTTATGTTCAACCATGCTAGTATCTAGCCCGGGCATATCTTGGTACGACCATGCGAAAATATCGCAATAATCAAATAAGAGCTTAACCAACTTGCTTCGCTCATCCTCTTTCATGGAAATGCCAATTTTTACTTCTTTTTTATCATCTTCTGACCCTAAATTAATCACTTCAGTTGGTTCTTCATGGGGTTAAATTTCTTTGGCCTCTTGCTCCATTAATCTCATTAACTCAGGAGAGGGTTCCCAATCGTCATCATTATCCTCATCAACATGATTAATGGGATAGTAAACATCATATAATGGGGTCATAGCACTGTCATTTTCAAGAGAGTCACTTTCAGATCTGCATTTATTGGTGTTGATACAAATAAAAAGAAGTAATGAATAAAGGTTAATGTAATGGTCGGGCAAAAAGCTGAAAAGAAAAGAAAAAAATGGTAAGATAATTTGAAAATACATTTATTGATAGTAAATATTAAAATGGAAACATGTGAGCCCACTTTTACAACATATCTTCCTAAAGCCTTGGGCAGAGCTAAAGGATTAGCATTACAGAATTACTTTGAATCAGTTTCAAAGGTCATGGGAAAATCAACGAACTCCCAATTGTTGAGCTCTGCATCTGGGGAACAAGGGTGCACCAAGTTGACACCATGATTGATGGGTTGATCATCTTCGATAGCAGTCACTTGGTTCAGAAACACCAATCCTGCACTTCGAAAGCTTTGACGGATGTCACAGATAGGGATTCCCTCAGCTTTAGGCTCCCGATTTTCCAACCGGGTCAACCTCCTTTCTTTTTTCTCTTCTATTACCATTCTCTTATCAGCTTTGGTGGGTTTATATCCTAGCCCGAACCTGTCTTTGTTTTCACAGGGTTGTAGGAACTTCATAATGCCTTGTTCGTTCATTCCTAGTCCCCTTCCACATTGATATCCTCTTTCAAGCATGACCTTAGCCATCATCATGGATGCATTAGATGGCTGTGGCTTTAAAATTTGTGCTCCTTCTTTCACATAAGTGGCATTAACAATTTCCAGTGCTTGGAACACAGTTTCAAGAGCTTCTTCTGCAGTTTCAATGTAAGGGGTTGATAGTGGTTTACTCACTAACTGGTCTTCCTCACCTGAAACGATTACCAACCTACTGCCAACTATGAACTTCACTTTCTGATGCAATATGGACGGCACGGCTCCAGCAGAATGAATCCAAGGTCGTCCTAAGAGACAACTGTAAGTTAGTGTGATGTCCATCACCTGGAAGAGTATATGAAAGGTAGTAGGTCCAATTTGAACTAGGATATCAATTTCTCCTATTACTTCTCTCCGGGTCCCATCAAAAGCTCTTACGATCATTGTACTTAGTTTCATGTAAGTCCCATCAAAAGGCAACTTAGAGAGAGTTAATTTTGGCAACACATTCAAAGAGGAACCATTGTCAATTAGCACTCTAGCCATTATATACTCTTGGCATTTGACAGAAATGTGTAGCACCTTGTTGTGTCCCATTCCTTCAGTAGGTATTTCATCATCAGTGAAAGTGATATAATTATCAACAGTAATGTTGCCAATAATACCGCCTAACTTGTCAACTGTAATGTCATGAGAAACATGGGCTTGATTCAGTATCTTCATCAATACTTTTCTTTGCGGCTCAGAATTCATCAATAAGGACAAAAGTGATATCTTTGCAGGGGTGCGATTCAACTGGTCTACCACTTTGTATTCACTTTACTTGATGAACTTCAAAAATTCACAGGCCTCTTCATCAGATACCTCCTTCTTATACTCATTTAGCTTTGTCAACTCTTCCTTTGCTTTCACATCATTTCCCATGGAAGTCTCTCCTACCTTGCTCTTCCCCTTACAGTTTCTTTTATTTTCTTCTTCTTCTTACCCTTTTCGCAGTTCCTCTGGAGTATAAATGCGACCACTTCGTGTCATCCCTCCGATCCCTGATATATTAGTGACAACAGAGGTCGGACAAGATGAAACTTTTGGTTGATCATTTGTGGGATTGCTTCCAAGGATTTGCACATCATAATTCCACGGTACTGCCTTTGTGTTTTTGAATGAAAAAGGGCTAGGAACTTGAATTGTGATGGGCCTTGGGCCACATAGAGATGGCGCAGCTGCAACTTCAGTGTAATAGATGACCAATGGTTTGATAGCTGAACTTGCAATAGAAGGGACCAGAGAGTTTATGGCTTCCTGACCTTCTTGCAATTGTGGAATAGCACACTCATCCACCATGCTTATGCCACCATTGTCACATAGATGACCTATTTGCACTAATTGCATGTCCATTAGATCTTGGAGGATTTGTCTGAACTCACCATATTCTTCAATAGAATGCCCAACATTCCCATGGAAATTACACATTATTTCATCCGCGTTGCCCCCTTTCTCTTTAATATGAGCTTCCATCATCCCAGATTTGCACAACTTTTTAAAAAGGACCCTCATGGGGATTTTGACATCTGCCACTCGTCTTATAAGCTACTGGGCAGAGCACTCCTCTATAGAATTGACTGTAGGATTCCCATGATTAGGCAAAGGGTTATGGCCCACACTAGGGGTACTTGGCTTGAAATTCAACCATTTGGCATTGATTAGATCTTGCACCTTAAACTTCAGTGCTTTGCAATTCTCTGTGGAATGCCCTACGGCCCCCGCATGGTAGTCACACTTGGCATTTGGGTCAAATTCTTTAGGGTATGGGGGTTCTAATGGCTTCATCGGGCGAGAAGCCAAGAGAGAATTACGAATAAGTTGGGGTAATAACTCAGTGTAGGTCACGGGAATTGGGTCGAAGTGGACAAATTTCCTTTCTTGGTTATTTGGTGGTCTTCTTTGGATTGTGTTTGGATTTTGGGTCCATGGTTGAGCTGTTTGAGGTGGAAGGGTAGGGGGTGCTGGGTATTGATTAGGATATGGCGTTTGGTGAGGTCTCATTGGGTGGTGAGGGTGAGGATGAGGAACATGTGAAGCGTTGGCGACATGGGGGTGATAAGGCTGGGGATATGGAAAGTTCGGGTGGTAAGATGTGAAAGGAGTCTGGAAGGATGGTTGATGGTTCACAGGTGTTTGGCTATATCTCTCTTGGGTGAAATTTCTCTGGTCAAAGGTAACAGCATGGGTTTCTCCCTCTCTTTTCTTCCCCATCGGGGGCCTCTTGGCGTTAAATGTTCCTGTTGAACTTTCAACGATCTTCCCACTTCTCATTCCTCCCTCAACTCTTTCTCCAATGATGACCATGTCTGAGAAATTTGATGACACACTCCCTATCATTTTGTCATAAAAGGGTGATTGCAGAGTGTCAATGAACGTAGCCACCATTTCTCTTTCCGTCAATGAGGGCTCTACTTGAGCAGCCATTTCTCTCCACCTCTGAGCATATTCCTTGAAGGTCTCAGCATCCTTCTTAGCTATATTCTGCAGTTGTAGTCTATTTGGTGCCATATCGATGTTATACTTATACTGCTTTAAGAAAGCGTCAGTTAAGTCTTTGAAACATCGTATATGGGCACGCTCAAGATGCGTGTACCAACTCGAAGCTGCCCCAGTTAGGCTGTCTTAAAAGAAGTGGATTAACAGCTTGTCATCGTGAGCATGCGAAGCTATCTTGCGGATGTACATGGTTAGGTGGTTCTTTGGACAAGTAGTTCCCCTGTATTTGTCAAAATCTGGGACTTTAAACTTGGGAGGAATCACCACATCTGGGACAAGACAGAGCTCTGAGGCATCTAAAAGACCATAGCCACTTGCCCCTTCAATGGCTCGTAGTCTTTCTTCAAGAATTTCCCACTTCCCCCTGGACTGGGGATTTTCAATTGAGGAATTCAACGGGTATTGTGGCATAAAGGTGGGAACAAAATGTTGCCCCAGTAGGGTTCCACTGGCATGTGGTTGAGCTACACTTAAGGAGTTTGAAGCAGGCATGCTGTTTTCCAGAGGATTGGCAGTTTGCGGTGGTACAGAACTGGGATGGAGATCATATGGCGGGATGAGGAAAGGGTACGGGTGTTGTGTTGGCGGGGGTTCGTTGACATTTGACTGAGTGGCTTGATTTTGGGTAGGGTTTGAGGGATTTAAAGTTGGGGACACTGTTGGCATGTCATTATTGGGGGAACTAGTGGCTAATGGTGGTATATAACCTGGAGGGAAACCATACAGGGGGAAAGATGCCCCTTGGTTTCCCTGTGAACTGGCGACTGAAGGTTGAGTGGTGCCGTTTGGGAAAATGGTGAGTGGCATCGTAATCCCTTGAGGATTAAAGCCTTGGTATTGCAAGGGGAACGCAGCGAAACCAGGCGGGCAAAGAGGTGTGGTCGGATATCCTTCATTTGTCACTGAGGGATTCCTATCTGTGCTCCTTCTATTCTCCATAGACTGTAACATTTCCATCATCTTGGACATTTGCTCCCTAAGCTGGTTCACTTCATCCCTCAACTCTTGAGTTTGCTCTATCTCATACATGATCTTTGCTTGGGAACGAGTCCTGGGTGTCGTGGAAGCATTTTCTGCTATAGTGTCTACTTTTCTGCTCGAGGAAACATGATGCGATTATTAGTATTGACTGAACCAAAATGACAAAATGCATGTATGCAAAGCACTGACTATTTATGCCGATATTTTTTTTTGTCTTTTATTATTATTATTATTTGTTTGGCAGATAAATATGATTCTGCATGCAATTCCTTGTTAGCGAAGGGAACAAGTTTGCGTCCTGTGAGGATGCTTGGTGACCGTGGAAAGGTTCGCACAAACATTCGATAGCAAGGCAAAATCCCTACATTTAGCACTAGGGCATATCGCTCCTTAGGCAAAAATGTGGTTGATGGTAAATCCAAGGGAACATTCATTCCTCAATGGACACCATTCACTGGAAATGCAGACGTAGGACCAAACTCCCCATACTTTCACTCAAGGACAAATCATCGGCAAAAATATGGTTGACAATTTATTCAAGGAAGAATTCACACCTCAATGAACAATATCTTGCTAAAAGGATAACAAGATTGATATTTGAAACAAAACACAGCAACTAGCATCCATTTTCATTTCAAACTTCAGAAGTACAAGATTTAGTTCCCACAAAATGTAGCACAATTACATCAACAATTTCATTTGCTTTTTTCTAAAACCCTTAGCATGACCTCGACAATACTTCATAAAATCTGCAATCTTTGGTGGTAGTCGTAACCAGGGGTTTATGTGAGGTTGAATGTCTGCTTCTTCGAAATGAGTAATCAGTTGTGTAGTATGATATTGTAAGCTATCAGACATGTCTTCAAATTTATTCTTCCATTCTTCTTTTTCAGCCCTTTGATCTTGTGCTACTGATTGCCACACTTTTGCCCATTCTTCTTTTTCCCTCACTAGTCTTCGGGCTTCGAGTCTCCACTGCTCATGGTCTGGTCCCAACTCTTGAATTTTCAGCTTCAAATGCTCATTCTTTCGATTTGCTTCCACGAGTGCATCGTGATATTTGGTAGCTAATGCTCGCCCTTGGTCAGAGCGGCACTTTGCTTCAGTCAGAGCTTCTTGTACGGCTTGCATTCTACGATCTTGTACCCTAGCATTTGCTTCCAACTTCCCTTTCTCTTGCATAACCAACGCCATTGCCTCTTCCTGAGCGCTTATCTTTGCTCGTAATTCATGAACTTCTGTTGTGGTCTTTTCAAATTCTATCTCCTTTCCTTTCCTTGCCCTTTTTGCTCGGCTTGGGGTCTCAACAATATCTGCACACACATCTTTTAAATATTCAACTTCAACAGGTAGTTTCTGGCATCGACTCTGGTGGATGACTACTTTTAACTCAGCGGCTTCCTTTCCTTGTTCCAAGACTTTCATTTGTGCTTTCAGTCTTTCAATCTCGGTGGTCATTTGAGGTATGATCTGAGGATGACCTTTATCATCTGAAACTGTCTGGGGATACTATTCTGTACCCTTCTTGCCTCTCTCCATTGCAAGTATTCAGGGGTACAAACCACCACATGCTTCCCTAATTCCTTTGTTCCTGCCATATGAATATTCTTCCAAGCATCTCTAATCTCTTTTTCTCGCTTAGTAGTGCTTCCATCTTGCTGGTATAAGAAGCTGAACCCTTCAAGTTACTTTTCGTTGGGCATGTATTGAGTCCATCGGAGTTGCCTAAGCACGAGGATTAGCGCATATGATACACCACCTCTAGGGCTCATCAAAGGAACATCAGAAAAGTCACCACAGCTGAAAACTATCTCCTCTCCATGATACCAAGGGCATACCCATTTAAAAGAATCTGGCCCCATCCTCACGAACTCATTTTTCCATTCATAAGCTTTTTGTTGCTTCACTGGTATGCGACCAAAATTCCTTAACGGGTCAGGTATGAGTCCCAGGCGATTCTGTACATCCATATGCATTATGATCCAAACGTACAACATATGTGTACAGCATCGAATCTTTCCACCACCCATTTGATGACAGATTTCCATCGTTAAAAAAGTATCAACAAGAATAGCAGGGATTGGATTTGCTTATACTTCTCAAACTTGAAGAATACATCCATTGCTACTTGATCTACCATATTTGAGGTAAATAGGAATAACACTAACCCAAAGATGGTTAAGGCCAGTGTTTTGTTGAAGAAATCCCATTTTCCTTGTTGTGCTAGTTACTGAAGATGTGCTTCTAGGTAACTTTTCTTCAAGTCTTCTGTTCCTCCCCTCTTTTCCATGCCCAATTGATTTGTTTGAGCCCCTATCAGTTCTGCTATCTTCCCTACTGATACATAATACCCTCCATAAAGATAGACATTTGGGTGCTTGTTCATTGGAAGCCTTAACATGATTGCATACTCCTCTATGGTTGGTGTAATGTCCAAGTTAGGTAGCTCAAAACATTTGAAAGAATGGTTCCAAAATTGAGCAAGGCCGCTCAAGACGGGCTCCTCAACTGTAATGCGTAGCAAATCCAGAATCTGCCCGTAACTGTTTGAGAACTCTGATCGAGCCGTAGGGGTCATTTGTTGAGTAACGTCCCTCACATACCTCAGATCACTGCCATTTACTGTAACCCTTATACTCCTCTTGAGGTCGACTGCATTGCTGGAGTTCTGTCCTTGATATGTTTCTTCCATTCCTTGCTATTGACGAGCACTAACCTTTCCACTTTGCCAAGAAAACCCACCCTAAAAAGGAATTAATGAAGGGAACATATAAGCAAAACAAAAAGGAGAATGCACCCTAAGGATACCTTTCGTCGAGGTAACTCTAAAGAGATGCCCTCACAAGGTCATAAACCCAAAGGGTGCCTCGTCTCTTTTTTTATTCTTTCTTTTTCTCTTCTAAATGCTTGAGACTGTTATGCAAATACAAGATGATGTGTATTTTGTTTTACTGAATTTTTTTTTTTGAAAATGCAAGAACGAATGAAAACGCGAACCATGAAGGTGCAAGAGGATGTATATTTTTCTTTTGTTTTTGAATGCTAAGAATGCTATGAAAATCCAGGATGATATTTTTTGTTAGGAATGTTATGAAAATGCAAGATGATATTTTTTGCTTTTTTTTTATGCTTGGATTGTCATGAAAAAAAGATATATATTTTTTTATCTTTTTTATGAATGCTAGGAACAAAATGATATATCTTCTCTTTTTAAAAAAAAAGCAAGAATGAATGACATGAGAGATAGATGAATAATGAAAAAAAATGCTAAGAATGGAAATGCTATATGATGTATATTTTTCTTTTTTGTTGAATTTTTTTTTAACCAAAAAGGATGCATGGACGAATGACATGAGGAGAAGACAGAAAAGTATGCTCCATTTGTGTAAAAATGGGCATGCCCATTATCTTTTAAATTTCGAGAGCACAGTTGCCCATTGTCTTTTAAATTTTGGGACTCAGTTGCCCATTGTCTTTTAAATTCAGGGACACAGTTGCCCATTGTCATTTAAATTCTGGGAGCACAGTTGCCCATTGTCTTTTAAATTTCGGGACTCAGTTGCCCATTGTCATTTACATTTCGGGACGCAGTTGCCCATTGTCTTTTAAATTCCGGGACGCAGTTGCCTATTGTCATTTAAATTCCAGGACTCAGTCGCCCATTTGTCTTTTTAATTTCTGTCTTTTCTGTTGAGCGCATCGGCTCCATACATTCCATGCATTCTAATTTCACGTCTTTACTTTTGAGCGCATCGGCTCCATGCATTCTGATGCGTGCGGATGTAGCGATTAAAATTCAGATAAAAATCAGTTGTCAGGCCCACCAGAAAATAAAAACCTTACAACTAGTTGTAGTTAGTAAGGGTCGATCCACAGAGAACCAATTCAATTAACACTATCAAATAATTTCCAAATTAGACTCTGATTAACAATAAATAGTAAATATGGAGTTTTGGAGTTTTGATAAACAATGAATAGTTTCAAAAATAATAACAATAAATAAACTGAAATCAACAATATAAGAAAATTGGTTAAGAGATTGAATCCACCACTAGATTTATATGATGATGTAAATCCACATATCATTTTATTCCAACATGCTCAATTATGTTTTTATGTAATTGTGAGAGTAAATATCTGTTTTCCTTACGTGTTGGCCAATTTAGCAACCGCTCAAATCAACTCCTAATCACTGATTAGTCATAAAGCAACCGCTCTTACAACTATCCAACAATTGCATTAAGATTTAGAAAACCAATTACACTAAGATCTAATCACACACCGGGATTAAATTACTTAGAACATATATTTCTCTAGATCTACTACCGCAACCGCGCATAATAAACCCAGATCTACCACTTTTATAACTGGCAAATAGCACAAAGATAATTATACCCACATGAACATCATACATTCCACTAGATCTACTACCGCAACCGCGCATAATAAACCCAGATCTACCACTTTGAAAGTGGAAACAAGTATAAAAACCTTCATACCAACAATAGATTCAGAAATATATGAATAAAAACATAACTGTGTTAAAATAATCAAATATGCAAAGTTTACAACATCAATACTAGCGGTTTCATCACCCCCTTAACCAAGGGAGGTTTAGTTACACATAGCTAGAAGGAAATCACAAGAAAAACTGAGAGAAAAATGAAGGAGAGTCCAACCTCCTACATGATAACCAATGGTGCCCTTTTATAGAAGTCTAGGGTAACAAAATGACAAAGGTGAGTGGATGGATGAGTGGGTTAGTGGAGTGGAGTGGTTGAGTGGATTGGTTGAGTGGGTGAGTGGATGAGTGGGTTGGTTTGAGTGGAGTGGATTAAATATTGGTTGAGTGGGTTAGTTGAGTGGGTGAGTGGTTTGATTTAGTGGATGAGTAGTTGAGTGGATGAGTGGAGTGATTTGGTTGAGTGGGTTAGTTGAGTGGAGTGTTTGAGTGGTTGAGTGGATGAGTAGATGAGTGGAGTGGAGTGGTTGAGTGGAGTGGTTGAGTGGTTGAGTGGTTGAGTAGTTGAGTGGATAAGTGGAGTGAAAATCTCGTGTCTGACTTGGAAGCCAAAAACTTATACTTCAGATTCATGAAAAGTACTCTTCATGAAAGTTGTAGATCTTTGTCTTGGCTATAACATGCATATCTGGATCGTCCAATTTGGCTTCCTACAGCCCAAGATATAACCCAAATACCACGGGTTACTCAAACCCAACTTCAGCACCTCTGTTCCGACTTGCAAGCCCAAACTGACCCATTAGACTTCATTCTTTCAAAAGGTGTTCTTCATGAAAGTTGTTTATTTGGGTCTGGACTATCAACTATCCAAATTTCAGCCCATCTCCATTATTACAGCTTGAGATATGATTTTATGAGTGCACACCGTTCGGATTCTAGTGACAGAACCCGTATTCTGAACTTAGGTCCTTTAGACATCTGTTTAGGACTTCGAGCTCTTCATAAAAGTTGTAGAGCTTCCTCTTAGATTTCCTACAAGATAAAATTCATGATTGTCAGATATCAGGAACTCAAGTTATGATCAAAATACAGAAATAGTGTAAAATCTCAATAATGCTGAAAATATTCAATTAGGACCAATTTGAGCTCAAACTCACAAAATCATACCAAATTCAATCAATTAAGAATATGGAGAGTGTAAATGACTAAACATAAGGGTTTCTTAATAAATAAAATATGTGATTATCACATTCCATACATTTTTAAATTTCTGTCATTTTACTTTTGAGCGCATCGGCTCATTGCATTTTAGCTTCCATCGTTGTTCCTGCTTTGTTTTGCATTTATCCTTTTATGCATTTGCCGGAAAAAATTGGAGTTCATGTCTTTACTCGTTTCTTACGACGATAATAAGAAGACCACAGTTTTCTTTTTAATCTAATAAGAAACAAGTAAAGATGGGCAACTGTGAACACCCAATTTTGACCGGGTTAAAAAAAAAGAAAAAAAAAAAGAAAAAAATAAAAATTTAATTAATTCAAGTTCACATTATTGATTTTTTTTAACCCAAACACATAAGCCCACCTTAGTAAAAAAATAAAAAAATAGAAAAAAATAGAAAAGAAAAGAAAAAGTAAAAAAAAAAAAAATGTAAAAGCTTGCTGCTTTATTTTCCTTTTGAGTAAAAGGCCATAGACTGTAACAAACAATTAGATCCATTGACTTTCTCCATTATCTCACGTAAGTGTTACTGCAACACACAATCTCTGCACACACTCAGTCACTCAACACTTTTCACTCACTTCACATGAAAATCACTCTGCACACACTACGGTTTTTCATTTTTTTTGGCTCTTATGTAGGGAAGCCAGCAGAAAACACCGAACCGGTAGACACCCCTTCATTGTACCAAGACCACCTTCATCCATCCAAAAAAGCCTCGATAACCAGAAAACAACACCTTTGATCTCCACCCATTCTCCACCGTGACCCCCTTAATCTTCCAAACTTCCAACCGTAACCATCTCTCCTCCATCTTCCACGTGAACTCCACCCCACAAAGCAGCCACCATCTTCATCTCTTCACCCTCCTCATCACAACTCATTCATGTAACCACCACTCCTTCACTCCCACCGGACCACCCTCACCAAAAAAAAAAAACTCACCATCAACCCCTCTCCTTCATCCTTTTCACCACCCTTCAAGCAACTCACCCCACACTACCGAGTTGACTTACCCATACCACCCTTCCTCCATAAATCTTCACCATTCACGTAGCTACCTCCCACAACCATCTTCCTCCACCTTCAACCTTGCGGCCATTATCACAAAACCCGCTTAACTCACCTCCATCTTCACCAGGGTACCCGAACCCATCTTCATCCTCCACACAACCTCCAAATCGTGAACCAAGCCGCCTACACCCATGCACCACGTCCAAACCCTTCACCACCTCTAAATCTAACCAAACTTCCATTTCTCATTTCACGTTCATCACCACCGAGTTCCACCACCATTCATCCATCACCTTTACTTCATCATTTGTAACTTCCATCAACCATCCAAACAAACCTGAAACCTTCACTACTGACACCTCTAACCTCTTCCAACCAATCACCTCAACCACGTGAAACCACCACACTCCAATCCTTCATCTCCACCATTTAAATCACCACCTCATGACTCCAAAACCCGAACTACCTTTGCCGCCCGTAACCGAGAAGGCCCTCACCGAACCACCCCCATGCACACGTAACCACCCTCTCCGTCACCTCCCTCACACGTCCAACCTCCATCACCATGGCTCCACCGAGTCAACTCGGTGAGAAGCAACCACTCTTCTTCTCTGCGCACCGGCCCGGCCCACCACCAAGGCCACCAAGTTAACACCCCCATGCACACGTAACCACCCTCTCCGTCACCTCCCTCATACGTCCTCCGAGCAGCAGTCACGCAGGCCACCAGCTCCGGCCCAAACCACGTCGCCATCGAGCCCTCCCCTGCCACCGCCGATGAGGTGCGCAGCCCCAGTCCTCTTCATCAGAACTCTGCTCCTATGTTTATTGGTTTGTTTAATTTGAAAGTTCATTTTGCTTTTGTTTCCTGTTGCTGCTGTGAGTTTAAACTCGTTTGTTTTTTTTATATATATATATAAAAATGAAAAGGTAAAGACAAGATAAAAGAAAAAACGAAAAATGTAAAAATAAAAAAATAAAAAAAACACAAAAATAAGAAATAAAAAATCAGAAAGTAAAAAAAATAAAAAAATGTTTTGAGTTTAAATATTTGTGTTACTTAGGATTATTCCTTGTTTGATAGTGTTTATTTAACTTAACTAGGTGTTTTATGTTATGTCTTATGACTAATAAAAAAATGAAGAAAATAAAAAGTTGTTAAAAGATAGTAAAAAAGGGGAGAAAACGTGTTTTGTGATGCTGTGTTTTTATTTTATCATATTCATCTAGTTTATGAAAAATTGTGTGTACTCATTTATTTTTTTGCCATCCTTTAAAAAATGATAGATAAAAAAAAATACATGAAAAAAAATAAAAAGAAAAATGATGTTAAAAATAAAATAGGGATATTTTAATCAATGCAATGACCAATGATGATGATTGAATAGCAAATGCTATCTTCATTATCTTTTGGATCATAAGGGTTTATTGAGTAGCCTATGCTAACTTGAATCCTGTGCAAGAAAGAAAAAGCAAAAAATAAAATAAAAATCTTTTAATCCATGCAATGACCAATGATGATGATTGAATAGCGAATGTTATCTTCATTATCTTTTAGATCATAAAGGTTTATTGAGTAGCCTAGTGCTAACTTGAATCATGTGCAAGAATGGATTCGCTTTCAAGTAAAAATCTTTTTTAATTAAAATCAATTAATCCACACTTATTTTATAAAGAACTACGTAACTTTGAGTTCCCCATTGCACCAGGGGATACGTAGGAGCAGAATTTTATTTCTGTCAAGCCAAAATTAAATTTTCATAATTTTGTGGTTTTTTATAAATAGTTACAATGTTTTGTAAAAAGGGGTAAAATAAATATTCCAAGGATTGTTAATAATTTGCACAATTAACCTAAGGTACTGTCTTAGGACGGGTGCGTTAGGGGTGCAGTGGGATTAAGTTTCCACCATTCCCTAAGCATAACCGACTCCCGAATCCAATCTGGTTCCAAAGATCATTTTCAAAGAAAGGTTTTCCAATTTTTCCTAAGTTAAAATAAAATTGGTGGCGACTCCTTTTTTCTATTTTCATATTTTAAAATCTCATGAGTTGCTATTTTTCGCTGCGATCCCGGTCGCGACAGTAACCTAAGGAGATAGATGACTCTAATTTTTTATGTCATTATGTTCAATCTACTAGTGCAGGGTTTTTCAGGACAAATCTACCTTCTAAAAAGTCATGGTCCCCAGATTACCCCAATCTCGAAAGATAAGGACCCAATTCATGAATTGATCACAAGTAGGGATAAACCCTCTCAATATGACTAGTCCATGATACTGGTAACAATCTGAGTGGTGTCTTGACAAATGTCAAGTGAGCATAAAGCTCCTCAATAACAAAAGTCGAGACCCCTCCTACTCCTCGAGTTCACACAGACTCGGGTATAGAGCCCAAAAAGTGTGTGAGGTAAGTGATTAGTGACATGTGTGAAGGAGCATAAAAAAAAATTTGTACAAAAACTTGAAAGACAAAAATACTCCCAACCTGCAAAACATATATAAAACAGCCAGCCAGTAATCGTCTACCCTAGGGTTTTAACAATTAAGTACAAAATATATATACAAGTCATAATATACATGGAATAATGCTATCAGATATTTACATAAAAGTACTAAATAAAATACATTTACAAACAAATAAGAAAATAAAAACAAAGACAAAGAGGGTAAAATAAATAAATAAAAGATTATTAAAAATTTACACAACTAACAACAACAGGCCTGACTCTCTAATGGGAATCCCCAGTGGAGTCGCCAGCTGTCGCAACCGGGATCGCGACGGGACGACAGAAAAAGATAAAAATCAATGGAGTCGCCACCAATGTTTATTTAAATTGAGAAAACATTAGAAAAACCATTTAATCAGGAAAACTGATCTTTTTGAAAATGAGTTTGGATTCGGGAGTCGATTACAGGTAGGGAAGGTATTAGCACTCTACACTGCCCGTCTTAAGAACGGTACCTTAAGTTAGTTGTGCAAATTTTAATAATATCAAATATATTTATTTTTACCTTTTTTTTAGAAAAAGACCTTGTCACTAATTTTTTTGTTTTTTATTTTCTTATTTTTATTTTTATTTTATTTTAAAAAGAGAAAAGAAAGAAAATAGACAACCAAATTGTGAAAATTTAATTTTTGGCTTGACAGAAGTGAATTTCTGCTCCTACGTATCCCCTGGTACAATGGGGAACTCAAAGTCACGTAGTTCTTTAGAAAATGAATGTAAGTTGATTGATTTTAATTAAGAAAGAAATTTTTGAAAAGGGATTTTATTTGAAAACAAATCTATTCTTGCACGAGGTTCAAGTTAGCACCAGACTACTCAATAAACCCTTATGATCCAAATGACATTGAAGATAGCATCCGCTATTCAATCATCATCATTGGTCATTGCATGAATTAAAAACTTTTTTTTTACTTTAATTTTTTTAAAAAAAGGAAAGCAAAGGACAATCAAGTAAACATCATTTTCCATTAGTTAAGTAAATACCATAAAAATAAAATAAGAACCAAATTAATCACAATAATCACCAAACAATTATTTTTTTATCTTTATTTTTATTTTTCATAACCTTTTTATTTCTTGTTTTCACTTTTTCAAAATTTTATTAACCACAATACACCATATAAAACACCATTACATAGAGTACACCATCTAACAATAATTAATTTTAAATGACACAAACAAAAAAAAAAAAAGCTTAAAGTGTGTATATATATATATATATTATTCCTTTTTTACTTTCTAATTTTTTTTATATTTTTATTTTTTAAAAGGAGAAAAATGATATAAAAAAAGTGGGTGCACCCATTTGATAGCTTTAGTTGGATTTAATCTAAAAAAGGGAGAGAGGAGAGAGACAATTAGTCTCTGGATTTAACAAAACAGAGGAAGAGATGGAGGGTGAGGCTCACGGTGGTCGTGTCTCGGTGGCAGCCGGTAGTGTAGCACGCGGTTGGGGTCGAGCTATCGCGGTGTGGAGCACGCGGCTCTGTTCGGGCCGGGCCGGATCTCGTTGTCTTTGGAGCATGGAGGCGCGGATCCGAGATCGAGCGAGGCGGATCGGGCTCGCGATGTCGCGGGGTGGCGGATCGCGGGTGATACCGGACGGAGATAGCGAGAGGTGAGTGTAGATCCGAAACCGCAATCTGGGTTGATGGGTGGTGTTGTTCTATGGCATAGGCCGGCGCGCGAGAGAAACGGCGAGGCGGCATGGACAAAGACGAATGCAGGCGTTAGCGCTTTTGAAATGGTGCGGGGTAGTGTGCGGAGGGGCTTGGGTCACCGACAGCGTAGTGGTTAGTTCGTCTCAATGGTGGCGGGTTTGGGAGGAACAATGGTGGTTCTGTGGGTGTTTTGGTTAATGATAAACAGTGAAGAGAGGTGTATGAGATAGAGACTATGGTGACTATTTGGGTGGCTGCAGCTGCTGGGCGTGGTGGTTTGCGGTGGTGTGGTGGTTTTGGCAGAGGAAGATGTAGGCTTATGGTTGGGGTGGCTTGTTCACAGTTTGGTTGAGGTTTTGGTGGAAGTTGAATTGATGGAGGGGATGGCCATGAATGAGGGTGGTTTATAGGTTGTGAAAGATGAAGATGGGTGTCGTATTGTTAGATTGGTGGCTGTGATGAAGGTGGAGGCAGAGGATTTAGGCCTATGTGTGAAGGAAAAACTTTTTGTGATTGTTTTGATCTCTGTCTGGAAAATTTTTTTTTTGTAGTTTGCAGAGAGGTAATTGAGGTTATGAAACTGTGAGTGTGAGCGCTGAAATTTTTTGATTTCCTTCAACGTTAAGAATTTTTCTGTGTTTTTTGGTATTTCTCTGGGGAATTTTTCTCTGTGATTTTATGATTTCTCCCTGAAATTTTTCTCCGATCCTCCCCTCATATTAGTAGGATGGTATTAAAAAGAATCTATATGTGAGTGAGTGGAGTGTCTGGGTGCATGTAGTGGGTGAGTGAGTGGGAGTGGGTACACGATTGGGAGTTTTGTGGGAGTGGGTGAATTAGTAAAGTGAGTGGGAGTAGGTGCATTAGTGAAGGAGTGAGTACGTGTAGAGGGTGAGTGAGTGGGAATGGGTACATGATTGGGAGTTTTGTGGTGGAGTGTGTGTTGTATAGTAAGAATAAAAATGCAGATCCGTCACTCTCTGTTTCACTATTATTTTTTTTATTTTTTTATTTTTTTATTTTTTTATTTTTTTTATTTTTACCATAAAAATAAAGTGTAAAACAAGGCAATTAAGCATCAATTAACACAAGATTATTAATCTTTGATCAAATATTAAAATAAATTTTATGGACAAAATTGGGTATCAACAGAAAGCAGGCTTCTTAGGCTGTGGCAAAGTATTCTCACTGCTCAACATCAAAATTACTGATGCTATGTTTGGCCTATCCTCAGGCAGTTGCACACATAGAAGACCAACATGGATGCAGCGTAGTACCTCTGACAAAGTAAAGGCTTCACATAAACAAGCATCAATCAATTTCATTGGAGTGCCCTCCTTCCACAATCTCCAAGCCTATAACATTGAAAACACATTTATGATCCTCCAGTTTTTTAAAGGTAAAACCAAAGTTTATGTTCATTGTCACTTACATGTCCTAAACGATTAAATCCCTGATTGGGATAGAAAAATGTAGAATTTGCAAGTGCACAAAATCGACAAAAGTAATAAAGAGTGAGTAAAGTATCGTTAACACGAGGATTAAGTTATTAATTACTAAGTTCACTGAAAATGACACTATTTAAGCTAACGAAAAGAGAGTTGGTAAAAATAATAAAAATAAATAAATAAAAATAACAAAAGCCAAATTTAATTAATTGGGTTGAGTTAGAAAATAATAATATGAAAAGGTTAGGGGTCATATTTTACTTGAACTCTTCAAATACAAAATCAAATATTGGTTTAATTAAGTCCTATTCCAATGATTCATGGTCAATTCTAAAAATTAATCAATATTCAATTCCTTGATATATTAATCCTCTTACATTGTTTAGAATTAACTAATCATTTAGTCTAATCCCAAATAAAAAGGCATTATCAAGAACAAAGAAATTAAAAGAAACACCACATAACTCACAACGTCTATTCCTAGCGATTGTAGAAATTATGGTATTTATCACAAGTTCTAGGTTCGTGCAAATTTTTCTAAATCATACATAAACCCAAAAATCATTCTCAAATTGGCCAGATTTAGAAAAGCATTAAGAAAAAAGATAAACACATAAATCATGAAATAGAAACATTAATTAAACCCATACAAGAATTTACATCATTCAAGAACAAGATCCATCATTACCCTAACGAAAAAGGATTTAGTTACACATGGAAAAAGAATAACACAAAGGGAAGAATATGACAAACTCCATTGTAGAAAGGTGGAAATGTTGAAGAAAATCCCTAATTTTCAAGCCTAATTACACCCACACCACATTAGGGTTTGTACCTCTTGACGACTGTTGCCTTTTGTCCAAGTATATGAGACTGTGTAAAAAGTATATTGTATTTGGTAAAACTTTCTTATTTAAAAGAAATTCATGCTGCAGTTTACGAGTTCAGTGCTCAAGCGCTAAGTTTCCAACTCTTAAGCGTTGGCCCACTAATCAAGAAACCCATATGCATGCGTTGTGCGCTTAAGCGGTGATCGTTGGGTTTCTGAATTTTTTTTTTTTTTTGCTTCTCAAATGCCTAGTCTTTTTCATATGTAATTACCTACAAAAAATACATAAAATCACATAATAAGAATACAATTAAAATAATAAAAACATAGCAAGACTTGAGAACAAAACAAAAAAAAATAAATTAAAAGAGAATAAAAACCGTAAAAATATGAATTTTTAACCGTAAAAATATGAATTTTTAAAGGTTCATCACTCTCCCAAACTTAAGCTTTTGCTTGTCCTCAAGTAAAAGGAAATCAAAATAAAACAAAAAGACTAAACAAATAAAAACTCAAAACACACAGACTCAAACATGGCAATACCAGGTATTGAAAATCATTCATATCATCATAAATTGCTTCACAATATAATTTCAAAGTATCACACATAAACAATCTAATTGTCACATCGTCTCTCACATGCAACTCTTACGGACAAATGACTTCCCAAAAACATAAATGAAAGACAATCTCCTTATAAAATACAAGCTTAGATAAGTTCATAAACTGCAAATGCACATCAAACCCACATCCATAGGGTTATTTTTCATCTCTCTCTCTACTAATGTAAATAGCACACAACCAAAGATCAAAAAGGTCTTTATAAGCTTGTAATGTAAAGCCAAGGGTATGAGTTAAGAAAGAACTGGTAGGAAAATGAAAACAAAAGTTGAGATACAAAATCATGCAAATTTCAACATTCAAACCTCAAAAATATAAGACAAGTGTAAAACGGAGCATAAGAAACAATATATCATTCACTTCCTTCCTTTCTTTCTTTTCTTTTTTTCTTTTCTTTTCTTTTTTTAGCAACCTCCACCCCCAAATTTATTTCTTTACAATACTTTGGGTGAACTTTTTCTTTTTCTTTTTCAATTCTTTTTTCTTTTTCATAACTCCTGAAATACTTTATGCACAAAAATAACAACAGCTTGAATAATAAAATAATACAATATATGCACTCAACAAAGATTATGTAAGAAAGGGAATTTTTTTCTTTTTTATGGGTATGGGAAAGGAAAATATGGGTAAAGAAAAGAAATAGAGGTCAAACAATAGTAAGACTGCAAAATGGACCTAAGGATAAATCGTGTCACAGGTTTGCTTGAAAGGCTCAAACGGTCCAAAGAATGCCCTTATCATTTCCTTAATCATGCACTGCCTCCTCAAGAGAGAATCAAACAAGTTCTAGATGCAAATCATCCATACACATGCAATCCCATAAACTTTCTCTAAGTTTGATATGCAATTAAATTCCAAGATCTGTCAAACATAAAGATGGGAAATACATCCATACACAATTGAAACAATAGAGATAAACATAACTCATAGATTCTCATGTGATATCCTAAGAAATTAGATCAATCCACAATTCAAGCAATCATTAGATATTCAATTCAATACACCGGTATGCACAAAATGACTAAAAATACAATAGGTTGATGGAAACAAAATAAAATAAAATAAATAACAAATAAATAAATGAGAAAATTAAAAGCTAAAGGAAAGAAGAAAAATCTTTTTGATGGCCGACAGCTATATACATCCCCTACAAAGGCTTCGAACTCGGGAGGCACTTAAGCCGACTCAACACTAGCTAACTACAAAACAAAAATAGAAAAATGTTAATCAAGAAAATAAGAAATAAAAAATAAAAATAAAAACAAAAATAAGAGAGAGAAAAAAAGAGAAAATTTGGGTTGCCTCCCAAAAAGCGCTTGTTTAACGTCATTAGCTTGACGTTAAACAAGCGACTAGTTAAGGTGGCTTGAAACAAGAAAAATAAGATGACACCTTCCTTTTGTCAGATCTTTGCCTCCATACTCTGCCACTAGCCTTAGAATCATCTCCAAAGGTGTTTTGAATTTGACTTGACCCTAATTGTTCTGAATACACCTTAGCATACGAAATCTCATCAGGCCATGGAAGTCTCAATTTTTTAACAAGTTACAAATTAGATTTCAATGGACCTGTCTGCAATGAATTAGTGGAAGCCAGAAGATCTTTTCTTATTCCAACAATCTTAAAAAGAGAATGTCATTTCTCCTTTTCATCAACAATCTTGGAACTGGGAGAGTCAACAATAATGAACACAGAAGAGTTCTTACCATCCAATCTCTTTTGAAATTTACTTTGAATGCAATTAATAGGGGCATAAAGATCTGATCTTAGGGCAAACTTATTGAAAATATTTATAGTCACTTGATCTCCATCTACCCTTAAAATAAGCTCTCCTCTAAGTACATCAATCAACTCTCCTGATGTTGTTAGGAATGGTCTCCCTAGAATTAATGGGATATCAGCATCCTTGTCTATATCCAAGACTACAAAGTCAACTGGAAAAATAAATTTATCAACCTTTACTAGCAAATCTTCAACAATACCATATGGATGTCTGACTGATCGATCTGCTAATTGAAGAGAAACCATTGTAGGCTTAACTTTATCAATTCTCAGCTTGTGTAAGATAGACAAAGGCATCAAATTAATGCTAGCCCCTAGATCACATAAGGCCTTATCAATGTTCAACTTCCCAATTGTACAAGGGATATTAAAACTTCCTGGATCCCATAACTTTGGTGGAAGCTTCCTCTGGATAATGTCACTGCACTCCTCAATAAGTACTACAGTCTCATCTTCTTCCAACTTCCTCTTCTTTGATAACAAGTCCTTCATGAATTTTGCATAGGATGGTATCTGCTCAAGAGCTTCAGCAAAAGGGATGTTTATCTGCAGCTTTTTGAAAACTTCTAAGAACTTAGAAAATTGCTTTTCTTGAATCTCCTTCCTAAACCTTTGAGGGTATGGAAGTTTAGCATAGAGTGAATGATCAACTATTTTCTACTCACGTTCCTTCTTTTTCTTCTGCCACTTTGGTAGCTTCTCTTTAGCTTCTTCATTACTACACTCTTGAGTTGAGACATCCGTAATAGGAACATCAGTTTTTTTAACTTTTGACGAATCAGGTGCTTCTTTAACTTGTCCTTCCAAAGTCTTGCCACTTCTCAGTGTAATTGCATGACATTGCTCATTTGGATTGACAACAGTATCACTCAGGAAGGTACCTGGAGGTCTCTCTTGAAGCTGTTTCGCTATCTGCCCCACTTGGTTCTCAAGACTTCTAATAGCGGCCTCATGATTCTTGAAATTAGTTCTTGATTCCTCCATAAAAGCTGTTTCGCTATCTGCCCCACTTGGTTCTCAAGTCTGTTGCACAAAAACAGAGGTCTGCAGAGAAAGTTTTTCCATTATAATCTCAAGAGGAGACTTCTGTTCGAGCTGAGCATTCAATGGTACAGCTTGATTCTTCCAAGAGAAATTGGGTGATTCCTCCATCCTGAATTATAAGTACTAGAATAAGGATTACCTTATGGCCTTGAAGGATTACCCATATAGTTCACCTGCTCTGGAATGTTGATACTTGAATTCCCTGCCTCACATTGACCATTGACATGGCTGCCTCCACAAAAATCGCAAGTCAGACCTCCTTGATGATTAACTGCATTTACCTGTAAATTACCAACTTGCTTAGTAAGGTTGACAATGTGTTGCATCATAGTCTGATTCTGTGCAAGTATAGTATCAACAACACCAAGCTCCAACATTCCCTGTTTGACTGTAGTTCTTCCACTAGGCAACTGATATTCATTAGTGGCCATTGTCTCAAACGATTCTTGAGCCTTTTCAGGAGTTTTGCTATTTAAAGACCTACCTGCAGATGCGTCCACCATAAGTCTTATGGAATGATTCAAACCATTATAAAAGATCTACACTTGCTGTCAAACCTCAAATGCATGGTAAGGACATCTCCTTAATAGCTCCTTAAATCTCTTCCAAGATTCATATAATGACTCCCCTTAATTTTGAGTGAAACAAGCTATTTCACCCATCATCTTCACAAATAATGATGGAGAAAAATACTGAGTGAGAAATTTACCAACCAGATCCTCCCAAGTAGAGATGCTTCCTTGTGACTGGGCTTGTAGCCAACTCTTTGCTTTGTCTCTAAGAGAAAATGGGAACAGTCGTAATCTAATGGCATCATCAGTAACGCCATTATACTTAATAGTATCGCAGAGCTGCAAGAAATTGGAAATGTGCAAATTTGGATCTTCTGCATGGCCTCTCCCAAACTGATTCTGCTGCACTAACTGTAGAAGAGCTGGTTTAATTTCAAAATTATTGACCTGAATTGTAGGGCACACAATATTGGTAGAAATATTTCAACAGATGGAGTAGCATAGTCAGCCAAAGTACGTCTGCGTTCTACAGTTACAACTATTTCTGCCATCTTTTCTTCTGCTTTTTCAAGTTTCTTCCTTTCTCTAACTGCTTTCCTATTTGCTCTAGCTATTCTCTCTATCTTTGGATCAAAAAGTAATTCTTCTGACCCTAGAGAACCTTGCATAAATAAATAAACAAGCAAATCAGAGTGAAGTAAAGAAAAGAAAAAAAAATAAATGACTAATAAAAATAAACAAAGAAAACAAAAATAAAAAGAAACAAATTAAAAATAAAATTAAATGAAAATAAAATTAAAATTAAAATTAAACAAAGAAAAATAAATGCTCAAATTAGTGTTTTTCCAACTATTATTTAATATTAATAACAATAATCCCTACGGCAACGACGCTAAAAACTTGATGTGGAATTGGCAAGTGCACCAAATCGACAAAAGTAATAAAGAGTGAGTAAAGTATCGTTCTCACGAGAATTAAATTATTAATTACTAAATTAACTGAAAATGACACTATTTAAGCTAACGAAAAGAGAGTTGGTAAAAATAATAAAAAGAAAGAATAAACAAAAATAACAAAAGCTAAATTTAATTAATTGGGTTGAGTTGGAAAACAATGATATGAAAATGTTAGAAGTCAGATTTTACTTAAACTCTTCAAATGCAAAATCAAATATTGGTTTAATTAAGTCTTATTCTAATGATTCGATAGTCAATTCTCAAAATTAATCAATATTCAATCCCTTATTATATTAATCCTCTTATACTATTTAGAATTAACTAATCCCTTAGTCTAATCCTAAATAGAAAGACATTATCAAAAATAAAGAAATTAAAAGAAAGACCACATAACCCACAACGTCTATTCCTAACGATTGTAGAAATTATGGTGTTTATCACAAGTTTTAAGTTCATGCAATTTTTTTCAAATCATACATGAACCCAAAAATCATTCCCAAATTGGCCAAATTTAGAAAAACATTAAGAAAAGAGATAAACACATAAATCATGAAATAGAAACATTGATTAAACCCATACAAGAATTTACATCATCCATGAACAAAATCCATCGTCACCCTAATGAAAAAGTGTTTAGTTACACATGAAAAAAGAAGAACACAAAGGGAAGAATATGACAAACTCCGTTGTAGAAATGTGGAAATGTTGAAGAAAATTCTTAATCTTCAAACCTAATTGCGCCCACACCACATTAGGATTTGTGTCTCTTGACGACTATTGTCTTCTGTCCAAGTGTATAAGAGTGTGTAAAAAGTCTGTTATATTTGACAAAACTTTCTTATTTAAAAGAAATTCACGTTGCAGTTTACGCGTTCAGCGCTCAAGCGCTAAGTTTCCAACGCTTAGGCGCTGGCCCACTAATCAGGAAACTCATTTGCGCACTCAAGCGGTGATCGCTAGGCTTTTGAATTAATTTTCTTATTTTTTTTCTGCTCCTCAAATGCCCAGTCTTTTCCATATACAATTACCTACAATAAATACATAAAAGCACGTAAAAAGAATACAATTAAAATAATAAAAACATAACAAGACTTGAGAATAAAACTAAAAAAAATAAATTAAAAGAGAATAAAAACCCAAGATTTTCTATTCTCCATCAATAGAAAACTCCTCTGTTTTTCTTTCCACTTACTATCTCCAATAGTAATACACCGAAGCTAAATACATCAGATTTGGTGGAGAATAACCCATCAATTGCATATTTTGGTGCCATATAGCCACGTGATGAAATTGGATAAATGAGTTAGTTTCATCTTTAAAATGTGTAGAAAATTGGAAAACAACTTTGCATCCTAGCTAATAGATACTTACTATGTTCCTGCCACTATTTTTGTAATCCCTTTAGTTTGATTTCTACTAAACATTCGTGCCAAGTCAAAATCTGAAATTTTTGGATTCAACCCACTATCCAATAAAATATTACTTGCTTTAAGATCTCTATGTATGATCGTTGATCTTGAATCTTGATGCAGATAAGGAAGTCCCCAAGCAATTCCAAATATAATGTTAAAGCGCTTTGATCAATCTAGGAGTTCACTTTTAGAAGAATCTGTCAAGTAGAATCTGTCAAGTTTCTCAGTTGAGTTAGTTTAGGAAAGAAGCAAATGAAATTCTTCAGTCTAACTAAAAAGTTTATTTGCAAGGTACATACCAAAAAGATAGGAATCTAGGCTTTTATTGGGCATGTATTCATAGATGAGTATTTTTTCCTCTCCTTGGACACAACAACCTAGAACCTTAACAAGATTCTGGTGCTGAAGTTTGGCACACAATATAACTTCATTCTTGAATTATTTTGTTCCTTGTCCAGAATTATGTAAAAGCCTCTTGACAGCAATCTCTTGTCCATCTGCTAGTGTATCCTATAAATTTATTTATTGAACAATTGAAACAATGAATTAGAAGAATGATTGCTTTTTATCTTTGTGTCTTATTAACAGCCAAATTGCATGTTTAGTTATTTACCCTGTACACAGGCCCAAAACCACCTTGGCCAAGCCTCATGTCACTTGAGCAGTCATTAGTGGCACGAACTATTGTGGCAAAATCAAAGAAAGGCAGCTCCAAGTGTTCTTCATGGCCTTCATCTTTCTTTTCTTCAAAGATTTTCCCTGTTTTCTCACAAGCAAACTAAATCAGCACATCATAAATAAAAAAATAGAAATGTTCTTTTGAAGGCATAATCATGCATGTGCACGGTGCACCAAATGCAAAACTTCTCCTTTGTACAAACCATCTTCAAAATTTGGGCTACGGATATGCCCTACAACTTTGTTATGGCTTTTTTTAGTACAATTAAATTTCCTTAGCAAATGCCAGAAGGGTATCATTTAACAAGAACTTCCACATCAATGTTCCAATCATCAGAAACTAACTCACATGCTTCTCTCATAATAATAGATTACTTGCAACTGATATTGAACACCATCAGTGTCATGTCAGTGTAAGCAACAGCTTAGATAAATAACTTGCAGTAACAAGGTTCGATGGTTAAGAAAGTTTACCTCTAAGCTTTCTTTTCCTCCAGTAAATGTAAGAGAAAGTGAAAACAATCACAAGAACCAAAAGAAGGGCAATTGGAATTACCACGGCCAACTTTTTCTTATGCCCTTCCTTTGCTTCTTCATGGATAGTTTGACAGAGAAATGAACCAATAGTTCCTACTCACAAAAAATGTACACAGAAACATGAAGTAAAGGAGAACCAATAAAGGATTAAAGACCATACCAGTCTCTGAAGCAGCCATTCGAATATATATATCTTGCCCAGGAACTGAAGCCTCTCTGAAATCAATTAGATCTCCAAACCAAATGATACATCCATTACCTTCTCCCCTGACGTCTAAGTTTGCATAAGCAGTGCAAGAACAGTTTTCCAAGCATTTGGCCCTGCAATTCTCAAGTGTCAAATTTCCATTAACCCAAGATTTTGTAGTATCTGGCAATTTCAACCCACTAAATTTTTTTAAACCATCTCGGTTTCTGACCCTACAGCTCCATGGTTCACTGTACACACATCCTTGGGTCCAGTCCAATGCCTCATTGATGGAAACATCTCTTGAGAGGGGACGCGAAAGAAGGAAAAAAAGTTCGAATTGGGGAGTACTACTGGTAATTGTCAAACCTTGCTGGCAGTTGGAAAGGTGTTCCAGAATTTAGTGGCATAAGCCTTCCTGGTGTGAATGGGTTGACTTCAAATCTTTATATATATATATATATATATATTGGATTGATTTCAAATTTAACTTGCAACCCTATACATGGAGAAGATAATTTTAGGAGAACTTTTTACTTGTGAGAATGTATAAGGAATTAGTTTCATATAAATGCATGTAAAATATCCTAATTAATATCTATATATATTAGTTTTGTAAAATACTTATAAATTATGTAAAAAAACAAAGCAAATAGTCAAATACCTACCCTCAAATGTATGCATTTAGTGAACGAGTTTGTAATTTAGTTAGTATCAGATTTGATCTCTAAACTCGAAATGTGATGGTTTGTGTGTTTGGTTTTATGATGGTAAATATTCGATCATTTATCATTTTATCTATTTCCGTTCTTGACATTAGTTTAAGATCACTAATACGTATAACTAGTAAGTCAGGTTAATTAAGTCGTATTTCTTCTTTAATATTGGAGTTGGATTGATCAATCGACTTGAGTTACCTTAAAATCCTCCTTAGTTATTACTTATTTCGCATTTTCAAACTACATCTTCAAAGTTTATATAAAACTAAGAAAAAAAGTTATCACTATGACGCATATAGACAGAACATATAGTATACAATTTCATGGGTGAAGTTAAAATATTTTAAGAAAACAATTTAATATTATAAAAAAAATCAAAACTTAAGACAAAATAGGAAATTTTAAATAAAAATAAGGTATCCAGTGTATTGAAAATTGAAAAAAACTATTTTTCTATTAAAAACTTTCTATTTTGATATCTTTAAATGACACATATTAGTAAAACTCTTATTTTTTTAACAAGTAAAATGTAAAATAATGTAAAAAAATTTGTGTGTAAATATAACTTCTCATTTGTAACAGGTTTATGAGGGAATCTTAGTTTTCAAGCTTACATAATATGGTGGAAGAAATATATATTACTTACTTTAACTTGTAGGGATTAAGGTAGAAAAAATATTACTTATAATGTAACTTAAAGAGAGTATATAATTGAAGAAATATTACTCATCCAATTATAAAATTGGACCTAAGTTCTGTTTTAACCAAACCTATATAAATACTTATATTCAAGCCCTTCTCTGCTTACTGTCTTTACCTTCAGTTAATGTCAGAAATTTTTATTTTGGGGTAAAAATGGCAGAATTTTATTGTTAGTAAAAGTTGACAGATGATGAACATTTATCGGAGAAAAAACATCACAATTTTTTCTGTTTTCTTTATTGACAAATGATGAATATTCTTATCCAGTATTTACGCCCAAGGCCACCATCACTAGCTTCTTTTCAACAAAAAAGAAATTCATACATCACAACATCTGACTGGCATGACTAAAATACTTTATGAGAATGTACCAATAAAATAAGTCCACATGAAGCCTTAGAAGTAAAATAATATTTTCATCTAAAGCTCAGTATTGAGATAGTTATTTCATTGGTTGAAGAAGAGGTTTGCTTTCCCACAGAAGATTCACCTTCAATTGAGACTTTATCCATTAAAAAACTAGGTTCTTTTGGCTATGGCAAAGTGTTCTCACTGCTTAACATCACAATCACAGATGCCATATTTGGTCTATCATCTGGATGATACTGCACACATAAAAGACCTATTTGAATGCAGTGTAAAACTTCAGATAGAATACACAAGTCTCTTAAACAATCATCAATCAATTCCTCTGGGATGTCCTGTTTCCACAACCTCCGTGTCTACAACAACTCAAAATAAATGTTATCCACCAGTACCTAATAAAATGACAACTAAAGTTAATTGTGCTACTTACATGCCTAATAAGATTTTGACTCTCGCCTGGATAGACAAGCCCTCTATTTTTCTTTCCACTTATAATCTCTAACAATAATATGTCAAAGCTAAACACATCAGATTTTGTGGAGAATAACCCATCAATAGCATATTCAGGTGCCATATAACCGCTTAAAGGTACCACAAATTACTTAATTTAATGTTAAATCAATGCATAATAAAACTTTAGCACAATTAAAGACCTTACTATGTTCCAACTACTCTGTTAGTATTTCCTTCAACTTGATCACCTCCACACATTCTTGCCAAGTCAAAATCTAAAATTTTCGCATTCATATTATTGTCTAATAAAATATTGCTTGCTTTTAGATCTTTGTGTATGATCCTTAATCTAAAATCTTGATGAAGATAAAGAAGTCCTCGAGCAATTGGACACAAGATGTCGAAGCGCTTATGCTAGTCTAAAAGTTTACTTTGAGCTGAATCTGTCAATATTGTCCAATATGTTGATTAGTCTTTTCTTTGCAATATGAATTGTGAATTAAACTGGAATGATCAAGCTTTGCAAAAACACTGTCCGAAAAGAAATGAATCTAGGCTTCTATTGGGCATGTATTCATAGAGTAGCATTTTCTCCTCTCCTTGAATGCAACATCCAAGAACCTTGACAAGATTTCGGTGTTGAAGTTTGGCACACAATATAGCTTTATTTTTAAATTCTTTCAATCCTTGTCCAAAACTCCTTGAAAGTCTTTTGACAACAATCTCTTATCCGTCTGCTAGTGTACCTTAAATTTCAAAGTTGGGGCAAATGTAACAACTAATGAATTTTTAATAAAAAGATCCAAGATATATCTTTTCTTATTAACAGGTATATGCTGCATATTTACCTTGTACACAGGCCCAAATCCACCTTGCCCGAGCTTCTTGTCAATTGAGAAGTCGTTGGTGGCATTAACTATTGTAGCAAGATCAAAGAGAGGAAGCTCCAAATCTTCTTCTCCACCTTCATCTTTCTTTTCTGAAGACAAGGTTTTCTGTGTTTTTCTCTTTGATTTGTTAAATGAGACCAGTATCATTGTTAAAATAGAAAATCAAAATAATGTAGATTCTAATAAAGACGTTCGAAATGTTCAAGTAAGTGATTGTGGATGAGATCTTGTATCTATTCAATGAAACAAAATTACAGAAACTTTGTACCTTTGTATCCAGTCCATTGTATCCCAATTCTGAGGTGATTTTGGCTTGAATCCTTTTAAACACTGACAAATTGGCGACTCATTAACGATGCAATTTCCATATGGACCACAAGGATTATAAGTGTCACAGCTGTCTCTTGGCACAGATTGGTAAAGCCTCCAAGTTTTGTTTTCTGGAATCCAAGTGATGCGTTGACGAAGGTAAAGGGTTTGGTTTATAAAAGTTACCGATATCATAGATTTGTTCTTGAGGATGTATGTGTAATACACCTCATCTGCATTGTTGACCATATTGTGGTCGACAATGGGAGTACCCTTCCATAGGGGTGCCCCGCTGAATCCAACGCCATTCCAAGGGCCACTCCTGTGATACTCAACCGACCCCTTCCACAGTACCATTTCAGGGTTGCTAGTAAGGACAGTACCCCAAGTAAAGTTTCCCGGAGATGGGTCGTCCCAGTTCTTCCAAGCAGTTAAACGCCGATTGAGACCAGTTTTTAGGTCCCATCCTAGCTTCATTCCTGGTAAGAGTGTATCACAAGGGTGGTCGAAGCTCTGCCACAGGAAACTATCTTCATTGTTGTTGTTCTTCTCCTCTCTAATTACTAAATTTCCAGTGTCCAAGAGCTGCACAATGGGACTCAAAGCCTCTGTTGTCGAGTTTGTTGACCAAAGAAGAGTCTGATTCTCGTTCAGAAGCACAAGATATCCGTCCCTGCTTATGCTCAACACGCTGGAGTTGTCTTTGATTGAATGGTCACGGTTGGCAACCCAAACAACAACTCTGACACGGATATTTTTGTACCAGATTCCTACATAGCGGTTTGTAGAACTACCAAGATTGAAGAAACCCAACTCAAAGCTTCCATCCTTAGAAACCAATGTGCTGCCATCAGCAAGTGATTGAAACTGGGTAATGATATCAGTTACAGAGGAAGTATGGGAGAAGAACAAAAGCAGCTTGGCAATAAAAAGCATGACGGATAGAATGGCCATTTTTGCGTTAATTGCTGCCCACAACCACACAAGTTCAAGATATATGCATATTAAGAAGGTGTGTTGGAGTAGGGCATTGATGTTCGCGGGTAGACTTGGTCTGGTGATCTCCATCCCTCATGCAAGTTGCATCTATTGCCAAGTAGATAGGCAGGTCCTCTCCATATACTTAATCGCAGACATCCCAGTCAACAAGGCACTAACGATTATCGATTGCCTGTTATAGAGGAAATCGTCGAACATAATTTAGCGAAAACTAAAAAATATTTGAAGAAGACTTGAGGTTAATGATATGGTCACGCAGCTTATAAGAATATATGTAAGCACAGAGAATCTGTATAAAAAAGAAAGCAAGAAAAAATTTTAAGCCACGAGATATACCATAATATTTGTCATAACCACGCATATATTTATGCTCGAATTGACTTTAAGAATCTGATTACTATTGTTACACTGTTATATAAACGAAATGTATTTCCCTGACCCTCATGTAGGCAATAAGTCCTGTTCTCACCCTTGCTTCAGTTTTCCATTCAAAAATTTTAACCTGCCCTGAGGTAAATGGCATCCAGACTACTATCGATTTCTTATCTTTATTATAACGATATTTATGTAAAACCAGTATCCAAACTATTACTAACTACTTCAACTTCGGATTCTCTCATTTAATTAAGAGTAACGTGAGTAATGTTAGTATAGTCTATACGTATAATCATATCTACCATTTAAAATATTTAAAATTATAAATATATATATATTATAAAATTTAATGTTAAGATATTCGGTCACATAGAATTATTATGTATATATATTTATACTAACATCATTCTTCAATTAATGTGATATGTTAAAGTAGGATAATGCCCAACAACCAGTGTACACTGTACAGCAACTTTTCCTCAATGTTAGGCATCCTCCATTAATATTAAGAATAATTCTAAAATTTTCTGAGTAATTCTCTTAATAATTTTTTAATTTTTAAATAAAAAAATTATTGAATATTTTTTTATGTTTTTAAGATATTAAATATATTTTTTATTTAATATTTTTTATTAAATATTAAGAATATTATTAAAAATATACTTTTTAGGATAATATAACGAAAGTTAGAAAGTTGATAATTTTTGTTCAAAGCTTATGCATGTACTTGTCTTTTTAGCTCATGTACATGTCTTTTTTAATGTCATAAATTTCCTAAGATGCTTTCTCTGCTCTAAATGATGAAACAGGAAACTATGAGACAAACATTGCTGAAGACATTCTTGGACCAAGCCGAGGTGGAGGTACCATGACAGTAAACTCAGGTTGAGGGTTTGGGGATCAAAATTTGCTTCTATTTTCATTCCTACTTCTATGCCTCTCTTTTTTTTATACTATGTTATGTCAAATAGAGTTTTGATGGCATACTTTTAGTGTTATGGCTGCTATGAACTATTTAAGACATTATTATAGTATTTGTAATTTCTAACAACTAGCAAGAGTTTATGGTTATCATGGCAGCTAATATTTAGTATATAAGAATTTACCAGTTGAATTTGAATTTGAACCATTTAAGTATAGCTTGTTTCTCATGCATTTTTGCATAATATTATTATTACTGCTTTGTTTATTAAGGACAGAATTTTTCGTGGCAAAGCACTTTTTATGTTCAGATTATGTGGTAAATCTTGCCATCTTTATGTGCTGATGTTCAGCTGGACTTTTTATTGCATTTGACCAGTAGTGGGTATGTGTCGATATGGCCTTCTATTGCGCTTTGATGTGCACTGATTCATCTTTATTATCCTTTTTTTGTTTTTTACCTTATTATCCTTATGTTATATTAGTCCATATTGAGTTGGAAGGATTTACTCTCATTTTTATGATTCTCTACCTTCTTTTATTTCTACTGCTCTGTAGGGAGATGCTAGTACTGTCAGTTTTGAGATATTGGCTTCTTAGTTTGGGGCTTTTGCCCGATGTTTACCAAAAAAAACCAAGCAAGCATTTTTTCATTATATGAGGTTAGTTATATAGATCAAACGATATCATTGTATTCTATCATAAATTAAGTATTTAGAAATGTCATTCAAATCTAAATCTTTTTAAATTGTTTTACTTATAGTCTTTCTTGATTTTTCTCTACCTCTAGTTATTGGCCTATTCTCCACTTGATTTACTCTTCTTACAGGAGCTTCTAAAAGTCTTCTTCTTCCATATCCAAACCACCTAAGGTGAGATTCTCTCATCTTTTCCATAATAGGTGCTATCCCTACTTCCTCTCTAATGCATTCATTCATAATACTATCTTGTTTTGTATGGCCATACATCCAGCGCAACATCCTCATCTCTATGACATTGATCTTATGCTCTTGTTGGGTTTTTACAGCCCAACATTCAGTACCATACAATATCGCGGGCCTTATAGTTATGCGGTAAAATTTATCCTTAAGCTTGAGAGGCACTTTTCTATCACAAATAACTCTTGAAACATTCATTCATTTCATCCATCCAGCTTGAATAATATGGGTTACATCTCCCTCTATCTCTCCGTCATTTTGTATGATAGATTCAAGATACCTAAACTGTGTGACTTGTGGTATGGTATGATCTCCAATTTTCACCGCTAAGTTAGCATTAACACGCTTCTCACTGAACTTACATTCCATATACTCCGTCTTACTCCTGCTTAAACGAAAGTCATGTTCTTCCAAAGCTCGTCTCCATAGCTCTAGCTTCCTATTTGTTTCCTCTCTCGACTTTCCAACTAAGACTATATCATCTGCAAAAAGTATGCATTGTGGCACTGGCTTTTGGATATGCACAGTAAGCACATCCAAGACCAAGGTAAAAAGATATGGACTCAAAGTTGACCATTGGTGCAGTCCTATAGTTATAAGAAAATTTTCTGTGGCCCCACCATGTATTCTCACACTAGTTTTAGCCTCATCATACAAATCTTGGATTGCTTGAATATAGGCGATACGAACTCATTTCTTCTCCAAAGTTTCCACAAGACCTCTCTTGGTACCCTATCGTAGGCTTTTTCTAGATCAATAAAAATCATGTGTAGGTCTTTTTGCTTCCTCTGATACCTCTCCATCAATCTTCGTAGAAGATAGATTGCTTCCATGGTTGACCTCTCAGGCATAAAACTAAATTGATTCTCTGAAATATAAGTCTCTTGTCTTAATTTTCGTTTAATTACTCTTTCTCATAACTTCATGGTAGGACTTATGAGCTTAATCCCTCTGTAATTTGCACAGTTTTGTATATATCTCTTGTTCTTATAAATAGATATTAAAGTGTTTCTCCTCTATTAATTTGACATTTTCTTAAACCTCATTATCTCATTAAACAGTTTTGTGAGTCAGCTTATACCTTTCTCTCCTAAGCACTTCTATACCTCAATAGGTATATTATTCGGTCCGACTGTTTTTTCATTATTCATCCTCTTCAATACTTCTTTTACCTCAAACTCCAGAATTCTACGATAAAAGATTTTATTTTGAGTCCGAGTCTCCTAATGTCTCATATTCCTCATTAAATAATTTGTGAAAATAATCCTTTCATCGATCCTTGATGTCTTGTTCTGTAACCAAGACTTTACCCTCTTTATCCTTAATGCATTTCACTTAATCCAAGTCTCTTGTCTTCATTTTTTTTTACTTTTAGCAAACTTGTAGATATTTCTTTCTCCGTCTTTGGTGCCCAATGATTGATATAACTCATTGAACACTTTAGTTTTTGCCTCGTTTACTATCTTCTTAGTATATTTTTTAGCTGTCTTAGCTGTAGATATTCCTTTTGCCCAATGTTTATTTAAAATAATAATAATAAAACTTATCTTCGCTGTTTAAATTTCAAACATATTCTATTATTCCATATTGAGTCATACTGATTTGATTTCCTTACAATTTGCTATCCGATCATCAGAGGAAAAATAAATACCATCACTTTTACACATAAAGCTAGCCGTTGTTGATGATTTTTGCCATTATCTAATACAAATATATTATTTATTACTAATAAAATTACTTCTCTATGTCACATATTTGGACTACCTCTATGCCACCTATTAATTTCTATTTAATTAAGTTAAAATTGTTCATGTCAATTTCTATTTTTTTCTATTATTTTATTACTATTATGTTAATTACTAATTGAAATATTCCTTTATACCACGTGTGAATCTCAAGTTTAATTGAGCTAAAATTAGTCTCGTCATCCTCGGTGCTTTTTCCCGTGCAAGGTGCGACCTCCTCCATTTCTCAACGAGTAAACATCCACTTTAGTCCCTGAAATTATATGCATCGGTCACATTCATCCCTGACTTTAAAAAATTGACAACTTAATCCTTGAAACCTCAAAATGTCGATCACGTTGGTCTCTATATCAGTTGCCATTAGTTAAACTTGACAAAAATGCACACGTGGCACATTAAGTGCCAACGTGGATCCTACATGGCAAACAAGTCATCCCCCGTCAGAAAATGACGTTGGTTTTAAAAGAAAAGCAAAAAATAATAATTGAAAAGGCTATACGACGACCCATCTTCCTTCAAAACTATTTCCCCTTTCTTTTTTATCTCCATGGCTGTTACGTGAAGAGCAGAATCTTTTGCAAATCTAAAAATTCAAAAACCCTAACCCCCATTTTCTGTGCTGGATCAAAAGGATGATCCTGATTATTAGCTTGGGAAAATTAGGCAGGACTTAGAGAGGATCAATGAAGAAACCATGAATGATCTTGAATCATAGGATGTTGATAGATCAAACTTGGTTCCCACTTAAATATGGTGGGCAGCTGATGTATGGAGAATTTCCTACGTAGTCTATTCTAAACATCTCCAGAAGTGCATTGTTCCACTTGGGCTGCAAACATTCACAACATAACCAGCAATAAGAAATTGCACAACAAATGAAAAACAAAATTAAAGACATTCCCAAGCCTAAAGTGCTTAGCAAACATATGCTTTCTGAGATTAGAGAGGGTATTTAATATCTGCATTTTCCATTGCTTTTGAGGTAATATAGGTTGATACAAGGTCCTTTCTCTTATGAGGAGCCACCAAATGATGGTAATAAGAGCCAACCTGAAACACATATTCTAGAGTAAGTCCAAGCCCAACTAGCAAGTGACCCTCAGCAAGACCAACATGTAATTGAACCTAGTTCAAGTTCCTATAGTGATGATTATGAAAGTGCAGAGGACAGCCCCTATAGGCCTTTAATGACATTTTACTTTAATGGTGGCGAACTCTTGTCAGCAGTTGGACAAGATGCCAACAATGACATTTTTGTCATTGCTTATGCCATTATGGATGTGGAGAACAAAGCTAATTGGAAGTGGTTCTTAACACTGTTACATGATGACCTGGGGGACTTCAGAGAACATGGCTGGAACTTTATTTCAGACATGTATACGGTAACCTCATTCACAAAGACTAATATGAATTAGTTGTCTATATATTAGGGATTAATATGAATTAGTTGTGTATGTGTCAAGGACTAATATGAATTAGTTGTTTATGTGTTAGGGACTAATATGAAGTACTTTGTTTTCAGGACTTGATACCAGTAATCCAACTGATAATGTGACAAATTTCAAGGCTTAGCCTTCTATTTGAGAAAGCACTGCTCAATTTTAATGTGACAGATTTTTGAAAATCCATTAATAATTCATAATCATATGACAATAATATGTCAATATCCCAATTTATGTGAAAAGGTAAGAAGTTACTAGTTTGTGATTACCTTTCGCACACTAAAAGAGAATCACACCTAACTTCAGTAGTTTCATAGAATCACAGCTCATACTAGTAGTAGCAAAAATTTTACATCCATGGATTAGGCTAGTTATTGGATTTAATAAACCATCAGTGATAATAGAAAGAAATGTGGAAGAAGGTATAATAATGTTATAGCATATGTAAACCATTCACTTCTGGCGTCCACTTGCAAAATTCCTTGACATTCATACTGCAGATAAACACAAGGATCATTTACTACTGCACAAGGATCATCCAGGTGTTCTTTTTTTATTCTCTGGACTTCCTGCAATTGAAATTAGACATTTTTCAATCAAGATGGAAAGATAAACACAACCCTGCTCAAAACAGTAGTCAAAGTGAGTTAAACAACTTACTTCTTCAACATTGGTACTATGATCCTTGTTAGAAACTGATGGTCCTGGTGGATTTTACTGATTTTTTTGCTCTGTTAATCTTCAGGTTTGGACTTTCACGAGTTGCTGGAAATTCCACAGGGTGATAGGCATCGTTACCATGATGATGTTTCCATCATTGTTATTTCTTTGGAGGGAATGATATGGAGATGGGGGTTAGGGTTTTAGAATTTTTGGATTTGCAGAAGAATCTCATCTTCACATAATAGCCATGGAGATAAAAAAGAAAGGGGAAATGGTTTTGAATGAAGATGGGTTGCACGACGTCGTATAGCCTTTTTATTTTTTTTTTGTTTTTCTTTTAAAACCTACGTCATTTTCTGATGGAGGATGACCTATTTGCCATGTAGGATCCACGTTGGCACTTAACGTGCCACGCGTGCATTTTCTTCAAGTTTAACTGACGGCAACTGATGCAAAGACTAACGTGACCGACGTTTTGAGGTTTCAAGAATTAAGTTGTCAATTTTTTAAAGTCAAGGACGAATGTGACTGGTGCATACAATTTCAGGGACTAAAGTGGAGGTTTACTCATTTCTCAACTCTTCTACGCGCAAGTTTCAATGCTAGCATCTTTTGGCCATCTGCCACGTTAGTTTTCTTTTGGGAAATATTTATCTAATCGCAAAAATAAAATATTACATTTTTTGCATTATATTTTATAGTTGATTATATATATTAATTGATTAACGAGAATTATATAAAAAATAATTAATTAATAAAATACTTATTAAATATAAATGTATTTTATTAATTAGTATAAAAATAATATAAAAAATAATGTGAACAAGTCTATCAAATCAACTCGTTTGACTGTTAGAAGACGTCTTTCTGATGCCCCAAACCTATGAAGCACGAACACGTCATTTTTGAAGCGTGTCTGCATGTCGGACATGTGTTCATGTCAGATACATGGGAACACCTGTATGACATACGTGTCTTGCATGTCAGAATATGTCCGATTAAAATTATATTTTTTTAATTTAAACACGTCTCGGATATACTTGGATACATCTCAAACACGTTTAGACACGTGTAGGGCACGACTTGGACATGATCCATTAATATTTTTTTTTAAAAATAGTTTCTATGATTACCGTTCAATTAGTAAACTCATAACTCAATCAAGCTCAATCACATAATTAACGTCTCAAACCACTATTTTAATATATCAGTATTTTAAGTTTTATCTTTTCACACATCACTATTAAATTTTTAAGTTTTATCTTTTCACATACCACTATTTTCATCTACTCCTTCTACCTTTGTTCATACCAAATCATCCACTTCGTCATCATTGAAACTTGCTTCACATCAATATTTCCTCTAGTTAATTTTTTTATACACATGTACTCATACATGGTTAGTTCTATTAGGAAAAATTAGTTTAAGAGATTTTTTAGAATATATCAATAGAAATTATGTTCTATATTTTTAAGAGAGGCTTACTAGGTAGCAAAAATTAACACATGTGACATATATTAAGATATTGTAAATCTTTAAGTTTATAAAAATGATATTAATGAATTACGAATCTTCTTACTTAAATTATATATATATATATAGATATATCACTTACACCAAGAGGTTTTTTTTCTCTTACACCTATTTTCAACCGTCAGTTCTACTTTCATCTAATGGTTGAGATTATTTCATTAAAGATAACCATTAGATGAAAGTAGATCTAATAGTTAAAAATGAGTGTAAGAGAAAAAAGGCTTATACTGGTGTAAGTTGATCCTCCCTCATATATATATATATATGTCGTGTCCGTATCTTACAATTTTTGAATTTGGTGTGTCTCTGTGTCCATGTCGTGTCCCGTGTCTGTGTCTGTGCTTCATAGCCCCAAACCATTCTTTCTCATTTCACAGCTTATTATTATTAGATGCTAATTGTTTCTTAAATTTTTTTAATAAGAATCTGTTCTTATATTGATTATTATGTATGTGATGGTTAAAATTAAAAATAACAACATGAAAGAATTAATAATAATAATAATAATAATAATAATAATAATAATAATAATAATAATAATAATAATAATAAGAGTACATAAGAATAATATAAAAATATAAGAATGAAATTAAATAAAAATGTACAATTCACATTTTAATTGAATATTCCTCTAAGTAAGATTATTTTACTAACTTAATGTTCATTACTTTTAAGCATATTAATTTAGATTTTATTTTTAAAAAAAATTATTAATTGGATTTTTTTAATTTTTCATATTTTTATTGAACTTGCAACAATTAGATTTTTAATGCAAAAAAAGTCAAGGAGATGTCATGTTAAATTTGCTTGTCAATTCATTATCTAAATCCTTTTGTTTGGGTTAAACTTGATAGTTATCTTACTTACTCAAGAAAGCCAAGGCTTAAAAGGTACAAAAACTTTACTTTTAAAGTTCTCATTTGTTTCATACCCCCCTTTTTGTTAATGTTATTATTTAAAGAGTAATAATACAAAGTTAGAAAAAATAGTTAAAAGTTTTATTATAGATTCGGCTAGACTCAATGATAATTGTCACTAGATGGAATAAAGTGGTAAAAGTCACTTACTCATCCAAAAATTAATAACCATGCGAAATCATTTTGTAAAAATTAGTGTTTTATACATGTACAATATAGGGGATAAATTAAAAAATATTAAAATAAAAAAAAAAAATATACTTAATCTAAATATATGACATTCTGGATGATTTAGATAAATTTTATTAAATTATAATTAGTAGAGTTTATAATAAGACCTATTCAAAACTATTTTTTTGTTAACCAAATTTTTCCTGCTATGACAACCGAATTATGTAACTCCTTTTAATAAATATTTTTTATATAACTTCTCAAAAAATAATTAGTTTTTCAAATAATTTCAATTTTTAATTCTATAAATTTTTTTCTTTAATATTTATTTTTATGTATTTATTTATTTTTTATTAAAATTTTTATATGTTTATTCATTTACATATTTTATCAACTTATTATTAAGAGTATACTAAGTTGTCCCTAATGTCAAATTATACTAATAAAATAATCTTAAATAAATAGATATTACAATGACAAATAAAAAGATAACCCACTAAAAATTGAAATAATCAATAATAATAAAATCAAATGACACTCAATGCATTCAAATATACTATCATTTTATAATCTATACATTTAATTTACACAATTTAAGTAGAATAAATAAAATAACGCATTAGTTAAATCAATCAATTGACATATGATTTTTTAGATTCTTTAATCTATACTCTTTCACAAATCCAATTCATTTTAATATGACACAGAATTATAACTTGCTAATTACATATGTTCCATCAATGTCTTCGTTGAGGTTAATTTCTTTCATTATTTGTTCACAAAACTATCTCAACTTTTATAAATAATTTTACTCAAAATATTAATGAAACATCAATGTTATATGATACAGTTTTCAATTGCATTTAAACGATCTTACTAAATAAACTTTATTATAAATTTGAACTTTTTAATTGATTTTATCATTTTTTTTGTAAAGTTTTTATTTCATATATTTAAATATTAATATATTTTCATTTAAAAGCTTTTAATGTCAGCAAATTTAAATATCATATATTATATATATATGAACCAAAAAATTTAAAAAATACTTAATAATTTCTTAGTTTCCTCATAATAAATTGCACTTAATTAATTTTACTATATTTTCATGCAAATTTTTCACTCTAATGTAATGTATATATTGAAGTTTTCTAAATAATATAGAATAAATATAGTAATTTAAAAATATAATTAATTAATTTAGGTTGACAAGAGATATATAGTAGAGATGATATTAGACACCTACAAAAATTTAAAAATTTTAAGATCAATCCCCAATTAAAATAATTAATAACATGGTTAATTAAAGATAAGTGAGAATTTTTTTTTTTTTTTAATATCAATTAATATGCAAATGTATATATGTCAATATAATTAATATGTGATTATAAATTTTTATATTTGTATGTGTGGATAATAAATTTAATTTAGACCGACAATACATGTATACATTCTTTTTAAATTACAACATGGAAAGCCACAAGACAATTATTGAGATTATTTATTTGTCACACATGACATATTTTTAAACAAGTTATTTCATATATATTTTTCATATTTAATTAAACATTTTTTTTCTTTGTATTTTTTAATATAATTTGATTGTTTGGAGGTTTTTGATTTATTATTTTTTATTAATTTATTATATTTTTTTTACATGTGGCATGGCCATATTAGTTTACACGTGGAGAAAAATACCACATAAGATAATACGTGGTGAAATTTTATTTATTCTACTTGCTACATATCAACAAATCAAGTATTAACTTATTGAATTGGAAGACACATGGTAACTTTTCGGTCATGTATATTTCTTTTCTATATTATATTTATTTAATTAAACTTTTTTCTTTGTATTTCCAATATAATTTTTTTTAGGTTATTTATTTATTTTTTATTAATTTATTATATTTTTTGTACACATAGTAGTAATCACATCAGTTTACACATGAAAAAGAATATTACATCATATGATACATGATAAAAATTTAACTATTTTACTTGTCACACATCAACAAACTAAAACATTAACTTTATTGACTTGAAAGACACATGACAACTTTTTTAGGTCATGTATGTTCCTTTTCTATGTTATATTTATTTAATTAAATATTTTTTTCTTTGTATCTTTTAATATAATTTTTTTAGGTTTTTGATTCTTTTTTGTTAATTTATGTTTTTTTTTTACATGTGATAGTAATCACATCAATTTACATATGGAAAAAAATATTACATAAGATTATATGTGGTGAAAATTTAACTGTTTTACTTGTTATATGTCAACAAACTAAAGTATTAACTTATTGACTTGAAAGACACATAACAACTTTTTAAATTATGCATCTTCTTTTTTTTCTATATTATATTGATATATTAATTATGACAAAAAAATAAAGTGTATAGTCTTTTTCTTCTCTTAATTGTGCGGAAGTATACAATTATCTATGTTTTGCTAACTTTACAACATTAATTTTTTTTCACAATAAAAAATATTTTATTCATCCAAAATATTTATAAATTTAAGAAAAAGATTGAGAAAAGAATAGCCATTAATTTTTTTAAGGCAATTAAAAGTTGAACAAATATTTTTTCTCCTTGAATTTATTTATTTATTTTCATTTAATGTACATACTAGTTAGGAATATAAATATAACTAGCTTTTTTGTGATTTTATAGGAAAATTTTAAAGTGTTAATACAAAAATACATGAAATTAAAAAAACTAAAATAAAATAGAAAGTGTTTTATAAAATTCACAAAATGTTTTGTAGGACTTTGATAACTAGATATTAATGGTGAGAAAAGATTAAAATTGTATATTCAATTAACAGTTTATCAAATGATGTATAATAATATAATAAAAAATAAAAAAAGACAAATATATGTGTAATTTACAGGTGTACTATTTAATTAACTAATTAAGCACGGAAATGCAGAGATATAAAAACAAGTACAAATTTTAAGCCACGAGATCCGCCAAGATACATGGCATGAACACTCAATTTTATATTGTCAATTTTATAATAATTTTTTTTTGTTTGGACCATTTCCTTAATTTTTAATCCAAAATCCATAACCCACTCATTTCCACACGTATACTACCATCTAACCGTTATATGCTGGTCCCCAAACACCCTATAATTCTCTTCCTCAGTTGGCTAAAATGTAACTCTTCATAACCACCATCCTTCTAAGCCCAACTCACATCACCTCCATCCTTACTCATCCATCCCTCCATAACCAAAACTCCCCTCCCAAACCGTGAACTACTTTGCTTCACCAAACACAACACACCACAGCCTCCATAACCACCAAAACCTCCTCACCATGAAAACACCATCCCAGCCACCATAACCTCCTCACCGGGAAAACACCAAACCGTAGCACCACTCCACCATTAAACCCAACATCAATGTGAGACCACCATCACCATCTTTCTCCAAGCAACCTCCACTATACCCTTCACCCACAACGCAGCAAACAGAGCCACCTCTGCCAGCCGAACCGCACTGTGAACGAGCCCAAAGTCCAGCCACCGTGACGACGAACCACCGTCCTCTCTCCTTTGTTTCTGCCAGAATCGCGACCCGCACAGTAGCCACGCACCACCGCGCCAAAGTCGCAGATCCATGCCTACGGTGACTGGTCACCACTGTCTTCCGAACCAGATCCAGCCATCTACCCACCCAGCGCCCCTCCATGCTCTAGATCACAGCCTCGGACCTCCACACACCAGAACAGCGAACCACCGTTGCTCTGCCCCCAAATCTATGAAGCAACACCACCGTTTCTGTTTCTGCAAACCAGTGTCGCCTTCCCGGGAGTCCGCCGTCATCCACCTCTGCGCGCCACCAGTCCTCGCGACCACTACCCAACGCGCTGTCACCACCATCGCGCCCTGTTTCACAGTGCCTCCGCGAGCCCCCTCCCTATTTGTTGGTTTTCGTTTCTTCTCCCTGCAGAAGTATCTTTCGTTTCTTTTCTTTTTTTATTTCTATTTTTTAAGTACGTTTTTTTTAATCTGGTGATAAAAAAAAACTATTAAATGGTTTTGGGCTAAGAACTTTGATCAATTTACTGAAATGGGACAGGTTGTCACTAGGGATAAAATGAGTCAATTTATCTAATTTTTTATGACAAAAATGTGTAACCTCTAGGTTGACTCTTATTCTTTTAAAAAAAATGAGAAGAATTAGTTTTCTTTAAATGTTATATAATTTATGTTTGAATATTTAATTATATTTTAAAAAATATTTTAGATATGTGGTTTGTAATTTTTTACTTATTATTTATTATTATTTTATAGTATTTATTGATTTTTTATATAATTTTTTTTATTTTTTAGTAAAATTACCAGAATGTCTATTTTTTCTCATTTTATCTTTTAAAATTAGCTAAGTGAAGCAACCCATTTTTTAAAACGAAAAACCAGTAAAGAATAAATAAAATTTTCATAATTTCTAGTTGTCAATATGTGTAGTCTAGGTTGACTCTTAAAGGTAGATTTAGTTTTCCTTGAAAGAAAATGAAATAAAAAAAATTAAAGACTTTATAAAAATTGGTAAAAAAAATTGTTTAATTCTAAAATTAGTAAGTGAAGCATTTTTAAAAAAAAAGAATAAATAAAATAAATATAATTGAACTTTGTTGAGAACAATAAACGAGATTAGCTGAGTTGTGATAACTTATTAATATTATAACTGTCAAAATCATCTAAGTTGTGCTAGTTTGATAATTCATTTTAAAAAAATAAAAATATAAATCAAATGAATTTTCAAAATAATTTTTTTTAAAATTAAAAATAATCAACCAACAATCGTTTTTTTAAAGAGTGACGTAATTTTGAATTCCTCATTGCATCCAAGGATACGTAGGAGCAGCATCTCTATTCTGTCAAGTCAAAATTAAATTTTTATAATTTTTTTTGTTAATTTCTTTTTATATTTTAAAAAGGGGTAAAACCAATATTTTCAAAAATTATCAAAAATTACACAACTAACTTAGGTGACCATCTCAGGACAGATGTATTAGGGGTGTTGTGGGGTTAAGTCTCCACCCTTTCCTATGCATAATTAGACTCCTGAGTCCAATTTGGTTTCAAAGATTATTTTCTGAAAAAGATTTTCTAATTTTTTCTAAATAAAATTGGTGGCGACTCCATTTTTTACTCTGAAAAATTTATTCTGTTCGCCGCTCCGGCCTCAATCATGGTCGCGACAGATGGTGACTCTACTAGGGATCCTTGAGAGTCAAGCCTTTATAAGTTGATTACGCAAATTTTGTGACATTTATATGTTTGTTTTACCCTTTCTGTTCTTGTTTTATTTTTCTATTTTGTTTAAATTGTTTATTGATTATTTTAACTATGATTTTATTTTATTATGCAAACCTTAGGATAAATGATTTTTTGGAATTTGTTTTGCATTTGTTTTGTTTTACAGGATATAGGTAGTCTTTAGAATTATGAAGGTTTGTATGTTCCTTACACACAATGCACTTAGACGTTTATCACACATATTCAAGGGGGGTCCTATACCCAGGTCTGAGTGAAGCCTAAGTTAGGTAAATGTTGCTTAGTGATAGTCATTTTGGATGTACATCTTGTTTGGTTATCGCGAAAACATCATCTAGAGTGTGTCTTTTTTACGAATGTCTCACACCTAATGGTTTATCCAATGCTTGTAGTCAACATTCTGAAATGTAACTTAGCTCTAGAGGGCTTTAGAATAGTAGAGCCACTTAATGAAAGTTCTCACGAATCAGAAAAACTTATAGATCTTTTGGATAAAACTCCTCAAATTTAAGGCAATTCCTTAGGGTACAAAGGGAGCGTACCTTTTCGTTATCTTTAGATTTATCCATGTCATACATATACATCATAAGTAGTGTGTCCATTAATGTGAAAAGTCATAATCATACCCCTCTAAAAACATATTTTTGCTTTAAAAAATTTCTTTACATAAAAGGGGAGGAAAGCCACTATTAAAGGACTAACTTTTGCATTCATCCTATATCTTGAAATTAAAAAAAAAAAACAAATTTTTCATCATGCATTCTTGTATATGTTCACTTTTTTTAAAAAAAAAAATTTCCATTAATATCAATATTCTTTTTTTAAAAAAACTTGAACCATTGTTCGTCCTCAGAAAACACAGATAGCACAAACTCGAACCTATGAGACTAGGTCACAAACTAGGCTACAAAAGATGTTAAACTCAGAAAAAAATTTGGGTCGAAAGATGGATGAAATGACAGGAAGAATTGATGTGATGGCAGAAAGACAATCAAGGGTCGAGAATTTACTGAGACAGTTAATTGAGACCCTTAGAACAAGAAATGGAACCCTTGTCGGCACTGGAGTAGATGCAAATGAAGGGGATGATTCTATGAACAAAAATCATGAAGGGGAGAATAACAATGCAGAAGCCACTCACAAGCAGCCAGTGAAGATATTCCTGAACAGCAACTCAGAAAAATAAAAATTAAGAGATAAATTGATCGAAAAGATGCAAAAGCAAATTAAAGCCATTCAAGGCCCTAACCTGTATGACTCGGTGGAAATCAATGAACTGTGCCGGAGGCTGAAGTTAATATCCCTAAGGACTTCAAAATTTCATATTTCTTAAAGTACAATGGGAGTACCAATCCAAAGTTTATCTGAAGACTTACATCACTAAAATGACCATTTAGTCATGGGATCAAAAATTCTTAATCAATTTCTTTCATGAAAGCTTGACTGGGCCGGCTTTGGAATGGTACATGCAACTTGATCATTCAAAGGTTTCTTGTTGGGATGATTTGACAAATCTATTCTTAGGGCAATATCGATTCAGCATCGACACTGCACCTACCCGAGAACAGCTAGGGGCAATGCAAAAGAAGAATGATGAGACTTTCAAGCAATATGCTCAAAGATGGAGAATGTTAGCAGCCCAGGTTCAACCACCATTAACTTCGTTAGAATTGAGCTCGTACTTTATGGGGACCTTAGGAGCATTTTTTATTGGGCTAATGGCAGGGGCTACCTATAGGGATTTTTTTGACTTAATTTTGGCTAGAGATAAGATTGAGAATCTTCCAAGATCAAGTAAGTTACCAACTGAAAATATAGAGAACAATTTTCCTAAGATGGTGGCACCGGCAAGGGAGGAAAAGCTAGAAGTCAGTGCTTACCAAACCTCATACCAAGTCATTAATGTTCCATAGCCGCATTTATATGTCCTAACTCGTCCTGTCTATACCAATTGCCCTCTAGCAACTCAGAACCTCTGAACAATTGAATATTTGAGGCGTTAATTGATGTGATGGCCATCTTAGACTTTTATGATGCTTGAACTTACGTAAACTTTCTTAAAGCATTAATGTAATAGATTTGTGTGGATCTCAGCATACGTTGTTTCCTTTTCCTATGTTCTTGGCACTCATTTTCTTGTCACTCATTTTCTTGTCATGTCTTTCTTGTCATTTTTTTTCTTTTCTTTACTTGCTTTCTTTTGGTTCAAAAATTCCATGGGACTCTCATTCTAGAAAACTTTTGGTGGTCATGAAGTCCATGTGTGCAAGTGTTCTTTGTAAAAAAAAAAGGGAGATATGAAAAAAAAATTTTAAAAAAAGAGAAAATAAAGGGAGCAAATAAGTAATCACTTAGTGTATATTATCCTTTTGTCTCTAAATTAAAATTTTTGAAAATGGACAATCAAAATTTGGAATGAAGATTGGTCATCTTTCTCTCTCCTTCACAAAAATTCATCTTTTCATTATCGTTCGTTATCCCTTTTTGAGTTTAAAAGTTTTCTTCAATAAACCCTAGACAAGGATCACCCCTACACTAGGGGATAACACAAAACAAAGGTTGATTACCATGTTAACTATTTTGAAGCATAATGGAAAAAAGAGAAAAGGAAGAAAAGGTGAAAGGGGCAGAAATTAAAAAAATGATGAAAAACTAAAAAAAGAACAAAAAAGCAAAAAAAAAAAGAAGGAAAAGAAAGAAAATGAAATGAAATGGGTCATGACAAAGGTGAATGATTGAAGTGAAAAAAAATGGAAAGAAATGAAGAACAATAAGGGAAAAGTATGCTTGAAAGCGCAAAAGCAGTTGACAAAGTAATTTTGAATAAAGATCCTTGGCCTCTTCTAGGTCTGCAATAAAATCCATTAATTTTTAATCCATCCAATTCATCTAATTAAAATAATATATCTTATTAGATTAAATTTAATTATAAATGGTTAGTAATCCAACCAAAACATGTATTGGATATCTAATTAAAAATTAATTCAATGGATATCTAATATATTTTATATATATTTTAGAGAGAAAAACATATTTTAGAGGGAGAATAATTTTTTTTAGAAAGAGAAACATTTTTTAAAAATGAGTGGGTAATATATTCATCCATCCATTAAATTAGGATATCCATCCATTAAATTAGGCCATGGATGAATTTGATAATATTAAACATTTTGTAATAGATCTTAACTAGTTTAATGGTTTGTTTTGAATCCATCCATTAAAATCCAATTCAAAATCAAATCAATCCATCCATTTACCACCCCTAGTACTCTCTTCAACTTTTAAATATTTGTTTAAACTTTATATCTTTCATTTCATAACTACTAACTTTGGCCACGTTACAATCCTCAAAATTACCACCTCTAATTTTGAGGTAAAAGGTCATGCTCATCCAAGTATCTAACTCATTACTCCTTTAAAAAATGAATTAAAAAGAAAAAAAAACTTTCACTGGGGCAAGTTTCTACCATGTTCGAGCTGGTCCTACACTGGGATATTTTTTTTTCTCGAGCTCTGTTTGACCTATACTTGGGCAAATCTTTTGGTTCGATTCAACCTTACACTAGGACAAGTTTCTATCCTTTTCAATTTGACTCTAAACTGGGGTAACTTTTCTTTTTCCTAGTTTAATTTGATTTAAACTAGGGCAATTTTACTTTTCCCTGGTTCAACTTGACCTACACTAGGACAAATCTTTTAGTCACTAGGACGAATTTTTGCCCTATTCAATTCAATCCTAGACTAGGATAGATTTTTTTTTGGGTTCAATTTGGGTTGATGTAGATGCTCAACAGAAGGAAATCATTGGCCATAATATCTGGTAGGCAACTAAAGATTGATTTCATAAATATCAAACTAATCCATATTGGGACAACACCACTTTGAATCACATACCGTTATTTGTGTCTTTTTCCATATATTCATCCTTTGTAAATACCCTTTGTACAGTCAAACTTTCAAGATCAATCTGGAAGGGGGAAGGGGGTTAAGGTTGTTTTTGAATCTTGATTAAGCATTCTGATGATAGTGTAGCTTGAAATTTATAATCATCAGTTTGGTCAACATATTTCAACACATTAGCATCAAATACCCATGTCTGCCTTGGATTTTTTGGTTGCAAAGGAGAGATGTTGTGAAAAAAGGATTTAGGGAAGAAGAAGAAGGATTAAAAGGTAATAAATCAAAATATAAAGTTAAAAAAATAAATGACCATATTACAAAAAAAAAAACTACAATAATAGGTAATATGCCTGAGCATCCATGCTCCAAAGTTGTTTAGAAACATTTAAAACTTTTCCCAAAATGGGTGGAGCGGAATGCACCATTGAACAACTAAGTTTAATTTCTAAAAAATTGCCTGTAAAAAATTATCGTCACACATATCAATATTTCTTCTAACAATAAGTGCCATTAACATATCTTTAAAAAACAAAGCTATACACACCCACACACACTCATGCACACATAATTCTCTATACAAAATAAGGTAAGTTATCCAAAACAAAATAAGCCAAAATACAATTAAGACTAATTACATAGCTCAAAATGCTTAACATAAAGTTTATTTTAGTCATCATCCAAATTTGTTTATAAAAGTTTTTGGATTGTTATTTATAGCCTATCTGTATTCTAGGCACTAACAGAAAATGGATTCCTCCATTCGGAATAAAAAGCATAGAGCTGTCAAAAAGGCCCAACCTAGCCTATCAAGCCCTAGCCCATGTGGGTTAGGGCTAAAAAGCCCACAGGGCCAAAAAGCCCACAAGACAAAAAAGCCCACAAGGCCAAGTGGGCTAGGGCTAACCAATGAGCTGGCCCATAATAATAATTTTTTTTTTAAAAATTTTGGCCCACTTATTTATTGGGCTGGTCTTAGCCCACTAAAAATAAAACTTGACCCACCTCTTTTATGGACTAACTATGGGTCAGAATTCAAAAGATGTGGAAATCCTAATATCTAAGATTTTTACATATAAGATAATCAGACAACTAGCACAAGAATTAGCAGATTATATCATAAAGTGGGAGATAGATCCAACTTCTTTAGTGAACACAGAATCAGGGGTAATCCAGTCTAATTATAAGTTAAAAACTCAAGCCTATATCATTTAGAATGTCTCATTAAACCAACTGCTTAATCTGGGTGACATGGTTCAACTAAAATCATCCTGTTCTCTCAAAGATTTACTATGATTTCTGAGACTGAGTACTAGTAAACTTGTACTAGATGGATGAAACTAAACTTGAATGTTGAGTAAAAGGAAGTGGAAACTAAACTTCTGATACCATAACAGAATGTTGAGATGTGAAACAGAACTAAATGTTGATACCATAACAAGAATTAGCACCTCATTGGACAGTACACACTAATTTACGTTCCAAACAAGAAGCTTATTATCAATGTAAACAATTACAGGGAAAAACAAGAGAATTATGGCATGCAGTCATTACAAATGAAAGACAGCCAATAGTTAATTACAATAAATTCAGTTTACTATGAACATCATGCATCCACAACACTTACACTCAATCCAAAAAGACTTTCTCACTAATAGAAGTCACAGGTGGTACTAAACTTTTTGATGCAATGCATGTACTTTAACCAGACTTACAAGATGCAGTTGATTTTCCATTCAAAGTTGAATGTGCTAGTACCTTTTATGTTGTCTTATACACCGTGCAACAAGAAAATAATCCTAGAACAATGTGCTGGATCATATAAAACACGTACCCAGCCAACCTTCTCCGAGTTCTTTCTTTGTGTAGTTCAGTCAGCACAAATTGCAAAAAGCAAAGCACATGTGATAACAAAAGAAATATATTAACAATTCACAATAAATGCCATCAAGTATAAAATTTCATTTTTAGAATTTGTAATGAAATTGGCTAAAAGTAAAAATTATTTCAAGTAATAAATTAATCCTTTCCCATAAGAAATGTTCTTTTCAAATTTCCAAAAAGAAATCCAAATTTTGTTCCTCATTGCCATTGAATAATTGAAGAGCTTGTATAACTGTGTCTCTTCCAAATCCCAACTCAACAAGCTTTGCAACTTTGGCTTCAAAATCAGAGTCCTGCAGCCATAAAGACTACATCAGAGAATCTAAAAAGTGAAATCAGTAGTAGTAAAAACCAATCACATTTACATACAGAATGTGGTACCTCAACACATCAAAAATGTTCCAATCTTGTCATGAATAGGTAGAATGCAAACAACAATAATTAGTCAAACTTAATGCACAACACAAAGCATTACCAACACAACTATAATGCGTGCAAGTCATAATTAACCCATTTAGTTCCTCGCTAATCTTCAATTTCATCTTCTTGATGCATATTTGACTCTGCTGGTAATGTCTCATAACTAAAAGCTTTACAATCATCTTCATCTAATCAATTGAGAAACAATTAGACAATCAATCCAAACATAATCAACCAATATTGCATATGATTATTAAAAAAATTTATACACATTAACATAAAGCATTACCATTAGGGTTTTGAACAAAACCATGCAACCAATTTCTAGTGCAAATAAGCATTTGGACATGTTCAGGAAGGGTTGAACTTTTGTATTTGGTAAGAACACGTCCACTAATACTAAAAGCAGATTCTGATGCTATTGTAGTAATTGGAATGCTTAGCACATCTCGTGCCATGATAGAAAGTGTGGGAAATCTTTTTTCATTCATCTTCCAATAGTTAAGCACATCAAAATCATCATTGTCATCATAATCAACTTGTGGTTCATCCAAATAAAGATCTAATTCACTCTTGCCAGTGTTAGATTTAGTTTCATTCTGAAACATTTTAAACTCCTGCAAGATATAATATATTAATCATCTTTGGCAAAACAAGAATGAAAGTAAAACAACAATGATTAAATTAGCATTAAAAAACATACATTGAATAATTTTGATCTCTTGGGCGTACTTCCTTTTCCACTTAACTTATGCAACATACTAGGCTCATTGGATGATTGAGATTGAGAAACACTTGGTGGGTTGAAATTGCTTGCATATTCTCCATAAAGTTTCTCAAACTTTGCCCTCACATGTTTAACCTTATCTTCAGATGTTGAAGGATCCAGCTTTGTGTAACAAAAGTTTAAGAAATCAAGCTTCAAGCGCGGGTCAATAATAGCTCCAAAAGCCAATACTACACTATACTCCTTCCAATATTTGTCAAATTTTCCTTTCATTCTCATACACATGTCCCTTATTACCTGATCATCGTTAGACAAGTTTTCTTCCAACATGCACTCAATCTTCCAAACTTGCATAAAATACAAGTTCGAGGTCGGGTAAGATGAACCAGAGATCATGTTTGTAGTCTCATAAAATGGTTCTAAGAATTCACACATTTTCTCCCCCCTCCTCCATTCTTCATCTAATGGACAATATTTGTAATTGGTATCTACCACCTGGAGAATATCAAATTCTTTTTCATATTTGATTGCACTTTTAAGCATCAATTATGTTGAATTCCACCTAGTTGACACATCTAATCTTAAACCAATGCTTGTGTCAATGCCTGCTTCTTGCACACAATCCTTGAATTTAATCATCCTCCCATCCGATCCTCTCACATACTTAACACTCTCTCTGATTTTAAAGAGTGCATCACTAGCCACCCTTAAACCATCTTGAACAATCAAATTAAGTATATGAGCAGAACAACGAATATGAAAGAACTCACCATCACACAACAAATGATTCTGTAAACGAAGATGGTTTTTCAAAATATGTTGCATGTTATCATTTGCAGAAGCATTGTCCAAGGTAAGAGAAAACACTTTCTTATCAATTCCCTATTGCTTCAAGCAATCAAATAATGTGGCTTCCAATTCAACTCCAGTGTGTGGAGGCTTCATTCGATAAAAGTTAAGAATCTTATTAATTAATTTCCAATTCTCATCAACAAAGTGAACAGTTACACAAATGTAACCCTCAATGGTAGATGTTGTCCACACATCAGAAGTTAAACACACTCAATTAGGAATCTTAGATAAGACTAGCTTAAGTTTTTGATTCTCTTTCATATAAATTTTTTGAACATCAAACACAACAGTATTCCTAGAGTGCATCACAGCATTAGGGTTCAAATAATTTACCCATTATCTAATCTTCTCATACTCAACAAAATTAAAAGGAAGATCATGTTTAATTATGGCTTGTGCAAGAAAGTCACAATGGCTCTTTTGATTAATCTTTGTCATGCTAGACTTCCCTTCTTGGTTAGGAAGAATGTCATCTACATCCACACTTAAGTTTGTAATACCTTTACAAACAGAGATATGACGACTTAAATGTGAAGTCCCATAATTATTTTTGGTTTTAGGATTTTTCCCGATTGCATACTCACGACCACAATAATTGCACACAGCCTTTTCAATGCCATCCTTGTCTTTACCACTTTTTGTAAAGAATTTCCAAACACTAGAGATTTTTTTCTTAGTTGACTCAGTACTTGCAGACACTACAGGAGGAGTTTCAAAAACAACTTCATCATCCACATTAAGAGTCTTACTTACAGACTCCATAATACAATTTTTTAACTCCTAGACATTGAAACAAACAAAAATATATAAAAAAATTAGAACAATGATATTCAGGCTACAAGTTGTTAATATAATTAGTGCAAAGACAATGATATTCAGGCTAAAAGTTGCATATGTTACTCTTAACTCAAACAAAAGAGATTCTGCACTTATGGAGTTAAAAGTTGTTAATATAATTATTGCAGCATCAGTCGTACTCTTTCTTAGACACCTTTAAAATATAAATTAAATAAAACATCGAGTAAAAAAAAGTGAAGGCAACACATCGTTTGCAAGCAATATGACGTTTTAGCTTTGGGGGAGAAGAAAGCATCTGAACCTTTTGATCACGTTTGACATATTGCAGCCTTTTCATACCTTGTTTGAACATATTTTATAATCATCTTTCATTCCTATGCGAAAGCAAATTGATATGAAGCTTCCAGCATGCCAACCCCCCCAAAAAAAGTGAAAAAAGATTATAATTAATGAATTACACATGGCACATATATATGTATATATATATATATATATATATATCCTTTGCCCATGTCAGAAACAAACAGCCATTGTATTATGAATCATAACAAAGGCTTGGATTTGGGTTCGAACTACAAAGTGAAACCGAGTAAAAAGAACATGCTCGTTCAAAAAAGGAAGACAAGTTTTCTGTTTTGGTCCCCTACACTCGAATTGTTTTTGACATGTATATTTTGTTTGTTTCTCAAAAGAGAATGCAATGATCACTTTAAAAATACAGGGTCACTGGCATCCGAATCACAAATCACAAATCTTCAAAATTGACTGCAGCGTTAGAGTAGCTAAACAGGGGAAAATCAAATCACAAATCAGAAACCTAATGGGCTTAAATATATTGCAAAAATAAATCACAAATCTTCAACTATGTAACTCATAACCAAAAATGAAATTCCCCTGAGCCCTTTCATGAACCAAACTCAGATACCGAAAATGAAATTCCCTGAGCCTTTTCATGAACCAAACTCAGATTCTATGATGGTTTTCTCACTTGTAAAACTTAAACAACACTAATTAGAGAAAAATAAAATTGCTTATCGGCACTACTCTTCCATTCCTCGGATTTTGCAAACGTTAAACAGAAAACTCAATGAAGAAACAAGAGGATTAAGAACAATTGAAGAACCTGGGCTGTGAGATTGAGAGCTATGAGATCGAGAGCTGAGATTAAGCGACCTCCAAGATCGATCAGATTAAGCGAGCTCCGAGAGTTGAGAGGGAGCCAGAGAAAAGCAAGAATGAGCAAGAAGAGAGTAATTGTCGAAATAGGTTTATGATTTTCTTTCAAATTGGGATTAGGGTTTTCTGATAGGTGAGTTATATGGGTTAAGGGGGTTTTGTGGGTTAGCCCTATCTTAACCCACTAAATTAGTGGGTTTAATGGGTTATGGTTAAAAAAAGCCCTATCATATAGTGGGCTTAAAAAATGGATTAAAAATAAGGGGGTTAGTGGGCTGTACCATGGGCTATAGCCCATATTGACAGCTTTGAAAAAGCATAATGCTAGGAGTATTGATATTCACAAACTTTTATTAGATTTCTTACACATCTAATGTTGTGTGGGGTATCAAGAGAATTAAAAAGAAGAAAAAAGAAATCTGAAAGTGTAGGCTTACAACGAAGATGTCAATTGTTAAGCTATTTTTGGCAAGTGCACCAAATCACTTTGTAGTATAAAAATTATCGTCCTCAGGGATTGAGCTGTTAACTTCTAACGTACCAACTCAACTTCGTTTGAGCAACCGAAAAAAATAGAATTGATTTTCACCAATAAGAAAAAATAGAAACTTAACAAGAACAGAAAATATTTTTGGTATTTTCAATTAGGAAAATTCAAGCAACGGAAAATTAGTTTGTAAACAATCGAAAAAAAATTGTTAGAGAATCAATTTCCCTGCCTTTCCTACTTATTCACTCCTAGAAATTAACTTGAACAGTTTATCCAATTTCAAGAAGCTGAGTTTTTGTTATTTATCCCCTAATTCCTTATGTTGATAAACCTTCCTGCCTAAATTACTAATTTAATTCCTTGAGTATTAGCAAATTAACAAGAGCAATAACAATGGTTACAACTCAATAATGCTAATTTGATTGTGTTCTTATTCCTAAGTAACACGCGCAAACCGTCTATTCACAAACAGCGACTATGAATTTGAATTTCCCAATTGCAAATCCATACAGTAGATAAAACATGAAAACAGTGAATAATCTCTTGAAATTAGACAAACCAGAACAAGTCATTATCCAGAATAAAAACACAATTTATCTAGCAGTTCCATCTACCTCTAACAAAAGGAATTTAGCTAGACATAATGAAAACAGAACAAACAAATGAAGAAGATGAAGGTAAGAAAGTCATCATGAGTCTCTACTTGGCAACTTCAACTCTCTATGATTGCTCCATTTCCTCCTCCTCGAAACTGTGTAACTCTCTCTGTAAGAATTTCTTTCCTAAAAAAACCTTTTCTTCCTTTTGCCCTCTGTGCTTTGCACGATTTATCAACTTCCTGAAGTGTAATTGTCACGCTCAAGCGTGGCATTCTGGGCGTTTGAGCGTGCCAGGTGCTTGAGCGTAAAGCAGCCCACGTTTGAGCGTAGAACCTCCTACTCAGAAACGCTCCAAACTGCTAAACTGCTCATAAAGACACCACAAAAACTAATAATAAAAAAAATAAAACCAACTACGAAAATAATAAAAATAAAACAGAAATAAAACCTATAACCAATAAAAACTAAACAAAAATTAATTAAAATTAACACCTTATCAACTACAAATTAAGAATCATCATCAATCAATGCTCTATCAATGACCAGCTTCTTTTCTTCAGCCTAGCAGTTTTCTAAGGTTGTGATCACTTTGGCAGCAACAGATACTGCTATTGAAAGCAATATCTCACCAAATGAACCATAAATATGATTAATGACACAAAGTTGACTCCTTACGCTTCGGTCTAGTCTCTTCTCACTGTGTTATCAAATGGATAGATTCATTTGATTTTCGATCGGATACTAATGGATAGATTCAAAATAAACTATTAATTTATTTAAAATTTATTATAAAATATTTAATATTATGTAATCTATCTATGATCTAATTTAATGGATAGATATTCAATTAATCTTAATCTTTTTAATGGATTAGATGAATAAATATTCAACTCTCATTTAAAAAAAAATTTTTTCTTTCTAAAAAAATTATTCTCTCTCTAAAAATATGTTTATCTCTCTAAAAATTTTATTATCTCTCTAAAAAATATTTATCTCTCTAAAAAATTTATTCTTTCTCTAAAATTTTTCTCTCTCCCTAAATTTTTTTTCTAAAAAATTTTATTCTCTCTCTACAAAAAATATTTGTCTCTTTAAAAATTTCTTTCAAAATTTTTCTCTTCTTTCTAAAATTTTTTTTCTCTAAAATATTTTATTCTTTTTTAAAATATATTTCTTTCACGATGTGTGCTATGGGCTTAAAAAAGTTCAGTTATTTTAATAAAAAATATAAAATATATTAGATATTCATTAGATTGATTTAAATATCTAATACATGTTTTGATTGAATTATTAATTATTTATAATTAAATTTAATTTATTAGATCTAATTTTATAAGATATATTATTTTAATTAAATGAATTACATTGATTTTAATATAAATAGATTGAATAGATTAAAAATTAATAAATTTTATTAGCAGTTTTACTTCTCACCATATTAACTATTTAACTATCTTCCATTAGTTGGAAAAAGTTCCCTACACAAGTTGATCAACAGGGCAAGCACGTATTCGGTGGTGGGCGAAATTGAAGAAACTAATTTAGCATAAACTAAGAAAAAGATGTGAAGAAAGTATTTCCAAGCCTATTTTAATGCAAGAATTGACGGTAAGAATGTATATCTATAGGGATTGATGATAGATGCTATCCTATTAAAACTTGGGATTCTTAACCTGGGGGTTTTTGCTCCGCTAAAGTAAGCTTTTACTTTAGAAGGGAAAGTAAAAAATTTTAACTATTGATGATGAAAAAATCAATGGTTGTTATTACTAAAGCTGTCTATACTATTAGCAACAGCACTGTAACTCATGGATTTCATGGTTAAATAATTCCACAACATCGACTTTTTTCTTTTCTTTGACTAAGATATTTTTCCAAGTATTATGGTGAGATTATTTTTGATATAATTATAAAAATTTAATTATTTTAATAATTAATTATTGTATAAATTTTTTTGTTATAATCAATTATAATATAATTAATTTTATATTTAGATATGTTAATTAAAAAATAATTTTAAATTAATTTATTTCATTTAGATGTTATAAAAAATATTTTTATATATTAAATTATTAAAATAGATATAAAATAATTAAAAAAATATTTAATTAAGAACAAAATAATATTTATATTTTAAAATATAAGAAATAATCTATAATATAAAATCATAAATTTTAATCTTTAATATTATAAAAAAATTATAATATAATAAATTTTGCGTAAAAAATTGAAATTAATTTTAACAAATATATAAGAATACTGTTAAAAAAGCAAAAAAAAACTATTGGTTGGAATTATAAAAAAAGTTGTTTCGTTGGAAAAAAATTCCAACCAAACATATTCTAACCTTTAAATTGAGGATGATTGTGCTGAGGTAAAGTAATAAAATATATTTTTCAAAGTAAACGATTCTAATATTTAAATTCTTAATATTACAAATCAGATTTTATTGGATCACGTACGGCCTACTTCAAATACAATCAGCTACTATTAGGTACGAAACTTTTCTAAAATAATTATATAATAACAAAAGAAAATCTTAAAAAATAGTTCTTTAATGGGAACAAACACAAAATGAATCAACAGAAAAATGATATTAAAATTTACAAAAACATTGATCGATATAAAACCTAAATCTATTTCAACTTGGAAATGTAACTGATTCTTATAATAATAAAGGTTTTGCTTATAAGTGTCCACAAAGTATTTGTTAAGGAAATAAAAAAAAAAATAAAAGATAAAATATTTTATACATTTAAAATTAAAAAAAAATTTTTCAAATAAAAAAAAATTTTTTTATACATTTAAAATTTAGTATTTACTATTTTTTTTTATTCATTCATAACATCAGGGCACTTGTTAAAAATACTCTGATATTAAAACATCTTGAAAAAGCTTCAAAGATTTTAAATAAGTAAAATATGATAATGATTTTCTTCATCAATTATACTCCTTTGAACTTTTCTTAAATCATCTTGCCTAGACCAATTCTATTCTCGAAAAAATCTCTGTACGATTTCTAAATTTTCTTATATGCATATCTCTAAAGAATGTGTCACTTAGTCTGAAATCTGTGCACGGCTATTGACTATTGTTTTGATCTTTTAAATCTTAATGGTCAAATAGCAATAGTAGAAAAGAAATTGTAAAACCAATATAAGAGTTTAAATCTACAAAAAGACGGTACTGAAAATAACAGCTCACCTAATGAGTTATTGAAGCTTATCATCAATAAACTCAAAAATTAAAGTGAGTGGTAAATCTACTACAAGTTGAAATGTCAAAGTATATATATACTACAAGTTGAAATGTCAAAGTGTATATATATATGGAATCTTACCTGCTATGTAAACATGCAATAATTTCATTTTTTATTAGATTGTCATGGTTGGCAACCCAAACAATAATTCTAACTGGGATATTTTTGTACCAGATTCCGACAGAGCGGTTTGTGGAGCTACCTGGGCTGAAGAAACCCAATTCAAACTTCCATCCTTAGAAGCCATAGATCCTGCCATTAGGAAGAACTTGGTAATAGTATCTGTTGCAGAAGAAATTTGAGAACAACAAAAGTAACTTGGTAATAGCAAGCATGTCAGGCACTATGTGTTGGGAAAGAAAAAGGGATGTGTGCACAGCAGAAGTAATAACGCATAAATATGTAATAAAAATTTTTTCAATTGAAAGAATATGTGAGGAGTAAAATATACAGCTAACCAAAATATTCACCAAAAAATATATTTAAGAATACACAAAATAAATTAGCAAAGAGAACACACATAATTTTAACGTGAAAAACTCCCTCAATGTGAGAGATAAAAATTACAGGACTTAGTCCAGAAAAATCTCCACTATAACATATCAATGAGTACAACAAAGTTTCTCTCAATAAACAAGAATATCACAGCGGCTACTACTCACCGCTAACAAAGTAGAAATTAATAAAGTAACAAAACTCAAAACCCACAAAGGGGTAAAAAATAGCCCAACAAATAGAGATGGAGAAATAAAATTCTGACTGTACAAGTAGAAGTTCACGATGCAAGAAACAACATACTAAAAAACCATCAAGATCGGACCACAAATGGCCGCCCGATCTGAGCACGTAAGATCAGATCTCCTTCTCCTCTCTCGACACTGCGCTCTCTGTTTTTGAAACTGAAAAACGAAAACTTATAAAGTAATAAAACCCTTTTTTTTTTCCTTTTAATATAATGGCTGGGCCCCACTTAGGTTGGCCCAGTCAACAAACTCCCCCGTCAACTCAAATGGAGGCAAATGCCAAACCGGCAACCAAACGACAATCTTCAAATTTTCCCCTCGGTAGAGTCTTCGTCAGCATGTCTGAACTATTATCATCGGTATGGATCTTCTCAAGTTCCATTAACTTAGAGTCTAGAATATCACGTATCCAATGATACCTCACATCAATATGCTTAGATCTACCATGAAACATAAGATTCTTGCCAAGATGAATAGCACTCTGACTATCACAAAACAAAACATACCTCTTCTGAGTAAAACCAAGTTCATGCGTAAAATTCTTCATCCAAAGCAACTCCTTACAAGCCTCGGTAATAGCAATAAACTCAGCCTCAGTAGTAGATAATGTGACACACTTTTGCAACCTAGATTGCCAAGCCACAGCTCCCCCTGCAAAGGTAATCAAATAGCCAGAAGTAGACTTTTTAGAATCAACATCTCCTGCCAAGTCTGAATCTGTATAACCACAAAGAATAGGTTTCCCAATTCCAAAAGAGAGTTTCAAACTAGAAGTACGTCGGAGATATCTCAATATCCACTTCACAGCTTTCCAATGCTCTCTACCAGGATTGGAAAGAAAATGACTAACCACACCAACTGCATGAGCTATGTCAGGCCTTGTACAAACTATTGCATACATCAAACTTCCTACTGCAGATGTATAAGGAACACGTTGCATGTCTTGTTTCTCTTCATCACTAGAAGGAGCTTGTCTAGTGCTAAGCTTAAAGTGTAAAGCAAGAGGTGTACGTACAACTTTAACTTTATCTAAGTGAAACCGTTGAAGCACTTTCTCAATGTACTTATCCTGTGATAACTACAACTTCTTGGCCACTCTATCATGAGTAATCTGCATGCCAAGAATATGCCTTGCTAATCCTAAGTCTTTCATTGCAAAAGACTTGTTAAGCTCCTTTTTCAACCTATCAATTCTAGAAGAATTATGACCAACAATCAACATATCATCAACATGGAGCAATAAAATATTGAAATCATTATCAAAAAATTTCTGCACAAACACACAATGATCAAAAGTAGTCTTCTTGAATCCTTGCTGAATCATAACATACTCAAACTTCTTATACCATTATCTCGGGGCTTGTTTCAAGCCATACAAACTTTTCTTCAACTTGCAGACATAATTTTCTTTACCCTTCATCACAAAACCCTCAGGTTGTTCCATGTAAATCTCTTCCTCCAAATCACCATGAAGGAAAGCAGTTTTCACATCCATCTGCTCAACCTCTAAATCAAGACTTGCTGCCAAACCAAGAACAACTCGAATGGATGACATTTTAACAACCGGCGAGAAGATTTCCTCCAAATCAATCCCTTTTTTCTGATGGTAGCCTTTGACAACTAATCTACCTTTGTATCTTGGAGTGGAAGTATTCTCATCATTCTTCAACCTGTATATCCACTGATTTTGCAAAGCTTTCCTGTCCTTAGGCAACTTGACCAGCTCAAAAGTATGATTGTCAAGCAAAGATTTCATCTCATCATTTATTGCTGCGACCCATTCTGCCTTCTGCTCACTCTCTATAGCCTCTTCGTAGCACTCAGGTTCTCCCCCGTCAGTGAGGAGCACATATTCATCAGATGAATAACGGGTAGAGGGAATAAGATGTCTGAAAGACCTCCTACGTGAAACAACAAGTTCATCAACAACCTCACGAGCAGGAGCATCTACCTCATTAGTAACATTATCAACAACATCCTCAACCTAATTACCCTGAATATGATTATGCACATCATCATGATTGCCAAAGTTAGCTACATCAGGCATATGAGACTCAGGAACTGGATCAATATCAACCAAACCATCAATATTCAGAGACTCTGATTTCTTTGTCTTGTCAATATCTTCAATGGTCTGATCCTCCATGAAAATAACATCACGACTTCTAACAAGCTTCTTCTCAACTGGATCATACAACCTATAGTCAAACTCATCATGACCATAGCCAATGAAGATGCATTGCCTAGTCTTGACATCCAACTTGGACCTCTCATCTTTGGGCACACGTACAAATGCTCTACACCCAAAGACACGTAAGTGGTCATAGGAAACATCCTTTCCATACCACACCCTGTTAGGAACATCAACCTGTAAAGCAACAGTAGGAGATAAATTAATAACATGTGCAGCAGTATACAAAGCCTCACCCCAAAAAGATCCAAGTAACTTTGCTTCAGAAAACAAACATCTAACTCTCTCCATCAATGTCCTATTCATCATTTCTGCCAGGCCATTAAGCTGAGGAGTCTTAGGAGGCGTCTTCTGGTGTCTGATACCCTGCTGTCTGCAGTACTCATCAAATGCTCTACAATATTCACCACCATTATCGGTGCGAACACATTTCGGTTTCTTCCCTGTTTCTCTCCTAACAGAAGCCTGAAACTGCTTAAAGACATTGAGCACCTAGTCCTTAGTCTTCAAGGCATAAACCTAAAGTTTTCTTGAATGATCATCAATAAAAGTCACAAAGTAAAGTGCACCACCAAATGTTTTAGTCCTCATTGGACCACAAAGATCTGAATGTACTAACTCAAGCACCTCTGATTTTCTAGAATGAGGATGACTCTTGAAAGAGACTCTATTCTGTTTCCCAGCCAAACAATGAGTACACTTTTCCAAACTTGTACCATTCAAACCTGAAAGTAGATTCCTTTTGGCCAAAGTATCAAGTCCCTTCTCACTAATGTGGCTAAGTCTCTTGTGTCATAACTCTGACTGATTATCATCCTCAGCTATATTAACAGCATCAACAGAAATTGAAGCATTGGTCCAGTACAAACCTGAACACTTCTTCCCATGTGCCACAACCAAAGAACCCTTGGAGAGTTTCCATTGTCCACCACCAAAGGTACTAAAATAGTCATTATCATCAAGAACACTAGCAGAAATCAGATGCAAACGGATGTCTGGTGTGTGTCTGACATTCTTCAAAGTCAACTTTGTTCCATTACTGGTAACCAAACAAACATTGTCAATGCTAATCACATTTGACATACCATCATTACCCATCTTCAAAACCCCATAATCACCAGGAGTATAAGATGTGAAGAAATTCCTCCTAGATGTCACATGAAAACAGGCACCACTGTCAACAACCCAGCTGGTCTCATCATAAGCAACATTAATCAAATTCTCATTGCAGATAATCACAAGAACTCTTCCAGTAGTGGTGGCAACACGATCATCATTATCATTATCCTTCTTTTGTTGTTTGCCTTTGTTACTCTTGTTCTCCTTTTTTCATCGGTAGTAGAACCTTTGGACATGCCCTTTTTTACCACAATAGTCACACTCAAGATTTTTGTATTTAGGCCTTAATTTGCTTCTACTCTTGCTTTTGCCTCTATTGCCTTGTCCCTGATCCCTCTCAATGTTTTTCTCCCTGTTTTCAGTAACCAAAACCTTTGACTGTGAAGAGGACGCCTGCTGAGTTCGTCGTCTGACTTCTTCATTTAAAACAGCAGTCTTTACATAATTCATGGTCACAACACCTCCAGGAGCAGAACTAGTCAAAGTGACTCTGAGATTTTCTCAAGAATCAGGTAGAGTATTAAGCAACCAAAGTCCCAAAATTTCATCTTCAAATTTCACACCCATGCCGAACAACTGGTCAAAACATCCCTGAAAATCACTCAAGTGATCAGAAATAGAACTACCATCCTTGTAACTCAAGTTCATAGCCTGCTTCAACAAAAACAATTTATTGTTCCTAGACTTGAAGGCATACAAGGTCTCAAGCTTCTCCCACAAAGATCTGGCATGTGAGTCATTAGAAATATGATTCAAAACATTATCATCTACCCATTGCCGAATAAAGCCACAAACCATCTCATGTTCAAAAGCCCAATCTTCATCAGATTTAGCCTTGGACTTTTCACTAGCAAACACCAGTAAATGTAATTTTTTTACAAATAATAAATCTTTCATCTTTCTTTTTCACTTGTGGTAATTTGTGTCATTCAAACTAATCATTCTACTGTAATTTAACTCCATCATTCAATCAAGTAAACAAACCAATAAATCGCTCTGATACCAGCTGTTGAGAAAGAAAAAGGGGTGTGTGCACAGCGGAAGTAACAACACACAAATATGTAATAAAATCTTTTCCACTTGAAAGAACCTGTGAGGAGCAAAATATACAGCCAACTAAAATATCCACCAAAAGATATATCCAAGAATGCACAAAATAAATAGGCAAAGAGAAAACACATAATTTTAACGTGAAAAATTTTCTCAATGTGAGAGATAAAAATCACAGGACCTAGTCCAGAAAAATCTCCACTATAACAGATCAATGAGTACAGTAAAGTTTCTCTAAAAAAACAAGAATATCACAATAATTTCTACTTACCACTAATAAAGTAAAAATTAATAAAGTAACAAAGCTCAAAACTTATAAAAGAGTAAAAAATAGCCCAATAAATAAAGATGGAGAAATAAAATTTTAACCGTACAAATAGAAGTTTATAATGTAAGGAACAACATATTAAAAAATTATCAAAATCGGACCATAAATGACTACCCAATCTAAACACGTAAGATCAAATCTCCTTCTCCTCTCTCAGCGCTGCGCTCTCTGTTTCCAAAACTGAAAAACAAAAACTTATAAAGTAATAAAAAACAAATTTTCCTTTTAATATAATGGCTGAGTCTCACTTGGGTTGATCCAGTCAACACTATGGCCATTTTTGCGTTAATTGCTACCCACAACAACACAAGTCAAATGTATGTGTGAATACGAAGGCACGCAATTTGCATTATTCGACAAGCACATAAATAAGTCCTTCATATATTTTGAAAATCGCTGAATCCCCGGTCTACACGGCATAAGCACTTGTTAATTTCTTGTCAAAGAGGGAATTGACGAACATGATATAGCATAAAGTAAGAAAAAAATATAAAGAAGAAGTGAGCTTCTTTCTCAATTATTGAGTTTGGCCATTAGCCTATATCAAGTTTAAAATAAGCATCGATCTTTGGATTGGGAGAAATTTTTGCCTAAATTTAAAGTATTTACTTAGGTATATCAAATTAATTAAAATTTAATATTTTTATTGACCTTTGTGTTACATAATTAATTTTATAAAAATTAATAAAAATATTAAATTTTGATTAATCTGATACACAGTACTTTAAATTTAAATAAAAATTTCTCTTCGATTAGAATCTTTAGAGAGCGAAAAAACACTTTAACTATCTTCCATTAGTTGGAAAAATTCCAATAATTCAGATAACTCTGACACATTAGACCCGATAAGACGATATTTTTCTAGAAAGAACAATTATAGTAAAATATTGCTTAAATCTTTCACAAATTTACTCCCTTTCATTTTAGTTCTTTAGTGTTATTTTCTTTCACTTCCGTCCTTCTTTACATATGTACTCACTTTCATTTTAATTAATCTATCAACCATTTGTAAGGTGAGGGTTTGCAAAAAATTGAAAATAATTTGTGTTTTGATTTATTATTTTGATTTATTTTTTAAAGATTCTTATGTGTAATCTAGAAAAGTTAGTAAAATTCGTGAGTAATTTTATGGTATTTTTTTTAAGGTATTATACCCATTAAGCATTTTATTATTTATTGGTTATTTTTAATAAAATTTTAAATATTTATTATAAAATTAACATTTAATGAGTGCAATCTTGATGAGAAATTCTTAATTAAGCACTACTTATTATATCATTTGTTAAGCACTTCATTCAAGAATTGACATGTATAAATGCATTTTTTAGATATTGGCGCATTCATATATAAGACACATAACTTTACACAATGTTTAATCTAATAGCAGTAGGTCTTATTTCATTTTCTCTACACATATATTCTAGATTTGCGAGCTACCTTTTCATGTGAAAGATATGAGGCATGGATGTTGTGAAAGAAGCATTTTCCTATTCTAAACATACTTTTTTTAGCTGAAAAAATTAGTGAAATACTGGACACATGTAATTACTAATTTTGAGTTTTTTTAGTTGTTCATGTAATAGGTTCATGAAGGAATTGATGGCGAGAGAGATAATACTTGTATCTCTTTTTTGTAGAGATTAAAGTTGAAGAAATATTACACATAATGTAACTTAGATAGACTAAGATGATATATTACTCATCCTATAATGGAATTTGATATAAGTTCTGATTCAACCAAACGATATAAAAATTTATGTCTAAATTCTTCTCTCCTTAATATCTTGACCGTCTTAACAAATGTGTAAATTTCGTAGTTAGAAAAATTAGATAAATGATAAATATTCAATAAAAAATTCATTTTTTTGTCATTTTAACAAGCATGTTACATATTTGTCCTTTGAATGCCAAAACCACAATTTGGAATTTTTTTTGTCAATAAAAAGATATTTAAATTTCACATCCACTAATCAGTATGACTATAACAATTGTGCTAATTAAATAAGTCCATAAGCAGAGTAAGGAGTAAAATAATTCTTTTATCTAGCATCTAAAATTGAGATAGTTACATCATTGATTGAAGATGTCAACTTCACATATGAAGATTCTCCTTCAATTGTGAACTTTTCCATTAAGAAACCGGGCTCCTTTGGTTGAGGCAAAGAATTCTCACTGCTTAACATTACAACCACAGATGTCATATTTGGCCTATCATCAGGATGTTGTTGCACACATAAAAGACCAATATGAATGCAGCGACAAGCTTCAGGTAGAATACACGAGTCCTCCAAACAAGTATCAATCAATTTTGTTGGGATGCCCTCTTTCCACAACTTCCATACCTACAACAATTCAAACCAACAGTTATAAACGACTTTATTATAAGAAAATTTAAGTTATTTTTGGTACTTACATGCCCAATAAGATTATAACTTTGGCTTGGATACGAAAGTCCTTTGCTTTTCATTCCACTTATAATCTCAAGCAATAATATCCCAAAGCTAAAAACATCAGATTTGATGGAGAATAGCCCATGAAAAGCATATTCAGGAGCCATATAACCGCTGGAACCAACCACAAATGAGTTAATTAGATTTCGATTAATGTGCAATAAAACTCTAGCATAATTGAAGATATACTTACTATGTACCAACAATTCTATTTGTATTCCCTTCAATTTGATCTCCTCCACACATTCTGGCCAAGCCAAAATCCGAAATTTTTGGGTTCATCTCAATGTCTAATAAAATATTACTTGCTTTAAGATCTCTGTGTATGATCCTTAATCTGGAATCATGGTGAAGATAAAGAAGCCCTCGAGCAATTCCACTTATAATGTTGAAGCGTTTAGACCAATCTAAACATTTACTTTGAGTTGAATCTGTCAAGATTTCCATTATGTCGATTAGTATATCTTTCCAAAACAAACTTTTAAACAAATCAAATTTTTGTTAAACTATAAGCTTAGCAGAGATACTAACCAAAAATAAATGAATCTAGACTTTTGTTGGGCATGTATTCATATAGTAGCATTTTCTCCTCTCCTTCAATGCAACAACCAATAACCTTAACAAGATTTCGGTGTTGAAGTTTGGCACATAATATAACTTCATTCTTAAATTCTTGTAATCCTTGTCGAGAACTCATTGAAAGTCTTTTAACAGCCACCTCTTGCCCATTTGCTAGTATACCCTAAATTTCATAATTGAAAAAAAATTAACCGATTATGAATATATTTGAATTAAAGATTCATGATTTTTCTTTGGTCTTAATAATAAGCAAGTTACATGTTACCTTGTATACTGGCCCAAAGCCTCCTTCGCCAAGCTTTTTGTCAATTGAGAAGTCACTGGTAGCATTAACTATTGTAACAAGATCAAAGAAGGGAAGTTCAAAATCTTCTTGTCCTCCTTCATCTTTCTCTTCTGCTGACAAGGTTATCTCTGTTTTCTCTTTGATTTATTAAATGAGATCAATATCATGTACCGGAAAAAAAAAAAGAGATCAATATCATTGATAACAGCAAAAAAAAATAAAAAATCAAAACCTTGATTTGAAAGTTATAATAATTTGTTGTCCAATTGAAAACTAGTTTGTTGAGCGATCTTAGATGAAAATGGCCAGCAAATGAGTGAGGTGCTGCTTTTTATTGGATTTCTAGAATAACCAAGTGTTATATTAAAATATTAAAATTTTAACGGTGTATACATTAAGATACCTATCAAAGAACCCATAAAATTCCTATTCCTAAAGAAACAAATTAGACAATGATTTCCCATATATACTTGATACTTCCTTCTCATTATGTGGTTCAACGATTGGTAAGTAATAATATTAAATGACATAACCATATAAGTATCATAAGTTAATGAAATTAAAAGTTTAAATTTTGAGATTGAAGTGACGAGTTTGAAAGGTTTAGAATGGCAAACCACCAGGTTACATAAATAACATTGCAGGGGGAGGGTTTATCAACCCTGGTTAACTAAATTGTGATTGATCGAATGCACTGTATTGAACAAGCTGAGAAAGAAATTTACCCCTATACTTTGTTTTGGTCATGCAAATGTAGGAGAATGCGAATAGCAACACAATGCCAATGCCTGATAGAAGTGTGATTGTAATTACTAAGGCTACCTTTTTCTTACGCCCATGTTTTGCATCTCCATTTATAACTTGACAAAGAAATGAAGCACTAGTTAGTCCCAAATAAAATTAATGACCCACTATTTATCAAAATAATTAATAATAATAACCCACTAGTTATGAAAGACAGTTAGAAGATGTCCAAACCTTCACCCGTATCTGAAGCAGTGGTACGAATATATAGATCTTGCCCGACTTCTGAAAATGGTCTCAAATCAATAAGATCTCCAAACCAGATAGAACAACCACTACCTTGTCCCCTGACGTCTAAGTTTGCATAAGCCGTGCAAGAACAGTTTTCCCAGCATTTGGCCTTGCAATCCTCCAGTGTCATACTTTGATTAACCCATGAATGTGTAGTATCTGGCAATTTCATCCCAGTAATTTTACGAAAACCATCTCTATTTTTGACCCTGCAGCTCCACTGCTCATTTTGCACACATCCTTGTGTCCAGTCCATTGCGTTCCAGTTTTGGGATGACTTTGGCTCGAATCCTGCTAAACATTGGCAAACGGGCGACGCATCAACAACGCAATTTCCATTTGCGCCACAAAGATTATAAAAATCACAGCTGTCTTGTGGCACAGATTTATAATCCCTCCAAGTTTTGTTTGCTGGAATCCATGTCATGCGTTGACGAAGAGAAAGGGTTTGGTTCAATACAACTATCGAAATCACAGACTTATTTCTAAGGTTGTATGTGTAATACACCTCCTCTGAATTGTTGATAAATTTGTAGTCAAAAAGTGGATTTGGCCTCGATCCAGGTGAACCAGCGAAACATATGCCATTCCAGGGGCCACTCCTGTGGAACACAGTCGAGCCCTTCCATAACATCAGTTCAGGGTTGCAGCTAAGCTCAAAACCCGCAGTAAAATCTCCAGGAGATGGGTCATCCCAATTCTTCCAAGCAATTAAACGCCGATTAAGACCAGTTGTTGAGTCCCATCCGATCTTCATTTCTGGTAGCATTGTATTAGATGGATAGTCGAAGCTCTGCCACAAGAAACTTTCTTCGTTGCTCTTGTCGTTCTCGTCTCTAAGTACTAAATTTCCAGTGTCTAAGAGCTGCACAGTGGGACTCGAAGCCTTTGTTGTTGAGTTTGTTGACCAAAGAATAGACTTATTCTGGCTGAGAAGCACAAGGTTTCCCTCTTGGTTTATGATCAGCATGCTGGAGTTATCTATAATTGGTTTGTCACGGTTGGCAACCCAAACCACTGTTCTAACTTCGATATTTTTGTACCAGATTCCGACATAGCGGTTTGAGGAACTACCAGGATTGAAGAAACCCAACTCAAAGGTTCCATCCTCTGAAACCAAGGTCCTGCCATCTGGAAGTGACTGAGACTTGGTAATAGTATCTGCTGCAGAGGAAATTTTAGAGATGAACAAAAGTAGGTTGGTAATGACAAGCATGACAGGATTAATGGCCATTTTGCCTTAATTGCAACCAACAACCGCACAAGTTTTTTTTTGGTACAGAACGACAGCACAAATTAAATGTATGTAGGAATTTTCATACCAGAACAGTCTGATTCTGGCTGAGAAGAACAATGTTTCCCTCACTGCTTATGCACAATACGCTGGAATTGTCTAGGATTGGCATTGATGTTTGTTTATTGAAAACTTTTATTCACGTCATTTTATATTTATATATTTTTATCATCTAATTATATATTACATTTTATTTTATTTTAATTTTTACATATTTTTATTATAATTTTACTATATAAATATATAACAAAATACAAATCATTTTAATTTACGTAACTTTAACAGGCGCATATATAATTTTTTTTTTGTTGACTGACTTATTTGTATCTAGATTTTTATTTTTTTAATTGACTGACTTATGTGTATCTAGATTTTTTATTTGTTGACTAACTTGGCCTCATGCCAGTCGCATCAATTGACAAGAACAGAGCAGTCTTTCATATAATTTTAAAAGGGAAATATTTTGTATTTAATATTTATATTATATGTTAATATGAAAAAAAATTAAATTATTCTGTATATAAGTATAGTACTTTTATGAAATACAAAATAAATTTAGGAGTGAATTAAAAAATTAAATGTATAAAAATTAAATAAATTTCCGGCATGCCTTACAAGCTAGTTGAATATGTACAGTTTTAGGTGCAAAACATGATTCTCTCTTTATTTTTAAAAAATATTTTAAAATTAAAATTTATGCAATTTTTATCACAAATTATTGCCAGAAATCTCTTGATTTTTAAATCTTTATATGAAGGTTTAATACATAAATTGATTTTTATAGAATTATTTGTAATTTTTTTCTAAAAGAATTGGAAAATTAGACCAATTTGATAAATATAACTCTCTTGTTTAATTGTTTGCTTCACATTAAGATATTGCACGGATTAGTGACATTTTTGTGGTTTATCCTAATTAATATAAATTTCGTGCATCTTGAAGGATAGCCAGAGAGCCACCGTTGTGCTTATATATCATTTATTAGAGTTTTTTTTCTTATTTATTTATTTTATTTTGTCTATTGATCCATGATTGATTAAATTTTGGTAGTAATTAATATTCAGTAAATAATTCAGGCGTATTTATAGTTAATAATCGGTTGTGTGATTTATGAGCTTGGCTTCATTGTAAGAAGTGTGATGTGCTGATGTTTTACAGTGCAGGGTCTGTTATAATTTGTGATTACTGGATTAGGCTAACAAATAAATTATAGGATAAAAGTGTAGAGAACAAAAATTTATTATAACTAGTTTTTTTTTTTACTTTTATTAGTTTACAACTTTATATTATAGTTCTGCATCAAGCATATGATATCATAAATATCATGAATCACTTTATTTAGATCGGTTCTGTTATTCGTCTACCTTTTATATTTTAACTTTTTTTAACTCATTCACAAACTCATACTGTACTCTCGTGGAAATGTTATAATTACATACAATTTGATTTGACACTCCTCTCACACAAAAATACAGTGAAGGGAAGTTGGAAAATATTTGATTGGATGAAAAACATTTCCCTATTTAGATACAAGTTCCAACCTTCAACTAATAAATTTGGGCAAATGTAGTCATTGAGCTCGCACATGTCTTGAGTTCCAGAATTTTGAATAGATGAAAACAAAAAGATAAGCAGAACATTAAATTATGCAAGAACTATCACATTACTCCAACCAATTCAGAAAAGTATACTAAGTTTTTCCAATGAGAAATGATGGGCTATAGGAATTTCTATAGGAAAAAAAATGGTAACCTAGAAATCCCCAACGGGCTATTGTTTATGGAGAATTTTATTCAAGATAAATTTCAACAAATAAATATTTATTTATCAATTGAATATGTGCTCAGAGTTATGTGGTAATCTTGTTTAATAAAAGGGTTTGACAACAAACTTAGGAAAATAACAAGAACTTGTAAAACTTAATGCAAGAAGTAAGAAATAAACAAAAGTTCAGTAAAAGCTTTGAAAAGTTTAAAGCAAATAAAAAAATTGATTGCAAAAAATTAAAGTGCAAAAGTTTAAGAGAAAGCAGTAAAATAAAGCATGTAAAGGAGGCAACGAAATGTAAAGAAATTTGAAGAATAAGACTTAAAAATAAAGGAATTAAAAGAACATTGTATTAAAATAAATGACTTGAAATGAAAATGGAAGACATACTTTGATCAAATTCGTTAATCTGCTTGAGTAAGATATTAGAATTGTATATCAGTAAATAACATCCCCTTGTACATTGTGAACACTAGTATTTATAGGCAAACTATGAAAATAATTGATTCTTAAAAATTAGACACTTATATGACAGTTATGCCACATATTCAACACTAATATTTTTGCCTAACTTTCGAAAAAATCAACTTCTGACCATTTAACACTTTCGTCGATTCAGCACTTGAAAATTTTCTCCAACATCAACATCCAGTCGTCGAATTGAAACTTGAATATTTTACCCCCAACAGATGCCCCCCAAAATTTTTCTTTCGACATTGTTGGAAGAAAGATAAATTTTAATCTTATCTTCTATTCCCAATCTCGACACTTAATACCTAATCAAAATCCTCCCAAGGGTTTTTTTTTAACAAGAAAATCTAGTAAAATCTTTCATAAAAATCTCGAAGGTCACAACTCAAATTGTCACTTCAGACATTAAATAGTCGTTTCCCAATAAATAGGGATTATAATTACCCCTATTGAAAAATAACTTTTTAAATTTGTAAAACCACGTGTCTTTTCACTCCCTTCTCTACTGTTCATAATCTTCAACCTCGCTTTCGCACATCTTCCCTGCAAATCTTCGGTTTCCACCATGGCTTCTAGCTCTCAATCTCCTAGCGAACCATTAGTGGATCTAGGCAACCATACTATTGTTCAAGACCCAATTCTGGAGAAGTCTAAACTATGGAACCTCTTTCCCAACAACTACCAATAGCCAGTCGAGCTCTTCCTACGACTATCAAAGATTTTCTCCAAAATTTGTCATTAAAGATGCCTATTATCCGTTGAGTCATTCCTGCTTATACCAAAGAAGTTGAAGAAAAGTCCAAGATCTTGAAACAGTTGACTGACGCGAAGAACGAGAATGCTAAATTGAAAGATAATCTCGTTAAAGGAAAAAATAAAGAGGCAGAACTAGATAAAGAGATTGAAGACTTGGAGAAAAAACTTGAAGAAGTTCGACGACGTAAGCAAAAACTCAATATTGCACTGTAACAAGGGACTGCTAGGTAGCAAAGCATTACTAATAACACTAAACAATGGGCCATTGAGGCCAAAGCAGTGTTAACGAAGATAGATTCTCTTGAAACAGAATATCATACTGCCTGCACCGACAAACAAACCTTGGAGGATTCTTGGGAGGTTTTACAAAAAATTTAAATGTATCTCTTCCTCTTCCATTCTTAGTTAGGTGTTGGTTTATTTTCTTTTGTAAAGTTTTTGCAATTTAATCAAGTTGTAATGTTGTCAAGCATTTCTACTGACTTTAAATTACTTGACCATGTAACTTGCAATCGCCAAATACATGAATAAATTTCATTTTTTCATTTGTTCAATCTTAACTTCACACATTGTCAGCCTATATGGCTTCAAATATTTGTCATTAATCGACTTAATTCTTAGGCTTGAAATAATTTCGACAAGTGCATAAGCATTTCCTGAAAATACTTGAGTGACTTTAAATGGTCCTTCCCATTTTGGAGACCACTTCCCATATTCCTAACAACTCCTATCCATGGACAAAATCATCTTCCAAACCAAGTCGTTAACCTTAAAAGACTTGTACTTAATTCGACTGTCATAAAACTTGGCAATTCTTTCTTTTTGTCGAATTAAGTTTTCTAAAGCAATTAATCTTTTATCACTTAATTCGTTTAACTCATCAAGCATCAAGTCCTAGTAATGTTTAACTAGTAACTCATCTTGTTTTTGAATTCGAATTGATTGAAGATTAATCTTGACTGGTAACACTGCATCATGATCATAAATTAACTTGTATGGTGAAGTGCCTGTCGATTCTCTTGGTGAATTTCTATAAGCCTATAGAATTTGGTTAAGGGTGTTATGCCAATTCGTGGGTTGTCGACCAATATGCTTCTTAATCAGACTTATGATTATTTTATTCATGGCTTCTACTTGGCCATTTTCCTGAGCATAATATAAAGTCGATGTAAGCATTTTAATTTTCCTTGAATTGGCATATTCGACAACTTTTCTTCCAATGAATACTGACCCTTGGTCGGTTGTTAAAGTTTGTGGTATTCCAAATTGACAAACTATATTATCCTCTATAAAGTCGATTACGTCCTGTTGGGTTACATCTTTTAAGGCTATAGCCTCAACCCACTTGGTAAAGTAATCAACTCCTACTAAAATGTACTTATGGCCCTTCGACAATGTAGGGTGAATTTGGCCAATTAAATCCAAAGCCCACCCTCTGAAAGGCCAATGTTTGACTATAAAATTTAATTCACTAGCAGAAACATTCTGTATATGGCCATGTCTTTTACATTCTTCACAAGACTTAGCAAACATTATACAATCCCTAACTAGCATAGGCCAATAATACCATTGTCGTCAAATGAACCATTTCATCTTGTCACCTGCCTGATGAGCTCCACAAATTCCTTCATGGATTTCTTCTAAGGCAATATAAGCCTCTGCTTCACTCAAGCAAACCTCTAAATTTTCATCAACGAATTTTCTATACAAAGCCCCTCCTAATACTACAAATTTTGACGCTCTGTACTTAAACTTTCTATCCACGTTTTGACTTGGATTTTCCAAATAGCTTAATATTGGTTGTCTCCAGTCATTAATTGTCAAAATATTATTTTATAGTACATCTTTCTTCTAATGAATATAAAAGTTCCTTAATCTCCATTAGATTTATTAGAACCTTGGACGAAATTTTATACCTAGAGGCTATTTGTGCCAATTCATTAGCCTCTTCATTTAAATTTCTGGAGATGTGTTCGACAGTTACTTCATTGAATTTCTTCATCAGCTTACTCGCCACAATACAATATTTCGTCAGATTATAACTGACACATTTATATTCTTGGGTGAGCAATTTGATGACCAACTGTGAATTCCCATAATCATACACACTGCGTGCTTTCATTTCTATTAGTATTTCTAACCCGACAATCAAGGCTTCATACTCAGCTTCATTGTTGGAACATGTATACTTAAGTTCAAATATGAACTTAGTTGGAGTACCTTGAGGAGAAACAATTAAAATTCCCACTTTGACTCCATTTTGATGTCTTGAACCATCAAAATATAAACACCAAGGTTTTAAGCCAACAAAATTTACGCTAACAACATCCAAACAAGGATGGTCAGCCAAGAAATCAGCAACTGCTTAGCCTTTAACAGCTTTCATTGGAACATATTGTAAAAAGAATTCTGACAAAACAATGGTCCATTTACTAATACATCGATTTAAAACTGGCTTCGATAACATATATTTTATTACATCAGTTTTTGACATAACCAATACATTACAAGGCATCATATAATACTTGAGTTTAGTACTTGATAAATATAATGCTAAACAAAGTTTCTCTATTGCACTATATCTCCTTTCAACATCATTCAATAATCGACTAAGATAATATAATGCTCTTTCGACGCCATTTTCATCTTCTTGAGCCAGCATACTCCCTATGGTTTTATCTGACGCTAATATATACAACTTCAACGGTCTACGAGGCACTGGAGGCATCATAACCGGTGGATTTGTCAAGTATTATTTTATCAGGTCGAAGGCTTCTTGGTGGCAAAGCTTCCACACGAAGTCTTGTTCAGTCTTTAACTTGACCAATGGGGTGAAAACTTTGGTTCTTCTCGACAAATTGGATATGAATCTTCTCAGGAGGTTCACTTTTCCTAAGAAAGATTGTAAAATCTTCTTATTTGTTGGTGGTGCAGCTTCTAGAACTGCCTTGGCTTTATTCTTGTCCACTTCAATACCCTTCTTATGAACTAAGAAACCCAAGAATTTGGTAGCCGACACTCCAAAACCACATTTCTTTAGATTCATCTTAAGGTTGTGCTTCATCATCCTATTAAATGCCTACCTCAAGTTTGTTAAATGACTCCCCTTTGTCTCCAACTTGACAATTACATCGTCGATGTATACCTCCATGAACTTTCCAATGACATCATGGAAGATAGTGTTCATCACTATTTGATAGGTGGCCCCTGCATTCTTTAAACCGAAAGGCATGACTACCTATTCATATGTCCCAATCACTCTCGGACATCTAAAGACTGTTACCAAGTGGCCTCAATACTCAAGAGGGGGGTGAATTGAGTAGTTAAAAATAAGTTCACAAATCTTTCGCAAATCGTTTGACAATCAATTTTCGTTGAAGCTATTGAATGATCAGAGATAATTGAATAGATGAGTTAAGCACTTTTACTAATGAACATAATAGTCAAGGAGACAATATCTAAATAAAACAATGAAACAGTGCACAAAGATAAACAGAGGAGAGTTTAGAGAAACAAACACAGTCGTTTATCCTGGTTCAATCACTACTCCACTTGTGATCTACGTCCAGTCCCCAAGCAACACCTTGAGATTTTCCACTATATCTTCAAGCTTCAATGGGTGCTTGAAAAACCACTACAACCTTGAGCACTCAACAGTATGGGATACCTCACCCAAAAGCTTGAGCCTCTATTTTCCAAGGGATACCTCACCCTTACAATACTTGAGGGATACATCACCCTCACTAATCAGAAAGTATAAGATTGAAATAGAAGAAGCTCTCTCTAGAGCAAGTGTTTACAAATTGAAGCTCTAATATGCTCTCAAAGATTTTTCACGTTTTTCGTCAGAAAAAAGCAGAGCAAGAAATGATTTTAAGAATTGATTCACGTTTTGAAGTATAATAATCAGTTTTTGGTTCAAGGTCAACCGTAAACAAAGACCCAACTTGGGTATTTATAAGTTTCTCAATTAATAGAGCCGTTGGAGGTAGTTGGGCATGCATTTAATGCATTTAATATAGCCATTGGACGTTGTCAAGATGCGTGTAATCGATTACATATCTCGGTAATCGATTACATTATTGTTCCAACGTTTTACGAACTTTCTGGGCTCATGTGTCGATTACATTATTGAGGTAATCGATTACATGGCTTCGACTTTGCTTGTAATCGATTACAATGATAATGTAATCGATTACATGACTTCGACTTCTTTGTGTAATCAATTACAATATCCATGTAATCGATTACATGGCTCGTCGAACGTGTTCTTTGAGTTTCGGTTTTGTGTAATCGATTACATACATTGTGTAATCGATTACATAACGCTTCGACTTTGTTTGTAATCGATTACAACATCAATGTAATCGATTACATTTCTTGTCGAACGTGTTCTTTGCCTTTCTGGGCTTTGTGTAATCGATTACATATATCTTGTGTAATCGATTACATGGCCTTCTCGACTTGCTTGTAATCGATTACATTGTTCATGTAATCGATTACATGCTTGTTTGATGTGTAATCGATTACAAACATTGTGTAATCGATTACATTGGCCTTTGAACACATTTTTCAAGTCCAATAACGCTTGTAAGTCATTTCCAACACCTCAAGATACTTAATTAAACATAAATCCTTTTAAGAGTGTTAGATTTAAAGTTGAAACTCAAGTTTTATTGAAAGCCATGTTTAACTTTGAAATTTTCCATTTATTTTGAAATCGCATATTGAAAAACCATTTGAGAAATCTTGAGAGCATTTAACATTAATTTCCTAAGTCTAAATAACTAATTAAACCTTCTGTCTTCTTTCCTTGATCTTGATTTTTCCTTTTGTGCTTGATCTTCTCTTTTGCTTTTGTTATCATCAAAAACCTTTCGACATGCCTTAGAGACATAAGCATTCACATTCTCCCCCTTTTTGATGATGACAAACTGATCATAGGAAAAAGAAAGAATTTTTGCAATTGTATATAATAGTTATTTAGGTACAATGCTGCATGATATTGGGTTAGATTTTGCATATGAAAAGCTTAATAACTTAAGAGAACTTAAGAGGTCAATAACTCCCCCGTACTCATGCAACCTTTAATTTCATTTCATTTTTCCTTATTTTCTCCCCCGTTGGCATTATCAAAAAGACATAAGCATTTAAGAAAAAAATGGACAGCATGACAGCTATATTTCATGATTCCCAATTTGTTTGCCATAACAGAAAAGCCACAAAGATCAGTCCAATCAATATTCCAACAGCCAACCATTCAAAGTGAGAACAAGTTTATGTATTAATATTTAGCATGTACAAATAAACATGTCACAACCAAAGAGGCAATAATCAAAAGATAACTATAAAGGTATACCAATTTTATATAATCAAATTTAAAACGAATAAGTACAAGATAGTCATCAATACAAGAAAATATATCGGGGCTATAGGCCATGATCACTATCGATGTCCTCGGCTTTGTCACAAAAGACATCACCCTCGGATCCGCAGTGAGTCTCCTAGATCAATGTCATCATCGCCGGGCATAAGGTCGTCGTCGAATCCCGAGGCTCCTCATCATCGGCCAGAACTCCATGGACCAGCGAAGGATATGGGATCCGAGGGGCGAGAGGATGTGGGGGTGCGGCGAGGCGGGACTCACGAGAACAGGAGGTCCACGTAAGAGGGATCGAATGGAGGCAAGCTCTGGTCCGAGTAGTCCATCCTCAGCTCAAGATGGTCGATCTTTTGCTCTATATGGTCCATGCGTGTGTTTACGTTGGCACTCAGATTGCGCATCTCTTGGAGCAGAAGATCAAGAGAGGCTGGAGCAGGAGCAGAGGCAGGGTACTAAGCCTCCTCATCATCACTATCTGGATCGTGATGGATATAGCCAAATGTGCCATGAGTAATGTAATGCCACCTATCTTCCATCTTGTAGAGTGAAGCTTCTTCAGAGTATGCAGCCCCAATTGATTGGGGTCCCTTTGAGCAGTGTCCTTGGACTCTTCATCGGCCGAAATACGACAAGACTCAAGGATTGTGGTGACTAACATGGCGAAGGGGAGAGCGAGTTCTTCTTTTTCTTGATGTCCAAAGATATGCTCTAGAATATAGTATCCCCGCTTTATTGAGTGCCCCGTGGTCATTGCCCATAATGCCACTACATCATCCTTGAGGATTTGGGAGTAATTCCTCCTCTGGGAATCAATCCACGAACCAAGAGGTAGTGGAGGACCCCATTTTCCATAGTGAGGCCGGTGGCCATTATTCTCGTCTAGGATCACTTTGGGGAGGTGGTAGCCAGTCCTAATCAAGGAGAGAAGAAGCGACCTTGTGCTCAAACTCATGCCCCCAGACTTTGGCATTCCCACGGAACCGAGCTCCATCGGGAGTGAGCTTGGTGAGCCTATACCACTCTGCCATGGTTAACCTGATTTGTTGCTTTTTCACCTCAGAGATGATGCAATTATCTTCAACCTTCATGTTAGCATAAAACACTCGGACAAGGTTAGGGTAGATGACCTTCTCTATACTTAGGAATCCCAAAGAAGCCTAAGTTTTCTATTGTCCTAAAGCTCTCTAAGGGTTCACTCTCGCGAGAAGGTGATGGGTAGATACACAGGAGAGATGATTTTGCTGAAGTGGAAGTTCTTCCGAACAACTCACTTTCTTCACGGTGGAGAAGTGCCTTGTGAGATCCAGGCCGAAATATTGCGTGAAGAGCCATCGTAGGAACCTCCAACAAGAGCCCCTGTTCTTGGGCGCTTCGAGCGATGAGAGGATTCACCATTGATGAGAAAGAGAAGTAAGGGTTGAGTGGTAAATTGTTGGGGATGAGTGAGGAGAGAGAGAGAGAGGGACGAAATTAGGTCGAAAAGTGGAGAGGGTGTTCGTGAGAGAAGATGGGGAGATTTGGATGAGGGATTTGAGGGGATTTGATCGGTGGGTTATGTAGAGAGGGATTTCCGAGATTGAGAGAGCGAAATGATGGGTTTTGATGGAGATTTGAGTGAGAAATGAGAGGCTTTGAGATCCGGTGCGTGGGAGCGAAGGAGAGAACGAGGAAGATGAACAGGGCCAAACAGAAATGACCACTACGCGCGTCGAGCCTTTTAAAAAACCCTGTAATCGATTACATTGAGTGTGTAATCGATTACATGCATTCTGGTGGGTATGTAATCGATTACATTTTTGGTGTAATCGATTACATGCTTCTGGTAGGTATGTAATCGATTACATTTTTAGTGTAATCGATTACATGCTTTCTGAACCTTGTAATCGATTACATAGATGATGTAATCGATTACCTGAGTTCTGAGTTAGTTGTAATCGATTACAAAATGTGTGTAATCGATTACATGCGTGATGAACACAATGTAATCGATTACAAAGGCATTGTAATCGATTACACAAGACTCTTTAACTCAGATTTTGCGTTCCAAACGAAGATATAATCAATTTTAATCCATCCAAAACAGTTTTAAAGCAACTTAAATCAATTCAAATCATCATCCAAGCATATAGACTAATCACATTATGATTCAACTCATATAATTGATCAAAATTATCATTTTTACCAAGAATTTCACCCTTTTTGGTGAAATTTGAGGTTGTTGAATTTCTTGTCAAAGTTGGACATGAGGGAGCACCTGCAAAATAATTTAGGGGAAACCTCCGACGCTTAAGTTAGTATGGGATTCAAATATATATAATGAAAATTCAGAGATTGTGCAAAGAATGTGGCACAATTATGCGTAAAACGCAAGCTTAGGCTTTTATTTTAGGATTATGCAAAGAAATATTTAATTTATGCATGAATGGTCCAATATACCCATTCGTTTCTAATGTAGAAAAATGCTTCTTTTGCAAGGGGTTTGGTGAAAATATCAGCTAATTGCTTAGTTGTTTCAACAAATTCAAGTATGCAATCACCTCTTTGAACATGATCTCTAATGAAATGATGTCTTATTTCAATATGCTTAGTTCTAGAATGCAAAATGGGATTTTTTGACAAGTTAATTGCACTAGTATTATCACATTTTATGGGAATGTGATCAAGCTCAAGACCATAGTCCAAGAGTTGCTTTGTTTCATCCAAAGGACTTGAGCACAAAGAACTCCCACCGCAACATATTCAAATTTTCACTGTGGACAATGCCACACTATTTTGTTTCTTCTTTGTGCCAAGAAACTAGTGAGCTTCCTAGCAAGTGGCATGTCCCACTAGTGCTCTTTCGATCCATTTTACATCCAAAGCAAAATCAGAATCGGAGTACCCAATAAGACTACATGAGGCACCCTTAGGGTACCATAAACCCATTTGTGATGTGCCTATTAGATATTTCATTATTCTCTTAACAAAGACTTAGGTGTGATTCCTTAGGATTAGCTTGATATCTAGCACACATGCATACACTAAACATTATATCAAGCCTACTTGCAGTGAGATAAAGGAGTGAGCCAATCATACCTCTATATTTTGTAATTTCTACCGATTTACCTCCTTCATCCTTGTCCAAATAGCAAGAGGTGCCCATAGGAGTAGCCATATGCTTGGCATTGTCCATTCCAAACTTTTTGAGCAGCTCCTTGCAATACTTGGATTGGCTTATAAATGTTCCTTCTCTTGTTTGCTTGATTTGTAGACCAAGGAAGAAGTTGAGCTCACCCATCATGGACATCTCAAACTCACTTTGCATAATATTTGAAAATTCTTTACAAAGAGAGTTGTTAGTAGCTCCAAATATAATGTCATCAACATAGATTTGAACTAGAAGAATGTCATGCATTTTGTGTTTTATGAAAAGAGTGGTGTCAACTTTACCTCTAGAAAATCCTTTTTCTAAAAGAAATTTGCTCAACCTTTCATACCAAGCTCTAGGAGCTTGTTTCAAGCCATACAAAGCCTTTTTCAATTTAAAAACATGGTTGGGCATTTCAAAGTCCTCAAAACCAGGAGGTTGTTCTACATACACCTCTTCTTGTATAAAACCATTTAAAAAAGCACTTTTGACATCCATTTGATAGAGTTTGAAATCCATGATGCAAGCATATGCAAGTAGCATTCTAATGGCCTCTAATCTAGCTACGGGAGCATAAGTTTCTTCATAATCTATGCCTTCTTCTTGATTATATCCCTTAGCTACGAGCCTAGCTTTATTTCTTATTATTAAACCCGTTTCATCAAGTTTGTTCCTAAAGACCCATTTGGTGCCAATTATAGGATGATCATTGGGCCTTGGAACTAATTCCCAAACTTGATTCCTCTCAAATTGGTTTAGTTCTTCTTGCATGGCCAAGATCCAATGCTCATCATTAATGGCCTCATTTATGTCTTTAGGTTCAACTTTGAGAGACAAAGGCTAGATGATTACATGCATCTCTAAGTGAGTTTCGAGTGATTACCCCTTTTGATACATCACCTATCACCTTGTCAAGAGGATGATACCTTGAAGTCCTCCATTCCTTGGGTAGATCCGAGATTTTAGAATCTTCTTGCCATGAGTGATCAAGGAGTCTCTCTTCTTTCTTCTTGGACTCTATCTCTTGATTTTCCAAGTGCGTCTTTGCCAAGATTTCTACAACATCATCAACAAGTTCCTTTCTCGGCTCATTTGGGTTAGTTTCATCAAATGCAACATGTATGGATTCTTCTATGGTCATAGTTCGTTTATTATAGACTCTAAAGGCCTTGTTATGGATAAAATAACCAATGAATATTCCCTCATCAGATTTTGCATCAAACTTCCCCAAGTTATCATTTCCATTATTCAAAACAAAGCATTTACATCCAAAGACATGAAAATGTGACACATTAGGTTTCCTTCCTTTGTACAATTCATATGGGGTTTTCTTTAAAATTGGCCTTATTAGGGCTCTATTCATAACATAACAAGCGGTGTTAACCGCATCCGCCCAAAAGTACTTAGGAAGATTGGCCTCATTGAGCATAGTTCTTGCCATTTCTTCTAAAGATCGATTTTTCCTTTCTACAACACCATTTTGTTGTGGTGTTCTAGGGAGAAAAATTATGCTCAATGCCATGTTCATCACAAAAAGTTTCAAATTCATGATTTTCAAATTCACCACCATGATCACTTCTTATGGATGCAATACAAAAACCTTTTTCGTTTTGGATAACTTTGGCAAGTTTTCTAAATGATTGAAAAGCATCATTTTTGTGAGCCAAGAATAATGTCCATGTAAATCTAGAAAAATCATCCACAATCACTAATGCATAGTAATTCCCACCAAAGCTCATAGTTCTAGAGGGTCCAAAAAGATCCATGTGCAAAAGTTGTAAAGGTCTAGAAGTTGAAACTATGTTTTTAGCTTTGAAAGAGACCTTTACTTGTTTTCCTTTTGACATGCATCACAAAGTTTGTCTTTTTCAAATTTGAGCTTTGGAAGACCAATTACTAGTTCTTTAGAAACCAATTTGTTTAAGTGATCCATGTGAATGTGAGCAATTCTTCTATGCCATAACCATGAATCATTTTCTCTATTCATAAAGCATTTAGCATCATTTGAGGAAATGTCATCAAGACTAATCATATATATGTTATTGACCCTATGACCAACAAACTTAACTTGCTTATCATCCTTTCCCTCAATTATACAACAAGAGGAATCAAATATAACTCTATTTCCTTTATCACACAATTGACTAATACTAAGTAAATTATGTTTAAGTCCTTCAACAAGTAAGACATTATCAATAGATGATGAAGGGATCTTACCAACTTTGTCAATTCCAAGAATCTTCCTTTGTTGTTGTCACCATATGTGACATGACCATGTTTCTTGTGTGTAAGGGAGGAGAACTTGGAGCCATCACCGGTCATGTGCTTGGAGCAACCACTATCAAGATACCAACTTGAGCTCTTGGTCTTCAAGCACACCTACAACACACATTCAAGATTTAACTTTTGGTACCCAAATTGTTTTGGGTCCTTGTGTGTTAGAATTAGGTATGGTGCCTTTAGGGACCCAAACCCTTTTGATTCCAACCTTGGTGTTTATGTTCTTTCTAACATTGCAAGTGGATGCACTATGCCCTTTCCTACCACAATGAAAACATTTAACAAAGGGGCTACTTGAAGTTTTTGAGGAAACAAAGAAGTTCTTATAAGATTTTTTATGGTTGTTTGGATTAAATCCTAAACCGGCTTTTTGGAAAACACATTTTTGTCTCCTAACAACACATTCAAGTTGTCTCTTCCAAAAGTGAATTTTGCAAGAGTGTTGTTCAAGTCTTCAATTTCTTTTTCAAAAGCTTTGCATGATAAACAAGGTAATGATATGGATGCATTTTTATGTGAGGAACAAATCATGCATGATGAATTAGCATCTATGAGTCCTAAAGTCTCATTTTCAATTTTAAGTTCATTTATCTCCTTGGTTAAAGTAGAAACTTTCTTTGTCAATAGGGAGATTGTTTTATTGGAAGACAAAATCATTTTTGTGAGCCTCAAAGATTCATCATGCAATTCTTGAAAGGCATCTTGCAATTCATCATAAGAAGGTGGAGGTTCTAGGTTAGAAGAGGTTACCTCGGTGTCGCTTTCTCCACTTTCTTCTCCTTGAGCCATAAGGCAAAGATGGGCTTCCTCATTTTCAGAATCATCGGAAGAGCTTAAGTCATTGTCCTCCCAAGCTATATATGCTCTTCTTCCTTTCTTTTCCTTGGAGGGTCTTTTCTCAAACTTCTCCGTCTTCTTGAAATATATAGGACACTCCATTTTCATGTGCCCCAGTTTTCCACATTCATAGCATTTTGGAGGAGTGGAGGATCCTTCTCCTTTGTGATATGCTTTCTTTTGAGGAAACGGTGGTCTTCTTTGAAATCCCTTTTTCTTCAAGAATCTTCCGAATTTTCTCACAAGGAGACTAAGATTCTCCTCACTTAGCTCAATATTTTCAGCATCCTCTTCACCATCTTCATCATCATCTTCAAGTATGGGAGAGGTGGCCTTGAGTGCAATTCCTTCTTCTTTTTGTCATGTTCTTCATTTTGATTGAGCCTACTTAGTTCCAGCTCATGCTCTTGAAGTTTTCCGAATAGGGTGGCTAGAGACATGGTTGATAAATCTCTTGATTCCGCAATCGCCGTTACCTTGGGTTGCCAATTCCTCGCTTAGACATCTCAAGACTTTGTTAATAAGATCCTCATTAGGAAATGTCTTTCCCAATGAGATGAGATGATTAACAATATGAGTAAATCTCTTTTGCATATCTTGAATACTCTCACCTTGATTCATTCTAAACAATTCATATTCATGAGTAAGAGTGTTTATTCGAGATCTTTTTACCTCACTAGTACCTTCATGAGTTACTTGTAGGGTATCCCACATTTCTTTTGCGGTCTTACAATTTGACACCCTAAAGAATTCATCATGCCCCAAAGATGTGGTGATGATGTTCTTGGCTCTCAAATTATATTGAACCTTCTTTTTATCATCATCGGTCCAATCACTTCTAGGTGTATTAATTGTCACACCATCCTTAGTTTGTGTAGGGACAAAAGCACCATTTTCAACTGCGTCCCACACATCTAAGTCAATAGCTTCAATAAAAATTTTCATCCTTTCTTTCCAATAGGCATAGCCATCCCCATTGAAATAAGGAGGTCTATTTATAGAAGAACCTTCATTTGAAAAACCATTTGAAGCCATCACTTCTCTTGAAGCTGCTAAGCTCTTTATACAAGAATCTAGCTCTGATACCACTTGTTACCAAGTGGCCTCAATACTCAAGAGGGGGGGTGAATTGAGTAGTTAAAAATAAGTTCACAAATCTTTCGCAAATCGTTTGACAATCAATTTTCGTTGAAGCTATTGAATGATCGAGAGATAATTGAATAGATGAGTTAAGCACTTTTACTAATGAACGTAATAGTCAAGGAGACAATATCCAAATAAAACAATGAAACAAAGGCACAAAGATAAACAGAGGAGAGTTTAGAGAAACAAACACGGTCGTTTATCCTGGTTCAATCACTACTCCACTTGTGATCTACGTCCGAATCCTCAAGCAACACCTTGAGATTTTTCACTATATCTTCAAGCTTCAATGGGTGCTTGAAAAACCACTACAACCTTGAGCACTCAACGATGGGATACCTCACCCAAAAGCTTGAGCCTCTATTTTCCAAGGGATACCTCACCCTTACAATACTTGAGGGATACCTCACCCTCACTAATCAGAAAGTATAAGATTGAAATAGAAGAAGCTCTCTCTAGAGCAAGTGTTTACAAATTGAAGCTCTAATATGCTCTCAAAGATTTTTCACGTTTTTAGTCAGAAAACAGAGCAAGAAATGATTTTAAGAATTGATTCACGTTTTGAAGTATAATGATCAGTTTTTGGTTCAAGGTCAACCGTAAACAAAGACCCAACTTGGGTATTTATAAGTTTCTCAATTAATAGAGCCGTTGGAGGTAGTTGGGCATGCATTTAATGCATTTAATATAGCCGTTGACGTTGTCGGATACGTGTAATCGATTACATATCTCGGTAATCGATTACATTATTGTTCCAACGTTTTAAACTTTCGGGCTCTGTAATCGATTACATTATTGAGGTAATCGATTACATGGCTTCTGACTTTGCTTGTAATCGATTACAATGATAATGTAATCGATTACATGACTTCTGACTTGCTGTGTAATCAATTACAATATCCATGTAATCGATTACATGGCTCGTCGAACGTGTTCTTTGAGTTTCGGGTTTTGTGTAATCGATTACATACATTGTGTAATCGATTACATGGCTTCTGACTTTGTTTGTAATCGATTACAACATCAATGTAATCGATTACATTTCTTGTCGAACGTGTTCTTTGCCTTTCTGGGCTTTGTGTAATCGATTACATATACCGTAATCGATTACATGGCCTCTCGACTTGCTTGTAATCGATTACATTGTTCATGTAATCGATTACATGCTTGCTTTTGATGTGTAATCGATTACAAACATTGTGTAATCGATTACATTGGCCTTTGAACACATTTTTCAAGTCCAATAACGCTTGTAAGTCATTTCCAACACCTCAAGATACTTGATTAAACATAAATCCTTTTAAGAGTGTTAGATTTAAAGTTGAAACTCAAGTTTTATTGAAAGCCATGTTTAACTTTGAAATTTTCCATTTATTTTGAAATCGCATATTGAAAAACCATTTGAGAAATCTTGAGAGCATTTAACATTAATTTTCTAAGTCTAAATAACTAATTAAACCTTCTGTCTTCTTTCCTTGATCTTGATTTTTCCTTTTGTGCTTGATCTTCTCTTTTGCTTTTGTTATCATCAAAAACTTTTCGACATGCCTTAGAGACATAAGCATTCACAAAGACAGTTTTTGACATATCCTCCTCGGCTATAAAGATTTGATTATAACCTGCATGATCATCCATAAAACTTAACAATTCATGTCCAGATGCAACATCAACTAACATGTCCGCAATTGGCATAGGATATTCATCTTTAGGTGCAGCAACATTTAAATTCCTAAAATTTACGCATACTCTTAACTTGTCATTTTTCTTAATTACAGGAACAATATTAGACAACCATTTGACATACCTGGTTGTTCTTATGAACTTGTCTTTGAGCAATCTTTCAACTTCTTCTTTTATCTTTAGTACCACCTCAGGTGCAAATCTCCTGTCGGTTTGCTTGATAAGTTTGCATCCTTCTTTCAATGGCAATTTATGTTCGATAAGATCTCTGCTCAACCCAAGCATCTCATCATAATCCCATACAAAGCAATCCTTGTATTCCTCAATTAATTTGATAAGTTGTTCCTTGAACTCCTTTGGAAGAAATGAACTCACAAATATAGGCCTTTTGTCTATTTCAGTGCCCAAGTTTATCTCTTTCAAAGGATCTTCCACCTCTACACTTTGCTTTTCATCAAGTCCTTTCTCAAATCCCAAAGGACCATCATATATTATACAATCTGACAGTATACCTTCAGTGGTGTATACTGCTTTGTCAACCAAATAAGCCAACAGTCTGTCTAACTGATCATTAACACTCATGGCTAGTGCTTGACCGATCTTTTACGACCTTATTCACTAGTCGAATGCCAAATTGGTCCATTAAGCATACTTCAAGTGCATCTTTGTCCATGACTCCATCATTTTCCGTGACTAGCTTGACATTTGGAGCATAAATTTTAAAATCGACATGAAGTTGCTGCAAATAGCAAGGGCTATCGTCTGCCTCCACTATTTCCACTTGATTAACTGCATTCTAAAGAATGAGTTTTTGATGAACCGTCGACGGTATTACTCTGACGGTATGTATCCAATCTCTTCCTAGCAAAAGATTGTAACTTAATTTTGCTAGAATTACCACAAACAATGTCGGCCTCTCGACGAATCCGACTTGCACGTTCAGTATTACTACTCCATCTGACGGGGAAGTCTTGCCACTGAAGTCAGTGACAATCATATTAGTTGACATCAGATCAGACTCATTATTCCCAAGCTTTTTAAACATTGTCCTTGGGATCAAATTTATATCTACCCCCTCCCCCCCGCGTCTATCAAGACTCTATTCGTTGGCTTGCCTTCTAACAAAGCTTTGATATGTAACGGGCGGAGATGAGCCTTCTGTTCTTCTGTTGACTTCTCAAATTGCGTTGTATTGTCGAACACTGTTATCATGTTATCCTGAAAGAGAAGCCAATGATCACTAAGGTCATCCAAGTCCTCATCATTTTCCCCAGTATATTCAATTTCATGATACCATTCGAATTCAACAGGCAATACTGAAATCAAATTTACAATCATTGACTTTAAAAATTCTTCTTCATCAGATAACTCTTCATCACTTTTGTATCTTCTAATTCTGAAGTAATATTCCGACGACAAATTATTATCCATAGCCATTATAATGTCATCCAGATCCTTATCTAAATTGAAATCCATGTCGAATTAATCATTATCATCAAGGCCTAAAAGATCATCTGGATCATTTAAGGCCTCAATAACTTCATCAGCCGTCAAGTCCATGTCTATAGCTTAGCAATCAGGTTTTGCCAGTTTTCTCCTTCCCTTGATTATGTCAAGCATTTTCTTTCTCCACTTGACATCTTGATCAGGATCTTCCAAGACTTTTATGACTTCTTCTTTCGACCAATCTTCAACATCCTCACCACTTTTAATTTTAAGGTCTTTGATCTCGACCTTTCTCATTATCATCTTTTTAGCTTTTAATCTAGCCATTTCCCTATCCTTCTCGACTGCTAGATCACTTTTCTTTGCCTCTTCCTTTGCTGTTACTAGTCCAATTAGCCATTTTCTTCTAGTTTTATTTGGAATAGGTCCTTGAACCTGTTGTCTCGTCTTTATCTCTGTAAGCTTTTCTTGTCGAAGATTATCATTCATGTTAAGCCTTCTAAATGCAGTTGTTGTCGGCTCTACTGGAACTGATCCCCTCGTATTTATCAATTCTTTTCTGAAAATACTCTTCAATTTCTTGTCAATTTCATTTTCGTTTGGTGCTGCTTAGTTTTAACTACCAAACATCCCGTTTCTATGCGTTGTTCTTTGATCACTAAACCCTCAGCCATATTCCTTCTTTTCTGTGCTTGTCTCAACCTCTGCAGCCTCCTTTTTCGACTCTTCGATAATGGTAAAAACTTTGATGACCCTGCTACATTCTGGCCAATCAAAGCTTCATCTTGGTTGATTCTACCATGTATGTAATCTTCATTCCAGAATGGTTGATCTCTCTGAAATCTATTCTTCCTGGAAGTCACATTTCGTCGAAAATATGTGTGACTTGCCATTGTAGAATTTTTAATCCACCTGTCTATAGTAACATTGGCAAGTGGTACTCTGGTCTTAGCTGGTCTGATATAACCTCTGAAAAATGAATTGCTTCCCACAGACTCACCAGATAGCTCAACCAACCAGCCATTCATGTTAGGCCTAGGCGTATAAACTAGCCTTGGCCTTGGAGTGTAGAAGGGCTGTTGTGGTTTCCAAGTTTTCTTGTCGAAAAACTTCTTTTTACCCTGTGAGTCACTCTGTTGTTTCTTAGAAATTTTCTTTGCAGCAAATTCATCATATATTGCGTTACAGCTTGGACATAATCTCACATTGCCTTTCTCTTTCTTCCTCTCAAGGAATGTTTCAAGAGATTCTCCTGGCTTTGGATAGATATCCATTGGATCTTCAGTGTCGCTGTCGAATTCCTGCAAATTCCTTATGTTGAGCATTCCAACATTCAAAGGAACCTGCTGATCAACATAGGACACTCAAGCCTGAAACGGATCTGTGTCAACCATCATATCCGCCTTAGGCTTGTCAGCAAACGTCAAATGCCTGTCCATTAATGCTTTCTGAATTAAATCTCTGAAACGAATACATTCATTAGTAACATGACCGAAATTGTTATGAAACTTATAATATTTTTGATAACTTATTTCATCAAGTTTTAGTAGCATATGACCTTCCAACAGTTTAATCTATTTATCCTTTAGCAATAAATCAAAGATTTTATCGATTTTTGTTACGTCGAATGTATATGTTTTCCTATTGACATAATTCATTTTCCCTTTATTTCTTGTAGGTTGTAGAGCTTGACACACATAAGGAGGACCATTCTGAAGTTCAGTAATGTTAACCTCAAATTCATTGTTATCTTCAGTCTTATTGTCAGATTCACCTAATCCGACAAGCGCTATTTTCTCTCTTTTAAGGAATCTCTTTTGTTTCTGAATCTTCTTAACTTTTAGTTATTCTATTTACCTAACTTTCTCACCTAATTGGGCAAGATCAACTAAATGTTGGTTCACTAACTTTTTCTTTTATGTAATAGTCTAAACTTCCTGTAATAATCTTTACTATTTCTACCTCAGGTATGGGAGTAAAACATCTACTCCTCATTTATCGAAACCTAGCAAGATAATCATCAATGGTTTCATTGTACATTCTCTTGATATTAAAGAGATCTGTAAGTTCTACTTTCAAATCTCCCCTGAAGAACTGGTCATGAAAATTTCTTTCAATTTGAGCTCAAGAATGTACTATATTTGGTCTCAATGTCGAAAACCAAAAGAATGCATTTTTAGTAAGGGAACTTCGGAAGAATCTCATTTTAAGGCCTTCAATAGAGGCCAACTCTCCCATTTCTATAGTATACTGTGCAATATGCTCGACGGTCGATTCCCCACTTTCACCAGCAAACTTAGAAAGTTTAGGAATTTTAATTCCTCTAGGCAATTCTGCTTGTTGCACCCACTCAGGAAATGTTGAAACAAAGTAGGATTGGTTGGCATATCCAACATTGAATCCAAACCTATTCAGAACTTGCTCCACCACTTGATTTACATTTTGCTCAACCAGTTGATGCCCCCCAAGATTTTGTCAAAGCAATCTCATGATTGCATTATTCCTAGCCATTTGATCTTCATTACCTCGACGAAGTACATGGACATTACCATACTCTAGGTGCAGTTGATCATTTTGCCCAGATTGATCTAGATTTTGTTGGTTTTGTCCCATGTTTACTTGAGGTGCAGTTACTCTTGCATTTACCTCAGGGTAGGTTCTTTGAGCGTTATCATTAGCTAACTCTTCTATTCCCAAGGCTTGATTTAGTCTTGCCATTTGTTGCACCAATGCACTACAAACATTATTTGTATTCTCCATGATTGACGTAATCACAACACCCATTTGCTGAGTGAACATATGCACCATTTCATGGTTACTTTCATCTATTTGTTGTCGAAAACTGGCCAAAGAATTCATGGTTGGCTCTGTTACATTTTGAGGAGTGTCCCTCGACATATTTAGGAAAAATGGTCCAAAATTAAACATCTCCTGTCTAAAAGGAGTTGGATTACTTGCACTTGCAACCCCTGCTCCTTGGCCATTGAAACTCATTAAAGCTGAACTTATTTGTGGTTGACCTTGTGAAACCGCTGTTTGGCCTGCAGTATTGACCAAAGTGCAGCCAAGTCCTATTTGTGCCAACACAGGATGAACATAGTTAGGTGCGTAAACCATATTGTGGTATAAACCTTAAATTTGAATTCATTATACTTTGGTTACTTGGTTGATTCGGTGATGGCTGAGTCATTCCAGGCACCACTTGTTCTAACATTGAATTACCCCGGAGAGCACCAGTTACTATTGCATCATCCACAGGACCCGTACCAACAATAGTTGAGGGTGGTGCAGTAACGGCTATCGAAAGTGCATCCGACGCCTGTTTACTTGCATTACTCATGATTTGCATATTTTGAGAAGGGGAAGAAAAGACAAACTTTCCACTCCTTAAATGCATAAAATCATTTCTTACAAAATGAGATTTGTGACACTACGAGTTACTCTGAACTCGTCCCACCGGGTGTGCCAATTTGTTTATGGAGAATTTTAGTCAAGATAAATTCCAACAAATAAATATTTATTTATCAGTCGAATATAAGTTCAGAGTTATGTGGTAATCTCGTTTAATAAAAGGGTTTGACAATAAACTTAGGATAAATAACAAGAACTTATAAAACTTAATGCAAGAAGTAAGAAATAAACAAAAGTTCAATAAAAGCTCTGAAAAGTTTAAAGCAGATAAAGAAACTGATTGCATAAAATTAAAGTGCAGAAGTTTAAAAGAAAGCAATAAAATAAAGCATGTAAAGGAGGCAACGAAATGTAAAGAAATTTGAAGAACAATACTTAAAAATAAAGGAATTAAAAGAACATTGCATTAAAGTAAATAACTTGAAATGAAAATAGAAGGCATACTTAGATCAAATTTGTTAATCTGCTTGAGTGAGATATTAGGATTGTATATCAGCAAATAACCTCCCATTGTACATTGTGAACACTAGTATTTATAGGCAAACTATGAAAATAATTGACTCCTAAAAATTAGACACGTATATGACAGTTATGCCATATATTCGACACTAATATTTTTGCCCAACTTCTGACCATTTAACACTTTCGTCAGTTCAACACTTGGAAAATTTCTCCAACATCAACATCCAGTCGTCGAATTGAAACTTGAATATTTTACCCCCAACAGCTATATATACAGAACTTCTAAATCAATGAGGAAATAGAATACTGCAATTGTACGTCAGAAACTTAAAAGTAAAACAACTCTATCTAGCCTCTAACAATGTCACGGTCATTTCATTAGTTGAAGAATTAATTTGTTTGCCAGATGAAGATTCTCCTGCAATCGACATCCTTTCAATAAGGAAAGCAGGCTTCTTAGGCTATGGCAAAGTATTATCACTGCTCAACATCAAAATTACTGATGCCATGTTTGGCCTATCCTCAGGATGCAGTTGCACACATAGAAGACCAACATGGATGCAGCGTAGTACCACTGACAAAGTAAAGGCTTCACAGAAACAAGCATCAATCAATTTCATTGGAGTGCCCTCCTTCCACAATCTCCAAGCCTATAACATTGAAAACACATTTATGATCCTCCAGTTTGTTATAGGTAAAACCAAACTTCATGTTCATTGTCACTTACATGTCCTAAAAGATTAAATCCTTGATTGGGATAGAAAACTCCTCCATTTTTCTTTCCATTTACTATCTCCAATAGTAATACACCGAAGCTAAATACATCAAATTTGGTGGAGAATAACCCATCAATTGCATATTTTGGTGCCATATAGCCACTTGATGAAATTGGATAAATGAGTTAGTTTCATCTTAAAAATGTGTAGAAAATTGGAAAACAACTTTGCATCCTAGCTAATAGATACTTACTATGTTCCTGCCACTATTTTTGTAATCCAGTTTGATTTCCACTAAACATTCGTGACAAGCCAAAATCTGAAATTTTTGAATTCAACTCACTATCCAATAAAATATTACTTGCTTTAAGATCTCTGTGTATGATCGTTGATCTTGAATCTTGATATAGATAAAGAAGTCCCCGAGCAACTCCAAATATAATGTTAAAGCACTTTGACCAATCTAGAAGTTCACTTTTAGAAGAATCTATCAAGTTTTTCAGTTAAGTTAGTTCAGGAAAGAAGCAAATGAAGTTTTTCAGTCTAACTAAAAAGTTTATTTGTAGAGGCACATATCAAAAAGATAGGAATCTAGGCTTTTATTGGGCATGTATTCATTGATGAGTACTTTTTCCTTTCCTTAGACGCAACAACCTAGAACATTAACAAGATTCCAGTACTGAAGTTTGGCACACAATATAACTTCATTCTTAAATTCTTTTGTTCCTTGTCTAGAATTATATGAAAGCCTCTTGACAGCAATCTTTTGTCCATCTGCTAGTGTACCCTAAAAATTTAATTGAACAATTGAAACAATGAATTAGAAGAATGATTGCTTTTTATCTTTGTGTCTTATCAGCAGGCAAATTGCATGTTTAGTTATTTACCCTGTACACAGGCCCAAAACCACCTTGGCCAAGCCTCATGTCACTTGAGAAGTCATTAGTGGCACGAACTATTGTGGCAAAATCAAAGAAAGGCAGCTCCAAGTCTTCTTCATGGCCTTCATCTTTCTTTTCTTCTAAGATTTTCCCTGTTTTCTCTCAAGCAAACTTAATCAGCACAACATCATAAATAAAAAAATAGAAATGTTCTTTTGAAGGCATAATCATGCATGTGCACGGTGCACCAAATGCAAAACTTCTCCTTTGTACAAACCATCTTGAAAATTTGGGCTAAGGATATGCCCTACAACTTTGTTATGGCTTTTTTTAGTACAATTAAATTTTCTTAGCAAATGGCAGAAGGGTATCATTTAACAAGAACTTCCAGATCAATGTTCCAATCATCAGAAACTAACTCATATGCTTCTCTCATAATAATAGATTACTTGCAACTGATATTGAACACCATCAGTGCCATGTCAGTGTAAGAAGCAGCAGCTTAGATAAATAACTTGCAGTAACAAGGTTCGATGGTTAAGAAAGTTTATCTCTGAGCTTTCTTTTCCTCCAGTAAATGTAGGAGAAAGTGAAAACAATCACAAGAACCAAAATAAGGGCAATTGGAATTACCACGGCCAACTTTTTCTTATGCCCTCCCTTTGCTTCATCACGGATAGTTTGACAGAGAAATGAACCAATAGTCACTACTCACAAAAAAAGTACACAGAAACATGAAGTAAAGGAGAATCAATAAAGGATTAAAGACCATACCAGTCTCTGAAGCAGCCATTCGAATATATATATCTCGCACAGGAACTGAAGCCACTCTGAAATCAATTAGATCTCCAAACCAAATGATACATCCATTACCTTCTCCCCTGACGTCTAAGTTTGCATAAGCAGTGCAAGAACAGTTTTCCAAGCATTTGGCCCTGCAATTCTCAAGTGTCAAATTTCCATTAACCCAACATTTTGTAGTATCTGGCAATTTCAACCCACTAAATTTTTTAAAATCATCTCGGTTTCTGACCTTACAGCTCCATTGTTCACTGTGCACACATCCTTGGGTCCAGTCCAATGCCTCATAATTTTGGGCTGATTTTGGCTTGAACCCTGTTAGACACTGGCAGGGTGGTGACTCACTCACGATACAAGTCCCATAGGGACCACAAAGATTGTAGTTGTCACAATTGTCTCGTGGCACTGATGAATAAAGCCTCCAAGTCTGGTTTTCTGCAACCCAATTGTAGCGCTGACGAGAATAAACAGATTGGTTCAAAACAACTCTTGTGATCAGTGACTTATTGTTGAGGTTGTATGTGTAAAACACCTTATCATCATTGGAAACTAATTCTAAGTCGAAAAGGCGAGTGGTTTTACCACTGAATCTAACCCCATTCCAAGGGCCACTCCTACAGTACTCAATGGAGCCTTTCCACATAACCAACTCAGGGGTGCTGCCAAGTACAGACCCCAAGTGAAATCCCCTGGAGAAGGGTCATCCCAGTTCTTCCATGCCAATAACTGCCGATTAAGACCCGTCTTCAGGTTCCATCCAATCTTTATTCCTGGTAAAAATGTATCAGAAGGATAGTCAAAGCTCTGCCACAAGTAGTTTTGGGGATTCTGGTCTTTCTCATCTCTTAGTACCAAGTTTCCTGTGTCTAAAAGCTGTGCAATTGGACTCAATGCCTGTGTCTGTGTTGTTGTGTTTGCTGACCAAACAGGAGTTTCGTTCCGGCTGAGGATCACAAGTTTTCCCTCCTTGTTTATGCTCAATCTGCTGGAGTTGTCTTTAGCTGGGTTTTCACGGTCGGCAACCCAAACAACAGTTCTAACTGAGATACTTTTGTACCAGATTCCCAGGTAGCGGTTTGTGTTATTACCTGGACTGAAGAAACCCATTTCGAAGCTTCCATCTTTAGAAACCAAGGTTTTGCCCTCAGGAAGTGACTGCAACTGGGTAATGGTATCAGTTGCAGAGGATATTTGAGGGAGAAATATAAGTAGTTTGGTAATAACAAACGGAAAGTGAACATCACCATTGTTCTGATTAATATGTAGACACAATCTGAATTACATTATTTATGTCCTATTTTTATATGCACAGAAATTGGCTCAAGATTTATCTCCCTCTAATTTTTGTTTTTATTTGGTGCCTTATGTCTATTAATTTAATTAAATAATATAAGTCGATAGTAAAATAGACTCACGGTGATAAATTAAGAAAACTAAAAAGAGATAACTCCTCTAAAAAATTGAATTCTGTACTTTTTATATTCAATCATTGAGAGTATGTTTGGATTGATGAGATTGAGTGGAATGGAATGAAATAGAATGGGATAGAGATAGGTTTCACTATTTAGTTATATTAAAAAATGATGAAATGGGATGGAAATGGGTGGGATGGATCTCATCCCATCCCACCAAAAACCTCAATTTTTTTTCCTCATTTGGTTGACTTCAATGAGATTGCAATTTTTTATTATAATTATAATTAATATTTTACTACTTTAACATCATATCTTAAAATTAGTGTGTTTGTAATAAAGATAATTTAAAAACAATAAAGTTATAATTCATACCATTTCATTCACTTTTCAAACAATGAAATGGTAATTTTATTTCATTTCATCTTAAAATATTCAAATAATAAAATGATATTTTTATCTCATTTCATCCTATCCCATCTCATTTTATCTTATTTCATTTCATTCTATTCTATCAATTATTAAATATACAAACATAGGCTTAGCTATCTATAACAGTTCATTTCTGGAAACATCTCTTGAGAGGGGACGCGAAAGAAGGAAAAAAAGTTCGAATTGGGGAGTACTACTGGTAATTGTCAAACCTCGCTGGCAGTTGGAAAGGTGTTCCAGAATTTAGTGGCATAAGCCTTCCTGGTGTGAATGGGTTGACTTCAAATCTTTATATATATATATATATATATATTGGATTGATTTCAAATTTAACTTGCAACCCTATACATGGAGAAGATAATTTTAGGAGAACTTTTTAGTTGTGAGAATGTATAAGGAATTAGTTTTATATAAATGCATGTGAAATATCCTTATTAATATCTATATATATTAGTTTTGTAAAATACTTATAAATTATGTAAAAAACCAAAGCAAATAGTCAAATACCTACCCTCAAATGTATGCATTTAGTCAACGAGTTTGTAATTTAGTTAGTATCAGGTTTGATCTCTAAACTTGAAATATGATGGTTTGTGTGTTTGGTTTTATGATAGTAAATATTCAATCATTTATCATTTTATCTATTTCCGTTCTTGGCATTAGTTTAAGATCACTAATAGGTATAACTAGTAAGTCAGGTTAATTAAGTCGTATTTCTTCTTTAATATTGGAGTTAGATTAAAAAGAACGATCAATTGACTTAAGTTACCTTAAAATCCTACTTAGTTATTACTTATTTCTCATTTTCGAATTATTATCTTCAAAGTTGATATAAAACTAAGAAAAAGAGTTATCACTATGACGCATATAGACGGAACATATACACAATTTCATAGGTGAAGTTAAAATATTTTAAGAAAACAATTTAATATTATAAAAAAATCAAAACTTAAGACAAAATAGGAAATTTTAAATAAAAATAAAGTATCCAGTGTATTGAAAATTGAAAAAAAAAATATTTTTTATTAAAAACTTTCTATTTTGATATCTTTAAATGACACATATTAGTAAAACTCTTATTTTTTTAACAAGTAAAATGTAAAATAGTGTAAAAAAAAAAAATGTGTAAATATCACTTCTCATTTGTAACAGGTTTTTGAGGGAATCTTCGTTTTCAAGCTTACATAATATTGTGGAAGAAATATATAATACTTACTTTAACTTGTAGGGATTAAGGTAGAAAAAACATTACTTATAATGTAACTTAAAGAGAGTATATAATTGAAGAAATATTACTTATCCAATTATAAAATTGGACCTAAGTTCTGTTTTAACCAAACCTATATAAATACTTATATTCAAGCCCTTCTCTGCTTACTGTCTTCACCTTCAGTTAATGTCAGAAATTTTTATTTTGGGGTAAAAATGGCATAATTTTATTGTTAGTAAAAGTTGACAGATGATGAACATTTATCGGAGAAAAAAAATCACAATTTTTCTGTTTTCTTTATTGACAAGCATGATGAATATTCTTATCCAGTATTTACGCCCAAAGCCACCATCACTAGCTTCTTTTCGACAAAAAGAAATTCATACATCACAACAACTGACTGGCATGATTAAAATACTTTATGAGAATGTACCAATAAAATAAGTCCACACGAAGCCTTAGAAGTAAAATAATATTTTCATCTAAAGCTCAGTATTGAGATAGTTATTTCATTGATTTGAAGAAGAGGTTTGCTTTCCCACAGAAGATTCACCTTCAATTGAGACTTTATCCATTAAAAAATCAGGTTCTTTTGGCTGTGGCAAAGTGTTCTCAGTGCTTAACATCACAATCACAGATGTCATATTTGGTCTATCATCGGGATGATACTGCACACATAAAAGACCTATTTGAATGTAGTGTAAGGCTTCAGATAGAATACACAGTCCCCTAAACAATCATTAATCAATTCTTCTGGGATGTCCTCTTCCCACAACCTCCATGTCTACAACAATTCAAAACAAATGTTATTCCCCAGTACCTAATAAAATGACAACTAAAGTTAATTGTGCTACTCACATGCCCAATAAGATTCTGACAATAATATGCCAAAGCTAAACACATCAGATTTTGTGAAGAATAACCCTTCAATAGCATATTTAGGTGCCATATAACCGCTGAAAGGTACCACAAATTACTTAATTTAATGTTCAATCAATGCATAATAAAACTTTAGCACAATTAAAGGCCTTACTATGTTCCAACCACTCTGTTAGTATTTCCTTCAACTTGATCACCTCCACACATTCTTGCCAAGCCAAAATCTGAAATTTTCGCATTCATATTATTGTCTAATAAAATATTGTTTGCTTTTAGATCTCTGTATATGATCCTTAATCTAAAATCTTGATGAAGATAAAGAAGTCCTCGAGCAATTGGACACAAGATGTGGAAGTGCTTATGCCTGTCTAAAAGTTTACTTTGAGCTGAATCTGTCAATATTGTCCAATATGTTGATTAGTCTTTTCTTTGCAATATGAATTGTGAATTAAATCGGAATGATCAAGCTTTGTAAAAATACTGACCAAAAAGAAATGAATCTAGGCTTCTATTTGACATGTATTCATAGAGTAGCATTTTCTCCTCTCCTTGAATGCAACATCCAAGAACCTTGACAAGATTTCGGTGTTGAAGTTTGGCACACAATATAGCTTCATTTTTAAATTCTTTCAATCCTTGTCCAAAACTCCTTGAAAGTCTTTTGATAACAATCTCTTATCCGTCTGCTAGTATACCCTAAATTTCATAGTTGGGGCAAATGTAACAACTAATGAATTTTTAATAAAAAGATTCAAGATATATCTTTTCTTATTCACAGGTATATGCTGCATATTTACCTTGTACACAGGCCCAAATCCACCTTGCCCGAGCTTGTTGTCAATTGAGAAGTCGTTGGTGGCATTAACTATTGTAGCAAGATCAAAGAGAGGAAGCTCCAAATCTTCTTCTCCACCTTCATCTTTCTTTTCTGAAGACAAGGTTTTCTGTGTTTTTCCCTTTGATTTGTTAAATGAGACCAGTATCATTGTTAAAATAGAAAATCAAAATAATGTAGATTCTAATAAAGACGTCCGAAATGTTCAACTAAGTGATTGTGGATGAGATCTTGTATCTATTCAATGAAACAAAATTACAGAAACTTTGTACCTTTGTATCCAGTCCATTGTATCCCAATTATGAGGTGATTTTGGCTTGAATCCTTTTAAACACTGACAAATTGGGGACTCATTAACGATGCAATTTCCATTTGGACCACAAGGATTATAAGTGTCACAGCTGTCTCTTGGCACAGATTGGTAAAGCCTCCACGTTTTGTTTTCTGGAATCCAAGTGATGCGTTGACGAAGGTAAAGGGTTTGGTTTATAAAAGTTATTGATATCATAGATTTGTTCTTGAGGATGTATGTGTAATACACCTCATCTGCATTGTTGACCATATTGTGGTCAACAATTGGAGTACCCTTCCATAGGGGTGCCCCGCTGAATCCGACGCCATTCCAAGGGCCACTCCTGTGATACTCAACCGACCCCTTCCACAGTACCATTTCAGGGTTGCTAGTAAGGACAGTACTCCAAGTGAAGTTTCCTGGAGATGGGTCGTCCCAGTTCTTCCAAGCAGTTAAACGCCGATTAAGACCAGTTTTTAGGTCCCATCCTAGCTTCATTCCTGGTAAGAGTGTACCACAAGGGTGGTCGAAGCTTTGCCACAGGAAACTATCTTCATTGTTGTTGTTGTTCTCCTCTCTAATTACTAAATTTCCAGTGTCCAAGAGCTGCACAATGGGACTCAAAGCCTCTGTTGTCGAGTTTGTTGACCATAGAAGGGTCTGATTCTCGTTCAGAAGCACAAGATTTCCGTCCCTGCTTATGCTCAACACGCTGGAGTTGTCTTTGATTGAATGGTCACGGTTGGCAACCCAAACAACAACTCTGACAGGGATATTTTTGTACCAGATTCCTACATAGCGGTTTGTAGAACTACCAAGATTGAAGAAACCCAACTCAAAGCTTTCATCCTTAGAAACCAATGTGCTGCCATCAGCAAGTGATTGAAACTGGGTAATGATATCAGTTACAGATGCATATTAAGAAGGTGTGTTGGATTAGGGCATTGATGTTCGCGGGTTGACTTGGTCTCATGCAAGTTGCATCTATTGCCAAGTATATAGGCAGGTCCTCTCCATATATATACTTAATCGCAGACATCCCAGTCAACAAGGCACCAACGATTATCGATTGCCTGTTATAGAGGAAATTGTCGAACATAATTTAGCACAAAATAAGAAAAATATTTGAAGAAGACTTGAGGTTAATGATACTGGTCATCAGCTTATAAGAATATATGTAAGCAGAGAATTTGTGTAGAAAAGAAAGCAAGAAAAAATTTTAAGCCACGAGATATACCATAATATTTGTCATAACCACGCATATATTTATGCTCGAATTGACTTTAAGAATCTGATTACAATGTTTACACTGTTATATAAACGAAATGTATTTCCCTGACCCTGATGGAGACAATAAGTCCTGTTCTCACCCTTGCTTCAGTTTTCCATTCAAAAGTTTTAACCTGCCCTGAGGTAAATGGGATCCAGACTAATGTGAGTAATGTTAGTATAGACTATACATATCATCATATCTACTATTTAAAATTATAAATATATACATATTATAAAATTTAATGATAGATATTCTGTCACATAGAATTTATCAAGGTTGAGGGTTTGGGGATCAAAATTTGCTTCTATTTTCATTCCTATTTCTATGCCTTCTTTTTTTTTAATGTTATGTTATGTCAAACAGAGTTTTGATGCCATACTTCAAGTAGCGTTATGGCTGGTATGAACTATTTAAGACATTATTATAGTATTTGTAATTTCTAACAACTACCAAGAGTTTATGGTTATCATGGCAGCTAATATTTAGTATATAAGATTTTACCAGTTGAATTTGAATTTGAACCATTTAAGTATAGCTTGTTTCTCATGCATTTTTGCATAATATTATTATTACTGCTTTGTTTATTAAGGACAGAATTTTTAAATATAAAATAATTAAAAAAATTATTTAAGTGGCAAAATGAATAATTTATAAATTAAAATTATAAGCACTTTTTATGTTCAGATAACGTGGTAAATCTTGCCATCTTTATGTGCTGATGTTCAGCTGGACATTTTATTGCATTTGAACAGTAGTGGGTATGTGTCGATGTGGCCTTCTACTGCGCTTTGATATGCCCTGATTCATCTTTATTATCCTTTTTTTTTGTTTTTTTACCTTATTATCCTTTTGTTCTGTTAGTCCATATAGTTGGAAGGATTTACCCTCCTTGGCACCCCTCTGTCCTCTGCTGCAAATGATAACAGGTTTGCTTTTGTGTTTAGTATGATTCTATACCTTCTTTTATTTCTACTGCTCTGTAGGGAGATGCTAGTACTATCAGTTTTGAGATATTGGTTTCTTAGTTTGGGGCTTTTGCCCGATGTTTATTTAAAAAAAAAAAAACTTATCTTCACTGTTTAAATTTCAGACATATTCTGTTATTCCATATCGAGTCATACTTGATTTGATTTCCTTACAATTTGCTATCCGATCATCATAGGAAAAATAAATTCCATCACTTTTACACACAAGGCTAGCCGTGGTCGATGATTTTTGCCATTATCCTATACAAATATATTATCTATTACTAATAAAATTACCCGTCTCTGTCACATATTTGGACTACCGACTACCTCTATGCCACCTATTAATTTCTATTTTAATTAAGTTAAAATTGTTCATGTTAATTTTTATTTTTTTCTATTATTTTATTACTACTATGCAAATTAATAATTGAAATACTCCTTTATACCACGTGTCAATCTCAATTTTAATTGAGCTAAAATTATTCCCGTCATTCTCGGTGCTTTTTCCCTTGCAAGGCGCGTCCTCCTCCATTTCGCAATTCTTCTACACGCTAAGTTTCAAATTTCAATGCTAGCATCTTTTGGCCATCTAACACGTTAGTGTTTTTTTTAACAATTATATTCTTACATTAAATAATATATATATTTATTTTTATATTATATTTAATATTATTTATTATATATATTTTTTATTATTTTTTATTTAATCATATTTTAAAAAATATATAAATAATAATATATAATTGGGATCAAAAGAAGTATAAAATTATCTTTTTCTTTTTCTTTTTATACAATAACAAGTCTGTCAAATCAGCTCCCTTGACTGTTGGAAGACATCTTTCTCATGCCCCAAACCATTCTTTCTCATTTGACAGCTTATTATTATTAGACACTAACTAGTGTTTTGTGTTCACGTAATGTACATAATAAATTAAAAAACTATACACACATTAAATAAAAATATATTTTACTTAAAAACTACATAATATTTTAGATAATTTTGATAAATTTAATTAAATTATAATTAATAAAACTTATAATAAAATCTACTTAAAAATTATTTTTTTTGTTTTTATTAATTAACTCTTCTCTTACTATGATAATCAAATTATATAACTTTTTCTCAATAAATATTTTTTTATATAACCTCTAAAAAATAATTTATTTATATAGTTTCAGATCATTTAAACTTTTTGATTCTATAATTTTTTGCTTTTGATATTAATTTTTATTTGTTTATTTATTTTGTTATTGAAATTTTTATGTGTTTATTTATTTGATTGTTTAATCAATTTATTAAGTTGCAATCACCTTACAGCAACAGCCTGGGTGACATCCCAATATCAAATTATGCTAACAAAATAATCTTAAATGGATAAATATTACAAAGACAAAATAAAATTTTGTTGTTATATTTAGTTATTTTAAAACTTACTAAAATTTGAAATAATTAATAACAATAAAATTAAATGAGACTTTAATCGTAAATATTTGAATTATAAATGCATTTAAGTATATTATTATTTTATAACTTATACATTTAGTTTACACAATTTGATTAGAATAAATAAAATAACACATTAGTTAAATTAATCAATTAATATATGACTTCTTAAATTCTTTAATCTTATTTTTTTTCACAAATTTAATTTATTTTAATATGATAAAGAACTATAATTTGCCTATTACATATGCTTAACGTAAAAAAAATATTCTTATTGAATAATTTAATTTCTTTCATTATTTATTCACAAAACTATCTCAAATCTCTTACAAATAATTTTATTCAAAACATCAATTTGAAACTTCAATTGTTATGTATATTCTACTAGTTTTGTAATTGCATTTAAATGATTTTATTGAATAAATTTTATTATAAATATGAACTTTTTTTTAATTTTATCATGTCTTTTTAGATTAAAATTTTTTTTTTCATTTAATATATATAAATATTAATATATTTTCATTTAAAACATATAAATATAAATTATAATTAAATATCATATATTATATATATATGAACAAAAAATTTTTTTAAAAAATTAATAATTTCTAAGTTTACTCATAATAAAATACACTTAATTAATTTTACTATATTTTGATGCAAAAATTTTACTCCCAATTGTTTATGTATATATTGAAGTTTTTCAAATAATATAGAATAAATATAGTAATTTGAAAGTATAATTAATTTTTAGCGATAAACAATATTTTTTCCAAAGCAATAACATGTACATTCCAAAGATATATATATAAACATATATTTTTTTAATTAGACACTTATTTTTTTAAGATTAATTTTTAATTAAAATAATTAATAATGTGGTCAACTAAAGATATGTAATAATTTTTTATTTTTTAAATATGAATTAATATGAAAATGTATATATGTCAATATAATTAATATTGTTAGATTATAAATTTATATATTTTTGTATATACATAATAAATTAATAATATTTAATTTTTAACTAAAAGACATGATATTTTAAATTATTTAAATAAATTTGATTAAATTATAATTAATAGAATTCATAATAAAATTTATTTAAAATTATTTTTTTATTTTCATTAATTTTGATTGGTTTATGATAAATTATGTAACTTCTCTTAATAAATATTTTTTAATTGGTTCTTTTCAAAAAATAATTAATTAATATTTTAATAATTTAAAATTTTAATTCTATATTTTTTAATATTAATTTTTATGTATTTATTTATTTATTACATTTTATGTGTATATTCATTTTGAATGTTTTATTTATTATTAAGAATGTACTGTTGAAATGTCAAGATTTGCTAGGAAAACAATCTTAAATGGATAGATATTACAATGACAAATAAGAAGAAAAAGAAGAAAAATTGAAATGGTCAATAACAATAAAATTAAATGATACTTAATACATTCAAATACACTATTATTTTATAACATATACATTTAGTTTATACAATTTAATTAAAATAAATAAAATAACATATTAGTTAAATTAATCAATTAACATATGACTTCTTAGATTCTTTAATTTGATTCTCTTTCACAAATCCAGTTTATTTTAATATGATAAAGAAATATAGTTTGTTTATTGCATATATTCCATAAATACTTTCGTTGAGGTTAATTTCTTTCTTATTTTTTTTTTGAATAACTATCTCTACTTTTACAAATAATTTTACCAAAATTAATAAACCTCATATTATATAATACAGGTTTTCAATTGTATTTAAACGATCTTACTAAACAAATTTTATTATAAACCTAAACTTTTAAATTGATTTTATCATATCTTTTTGTAAAGTTTTTATTTCATATATGCAAATATTAATATATTTCATTTAAAACATATAAATATAAAATACTTAAATATCATATATTATATATATGAACAAAAAATTTAAGAAAATTTAATAATTTCTTAGTTTCCTCATAATAAATTATACTTAATTAATTTTATTATATTTTCATGTAAAAATTTTACTCGGATTTGTATTTTTTTTTGAAATAATATAGAATAAATATATATGAATAAATATAGTAAAGATTGGTGATAATTTTTTTATACAATTAATTTTAAAAATTACAACATTAGGTTTCATATTTAATATATTATATTAAGTAATAAATTTATATTTATCACATGATAATTTTTTAAATTACATGTTATTTCATGTTTATTTTCATATTTAATTAAACATTTTTTCTTTATTTTTTAATATAATTTGTTTTTTTTTCTAATATAATTTTTTGGTGTTTTTTATTCATTATTTATTATTAATTTATTATATATTTTTTGTACATATGGCAATGGTCATATCAGTTTATCCGTAAAAAAAATAACATCAAATGATTCATGAGAAAATTTAGTTATTTTACTTACCACATGTTAACAAATTAAAACATTAACTTATTGACTTAGAAGATACATGATAATTTTTCAAATTATGTATTTTTTTTATAATATATTGATTGATTATGACAAAAAAAAAATTAAAGTGTTTAGTCTTTTTCTTCTCTTAATTGTGCACAACTATACAATTATCTATATTTTTGCTAACTTCTTTACAACATTAATTTTCTTTCACAATAAAAAATATTTTATTCATCCAAGATATTTGTAAATTTAAGAAAAAATTGAGAAAAGAATAGTCATTAATATTGTTTTGAATGGCAATTAAAAGTTGAACAAATATTTTTTTCTCCTTGAATTTATTTTTTTATTTTCATTTAATGTACATACTAGCTAGGAATAGAAATACAACTAACTTTTTTGTGATTTTATAGGAAAATTTCAAAGTGTCAATATAAAAATACATGAAATTAAAATAATCAAAATAAAATAGAAACTATTTTATAAAATTCACAAAATGTTTTGTAGGAGTTTGATAATTAGATATTAATGGTGAGAAAAGATTAAAATTGTATATTCAATTAACAGTTTATCAAATGATGTATAATAATATAAAAATATTAAAAAAAAAAAAGATAAATATATGTGTAATTTACGGACAAGTGTACTAGTCAATTAACTAGTAAATGACGAAAATATAATATTATTTTTTGATATCATATGTAAATTTTAAATTAAAATCAATTGATATTAAGTAAAATAATGTAATAAATATATAAATTATATTTAAAATATTGAGAAGATAATGTAAGACTCTTAACACTATATTATTAATGATATATCATCTAAATTAAAATATTAAAAAATATTATTAAAATATGAGATATAGATGATTCATATAAAAAAGTGATAAATATTGAAGAAAAATGATATTTTATATTATTTTTTATTTTATATTATTTTTATTATATTTTTTAATGATTATGATTAAATAAAAAAAATGATAAAAAATAGTGTAAAAAGTAGTGTAAAAAATGGATGTAAAAAATGATGATTGAATATTGAATGATAAAGCTTAAGTTCACTTAATAATCTCTCAACCATTACACTTATAATGGAGAGAGAAATAGAGATACAATTTAAGCTAGACGAATCATGGAATCAAATGAGCCATATATAGAGACTTTGGGGAGCTAACCTGCTATTAGGAGCCATTGAAGAAGCAACCAATGGCTATAGCTGAAAGACTTCGTTCACAGATGCTGCAAAATCCTTCCTCACTTCACGCACCCCTTTTTTTTTCCTTCTTTTTTACTCTGCTTAAACTTCCTCCCTCTTTCTTTTCTTGCTCTCTCAGCTTACTATTCGTGAAGAATCCGCTCGATCCCTCCCTTGCGTGGATATTTTTGAGCAACAAACCAACAAGGGATAAAGTGCAGCTGGCACCAGGTGTTGATCCGTGAAAAGTTAGCAAGCTGATATTTTTTTGGGTGCTAGCAACGATCACTGTGAAAGAAAGAAAGAAATGGTTATGTAATAGAAGAAAAAGAGAAAAAGAAGAATAACAAAAAAATAAGGGAAGTTGAGTTGAATTTTTTCCGGACCACCATTTTTTTCTTTTTCGTTAACAGAAAGTTCAAGGAGATAGGGGATTTCTACGGTGATGGGTGCGGTGGTTAGAATGAGTTGTGAATAATTCATCAAATACAGATTTTATAATAAATATTTAAAATTTTATTAAAAATAATTAAAACTCAATAAAATATTTGATGAGTATCATATAAAAAAACAAAGAATCAGTATCATAGAATTGCCTGATGATTGGAGATTATCGTCTACACAAGTTTTAGTGAAGGCTTGATTTAAAAGGATTTCTGATCCTTTTCGAATTTCATCTCATTCTCAGTCACATATATTAGGTTAATATAATAACGGATTCAAACATCCTACTTGCCTTTTAGGAGCTAATGATGCTAATTTTGAGTTTAGTCACATTCATGCTCTCTAAGTTAAACTTCATGTAAGTCCAAGTTACCCACTACAATAAGAGATTAATTTATTTTTATAGGAGGTGAAGCCTACCAGTCTTATGGGAGTGATTTATAAACCTTCCAAATTTGTTCATTGACTTCCACCCATATGTAACGACTACACATATAAGCGGTTTGATTCATTACCAATCTTGAGATTACAGAATCATTCTTGAGGCTATACGGGTAGAACATCTCATCCTTATTGGATACATACTTGAAATCATAAATGGAGTTGGGCTTTTGAACAGGTATGCCACTAAAATGCAGGACATTCCATGGTCCAATTCTTACCACTTTTCTGTTCCCTTCATCAAATAACACTCAAGATATGAAGCAATAAACCCCAATAAAAATCTCCTGGGGATGGATCATCAGGACCCTTCCAAGATGTCATTCTTCATTCCGGACCAATTCTGAGGTTCCATCCCAGCTTCATCCCTGGCAATGTTGTATATAGTAAAAGCTCTGCCACAAATAGGAGAGGATTTACCTATCCAACACTTCATGTGAGCAATCTGTACCAAAAAAAATGCGTTACTTCAATAAAAATAAAAAAAAAAAAAACAAATATAATTCACAATAAAAAAAAATTTTTAAAAATAAATAAATATAACAAATATAATTCACAGCATAAGGATTTAATTAAATAAATTTTTACAAATATTTATTATTCTAAATAAATATAACCTTAAAGTATAATTTTTATCACAAATTATTGCCAGAAATCTCTTGATTTTTTTTAATTTTGTTTAACAATTTGTGATAGAAATAATGACAAAATTCAATAATAAAAAATAATGACAAAATTAATCAAAATTAATATTTATTTTTTTTTTTTCTTATTTAATAGTGATTTTGATTTAAAGCATAATATTTCACCAATAACACCAATAATTTTTTTACGCAATTGCAATAAAAAATTGCAACGGAATTGAATATAAAATAAAATATTATTCTAAAATAAAAATGGAGGAGAAGTAAATTATTTAAAATTAAATATTTATTCAATTTTTATCACAAATTATTGCCAGAAATCTCTTGATTTTTAAATCTTTATATCTTCTACGAAGATTAATGGAGAGGTATCGGAGGAAGGTTTAATACATAAATTGTTTTTTATAGAATTATTTGTAATTTTTTATCTGCAAGAATTGGAAAATTAGACCAATTTGATAAATATAACTCTCTTGATTAATTGTTTGCTTCACATTAAGATATTGCATGGATTAGTGAGATTTTTGTGGTTTATCCTAATTAATATAAATTTCGTGCATCTTGAAGGATAGCCAGAGAACCACCGTTTTGCTTATGTATCATTTATTATAGTTTTTTTTTCTTATTTATTTATTTTATTTTGTCTATTGAACCATGATTGATTAAATTTTGGCAATAATTTTAATATTCAGTAAGTAATTCAAGCATATTTATAGTTAATAATCGTTTGTGTGATTTATGAGCTTGGCTTTCATTGTAAGAAGTGTGATGTGCTGATGTTTTATCTGTTATAATTTGTTATTACTGGATTAGGCTAACAAATAAATTATAGGGTGCAAGTACAGAGAATAAAAATTTATTAAAACACACTTTCTTTTTTTTTTACTTTACTAGTTTACAACTTTATATTATAGTTCTGCATCAAGCATATGATATCTTAAACACCATGAACCACTTTATTTAGATACAAGTTCCAACCTTCAATTAATAAATTTGGGCAAACGTAGTCATTGAACTGGCACATGTCTTGAGTTCCAGAATTTTGAATAGATGAAAACGAAAAGATAAGCAGAACATTAAATTATGCAAGAACTATGAAATTACTCCAACCAATTCAGAAGAGTATATTAAGTTTTTCCACTGGGAAATAATGCGCTATAGGAATTTCTATAGGAAAAAAAAAAAAGATGGTAGCCTAGAAATCGCCAATGGGCTATATATACAGAACTTGTAAAATCAATGAGGAAATAGAATACTGCAATTGTATGTCAGAAACTTGAAGTAAAACAACTCTATCTAGCCTCTAACAGTGTCACGGTCATTTCATTAGTTGAAGAATTAATCTGTTTGCCAGATGAAGATTCCCCTGCAATCGACATCCTTTCAATAAGGAAAGCAGGCTCCTTAGGCTGTGGCAAAGTATTCTCACTGCTCAACATCAGAATTACTGATGCCATGTTTGGCCTATCCTCAGGATGCAGTTGCACACATAGAAGACCAACATGGATGCAGCGTAGTACCTCTGACAAAGTAAAGGCTTCACATAAACAAGCATCAATCAATTTCATTGGAGTGCCCTCCTTCCACATTCTCCAAGCCTATAACATTGAAAACACATTTATGATCCTCAAGTTTGTTATAGGTAAAACCAAAGTTTATGTTCATTGTCACTTACATGTCCTAAAAGATTAAATCCCTGATTGGGATAGAAAACTCCTCTGTTTTTCTTTCCACTTACTATCTCCAATAGTAATACACCGAAGCTAAATACATCGGATTTGGTGGAGAATAACCCATCAATTGCATATTCTGGTGCCATATAGCCACTTGATAAAATTGGATAGATGAGTTAGTTTCATCTTAGAAGTGTGTAGAAAATTGAAAAACAACTCTGCATCCTAGCTAATAGATACTTACTATGTTCCAGCTACTATTTTTGTAATCCCTTCAGTTTGATTTCCACTAAACATTCGTGCCAAGCCAAAATCTGAAATTTTTGGATTCAACTCACTATCCAATAAAATATTACTTGCTTTAAGATCTCTGTGTATGATCCTTGATCTTGAATCTTGATGTAGATAAAGAAGTCCCCGAGCAATTCCAAATATAATGTTAAAGCGCTTTGACCAATCTAGGAGTTCACTTTTAGAAGAATCTGTCGAGTTTCTCAGTTAAGTTAGTTCAGGAAAGAAGCAAATGAAATTCTTCAGTCTAACTAAAAGTTTATTTGCATAGGCACATACCAAAAAGAAAGGAATCTAGGCTTTTATTGGGCATGTATTCATAGATGAGTACTTTTTCTTCTCCTTGAACGCAACAGCCTAGAACCTTAACAAGATTCCGGTGCTGAAGTTTGGCACACAATATAACTTCATTCTTGAATTCTTTTGTTCCTTGTCCAGAATTATATGAAAGCCTCTTGACAGCAATCTCTTGTCCATCTGCTAGTGTACCCTAAAATTTTTTTTTATTGAACAATTGAAACAATGAATTAGAAGAATGATTGCTTTTATCTTTGTGTCTTATTAACAGGCAAATTCCATGTTTAGTTATTTACCCTGTACACAGGCCCAAAACCACCTTGGCCAAGCCTCATGTCACTTGAGAAGTCATTAGTGGCACGAACTATTATGGCAAAATCAAAGAAAGGCAGCTCCAAGTCTTCTTCATGGCCTTCATCTTTCTTTTCTTTTGAGATTTTCCCTGTTTTCTCTCAAGCAAACTAAATCAGCTCAACATCATAAATACAACAACAACAACAATCAAGCATTTTCCCACTAAGTGGAGTCGGTTACATGGATCAAACGACGTTATCGTGCCCTATCAAAAACCAAATCTTCAGAAATACCATACAAATCTAAATATTTTCCCATATAGAAATGTTCTTTTGAATGCATAATCATGCATGTGCACGGTGCACCAAATGCAAAACTTCTCCTTTGTACAAACCATCTTGAAAATTTGGGATACCCTACAACTTTGTTATGACTTTTTTTTGGTACAATTAAATTTCCTTAGCAAATGCCAGAAGGGTATCGTTTAACAAGAACTTCCACATCAATGTTCCAATCATCAGAAACTAACTCACATGCTTCTCTCATAATAATAGATTACTTGCAACTGATATTGAACACCATCAGTGTCATGTCAGTGTAAGCAACAGCGCAGATAAATAACTTGCAGTAACAAGGTTCGGTGGTTAAGAAAGTTTACCTCTAAGCTTTCTTTTCCTCCAGTAAATGTAAGAGAAAGTGAAAACAATCACAAGAACCAAAAGAAGGGCAATTGGAATGACCACGGCCAACTTTTTCTTATGCCCTCCCTTTGCTTCTTCACGGATAGTTTGACAGAGAAATGAACCAATAGTCACTAATCACAAAAAATGTACACAGAAACATGAAGTAAAGGAGAATCAATAAAGGATTAAAGACCATACCAGTCTCTGAAGCAGCCATTCGAATATATATATGTTGCCCAGGAACTGAAACCACTTTCATATCAATTAGATCTCCAAACCAAATGATACATCCATTACCTTCTCCCCTGATGTCTGAGTTTGCATAAGCAGTGCAAGAACAGTTTTCCAAGCATTTGGCCCTGCAATTCTCAAGTGTTAAATTTCCATTAACCCAAGATTTTATAGTATCTGGCAATTTCAACCCACTTAATTTTTTAAAACCATCTCGGTTTCTGACCCTACAGCTCCATGGTTCACTGTACACACATCCTTGGGTCCAGTCCAATGCCTCATAATTTTGGGGTGATTTTGGCTTGAACCCTGTTAGACACTGGCAGGGTGGTGACTCACTCACGATACAATTCCCATTGGGACCACAAAGATTGTAGTTGTCACAATTGTCTCGAGGCACTGATGAATAAAGCCTCCAAGTCTGGTTTTCTGCAATCCAATTGTAGCGCTGACGAGAATAAACAGATTGGTTCAAAACAACTCTTGTAATCAGTGACTTATTCTTGGGGTTGTATGTGTAAAACACCTCATCATCATTGGAAACTAATTTTAAGTCGAAAAGGGTAGTGGTTTTACCAAAACCACTGAATCTAACCCCATTCCAAGGGCCACTCCTATGGTACTCAATGGAGCCCTTCCACATAACCAACTCAGGGATGCTGCCAAGTACCAGACCGCAAGTGAAATCCCCTGGAGAAGGGTCATCCCAGTTCTTCCATGCCAATAACTGCCGATTAAGACCCGTCTTCAGGTTCCATCCAATCTTCATTCCTGGTAAAAATGTATCAGAGGGATAGTCAAAGCTCTGCCACAAGTAGTTTTGGGGATTCTGGTCTTTCTCATCTCTTAGTACCAAGTTTCCTGTGTCTAAAAGCTGTGCAATTGGACTCAATGCCTGTGTCTGTTTTGTTGTGTTTGCTGACCAAACAAGAGTTTCGTTCTGGCTGAGGATCACAAGTTTTCCCTCCTTGTTTATGCTCAACCTGCTGGAGTTGTCTTTGACTGGGTTTTCACGGTTGGCAACCCAAACAACAGTTCTAACTGGGATACTTTTGTACCAGATTCCCAGGTAGCGTTTTGTGTTATTACCTGGACTGAAGAAACCCATTTCAAAGCTTCCATCTTTAGAAACCAAGGTTCTGCCCTCAGGAAGTGGCTGCAACTGGGTAATGGTAGCAGTTGCAGAGGAAATTTGAGAGAGAAATATAAGTAGTTTGGTAATAACAAACAGAAACGTGAAAATCGCCATTGCTCCAATTCTAACAGTGCTGATTTAGGTTTATCAACTCAATTAAATAATATAAATAAATAATAAAATAGACACGTAAAAATAGATTAAGAAAGTTACAGCAAAATATCTTCTCCCCTAGCTGTCATCGTTCTTTCCCCCAACAAGAACAACCCACACCCCAGTAGTGTGTTTCCAAGGCTACCGCCTCATCTTTGACGCCCGATCTCATCATTCACCTGAACCTAGATGAACACATGGCGAAGAAGTAGCCCTTAAGGAGTACTGTTTCTATTTTGATGACGCAATAGATATGCACAGAATTTTGCGCAACCAACCGTGGCTCTATACAAACTAGCTTCTGTCCCTAAAGTTGTGTGAACTGAACATGGCCGCGATATGCAGGATTATACGCTGTTGGGATATACTGGGCCACTGCCGTACACCTGAACTTGGCCAGAAATTTTGTAGCCAAATTGACACTGTGAAGGAAACAATGTTGTACACAGTCAGAGGTTGGCAAGGGTTCATTCCGAAGTCGTTGGTCTTGATCGATATCCTTCAGTCCCTAAAAGGAGTCCATGAGTACCACAGTTGTGCATCCTCATTAAAGATGAACTCAATAACTCGATCAAGGAAAAGAAGCTTGGTCCGTGGATGTGCGCAGACTAGGTGGGTTGAAAATTAAATTGATAACTTTGAGGCCCCAACTAGCTCTCACTCATATGGTATGGGTTCGTCCTCATCTAACACTATGTAGCGTCCAAACTCTCATCCCTCTCAGTCAAGGACAAGGCCTTGCTCGCCCGTCGAGAAGACAGTCACAATGACAGTATTGGGAGTCAGTGGGGCTCTTGCTCTGACGACCAACAACTCACCACGTGTCCCAACTGTTGAGCTACAAGAAAATCAAATTAGAGGGAATGGCCTTAAGGAACTGGAACCATGAGACACAATTATCTAGCATTTTTTCGAACGCAACAGAATACCTGGAGATGTGATGAAAAAAAAAAAAAGAATATAGTTATCAATTTTTTTATTTAAAATTTTTATTAATAGAATGAAATAAAATTTTATTACGTATGTATTCTTTTATTTTATTTAATTTTAATTAAAATAAAAATTAAATATTTAAAAAAATAATTTCTATGTTATATTCTCATATATTTTGAAATTCTCAAATAATTTTTTTTTTTTTTTTATTTTTTATTACTTATCATTTAAACGTATTAAATATTATAAAATATTTGATACATTGTATTTTTTTTGGTGCATTGAAACATTAGATTTTAATTTAAAATGATATAAAACTCATCCACAAAAATGACATAATAATTAAATCCATCAATTGATTGCAAGGGATGACTATTAGTTAATAAAATTGGTTAATGAAATATAAATTAAATTAATTAATAAGTATAGAAATTAATTAATGAGTATATAAAAAATTAATTAATAAAAAATAAAAAAATAATTAATAATATATATAAATTAATTAACAAGATCAAACTAAAAAATTATATGTTTATACATATTTATTAATTAATAATTTATACTTTATTATTTAATTTTAATATAATATAATATTAAAAAAATATAAATATTATTTAAAGTAAGATCATCATTATTCCTAACTAAATTAGAGCTAAAAAAATATAACTTGTGACCTTTATTTGAAAAACAATAAGAACAAACATTATTTGAAAGGCAAAATTACAACTGTCAAAATAGGTTGAGCTTGATGGACAGGCTCTAATAACCCGATAAAATAGATGAATTGAACTAACAAATGTTAGTTTGAAATTAAAAATAATCTGAGTTGGCTCGCAATGAATTGAGTTGACTTGACCAGTTTATATTAAAAAAAACGAGTTAAACTGACAAAATATCAATCTAAAATTTACATAATTTGAAGTGATTTGACTTAAAAATAATCAAATTCAAAATGGATTAACCTAAATGAGTAGAGTCAACCCGTTTTCACAACTCTAAACAAAATGGTAGGTTGCATAGCATTACATGAGGACATGATTAAGGGTGTGAGGTGGGTGACTTTGGTGCTGATGCCAAATGTGTAAGGATGGTGGAGACTGGAGGTAAGCTATTTGTATTGGTTGTTGTTTGGAACGAAGGTTGTACACATTGTCCACATTCAGGGTTTCAGACCACGCAGTCGTGCCGCCTTTGTGTTCAAAGCCTTCACCTCAAAATGGCATGAAAAAAATTCACTGGAAATATCATTAGCTAAGCCATTAAGAGAGTTGGTCTTTTATATAGTATCAGAACTTTTAATAATTAAGTAATATTATTGGGACTTCTATTCCTTTAAATAAAAAATTGAATTTCAATACAAGATAAAATAAGTCGATGAATTATTCATACTTCAACTCCACAAGGCTCTTGTGAGGGAGTAGCTCAGAAAAGGTAAGGTGATAGAAATATCACTCATCTAACTATAAAATCTCAAACTTTCACTCGAGAGCTCGATCTCTATTTTTGTTGAACTGATATAAAAGTCTATGTTCAAACCTTACTTTCTTTACCTTAAGCTAGTGCCTATATTTCATCTTTAGGGAAAACTTGATAGCTCATGAATATTCAATACAGAGATTCACAAGTTTTTCTTTCTCGTTTTGGCTTATTAATAAGTATTTTGCATATTAACCATATATTTGCAGGCCTAAAACCTCCTTTGTAGAGCTTTTTGCTAAGAAAATAAGAAGCAATTCATATTTCACCACAAAACTAGCTAGAATGACTAATAAACATTTTAAGTTCCAAGCAAAAGCCTAGTGCATAGGTCCATATACAATGTAAGAAGTAAAATGGTTTCTCTTGTGGGGTCCAACCATATTCGGTGGTTGCTTTAAAAAGGAAGGCAATTGTTTTGTCAACAATTGTAGACAAAACTTTTGGTGCTTATTGGAGGGTGGAAGTTGGAAGACAAATTGTATTAATTCAAGGCCCACTGAAATTTCTATAAAATAGAGATGAAACCTTCATTCGAAAATCATCAAGAAGAGAAGCAATTTGAGCTTTTAAAGAGTGAGAAAAAATTAGAATGTGAGTAAATTGTAAAGAGTGATGTGTGAGAAAATACACTGAGAGAATTTAGATATTATCTCTAATACTTCTTAGTACTGCAATCACATAAAATTATAATATTTGAGAAGAGGGGTCTCACTAATAAATATTATATTTTGTACCTCTTATATAAGAGAGTGTGGAGAGGATATTGTAATTATCTTAAATATAGTGATTTTTTTTTTAATTTGTCCCGTGATTTTTTTCTCAATATTAGAGAGTTTTTCACATTAAAATCTTGATATTCTTTTTCTATATGTTTTACACACATTCAGTACTGTTGTGCTGTGTGAGTCTGTTGATCTAATTTTATTAGATCTTATTTGGTGCTCACTTGTGATGTCACAATCTCATTTAGTTTACAATGTGAATCGATTCTTGAGTCCAACAAGTGGTATTAGAGTAGAGAGCATCGTCCATCGATCAAATACCCCAGTTCTAAGTTCATCTTTCTAACTAATGAGGGGAAGTCATAAAGTTTTAAAGAAGTTCAAACTCATAAGGATAAAATCTAGTGGATGAAAGCAATGCAAGAAGAGATAGATTCCTTGCAGAAAAAATGACACTTATGAGCTTGTAGAACTTTTGGAATGGAGGAAAGCCTTGAAGAACAAATGGGTATTCAAGCTTAAGAAATATGACAATCAGCTAGTGAAATATAAAGGTCGCTTAGTCGTGAAAGGCTTTGGACATAAGTGAGGAATAGATTTTGGTGAGATTTTCTCTCCAGTTGTAAAAATGAGTTCTATTCAAGTTATACTTGGATTGACAGCTAGCTTGGATCTAGAGCTTGAGCAGTTAGATGTGAAGACTGCATTTCTCCATGGTGATTTGGAAGAAGAGATCTACATGGATCAACTAGAAGGATTTGAGGAGACTAGAAAGGAACATATGATTTGCAGATTAAAGAAGAGTCTTTATGGATTGAAGCAGGCTCCCAAACAATGGTACAAGAAATTTGACTCTTTCATGATAAGCCATGGATATACCAAGACTGATGCAGACCATTGTGTATATGTTAGAGTGTTTCCAGGTAACAAATTCATTATCCTTCTATTATATGTAGACGATATGCTAGTAGTGGGATAAGATGCGAAGATGATTGGTGATTTGAAAAAGGAGTTATCAAAATCCTTTGATATGAAAGATCTAGGCACTGCAAAGCAAATTCTGGGCATGCAGATTTTGCGAGACTGGAAAGCTAGAAAGCTATGGTTATCACAAAAGCAATATGTGGAACGGGTTCTAGAAAGATTCAATATGAAGAATGCTAAGTCAGTTAGCACACCGTTGGCCAATCACTTCAAACTCAGTAAAAGGAGTTGCCCCACCTCTCAGGAAGAAAAGAAAGATATGGTTGTTATACCTTACTCCTCTGTAGTTGGGAGTTTGATATATGTCATGGTTTGTACTTGGCCAGATATCGCTCATGCGGTTAGAGTTGTTAACAGGTTTCTTTCCAATCCTGGTAAAGATCATTGAAAAAATGTAAAATGGATCTTGAGATATTTGAAAGGGAGCTCTAGAATGTGCTTGTGATTTGGAGGATCAAAATCGATTCTATGAAGAATGTGCTTGTGACAGGAGATCTTGATAGTAGGAAATCTACCTCGGGATTCTTAGTTACTTTTGCAAGGGGATCTGTGTCTTGGCAATCTAAATTGTAGAAGTGTGTTGCCTTATCTACTACTGAAGCAGAGTGTTGCTATGACCGAAGTAGGAAAAGAAATGCTTTGGTTGAAAAGATTTCTTCAGTAATTGGGATTGAAACAGGAAATGCTTGTTATCCATTGCGACAGTCAAAGTGCTTTGGATTTAAGTAAAAATGCAATGCATCAATCTCGTACTAACCACATTGATGTTAGATACTATTGGCTACGTCAAGCAGTGAAGGAAAAACAATTTAAGTTAAAAAATATTTACACTAATAAAAACCCTGCTGATATGATGACAAAAGTTGTTGCAAGTGAAAAACTTCAGCTTTATGCCGAGTTGATCGGCATGGATCCCAGATGAATGTTCCAAGATTATTTTTCCTAATGGCTGGAGGGGGAGAATTGTGGGGTCCAACCATATTCGGTGGTTACTTTAAAAAGCAAGGCAATTGTTTTTGTCAACAATTGTAGGCAAAACTTTCGATACTTGTTAGAGGGTGGAAGTTGGAAGACAAATTGCATTCATCCAAGGTCGGCTGAAAATCTCTATAAATAGAGATGAAGCATTCATTCGAAAATCATCAAGAAGAGAAGTAATTTGAGCTTCTAAAGAATGAGAGAAAAATAGAGTGTGAGTAAATCCTAAAGAGTGAGGTGTGGGAAAATACATCGAGAGAATTTATGTATTATCTCTGTTATTTCTTAGTACTGCAATCACATAAAAATGTAGTATTTGAGAAGAGGGGTTTCACTGAGAAACACTATATTTTGTATCTCTTGTGTGTGTGAGTGTGGAGATGATATTGTAATTATCCTTAATATAGTAAAAAAAATTTCAAAGTTTGTCCCGTAGTTTTTTCTTCAATATTGGAGGATTTTTCATGTTAAAATCTTGGTGTTCTTTTTCTGTATGCTTTACACACATTCAATACTACTATGCTGTGTGAGTCTGTTGATCTAGCGTTATTAGATCTTCTTTGGTGCTCACTTGTCACATCGCAATCTCATTTAGTTTACAATGTGAGTCAATTCTTGAGCCCAACATCTCTATTTGGCATTCAACAGTGAGATAGTTACTTCATTGACTGAAGAAGACATTTGTTTCCCAGAAGAATGTTCAATTTAACTGAGACTTTATCTAAGAAACCAGGTTCCTTTGGTTGAGGCAAAGTAGTCTCACTACTTAGCATCACCACCACAGATGTCATGTTTGGCCTATCATTGGAATGATGTTGTAGACATAAAAGACCAATTTGAATGCAGTGTAAGGCTACAGATAGATTACAAGAGTCCCCAAACAAGGATCAATCAATTCCTCTAGGATGCCCTCTTTCCACAACCTCCATGCCTGCAACAATTCAAAACAATTGTTATATATTGCTTCATTATAGGAAAATCGAAGTTATGTATGTTACTTACATACCCTATAAAATTTTGACTGTGGTCAGGAAAGGTAAGCCCTTCATTTTTCTTTTCGCTTACAATCTCTAGCAATAATATGTCAAAGCTGAATATATCTGATTTTATGGAGAATAACCCATCAATGGTATATTCAGGTGACATATAACCACGGAAAGAAACCACAAATGAGTTAATTTAATGTTCATTTAATGCATAATAAGATTTTAGCATCATTAAATATACTTACTATGTCTAATCTATTTTGCTTGTATTCCTTTCAATTATATCACCTCCACACATTCTAACTAAGCCAAAATCTGAAATTTTTGAGTTTATATCATTGTCTAGTAAAATCTTACTTACTTTTAGATCTCTGTGTATGATCCTTAATCTAGAATCATGATGAAAATAAAGAAGCTCTCGAGCAATTGCAAACAAGATGTGGAATTGCTTAGACCAATCTAAATGTTTACTTTGAACTGAACCTGTCGAGATTATTCGTTAAGTTCACTAATCTTTAATTTCCAAAAGGACCTATAAAAAATTAAAAATTTAATTATACTAATTATCGCGCTGTGTAGATAATACCGACCAAAAAGAAATAAATCCAGACTTTTGTTGGGCATGTATTCATAGAATAGCATTTTCTCCTCTCCTTCAGTGCAGCAACCTAGCACCTTAACAAGAGATTTCAGTGCTGAAGTTTGGCACACAATAAAACTTCATTTTTAAATTCTTTTAATCATTGTCTAGAACTCCTTGAAAGTTTTTCAACAGCGATTTCTTGTCCATTGCTAATGTACCCTAAATTTTATAGATGGAAAAAAACTGACAGATAATAAGATTCACGAGTTTACTTTTGCCTTGTTGATAAGCATGTTGCATATTTACCTTGTATACAGGCCCAAAACCTCCTTACCCTAGCTTGTTGTCAATTGAGAAGTTGTTGGTGGCTTTAACTATTGTAGCAAAATCAAAGAAAGGAAGTTCCAAATCTTGTCTGCCTTCATCTTTCTTTTCTGTTGACATGATTCGCTCTGTATTCTCTTTGATTTATTAAATGAGACCAATACCATTGTTTAAAAAAAAATAGTCAGAACTTTGATTTGGAAGTTATAATCATATTGCGCCCCATTCAAAACTAACCATTGTCCTATCTCAAATGAAAACGCCCAGCAAAAGGTGTGCGGCGCAGGTTTTGGTTTGGGTTTAGTGAATAATTAAATGATATACTAAAAAAATAACGGTGCATACATTTAGACACACATAAAAATTAAAAACATGTAAATCCCTGCTCAAAAAGAATTTTTAAAAAAAGTACACACTTCCCTCTCATTATATGGTCAGCAACTAATATTAAATACCGCAACCATAAGTATCATGTTAATGCAATTATTATATCTTATAACATTGCTGGGGAGGGGTTTAACTACCGTGGATGAACTATATTGTGATTGATGATCAAGTTCACTGTACTGAACAAGGAAAAAACACCCATGGGCCTTAACAAGCCAAACATGTATAAAATGAACTGTTCAAAAATTGATTGAATAAACTTGCTTGGAATGTTTAACTGTGTAGGTGTTTTGTTCTTGAGATATTTTAGCTATTCAATAAAACTAATTTTAGAAACTTTGGGAAATAGAAAAGGCTTTTTGGCTAAGAGATTTACCTCTGTACTTTGTTTTGGCCCAGTAAATGTAGGAGAATGCAAACAGCAACACAAGGAGCAATGGAAATGTGATTGTAACTACTAAGACTAACTTTTTCATTTGGCCATGTTTAGCATCTGCAATTTACAGCTTGACAAAGAATTAAAAAGACAAGAAATGAAGCAGTAGTTAAACCCAAAAATAAAGTAATTATAAAAGAAAGTTAGAAGAAGAACAAAGTTTTTACCTGACCCTGAAGCAGTCATTCGAATATATAATCTTGACTGCCTTCTGAAAGCAGTTTCAAGTCAATCAGATCAGCGAACCAAATGGAACAACCACTACCTGCTCCTCTTTATGTCTTAAGTTTGAATAAGCGGTGCAGGAACAGTTTTCCAAGCATTTGGCCTTGCAATCCTCCAGTGTCATACTTCTATTAACCCAAGAATGTGTAGTATCTGGCAATTTCAACCCAGAGAAACTACGAAAACCATCTTTGTTTTCGACCTTACAACTCCAGCGTTCACTGCTCTCACATCCTTGTGTCCAGTCCATTTCATTCCAGTTTTGGGGTGATTTTGGTTCAAATCCTTCTAAACACTGACAAACTGGCGACCTATCAACGATGCAATTTCCATATGCACCGCAAAGATTATACGCATCGCAGCTGTCTTGTGACACAAATTGGTAAATACTCCAAATTCTGTTTTCTGGAATCCATATGATGCGTTGACGAACATGAAGGCTTTGGTTCATAACAAGTATTGTAATCACAGACTTGTTCTTGAGGCTGTATGTGTAATACACTTGATATTCATTGTTGACAAATGTGTAATCGAAAAGTGGATTAGGCCTCAATGCGGGTGTACCACTTAATTCCAAATAAAGTCTTCTGGAGATGGGTCATCCCAAATCTTCCAAGCAATTAAACGCCGATTAAGACCAGTTTTAAAGTCCCATCCAATCTTCATTCCTGGTAACATTGTATCAGATGGATAGTCGAAGCTCTGCCACAATAAACTTTCTTCTTTGCTCTTGTCGTTCTCGTCTCTTAAGTACTAGATTTCCACTGTCTAAGAGCTTCACAATGGGACTCACAGCCTTTGTTGTTGAGTTAGTAGACCAAAGAGCAGTCTGATTCTGGCTGAGATGAACAATGTTTCCCTCACTGCTTATGCACAATACGCTGGAATTGTCTAGGATTGGTTTGTCCCTGTTGGCAACCCAAACAACAGTTCTGAGTGGTATATTTTTGTACCAGATTCCTATATAGCGTTTTGTGGAACTACCTGGATTAAAGAAACCCAACTCAAAGGTTCCATCTTCTGAAACCAAGGTCCTGCCATCTGGAAGTGACTGCGACTTGGTAATGGTATCTGTTTCAAAGGAAATTTTTGAGAGAAAAGCAAAAGTAGCTTGGCAATAACAAGCATAACAGGAAGAATTCCCATTTTGCTTTAATTGCTGCATACAACCACTCAAGTTGAAGATATATGCACATAAATTAAAAAGGAGTATTATATTAGAGTCATATAAATACGAAGGGCAATGATGTTTGCGGGCTAACTTGGTTTTATGCATGTTGCATCAATTGACAGGAATATAGCGCAGGTCCTTCATATATTTTGACAAATCGCTGCATCCTGTTCTACAAGGCACATGGACTTGTTAATTGTCTATAGAGGAAATTGACAAACTAAAAAATTTAAGCCACGAAGTCAGTCAAGATTTTTGTCATAACCTGTGGTAGCTCAATCGCAAGGACCAAAGTAATCAATTGAGAGTCCCTCAGCTTCAATTAGTTGTCCTCCTTCTCATGCCCTCACGCTGGTTAATCTCCTTTTCTATTCTTTGGATGTAAGTCTGTAACTGAATTACCTGGCACAGCCTTGGTGGTGACCTGCCTGGTAATTATGACCATTTTAGCTAAGTCAGCACCTGACTCAAAGTTTGGTAAGTTTTCTTGTATGATTTTTAAATTATGGTAAGTTTCTCCAGCTTTCTTGTATGAATTAACCATGTATATTTTAGCCCGAATTGACACTGAGAATTTGAGTAGGTTGATTTTTACTGGTTTAACGTTGTTATATAAATGAAAAGTATATCGTGATGTATACAATCCCTGCCAGTTACGTTGTGTTCACGCCCTTGTTTTAGTTTTCCATTCAAAAAAGAATTAGGCTAGGTTAGCAATAATGTTACTCATACATATTATTTCATATTTATATAATTTTTATCATTTGATTATACTTGAATTTACATTATTTTTTATATATTTATATTTTAATTTATCATATATATATATATATATATATAAATGATGTGTTATTAGCATTTTCCGTAGGTTAGGGACATCATACATTGCATGTCTTCTTTGTATTAATCAAAAAATTAAATAAATAAAAAGTTGCCATTGAGGCTTTGCCCCTGTAGTCATTCACGTAGGCTTGGAGTTAGGGGTAAAAATAAATTAAGTTGTTGGTAAGGAACTATGATTTAATTTGATTTGATCTGATTTATTTATTAAATAAGTTAGATTAAGATTTTTTAAAAGTTTATTTAACTAAAAAGATCAACTCTTAGATCATCTAACAAATTTTTTAACTAATCTAACTTATTTAATTTATTATAATACATTAATATATTTTTAATTAAATTTCAATAAAATCAATAACTAAGAACTAAGTTAGTAAATTAGAATAAAAATAATATATTAAAATTAGAATTATATTATAATTTAATATTCACTCTTTAATTTTATAGATACTTACTATTTTTTTTACTCTAATCTTTCCTCAATACAAAACTTAAAAATATATCAAATTATAAAATTATTAGAGACATATAGTTGTAAAACATAAAAATTGAATCTTCCGTAATTGCAACATGAAACACCAACCTATAATTTTGAACATGAAATTATAACTTTAAACAACAGCAATCCCAATACCTCTTCCTTCTCCTCCTCCTACGCTCCCCCCCCCCCCCTCGAAGGTTGTTGATCTTTATACTCATTTCTTCATCTCCGTGAAAGGCAACAATCCCAACATGATTTTCTTGTTTGTTATCTTGGTGATTCAGTGTGTGGGAAGGCATGGAATGGTATGCGTTTATTTTAGGACAAAATTTAATTTTATTTTTTTATATTTATTATATTAATTAAGTTATAATATGTGTGTATTTTAAAAATAAAAGAGTAAAAAAAATATTAATGAATATATATCATAGTTTAATTAATGAAATGGATATAATGAATATAAAAAAATAGAATTTTATCCTTTATTTTATTGGTTTGCATTGAGAATTCGAGGGATACTTGGGTTTATGGGTTTTGGTGGCCAATGTGTGTGAAGACAGGAAATGCTATTGGTTTGTATGGTGACTTGAGTACATAGCAAAGAGAAGGTTTTTAGGATGCTAGAGATAATAGGGAGGTGCAACAGCTCACGTGGACAGCCATGGGAAGCAGTGGTTGACGGTGGAACTTGGTGGTATAAGTGAAATTTGCAATTTGCAATAGAGGGCAGCTTAAAGCATGTTTAAAGTTATACTAGGTATATCTCCCCTAATTGCAAAACATGAAATATAAATAATTTTGTAATTTAGTATATCTTTAAGTTTTACATTGACTAAAAATTTAAATAAGAAAGTGATGAGTATCGATAAAAGTATAAGATGAGTGCTAAATTATAACAAATGTATATACTGTCTTATTAGACTTATGTTATTGAATTAAAATATTAGATTTTTAATATAATATTTTAAAAATCATAAATTTGTTAATTTATTTGAAAGATTAGGTTCGTTGGCTTATTTTAAAGGTTAGGCATGTTAGCCTATATAAAAGTTTATTGATCTATTTAAAAGTAAGTCAGTTAGGTTATGTAAAGGCTTGTTAACCTATTTAAAAATAGACATGTTAGCTTATTTAAAAGTTTATTGACCTATTTAAAAGTCTGTTAACTTATTTAAAAGTAGGTCTATTAGTTTATTTAAAAGTCTAATTATAAAATAAATTTTTAAGTCAAATTAAACTTTTAAAAATGACAGATTAGACTTTAAAAATTGACTTATTCTCGATTCACAGGTTAAATTAAACTCATACCTTATAATTGAAATATAAATCAAACATATATAAGATAAAATTTAACTTAACATAACTTATTTTTGCTCCTACTTAGAGAGTGTATTCCCTCATTCTCCAAAAAAGTTGAAAAGAAAAGAACTGTAAATTACACGTTACTCCATGATGTTCTGTTCATTTTTACCGAATTTTATTTTATAATATATAACCTTTAAGTGATGGTAAGAATTATAAAATTAATGTTTTCTATCAATCTTAAACGTAAGAGTTTGTACATGACAACACTCAACTTCTAAATATATACAAATTGTTATTGTTAAATTTAACATAAAATTTATATTATAAAATAAAATTCATGTATGAAAAATAAAAATAAATTAAATTTTATAAAAATAATATATAATTTACCCAAAGAGAAAGTATGAATGAATTTTAGTACTAAACAATTATGTTATATTAAAATGATCATGTATAAACCTTTTATTAAATTATTTTATAAAAATTATATAAGGACTAAATTAATAGAAAATAAAAAAGATTTCTAAGTACACTTTAAACACGTACTACGTTAAGTATTAGAGGAATATTATTCCGTGTAACAAAGAATTTATCGAAAAACAAAGAAAGAAACTTCTGGTTACCACCATTCAATGGCCGTGTCTAATATACATACTCTTTATCATATAAGTCATTGATTTATTCATAAAATAAATCAATGACTTTGATAATTCCGAAACCTGCTAGTAGGTTTCTTTTTTTTAATTTTTTTTCAATTTTTTTTAGTATTATATTTTTTTATATACTATCACCATCATTGTTATCGATTACGTTGCTTCCTAATTACCACTTATCACCTGTAATTTTTTTAAATTGCATAACTCAGTATAAATATTATCGCTTAAAATTTATAAAAATTTTTAAAAAATACGATTATGATTTTAGAAAACTCGATCACTTCTAATTTTTTTAAATTGTATAACTCAGTATAAATATCATTAGTTAAAATTTATAAATTTTTTTAACAAGTAATAATTTTAGAAAAAATTTTAGTATACACAGTTATTTATGAAAAAATATAAAGACTGATTGATATAATTTTAACTGATATTATTTACAGAGTTGTGTAATTTTAAAATATATAAACAGTATTCTTTTCCGGCATAAACATTATTCTTTTCCGGCATGAACAATGATTTTTTCGGCTTAAACAGTGGTTTTTCCGGCGTGAACAGTGATTTTTCCGATGTAAACATTGATTTTTTCAGCGTGAACAGTGCATTCTGCCGGCATGAACAGTGCACGTGGTTTCTAAAAAAAAAAAAGAAACCTGCTCAAAAAAAAAATCTGCTATTACAGGTCATGATCAATGTTGTATCATATACCCCAACTTAATTTGTATAATAAGAACGGACTACCATTCAATTCCATAGCCTTATCTTGTGATGTGACAAGCAACGCTCCTCTTCTATATTTCAGTGGCTCATTCTTAGAAAATTTAGTGCATGTTTAGGTAGTCGTAAAAAATAAATTATTTTAATAATTAATTATTGTATAATTTTTTATTATAATTAATTATAAGAAAAAATTATATTTAAATATATTAATTAAAAAGTTATTTTAAGTTAATATATTTTATTTAGATTATATAAAAAAAATTATTTTTATATATTAAATTATCAAAATATATATAGAATAATTAAAAAATTATTTGATTGAACATAAAATGATATTTATATATTATTATTAAAAATAATCTCAACAACTTTTTACAAAATAGTTCAAAATTTTGCTAAACCTCCAACAACTTGTTTACCCATTTAAAAGCTATCGATTTTTTTCACTTATTTTGCCAAATATGTTGCTTCAAGCTTGCAAGAGCTTTTCTCCATAAAAAATCTGTTGGACGACATAAATCCAAATAGATCCAAACATGCTCAAGTATAAGCGAAATAAGTTTCATAATAATAGAGAATAGAAAAAATAAGAATCATATAAGTATATAGATTTATAAATTTAATGTTTTAGGATTTTGAGTTAAGATATTATGTCTAATTTATCGTTGTTGTTTCTTTTTTATGTCAATTGATTTCATATCTCAATGTTATTTTAAGCTCCCATCTTTTTAATAAATAATATCATAACTGATGGTTTGACTTCCAAATGAGTTTCAGATACAATGATTAGTGCTCTCATAATTTCTGTCACTCTCCCCAATTGAGAAAAAAGAGTTATGAACCACTAAAACCTAAATGGAGTAATAAGGTGTAGCTCCATCTAGTTTGTCACTACCTCACGTTCCGGAGAATTCAGCAGATGCACACTCTAAAAAGTAAGTTCTTGGAATATAGGCTAGGTGATATGGAGATATATAGCTTTTAGATATCGGATTAGATGAAAACAAGGTCTAATAATACCATCATGATAATCAAAAAACATAAAAGGCTTTCACTTGAAGGGGTACATACTCTTGTGAAGGACTTACACTTAATGAAAAGATTATTAGAAATATAAATGTGAGTGAAATAAGTCTTAACATCGAGAAAGAATAGAAAAAGTAAAAATCATATAATGGATAGATCCATAAACTTAATGTCTTAAAGTTTTAGACTAAGACGTAATGTCTGACTTATTATTATTATTTTTTAAGTCCATTAATTTCATATCTCTGCTGGATCGTCCTAGCCTAATTGACACCCGAGCACTTATAAGTTCAGCTCATCTTCACATATGACCAAGCTAAGGGACTAGGGACCGTCCTGACCTAACTGGCATCCGACCATAACATAAGCTCATTTCTGCAAGGTCCAATCGACCTACACCCGAATAGGTAACGACTCGATGATGCACAATTTTCAATTGTCACATTTACAAACCCAAGTGCAGGTTGTCTCAAGTAATAAATTTCTCAGGAGTCCGAGGTCGATCCACAGGAAATTGTTGAAGATTAATTAAGGTGAAGTGAATATTTTGTTACTACGATTAAAATTATTTATTTGGGTAAAAAGATTCACTCTTGGTAAATAAAATAAAGGTAAGATTAATTCCTTTTATAACTCAATTAGAATCCTCGTAACATGGTGATTCCAATCGGAAAATACAACATTAAAAGTCCATTTAAAATAATATACGTAATTATATTATGTTTCCTAAAAATATTACCACCACTTATAAATGGGTTAAAACATTCATTGTGCTAATATTTTGTCAACAAAAATCAAGAACTCCTCTTTACAAAGATGATTTCTAAATTATAAGAAACAAATTATAATACGTATAATGGTTACTAGAAAAATATAAATCATTTAAGCACAAGAGAAGAATAAATCTAACCTTACTTTATTACCAAGAGCTTCACTCTTTCACCCAAGTAAAATGAAATTTAGTTACTCATAGATAAGAAGAAAGAAAGAGAGAAGAAGAAGAAGAAGAAGAACATGACTTTAATTTAGAACAAAGGAAAATTACTACAAGAAAACCTAGTAACAAAATGACATCATTTTAGTAACTAACACCTAACACGCTTAATGATCTACCAAGGCCTCTTTTTATAGAGGATTAGAGATATAAAATGACAAGAGGGCTGAGTCATTAGTGGGTGGATGAGTGGAAAATGAATGAAAAATGCCAAATGACTTTAGGTGAGTGGGAAATTATGGAGATTCCTTGTCTCCGAAATCATGCAGCTCTGAAGTCATTGCATTCGTCATTTTTGAACCAAGTGGTCTTCATGAAAGTTGTAGGCCTAGATCTTAGCTTTCAAATGGCTTTAGTTTGAGTCCAATATCATTTCTATAACTCCAGATACGTTCAAATTACTACACACTGCCCAGGCCCAGTCACAGCTCCTCTGTTCTGACTTCCAAGCCCAATATCACCTTCAAGGAGTCCGATTCTGGAAAAGTGTTCAACATGAAAGTTGTAGATATGAGTCTTAGCTATGCAACATCCAAATTTCAGCTTATTTTACAACCTCTATCCTGAAAATTGTGATGCATAGTACACGTAGGTTAAGCTGTCAGGGAAAACACTCTGGTTCTTGCTTCAACCCCAATTTGAGTTATCTACTCGTGTGATTGGGCCTTTGAGGTCTTCATGAAAGTTGTATAATTCTCTCTTATCTTTCAAATGCCACTAGAATCACCTCCAAATACTATCTACAGCCCAAGATATGACTTAAATACAGAAATAGTGTAAGATATGAATCATGCTGAAAAATTCAATTAAGTTCAATTTGAGTCCAAACTTACAAAATATAATAAAACTCAATCAATTAAGTACATAGAGAGTGTAAATGACCAAGAATGAAAGCTTATTAATGTATCAAATATGTGATCATCAAATTTCCCCACACTTAGCCTTTTGCACTCCTGAGCAAAACACATAAGATCACTCACAAAAAAAATGAAACAAACTCAAAAGCTAAACACTCTAAAAGACTCAATTTCTAATAATATTTAAAAATGAAGACCAATCATTCAAGTAATCAAAACATTCATGAGGTAACATATCTTCACTTCTCAAATCAACAAGTAAGGATATTTCAATTGAAAAACATGAGTCAAGAATGATAGATTTTCACAAGATTCACTCTCAATCCCTCAAGTGTTTAAAAGGTAGGTATTTCACTCAATTCAACCCATGAAAATTGCACTACCATAAGCTTGATTATCTTCTACTTCTCCACTACTCAAACACATGCACACACAAATCATGAGGACTTTATTCAAGGTTGTAATTGGGTCAAGGTAAAGGAGGAGGTAATATGGATATGACAAGTTAAATACCAGAGAATAAAAGAGCATGAGAGCTGAGTTCAATTAACAAGCATGAAAGTTCATCTCAACTCCACCTAATACAAATTCTCTTTACATATTCTTTTCCTTTCCTTTATTGCCTTGTTGACCTTCTTTTTCTTTTTACTTACTTTTTTTTTTTTTTATTTTTTTATTTTTTTTAATTTTTATTTTACAAAAAGAACATCATGTATACATTTTTTTAACCATTCTGCACACATACCCCCACACTTGTTCAAGAACTCATCGAATGACAAAACTAATGTTCTCTTATTCCTTAAGGTCAAGTAAGAACATAGTTTTTCATTTAAGGCACATAATGAGTTCGAAACAAAGAATAGTCAAATAAGCTCAAAGGGGTTAAGCAAAGGGAAATAGGTCATTTATAATGCTTTATGTTGGCAGGAATCAGAGAATTTCCAAGAAGTTATAAGAGTGCTTGATATCATATTGAGACAACATGCTGCTAAACAAGGCTGACCATTTGATTAAAGTAGCTATTTCAAGAAAAATGTCTCAATCATATTTATGTATACATATGAAAATGTAGTCTAAAAAAGAATTAAAGTAAGTTCTAAAGTAACAATTCCATGAGTGAAATTCACACAAGAAAGAAGATAATGGTACAAATGTTCAATTCATTCATCAATAAGCTCAAAATCTCACAAGGTATAATTCTATCATTCTCAGTCCACCAATTCAACATCCATAACTAAGCATGTGAATTTTAAGAAAGAAGACAATTTACTCAATCATGCAAATTTCCCTGAATTTGAATTGTTACTTCCACACAAACTAGTTACTACCCCAATTACTCCTTACTCTGCCACCAATTTTTGATGCGTCTCAAGAGTAAATAATTTACTTTTTACTCTGCCATCCCTAATTACTTTTGTTGTTAATAAATTGATGACAAACACAACAAACATATTAACAAACACACTTCTTAATTTTTTTTTTAGTTTTTTTTAATATAAACACAATAAACATATTAACAAACATACTTCCTAATTTTTTTTTAGTTTTTTTTTACAACCATCCTTCCCCCAACTAGATCACAACATTGTCCTCAATGTCAAAACATAGATAGGAAAAAGGATAGAATATATTACCTGTTGCTGCAATTACTGAAAAGAAAAACCTCACACAAATCAGAAATAAAGTATGATAAATAAAACTAAAGCTTGTAATTATTTAAATAGTTGGAGTGTCTTGGCTGGTTTTCTTTTCATTTTGTTTCCTTCACCACTTCCTTTACCGCTTCCTTCGGACCAATCTATCTAAGCTGTTACTGGATCAGGTTCATAAACAAAAGCTTCTAATTTATCAATCAACTCATCAACAATAGAAGCAGAGATAAGGAGTCGTCTTGCAGAAGGTGTGACAAATTTCTGTTCCACAGCATGGTCAACAAAAGATAATAAATTATCAAAGAAATTATTAACATTCAACAAACCTATGAGTTTATGGTGGATGTTCAATTGAGCCCAAGAGACAACTTGAAAGACTTCTTCCAAAGTACCAAAACCACCAGGTAAGACAATGAATGCATCAGAATTTTCAAGCATCGCCTTCATTCGTCCATGCATAGATGATACCTAAATTTCCAGTCCAATTGTCTTTCCAACGATGTTCCTTCGAGTTAAAGGTTCAGGAATGACACCTAAAACTTGACCACCTCTTATATGTGCAGAAAGTGATACAAATCCCCATTAACCCAATGCTACCTCCCCCATATACAACACGAATGTTCCTCGTAGCAAGTGTTCTACCAACAGTGCTTGCTGCGTTTACAAACTCTAAGTCATTCCCATAACTTGTCCCACAAAATACATAGATACTGAAAAATCTACGAACAAAAGAAGAAGCTCCCTCCATTTCTGCACTCACACTCTCTTTGAATGATTATGAGTTACAGGAAAGTGAAGAAAATGGAGTGTTTAAATAGGGAAGAGAATAGAAAAAGTAATAATAGCTCTTATACAGGTAGGTTGACTGGTGTCAGAAAAGTTTGAAATTTAAAAATAATTTTTTTTTGTTTTTTTTTTGTTTTTGTTTTTACTTCAAGAAAACCATCAGGGTAAAGAAGTCTAGAAACCCCCGAAGGATCCCATCCAAAGGATCGTCTGTCCAAAACTAAAATTCAACAAAATCATACAAAGATAAAATAATAATAACAAATGATTACATACCTTTGACAGGTTTCATGGCAGATCTTTATACTGCGCGTCATGAGTGCAGTATTACCAAGACGGCTCAGCCAATCTGGGCATTCTTCTCTCTCCCGCTTGTGGGATATTTTGGATTGAGTTACGACGCCACTAATTAAAGTGCGTAAATCTGACAGCTACCACCAACGACCATAGCCGGTGAGAGGTTGCTGAAGAGCCCATGGCATTAAATCACAGGATCCAGCTCAGAGGCATTGTCACGCGAGAATGCAAACACGGGACGCTTCTTTCTATCCATCAGCAAGCAGAGCCTTTGGTTAAAACCTGGGAATGCTTGCGCGGCTCTCTACAGAGCATGACACACGAATCTTATTTACCGACCTACGTGCGAAGGTCCACCCGAGTCAATGACGGGTCTGTCACTGGCAAGGGCTCCTAATCTAATTAAAGACCAAGTACAACCGAAGTTTCGCCCTTTTTTATTCTTTTTTATTTCATTTTTTTCTCTTTTTTCTCTTTTTTTTCTTTTTTTGTTCTTTTTTTTTTGGAAAATGTACAAGATAATATATACATGTTGTTGTGATTGTGGCTCACATCTTCCTCTGGTTTCACGTCCAGAAACGGCTTAAACGCCTTCTATGAGTCGAGGATAAGCTTCCCATCCAATTTTCTTATAAATTGGCAAACAGGGTCTTTTTGAGTCAGATTCTCAAGATTATAACGCTCTTGCTCGTCCTTGAAGAGATTCCACAAACTAAGAAGTTCACGCTGCATAACTCCACAAGAATGCGTCTCAAGAGTCAATAAGATATTATCTAATGACTCCTTACTCAGTCCATTCTTAATGAAGAATATTTTATCTTCTCTGTTTACGGAAACCATCCCCAAAGAGCGACATCGCGTGTTGCAATTTCATTGTGCACACTTGTAATAAACTTTCATTCTTTTTGCTCTTCTCCTTTTTGAAAATGAACTTTTACTGAGACCAGGCATGTATGGGACAAATGAATCTGAAGATTCACCAGCTAAACGAACCTTTGCTTCGATTATCCAGCATATATTTTCTGGGATGCCCTTATACGTTAACAATATCATTCTTTCACACCTAACTTCATAGACTTTTGTTAGAGCATTTAGAGGGAGAGAAGGAAAATGTTTTCTTAGATTTGAGAGAATGACATCCATTTTAAAAGGAGAAGAATTCGGTTATTATGGAAAACTGAAAAACAAACCGACTTGAGAGTCACGGAGTACCGTTATCCGCTATTTAACCAGGAACACAAAGAATTGCAAAAAGAAAGAAACAACATTAAAATAAATTCTACTCATAACAATGATTAGAAAGAGAAATGGATTCTACCTCAACAACTTGATGTTCCAGAAATGGTTTGAGTCTTTGTCCATTGACCTTAAATACAATACCATTCCTAAGATTCTCAATGTCTATGGCCCCATAAGAATACACATGTTTGACAATATAAGGACCAATCCACCTATATCTCAATTTTCCAGGGAATAGGTGAAGACGAGAATTATAAAGTAAAACTTTTTGATCAATTTCAAAAGTTTTTCTCAAAATTGATTTATCATGAAAAGCTTTTGTTCTAGCTTTATAAATCTTTGAGTTTTCATATGCATCATTTCTTAATTCCTCAAGTTCATTCAATTGCAATTTGCGTAACTTGGAAGCATCATCAAGACTTAAGTTGAAAGTTTTAATGACCCAAAATGCTTTATGCTCTAATTCTACAGGCAAATGACAAGGTTTTTCATAAACTAACCGATAAGGAGACATACCTAAAGATGTTTTAAAAGCAGTACGGTAAGCCCAAAGTGCATCGTTTAGTCTTAAAGACCAATCTTTACGATTTGGGTTAACTATTTTTTCCAAAATTTGTTTAATCTCCCTATTTGCTAATTCAACTTATCCACTTGTCTGAGGATGATAAGGGGTTGCAATTTTGTGGGTAATGCAATATTTCTTCATTAAAGATTCAAATGATTTTTTACAAAAATGTGTTCCCCCATCACTGATGATAGCTCAAGAAATTCTAAATCGACTCAAAATATTTTCTTTTAAAAATTTTAGAACAGTTTTATGATCATTGTGCCGACTTGGAATTGCCTCAATCCATTTTGAGACATAATCAACTGCAACCAAAATGTACACAAATCCAAAAGATGATGGAAATGGACCCATGAAATCAATTCCCCAACAATCAAAAATTTCAATGACAAGGATAGGGTTCAAAGGTATCATATTTCTTTTAGAAATGGACCCCAATTTTTGACAACTTTCACAACTTTTGCAAAAAGTATAACTGTCCTTGAATAAAGTGGGCCAATAAAATCCACACTGCAAGATTTTCGCAGCTGTTTTCTTTGAAGAAAAATGATTTCCACATGCTTCTGAATGATAAAATTTAATGACATTATTTACCTCATTGTCGGGTACACATCTCCGAAAGATTTAATCAGGACAATATTTGAACAAATATGGGTCATCCCAAAAGAAATTTTTCACCTCAATCAAAAATTTTTTTCTGTCTTGGTGTGTCCACTGAGGCGGCATCTTACTTGTTGCAAGAAAATTGACACTGTTAGCAAACCAAGACATGGAATTGACAAAAAATAAAAATTCATCGGAAAAAGAATCATTGATAGGTGTGCTATCAAAAGATGAGCCTGTTGTCAGCCTTGACAAATGATCTGTAACAACATTTTTGGCTCTTTTCTTGTCTTTTATTGTGATGTTAAATTCTTGAAGCAACAAGATCCACCGTATCAACCTAGGTTTGGCATCCTGTTTAGACATTAAATATCTAACAGCAGCATGATCAGTGAAAACAATAGTGGATGAACCAATTAAATAAGCCAGAAATTTGTCCAATGCAAAAATTACAGCAAGTAGTTCTTTTTCAGTAGTGGTGTAATTCATTTGTGCACTATTCAAAGTTTGACTTGCGTAATAAATTACATGAGGCTTACCTTCCTTTCTTTGGCCTAAAACAAATACTAACAACAAGAAAATCACTAGCATCACACATCAACTCAAAAGGCAAAGACCAATCGAGATTGCATGATAGGAGCGTAAGTCAAAAGACCGATTAATTTTTTAAAAGATTTTTGACAATCTTGAGTCCAATCAAATGGTGTATCTTTTGTTAGAAGATTACATAAAGGTCTAGATATGGCACTACTGGTCCTTTACAAATCTTCGTAAAATCCTGCATGTCCTAAAAGGAACGAACTTCTCTCGATCAAGTTTTTTGGGAAAGGCAAATGAGCAATTAATTCAACTTTGGCCTTATCAACTTCAATTCCTTTAGAATATATCACATGACCTAACACTATTCCTGAGGTAACCATGTAATGACATTTTTCCCAATTTAACACAAATCCTTTTTCTTCGCATCATTTAAGAACTTGTTCCAAATTATCAAGATAATTTTCAAAAGAATTTCCAAAAACTGTCAGATCATCCATGAAAACCTCTAAATAATGCTCAATCATGTCACTGAAAATACTTAGCATGCATCTTTGAAAAGTTATCGGAGCATTACAAAGACCAAAAGACATTCTTCTATATGCAAAAGTGTCAAAGGGGCAAGTAAAAGCGGTCTTTTCTTGGTCCTCTAATGCAATTGGTATTTGATTATACCCTGAATAACCATCAAGAAAACAATAGTAAGGATGTCCTGCTACTCTTTCTAGAATCTGATCAAGAAATGACAAAGGGAAACGGTCTTTCCTAGTGGCTGCATTCAATTTTCTGAAATCAATACACATACGCCAACTAGATAAGACTCGGGCAGGTATTAATTCTCCTTTTCCATTTTCAACCAATGTTATTCCAGATTTCTTAGGCACAACTTGTGTAGGGCTTATCCACTGGCTATCAGAGATAGGATAGATAATTCCAACATCAAGAAATTTAAGAACTTCAGCTCTAACTACCTCTTTCATGTGTGGATTTAATCTTCTTTGAGGTTGTTGAGATGTTTTAGCATTATCCTCTAAATGTATTCTATGTGTACAGATTAATGGATTAATGCCTTTTATATCCTTTAATGTTCATCCAATTGCATTTTTATGCCTTTTAAGTACTTCTATCAACTTACCTTCTTGTTCTTTGGTCAGGGATGAGGAAATTACCACTGGAGAGCTTTGTTCTTCTTCCAAAAATGTGTACTTCAACCCATCAGGTAATGGCTTCAGCTCCAGTGTGGGTACTTCTTCATGGGCATCATCATTCATGGATTTTAGCTCTTCGAATCTTGGCTTCCTTCCTTTGTATTCCATTTCCTGTGTACAGTCAAGCAAAGAGCATATTTCAGAAACATCATCATCTAATTGTGTAGCTGAATCAAATGAATTAATTAAACAAATTTCTAATTGGTCAGAAGAACTCCTGATTTGAAGATGATCATCTATAATGGCTTCAATTCCTTCAATCTCTTCCTTTTCATCATAAACTTCTTGTGGTTGCTTGCACATGTTGAAAACATTAAGCTCCAGTGTCATATTTCCAAAAGTTAGCTTCACCACTTCATTTCTGCAATTTATCAAAGCATTAGATGTTGCTAAAAATGGGCGACCCAAAATAACGAGGCCGACTTAGAACTATCAACCATAGGTTCAGTTTCCAAGACAATAAAATCCACAGGATATATGAATTTATCAACTTGTACCAACACATCTTCTACTATTCCTTTTGGAATTTTAATTGATTTATCGCAAGTAGAAGAGTTACGAAGTTGGTTTTAACTCACCAAGGTTGAGTTCTTTGATAAACCGAATATGGAAGCAAATTAACACTAGCACCAAGATCAAGTAAAGCTCGTTCAAATTTATGTTCACCAATAATGCATGAAACTGTAGGACAACTAGGGTCTTTATATTTCAACTCATTATTGTTTTGAATAATGGAGCTTACCTATTCAGTCAAAAATGCATTTTTTTTCACATTATGTTTCCTTTTAATAGTGCACAAGTCTTTCAAAAATTTGGCATAACAAGGAATCTGCTTGATAGCATCTAACAGAGGAATATTGACCTTCACTTGTTTAAAGATTTCAAAAATGTCACTGTTATGATTCACTTTACTTGAATTGTTTAATGCTTGAGGAAATGGAGGTGAAGACGAATGTTTGATCTCTTTTTGACTATGTGGCTTATCAACTCCTTCCTCATCTTTGGGAATTGACTCATCATCTTTCTCAAAAAGTTCAGGAATTTGTTTTTCAACAACCTTTCCACTCCTAAGAGTTATCACTGAGTTGACTTGATCTATTTTTGACTTTCTGAACTACCCTCATTTAGGCTAAACTGACCCTTGGGATTTGGTTGAGGTTGAGAGGGAAACTTTCCTTTCTCATGAATAGCAAGTGCAGAAGAAAGTTTAGCAAGAGTGTCTTTTATGTCAATCATGGTTTGATTGTTGTGGTTATTGATGGCCTCTTGTTTTTCCATGAATGCATGCAATGTTCCTTCAAGGTTTTTCCTATATGGTGGGACATAGGGTGCATATCCTTGAGGATTTTGAGAATCTTGTTGTGCCTGAGGAGGTGGTGGTTGCATGAATTGTGATTGGTTGCTATTCCTCCAACTGAAGTTCAGGTGATTTCTCCATCTCGAATTGTATGTATCTGAAAAAGAAGAAGTGAATGGCTTTTTAAAATTATTCATTGCATTTACTTGCTCATGCACAACTTCTTTAAAAACAAGAATTTTTGGACATTCATTTATTGAGTGTCCTAATTCATCACAAATGCCACAAATTTCTTCATTTTGCACAGATTTGATTTCTTTTACTTTTCCTGATTCCATAGCTTCAATCTTACTAGCCAAACTAGCAAACCTTGCATTTAGATCTTCTTCTTGACTAAGATGATATTTTCCTTTACTAGCATTTGTAAGGTTAAATCTAATTGAATTTTCAGAAGGATTAGTACTATGCCAAGATTGAGAATTTTCAGCCAAATGGTTTAAATAGTCTAAAGTTTCTTCAGGTTCTTTATCAAGAAATTCACCATTGCACATTGTTTCCACAAATTGTTTAGTTTCGGGTGTTAACCCCTTATAAAAGAAGCTTATAGTGCGCCATTTTTCAAAACCATGATATGGGCAAGAATTCAACAAATCTTTAAAACGTTCCCAACTTTGAAAATATGCTTCATTGGAATTTTGAGAAAAATTTTGGATTTGTCTTTTCAAAGGATTGGTTTTATGTGTTGGAAAAAATTTCTTCAAAAACTCACATTGCATTTCTTGCCATGTGCCAATTGATCTTGGTTTCAAAGTGTTAAACTAAGTTTTTGCTTTATCTTTCAAAGAAAAAGGAAACAATTTAAGCTTAACAACTTCTTCATGCAAGGCAAGTTTGATCATGAAAAGCGGTACATACTTACTTCTCAAATTCTTTTAGATGTAAATATGGGCTTTCAGATTCTAAACCATGGAAATTAGGAAGTAAAGAAATCATACCTGGCTTGAATCTAAAATTGTTGGCATTGAGTAGAAAGATAAAACATGATGGACTAGAATTTCGAGATGGTTGCAAATACTCACGCATAGTTCGCAACGGTTGATTTTCATGTTCATCATGCACACTTTCGTTTTCAGCCATTGTGCTTAATGTGTGTGATTGTGATTCAAACAAATCAATATGTAAAGTACCTAGATTAACTTTAACCAAACGACCAGAATTTAAATCACGATACCAATTAAGCATAAACAAGTAACTTACAGTATAAAATAAAATGTACAAGCTAACAGTATAAATTGTCTATTAAATATTAATAAAGATGTGGTATAAACCAACCACCAAATAAGTTAATAAGCATAAAAATTAAAAAGTTAGTATACAGATAAATTAAAATGTTAGAAATATAAAAAGTAAAAAGTTAGATAGCTGATAAAGTAAAAAGTTAGATAATTAGTAAGAGAGTTAGTAAGTTAGTAAACAAAAAAAATAAATGACAGAAAATAAATAACAAAAAAAATAACAAAAAATAAATACAAAAAATAAAGTACGAAAAAAAAATAAAAGGGAGAGTTACCCCACTAAGTTAATATGTACAAGAAAATAAAATAGAGAATTACCCCACTGTATACGAAATTAAAATACGTAAAATAAAGTCAGAAAAGTAAATTTAAAATATGAAAATCGGAGAATCGCAAGCCGATTTTTTGCTCCAAAGAGAGAGAGAGAAGAAGAAAGATTATTTCATTAATAATTAAATATTATAGAGAAATTAGGGAGAGTTTCCCCCACAAGTTAGTATGCACAGAAATTAAAAAGGGAGAGATTCCCCCACTAGTTAGTATGTTAGTATATATACAACATTTTTATACCGTAAATTCAAATTCTTCAAATCAAGTCAAATATAATGGCGCTAAAAAACTTGATGCACAATTTTCAATTGTCGCATTTGCAAATCTAAGTGTAGGTTGTCTCAAGTAATAAATTTATCGGGAGTCCGAGGTCGATCCACAGGGAATTCTTGAAGATTAATTAAGGTGAAGTGAATATTTTGTTACTACGATTAAAATTATTTACTTGGGTAAAAAGATTCACTCTTGGTAAATAAAATAAAGGTAAGATTAATTCTTTTTATAACTCAATTAGAATCCTCGCAACATGGAGGTTCTAATCAGAAAATACAACATTAAAATAATATACGTAATTATATTATGTTTCCTAAAAATATTACCACCATTTATAAATGGGTTAAAGCATTCATTGTGTCAATATTTTGTCTACAACAAATTAAGAACTCCTCTTTACAAAGATGGTTTCTAAATTATAAGAAACAAATTATAATACGTATAATGGTTACTAGAAAAATATAAATCATTTAAGCACAAGAGAAGAATAAATCTAACCTTACTTTATTACCAAGAGTTTCACCCAAGTAAAATGAAACTTAGTTACTCATAGATAAGAAGAAAGAAAGAGAGAAGAAGAAGAAGAAGAAGAAAAAGAACATGACTTTAATTTAGAACAAAGGAAAATTACTACAAGAAAACCTAGTAACAAAATGGCATCATTTTGGTAACTAACACCTAACACCTTTAATGATCTGCCAAGGCCTCCTTTTATAGAGGATTAGAGATACAAAATGACAAGAGGGCTGAGTCATTAGTGAGTGGATGAGTGAAAAATGAATGAAAAATGCCAAATGACTTTAGGTGAGTGGGAAATTATGAAGATTCCTTGTCTCCGAAATCATGCAGCTCTGAAGTCATTGCATTCGTCATTTTTGAACCAAGTGGTCTTCATGAAAGTTGTAGGCCTAGATCTTAGCTTTTAAATGGCTTTAGTTTGAGTCCAATATCATATCTATAACTCCAGATACATTCAAATTACTGAACACTACCCAGGCCCAGTCACAGCTCCTATGTTCTGACTTCCAAGCCCAATATAGGAGTCCGATTCTGAAAAGGTGTTCAACATGAAAGTTGTAGATATGGGTCTTAATTATTCAGCATCCAAATTTCAGCCTATTTGACAACCTCTAGCCCGAAAACTGTGATGAACAGTACACGTAGGTTAAGCTGTCAGGAAAAGCATTCTGGTTCTTGCTTCAACCCCAATTTGAGTTATCTACTCGTGTGATTGGGCCTTTGAGGTCTTCATGAAAGTTGTATAATTCTCTCTTATCTTTCAAATGCCACTAGAATCACCTCCAAAGACCACCTACAGCCCAAGATATGACCCAAATACAAAAATAGTGTAAGATATGAATCATGCTGAAAAATTCAATTAAGTTCAATTTGAGTCCAAACTTACAAAATATAATAAAACTCAATTAATTAAGTACATAGAGAGTGTAAATGACCAAGAATGAAAGCTTATTAATGTATCAAATATGTGATCATCACTCGACAAACTCGTGCTTAATATGACCCACCAACAGACATAACAGCTTCGCGTCATAATGACCAGACATAACGTCTCGCACCATAATAACTAGACATAACATCTCACGCTATAATAACTAGACATAATGGCCTTGTGTCATAATGACTATTCATAATGTTAAAAATCCTAAATGATCTAAACAGAAGATATCTGGAAAGTCAGTCCTCCAGATCTCTATATAAACAAACTTGGTAGCCTAGGTCAGACATATTCATTCTTTTCTAGTCTTACTTATGCTACTGTCTCGGCTCAGAGACTAGTCTATCGGAGTGTCTTGGCAGAACTTCATCTCATCTACAACCAATGAACTGTCGGACAACCAACCTGGGTCACTTCGGCGACCACCCCTCGGGTAGAGGACGGAACATCTGGCGCCGTCTGAGGAGACTCAGTAAAACGATTTCCATTCCAGAACCAAAAGCTACTCTCCATTTTTCTTTGTAATACATCTCATACTTCACACAAAAAAGATCTGATAGAAGAAACCTTTATCTTGGATTATTCCTTGATAAATTTATTTTATCTCTTATTTTTAATTATATTTATTCATCTGAAAAAGATCACTAACAATGACTATTTCTGAGCATATTTGGAACCTTGCAGTTGCGTCTCAAAAAAAAATGATGAAGGTCGTGATCTATGAACGATGCCGAAATAATGAAGAAATCTATTTTACTTTAAACCGCTGCCATGTAGTCAACTTTAAGAAAAATATTTGCTTGTATTTTCTATTTTCACTTTCTCAGTTCAAGATCAAACTGCCAGTCCTCTGCACTGCAATTAGAGCGTTGCGGCAAGACACCGATCACTCACAAACTGTCGGAGATGCCACTTATGCAACATCTATGGCATTAAATGCCAATCAATGGCGTTGGCGAACCATGAAAGGAAAAAATGCTATATCATATTTATACCATTTAATTACATTACTAATCCTTGCCGTTAAATTGCTGGACTTTCATTGTTGGCTTGATTGATATATCATTTCTTATACCATTTATATCATTTACGCCATTTTATACCCTGTAATCATTGCTGCAGAACAAATCTAGAGGCGAAGCCTAATACATTGTGAATTGCTGAATTGCCGAGCTTTCACTATTTTCTTTGGTTGAAAAAATGCTGCCTAGCTCATTTCAAGGCAGAGGAAGCATGTCAAGAAAGGCTTATACCAACAATCAAACAAAGTAATTCCATTCTTAGTATTTTGCCATTTCGTGAGCCATTCACAAACACAAATAAATTGCTTCAAAAATTTTCAGTTTTGACTTTTCATGATCTCGTTCCTGAAGTAGCAAGCAGGAACAACTCTGCTATAGCACTACCATCGTGATTATGATAGTAATAGATAGATACTGTAGATTGAAATTGAATAATCTAACATGTACATGTGCTGAATGTGAACGTGTTGTTGTGTGAAATTTTCCGTTATAGAATCGAGAACTCTCATTGAAACTTTCCTTTGATTTGTTATAGATCTTCCTCACAGTTGTGTGATTCCTGCTATTTTATCATAATATGCCTAATGGATAGGCTTGCGAAGTGCAAACATTTGATACAACATTCTTGTGTTGATCACGTTGCGTTATATTGTGCATATCCAACTTATTTGTTTTTATTATATTATTGTTAGTAATTAGGAATTTATTGGCATTCCTCTTTTATGCATGACACCAATAATAATAACCGTTATGATGTCATTTCCCATTATTTTAATTTCTATTTATTGTCATTAATTTATTAATTAATAACTACATAACATTAAATTAATTATAATATCATATTACTTTAATTATTATTTATTGTTATTAATTTATTAATTGATAATTACATAACATTAAATTGAATTATAATATCATATTGTTTTAATTGCCTTAATTCTTATTTATTGTCATTAATTTACTAATTAATAATTACATAACATTAAATTGAATTATAATATCATATTACTTTAATTATTATTTCTCATTATTTTAATCTCTATTATTGTCATCGATTTATATTCATCTTAATTTATTATTGTTTATTTGCTTAACAATAAATTCTACAGTTTTATATATTCATCATTTTACTTTAAACTTTTTAAGCTATAAGTGTATGAATTTTATTTACATAGGTTTAATATAATCAACCTTACCTAGGTATGAAAATCTAGTTATGTTTATTTCGATTACTTGAAAATCTAGTTATGTTTATTTAAATTCCATATTATTATTAGAATTACTCACCTATCAGAATCATGACAAGTTAGATTAAACCTCTAACTAACTCATTGAAAATTTCAGACGAAGACCTTGGAAACTGGGGATGATAAATGGCCTAGCCCGGTAAATTTCGGCTGAGGTCATGAAGACGGTCCAACTCGGTAAATTTCATCAGAGGCCATAAAGATCTTTGAATGCAAGCTCGGTAAAGTTCTGAGGTCATGGTCACGCCATGATTCCTTTGAAGACAAGCTTGGCAAAGATCCGAGGTCATGACTACGCCATGATTCCTCCTTTGAAGACAAGCTCAATAAAGATCTGACGTCATGGCTATGCCATGATTCCTTTGAAGACAAGCTCGATAAAGATCTAAGGTCATAAGGATAACCTAACTCAGTAAATTTCGATAGAGGTCATGAAGAAAGCTCAGTCCGACAAATTCCGACCGAGGTCATGAAGACAGCCCAGCTTGAAAAATTCCAGCCGATGTCATAAAAACGGTCCAGCCCGATAAATTCCAGCCGAAGTCATGAAGACGACCCAACTCGATAAATTCCGACAGAGGTCATGAAGACGGCTCAGCCCGGTAAATTCTAGCTGAGGTCATAAAAATGACCCAATTCGGTAAATTCTAACAGAGGTCGTGAAGATAGTCCAATTTGTCAAAACTCGATAACTCGAGAGAAATCCGAAAGCAAAGTTACATTGTGATACCATGGAAGACTAGCCCAGTTTGATGCAACTCGGAATATGATCAAGTCGAATTGAAAAATTTATGGCGCCAACTCTAGATCGAATTAGGTTGGGAAAGTTAGAAAACATCATGGAATTTATCAAAACTTAGGACCACTCACAGTATAAGTCTAATGTGACTTTCGAATACTGAGAATTTATACAAAATAAAATAAATAAATATTTTCATGTGTATTTTTTTAAAATGACATTGTCATATGAGTAAAAATATAAATACAAAGGCTTTAAAGAAGGCTATATTAGTGAGGGCATATTTAAAATATTTGTATCTATCTATTTTTATATGTTAAAGTCATATAAAAAATACATATAAAAAGATCTATTCCCCTAAAGTTTAAGGATAATGGAGTCGAGCATGTAATGAGACTCAGGGGACTTATGATCAAGCAATTGGTTTATAAGTTATTGAATCAGAGGTTGTGCCATGAATAACTATGGAAGAACAAAAAATTCTAAAGGGACAATAGCCACCCTGCTCCTTAGAAGATCCGCCATTGACTAAGCTGAGCATGACCTTTGGGCTCATTTGAAAAAAAAAAACCATCAAATGAGACAATAATTTAAAAACTAATTGTATTATAATTTAAATTAAAAATAAAAATTGTGAGTTAAAGATCATTCTTCTTTCTTAACAAATCCAGCTCAATTTTCACTACTCCTTTTTAATAAAGCCTTAAACAATGTCATAATAACAATAACAATATATCTCAATTTTAAATTCCTATTACTACCAATTAAAAAAAATAGTTAGTCATTCCTATAATAATATTAAATAAAAACATCTTAATCCCCTTTAAATTCATTTGCGGTAGTGTGTGACAATACATGTCCAACATTAAAAAAATGAATAATGTTAATAAAAAATATTTACACACATTATTTTATATTTATATATTTTTTATTATTTGATAATAATTGATTATACTTAATTATATATATATATATATATATATATATATATATATTTCTAATTCGACTCAAATATTTTTAAATGTGAGTGATGTGAAATCATGTGAAGTGTACTTAAAAGTTTTCTTAAAACATTTGTTCAAAAGCATTTATCTGTTTTAGCATTTATTTTATTCATACAGACGAAAGAGATTTGTCTCCACAGAAAGAATAAATGGTGTGATCCAGAACAACTATAATAATTAAGGTCTCGGTACGAATGGTAGAATAAAGTCTAACACGTAAGGGTTGAGAATATTGAGGTATTTAAAATTATAATAAAAAATTTATAATAATTTATACATCAAAATTCTATCAAATTTAATCTTTTTTTTAAGATTTGATTAAATTATCTATTATTTTAATGTATAAGAATAATTTAATAAATAAATTTATATAATATAGTGTTTATACTAAATAACTAATAAGATTATAATATATTGTATTAATTTATCCTATCATACTTAATACGACGTGTCAAATAAACCTTACTCTCATTTATTCTTGAGGTTGTATGTGTAAACCAACTCATCGTTTCTTGAGGTTGTATGTGTAAACCAACTCATCGTACAAATTCAAAGTCGAAAAGGGAAGTGGTTTTACCACTGAATCTAATGGCATTCAGGGCCACTCCAATAGTACTCTGAAGATATGGCTGTTAAACGGCGAATCCGGCCCGTTTTAAAAAATATGTTAATTTAAACATGCTTGTATTTTATTAGGCCGACCTACATAAGAGTAGCCCATTTTTATTAGCCCGATCGGGTAGCCTGATGGGCCTAAACAAGCTGCCCGTTATTTTTTATTATTTTTTTGAGTTTTTTTTTTACTTTAAAATTAATATCTCATTGCATAAAATTAAAATCACAAAATCGTAATAAAATAAAAATGCAATTGTCTACTTAAAAACAAAAGCAAATTTTAAATTTAAAATATAAAAATTCATAAAATTAAATTCTAAATTCATATTATTAAAAAATTTAAAATAAATAAATAAATAAACAAATTAATGAGTCAATCTCTAAGTTAAACAAATTAACTCATTTAACTCATGAGCTAAACAAATAGGGAAAAAATATATTATTTAAACGGACCTATAATTTTAAAGTTGAATTCACTTAATGTTAACGAGTAAAAAGATTAGCTTGACAGATTTAGCTTATTTTAATGACCTATTTGTGGAACTAATCTACATACCCAATTCAAGGGTGTTGCCAAAAGACTAAACTTGTCACGTGTTCACACGGTGTGATGACAAGAGACAATTGAATATTTTAAAGATAAAATTCAGATGAGTCATTACAATTTACAAACTTTATTTTGTTAAGCAAACATTTTTTCAAAAACACTTTTTAAATTTGAAAAATTTGGTCTGCGAAACAAAGCCTGGTTTGAGAGCTTGTTAAAATCTAAATCTTATAATACCACTGATATCCGTTGTATAATGGATATCTTAAAAATTAGTTGTGCAAATTCTCATAACCTAAACATATTTAATGTTCTCCATAATAATACAATGGCAAGAATACATAAACCAATGGTGAACAATACAAAATTAAATCATAATACTTACAAGCAAATTAGAAAATAAAAACAAAACATAAATTAAAATATTTACAAGTCAAGAGACAATAAAAAAATATAGATCAAAGACTAATTAAAAAAATTACAAGTTTGATATAAAACAATCAAGGATTAAATTAAAATATTTATTAACTCAGAAGCAATTAAAGATAAATTAAATTAAGATATTTACAATTTCAATTTTCCTTTTGGGCTTATATTTCCTCAAGTGTAATGGGAAGTCAAAAGTCGTATTATTCTTTAAAAAAATATTTGTAGGTTGGTAGATTTTAATATTAGGAAAAAGAATTTAATGACTTGTTTTTATTTTTAAAAAAAATAAATTGATTGATATTTTATAATCAATAAGCTGTTACAATCCAATTGATATTGAAAAAAACTAAATCATTGAATTAGCAAACTGTCACCGCTCATAAGCTAACTCCTTTGATTATTAAATTTAAAAAAAAAATACAAAGATGATAAAGTGAAATTAAAATAAAGCCCAAAGAATACAAGACAAAATGAAAAGTAAAAAATAACATTAAATAAAATAAATAACAAGCTCTAAACAAACATACTGTCAAACCTAATTCCAGTCAAGGTTTATTGGTTTGATCTAAGCTCAAACCATAGTCTAACACAAGGTTGTTAACATGAGTTAAGTTTATAGGGTTAACTCGTTTACCTACTAAAATTCAGTGAGTTGCATCTTAAAAATATTCATTCATTTAAACAAATTCATTTTCATAGTGACTCGTTAGGTAAAATGAACTAGTCTATTTAACTTATAGTTACAGTTATCCTACCTTTTTTTTAACTACTAATCATAGACTCATAAATAAGATATCCACTATCCAGTCATCACCCAGCCTATTCCCATTCCCTATCTTTACTAGGCTACTGGTCTACGTTACATTACACAAAATAAAGAGATATTTTTGGGTGGCGAAGACAACAATGTAACTCGCGTTTAAAGCAAATTCACAAAAAGTTGGAGAGAGATGATGGTTTGGTCCCATTAAACCCACTCATCACTCATCACATCATCTCTCTCCAACTTTTTGTGAGTGTGCCTAAATGTGATGTGTTACATTTGTGCTCACCCAAGAATATCTCTAAAATAAAACTTAATACTTGTATAACATAAACATTAAAACTTGATAATTGCTTGGATTTTAATTACACTTGGCTTTGTTTTGGAATTTGGAAGCTTGGATTTGAAAATAAGAATTTGCTTTGAAACTTGAAACTTAATTTTGTTATCTTAAACTTGTTTTGTATAACTTTTAAAGTTAAAAAAGTTGCACACAAAAAACAAAAAAACAAAAAACGAAGGGTAACCCATTTAGACTCATAAACTGCTCTTAAATGGGTCGGGCAAGTAGCCCATTTAATTCAATGTATTTTTGGCATAACCTGTTTAATCCATAAACTTAAACGAGCTAAACATACCCATTTAACACTCGTAGTCTAACTTAGCCGAACCCAAATAGAAGAGGAAACAAATTAAACAAGATGAATCAGTACAAAACCACGGGGCCTAAGCACAACAACTTAAAGCACTAGCACCAAAAAAAAAAAAGAGAGAAAGAAATTAAAGAACAAACCAGGCCCACCATTCGACCAATAAACTTAAACTAAAAACTGAAACCAACTGCATACTGAACCTAAACATTAAATTTAATTTTGAACTAACCTCACTCCAGCCCAAACCCCAAAGAAAACACAGGTGGACCATGCTCTCCAAAACTTAAGCCTCGACACAAATCTTAGACCTATTATTAGCAAGGAAAAAATAAACAAAAAATTGAATTACTCGCTTTGAACACAATTCCAATCCAAATTCTTAAAATTGTGTTTGAAATGTAAAAAATTAAAAAATAATAATTTATACATTAAATTTTGTGTTTGAAAAATTAAAAATTTAAAAATAATTAATTTTTTAAAATTTTATGAATTTTATTCCATTGTTAGGATTTTATTTTATTTTAAATAAATAGAATATTTTATACTTATTAACTACCTTTAATTATTTCTCATAAAAGTTAAAAATGTAAAGTAATAAAATCAAATCAAATTAAATTAATTCTTATTTTAATAAATTCTAAACATAAGAAAATAATTTTCTAATCAATTCAAATATATATTTTTATAATAAATTTTAAACATAAAATTTGATTCTTAACTTGAATTAATTTAAATTAAATTTTTTTAAATTTTAGTTAATTTCAAACACACTTTAAAAAAAAGTTAGTTAAAAAAAACATTTTGAACCACTGAAATCACATACTTATTCATTGGGTTGTATGTGTAATACACTTGGTCTTCATTGTTGACCAATTTGTAATGGTAAAGTGGATTAGTCCTTAATACTTTTGAACCACTGAACGCACCACTCCTGTGGTTACTCAGCTGAGCCTTTCCACAGTACCATTTCAGGGTTGCTGCCAAATGTAATACCCCAAGTAAAATCTCCTGGAAATGGGTTGTCCCAATTCTTCCAAGCTGTAACACGCCGATTGAGACCGCTCTTTCTGTCCCATCCAAGCTTTATTCCCGGTAACACTGTTTTAGAAGGATAGTCGAAGCTTTTTGCCACAAGAACCTTTCTTCATTGTTGTTGTCCTTCTCCTCTCTGAGTAGTGAGTACTAAATTTCCAGTGTCTAAGAGCTGCACAATGGGACTCATGAATGCCTTCCTTGTTGCGTTTGTTGACCAATGAATTGTGCCATTCTTGCTGAGAAGGGCAAGGTTTCCTTCTTTGCTTATACTCAACCTGCTGGAGTTGTCTTTGATTGGATGGTCACGGTTGGCAACCCAAACAACAGTCCTAACCGGTATATTTTTGAACCAGATTCCTACATATTCTCTTATTATAATTCAGAATCATATCTCATTTTCAAAATTTATATTAAAAATACTTATGTCAGTCATTTTTCAGATGGTTAATGACAACAACAATATAAACGGAGAAAGGTAATGCTATATATATATATGTTATTTAAAAATTAAGAATTTATATATTTATGAAATTTAATTTTTTATTTTATATAATGTTATATTAAAACCTTTTACATAAGTTTCTAAATATGCTTTTATTATAATTTCTAGTAAATCTTTCAATTCCATGTACATATTAATATATTTTTAAGCAAATTATCAATCTAATGTAATGAAATTTAAAAATATTTAACTATTACATAACACAAACGTCTATTTATTAGAGATTACAATTTCTTTTAGTCTAATACTCAAATTTTGAATCTAATAGCAAATTTTCTAATTGTAAGCAATACTCGTAACAATGTTCACGGAAAAGCATGAGAAGAATGTACTTACTTGGCTCTTTTAAAAGCAATACTCAAATAACAAAGTTTAATAAAGCCAAGTTTAATATCCATATCCCTAATACCTAAATATATTTCCATGATAAATTTCCTTATCAATGCACCATTGAACAACTAAGTTTAATTTCTAAAAATTGGTCTGTAAAAAATTCTCGTCAAGCATGTCAATATTTCTTCTACCAATAAGTGCCATTAACATATCTTTAAAAAACAGTGCTATACACACCCACACACACACTTATACACACATAACTCTCTATACACAATAAGGTAAGTTATCGAAAATATAATAAGCCAAAATACAATTAAGAATAATTACATAGCTCAAAATGCTTAACATAAAGTGTATTTTAGTCATCATCCAAATTTGTTTATAAAAGTTTGGATTGTTATTTATAACCTATCTGTATGCCAGGCACTAACAGAAAATGGATTCCTCCATTCGAGGTAAAAAGCATAATGCTAGGAGTATTAATATTCATAAACTTTTATCAGATTTCTTACACATCTAATGTTGCGTGGGGTATCAAGAGAATTAAAAAGAAAAATAGAAATCTGAAGTGTAGGTTTACCACGAAGTTGTCAATAAAGGCTCTATGTTATGATACCAAATGACACATGTGAAAATACACCTAGCATAACAGAATTGGTTGATGGCTCAGGACAGGTGGCTAATGATCCAAGAAATCAGGAAGTGAGGAGAGGTATGAGAGAGAGAAAGGCTAACCGAAAATATGCTGCTGAGGAGTATGTGATATAAGGAAATTGAAGGCATGAGAGGGGGGAAATTATGTCAGCTCAATTGTCTCCTTCCTAAGATTCTACTCCTCTCTCTCTGTTGCTATTCTGTCCTTCTTCCTCTATCACTATCATTACTTGTAGTTTTCCTTAAATGGATTAGTATCTATATTTACATTCAGTCATTTCATTTGTACTGTTTCTATCTCTATGTGTACTGTTTCATTGGCAAGCTTAATACAGAGACTCGTTTCTATTCATAAATCCTCTTTTACTTGCTTGTTTCATTATATAAAAGGGTACAACCCTTACATTGGTGCTTTCATCTACTCACCATGGCTGATAACACTCGCATGAAAGATTTACAAGCTTCCATCAATGCTTTGAATGCTACAATGAAGAAAATGCTCGAGGATTCTGATAGTCGCCATGCTGAATACCTGCAACACCGTGCTGATGATTTGAGTCGGTTAGATCGTGTGGAAGCTCACCTGGGTTCCTTACAGCTGGGTTCCGCGCTTTTGGGTGGGTCGACCACCACCTCTCTTCCGCATACAACTCAACCATTTCGGTCCTAATATTAAACTCGATTTTCCTAGATTTGATGGCTCGGATGTATTGCATTGGATTTTCAAAGCTGAACAGTTTTTTGATTATTACTCCACCCCTGATTTCCATCGTCTTACCATTGCTGCGGTTCATATGGAGAAAGATGTGGTTCCTTGGTTTCAAATGATGACCAGAAATAACCCTTTTCCGTCTTGGGTTGCATTTACTAGGGCCCTAGAGCTTGAGTTTGGTCCATCCCCTTACGATTCACCAAGAGCTACCCTGTTTAAACTCACTCACACCACCTCTGTAAATGATTATTATCTGGAATTTACTACTCTAGCTAATCGCATACAGGGTCTTAGTCCAGATGCTCTACTTGATTGTTTTATCAGTGGCCTTAAACCAGATATTCGCAGGGATGTACTTGCCCAGAGCCCATTTTCCTTGTCTAAAGCTGTTTCCCTAGCCAAACTCTTTGAGGAAAAATATACTCCTACGTCTAAACCATATGTCCCATCTCTCAGCACTAAACCCTTCCATATGTCTCAACCCTCCACTTCCACAAAACCGAACCTGCCACCATTACTACCTACACCACCCACCAAACCAACTACTGTTTTCAACCGTAACACTAATATCAGGAAAATGTCCCCATCTGAAATGCAACTTCGAAGAGAGAAAGGACTTTGTTATACTTGTGATGAGAAGTTCTCCATTCACCACAGGTGTCCCAATAGGCAGTACTTATTGCTCTTAGCAGAGGACAATGATCAATTTTCTAAGGAACCGGATCCACTTAATGAGTTTCCTGCTGATATTGCTCTTGATTCTCCTGAACATCACCTATCCTTCAATGCTCTAAAGGGTTCACCTGGTCTAGGTACATTAAGATTTCAAGGCTCATTTCAAGGGGTCACTCTACAAATCTTATTGGATAGTGGCAGCTCTGACAATTTCTTGCAACCTCGGATTGCACATTGCCTTAAATTACCTATAGAGCCAGCTGCGAATTTTCAGGTGTTAGTTGGTAATGGTAACACTCTCACAGCTGAAGGGTACATCAGTAACCTACGGGTACAAGTGCAAGGTCATGTTCTGCAAATGCCTGTTTATTTACTCCCGGTCACTGGTGCAGATTTGGTTTTGGGTGCTTCCTGGTTAGCTACATTGGGTCCACATATTGCCGATTATAGTGCTTTGTCACTCAAATTTTATTTGGGAGACAAATTTGTCATCTTACATGGAGAACAGCAAGGCATGCCTCAACCTGCTCAGTTCCACCACATCAAAAGGTTCACTCACACTCATTCAATTGCTTTCATACCCCGTATTCCTCGTCCCTCGTATTGCCACCGAGTGTACTTTTGCACTTCCCGATGACTTGCAACCCGAATCAAGATGCTACTATATCGATCCTGGATGTCTTTGCTTCTCCTTCTGGTCTACCACCCAATAGATTCCAGATCATGAAATTCCTCTTCTTGAGGGCAAAGAATCCTAAGCAAAGTCAAGCCTGCATCGGTACCCTCACAGTCAAAAGGCTCAAATTGAAAAAATGGTTCAAGACATGCTCTCTCAAGGTATTATCCAACCTAGTACTAGTCCTTTTTCTTCACCTATTGTCCTTGTCAAGAAAAAAGATGGTACTTGGCGTTTTTGTACTGATTATAGAGCCTTGAATGCCATAACAATTAAGGATAGTTTTCCTATTCCAACTGTTGATGAACTTTTAGATGAATTGTTTGGTGCTACACATTTTTCCAAGTTAGATTTACGTTCCGGGTATCATCAAATTCTGGTTAAGCCTGAAGATAGATACAAAACGGCTTTTCGAACTCACTAAGGCCTCTATGAATGGCTAGTCATGCCATTTGGCCTCACTAATGCCCCTGCATCATTTCAAAATCTAATGAATCAAGTTTTCAAGCAACTGCTCCGCAAATCTGTTCTTGTTTTCTTTGATGATATATTGGTTTATAGTCCATCTTGGTCCACTCACTTGTTGCATCTTGAAGAGGTCTTACAATTACTTAGGCACCATTGCCTATTTGCTAAATTTTCTAAGTGCAGTTTCGGTCCTCACAAAGGTGGACTACCTAGGCCATATGGTTTCGGAAATGGAGTGGAAATGGATCAATCTAAGGTGAAGGCTGTTTTGGATTGGCCCTGTCCTACATCTATCAAACAATTGAGGGTTTTCTTGGTCTAACTGTTACTACCGACGTTTTATCAAAGGATATGCCTCTTATTGCTATGCCACCGACTTCCCTACTCAAAAAGATTGTTTCAAATGGGATGATCAAATAGCTTTCAATGAGTCAAACATGCCATCACACAAGCTCCTGGTGTTGACACTTCCTAATTTTACCCAACCTTTCATTCTTGAAACTGATGCATCTGGTTCGGGTATAGGTGCTGTCCTTAGCCAAGGTAAACACCCCATCGCATACTTCTCTAAAAAGCTTAGTGCAAGGTTGCAGCAGCAATCAGCATATGTTAGAGAATTGTATGCAATCACTGAAGCCATTGCAAAATTTAGGCATTATCTTCTTGGTCATAAGTTCATAATTCGAACTGATCAAAAAAGCTTGAAGTCACTCAATGATCAAGCCATCCAAACTCCAGAGCAGCAAGCATGGCTTCATAAGTTCCTGGGTTACAATTTTTCTATAGAATACAAACCGGGTAAGGAGAATATTGCTGCCGATGCCTTGTCTAGATCATTCTTCATGGCAATTTCATCGCCTAACCATGCAATTATTCAGCAAATTAATGAAGCTATTCTTACGGATTCCGATTTGACTACACTGAAATATCAGTGTTTGCAAGGTGTGCAAACTGATTCTCACTATCAGGTCCGCAACAATATGTTATTTTGGAGGTCCAGGTTGGTTGTACCTCAGCAGCCAGAATTAATTCAAACCATTTTAAAGGAGTATCATTCCTCTCCTATTGGTGGACATTCTGGAATTAGCAGAACCAGGGCCAGAATTGCTAGCCAATTTTTTTGGCCTTCAATGCACAAGGACATCAAACAGTTTGTATCCAATGCCTTATTTGTCAACAAAGTTAAGGTTACTAACACACTTCTATTGGGTTGTTTGCGTAATTGCCTATACCTTCTCAAATTTGGGAGGATGTAGCAATGGATTTCATCACCGGGCTTCCCTCTTCTAATGGCTATACAGTGATCTTGGTAGTGGTTGATAGATTATCTAAATATGGCCATTTTGCCCCATTGAAATCTGATTTTTCCAGTTTAAAGGTGGCAGAAACTTTCATGCATTCAGTTGTCAAATTACATGGCTTTCCCAAAACTATTGTGTCTGACAGAGACAAGGTTTTTACTAGCAAGTTTTGGCAACACCTTTTTAAACTAAGTGGCACTTCATTAGCTATGAGTTCTTCATATCATCCACAAACTGACGGCCAATCTGAGGCTTTGAACAAATGCTTAGAACTTTACCTCCGATGCTTCACCGGTGATAATCCTAAATCCTGGTCAAGGTTACTTTCATGGGCTGAATTTTGGTATAATACTTCTTTCCACAAAGAAGATTGGTATTGGTATGACCCTTTTAAGCGTATATGGTCGTGATTCTACCTTGATCAAGTATGAGCACTCCCTAATGATCCATCTACACTGCAGGATATGTTGATTGAGAGGGATACTGTTTTGCTGCAACTAAAATCCAATCTCAACAAGGCTCAATGTTTCATGAAAAAGTATGCTAACAAGAAAAGAAGATTTTTAGAGTTTCACATTGGAGACATGGTTTTTGTTAAGCTCCAACCCTATCGACAACATTCAGTTACCTTACACAGAAACCAAAAACTTGGCCTAAGGTACTTTGGACCTTTTCCTATTATTGAAAAAATAGGACAGGTCGCCTATAAATTGCTGCTACCACCTTCGGCTAAAATACATCCAGTTTTTCATATTTCCCTTTTGAAACTTTGTAAAGGTGACCATGCCACTCAATACATTCCTTTTCCTTTGCTCACCGATGATCAAGGCCCTATGTTACTTCCCAAAACCATTCTGCAGTCCAGAACCATCATTCGTAATACTCAACAAATTCCACAAGTTTTAGTTCAATGGGACGGTTTTCCTATTGAGGATGCTACTTGGGAAGATTGGCTGCCCTTGCACAACACTTTTCCATCTCTCAACCTTGAGGACAAGGTTATTTCCAATGGGGGAAGTAATGTTATGATACCAAATGACACATGTGAAAATACACCTAGCATAACAGAATTGGTTGATGGCTCAGGACAGGTGGCTAATGATCCAAGAAATCAGGAAGTGAGGAGAGGTATGAGAGAGAGAAAGGCTAACCGAAAATATGCTGCTGAGGAGTATGTGATATAAGGGAAATTGAAGGCATGAGAGGGGGGGAAATTATGTCAGCTCAATTGTCTCCTTCCTAAGATTCTACTCCTCTCTCTCTGTTGCTATTCTGTCCTTCTTCCTCTATCACTATCATTACTTGTAGTTTTCCTTAAATGGATTAGTATCCATATTTACATTCAGTCATTTCATTTGTACTGTTTCTATCTCTATGTGTACTGTTTCATTGGCAAGCTTAATACAGAGACTCGTTTCTATTCATAAATCCTCTTTTACTTGCTTGTTTCATTATATAAAAGGGTACAACCCTTACACTCTATCAGCGACCAGCTTCTTTTCTTCAGCCTAGCTGTTTTTTAAAGTTGTCATTACTTTGGCAGCAACAGATACCGCTGTTGAAAGCAACATCTCACGTAATGAACCATAAATATAATTAATGACGCAAAGTTGACTCCTTACGCTTCGGTCTAGTCTATTCTCACCATATTAACTATTAACTATCTTCCATTAGTTGGAAAATTTTCAATAATTCGGATAACCCTGAAACATTAGACACAATAAGACGATATTTCTCTAGAAAGAACAATTATAGTAAAATATTGTTTTAATCTTTCATATATTTACTCCCTTTCATTTTAGTCCTTTAGTGTTATTTTCTTTCACTTCCATCCTTCTTCACATATGTACTCACTTTCATTTTAATTCATTTATCAACCATTTGTAAGCTGACGATTTGCAAAAAATTGAAAAAGAGATTCATAATTGTGTTTGGATTTATTATTTAAATTTATTTTTGAAAGATTCTTACATGTAATCTAAAAAAGTTAATAAAATTTTTGGGCAATTTTATGGTTTTTTTAAGATATGATACTCATTAAATATTTTATTTACTATTAATTATTTTTAATAAAATTTTAAATATATATTATGAAATCAACATTGATAAGAAATTTTTAATTAAGCATTCTCTATCACTTTATTTATTAAGTACTTCATTTAAGAATTGACATATATAAATATATTCTTTTGATATTAGTGCATTCATAATAATATAACTTTACACATATTTAATATTAAATAAAATATCTATAATAAATATTACTTACCCAAAATTTACTGATACTTGACAACTCAGTCTTCGATCCAATCCATCATTTACCATAAAAATTCTCAGAATCCGTGTCAACAAAAAATGAAGACATCTCATCATTAACTAGTGGTCCAAGTCACCACCAATTCAGTTACCAATGCAAGTGGAAGAATGACTTTGGAGTTTGGACCCGAAACGAAATTCCGCAGGAGGAACCAAAAGAAAATACTCCTAAATGAACAAAACAAATAATAAATAGGTAGGGGTAATAAACTCTTTCTTAATTATCTTAATTAAATTTAGACAGTTGTACGTCTCATAAGTTAAAATGTCCATATTTGACAATTATTAATGAATATTTTTTAATTTTTATTATTTATTACATGTCCTATCATGAATTTATTTTTCATAAATTTTTAAAAATTAACTCAACTTCATATTTAACTCATGTATGTAACAAAAGAGAAAAAATTATTTCCTAAAAAAATTGATACAAAACAATTTTTCTAAAGCAATAAATATTTTAATTTTTTTACGACTAAAGCAATATATATATTCCTGGACTAAAGCAATAAATATTTAGAAACAGAAGGAATAGTAACAAATATCTCAACCATAAATTAAAATTTCAATACAAGTCACATATTAGTATTTTTTTATAAATCTAATTTAATAATTATATCAGCATATAACATAATTGCATCTTTTGTGATTAAACCTTGTCTACTCTGGTTCCTCTGCTCAAAAGATTTAGAAGTAAACCCTCTACATACGTAAATATGCACACTATCTATTGAAATACTTTTGCAATTTTGTCTGCATAATAATTTTTTTAAGACAAAATACTAAGAAAATTTCGTTTTTATTCTTTTGTTACTTATGTATGTTCCAAACCTACCCGTCAAAATTGAAGAAGTTCTTTATCTGCAGTTTATAGAATAATAACAAAGATATGGGTTAAATATGAGATTGAATTAACTTTTGAAAATTTATGAGAGAAATTCATGATGGACATTCAGCAAAAATAATAAAAATTAAGACACCTTCATTAATAATTATTAGATGTAGACATTTTAACTTATCAGGCATCCACTTGTCTAAATTTAATTGAGACAATTAAAAAATTTTATTACCCTCTCAATTTCTTGGGCACTAGAGAAACCACCAAACAAATATGGATTTAATTTTGATGATCTATCGTGTTAACTTTTTTACATTATCATTCAATTAAATTATTATGCGTTGGTTCATAACAGCTACTGAAATCACAGACCTATTCATTGGGCTGTATGTGTAATACACTTCGTCCTCATTGTTGACCAACTTGTAATGGTAAAGTGGATTAGTCCTCAACACGTTTGAACCACTGAATGCACCACTGAACCGAACACCATTCCAGGGCCCACTCCTGTGGAACACAGCCGAGCCCTTCCACAATACCGAATGAGGGTTGCTGCCAACTGACTCAGAAATTTTAAGTAATATGGACAAATGTTTTTATGATCAAATAGATCAGTGGATAATATCTTCTATCATTATTAGTTTATAATGATAAAAAATGATGAGAGGAGAAAGTTTTTATATTCTAAGTATATTAATATCAATCTTATGTAAGTATTATTAAAAAATAAAAAATAATATTATATAAATATACTCATATATCAAATTAAGTAAATATTGTTAAAAAATAAAAATAATATTATATAAATTTTATTTTTTATTATTATAAATTTATTAATTTATTTATATATAAAAACAAAAATTACACATTTAAATAAATAAAAAACACACACACGTGTGTATATATATATATATATATATACTTATATAAAATTAACAAAAAAAATTAAGGTGAATTGAGTGCCTTCACTCTTTAATAAGTGAATTCGTCACTGGCTCTGGCTGCAAAGCTCAATACGCCAAATAAAATGTACTGGAGATGGGTCATCCCAATTCTTCCAAGCAGTTAATCGCGGATTAATTAAGACCAATTTTTAGGCTCCATCCGAGCTTCATTACAGTTAAGAGTGTATCAGAAGGATGGTCAAAGCTCTGCCATAGGAAACTATCTTCATTGTTGTTGTCCTTCTCATCTTAGGTACTAAATTTCCGGTGTCCAAGAGCCGCACAATGGGACTCAAAGCCTTTGTTGTTGAGTTTGTTGACCAAAGAATAGACTGATCGATTTTGACTGAGAAGTACAAGGTTTCCCTCTTGGCTTATGGTCAACATGCTGGAGACGTCTTTGATAGGTTTGTCACGGTTGGCAACCCAAACGGTTGTTCTAACTTCAATATTTTTGTACCAGATTCCGACATAACGGCTTAAGGAACTACCAGGATTGAAGAAACCCAACTCAAAGCTTCCATCCTCTGAAACCAAGGTCTTGCCATCTGGAAGTGACTGAAACTTGGTAATAGTATATGTTGTAGAGGAAATTTTAGAGATGAACAAAAGTAACTTAATAATAACAAGCATGACATGTTGAATGGCCATTTTGCGTTAATTGCTGCCAACAACAGCAGAAATTAATTAGAAAAACAGTAGGGAATAAGAAAAAAGACAAAAGATTATCGGTGAAATTGATACTAATTTTGAGTTTAACCACACTAAGTTATTTAATTAAGCCGTTATGTAAGTCCTTGATTCTACCCACTATAACGAGATTAATTTTATGGAAAATGATAAATAAAACTAATTTTTTGTTTTAAAAAATGTGTTACAAATGACATAAAACAATTATACAAAAAGAAATTGATGGTTGAGTTACATTTAAAGTTGAGATTGATTGTATTGGTATCTTAAATAGATTGATGCTAAAAATAAATACTATCACATTATTCATAACTTCATAGGCTGGCGGTCGTGTAGTCATTGTGCATTTTGAAAGCAACAGCTCACTTAATGGACGGTAGATATAATCAAACTCAAGTAGGACTTGCCTTTCCTCTGGTCTACCCTTCTTTCCTTGTTTTTCAGTACTGTCCTTTTCAAGCAACAGGAATCCATTGTCTTTAGTAGCAAAATTGGAGGGTCTTGAGTCAACTGATATTTAACCACTCATGAGTTCGATATATTTTTATAAATGACTAAGTTGGAGGATTGTAAATCGTCTTAATCCAATTGACATTCGACGATTTATAAGTTAGGACTATTTTAAAATATCAAACTTATAAAAGTTCAGGTTAATTCGACTGATGATATGTCTGTAAGATTCGATAGTCCTATATTTGAATGAGTAACAGCTCGATAAATACGCATTTAATACGACCTATCAATGAATACGCATTTAATACGACCTATCAATGGTCATCGGTCGTTTGGCGCCATCATGACTATCTGTTGTTAACGATTTTGCGCTATAATGACCAGATATAACGGCTTCACGCCATGATGACTATATATAATGATTTTGTGCCATAATGACTAAACATAACGTTCAAAATGTTAAATGGTCTGAACGGAAGATATCTAGAAAGTCAGTCTTCCAGATCTCTATACAAATCGACCTGGCATCTTAGGACAAACATGTTCACCTTTCTCGATCTATACCTTCATCACTATATTTATTCCAAGACTGATTGGTTGGAGTGCCTCTGCGAGTATTCCATCACGTCTCCAACTAATGAACTACCAGATGATCGACTTGGATTTCTCCGGCAACCACCCCATGGGTAAAGGATGGAACATGTTTAAAGTAAACTGGATTTCTACATTATTTCATCCTCGTCCACGGGCCATGACCTTTTTTTTCTTTTGTTTTTAGGAACAACTGCAAGGCTTCGAGCATGCTAAAAAATAGTCATTGTTAGTGAAAATTTTCTTATATGATATTGGAGAAAGAACTTTGTCTTCCTCTAGATTGATCACCACCCTTCATTTTAAAAAAGTAGGACTAAGAAAGAGAATTAAAAAAAAAAAAGAATGAATGGTTGAGATGGAGTGTGGAGGAAGAATTTTCTTCCTTTTGGAGTATGGAAGAAGTTCTCTTGTTAGTGATCTTTCGAGATGAATAAATATAATTAAAAGTAAGAAATAAAATAAATTTATCAAGCAATCATCCGAGATAAAATTTTCTTCTATCTGAGCCTTTTAATTTCTCGTATGAAGTATTTGGTTTCTTACAAAGAAAAATAGAGAGTAGCTTTTGGTTGTAGAATGAGAATCGTTTTACCAAGTTCCCACAGACGGCGCCAGATATTCCGTCCTCTATCTGAGGGGTGGTCGCCGGAGATACCCAAGTCCATTGTCTGACAGTTCGTTGGTTGGAGACAAGGTGGAATACCCATAGAGACACTCCGACCAATCAATCTTGAAATTAAGATAGTGAAGAAGATATAAGTAAAGAAATGTGAACATGCCTAGCCTAGGCTACTAGACTGGTTTATATAAAGATTTGGAAGACTGACTCTCCGGGTACCTTTTGTTCAAGTCATTTAGAATTCTAAATGTTATGTCTGATCATTATGGCACAAAGATATTATGTTTGGTCATTATGGCGTAAAATCGTTATGTCTGATTATTATAACGCGAAACCGTTAATGAGCATTGATCATGATGACATCAAACGGTCAATGACCATTAGTAAGTTGTATTAAGCACGTGTTTGTCAAGTTATTACACATTCGGGTATAAGTCAGTCAGATCTTACAGACAGGTTATCAGTCGGGTTGACCCAAACTTAGATAGACTATCTTACTCATCCTACAATGGAATTTGATATAAGTTTTGTTTCAATCAAATGGTATAAAAACCTATCTAAATTCTTCTCTTTTTAATATCTTGATTGTCTCAACAAATGTGTAAATTTCATAGTTAGGAAAATTAGACAAACTATGAATATTCAATAAAAATATTCATTTTTTGTTTGTTTGTCATTTTAACAAGCATGTTGCATATTTGCCCAATAAATGCCAAAACCACCATTTGGATTATTTTTTTTGTGAACAAAAAGATATTCTAATTTCACATCCACTAATAAGCATAGTTATAACACTTTTAAAGTTTCAAGAATTGTACTAATTAAATAAGTCCATAAGCAGAGTAAGGAGTAAAATAATTTTTTTATCTGGCATCTAAAATTGAGATAGTTACATCATTGATTGACGAAGATGTCAACTTCAAAGATGAAGATTCTCCATCAAGTGTGATCTTTTCCATTAAGAAACTGGGCTCCTTTGGTTGAGGCAAAGAATTCTCACTGCTTAACATTACAACCACAGATGTCATATTTGGCCTATCATCAGGATGTTGTTGCACACATAAAAGACCAATATGAATGCAGCGACAAACTTCAGGTAGAATACATGAGTCCTCCAAACAAGTATCAATCAATTTTGTTGGGATACCCTCTTTCCACAACTTCCATGCCTACAACAATTCAAACCAATAGTTATAAACCACTTCATTATAGGAAAATTTAAGTTATTTTTGGTACTCACATGCCCAATAAGATTGTAACTTTGGCTTGGATACGAAAGTCCTTTGCTTTTCATTCCGCTTACAATCTCAAGTAATAATATCCCAAAGCTAAAAACATCAGATTTGATGGAGAATAGCCCATGAAAAGCATATTCAGGAGCCATATAACCGCTGGAACCAATCACAAATGAGTTAATTAGATTTCGATTAATGTGCAATAAAACTCTAGCATAATTGAAGATATACTTACTATGTACCAACAATTCTATTTGTATTCCCTTCAATTTGATCTCCTCCACACATTCTGGCCAAGCCAAAATCTGAAATTTTTGGGTTCATCTCAATGTCTAATAAAATATTACTTGCTTTAAGATCTCTATGTATGATCCTTAATCTAGAATCATGGTGAAGATAAAGAAGCCCTCGAGCAATTCCACTTATAATGTTGAAGCGTTGAAACCAATCTAAACATTTACTTTGAGTTGAATCTGTCAAGATTTCCATTATGTCGATTAATATTTCTTTCCAAAACAAACTTTTAAACAAATCAAATTTTTGTTAAACTATAAGCTTAGCAGAGATACTAACCAAAAATAAATGAATCTAGACTTTTGTTGGGCATGTATTCATATAGTAGCATTTTCTCCTCTCCTTCAATGCAACAACCAATAACCTTAACAAGATTTCGGTGTTGAAGTTTGGCACATAATATAACTTCATTCTTAAATTCTTGTAATCCTTGTCGAGAACTCATTGAAAGTCTTTTAACAGCCACCTCTTGCCCATTTGCTAGTATACCCTAAATTTCATAATTGAAAAAAAATTAACCGATTATGAATATATTTGAATTAAAGATTCATGATTTTTCTTTGGTCTTAATAATAAGCAAGTTACATGTTACCTTGTATACTGGCCCAAAGCCTCCTTCGCCAAGCTTTTTGTCAATTGAGAAGTCACTGGTGGCATTAACTATTGTAACTAGATCAAAGAAGGGAAGTTCAAAATCTTCTTGTCCTCCTTCATCTTTTTCTTCTGCTGACAAGGTTATCTCTGTTTTCTCTTTGATTTATTAATGAGATCAATATCATGTATCGGAAAAAAAAAAAAGAGATCAATATCATTGATAACAGCAAAAAAAAAAAAAATCAAAACCTTGATTTGAAAGTTATAATAATTTGCTGTCCAATTGAAAACTAGTTTGTTGAGCGATCTTAGATGAAAATGGCCAGCAAATGAGTGAGGTGCTGCTTTTTATTGGATTTCTAGAATAACCAAGTGTTATATTAAATACATTAAGATACCTATCAAAGAACCCATAAAATTCCTATTCCTAAAGAAACAAATTAGACAATGATTTCCCATATATACTTGATGCTTCCTTCTCATTATGTGGTTCAACGGTTGGTAAGGAATAATATTAAATGCCATAACCATATAAGTATCATAAGTTAATGCAATTAGAAGTTTAAATTTTGAAATTGAAGTGACGAGCTTGAAAGGTTTGGAATGGCAAACCACCAGGTTACATTAATAACATTGCAGGGGGAGGGTTTATCAACCCCGGTGAACTAAATTGTGATTGATCGAAGGCACTGTATTGAACAAGCTGAGAAAGAAATTTACCTCTATACTTTATTTTGGTCATGTAAATGTAGGAGAATGCGAATAACAACACAATGCCAATGCCTGATAGAAGTGTCATTGTAATTACTAAGGCTTCCTTTTTCTTACGCCCATGTTTTGCATCTCCATTTATAACTTGACAAAGAAATGAAGCACTAGTTAGTCCCAAATAAAATTAATGACCCACTGTTTATCAAAATAATTAATAATAACAACCCACTAGTTATGAAAGACAGTTAGAAGATGTCCAAACCTTCACCCGTATCTGAAGCAGTGGTACGAATATATAGATCTTGCCCGACTTCTGAAAATTGTCTCAAATCAGTAAGATCTCCAAACCAGATAGAACAACCACTACCTTGTCCCCTGACGTCTAAGTTTGCATAAGCCGTGCAAGAACAATTTTCCCAGCATTTGGCGTTGCAATCCTCCAGTGTCATACTTTCATTAACCCATGAATGTGTAGTATCTGGCAATTTCATCCCAGTAATTTTACGAAAACCATCTCTATTTTTGACCCTGCAGCTCCACTGCTCATTGCGCACGCATCCTTGTGTCCAGTCCATTGCGTTCCAGTTTTGGGATGATTTTGGCTCGAATCCCGCTAAACATTGGCAAGCGGGCGACCCATCAACAAAGCAATTTCCATTTACGCCACAGAGATTATAAGAATCACAGGTGTCTTGTGGCACAGATTGATAAACCCTCCAAGTTTTGTTTGCTGGAATCCATGTGATGCGTTGTCGAACATAAAGGGTTTGGTTCAATACAAGTATCGAAATCACAGACTTATTCCTGAGGTTGTATGCGTAATACACCTCCTCTGAATTGTTGATAAATTTGTAGTCAAAAAGTGGATTTGTCCTCAATCCAGGTGTACCACTGAAACATATGCCATTCCAGGGGCCACTCCTGTGGAACACAGTCGAGCCCTTCCAGAATATCGGTTCAGGGTTGCGGCTAAGCTCAAAACCCACAGTAAAATCTCCTGGAGATGGGTCATCCCAATTCTTCCAAGCAATTAAACGCCGATTAAGACCAGTTTTTAAGTCCCATCCGATCTTCATTCCTGGTAACATTGTATTAGATGGATAGTCGAAGCTCTGCCACAAGAAACTTTCTTCATTGCTCTTGTCATTCTCGTCTCTAAGTACTAAATTTCCAGTGTCTAAGAGCTGCACAGTGGGACTCGAAGCCTTTGTTGTTGAGTTTGTTGACCAAAGAATAGACTTATTCTGGCTGAGAAGCACAAGATTTCCCTCTTGGTTTATGACCAGCATGCTGGAGTTGTCTATAATTGGTTTGTCACGGTTGGCAACCCAAACGACTGTTCTAACTTCGATATTTTTGTACCAGATTCCGACATAGCGGTTTGAGGAACTACCAGGATTGAAGAAACCCAACTCAAAGGTTCCATCCTCTGAAACCAAGGTCCTGGCATCTGGAAGTGACTGAAACTTGGTAATAGTATCTGTTGCTGACGAAATTTTAGAGATGAACAGAAGTAGGTTGGCAATGACAAGCACGACAGGATTCATGACCATTTTGCGTTAATTGCAACCAACAACAACGCAAGTTTTTTTGGTACAGAACGACAGCACAAGTTAAATGTATGTAGGAATTTTCACACCAGAAAAGGAAAAAATGTACGATGGGCATTGATGTTTGTTGACTTTTACACACCTCATTTTATATTTATATATTTTTATCTTTTAATTATATATTTTATTTTATTTTATTTTTTACATATTTTTATTATAATTTTATCATATAATCTAATATATATGAGATACAAATCATTTTAATTTACATAACTTTAACTGATGCATATATAATTTTTTTTATTGACTGACTTATGCGTATCTTTGATTTTTTCTTTGTTGGCTGACTTGGCCTCTTGCCAATCGCATCAATTCACAAGAACAGAGCATAAGAAGGTCCTTTCATATATTAGATCCCCGTATACACACGGCACGAGCACTTTTGTTAATTTAATTGCCTGTCAAAGATGGAATTGACTATCATAATGTAGCATGAAGTAAGAAAATAATGTGAAGGAGACGTGGATAATTCTTCTAGAAATCATACAACGATAAATTTGCGGATGTCTAAATGTACTATAGCATCAATTTGTCTTGATCTAATTAAAAAGAGTTGAATTTAAATATATAATTTTAAATTTAATATCAAAATTAGTGTTTAAAAATAATATTATTAAAAATAATTTTTATTTAAGTGTCTCACATACTTTGAAAATTTAATTTTTAGATGGAAATAAACTGTTCTCATTTCCTATTTTTTTTTATTTTTTATTTAAATTTTAATAAGTATAAAATAAATTAAATAAAAATAAAATATATAATTAAATTTAAAATATTTATTAAAATTTAAATTAAAAAATAAAAAATAAAAAATAAAAATAAGTGTTCTTCATCCTTAATTTTTAAGTAAAGATATCTTAAAAAGAAAAAAAAAATCTACTGTAACGATTACTTTTTTTTTATCTGATACTTGTGGTGGTTATTATTCATTTACACTAGTCGTTGTCTTATCCCATTTATTTATTTATGTAATATACATTCTGATTTATTTATAATTATTTATATTATTATTTTATGTTATATTTTATCTTTCCATGTGACTGGTACCTACTCTCTTGCATGAATGGACAAGTAATTTCAATCCTAGCCATATACCTACACGAGTAAACTTCTGATACACGCTTCTTGACAAAGTTTCAGTTTTGAAACTTTTATTAACTTTTTCTCATTCAAATCAAACTTTTACGTCAATGTTTTTTTTAAATTTCTCTTCCACAATAATTTATGTCCATGATAGAGTTGTTGAAGATTGGACCCAGTACACTAATTCGTCTCACTCTACAATAAATTTACCTCCTCTAAATAAAGTGTATATATATATATATATATATATATGATGCATGTATTTTAAAGGATAAAATATAAGTATTAAAAAATAATTAGAGAAGTATATTATTGTACATATATAATATGTTATCTAAATACATATATTTTGTAAAATCTTAAATTTATAAATTTTTTATCATCGATTACGATTATGTATTTTATTTTTTAAAATATATCTTTTACTTTAAAAGAGTTAACAACAATAATTAAGCCTTTTTTCATTAGGTGAGGTCGATTACATAAATCAAACGACGTCATTGTACTCTATCATAAACCAAGTTTTCAGATATGTTATTCAGATCTAAATCTTTTTTAATCGTTTCACCTATATAGTTTTTCTTGATTTTCCTCTACTTCTATTATTGGGCTATTATCTACCTGATCTACTCTTCTTACAATGACTTCTAAGGGTCTTCTCCTTACATGTCCAAACCACCTAAGGCGAGATTTTTTCATCTTTTCTACAATAGGTGTTATCCCTACTTTCTCTCTAATACATTCATTCCTAATCCTATCTTGTCTTGTATGGCCACACATCCAACGCAACATCCTCATCTCCGCAACACTGATCTTATGCTCTTGTTAGTTTTTTATTGCCCAACATTCAGCACCATACAACATCGCGGGCCTTATAACTGTACGGTAAAATTTACCCTTAAACTTGAGAGACATTTTTCTATCACAAATAATTCCTAAAACACTCCTCCATTTCATCCATCCAGCTTAAATCTTATGGTTTACATCCCCCTCTATCTCTCCATCATTTTGTATGATAGATCCAAGGTACCTAAATTGTGTGACTTGTGGTATTGTATGATCTCTAACTTTCACCGCTAAGCTAGCATTAACACGCCTCTTACTGAACTTACATTCCATATACTCCATCTTACTCCTACTTAGACAAATGTCATGTTCTTCTAAAGTTCGTCTCCATAGCTCTAGCTTCCCATTTATTTCCTCTCTCGACTCTCCAACTAAGACTATCATCTGCAAAAAGCATGCATTGTGGCACCGATTCTTGGATATGCGCAGTAAGCACATCCAAGACCAAAGTAAAAAGATATGGACCCAAAACTAACCCTTGGTGCAGTCCTATAGATATAGGAAAATCTTTTGTGGCTCCACCCTGTATTCTCACACAAGTTTTAGCCCCATCATACATATCTTGGATTGCTCGAATATAGGCGATAAGAACTCCTTTCTTCTCCAAAGCCTTCCACAGGACCTCTCTCGGTACCCTATCGTAGGCTTTTTTCAGATCAATGAAAACTATATGTAGGTCTTTTTACTTCCTCCGATACCTCTCCATTAATTTTCGTAGAAGATAGATTGCTTCTATGGTTGACCTCCCAGGCATAAAACCAAATTGATTCTCTGAAATATAAGTCTCTTGTCTTAATTTCCGTTCAATTACTCTTTCTCATAACTTCATGATATGACTCATGAGCTTAATTCCTCTATAATTTGCACAGTTTTGTATATCTCCTTTATTCTTATAAATAGGGATTAAAGTGCTTCTTCTTCATTCGTTTGACATTTTCTTAGACCTCATTATCTTGTTAAACAGCTTTGTGATCCAACTTATACTTTTCTCTCCTAGGTACTTCCATACCTCAATAGGTATATTATCCGGTCTGACCGCTTTTCCATTATCCATCCTCTTCAATGCTTCTTTTACCTCAAACTCCTTAATTCTACGATAAAAGGTTTTATTTTGGTCCTCCTCTCTAGTGTTTAGAATGTCCAAGTCCCCTAATGTCCCATGTTACTCATTAAATAACTTGTGAAAATAACCCTTCCATCGATCCTTAATGTCTTGTTCCGTAACCAAGACTTTACCCTCTTTATCCTTAATGCATTTCACTTGATTCAAGTCTCTTGTCTTCCTTTCCCTACTTTTATCAAGCCTGTAGATATTCCTTTCTCCGTCTTTGGTGCCCAACGATTGATATAACCCGTTGAACGCTTTAGTTTTCGTTTCGCTCACCACCTTCTTAGTATCTTTTTTAGCTGCCTTATATTTTTCCCAATTTTCATCATTTTTACATACGTGTCAAACTTTATAACATTCCCTTTTAACCTTAACCTTATCTTGTACACTTGTGTCCCACCACCAAGATTCTTTATCCTTGAGTCCGAAGCCTCTTGATTCACCAAGTGTCTCTTTTACTACCTTTCTAATCCCTTCAGCCATCTCGTCCCACATATCATTAGCACTCCCTTGTACTTCCCAAATTTCTTCCTCCATAATCCTCCTCTGAAAGAGCATTTGTTTTTCTCCCTTTAATTGCCACCATTTGATCCTTGGCTCTCTGTCTCGACAATTTTTCCTTACTCTCATCTTGACCCATACATCCATAACCAAAATCTTGTGTTGGGTAGTCAAGCTCTCTCCAGGGATGACTTTGTAGTCCATGCAAAGCTTTCTATCAGATTTTCTTATTAAAAACAAATCAATTTGAGAGTAAGAACTCCCGCTTCTATATGTGATCAGATGCTCTTCCCGCTTCCTAAAACAAGTGTTAGCTATTGTAAAATCAAACGCTACTGAAAAATCTAAAATTGCTTTACCCTCTGCATTAGCTACTCCTAGACCATAACCCCCATGCAAACCCTCATACCCCTTAGATTCGCTCCCTACATGACCATTTAGGTCCTCTCCTAGAAAAATCTTCTCTCCTAATGGTATTCCCTGAACTAAACCTTCTAAATCCTCTCAAAATTTAAACTTGTAGTGCTCGTCTAGCCCTACTTAGGGTGCATACGCACTAATAACATTAAAAGTCTTCTGTTCCACAACAAACTTCAAAGTTATGATCCTATCTCCGAGACTTCTCACATCCACAACCATATTATTCTAATTCTTATCTACTATTATGCCTAACCCATTTCTAGATTTTACCTTACCGGTGTACCAAAACTTAAAACCCGAATAATCGAGTTCCTTTGCCTTTTCTCCAACCCACTTAATTTTTTGTAGGCACATAAAATTAATCATCCTCCTAATCATGATGTCAACTATTTTCATAGATTTACCTGTAAGTGTGTCTATATTCCAAGTTTCAAAACGCATCTTACTCTTGTGAATTAGTTTCTTTACTCACACCCATTCACGACAATGTGAGAACCCTTACTTATTTTTCACTACACCCAAGTGGTGATGCAACGGGCCTTGCTCACTTTAAAAGAGTTAAATTCTTTTAAAATTAATTAAAAAAGATTTTGATTCTAAAAATTAAAACTGATATGTTTTGAATTGATTTCGGGTTATAATTTAAGTTATCTCAAATATTGTCTAATATTATATATTATTTTAAAATTTATATTTTTTATAATTATAAATAACAAAATTTATTAACATAAATTAATAATTTTTATATAATATAATAATATATTTATATTAATATTATTTATTTTAAAATATATATAATAAAATATACGCGCATTACAAGCACTTGTTAATTTAATTGTCTCCGAAAGATGGAATTGACGATCAAAATGTAGCAGCATGAAGTAAGAAAATAATGGGAAGGAGAAGTCAGATTATTTCTCAATTTATAGGCATCGAACCTTGGATTGGGCTCTCTAGAGAAAAGAAACATTTTAATCTAAAATTTAAAAATCAGAAACTTATTCTAGAAATTGAAACTACAAATGTCACCTAATCTTAGGCTATGATCGATACATAAATTAGTGATATTCAACACTTAATTAACTTGATAAGCCTAATAATATAATATCAATTAAGGAAAACAATTTAAATATTAGATTAAAGCTATCAAGAATCTGATAAGATAGTTTTTAAAAATTAAATAAATCACACATTTTATTTAGACTTGATCAACATATATATCTATATCGAATATAAACATAAGCATTTAGCATTAGTTATAAGTATAAATTGATCTAGTTATACATAAATGACATATCAAGACTTTGTGATCATATATATATACATCAAAAGAAAGAAATAAATTATATCTCCTATAATTACAAAATACTATAATTGACGTGTAACATTAGCCACCAATAATAATGGAGACCTACTAAAAGACAAGCACTCCTGAGTATAATAGTAAATCTCAATAACCTGCTACTCAATATCTTGTGAATCTGAAGAGAAAAAGTGAACAAGAAAGAAAAACAAGTAATAGTCCAAATATTTTAATTTTACAAAACAACTCAAAACACAATAATTAAATAAATAAAGCTCATAAATAAAATCACTTGTCATGTGCTTTCTTTTCTATAAGTAAATTTATAATCATAAAGGAATTCAACTCTACTTAGCATATCTCATCTCATGTCCTAAATAAAATTTCTACATCTATTATATGCACATTAGTTGTTACATCTCTTCACCACGACAGGCAGAACATATGTCGTTATATCTGTTCGTCACGACAAATGGAACATATGTCGTTATATCTCTTCATCATGACAAGCGAAACATACGTCGTTATTTCTTTTCGTCATAGCAGGCAGAACGAATGTTGTCATCTTTCTTCGTCATAATAGGAGAACATATGCCATTATATCTCTTCGCTAACGGTGAACGGAGTTTTAACACTCAATCCTTATAACTCAATTCTCATAACAAAAAACTCAAAACATCATAAGTTAACTTTTAGGAATAACACTAGGTTACAAGGTCAATAAAATACAACTCCAAAAGTATAATCATCATAAAATAAATTCATAAGTTAACTTAAAAATTTTTGTTTTCCTAAAATATAAAGTTTAAGACTATAACCAAAGCTATTATAAGAACTCCAAATTTTCAACTCTTAAAATAATAAAGGAAACTTGGTTTGAAATACTATTAGAAGAGATATAAATATGTGTCGAAAGGTTTAAATTTCAAAATATATCACAGTGTAAATTATCCACTTACAAATATGATAAACTAACTCAATCGGTCCCTACGACATTCGAAGGAGCAAGCTGTGTAGTGTCTACTAAATCTGACCATAAACAAATATTTTGACAAGTCAAGGTAAATGAAACAATGACTTACATTAAGAAGCAACTTCAAATGAGAGCTTTTTTTCCTTAAAACTTAAAGTTGCCCACTAGCTATTAAGAATTTAAAATACACGTTCCATGAATAAATAAAATAACTACACTATAATTATAATTTGTAATTGATAAAGCTTTGTAAATTTTATTTAGAGTTGAACTAATAAAAGGATAAAGAGATTAGGTAAAATTTCTAATTATAGGGTTATTATTTTTCAAGAAACTCATAAAAGAAAAAAAATTCAAGGTGTGAGTTGCTCATTACAACTTATTAGAATCAACCTTTTACACTCTTAAATTTCTACTTCAAAGTTCCAAAATACACTAATCTACCATTTTTGAGATAGTAAAACTTAAAGGAATATAAAATTTGACACAAAGCAAATAAAAATAAAATAATAAAAACTTACCTCAAACTCTTGGTACAAGTAGATACAAGAATTTAGTGTCAAAATATAAAAAAAGGTAGAAACTTGTGAAGGAAGGAGAAAAAGAGAGGAGAAACAAATGATGAGAAACATCTCTGTTTCTCATTTTTTCTCTTTTTTAAAACATTTGATTATCTTTTTTTTTACATATAAGACAAATGATTAAAATATTTTATAAAAAAAATTATTTCCAACTTTATTCCTCCTCTAAAACTTACATCATCGCAACAAATATGCAATAAACTATGATTTCCTTGCACCATATTATTTTTTGTAATTGTAAAAAGAAAAAAAACTACATTTTGATAACTTTTTATACATAAATATAAAAAAAAATAATTTAAAATAACTTTCTATTAGAGATTTTTGTATCCCGTGCGATGCCATAAAAAGAAAAAAGAATCAAGAATGTACTATGCCCTAAAGCCTAAATTTCTCTTCCTCTTTCCAGTCAACTGTCAATTGGTTAATGACAACACTTGGTTAATCAATAATGTACAGATGCCTAAAGGATCAGACTAATTTCAAACAAGGTATGATCAACGTAATTGGGAAAAAGGCAATGACATTAAATAATTTTCAAAATTAAGAGATTTATATATTTACATATTATGAAATTTATTTTTAGATTTATATAATGTTATATTAAATATTCTCTGTATCCAATTAAAAAATATTATTGTATATTAAGAGATTATTATTTTTTAATATCAAATGAAAAAATATTCTAAAAAAAATTAAATATTGTCTACTTGCATATAAATAATTTCAACTTCACACTTTGTAGGAGTATTGGAGTAATATGAGAACAAGGGCAGCTCCTTCGTATTTAAAAAGTTCCCTACACAAGTTGATCTACGGGCAAGAACGTATTCGGTTGTGGGCGAAATTGAAGAAACTAATTTAGCATAAACTAGGAAAAAGATGTGAAGAAAGTATTTCCAAGCAGATTTGAATGCACGAATTGACGGTAAGAATGTATATCTATAGGGATTGATGTTGGATGCTATCCTATTAAACCTTTAGATTTTTAGTGTGTGTTTGGTTTGCAGTTGGTAAACTTAAATTTAATTGAAAGTGTATTTATAAATTTTAGTTTGATTAAAAATAAGTTTGTAGTAACATGATTTATGTTTGGAAACTTTTGTCTCAAAAGTGAGTTTAACAAAATAAATGATGTTTGGATGAAAGATTAAAATCACTTTTGAAATAAGATTGAAAGAGAAAGTATCCTCCAACATACTTTTACCTAATGGAAAAGTAAAAAATTCTTACTTTCACTCCAACGTACTTTTGAAAATATTTTTCGTTGAACTCAACTGAAAAAAAATTTTACAAAACATAATTTTACGCCCTTCAAGAATTTCAAAAGTGTGTTTGGATTTACTATTTACTAACTGCAATCCAAACACACACTTAAACTAGGGTTTTTTACTCCTCCAAAGTAAGCTTTTACTTTAGAAGGAAAAGTAAAAAATTTTAAAAAATATTTTTTGTCTAACTAAATACTTTAACTTTTATCTACTATATGTTTTCGCATTATATTTATTAACTTTTTAATATGCTAATATTTTTATTATAAGTTTTTCATTTCTCACTTTTTAAATTCACTATAAATTAATATAGATTAACTACTTATTTATAATGTAATAACTAGTTAATTTCTCGCTTTCTCATTTTTCGCTTATTGGATTTATCAAAAATTAATATAGATTAATCACTTATTTTTAATATATTAATCAATTAATTTCCTACTTCTCATTTCTCAGTTCTTGGATTCATCAGAAATTAATATAAATTAATCACTTATTTTTAATGTATTAACCAATTAATTTAATTTACCAATTAATGAGATTCATCAAAAACTTATTATGATTAATCACTTTTACGTAATGTATTAATCAATTATTCATTATTGAGAACTCTTTCTTGAATTCACTAGAAGCTGATACAGATTAATCACTTATTTCTAATGTATTAATCAATTAATTTAGATTCACTAATTAATGAGATTCACTAAAAAATCTATAGTGATCAACCACTTTTACGTAATGTATTAACCAGTTATTCATTATTGAGAACTTTCTTAAATTTACTAGAAACTGATATAGATTAATCACTTATTTTTAATGTATTAACCAATTAATTTGGATTCACCAATTAATAATATTAACTATAAATCTATAGTAATTAATCACTTTTACGTAATATATTAACTAGTTATTTATTATTGAAAACTTTTTTTAGATTTATCAAAAATTGATATAGATAAATCACTTATTTCTAATGTATTAACCAGCTTAATTTAAATTTACCAATTAATAAGATTCACCAAAAATTTATAGTGATTAACTACTTTTACGTAATATATTAATCAATTATTTATTATTAAAAAATATTTCTTAAATTCATAAAAAATTAATATATATTAACTATTTATTTTTAATATATTAACTAATTAATTTAACTTTTACCAATTAATAAGATATATCATAAAACTCTGTATATAGACATACAATAAATAGTAATTGAAGTCTTTTCAATGAATTAATAGCGCGACCAAAATTTTAACTATTAATGATGAAAAAATCAATGTTTGATATTATTAAGGCTGTCTATACTACTAGCGATAGCACTGTAACTCTTGGACTTCATGATTAAATAATTCCACAACATTGACTTTGAAAGTTAAGGGAATTGACTTTGAAAGTTAAGGGAATTGACTTTGAAAGTTAAATAATTCAAACAAATATTTTTGAATTATTCTTACTCTATTTTATTTTTTTTGTGCCCTCCTTCTCTTTTTTTAAAGAGAAAAGAATTTTTTTTGTTATTATAGTTATCAAACAATACACAATTTTTATAAGAACAAAATAGACATAGGAGTTTTCTTTTCTTTAATTAAGATATTTTTATAAATATTTTTGTGATACTAACTTTTGATTCGAGAATAATGATAATGAGATAAAATCATAAAATATATTTGTTTAAGTAACGATTTTAAAATTTAAATTCTTATATTATAAGTAAAATTTACTTAGATCATAACTTACTTCTAATATAATCAACTACTATTAGATACAAAACTTTTCTAAATAATTATATAATAACAAAAATATCTTAAAAATAGTTCTTTAACGGCAACAAACACAAAATAAATCTATAGAAAAATGATATTAAACTTCACAAAAACATTCACTGATATGGAACCTAAATCTATTTCAACTTGGAAATGTAACTGATTCTTATAATAATAAAGGTTTTGCTAATAAGTATCTAAAAAATATTTGTTAAGAAATTAAAAAATAATAAATATAAAATAAAAGATAAAATATTTTATACATTGAAAACTAAGAAACTTTTATTTTTTATTTAATACTTCCTATTTTTTATTCATTCATAACATTAGGCTACTTGTTAAAAAAACCCTGATAATAAAACAACATCTTAAAAAAGCTTCAAAGATTTTAAATAAGTAAAATATGACAAAGATTTTCTTCATCAATTATACTCCTTTGAACTTTCCTTCAATCATCCTGCCTATACCAATTCTATTATCATAAAAATCTGTGTACAATTTCTAAAGTTCCTTATATGCATATCTCTAAAGAATATGTCACTTAGTCTGTAATCCGTGCACGGCTATTGACTATTGTTTTAATCTTTTAAATCTTAATTTGTCAAATAGTAATATTAGAAAAGAAATTGTAACACCAACGTTGAAGCGGTAAGAAGTTTGTGTTAAGCAATTAAGAAAATTTGATTTGCAATAATAAGAGTTTAAATCTACAGAAAGGCAGTGTTAAAAGTAACACTTCACCTAATGAACTATTGAACCTTATCACTAACAAACTCAAAAATTAGAGTGAGTGATTAACCTACTACAAGTTGAAATGTTGAAATGTCAATATATATATATATATATAAAGTGAGTACAATCTTATCTCCTCTTAAACATGTAATAATTTCTTTTTTATTAAAAAAGATGATTTTATATTTTTTTAGAAATATAAGTATTGTATATTCTTTTTAAAAATGTGTGATTGAGAAAAAAAATAATAATAAAAAATATACTAAATAATATTAAATAAGATTTGAAAAGGAATATATACACTATTTATACTAAAAAAATCAAAATTATTTTTCATTAGATTGTCATGCTTGGCAACCCGAACAATAGTTCTAACTGGGATATATTTGTACCCGATTCCGACAGAGCGGTTTGTGGAACTACCAGACCTGAAGAAACCCAACTCAAACTTCCATCTTTAGAAGCCAAAGTTCCTGCCATTAGGAAGCCACTAAACTTGGTAATAGTATCTGTTGCAGAGGAAATTTGAGAGAAGAACAAAAGTAACTTGGTAATAGCAAGCATGTCAGGCACAATGGCCATTTTTGCGTTAATTGCTACCCCCAACAACACAAGTCAAATGTATGTATGAATACGAAGGGCTATGATGTTTGCGGACTTATTTGAACTCACGCTAGTTGCATTATTTGACAAGAACATAAATACGCCCTTCATATATTTTCAAAAATCGCTGAATCCCGGTCTACACGGCATAAGCACTTGTTAATTTTCTGTCAAAAAGGGAATTGACGAACATGATGTAGCATAAAGTAAGAAAAAAATATAAAGAAGAAGTGAGCTTCTTTCTCAATTATTGAGTTTGGCCATTAGCCTATATCAGTTTAAAATAAGCATCGATCCTTCGATCAGACTCTTTTGAGAAGAAAAACACTTTAACCTTGTTACCGAAAAAGAAAGAAGAAGAAAGAAACACTTTAACCTAAAATTAAAAACTCAGAAACTTACTCTAAAAATTGAGACTACACACCTAAAATTTTGACTTATTCTAAAAACTCTTTTGAGATCACAAACCCATACACATATTTTTGTTTTATTAACGTGTGTCGTTCTAAATAAAAGAGAATTATATTATTTAAATATATAATTTTAAGTTTGATCCAAAAGTTATGTGTATTAAAATGATTATATTAAGAGAGGAATTTGTTTACCGTAGAAGATAGTCAAAAACCAATGTGTATATATATATATATGGTACAAACCCATAAACATAATTTCAACTTGAACACAAAATTGCAATGATGGACAGAAGAGTCAAGAGAAGGACCACCGACTGTGGGAAAAGACGAACAACAAGCTTCTCTTCTCCAGCACCACAAACAACAACGAGCGTTCCCTCTTATGCCACTCAAAAAGTTGTGGGAAGACACTCAAAGTCTCAAGAAGCAGAGGTAAGGATTTTGCACTGTCAAAACCTCCTTTCTGCTGAGCAAGTGACTCACAAGCAAAGATGGAATAGGGAGAAGCTTATAATTTTGGGGAAGAGAGAAGAGGGAAAAGCTTGTGATGAGGAGGTGAGACAAGAAAAACATATGAATTAGCAAATTTTGTTGATGTGACATTTGGTGTAAAAATGACAGAAAAATGGCATGCAAATATCAAAACTCACGGCTTTTTCACTTTAAACATTCAGGATTCAGAAGGAAACAAAAAAAAAAAAAAACCATGGGCCAAGAGAGAGTAATAAAGCATGCCCAATGAAAATGGTGTGGGGTTGGGCTAAGGTGTGGTTCTAAAAAACATGCAAGGAATTAAAAGTGGGATTTGAGCAAGTAAGAATTAGCAATTGGGCCAGTTTATTATGGTTAATTTTTTTTATGTTTCATATCTTTAAATTAATTTGTAAATTTCGAATTTTATATTTTTATTTTGTGACCTGAGCAAAATCGTGTATTCACAAATCATATTTAAAGTTCTATTATTATTATTATTATTATTATTATTGTGAACACATTTAAAGTTCTTTACATTATAACCTACATATGTAAGTCCATGCTCGTGTTACATTGTTCCTCACTTACGATAAGAGATTTTTTTTTTGGTCTAAACAATCAGAGATTAATTTAGTGAAAAGACTGAAACCTAACAGTCTTCTTGTCATTGTGCACTTTGAAAGCAAACAGCTATGGCCCGTGTATAATTGGCCAGTATGTTGCATATTTACATTACTGTGTTCCAGCCCAAAACTACATGGCCAACTTTTTTTTCATCAACAAAAACATATTAACATATCACAATAATAATGCTACATATACACACTTACATACATATCATTTTATAAGTATACGGTTTTTATCATTTGAATATACTTAATCTCACATTATTTTCTATACACATGTACTCTAGTTTTGCCACTTCAACAAATGTGAGAAAATGTGACTCAAAAGAATCCTGCACCAAACATTTTCCATATCACAATAGCTAACTTACATGACTAAAGCATTTTTAAAGTTGTGGCAATGTATTTAAAATAAAAAAAGGGATACCAGTTACAACAATGTACTAATTTAAGTCCTTATGCATGGTAAGAAGTAAACTAATTTTTTTATCGAGCATCCAATAGTGAGATAGTTACTTCATTGATTGAAGAAGGTGTCTTTTTCTTAGAAAAAGACTCTCCTTCAAATGTGACATTTTCTATCAAGAAACTAGGCTCTTTTGGTTGAGGTAAAGTACTCTCACCACTTAACATCAGAACTATAGATGTCATATTTGGCCTATCATTAGGATGATGTTGCACACATAAAAGAGCGATATGAAGGCAACGTATAACTTCAAATAGAATGCACGAATCCCTTATACCAGCATCAATCAATTCCATTGGGATGCCTTCTTTCCATAACCGCCATGCCTACAAAATTTCAAGCCATTTGTTATCGATCATTTCACTACAAGAAAATTGAAGTTATTTTTGTTACTCACATGTCCAATGAGATTATAACTATGTTTTGGATAGGAAATCCCTTTGTTTCTCTTTCCGCTTACGATCTCTAACAATAATATGCCGAAACTAAATACATCAGATTTGATGGAGAATAGCCCATCATTAGCATATTCAGGAGCCATATAACCACTGAAAGGAACAAGAAAATGGTGTTAATTTATTTTTAATTAATATGTAATGATAATTAAACATCATTAATGATACTTACTATGTACCAACTACTCTACTTGTATTTCCTTCAATTTGATCACCGCCACACATTCGAGCCAAGCCAAAATCTGAAATTTTTGGATTCATTTCATTGTCTAATAAAACATTACTTGCTTTAAGATCTCTATGTATGATCCTTAATCTTGAATCTTGATGAAGATAGAGAAGTCCCCGAGCAATTCCACTTATAATGTAATAGCGCATAGACCAATTTAAAATTTTACTTTGAGCCGAATCTGTCAAATTTTAAAGTATATGTAATAATTTTTAGCCAAGTATAAAGAATGAACTATAAAAACAAAAATGAATAGATGAACTATAACCTTTATTCTTTGCATAGATACTAACCAAAAAGAAAGGAATCTAGACTTCCGTTGGACATATATTCATAGATGAGCAATTTCTCTCCTTCTTGAATGCAGCAACCAAGGACCTTAACAAGATTCCTATGTTGAAGTTGAGCACAAAATATAACCTCATTTTTAAATTCTTTCAATCCTTGCCTAGATCTCGGTGAAAGTCTTTTGACAGCAATCTCTTGTCCATCTGGTAGTGTGCCCTATAAACATCAGCATTTGTAGAAAAATTTGAATATTGTGAATAAAAGGAGTCAAGCTTGCTCCTCGATTTGTTATTAATTATTAAAAGTTGTGTTGTACACTTACCTTGTATACAGGTCCAAAACCCCCTTCGCCAAGCTTATTGTCACTTGAAAAATAATAAGTGGCAAGCATTATTGTATCAAGGTCAAACAAAGGTAGCTCCAAATCTTCTTGGTCGTGTGGATCATTCTTTTCTTTTGTCAAAGTGGTCTCTGTTTTCCACTCAAATTAATAAACTAGATGAGAAAAATCAAACGTAGCGAAACTTCCCCTTCGTGCTATCTTAGTTGAAAATTCATGAGAAGTTACATTTTCCTCTTTTTAATTGATTCATTTTTTTTTTACTAACAATCAAATATATCTGAAAAAGGCTAGCCATTTTAGAAGTCAAATGGTCATTAATTTAAATATTGCCCAACAAGGACATCGATCAAGATCCAAGCCTTCTAAAAGAAACGATGGCTAGATGGTTCTCTCTAATTGTGCTATTGATCCAATACACTGTAAAGTATTCTATAGTTATACATGGATAGAACACACTGTTCACCAATTGATTAATAGCGCTACCACCTATTTTAAAGAACACCATTTGTTTCGAGTTCATTTGGCCATTCAAAATATATATTAGCAGATCAATGGAACGAGGATGAAAATAATTGCGAAAAGGCAATTGGGTTAAGAAAGTTTACCTCCAATTTTTGTTTTGCTCCTCCAGTAAATGAAGGTGAAAATTAACAGCATCGCAATAACCGTTGAAACAGTGCTCGTGACCACAATCATCTTTTTCTTGAAACCATTTTTTGCATTTTGGTTTCCTTGACAGAGAAATAAATTAAATTAAATAATCAATACATTCCAAAATAGAATAATTGTGACGTTCTTTTATAAAAAGAGATGCTCATATCATACCTTTTTCAGAGGTGTCCAATCTAATATATAGATCTTCCCCAGCATCTGGAACTTGTCTCAAATCAAATAGATCACCGAACCAAATGACACAACCACTGCCTTGTTCGCTGATGTCTGAGTTTGCAAAAGCCGTACAGGAACAGTTTTCCCAGCATTTGGCTTTGCATTCCTCAAGTGTCATACTTGCATTAACCCATGATTGTTTAGTGTACGGTGCCTTCATGTCACTCAATTTTAGGAAACCATCTTTGTTCTTGTCCTTGCAGCTCCAATTTTCACTGCGCACACATCCTTGAGTCCACTCCATTGGCATCCAGTTCTTTGGCGATTTTGGCTTGAATCCACTTATGCACTGGCACACTGGGGACTCACCCATGGCACATATCCCAAATGGGCCACACCGATTATAATTATCGCAGTAATCTCTCGGAACAGTTGAATACAGGTTCCACTTTTGAGCTTCTTTATTCCATATGAAACGCTGACGGGCACAAGTGGTTTGGTTCATAACAACTCTAGCAATTACGGACTTATTCTTGACGCTGTATGTGTAATACAAATCATCCTCACTGGAAACATAGTCTATGTTGAACACTGGACGATGGTCCAAAGACGGTGTAACGCTATATCGAATACCATTCCAAGGGCTAGGGCCACTTCTGTATATCTCTGTTGACCCATTCCACATCACCATTTCAGGATTGTTGCTACGTACGAATTCCCAAATAAAGTCTCCGGAAGACGGGTCGTCCCAGTTCTTCCAAGCAATTAGACGCCGATTAAGGCCTGTCTTTAGGTTCCATCCCATTTTCATTCCTGGTAACAATGTATCAGTTGGATAGTCAAAGCTCTGCCACATGAAGCTTTGGGGATTGTTGTCATTCTCATCTATTATAACCAAGTTGCCAGAACTTAAGAGCTGCGCTTTGCCACTGAATGCCTTTGTTGTTGCGTTTGTTGACCAATAAATTTTGTTGTTCTGACCCAGAAGGACAAGGTTTCCCTCTCTGCTTATGCTCAACATGCTGGAGTTATTTTTTATTGGGTTGTCACGGTTGGCTACCCAAACAACAGTTCTAACTGGGATATTTTTGTACCAGATTCCAACATAACGGTTTGTGGAACTACCTGGATTGAAGAAGCCCAACTCAAAGCTTCCATCCTCTGAAACCAAGGTGCTGCCATCAGGAAGTGACTGAAATTGGGTAATGATATCAGTTATGGAGGAAATTTGAGTGATGGACAAAAGTAGCTTGGCAATAAAAAGCATGACAGGAAGCATGGCCATTTTTCGTCAATTGCTGCCTAGAACCATACAAGTTAAGATATGACACTTAGAGCCATATATCGGGATTAGATGTACGCTTATTTAATTGTGGTGTTGAAGACTTTGAGTAATCTGAATATGCATGGCATTAAATTTCGTGGGCTGACTTGGTCTTACGCAAGTTGCATCAATTGACAAGTGAATTTCGGTAGCCTTCATATATTTGGAAGGAGAAATGTTTTATCCTGTTCCTTAATCTTGCTATTAATTTTTTTAATTATTAAATAAAAAATATTGAATATTTTTTATATTCTCAATATATTAGATATATTTATTTTTTTATTTAATATTTTCTTCATTTAATATTATAAAACTATAAAAAAAAATGTAAAAAAATATAACATTACGATTATTTCTAAGAGTCGCTGCATCCCGGTCTACACGGTACAAGCACTAGTTAATTGTCTGTAGTAGAGGAAATTGACAAAATTAATTAAATCATAAACAAAGAAAATATTGTGAAGAAGAAGTACGCGAGTTTGATGACTATGGCCATATAAACTATAATAAATTACGCAAGCATCGAACCTTATTGTATAGAAAAGAAAACAAGTACACATTTTAAGCCACAAGATCCACCAAGATATTTCGCATAAATATAATCATGCCTAATTTCATCTACAAATTGACGGTGAAAATGTGATTAGGTTGATAGCATGTTGATGGATTAACAGTTTATGGTATATTTAAACTGTATTTGAATAGAAATTTCACAATCACAATCTTACCATCACTTTCTACTGTTTAAGAGTAATAATATTTATAAAAGCTTACACCTAGCTACATACTTTTCATATATTCTCATACAAGTCACTAGATAAATATTTTCCAGATAAATATTTCTGGGGCTACAAGTCTATTCACTCTATAGGTTTTACTTGATAATATTTGGCCAACATCATTCTGATTTTGATCCCTTGATTGGAATAGAGAAGAGAACCAACTCTTTCAATGTGGGATTCTCCTCCCTTTCTTAGGTGACAACCTCAGTACTATCGATGAGCACAATTGATAAACATAATTTATAAGTAAGCATATAATATGTGAATGTTCATGCAACATGCCAGTGTATTCAATGTTGTGATATGTGAGTGTTGATATGTAAAACACCAATGTAAAAGAGCAACAAAACAAAGTAGATCCAAGTGCAGTAAAGTAAATGAACTAAAAAAAAATTATATTTCACATGCAATGGCTTTAATGCCAACAACAATTTGTTAGAATTGGTACAATAATAAAACTATGGTCTCCTTGTAATTTTCAAGGATAGCAATTTGGCTGGCCGCTTTGTCTCAATCTGTTCCGACTTGAATGGATTGGGTAATTCAATGATTAACTGAGTTTTAGAGAGGATTTAGGTAAAATTCAAATGCATTGTCTTCGGGTTATAATTAAATTATACATATACACTATATTTAAATTATAATAAATTTGTTATTTAACTAATTTTTTAAAAATTCTATAAGAAAAAGTGTGATTTGGGACAAGGCGGAGTGGGGACGGAGCAAATAAATCCTCACATATTTGTGTATGGGGCAAGAAAATGGATCTCGCTGGGTAATTGGGCAGGGAAGGAGGCAACATATGAATAAACGAGATAGGAACAGGTAGTGAAAAACCCACCTCATTGTCATCCCTAGTAATTTTTTTATTGTCACTTACCTAACAAAAAAAATTCTATAAAGCTTTAAATAAAATTTAGTCTTTATAATTTTTCCTCATGTGAGTTTTGATCCTTATAGATTTTTTTCTTTTAATACAAGTCTATATATTTTCACTTATTCGAGTTCTGATTTCTATTATTAAAGTATTGATTTATATATTTTTTTTTATTTAAATTTTAATCTTTATAATGTTTATGTATTAAAATATTAGTCTATAATAATTTTTACTTATTAATATATTAATTCATGATAAACCAAAACTCAAATAAATAAAAATATGATGACCGATATCTAAAACAAATTATAAAATTTAATATCAAATGAGTAAAAACCTAGAAAGCACTAAAACATATTTTAACGAGATAGGACACGTGTCCATGAACCCACACATTGTCAAACTCACACACGACAATTTTTTTATCTTTTTATCATCCGATTACTAATTAAAAAAATTATTTTTTTGGCCGTTTTGCATAATCCTGCTTTAGACATACCGCCAATACATTATTAGGACAAAACGTCTATTAAAATTTTAAAAAAATTATTATCAGTGATGATTTTTTGAGTCCTAATATCACGATTTTATCACCCAACCCACCCTCGGAAAAATTTTATATTCTTCCTCAATATATTATTTCACTCTATTTGTGTTCTGATTTCTATTTCAAAGAAGTTTCACTGATTTGATTCATTTTTTAATTATTGTAAATTTCTTTTCTAAAAATAAATGAAGAAGATATTATGCAAAGGAAAGACCGGCGGTCGTGTAATTTTTAACGTTTATATATTAAAATTATATATACGCAGAACTCCTAAATTTTTTTAATTTAATGACCGTTTTCTTATATCTAAAACAAATATTCATAAAATTTAATATTCAACTTCATAGGTAAAAACTGTAAAAACTAAAATCATATTTAGATTTTTCCTGTTTCTTAATGCAGACTGTTGGATGGACCCACTTTGTCTTGCTCACGAGCCTCACACCCTTGTTTCAGTTTTTCATTTAAAAAAAAGAATTTAAAGTTGATGCAAGATTCAGATAGGACACATACAATTTTTATTAACAATTTTGTCTATTTTCAAGGTCGATAAATCTTTTTTAGAGAAATATTATTCTATTTTGAATTTTACATAATCCAGCTTAGTGTATATATATATACAACATCTTTCTTAGCTAGTTTTTTTGGTTATTAGCAATTAATTGGAAAAACAGTAGGGAATAAGAAAAAGCATCGACAAAAGATTATCAGTGATATTGATACTAATTTTGAGTTTAACCAAACTAAGTTATTTAATTAAGCCGTTATGTAAGTTCTTGATTTTACCCACTATAACAAGAGATTAATTTTATGGAAAATGATAAATAAAACTAATTTTTCTTTTTAAAAATGTGTTACAAATTACATAAAACAATTATACAAAAAGAAATTAATGGTTGAGTTACATTTAAAGTTGAGATTGATTGTATTGGTATCTTGAAATAGATTGATGCTAAAAATAAAATACTATCACATTATTCATAACTTCATGCAAAGGAAAGACTGGCGGTCGTGTAGTGATTGTGCATTTTGAAAGCACCAGCTCACCGATTGGACCGTAAATATAATCAAACTCAAGTAGGACTTGGCTTTCCTCTGGTCATTTTTAAGAGCCAACTTTATATTTTTAATATGAACATTATTGTTATATCTTATTTAAATAAATTTATATCTTAAGAAGTATACCCTTCTTTCCTTTTTGTCCACTACTGTCCTTTTCAAGCTACTGGAATCTATAGACTTAGTTGCAAAACATTAATGAAATTTTGTTCCTCAAATATGATTTTTTGCAAGGGGATTCTAACTCATAAGGAGGTCGTGACCTAAAATAAACTATGCTTAATTCAGTTGGATGAATAGTTAATTATATCATTTCGTATAAGTAGTTAAATCACTCGGATAAATGATTAACTCATAAGGTTTTCACATATCTAAGTATTGAAGTTGTCTTTTCCGTAAGTACTTTTCTACGATCTGAATTCCTGATATTATTAAAGCCCATCTATTACTGTACTAAAACTTGTTTATCACTTAAATTTCTAACTGCTACATTGACTGAAGAAGGATATTATTTTCTCGTGGAAAATCATGCTTCATCGCCTGGACACAGTTTGAAAGAATTTTGTTTCAAAGTAATTAATGATATATCAAAATTTTTAAATATATTTAATTTTAAATTATGATATGTAAAAAATAAGATAAAGAGATCAGATTATAGACATATAATCATCCGAAAAATGACAAATATGAAACATAAAGAATACTTTCGATCTTTAAAGAAAAATCGCAAACTACAAGACAAGCATGTAGTAGAGAAACTATTATCATTTTCTATATGCGCAAAAAACCCTTGTGGCATCAATGGGACAACCACAATACATATAAGATGAGAATAGGAGCCTCTCCTTATATTTACAATATGGGTTAACCTATCCATCATAGAAAACTCATACACAAGGCTCACAAACCCAAAACAACATTATCCACATGAATTTAAGTGTTTATAAGAGCCTAATAACAAAATTGATCACAAATGAGCTAAACTAATAGATGCTCAATAATATTTGACATTCAATTAATCTGGATTTTAAAAAATTGGTGACTATGCTAGTCCACACATATTAAAAAAATCTATCAATCTCCCACTTAGACAACATAGACACTTAGCTTTAAATAAAATAACTCTCCGCATTAACGCACATTACGCGCACAAGAATGTCAACTATAAGTTAAGACTTCCAACCATCTATTGTAAATAAATTATAAGTATCTCAACAATGCAGAAAATCATACTCGATAGGAGTATTGATATCATACATGCAAGATACTTATAACACGGTGACCTAACAAAATGTGGTATATGGGTCAAAAGAAAAGCATAACAATATTGCATGCCAAAAGTGTAATCAATGTGCAATTCCCTACAAAATGGCCCCGGCATCTACCAAGGATGCCTACTGAGATTCAACAAAATATCTCAAAGAAAATATCTCAATATAACAAAATGATACCGAGTACTAAAGTCTCTAACAATACGTCATATCATCACAAAAGTATGCACAATAACAACATATGGCAACAACAATTTCAATGAGTCTCGAGATAATATAATAATTATAATTATAATGTATATTCTTTCACTAATCCAACATATCAAAACAAAACATACGAGGGGTGTTAAGAGTTCCAACAATAATAACCCCATTAGAGTTCAAAAGTTTCAAAATACTCTAATGGTAACATCATTATTATGGTATGTGACTATCAACTCTCATTCCGGAGAAAGTACTAATGCTGAGTTCGTTTAAACTCACCATCTCTCTTCAATGACACAAATACCAAAATAGAGAGAAACACAATATTACAGAGTTATCCAAAATGTGGTCATAACAATAGAAATAATATTAAGCTAATTTATACAAAATTTATCAACCACATAGTCTCACAAAATTAAATTACTTCATTATCAACCACAAACTCTGTATTCATAATTGAGGAGATTACAAGTGTCCATATGAGATTTTACAACAAGTCAACTCCTCTTTGTCATCGCAAACACTAAACCACAAAAGAATTTTCACAAATAAGGTAATTTATACTTCACAAAATCATATATAATGACCACTTCAAAGATTTGACAACATACGAGTGAATTTAAAATCCCAAATGTCTTACACATATTATGGGATATTATGGGATCACTTGCAAGTTTTCAACAACTCACTCAAAACCCAAGTGTCATAATGACAAAAAAAAAATAATAATAAGCACATGCACACTTGAGCACAACATTAGATTACCAGTAGCGGAAGCACATGAGACTTATACTTAACCATTATTGAGGACATAACTAAAAGACAGTCTCCAACTCACATTATAGTAAACATTAATATGCAATAAGAATACAAACACATTTCAAAATTTATAACAATATGTGCCTTGTGAGACAATCCGTCAATATATTATGATTTAAAAGGTCTTTATGCCTTAGACATAAAATGACATCACCAAGATTTTTCACATGATAGAAACAATTTAATATAGAATATTGTCTCTCATTTAACAATAATAGCAATACTGGTCATCAATATATAACTAGCACAAAACACATTGATAACAAATTTGCTCTCACTTACTTATGACAACACTTATTAATGTAAACAACATCAAAATCAATATTAAACAATAATATACCGAAAAAACATCATATAGTAGGAATTCTGGCAATGAGTTAATGACATGTGAATCATAAAATATGTTACTGACAATTTAAATCCATGTATCAAGTCAATTTAACTTGCACCTAGGCATTTAATTGCCTTTAATATTAGGCTTCATACATAGCAGACTTCAAAATTTTTAAAAAGTATTTCAAAAGATCAACAGTTACAAAATCGTTTTCTTCTTATAAGAAACGAATAGCTGTAATTCATATTGATTGTCAGGTAATTTACAAAATCAAAAAATAAATACATAAGAATTAAATATACACATTATTTTACTTCAATCCAAAAGAAAAGAAATTTCTCAAAGTGAATGTCTTAAGTACAATAAGTTTAATTCAATGTATTCATCATAAATTTTGTATCATCGACAAAAGAATTTTTTTATTTATTCTAAAGTTGAACTAATCAACACAATAAATTGGGCTTAAAAAAATAAATCCTCACAAAATGATTAAACCATAATTGGAAGGACGTTTTCTTTACAACAATACTTGAATAATTTTAAACCCAATATTTTTCTTGAGAAAATTAGCAAAACTAAAAAAATCCTTTGAGGATTTTGACATTTGAATAATATAAAAGGAAATATTCAAATTTATCATTTCAAGATACTAAGCGAAAATAATTATCACTATCATATCGACAAAATAACATTTTTTAAATTACTACAATAATACTTATAACAAAATAAATTCAACAGACTAGTGATTTAATACAGCACAAATAATGGTATAAAATAGAAAAAATGTTTATGCCTTCAACATGTCTTATTAAGACTAAAGCATGTCAATACAATATGACAACTATAGGGAGTTCACTATATTACAATATACTTTAGGAGACTCAACAATGTTCTCAGTAGGTCCCAACAAGCAACAACAAAGCGATGACAAATACAAAAGTTAGAGAAAATTATGCATTAAAATATTTATTATACTTAAGCAACTATAATTGTATTGATTTTCCCTTGTTCAATTAGTTGGGCAATTAATTGAGCTAGAGCCCTTACATCATTGCAATCCCGCCTACGGGTCCCAGATTACAATATACAAGTCTCTCCCACTTGATAGAGTAAAATAGTTGAACCAATATTTTCATAGTTTATGCACAAACAATATTTTTCAAGATTTTCAAAATAAAATTTAAACTATTTTTTCTATCACACAAATGATTATGCCAAATAATATAACACCGAAGGGTATGTCCACTACTTATACAACCCAACATTAATTGCAATCCATTCAACATTATTAATTTTTTTTATTTGACAAAATTACATATCCAAATTAAAAAAATTAGATTGCTACAGAATGCCCAATTATCTCATTCGTCAAGTTTCACAAAACAATACAAATATTCAAGGTTACTTAATTCAATTTGATAAAATACTTGACAATGAATAACATTATATATATGTCACAACAATTTGAGCTGCTATGTCATTATAATCCCGCCCAAGGGTCCCATATTACAATGAAGAAGCAAACTCCTACAAATCATTAAATATCATGTCCCTAAAGCTAGTATCGAGAGGATACTGAAAACTCTAAGGGCACAATCATTTAATGCATTCAACAAAACATCAAAAATCATATTAATAAAGACAAACCGATATGGTAAGTGCATTATTAATATAATTTTCAATGAAAACACAACAACATTATTAACAATATAACACTTTGTCATACTTGGTCCCGCGAAGGCGAGCTCACAACTATACAAAATGCTCAAAATAATTATAAATATTCTGGATGAAACTCTTAAAGATAAGATTTCACAAGATTTATACAAAACACAATACTGGTCTTACAATATGTGAGCATGTGACCATAAGAAACTACAATAATCAATGACAAAATTGCTCATAGAGTTCCAAACTTTTCATGCCACATCAATCAGATAATTTTCACATTCTCATACATAATTGCATATTCAAAAATAGACATGAAAAAGGAGAAGAAGACCTTAAGAACAAATTGCTCCACTTATGCAATTATATAATATGTCAATAACCATATAAGTTTTATAACTAACCTTAGATAGTGTGTTGCCCATCCTTGTGTGTAGAGCCAACAAAAGTGGATGCTAACTTAATAAGATTCAAATTACCAGAACTTTATATAACTTTCACAAAATGGCTCACAAAATAAACTTACAAGATATATAAAACTTAACCACAATAATGACTTAATATAAACTTGCCATTGCCTTAAATATTTCTCAATAATCAAAATTATTTTAAATAATATTCTTATAATGGCCACATTGAAACTAATTTATTTAAATTTACAATGGCACAATATACAATAAAATTAATCACATACAATTGTACTTTAATTCTTAATAATATATATCAAAACACTTTAATATTGTCAATGCACAAATGTCTAATACTAAAATAATTATATGCAGCACATGATACATTATCATGCTCTTATAACAAAAAAAATTATTTCAAGAATAACTCTCAATTTGAGTCTTCGTGGCGTGTGATTGGTCATACCACCTCAAATACCACTACTTCAGATATTAGATTGCACAATTTACGGAGTTCAACAAGATCAACTAATAAAATTGGCATCAACAATTAAAGAGGAGTAAAAAATATGTATAAATAAATAAATTTTAATATGCCCAAATTTATTTAAATAAGTCTTCCATTAAAAAAAAAATTCTCAACAACAATAAAGGACATACAATCAACATAAATTTTTTGACATCAAAATAATATATTTATTGATATTAATGCTCCTTATCATACAAAATAAAATATCCAAAATTATCATTTTAATTATAATTCTCACTTGTATATTATATGTAGTGAAAATAATTTCAATAATTACCAAGCATCATAAAAGATAATATTCAATATCAAAGTATCCATAGCTATGTGAGAATTAATTACAAAATTTTATTCTATGATTTTGATGAGACATCACGCGCTTAGAATATGAGGAACTACTCTTTTATTTATTTAGTTATTTATCCATGATTTAAATAGTAGGTAGGAGTAAAATTAGTCAAAACAACTTTACACCTGAATCATAGGGACTTTATTCAAGGTTGTAATGAGTTTATGGATGTAACCGAACGAGGAGAATAAAGAAGCATGAGCTAGCGGGTTCAATTAACAAGTATGAAGGTTCAATCTCCACTTAATACAAATTTCCTTTACCTATTCTTTTTCTTTCCTTTATTACCTTGTTGATATACCAAATGAACTCTCAAATTTTAATTTGCACAATAATTTATAAAAGCGTAGTAATTTCAACATATATACAATATTATACACTATAAAACAACCCCCAAAAAAATTATTTTGGTAATTATTTAAAAAACTCTCACAAATTTAAATTGTATAACAATTTAAAGAGTACAATAATCTCAATATAGCATAAAACAACCAAAAAAAAATTATTTGACCACTCAAAGAATATCACATGTGAGAGTATGAAAATTATAACATGCCCAATTTTACAAATTTTTTTTAAAATGCGAGTTCTGAGATTATCCAATTTTATATATATAACTCAAGTTGAAGAAAAAATAGTTGTGACACATTTTTCTAACACCACGCAACAACTATTCTCATGGAACTTTGAAACTATTTAAAATTCGCTAAAATTACCAAAATTAATTATCGCGCACATGGAGCACATTCCAAAATCAAATTGAGATAATAATAATAATAATAATAATAATAATAATAATAATAATAATAATAATAATAATAATAATAATACTTAAGGAAAACCAAAATCATAAATGATGCTCTTGTATGTGATTGAAAAAATTGCACAAAAAATACACGCAAATTACGCATTGAAAAATTGCCAAAACTTCAAACAACGAGAATCGAAATCAATTTTGGGTTTTGATTAATTTTTCAAAAAGAAAAAAAATGTTCTTGAATATACCAAAATTCTCATTCTCAACAAGAAGAAATTTACAACCATAATTAGGATTAAATTGGCTTTGATACCAACTGAAAGAATTTTGTTTCAAACTAATTAACGACATATCAAGATTCCTAAATACATTTAACCCCAAATTATGACATGTAGAAAATATAATATATAAGAGATCATATTATAGAATCACCTGAAAATGACAAATATGAGCGCGACAATGCCCGATCTTTAAAGGAAAATCACGAACAGTTTGTGTGTGTAGAGGAGAGAAACTATCCTCATTCCCTATATGTGTAAAAAACCCTTGTGGCATCAATGGGGCAACCACAATACATATAGGATGAGAATAGGGGCCTCTCCTTGTGTTTACAATATGGGTTAACCTACCCATCATAAAAAACTCATACACAAGACCCACAAACCCAAAACAACATTATCCACATGAGCTTTAGTGTTTATAAGAGCTCAATAACAAAATTGATCACAAATGGGCTAAACCAATAGATGCTCAACAACATTTGACATTCAATTAATTTGGATTTTAGAAAATTAGTGACTATACTAGTCCACACATATTAAAAAAATCTATCATGGTTAACATATTATTACATAAATTTTGGAGTTTAGTAGGCGGCAATATGATATACACACAGTTAACATCATCATTACATAAATTTTGGAGTTTAGTAGGTGATAATATGATATACAGGATTAGTTTACAAATTTTTACACTATGTTTGGATGATAGGTAATGAAGAGAACGAAAAGAAAATGAAGAGAAGGAAAATAATTTTCCTTATTTGAAAGTTTTAAAATACATGGGAAGGGAACGGAACACTTGGGAAACCATTTCCCTCCTCTTCTCCTTAAATGCCCAACTTTTGTTCTCCTCAAAATTGAGCTGGAATGGGGGGAACACATGGATAATGAAGTTCCATTCCGTTCCGTTAATGAAACTTCAAAACAAATAGAATGGTAACTATGTTCCATTCCTTCCCTTTCCTTTCCGGTCTATCCCCACCTATTTCGTTCTATGCCATTAATGAAAAAACATCCAAACACAGGGTTAGGTTTTGCACTACGTTTGGATGATAAGTAATGAAGGAAACGGAAAGAGAATGAGAGGAACAGAAATAACTTTCTTTATTTGGGAGTTTTAAAATACATGGGAAAGGGAATGGAACACATGGGGAACCATTTCCCCTCTCTTCCCCTCAAATGTCTAACTTTTATTCCTCCCAAAATTGTAGTGGAATAGGGGGAACACATGGGAAATGAAGTTTCAATCCGTTTTGTTAATGAAACTTCCAAACAAAGAGAATGAAAACTATGTTCTATTCATTTCCTTTCCTTTCTGCTCCATCCCCACCTATTCTGTTCCGTTCAATTAATGAAAAAAAATCCAAACACAGGGTTAGTTTTGTACACTTCAAATCCATCTCAATTAATGACACAGAACAAATAATATTAGAAAATACTAGCAACACATTCTCTATCACACTCTTTTTAATACATTCTCTTCTATTAAGTTACGTCACATACTAAAACACATACTCAACTTCGATTAATGTATAATTAACTTGATTAACATGTAATCAACTCGATAAATATGTAATCAAGTTTGAGTATATATTTTAATACGTGTGTGATGTGGCTCAATAAAAAAATATGTTAAAATGAGTGTGATAGAATGTGTGTTCTTATCATTCCTCGATAATATTTGCTTTTGTTGGTAATGATGAAAGAAAAATCCTAGAGAGTAAAAAATTATTAGAATTTTTTTTAGTAAAATGATATGATATATTTGTTATTTTTAAATAAATAAGTAATTTTTACCACTTTATTCTATATTAAACAACCACTCATATATTCTATTAAAATTCTAACTTATTTTTTTAGCTGTATAATATTACTTCTAATGAAAACCCTTGAACTAAATGTTTCCAGTAAAATAGCGCTATAAAGAAATGAGGAAAGGTGAAGGCACTCTTAGTGCTTTAATGTTTTTTCATTTCAAAAAAAGTTCTCTTAGTGCTTGATAAATGTCTAATATGCATACCTTTTTAGGTGTATATTGAGGTAGTTTATCTTTCTTTTAAGACTTAAGAGATCGATTTATCTCATGTTTTGTGTGTTTTATTGAGTCTTTAGGAATATTGTCTTAAGTGCTGTTTTTAGGTTAGCTAATGATGTTTTGATCTGTTTTTGTGTAGTTTGGATGGAAGAGATTTAAGCACATTGAAGCCCAATTGGAAGTTCAAGCTAAAGTCCACATCTTGAAGACAACGCTTAGCCCCAAGATCTTGGCGCTTAGCTTGAAGGAGCCAGAAGATTGACTGATGAGTGATTGGAGAAACGCATTTCAGCATATGTCGCGCTTAGCGCCAATCAACCTGCGCTTAGCGCGACCACGCATGGTGTAGCAGCAAAGTCATTTAAATCGCGCTTAGCGCGATTGATTCTGCACTAAGCACCGAATGCTTTTGGAAGTGATCTAAAAGCAGGGCATTGCGCAGAAGAACGGGGGCATTCAGTTGGAGTTGGGAACATTTCTGGAAAAGGAAGAATGAGATTGAGCAAGTAGAAATGAACGATAGACCTTTTGATAGTGCTTTGGGCAGTCTCATGTATGCTCAGGTATGCACTAGGCCTGACATTGCTTTCATAGTTGGCGTTCTTGGTAGATATCAGTCAAATCCTGAGAATGATCATTGGATAGTTACTAAGAAGGTAATGAGGTATTTACAGAGGACCAAAGAGTATATGCTTATATATAGAAGAGTTGACAACTTGGAGATCATGGGGTACACAGATTCAGATCTTGGTGGGTGCCCTGATGATAGGAAATCAACTTTTGGGTACATCTTTATGATGGCTGGGGGTGCGATATCCTAGAAGAGCAAGAAACAAACTCTTGTTGCCTCTTCTACTATGCAAGCAGAGTTCATTGCTTGCTTTGCTGCTGCTACTCATGCCATTTGGTTGAGGAATCTTGTGACGGGACTTCGCATTGTGGACTTCATTGCTAGGCCACTTAGAATTTTCTGTGACAACAGTGCTGCAGTGTTCTATACAAAAAACAATAAGAATTCTAGTGGTTCTAAGCACTTAGAACTGAAGTACCTGACTGTTAGAGATCTTGTGAAAGATGGTTCTATAGTGGTAGAGCATATTGACACAAATTCAATGTTGGCTGATCCCTTAACCAAGGGACTCAGGCACGTTGTTTTCAAAAGACATGTTGACAACATAGGCATTGAGTTCTTTTCATGTGTTTGGTTAGTGGGAGCTTTAGTTTTATGTTATTTCGTCTTTTATGTTGTTGGATTCTTATTTTGAATTTTAGGAAATAATGTATTGATGACTTTTTTACATTTGATTTTATGAAATAAATGATGAGATGAATTTTATTATAATATTTTAATGTGTATATCAAATGTGAAATTGTTAAAGCTCGGTGTCGTTAGGACTAATGTGCCTGTAGTTGATACCGATTTGGAGCTGAGGCATGATGGTTTAGTGATAAACCATGTAATTTCTCTGGCTTTTATGCATTTGAGAGAAATTAAGGATTGACAAAGAAAATGACGGTGTGGCTATTTAATCACGTTGGCACGTCATTTTCTTGCCACACTCCATATTCATGACTAGTCGACAGAGTCGGTGATATTTGTAACCATGGAATGTGTTGCATCAATAAGGGATGCAATTACCACCATGATTCGGTGTTACATGGCTTTTGTTGGATGGAGTTTTAATTAGGTATTGTATCTTGGGATCATATGTGTTGTGGCCACAATGTGCTATTAGCTCGAGAGTCGTTTTCAAAATGTTTTCCAAAATTGAAAATACACAATTGATTTTGCCCAAGTGGGAGAATGTTAGAATTTTGCTATAAATTCTAGTGGGCTGCAATCAATTTTGATATTTTGTTTTGCTAAAAATGAGCTAATATTATGATCCATTCTATGATACTTAAGCCCACTAATAACGTGATTAAATTATTAATAGGCTTTGGATACTTAATATTAATGTGTGTGGGAGACAGTGTGAGCCTAACCACTAGGCCCATAATGGGAGGTGCCTAGGGTTAATAAGTAGCATGACTAGGTCCCCTTTGCCGTCACTTCTTTAAATTGCTCTCTAGGTTTGCCCCATTGAAAACCTAGAATTTGGAGTGAGTGATCAGGCAAAGGAAGGCTTGGTTTTTCGTTCCAAGGATACGTGCAACATACGTGCAACACAGAAGCAATTCCCGGTTCATCAAATCATGTCTTCAACAAGTAAGTTATTAAATCGGTGTTCTAATTTCATATAAAGTGTGCCTTTAGGAGAATGTTTTCCTACATAGCATCTATGTAATAATCGAAAAACATCATATACAAACAGTTTGTGTTTTCTTCTAAATAGATATTCAATGAAATAGCTAATTTTTTTTTTCTTAGCTAGCAACAGATACATCCGATTAAATCTTCAGGTGATCATGAATTCATGGAACAACTTTTGACTTATTTACTGAACTATAATGTGTTAGGAAAACCTCAATGGAAAAGATAAACAAAAAAGCTATTCCTATTTCCACAACAACTAACCGGCATGACTAAAGGACTTCTAAACTTTCAAGCACGTACAAATTACAGTAAGCTATCTATAAAATAAATTTTCTATCTGCCATCTAACAGTGAGATAGTTACATCATTGTTTGAAGAGGAGTTTTTCTTTCCAAAAAAAGTTTTGCCTTCAATTGATACCTTTTCTATTAAGAAACCAGGCTCCTTTGGTTGAGTCAAAACATTGTCACTACTCAACATCACAACGACAGATGCCATGTCTGGCCTATCATCAGGATGATGTTGCAAACATAAAAGACCAATATGAATGCATCGTAAGGCTTCAAATTGAATACATGAGTCCTCCAAACAAGTATCAATCAAGTCAATTGGGATACCCTCTTTCCATAGCCTCCATGCCTACAACAATTCAAAACAAATGTTATCATATCCACTTCATTAATTATTGGAAAATTGAAGTTAATTTTTGTTACTCACATGCCCAATAAGATTACAATTGTTGCTTGGATAGGAAAACCCTGTGTTTTTCTTTCCACTTACAATCTCTAGTAATAGTATGCCAAAGCTAAATATATCAGATTTGATGGAGAATAGTCCATAAATTGCATATTCAGGAGCCATATAACCACTGTGTAATGAATCACAAATGAGTTAATTTGATGTTTGATAAGTATCTAATAAAAACTTCGCATCATTTAATATACTTACTATGTACCAACTACTTTGCTCGTATTCCCTTCAATTTGATCTCCTCCACACATTCGAGCTAAGCCAAAATCTGAAATTTTTGGGTTCATCTCATTGTCTAATAAAATATTACTTGCTTTTAGATCTCTATGTATAATTCTGAACCTAGAATCTTGATGAAGATAAAGAAGCCCCCGAGCAATTCCATTTATTATAGTGAAGCGCTTAGACCAATTTAAAAGTTTGCCTTGAGCTGGATCTGTTAAATTTTTTACTCATGAGTTATGATATTACATAAGAATAAAATGAAAATTCTATTCAATTAACAATATATTAATTTTTAAAGAGACACTAACCAAAAAGAAAGGAATATAGGCTTTTGTTAGGCATGTATTCATAGATGAGCAATTTCTCCTCTTCTTGAATGCAACAACCAACGACCCTAACAAGATTCCGGTGTTGAAGTTTAGCACAGAACATAACCTCATTCTTAAATTCTTTTGATCCTTGTGCAGAATTTTGTGAAAGCCTCTTGACAGCAACATCTTGCCCATTTGGTAGTGTTCCCTAAAAAAATTACACATGCAGAAAAACTCAAGTATGGTGAATGAAAGGAGTTAGGCTTTGTGCATGTTACACACTTACCCTGTATACAGGCCCAAAACCACCTTCACCAAGTTTCTTGTCACTTGAGAAGTCATTAGTGGCATACGCTATTGTAGCAAGGTCAAACAAGGGTAGCGCTAAATCTTCTTCTTCGCTTTCATCATTCTTTTCTTTGGTCAAGGTGATCTCTGTTTTTTCAGAAATAAAAAAGATAAGCGAAACTATCTGCCACCTCGCACTATAAAACTTGCTGTTTGTTCTTAGTTGGAAATTCTTGAGAAGTTACGTGTCCTTTTTTATTTGATTGAGTTTTAACAAATAATCAAGTATATGTAAAAAGAAAACGGTTGCAAATTTTTGGAGTAATCAGATGGATCTGCTTCAAGATTTAATTAGCACTGTATGAAAACAATTTTTAACATATGTTTGGCTTCATCAAACTTTTACTTTGAACCCTACACTTTTGAAGCAAATAAAAAATAATTTTGGTGAAAAACGTTTTGGCATACAAAATAAAATAGTGTGTATAGTGCTATATAAAGGAGTGTAAGTTTGTATGTAAAAATAGTCGTATACATATTATTACACGATAAACATATTTTTGCCCTTAGGTTCTCGAATTCTAACTAAATGCAATTTTAAATCCTTCTACTTGACAATTTTGATCGTCAATCCTTTTATCTTAAGCTCAGTTTTATTTAATACAACTAAAAGTATGGTTTATATTTGGCACCATTTACTCTTTCAAAAATGCATTCACTTCAAATTTGAGATTATATAAATTTAATGATTGAAAAGTACAAACATGTATTATTGACTCTATTTTGGTCCATTCAAGTTATGCAAAGTTAATACATTTCATTTCATGAATATTTAAGGTGTGCAAGACAAGTTTTATTATAAAGTATGCAATTTATAACAAAAGGAGCACTATTTCACAAAATTTGTCAATTTTTCATTTTAAAATCTTACCTTGCATTGATGTATTTTTAATTTTCATGGGAATATAAAAACTCTTACATATAGCTTTTAAAATATGTAAATAAAGCAATAAAATAAGAAAGGGAATGAAATAATCGTGTAAAGGCAGCTAGGTTAAAAAGGTTACCTCTATTTTTTCTTTTGGTCCTCCAGTAAAAGAAAGTGAAAATTAAAAGTATCACAATAATTGATGAAACGGTGCTTGTTGTGACCATAGCCACCTTTTTCTTTGAATCATCTTTTGTATCTTTGTTTGCTTCACAGGCAAATGAAACAAATAGTCAGTACGTACAAAAGAAAAACAAAAAAGGTATTGGAATAATAGTAACGTTTCTTAGTCAAAGGCTGCAGAAATCAAGATTGAGACCCATACCTATTTCGGAGGCAGGGACAGCCAATCTAATATACAGAACTTGCCCAGTATCTGGAAGCTGTCTCAAATCCAATAGATCACCGATCCAAATGATACAACCACTTCCTTCTCCAGTGATGTCTGAGTTTGCAAAAGCCGTACAGGAACAATTTTCCCAACATTTGGCCTTTCATTGCTCAAGTGTCATACTTCTATTAAGCCAAGACTTTTTCGTGTCTGGGACCTTCAAGTTCTGAAATTTGATGAAACCATCTTTATTTTTCTCCCTACAGCTCCAAGTTTCACTGCGCACGCATCCTTGACTCCAGTCCTTTACGGTCCAGTTTTGAGGTGATTTTGGCACGAATCCATCTAAACACTGGCACGTTGGTGACTCACCCATCATGGCACAGTTGCCGAAAGCGCCACAACGCTTATAGTTGTCACAGCCATCTCTTGGCACAGTTAAATACAGCTTCCAAGTTTGATTTCCTTCAACCCACATGTAGCGCTGAAGAGCATGAATGGTTTGGTTGATGACAATTCTTGAAATTAATGAGTTATTCCTGGGGTTGTATGTGAAATAATACTCGTCCTTATTGGACACAAAATCTATACTGAACAATGGACGGTGCTTCAATGATGGTATAGCACTGAATCGTACGCCATTCCAAGGGCCACTTCTGTAGAACATTGATGAGCCATTCCACATCTCCAACTCGGGATTGTTGCTTCCTATGAGGCCATAAGTAAAGTCACCCGAAGATGGGTCGTCCCAGTTATCCCAAGAAGTTAGGCGCCGGTTAAGGCCAGTCTTTAAGTTCCCTCCTAGCTTCATTCCAGGTAACAATGTATCAGTCGGATAGTCAAAGCTCTGCCACAAGTAGTTTTGAGGAATATTGTTGTCATTCTCATCTGTTAGAACCAAGTTGCCAGAACTTAAGAGCTTTGCTATACCACTGAACCCCTTTGTTGTTGCGTTTGTTGACCAATGAATTGTGTTGTTCTGGCTGAGAAGGGCAAGGTTTCCCTCTTGGCTTATGATCAACACGCTGGATTTGTCTTTGATTGGGTTGTCACGGTTGGCAACCCAAACAACAGTTCTAACTGGTATATTTTTTAACCAGATTCCTACATAGCGGTTGGTGGAACTGCCTGGACTGAAGAAACCTAACTCAAAGCTTCCATCCTCTGAAACCAAGGTTCTGCCATCAGGAAGTGACTCAAACTGGGTTATGACATCAGTTGCAGAGGAGTTTTGAGATAACAAAAGTAGCTCCGCAATGACAAGCAGCATTATGGGAAGAATGGACGTCATTTTACCTTAATTGCTACCCACAGCCACAGCCACAGCCACCCACAAATTAATTAAAGATGTATGAATAGAAAGGGCAATGAAGTTCACCGGCTTACTTGGATCAATATACATGTTGCGTCAGTTGATAAATTGATATTATTTTTTAAAGTTTAATACGGTTTGGCTGTAGTTGAAAGGGGTTATTTTATTTCATTTATTTATTTTTAGTAACGTAGTAGAAAGGGGTTATATATACTTGGTCAAATTGTGTTAATATTTCTCTAAACAGAATAAGGTATGTTATCTTATTTTGGAATTTATATAGGAAAAATTAATGTTATGGATTATTAAGGAAATATATTTAAGTTAAAGGAAGAAAAAAATCAGAATTATTAAAAAAATTCTAATTTTAATTAAAAATAAGAACTATTTAATCTGATTAAATAGACAGTAATCTTTTTAATGAAATTTAAAATTAAAATATAGGAAATTAAATTAGTCAAGCAGATTTCTTTCATTTGTAAAATTATTTATTTGGATAATTAGTGATGAAATTGAAATTCCCTCCATGAAGATCACGAGCTGCTCCACTATTATCATTCCTCACATAACATTAATGTTATTGTTGTTGATGATGATGGTTCATCGCTCTTGAACATATCGCCAAACAACTTTATAGCAGCATCCACCAACAAAGATGATGATTGGTAAATAACAAATTAAGTGAACCCAAATAATTGTCAACAATTATGGGGAATGGTAAGTAACTTTTCCTATATCTCGACTAGGAATTTCATTGAATAACTGGTGAGTTACTATTAAACACTGTTAGGAATCAACATTGCTTCATCAAGGTATTCTGAAATTCCATAGACAGAACAGAACTACTATTAAACACCATATTGATACTAGAAATCTCGCAAAGTTTAGGGCGCTTGTAATTCCTACAACATTCTACGCCTTCAGATTTTAAGGATTACCATGTTTACCGATTGTGGGTCAATGTGATATCTCAGTATCTTTGCATCCAAAGTAGTTTATCAAGCACAAATTCCAACTATGCAAGCTTGTATTTTTCCACAAAACAATCAAACACCATAACAATAAAAATAAATTTTCGAAGAACTGGAGGAGGAGGAAGAGGAGTTGTAGGGCAAACATAATGGGCAAGAGAAGAGGAGCAAGTGTGATAAATTTAGGGTAATTTTGATAATTAGATAAAAGTATATAATATTTTTTAATTAAAATTAAAATAGTCGTTTTTCATAATTTTAATTTTTTTATTCTTTTAAATTAAATATTACTTTATAATAATCTTAACATTAATTTTTCCTTTTTACCTAATCCAGGATCATAAATATATAGGATAATATCATTGCCGATTCTAACATGCTAAGTGCTTTCTAGTGTTGTTGATACTGATTTTTTTTTTTTTTTTATGATATGAGCTATTGATACTAATTTTTAGTTCAACTGTATTTAAGTTAATTAATTTAACCTTTATATACGTAAGTCCATGTTACCCACTTATGCAACCCACACCCACGCAACAATCCCCTAATTTTATTGATAATAGGGATGTGTCTACCACTCGCGTAGTCATTGTGCATTTTGAAATCAACGGGCTCTTATTTTCACACATTATTTTTATTATATTTTTTATATTTTTTTAAAATAATAAAAAAATATCTTTTAATATACACTTTTAATTTGTTTATTAAAATAAGTAAAGTATAAAATAATATAAGAAAAAAATAATATTCGATAAACATTTTTCCTCACCTAATGTACCATTAAGATCAAACACAAATTGGACTTGCCATTCCCGTTGGTATGCGGTCTACCCTTCTTTCCTTTTCTACTGTGTGCTTCACAAGTTGCTAGAATATAGACTTAAAGTTACTAAAAAATAAAGGGTTTTATATATAAATAGTGGTGTCTATGGGTTGGGTTAGGTAGATTTAGCAGTATTTTTAAACTCAACCTACTCATCAAAGTAGTGGATTGAATTGGATTAAGTCGAAGAGATTTTTCTGTTCAACTCGACCCACCCCGATCAGCTCAAGAGTTGGTTGAATTTGGTCGAACCTGTGGGTCAACGTATTTTTATTTTTAAATTTTTTTTTGAAAAAAGTTAAAATACAAAATATAACAAATTAATATCATAAGTCTCAATTTCAAATAAACTAAACACCATAAGTCAATAAATACATAACAAACTAATAACTAACAAATCTTACTAAGTCTGGAATAAATTAAACAAAGTTAATCATAACTCAAATAACAAATTAGTCTCAAACACATACAATTGCATAACATCTCTACTAACAGTTTATCTATAAAGAACTTGGAATTGAGGTTGCATAAGTTGAGCAAAACTTTTAAAACCTTCATTTTGAACAAATTTAAATGGAAGCTCAACAATGATAATCATTTTAACAAGTACAATCCTACACTCCAAACTTGCTCTTCTTCTTCTTCAGCGATACTGCATTTATCGTCTGCTCACTCTACTCGTACCCATAGCTCTGCTGCCCCCTATAGCTTCCTTGTCCGTACGGTGCAGCTGCACTGCACCTAGCTACATTCCCTCTTATGTTCCAGATTTACATGAAAAGAGCAAAAAAAAAGGCTTACCTGTTGGGACTGCGTGATGTAGAAAACTGAAAAAGTCGTAAGAGGGAAGAGGGACGCGTGGTTGTTTGGTGGCGTGACTAGTTGCAGAGAACGACTGAGAGATTGGGTGGGAGAATAAGTAATGGTCACAGACTCACAGCGATAACGCAATCGTTAGGACTAGGAGATCGAGTGGGAGAAGAATCAATGATCACTGACTCAAGGCGCAAACACTGAGAGCTTGGGAGAACAACTGCATTGCGAAGAACTAGTTACAAAGAAGAGAGAACAACTAGATGCGCTGGGGCCAGTGGAGAAGGAATAGATAAATAGGGTTTTGATGTCTTTTTTCCTTCCCACTTTGACCTCTATTTGTTAGCTTATTTACATGATTTAACGCTATTCCTAACTATATTAGAGAGGATAGTTATGAACCGTAAAAACATTTTTCAAGCAAAACGCATACTCTATCTGAGCCACCTTTTTTTTTTTAAAGTGGGTGGGTTGGGTTGGAAGTGTTTCAACCCGTTGCTCAACCCATACACTATAAGTTGAAACATTTTTTAACTCGATCCAACCTGCGAACCTAACCTAACCTAGCCCGTATTTTATGAATTGGGTATAGTCGAAACCCGCGAGTTCATGAGTCGACCTGACCCGCTGGACAACCCTATATATAAGTGTCTTTTGGATATTTGTTAAAGATAAAAAATAAAATAAAATTATTTTTTATTTTGAATTTATTAAATATTTTATTTTTATTTTTAATTTTTATTTTAATATCTTTAATAAATATTTTTATGACAAGAACACTTATTAACGAAACAGAAAAAATAATAATGAAGCCTCTTATAAATTAACACCGCCTCAGTGGATTCATTGATTGAAGAAGACTCGTGTTTCTTCGTAGAAAATATTGCTTTACCCACACGGAACACCGTCAGCACCATCATTACATTAATTTTGGATTTATTATTGGAGGGGAGGCCAATCTTATGTACATAATAAGTTAACAAGACCTTTAGGTCCTTAGGATTTGCAAAAAGTTTGTCATGATTACTATATGTTGTAATGTTACAGCGGTCAGACTGTATTTTTATGATAAACATTAAACATGTATTTCTTTCGGTAATAATTAGAGTTTATCTAAAGACGGCCTTAAGGTTACATTTAATATAAAAGAATGAAATAACATTATATATTTAATTTTAAAATTATAATATTTTATATATTTGTTGATGTAAAAAATATAGAATAACATTTTTATTTCAAATTTTATTTAACAAATTCATAAAATCTTATTTTTAAAAAAAAATGTGAAATTACCATTCCACATTTTTATGAAATAAATTTTATATATTTTTCTTAATATATCCTTGACTAATTTATAAAATGACATAACTTAACACATTTATAATTTTACAAAATATTCATGTGTTATAAATTTTTTAGCAATAAAAAAAATATTTTCTCTTGTGTTGTAAATTTTCAATCTTTTGAATATTTGACTTTAGTACTTTTTTGTAGTGTAATTTTTATTTATGATTATCATAGAATTATTAGTTATTTTTATATTAATTTGGATAATTTTCAATCATAATTTTTATCTTAAAATTAATATTGTACTAATATGACAAAACTTATAACCATAACTATAACATATTAATTATAAGAAAAAATAATTAGAAAGAAAAAAACATATTATCAATATTTATTTTATTAAAGTTGTTTAAAATTTAATCTTAAACATTACTTTAAAAATAGATATATGTATTATATATAATATGAAAGAAAAAAAAAAAAGTTAATTTTTCATATTTTTTTATTTGGGGTATTTATGTCATTTAAATCAATTTGAATTCCTTTCTGTATCTCACACACCAAGCTATATAATCACTTTTTATGACATTTACTTCTAATTGTACTAAACTATAAAATTAGAATATGATTTCCATTACAATTAATTGATTCTTATTCTTATTTTGATTTTTATTCCATTGAATTGTATTCTTTTGCACCAAATGTAATATAAGAGTATTTGTTAAAGGATAAAAATATAGAAAGTATTAAATAAAAAAACATTTAATACATTAGAAATTTTTAAAAAAAATTAATACTTTTTATTTTTATTCCTTAGCAAGTATTTTTATAACATTTGTTAAAAAAAACCTAAATAATAATGCATTCACTATTTTTTTTTCTTCACAACTTCAAGGACAATATTTTGACTTCATTATCACCAAGGACAACATTTTGACTTATTCATTATCACCAAGGTATATGACAGGGGAACCTCAGTAAAAAAATATTTGTAACATGAACGTGCCTTTGTAGTAACGTAGTAGAAAGGGGTTATATATACTTGGTCAAATTGGGTTAATATTTCCCTAAACAGAATAAGGTATGTTATCTTATTTTGGATTTTATATAGGAAAAATTAATGTTATGGATTATTAAGGAATTATATTTAAGTTAAAGGAAGAAAAAATCAGAATTATTAAAAAATTATTCTAATTTTAATTAAAAATAAGAACTATTTAGTCTGATTAAATAGACAGTAATATTTTTAATGAAATTTAAAATTAAAATATAGGATATTAAATTAATCAAGCAGATTTCTTTCATTTGTAAAATTATTTATTTGGATAATTAGTGATGAAATTGAAATTCCCTCCATGAAGATCACGAGCTGCTCCACTATTGTCATTCCTCACATAACATTCATGTTATTGTTGTTGATGATGATGGTTCATCGCTCTTGAACATATCGCCAAACAACTTTATAACAGCATCCACCAACAAAGATGATGATTGGTAAATAATAAAGTGAACCCAAATAATTGTCAACAATTATGGTGAATGGTAAGTAACTTTTCCTATATCTCGACTAGGAATTTCATTGAATAACTGGTGAGTTACTATTAAACACTGTTAGGAATCAACAATGCTTCATCAAGGTATTCTGAACTTCCATAGACAGAGCAGAACTACTATTAAACACCATATTGATATTAGAAATCTCGCAAAGTTTAGGGCGCTTGTAATTCCTACAACATTCTACGCCTTCAGGTTTTAAGGATTACCATGTTTACTGATTGTGGTTCAATGTGATATCTCAGTATCTTTGCATCCAAGTAGTTCATGAAGTACAAATTCCAACTATACAAGCTTGTTATTTTCCCAAAACAATCAAACACCATAACAATAAAAAGAAATTTTCGAAGAACTAGAGGATAAGGAAGAGGAGTTGTAGGGCAAACATAATGGGCAAGAGAAGAGGAGCAAGTGTGATAAATTTAGGGTAATTTTGATAATTAGATAAAAGTATATAATTATTTTTTTAATTAAAATTAAAATAGTCTTTTTTAATAATTTTAATTTTTTTATTCTTTTAAATTAAATATTACTTTATAATAATCTTAACATTAATTTTTCCTTTATCTAATCCAGGATCATAAATATATAGGATAATATCATTGCCGATTGTAACATGCTAAGTGCTTTCTAGTGCTGTTGATACTGATTTTTTTTTTTTATGATATGAGCTATTGATACTAATTTTTAGTTCAACTGTATTTAAGTTATTTAATTAAACCTTTATGTACGTGAGTCCATGTTACCCACTTATGCAACCCACACCCACGCCAATAATCCCCTAATTTTATTGATAATAGGGAAGTGTCTACCACTCGTGTAGTCATTGTGCATTTTGAAATCAACGGGTCGTTATTTTCACACATTATTTTTATTATATTTTTTATATTATTTTTTAAAATAATAAAAAATATCTTTTAATATACACTTTTAATTTTTTTATTAAAATAAGTAAAGTATAAAATAATATAAGAAAAAAAAAATTCGATGAACATTTTTTCCTCACCTAATGTACCATTAAGATCAAACACAAATTGGACTTGCCATTCCCGTTGGTATGCGGTCTACCCTTCTTTCCTTTTCTACCGTGTCCTTCACAAGTTACTAAAAAATAAAGGGTTTTATGGGAGTGTTACTATGCACCTTGTCAAATTTAGGTGTATCATACACTTAAATTTTTATTTGTAACAATAATTTTTTTTTTCAAATCATATATTGTTCACGCTAGAGGTAGGTCAGAAATATTGTTCTAGCTGAAAACATTGTTCACACCAAAAAAAATATTATTTACATCAGAAACAATAATATTAATTTATGCTAGAAAACACTGTTTATATTGGAAAAAACAATATTTTACACCTGAAGAAACACTGTTTATCGCCTGTTGGTGTTACTGTTTACCTGCTGGCTGATACTATTTATTTTTTTAAAATTGCATAACTGTGTAGATAATAATAGTTAAAATAATATCAATTATAATTATATCAGTCTTTTATTTTTTTTATAAATAACTGTACATACTAAAAATTTTATAGTATGTGTAAAATATTATCAGTTAAAATCTGTAAGATTTTTGATATGCATAGTTATTTATTAAAAAAATAAAAGACTGGTATAGTTTTAACTAAAATTATTTTAAATGATATTATTTATACAGTTGTGCAACTTAAAAAAATAAATAGTATAACGTTAAAAAAAATGGTGACGGCTAGTGGTGGTCGACGATGGTGACAATGGTAGACTGACGACGGATGGTGGTGAAAACCATAAAAAAACATAAAATTAAAAAAATATAAAATAAAAATAATATATAAAACAAAAAAAAAAGAAAATCTGCTATGCTTTCTTGTAATTGATTCAAACTATTGATTATTTTTATGATTAAATCAATGACTTTGATCACATAATGTATCATCATCCTTTTTTTGGAGAATGTATATTAGAAATGGCCAGGTTTTATATATAAGTGTTTTTGGATATTTGTTAAAGATAAAAAATAAAATAAAAATTATTGTTTTAAATTTTAATTTATTAAATATTTTTTTTTATTTATAATTTTTTATTTTAATATCTTTAATAAATATTTTTATGACAATAACACTAATTAACAAAACACAAAAAATAATAATGAAGCCTCTTATAAATTAACACCGCCTCAGTTGATTCATTGATTGAAGAAGACTCGTGTTTCTTCGTAGAAAATCTTGCTTTACCCACACGGAACACCGTCACCGCTATCATTACATTAATTTTGGAATCATTATTGTAGGGCAGACCAATCTTATGTACAGAATAAGTTAATGTTATGTTTGGATACTAGTAGGAGATCCGTGCAATATATGGGTGTATTTAATTTATTTTATGTGTATTTTGAATTTTAAATAATTAATATTATTTTAAAATAGTCAAGTATTATTTAATTTTTTTATAATATGAATTTATTTATACACATTCTCTAATTTTATTATTTTGATTTAAAAATTAATATTATTTTAAAATAGTCATCGAAATGATTATTTATACAATTTAATATCAAAATTGTATTAATAATATCTGATTATTTCGATATCGAAATAATACTTTCGATTTCATATTAGAATACATGTCATTCTGAGTTTGTTTGATTAGAATCGAAAATATGTCATTTTGAGACTTTTTGATTAGAATCGAAAACATTACATTCTGGGTCGTTCCGATTATAATCGAAAAAATGACATTATGGGCCTTTCGATTATAATTGAAATCGTCGCATATGAATAACCCTCTTAGTTTATTTGATAGGTCTTGAAAAACATGTCACACTAAAATGGCCTTCTCGAATAGTTCTCTTGGTCCATTCCATTACCATCGAAAATATGTTATTTTGAACTACCGTGTATATATCTTAACATTTCGATTAAATTCGAATTTATGGCATTTGAATAACTCAGTTTATTTGAATAAATGGCACAATTTGCCTTTTCGATTAGAATCGAAAACATGTCTTTCTGGGCCTTTTCGATTAGAATCGAAAATCATGCCATACTGGAATGACCTTTTTGAATATGCGGTCCATTCAATTATCATCGAAAAATCCCATGCAGTTACTCAAGTTTAACGTTTCGAGATCAACTTAAAATTTCTCCTCTAGTCTTTGTTTTCGACCTTTACTCGAAATTACCATTTTTAGTAATACAATTTCTAGTAATTATCATATCGAACTCATAAAATGGGATGGTACTGAGCAAGACATAAATAAAAAGTAGTTTCTTGCTGGAGGTAGTATGTTGATGAGGGCTTCTTTTAATCGCGACTCAGCCCAAGCGATTATGCTTCACTACGTAACATTTTTCCACCAAGTCTATTAGGGAGTATGATGATGGACTAACCCGTGGTATGTGCCCATACTTATTGGAAGTTAGATAAATAGATTACAATTGTGAATATTATCAAGCGTTAGTTTTGTTTTCATCAAGGTTTTCTTCGATTCTTGCTATCTTCGATTTTGATTTTTCATTTTTTTTCATCAAGTTTTACCATTGCTTATATTTTTTATCCGCTTTGCAAAATCGGCTCCAACCTCAACTTATACAAATCAATCAATCACCATATTAAACCCTATCATTGTAGTATTCTAAAATGAAATGATGCAGGGTGCGCATAACCCACGCTCAGAGGTAAAAGGTCGAATTCCAATAGGGAAGAATGAAAACCTCTTGCAATTGATGAGAAAGTTCAATATAGAAAGTTCAAGACAATAATTGAATATGAGCCATATATACATAGGATACAAAATAACCCATATCTGAACACAATTGTCAACAGATGATAAATTAATAAAAATAATTACAGATTGACATGTAGAATTGTACCAACAAATTTGCATAGTAGAATAGAAACATTTGTAGAGCAACTCCTTTAACAAACTGTTGTTTCATTATAAACCATTTTTGTTACCTACATTCACCATCATTACAAAGTAACAGCATTGATCATGTCCAAAATATAAAATAAGTGAATCTTTGATTGTTTCCCTAATTTCTCTAACCATGTACAATTTACCCATAAAAAGTTCCAAAAGCCCAAAAAAGAAAGGTATGATACGTGCAAGCATCCAATCACCAGTTATAATCTAAACCCTAGTAGTTACTATTACATGCTGGATCAAAAGAAGAGACCAAAATAAACCTTGCAACATCCTAAGTCCAGCTGTTAACATATACTCAAATGTAGAAATCAATCCTTCTCAATCTTGACAGCCTTCAATGGAGGACCATCAATGTCATATTTGTTTGCCTCAACGATGCCATAGAGTCTCCTTTTAGCAGGAGTTGCCTTAGCCCCAGACCAGCTACTATCAGATGTTAATGGAGGAGAGCTCACAATTACTTGAGAAATGAATGGCTGCACAAATAAGTTCAAAACAGTTACATTGATCATAACAATTGAAAAAAACATAAGAATATATTAATCTTTCATTTTTTATCATTCTCATATTAAAAATAAGCATTGTAAATTAATAGTGTAACAAACATTAATGTCAGCCAAAACTGAGAATTTAATTATACCTTGTTATGAATGATTTCGACCTCTAGGTCATCATCTCCAAGATTGATAGTGTTTGGAAAAGATGGATTGAAAACAGACTTCAAAAAATGAAGAACCCCATGTTAGACAACCAAAAAAAAAAATTGAGATATATACCTTTGTAGGGGTGTTGTCAGCACCTTTAAGCATGAACATACTCAAGATATGTTCATCATTACATACCCTCCTAACACAGAATGAGCCATCATAATTAGAAGATGAGGCTAATTTTGTCTAAACCTTAAAAAACATTTTCTGCCCAACCAAGTTAGAAATAATTTGTGGCAAATGACAACCACCTCCCAACTGTAAAAACAAACATAGGTGATGCAAAAAAAAAAAAAAAACAAATCATGGTCAAACATCAGAAACTAAGGCAAGAAAAATGTATTGCAAAACTAAATATATTAAAACAGATTAACAACTACAACTGAAATTTGAAAGTTAAAATAACACCTTGTTACACTCAGCTAACAATTGAGCACATGATGTTTTTAGCAAAGTTTGTGCATCACAATCAAAAAGTACAAAAACAACAGTACCAGTTCCATCACAAACTTTTAACTTTATACGATACCTTTGTGTATAGAAAAGAAGAATACCTCCATTTAAATACCATTGGAATTACAAAAGCAAATTGGAAAACCAATCACATGACCAATAGAAGGAGATGTACCTTGGAGTTACAAATACCACATGACAAAGGCATACATCACAATAGTACATGTCAGAGTCTGGAGAAATAGACTTTTGACATTTGCAGGCACTATACCGCTAATTAGCATCCTCCACAATTGTCAAAACAGTTGCCAAAACTATGAAGAGTCCATCCTTCCAATAAAAATCAAATAAGAACATATTTTAGTGTAAGTGGAAAATGAAAATGACATTTTGTAATACCCAAGAAACAAAATGAGAAGAAGAAAATGTAAAAGTAAAAGTGATATTCATCATACACGAAAAGCCTAAGGAGCTGAACAGCAGGAAACAGTCAAATGTAATATGCATTAATAACAATGAATGAACATAGATACATTAGCATTTCAGTTAACCACACAACTATGTAGATTCAGCCAATGAGTATGCCAAAAGACCAATTATATTTGAGAATATGCAGGTTGCAAATAGTTAAATGTTTTAAAACAATGGAAAAAAAAAAAAGATACCACGTGGTTAATAAATAATTAATATCACATGAACAAAGAACATGTTCCCATGGCACATTTTGGTCTAATGTAAATGTATGGGAAAACTGGAATTTTAAAAAATTAACCCAGAGGAAAATTCTGAAGGTTTAAAATTATGCTCAAACAGCAATCAGCAACTTTAGAAGGATACTCCAAATAACAAAACGGGATCACCAACAAACCTTTTTGGTCTCAGTGATCTGATCTATGAATCTCTTTTCATGAATCTTCATGAAATCATCTTCCATGGAAGTTGTTTGGACATCAGGAATGAGAGCTAATGTTTGAGAGCCGGTTGGGCTATATTCAGTTAGCCTATTTTTAAAATAACCAAACACACATAAGGAAAGTGAAACAGTTAACAGAACTAAATAACTGAATAGTTGGTATGAATATACAATAAATTTATATACAATAACTTCAAACACAAAATGTACATTTTTCTAAAAGCCACAACCTCAGCAATAGGAGGATTGAACATGATTTTGGAGGCATGCATGATGGTTTGGATAACAATTTTACCTAAGTAGAAAAGGTGAATTAATGAGCTAAAAACACAGATGAACAAAAAAACATGAACTGAATAAACAAAATAAAGAGAAAAAGGAAAGAAGCAAGTCAGCAGGAACAGGATTGGAGGTCAAAATAATAAGAAGAAAACACCAACATCAAATTTTTAAAAAAAGTAAAATACATATCATTACCTTTGAAAAGCTTCACTTTGGCAAGATGTATGACAACCACAGGAAGGTCAGCATTGCCTTCTGTTAGAAATGCAGTCAGTTGATCCATATATTCAGCAAACAAAGCACATTCAAGCTTGAAACTGTAAAAAGGAATGAAACATTTAATTCACAATTTAAAAATAAATAAGGAAGGATGAACAAAGATGTACACAGAAGGATTGAATTTAAAAAAGCATGTGGAACAAAATGTATTGGGAAAATAGAACACCTACTTGCAGTCAGAAATCTCTATGACAACCATCTTGGTTGGCTTTCCATCTCGCTCATATTCCTTTTGGCTAGAAGTTCCCACCAACAGACCCATGACATCTGCATAGAGAAGAATATATAAGCAAACAAACAAAAATTGAAACAAAGAAATAATAAATCAGAAAAATAAAATAAAAGGTTCAGAGGAGTTAGAGTTAGACCAATAAGGAAATCAAAATCTCCTTCATTTCCTAATACATCACTAAATGGCACAAATGATAGCCCATATTGTGGAGTAATAACAGAATCAGAAGGAGCAACCGTGGTCCTAAACTGAAAAATAAGATGAAATTATCACATGGTAAGCTCCAAGATTTGGAATCACTGTGAAGTAACACATCTTATAGACACTACCCTCTGTAAGGACATTCAGAAACTTGTAGACCAAAGTTTTCCTCACACTTGCCTGAATCTTACCACCCTAACAACACAACCAGAAAGGCAAAGATAAAGAATGTTAGAAGAAGAAGTCAAATGTAGTACAGAATAAAGAATTGAACAAAATTAATATAGATATGATTTTCATACAAACTCATCTAACATCAGCATCTCAATGGAGTTTGGTAGTTTGGAGTTGTTGAATGAAGGCAGCTTCCAAAGCCTCATAATCATCACCCTAAACCTCTAAGCCTCTCTTTTAGGAACAACTTTGCTCAAGGCATCAGATGGTGGAGCCATAGGAAATAAATTAAAGCAGCTAATAAAAAATCAGAAATCAGTACACAATAAGAGCAATAAAACGAAATGAGTAAGTGAAAAAGTTTCAGGGTTAGCTTCTGTCACAATGGAAAAATGCAATATGAACCCTATAAATAAGGACCAAATGGGTCACGATTCAAATTTGAAATTCGTAATAAGGGGCAGGAAAAAACCCCCCAAATCAACCCCTAAATCCCTAATCAGACATAGCACCCATACACATAATCATACTAATCATAAATTAGGAGAAGAGAAGGTCATCATAACCTGTTGGAGTAAGCGTATAGGGTTATGATTTTTAATCAAACACAACACCTATACACATAGCCATACCAATCAGAAATTAGGAGAAGAGAAGGTTTTCATCACCTGGTGGAGTAGGCATACAGGCGCCTGATTTACAGACCCTGCTCCTGCTACAGTTAGACCCAATGACGCTCCTAGCTTCCACTTCACACGCCACCATCCAAGAAGTCACCCTGTTTCGCTGATTTGGGGATACGAACCTTCTGCTGCAAAAAAGCTCCACTATGTAAACTTGTGATTTAATGATAAAATTTTGAACTAAAACATGATCAAAGGAACTCCAGTCGTTAGATCTATATCGCACAGTGCACAGTTTTTCTTTGAACCAAGTCAGATTTATCAGAATAGAAGATTGATGGGCATAGACGAAAAAAGTTGTGTCGGTAGAGACACAGCTGAAAGAAGAAAGGTAAAGATGAGTTATGAAAGAAGAAAGAAGAAAAGACAGCAGCAGGATCAGTAATGTAGGGAAGAAGTGATGAAACCAAGGACAAAAAGACATGGAATGACCAAACCGCCCTCATTTTTATTGATAGCATGTATTCACCAATCAGAAAGTAAAGGGAAATACGTAAATAAAGAAAAATTGTAAAAAAAAAAAAACAATTCTGAACAAACCAATGATGAAAGAACCAATCTACCCTTTTTTTTCACTTCCAATCATAATATGAGTTTCTGAACAAAACAGTAATTGCATAAGAATGAACAACCTCTTGCATGGAGAACACGACTCGTGGATATGAACAGTAAATGAACAGGATGGTTGAGCATTCTGCATTTGTATCAGGTATTGATTTAATAAATAATAAAATGTGATAAGAAAAAATAGAATAAGATAAAATAAAATGAGATAAAAATATTATTTTATTATTTATATATTTTAAAATAAAATGGAGTAAAATTATTACTTTATTATTTAAGAAGTAGATAATTTTTAGTGAGATAGAATGAAATTTTAATTATAATAATAATAATAAAATAATTCTATCTTATATCACCTAAATTAAAGGGAAAGAAAATTGATATTTTTTGTGGAATGAGATGAAATCTATCCCACCCACTTCTATTTCATTCTATCCTTTTTTAGCATATCTAAACAATGAAACATATATCTATTCTATTATATTCTTCTCCATTCTGCTCAATTCCAACAATTCAAACATACCTTAGGCCCTTAGGATTTGCAAAAAGTTTGTCATGATTACTATATGTTGTAATGTTATAGCGATCAGATTGTGTTTGATGATAAAAATGTATTTCTTTCGATAATAATTAGAGTTTAGAAAATAATTAATTCTTCTAACTCATTCATATAATAATTTTTTAATTATTAAATAAAGAAAATATAAAATATTTTTTATGTTCACAAAATATTAGTTGTATTTAAATTTTTATTTAATATTTTTTATTAAATAGTAAAAAAATTATTTAAAAAATATTTTAAAAAGATATAACAAAACTTTAATTTATCTAAAGAGTGTCTTACGGTTACATTTAATATAAAAGAATGAAATAATATTTTCTATTTAATTTTAGAATCACAATATTTTTATATTTGTTAATGTGAACAAATATAGAATAGCATTTTATTTCAAATTTCATTTTACAAATTCATAAAATCTTATTTTCAAAAAAGGTGTGACTGCTACATTTTTATGAAATCAGTTTTTATATATATTTTTTAATATATCATTAACTAATTTATAAAATGACATAACTTAACACATGTATAATTTTACAAAGGACAAAACTTAGGTAAAATTCTTTAAGTATTTATGGTGCTTTTTTTCAATAAAACAACGAGTGCTTTGCTTGCTTTCTATGACTTATGTTTTGTAAAATAAATAAATAAAATCGTGGCTTATCGTTTGATTTATCATGTAAATTTTAGTCTTGACATTACTCATATGTGATTTATCATGTGTTTTTTGGTTTCTAATTTTTTTTTTTTTGTTATTATAGTTTGTATTTTTTAATTTTAAAAGTAAGTGAAATTTGTTTATACCCTTATTTTAAAAGTAAATGACATTGGCTCAATTCAACTCTATCATAATAAATCTTATCTCATTTCAAGGTCTAAGAAAAATTTAATATAAAGAGGTTGAGTTGAATAAATTTCACTCACTTTTGAAATTATAGAAACACAAACTATTATAAAAAATTTCAAAGTTTATCTAGAGAGTGTGTGTTGAAATGTATATTTTTTATATTTTATTATCTAATAAAAAAATAATGTAAAAATAGTTTAGAGTTTTTTATGCATAAATATTATTACTCAAGGGAGGAAATGGTTATATCAACTAAATATTTCCCAACAAGAACATATGTGAAGATTATGATAACATGCTTCCCTCTCATTTGAAAGGAAATGACACACTTTATCACTATATATAACTTCGTATTGACTGTTCATGTGGCCATTCCAAAGATATATTAGCTGTTCAATGCAAAGAGTATGAAAATCTTTGTGAAAAGGCAATATGGGTTAAGAAGGATTACCTTTAATTTTGGGAAAATTAATGTTAAGGATCATTAAGGAATCATATTTAAATTAAAGTGATAGAAAATTAAAATGATTAAAAAAATCATTTCAATTTTAATTTAAGAGAAAAACTAATTAATCTCACTAAATATACAATAATACTTTTAATAAAATCTTTTTCTTTTTAATTCTCCACCTTTACCCTAAGAAGGATCACAATTTTTCTCTCATCTTTGTTCTTCTTTTTGCTTCACTTTGTCTCCTTCATTTTTACCCTTTTTCTCTCCTTTGTGTTCTTATTTTATTTTTGGGTATAATATCTGTTCTTAACTGTATATATGTTTGATTATCAATGCTTGTCTCATTTATTGCCATAGTTGAATGGCGTCAAATTGGGGAGTCATGGTAGGTGCCTATCTGTTAGAGAAGTTTCAGAATTTTTGGGCGGCTTCGCTAAAAGTTAAAAGTGGGGAATTTCATAGCATTGGTTTTTTGTACTGTTACGCTAAGGTTCAAAAGTGGGTCAATTTTGCATAAAATGCGGGGTGGGGTGGGTTTTTTAAAAAATAGGTTGGAAGAAATTACTTCACCTTTTAAAGAGCGGGTTGGCGGGTTTTAAAAAAATAAAATGAGAAAAAATAGATAAGTTATAGTCAACCGACTTAATCCGCCTTATAAAAAATAATAAATAATAATGATAAAAAATTATAAATCACATATCTAAAATATAATTTTTAAAATAATCTAATTAAGTATTCAAACATAAATTATATAACATAAAAAAAATTTTATTTATAGTATTAGTTATCATTTTTTAAAAAAAGAGTCAGCCAATAGTTAATTTCCGCTTCCGCTTCGCTAACTCGCGGGTTATGCAAAAGCCAGGTTATCGGAGTTGAAAACAAAATATGAGTTTAATTCTTGAACCCAACCCGCAAAAAAGTGACGGGTTGACGAATTAACCCGACGGGTTGAACCCGTTTTGCCAGCTCTACTGTTACCACTTACGAGTTTAATTTTTTTCTTCTTCCCTGCAAGTGTGGATCATTAAAGCAATGTTATATGGTTCAATAAGTATTTGGATTTTCTGTTGGAATTGATTTTCTGTTGGTTCCATAAACTAGCTTTTTGCTTCTTAACTTGCTAGTGTAGCTTTACCTTAAAAAAATTGTAGGTTAAGAAGGAACGAAAATTTGTTAGGGTATGAGAATGAAAATTGAAGATTTCATTAGTATTATTATTTATTTGATGAGATTAATTTATCATTTTTTTAATTAAAAATTAGAATAATTTTTTTATCTCTTTAATTTAAAGATAACTCTTTAATGATCATTAATATTAATTTTTTCTTTAAATTTTGTTTTGCTCATCGAATAAATTAAGGTAAAAATTAAAAGCGTCGCAATAATAGATGATACGGCGCTTGTAATCACCACCAACTTTTCCTCTGAATCATCTTTTGCATCTTGATTTTCTTGACACAGAAAATGAAATAAATAGTCAATAAACGATGAAAAATGGGTATTAAGAAGAATTATATTTTACCTTTGTTTGAGGTTCAGAGATCAAAATAGAAGTTCATACCTATATTTCTGAGACCGCCAATCTAATATATAGATAGATCTTGCCCACCATTTGGAATCTGTTTCAAATCTAACAGATTGCCGAACCAAATGGCAGAGCCACTACCTTCTCCCCTCATGTCTGAGTTTGCAAAAGCCGTGCAGGAACAGTTTTCCCAGCATTTGGCCTTGCATTCCTCATGTGTCATACTTTCAGTAAGCCATGGTCTTGTAGTATGTGACGCCTTCATGTTACTGAATTTGAGGATACCATCTTTATTGTTCTCCCTGCAGCTCCAAGTTTCGCTGTAGACGCATCCTTGAGTCCAGTCCATTTGGTTCCAGTTCTGCAATGATTTTGGCTTGAATCCATCCAAGCACCTGCACACCGGGGACTCACTAAGGACACAGATCCCAAATGGGCCACAAAGATTATAGTTGTCACAGTAATCGCCTGGCAAAATTGAAGACATCGTCCATGTTTGAGTATCATTATTCCATGTTAAGCGCTGACTAGCATAAATTGTTTGGTTCAAGATAATTCTTGAAATTACTGACTTATCATTGAGGACATATGAAAAATACAATTAATCCTTATTGGATACAAACGTATAATTGACTATTGTATTGTACTTCAAAGATGGATCACCTCTAAATTGAATGTCATTTGAAGGGCCACTTCTGTAGTGTACTCTTTTGAGTCCTTCCACATCACTGCTTCAGGATTATTGGTAGGTACCGTACCCCATGTAAAGTCCCCCAGAGATGGGTCATCCCAGTTCTTCTTCCAAGCAGTTGGACACCGATTAAAGCCATTAGAGAAGAACAAAATTAGCTTGGCCACATCGTGCAAAATAGGAAGAAAAGAATGGCCATTTTATGTTAATGTCCGCCCACAACTACACAAAGTTGGCAACTTTTAATTTGCACCCCTCAGATAGGGGTGTACCTGTGCTCAATAAAATCGAAACCATTAGTTTTTAGGATTATACAATCGACGGCTACCAATCAAGGTTGGCAACTTGCTCAGCAGGTCAATTTGCATTCAAGTGAATTTATAATAATAGTCATAAACTCAAATGAGTCGGTCTTATTACTTAGTTATCAAAATGACCATTCTCCACCATTTGTGAGTGTCTGTAGGGTCGACGATGAGGGCGTGTAACGCGTGTTCATCTATTTGCGGCGTCTAAGTTCTTGATGATGGCGGAGTTGTTATTGATGCAATTGGTACAGATTGGTCAAATAATGGATAAGAAATGAAGAATCTGTTTGATAGAATCGTTTGATTATGTTTGAGATAGTTGATACTCACCATCGTTTTTTCCCGTTTATTTTTTTCCAATTTTGTTTAAGTTTGATAGAATCGTTTGATTATGTTTAATGAAAAGACAAGATGGGAATTTGTTGGTATTGGAACCTTTTATATGAAAAATGTCAAGTTTGTTGGGGTCATATGGGATCCGCTGTCATGGGTAATGTAATCTGCAGCTATAATGGCAATTGGTGTTGACAATGGTGATGTAGATGGTTTAGGTTGCTGCCAAGCTATTTTGGGTTAGGTTTACTTGAAGAAAGTAGTTCTGGAATGCTACTGCTGCTGCTCTTATGGATGGCATTGATCCTTAAAAAGAAAATAAAACTAAATTTATGTCTAATCCACCATTGTGGCTGGTGATTGAATGTTATGCATCTTATCGTTGGTGTTTGTCATAAAGTGATCGTTGATGACAATGCAGATTTACAGTCACTGGACGAAAGCTTCGCATAGCCGCTGTTTACACAGTCATCGAATCGCATTAACCATTGATTGGTTACTTAAACCACAACTCATCTCATCTTGGCTGGATCAAGATCATTTTAATTTTCTTTTCTTTGAAGTTATCAATTATAAGAGAGAAAAAAATATAAAATTATAAAAAAATTAACAAATTTTAATTGAGTCTTATTAATAATTTTATTTTTATTTTTATTTTTTTTTCTTATAATTAATTACTTAAAGAGAAAAAAATTAAAAAGATCATAATCCTATCTTAGGACTCAGACTTCTATCTCCCGAGAAATGAGCTCTCAACCTTCAAGGCTCTCCTCCTATTGGTACATTGGTTTTCTGGTGTTTAGAAAGGGTGGGCTTGGGATATACTTTACTTTGGAAGGACAAAGTAGACAATGCAGTGAAATTGTGTAAGGGGTTAACCTGTAAATAACAAAAAGAAAATATGTTTAAAAGAAAATTCTAACATGCACATTTAAAAAGAAGTCTATAAATGGATGATAATTTTTGAGTTATTAATTTATTGTCAAAATAAATTAAAGACTCATTAAAAAGTTAAATTTTTATAAATTTTAACTAATAACATTATATTTATATCAAAATTTAGTTAAATTATTTTTTTAAAAATAATTATACATATAAAAAATTTATTAATTTTAACTGATAATTTTTATATATATCTAAATCTATATATAAATATTATTAAATAAAAAAATAAAAAATCTATTCATAAAATCAATGAATTTTATTTAATAGTATTTATACATAAATTTAGTTGTATATAAAAATTATTAATTAAAATATGTAAATTTTTTGTATTTATAATTATTCATAAAAAATAATAATTTAACTAAATTTATATGTGAATCTAATATTATTAATTAAAATTTATAAAAATCTAACCTTTAATCTAAGCTATTTATTTTAATAATAAATTAATAACTCAAAATCGATTATGAACCCAAAAATTTTATTTCCATTTTACACTTTCCCTGTTTAAAATAAGGGAAACCAGTTGTAACCAGTGGAGTCAATGCACCACCGGTGCACCGATTGAGCACAGTAAACGGCTCCACACAAAGTTAAATATTTAAGTTGAAGTTCGAAGGATGACGTATGATTCGAGTTCCATCAATTCAACAAAAAGAATCTGGCTACTTAAATATTCCAAAAAATTTTGTACCAAAAAAAAAATATTCCAAAATTTTTCCCGCTTAACACTAAGCCAATGATTTTTTTTTTCTCCTCATGGTATCCTCATACATTTTTTTCTTACACGGTCACAAAGCTATATGGTAGATGTTTATTGGGCTCAAACTTTGTCCTCCTTTGTAACCGCAGCTTACCTACCATTCCTTCTAATTTCTTATGGTTAATGAAATTATTATTTTGAGAATATAACTTACACCTGGTTAATTACATTTTCCATCTCTTGATATTTGAAATAGTCTAAGTATTCGTTTGATTCTTGAAATTGAGCATAGAATTAGAATTTAAAATTAAAATTAAATCTCCTAATTTTAATTTTTATGTGTAAAATGTCATTTAAAATTTGAATTGTAATTTCATAAACTAATTTCATGAAATTAAAAAATAATTAAGTTAAATCTTTCTAATTTCTTAGTTTATACTTTAAGAATTACTAATTTTATAACTTAAAAATTAAACTCTCTCTCTACATTTATTTATAAATAATTATATTTATTGAAATTCTATATTTATATAAATTATTATAATAGCTATTTATTTTTTTAAATTCATGAAAAAAATTATGAAAAAATGATTATTATATTATAAAAATATTATTGTATGAATATTTTTATTAATTTTAATTTTTTAAATAATTTTTTAATGTTTTAGATACTACTTTTAAATAATAAAATTATAATTAAATTTAAATTTATAATTTTTTATCTTAATTTTTGACAACTTCAAATATAAATTTAAGATTCTTGACCAATTCTAACTCTAAAAGAATTAAAATTAAAATTAAAATTTTATATTTCAATTTTAATTCTACTATACAAACGAAATTAAAATATAACTATATATAAAAAATAAGATAAAATTATATAAATATAAAATAATATGTATATAAATAATATTATTCTAACTTTTATATATATATATATATATATATATATAAAGAATTAAAGATTATTCATGAGAATAACAGCAATTGTTGAAGATGATTTTCATGATAAAGAAAGTGTCGTAATTGACTGAAGAATATGAAAGTAATTTGAGTGATAACTAACTTTCAAATTCCTCACCATCCAATCATGCATTTAGACAAGTATTTGCAGTCTCATTGTTTTAGTTAATTATCCTGTTTTTGACTATTGCATATGAAAGTGACACTACTCATTACCTACTCCCATTTTTTTTTCCAAGAGTTGTAAGATTTTCGTGTAAAAATTAGCTATAAAAATAACAGTTTTTTTGTTTGCTCTTCAGTACTTCGTGTCAATAAAAATTGTCTGTTTGGATTGAGAAGTTTGTAAGGAAATTAAAAAAAAAAGGTGAATTTCTCTTTTTAAGTAAACATTTTTTTCGTTTAAAAATTTTTAAAGAAAAAAATAATAATATATTATTATGTGACATTGAAATCATATTTTATTTATTTTTTATAAAAAAATTTTAAATAAAAGTCTCAATCTAAGAATGAAAAATTGACCTCTCATTCTGTTTTTCCTCAAACCTCTCCTTCATAACATTATTATGTTTGGAGGGAAGGAAAATGGAGGACAAATTTTTATTTTAAGTAAATATTTTTTATTTAAAAAAATTAAAAAATAAAATGAATAAAAAATATATTATCATATATTTTTTAATTATTTTTTATTTATCTTTATAAATATTTAATATTTCTCTCAATTTAAAAATAAAAAAAATTAACCTTCCTTTTTCTTTTCTTTTAATATCCATCCATCCAAAAACATATAGGATTACATTAACCACTTAAAAGTTTTTTTTTTTTTAAGTTTAAAATGAAAAAGGCTTTTTCTATTTCAAAATCAAAATAAAATATAAATTTTAATAAAATTTTATAATAAAATTATAGATCACCTGTTAATAAAAAATCTTAAATTTGAGTTTAAGTCATATAATTATTATAAAAATAAAAAGTCGGCTAGGTGAACCTTGCCAGATGAGCTTGCCAAATCAAATCAAAGTTAAATACAAAAATGACGGTCAAACAAAAATGTTAGGTATAAAATTAACCCAAATATTAAACTAAATGCTACTTTTACTATTTTATTAAGCAAGGATTTTGTTACCTCAAATTTTCACCTCTTTTATTTACGTATATTAGTCTATATACCCCGTCTCACTGTCACAGAAGTCCCAAGTCCCTTCTTCAATCACTCAAGTATAAATTGTAAAAAATGGCCAACCCGCTTCCAACTCCGCCCGACCATTCGGCCGCGTCAACTCTAAAATGCGAGGCGGGGTGGTTTAGCCGTTTTAAAAATAGGATTGGAAGAAATAACCTACTCCGCTTTAAGTGGATTGGCGGGTTGACGGGTTAAGCTGCATAAAAAAATAAAATGAGAAAAAATAGATGAATTGATGGGTAAACCTGGTTTAATCCACCTAAAAAATAAAAAAAAAAATATAAAAAAAATCAATAAATACTATAAAAAATAATAAATAATAATGGTAAAAAATTTCAAATCACATATCTAAAATATAATTTTTAAAATAGTCTAATTAAATATTCAAACATAAATTATATAATATCAAAGAGTTTTTCATTTATAGTATTACTTATTATTATTTAAAAAAAAAACCAACCAACTCATGAGGCCAACTGGCCTTATTTCGCTTAACCCGCGGGTTATGCGGGCGGGTTATGCGAGTTGGAAAAAAATATGGGTTCAATCCTTGAACCCAATCAAAAAAAAAACAACGGGTTGGCGGGTTGAGCCCGCGGGTTGAACCCGTTTTGCCGGCTCTACTCTCAAGTCTCTACCTTTTAACACACTTAGTGCGTATTTAGATTAGAATTTGTAAATTTAAATTTGAGTCAACTTGGTTTTATAAATTTAAATTTAGTTAAAAATGAATTTATATTAATATGATATATGTTTAAAAACTTTTATCATAAAAGTGAATTTAAAAAAATAAACTTCAACAAATATATTTATTGCTAGGGGTTGAAACAGGCCAGATCAGGCCAGACTTTACCTTAAACAGGCTTGACCTGTATTCTAAATATTAGGCCTGAGCCTGGCTTATGAGCCTATAACAAGCCAATTTTTAAGGCCTAGCCTGACCTTTTTAGAAGCCTCACCTGACCTGAAAGCCTATTTAAAAGCCTACTTGCAAAAAAGGCATTTAAATAGGCTTTCAGGCTTACTTTTAAATAGGTCAACAAGCCTTTAAAAGGCTAACAAACTTATCGTTAAATAGGCCAACAGGCCTCTAAATAGGCTAACAAGCCTAAGCCTTGAAACAGGCCAACGTACCTAAGCCTTTAAATAGGTCAACAAGCGTATGATTTTTTAAAATATTACATTAAAAATCTAATATTCTAATTTAATAACAGAAGTCTAACCAGTCTAATTATTCAGTAATACAAAATTATAACAAATCTAAAAGGCCTCAGGCCCATATTATCCAACAACATAACAATATAATTAGACAAATCTAAAAGGCCTCAGGCCTCAAATTATTAACATAAAAACAAGAACATGAGGTCCATGTCACAAATCTAAAAGGCCTCAGGCCTCAAATTGACCAATGACCAACACACAGTACCACAATACAAGTCCATAATAGATATCCAACAACAATACAAGTAACACAAAATAACAACAAACAACTCAATAATATAAAGTGCAACCAACAAGACATGAAAACGTCCCAAAATGTAGCAATAAAGGTGCAACAACCAATAACCACATTCAAATCTTCAAGGTGATCTCTTCATGTTCATACACCTTCAAAATAAAATAATAAATTTATATTAGAGCATATAATAATTTAACAGCAATGAAATTAACAAAACTTAAGAAAAAAAGGACTATTTCAAAAGAAAAAAGTTTAAACCTTTTTCCTTTCTCTTTAATTCATACTTGTTACGAAGCCAATCCCCACCGCATATTAGTGCTTCAATAGATTCTTCATTCAACTTTGAACGATATTCATCAATAACTCTTCCTCTTGCACTAAATGTGGACTCTGAAGCCACTGTTGAGATTGGAATGGCTAGTATATCAGCAGCCATCTTTGATAAGATCTTATACTTTAAGTTATTATTCCTCCACCACTCTAAGGCACTAAAGGAGTTACTATCACCATCAGGAATATAAACACCTTCCTCAAGATAAGCATCTAATTCTGATTTCATTGGAGCAACTGCTTCCTTTTTACGCACAAGACTCATGATTTGATCAAATCCAGTGATAATTGAAGATTTAGGAGCAAACGTGGATGAGGTGTTGCTGCTAGCAGTGTTCACTTCACTAGAGGATGACTCTTCCATACTCAAAGTTACGTACTCATTGTATAATTCTTGCAATGAAGTCCGCACCTTGTTCATGTTTTCCATGGCAACTTCTTCAGGCTTATATATCAAAGGATAACATATATCAACAATATGAAATTTGCACCTAGGATCCAAAACACTTGCAATAGCCATCAACAAATTGCATTCCCCCCAATATTTATCAAATTTTACTTTCATTGGAGCAGCCATTTCTCTCATAAAGAGATCTTCATCCTCCGCAGCATTATCAATTACTTGTTTCACCCTCCATACTTCTGCGAGATACAAATTTGCAGTAGGATACTCACTGCCTGAAATTATATGAGTGGCAAGATTAAACACTTCTAGAAGTTGACAAACCTTTTCAACTTTCTCCCAATCCTCATGTGAAGGTGCATAATCATAATGAGGCTCTCTTTCTTTGTAAGCTGGAAAGATAATCTTAAATTTTAAAGCGCTGGACAACATTTGACATGTTGAATTCCATCTGGTAGGACAATCAATAACAAGCTTCCTTTCTTTCAATCGCTTCTGTTCAACCACATCACAAAAAGCCTTTAACCTTGAATCATTGTAGTTGATATACTTCACACTTTCACGAACGTTGTAAATGACATCCTTAATCCTACTAAGTCCATCTTGCACCAACAAATTTTAATATGTGTGCACAGCATCTAACATGAACTAAAGCACCACCAAGGACTAACTTTGTGCTCAGTGATAAGTTGTCTTTGAGATTCCTCAGGCATGAGTCATTATAAAAAGCATTATCAACAGATACTGAAAACACTTTGTTTTCAATCCCCCATGCTTTCAAACTCTTGAAAATTGCATCAGCCACATCAATCCCACGCTTGGAGCAGGCACTTTCACAAAACTCAAAACTCTCTTTTGAAGTTTCCATCCTGCATCAATGAAATGGCCAGTTATGACCATATATTCAGCTACTTGATGACTTGATTTCCACATATCGGTAGTTAAGCTGATCTTGCCCACACTTTTCAACAAAGCCTTTAATTTTCTCTTCTCTCGCTTCATATATTGCTAAACAATCAGGTCCTTACTGTTTTACGAGACATTTTCTGAAATTCTGAATTTGCATATTGGAAGCCCCACATCCAAACTTCATCTTCAACAATGTTAAAAGGATGCTCATGGACCATAACAGCAGTGGCAATTATTTCTCTCATCTTCTCATTAGAGTACCTAACACCAGGACTCACAAATGGATTTGTTCCAACTGAAGGTTGAAATGGAATGATTTGTTGCTTCTTTTGTGTACTCATTTGAAACTTCCTTTGACTGCAACTTTCTACATGTCTCCTTAGATGACTAGTGATAGATCCCTTCCCACCAATAGATAGCTTTTGCTTACAATATTTACAGACAGCTTTCTTCGCACCTCCAGTAAATTCAACTTCATCAAAATCATTCCAAACAGTTGATGTTTTTTGCCTCTTCTTCTTAATGACACAATCCTCATCCTCTTGATCACGGTGACTTGAATCAGTTAGTACACTTTTTTCATTGTTGCATTCAAGTTGACTTGAAATTGTTAGTGCACTTTGATTAGTGTCATTAACAGGTCCAAAAGCAGGAGTAGATGAAATAGTTTCATTACTCTCAAATGGAGAAGACATCATGTAAATCTGTTTCATTATAGGTTAATTAAATTATAGCTAAATAGTTCTAAATAAGCAACAATATTAAAAGTAACAAACATAATTTGCACAATAATAGTAAAAAAGGCAAGAGCATATATGGTATTTGTTCAGCCAAATAAAACTAATCCATTTGCTTAATAATATTTTAAATGCTATTTTTTTTATTTGTGTTGGATTTCATTAAATATTTTTTGTTTAAATGTAGGAGTTTGAGAACTTTTTTTCTGCATAAACTGTTTAAATGTACAAGTTTTGGCTATGATGGAAGTTTAATAGTAAAAATGCAAAACAGTGAATTGGAATTGGGGGTTGTTGCGGTGTGGGATTGGGAAGGATGCAGTTAACCTTGAAATGAGAAAATTGTGCAACATTTTTCACTCGCCGATTTTGCAGAACAAATTGGAAGGATCTCACTCCAAATTATGGGATTGCAGTTTGTGATATAAGAATAGGTTGGTGTAAAAAAAATATTTTATTATTCCTTTTAAATTAATATAACCAAATCTTTTTTTAGTTATTATAATTTTGTAATCTTACTGGCAATACAGTATTTTTTTTTCTTTCAAATTTATGGTGTTGGCCTCTCTTAATTATTTTGAGCCTACTTTTTCTGACATGTTTTTAGTTATTTTTTCTTGGGACTTTGTTATTTCGTTGCATGCTTTAAGGAGCCTTTTGCAGAGACAATGTTGGAGGGTTGTGAGAGTCATAGCCAAAAACATATCAATAAATCATCCTAGAGAAGGAAAGGTCTATTAGGAAACATATATATGGGGTCATCAGAAAGGAAACTGTAACGGAGCATGACTTCTTAAACCAATTTGCTAAAATTTTGTATGATATCTTCATGCAAGCAAGCATTTTGTATGATATTTAATTTACTTCCAAATCACTTTGATTATAATACCATTATTACCATGTATTGTCAATGGTTATAACAAAGCAATGAGACAATAAATATGCAAGGAATCACAATTAGCCATAATAGTAGAAAACCAGATAATCTCGCCTAACAAAGGAAGAAAAGCCCATAGAGCTTAAGCACAAATTATTTCAACTGGAAGTGACTGGGTGCATCATTAACTCAAGTGACCAAATCATTGAGCAGTTTCAAGAGATCATATGAGGGCAAGGAAATAGGCACACCTTGATAAACAATAGGCGAAGGCCAGTACAGTTGACAATGATCTTACAAAGTTCAAAACACGTTCCTTAACAGCCTGCCACTTTCTGTAGGTAGAATTACTGGCTCCAATGCTCTGCAATTAGCTAACAATTCAGTATGTGGAGAATAGGTGAATCAAAAAAGATATAAAGTATTCATCATCGATAAAGTAATTATGTCATAACAGTGAAACCTGCAAATAAGTATTGCTCCAGTCCATAACAGTAATGGCTGAAGGTAAGAAGTTACTATATAATGTGTGGTACTCTTCTTCTAACTATTATCACTCCTCTGCAAAATAAAGTGTGCAATATTAGACTTAGGTATTAATAGCATTGAATCAGTTAAGACAAAGATGATAAATAGAATAACTGCAACGTAACCTGAAAAAACAGTTTCCTTGTCTGACACATTAATGGGCTAACACCCCATACTGCAAAAATGATAATGCCAACAGCAGGAATCAAAAAACAATATGTAAGTGTATACCAACCGGGGGGAATACAACACTTAAATCTATGTAGTTGCTAGCTGCAAAATCACAAACTTTACCTTGCCAACACGGTAGCAGCCAACTTAACAACAGGTAGCTCACTTGGTTGGCCTGGTGCTAGAAAAGAACAGCACTTAAAAGAGCGGGATTTGCAAGACAATGTACGTGTTGGCCTATTTATGTGACGAAAGTGTAGAAAACCCCAGCAATCCTATTTCATCAACTGTAATAAAAGATTGTCTCAGAGTACTTTCTAATGAAAAGTAAATGGCCATGCAATTTCTTTAATCTAGAAAAGATATTATTTTTTCATCTTATCATTGTTATATTAATATTCAACCATCAGTGAATCCAGGCACACAAGGAGCATATTATTGCCGGACAATATTGCTGAAACTGGCAGAATGCTAATGTATGAGTCATTTGTTGAAGTTTAAAAAATATTCTATAAAATTTTATACTACACACAAACCCCTTTGCTGTTAGGTGTGTTACAGTGGCAAATAGCTATTAAGATTCAATCTGTTAATCTAGCTATTATTGACTAGAACAAAAAATCAAAATCATACATATCCAGGCCATCAAATTAAAAAAAAAAACTCCCAAATCCAAATACTAAGAAAAGTTCAACACTTGAAAATTATAATTGAATGCGCAATTCAAATATATCTAATAATAAGAGTGAATTCAAATACGATAATCAATATAAAAAATTAAGAATTGAGAGAAGTAGATCGATAAGGAAAAGCGAGGAGCTGAGTTACCTGTAAGGAGGAGCTGAGGCGCTGAGTTGCAGACGGAGAGGCAGAGGCGGAGGCTCAACTGTGTAGAGTCTAGACGGAGAGGCAACCGCTCGAGTCGTCAGCGGATTGGCAGAGGCGCAGTCGCGCAGACGCAGAAGTGCAGAACGATCTCGCGGACAATGGATGAAGGCAGAGAGAGGCACGGCCGCGCAGAACACTCCAGTCTCCACTCTCCAGAAAAGTTTCTAATTTAGATTAATAGGTTTCTTTAAATTTTAATATATTATAATAAATAAATTATAATAATTATAATAAATATATTAATAAATTAATAATATAATAATATAATAATATAATATAAAATAAACAGGCCAGTCGACCTGTCAAGCCTAAAAGGCCTATTAGTTGGCCTGAGGCCTGGCCTTTTTAATTAAACAGGCTTTCAAAAAAGCCTTAACCTGATTTGTTTATTAAACGGGCCAGGCCAGGCCATAGGCCCCTGACGGGTAGCCTGGCTTATTTTCACCCCTATTTATTGCTTTTGACCAAAGGATTGATAGAAGTAAAAAACATGTTAAAATAGTATAAACCAACAAATACTCAAACAAAGTTTTACACCGTTCAAAAATTCTAAACTTACGTTTAGAGCCTCCAACAAATAACTAAGCACACACTTAGTAGCTGGATTAGTTTTCTCATCACCTATTTTGTGTTTTATTTCATCCTAAACAGTAAACAGAACTTTACAAGACTCAGATATTCACCCTCATCCCCAAACCACAACCCCACCAACAGAGTAAACAGAAACCACATCCAAATAGACCCCATGAACCTACACAAAAATCCCCAATGCCCAAACTCTGCCCTTATTCAAAATCCGCCGAAAAAGATACAACCACCGCTGCCTACAACTCCCAAGCACCATGGCCACCAGCCCACCATCAATTGCATTCTAAATCCAAAATCCCCAAATACATGTAGAACATCTCTAGTGTGACGCCGAGTTTCACCTATTCAAATCTTAATCATATTAACTGAGTCGCAACGACTTGTTAATTCAATTTTTTTAAAGTCAAAATTTTTAATTAAAATCAACCAACTCATACTTATTTTCTAGAGAACTACGTGACTTTGAGTTCCTCATTGTACCCGGGAATACGTAGGAGCAAAATCGTTATTCTGTCAAGCCAAAAAGATAAATTTTTACAATTTGGTTATTTCTTTTCTTTCTTGCTTTTTTTAAAAATAATAATAATAATAAATAAAAATAAAAAATGAAAAATAAAAAAATAGTTACATGGCCTTTTTTTTTTTTAAAAAAAAAAAGTAAAATAAATATATTTGAGATTATCAAGAATTTATACAATTGACTTAAGGTGCCGTCTTAGGACAAGTGCATTAGGGGTGTCGTGAGATTAAGTTTCCACCTTCCCTAAGCATAACCGACTCTCGAATCCAATCTAATTTTCAAAGACCATTTTCTAATAAGGGTTTTCTAATTTTTCCTAAATTTAAATAAAATTGGTGGTAACTCCATTTTTATTTTCTAAAATCTCGTGAGTTGCTATGTTTCGCCGCGATCCACGATCGCGACAGATGGTGACTCCACTGGGGACTTAAGTTGAGAGTTAAGTCTAGAAAAGTTAGTTATGCAAAATGTTTGTGATCTTTATATGTTTATTTTATCTTTTTTTTTTTTTTTTTATTTTATATATTTGATGGTTTTTTATTGTTATTGTTAATTGTTTTATTATGAAAACCTTAGGTAGAAAACTTTTGGAGGTTGTTTTGTGTTTGTTTTGTTTTGCAGGATATGGGTAGTCTTGAGGACTATGAAGGTATGTGTGCTCCCTACACCCACCGCACCTACACGTTTATCGCACACATCCGAGTGGGGCCCTATACCCGGGTCTGAGTGAAGCCTAAGTTAGGTAGAGGTTGCGTAGTGGTAGTCATTTTGGATGTACATCCTGTTTAGTTATTGCGAAAATCTCATCTAGAGTATGCCTTTTTTATGAATGTCCCGCACCTAGTGGTTTACCCACTGTTTGTGGTTAACATTCTGAAATTGGACTTAACTCTAGAGGCCTTTAGAATAGAAGAGCCACCCAATGGAAGTTCTCACTAGTCAGAAGGACCCACAGATCCTTAGGATATAAATCCCAAAGCTTAAGGCAATTCCATTAGGAGACAAAGGGAGCATACCTTTCATTACCTTTAGATTTATCCATATCTCGTGAGTTGTTTAGTTCTTTAGTGTGGCAAACCATACTTGTGTTCCTCCTTAAAAAAAAATTCTTTTCAAAAGAGGAGGCGAGTCACTATTAAAGGACTAACAACTCACTCATTCATTATCATCATCATTTTTCACATTATATTTCTTTGAAAACCATGCATTGATGATTCTTATGTGTTGAACCCAAGTTTGTTGGAGAACTGTTGAAACTAAGTGCCTAAGGACTAGCAGTGAGTATCTTTGATTAATAATGGAATGTGTCGGGGGATCAAATCACAAGGGTGAAATTTTGAAAAAGACCCTGCAACTTAAGGCCAAGAAGGTTGACACAGAAAGCTTGGTGAGTTTGGGCCGAATGTTGAAGAAGACATAACGTCTGACCTTCACCGCAAGATATGGGAGGATCCTGAATCTGTTAGAAGTGGACGTGCAAGCAGAAGCTATCATTGCACTAGCTCAATACTATTATGACCCACCATTACGTTGTTTCACCTTTCAAGATTTTCAGCTAGCCCCCACCTTAGAGGAGTTCGAGCAGATCTTGGGCTTACCTTTGGAAAAGGAAAAGCCATACCAATATATGGGCCACTATGCCTCTATGCCAACCATACCAGATGTCTTGAAAATTCATGCAAAAGATCTACAGAAGGCAAAACAAATTAGGAAAGGAACAGAGGGATTTCCAAGGAAATATTTGGAAGAGCACATGCATCACCTAGCCGAGGTTGAAGACTGGAGCACCTTTATGGATGTGTTAGCCCTCACCATTTATGGCAGCATCCTCTTCCCAAGAAATGATACCGCAAATCCCGTTCCAGCCATTCTTGCTGATGTTTATTACACTTTGAATTTTTGTCATGAAAAGAAGGGTAAGCGAATCTTATATTGTCTACCGATGCTATTTGTATGGCTTACGAGTCACATGTTCAAGACGGGTTACGAAGGACCCTATCCCATTACAGATCTCAAGATGCTCCAGTTGAAGACCATGAGTGGCTGTGAATGGGCCAAGGAATTGGCCAAGCTTGAGGAGAGAAGAATTGTATGGTACCCATGGCGAAAAGAAGGGCAAACAGTGGTCTATCAGTGCGAGGGCTTTCCTAATGTCCCTCTCATAGGTACTCGGGGGTGCATGAACTATAACCCCGCTTTGACATTGCGTTAACTTGGCTATCCTATGATGGGACCACCCTCGGAATTGGAAACCACTCCCTTTATTTATGACATAAAGATGGAGTGTACTAAGACACTCAGGAAGACCCAAGACGCTTGGAAGAAAGTCATCAGAAATGGTAGAGAGTTGGGAATTAGAAGCTGTGGAGTCAAAGAAAGCTACCGGCAGTGGGTCAAGAATCGGCTCAGGAAGTCAAAATGCCTTTCAAAAGTTCAGCAACCTTTACAATTGGTATATCTCTACCTCCGATCCCAATAGAAGATGAAGAAATAAGGAAAAAGTTAGCAAAAGCCAATGAAGAAAAAAGGAAATTAGAAGCAGAGCTGGAAAAGACTCCCTAAACATGTGTAGTTTTAAAGCGTGAAAATTATAAGAAGGACCACGCGCTTGAAAGGGCTAACAAGAGGCAAAAGACAGAACAAGATCATATGTCAAGAACCAGAAGGTGTTTGGAAGCTGCAAACAAGGAATTGAAACTCCGAGGGCAAGAAAGAGACAAAGCTCTGACTGAAAATCAACGACTTAAAGAGTTGCTTGTAAATGCCAAAGTGACACAGAATAATGCTCTTCAACAGGTGGATAGCATGAAGCAACAAATAAAAATGGTGTCAACAAGATATGAAGACACAATCAAAGTTGAGATATTGCGCACAGATAAGGCGATTGTGGGATATGAGGCAGCATTATGATAAGGACAAGAAGACTTGCAGAAGCTGATAGATTAGATGAAACAACAGGATAAGGACATCAGTGAATGGAAATGAGAAGTCCACTTTTGGATGGATCGCTTCACGAGACTAGCATGTCTAGCCAACACAGCAATTGCAGATGTTCCATATTATTTAAAGATGGCTAATAAGATGGTCAATCCTCTTAATACACCAGCAGAGATTAATGATTTTATTGAATATTGCAAGAGTCTTATTGGACAAATGAAGCAGATGATCAAGGCTCATTCGGTTGAGAAGGAAGAATTAGACTAGACCATGATGTATTTCAAATAGGGAGAAAATAATGTACTCCTCTAAAATGATGTTTGTTTTAATGGAATGAAATATGTCTTCTCGTGTTTCTGATCCCATGTTTTACTTGAGACCCAATGCTTTTGAACGAGACATTCTAAGAATCGGTCGTAATCAAAGATACTCACTTAAGTCCATTCGCACAAACAAATAACGGTTCTCTAACAAATCAATGATAATAATGGTTGTTTTAAATTGTGCTTTGATTGTTCACAAGGATTCGAAACCATTATGCGACCAAGAAAAGAAAAGACCAATCAAACCCGAGTTCACAATACCAGATCTCAAACCAGAATGGCTGCTGGTAATCTTAAGGCAGGGAGAAACTTGAGCAAAGAGGTTGATGAAATGGCAAGAAGGGTGAATGAAACATCTGAGACCCAAGCAAGATTGGAAGCAATACTGTAAGATATGAGGGAATTTCTCCACTTAATCAGTGGAATAGAGGTGCAAATGGGGTTGAAGCGTATGTGCCACCGATAACTGCCTCGACATTCTCGACTGTAACCTCAGGCATCACTGTGGGGATCCATGAGCAACCATATCAAATGACATCGATTGTCCTACCTATTGGAGAGGGGTATCGCGCCTTGGAAGGTGCTCATAATGAAATTCCTGGTTACGTTGGCCCTACTTGGGAACAACCACATGTGTCCATTACAGGGCAAGCAACAATGCCTAACTCTGGGAATAGCTATGTCATGACCAAGAAAGACAAGATGAAGGAAGAGTGGATGGAAAAATGGAGGAATAGATCAAGGCAATCAAAGGTCCCAGTGCTTATGGACATCTGAGAATAGAAGAACTGTGTCCTACTACAGATGTCGTAATCCTTAAAGACCTCAAGATTCCTGATTTTGCTAAGTATGATGGGAGCGGCAACCCTCGGTTTCATTTGATCAGTTATGGAACCAATATGGCTGTTTGGTCCAAGGATGATAAGTTCCTCGTTAGTTTCTTCCACGAGAGTCTTACAGGCCCTGCTTTAGAGTGGTATCTTCAATTAAACCACTCTAAGATTTCTCATTGGACGGAATTAGCTGACCTATTTATAGACCAATACAAATTTAATCTGGATGCGACTCCAACCTAGGAATAATTGAGCTCAATGCAGAAAGGAAATGAAGAACCTTTCAAACAATATGCACAGAGGTGGATAGCCTTGGCAGCTCAAGTTCAGCCCCCATTAACACTATCTGAGATGTGTTCATATTTCTTGGGAACCTTGAGAAATCCTTTTATTAGAGCAATAGCCAGGGCAACCTATAAGGATTTTACAGATCTGATAATGGAGGGAGAAAGGATTGAGATTTTGGCCAAGGTTGGGAAGTTACCGATGAGCAATACAGAGAATACTGCTTTTAAGAAAGGATTCCAGCCAAAAAAGAAAGAACCCGAGGTGAATTATGTCTAATGCCAACAGACCTTCAGACCTCGATATTCCTCATAAAACCCAAGTCATCAACCCGCATATAACCCTAACCTTCATTTTTCACACCAAACGCCTACACCTCCTTATTACTCACCCCACCAAGTTGTGTCAACCACAAACGCACCCCAACTCCACAATTCCAATTCAATAATGTTCCCACACCACAACCATATGTGCCAACTCGCCCAACCTATACACGATACCCACCTATACCTCCACAAATTTACTCAAATCACCCACAACCTCGGTCAAACGCCCAAAATCAAAGTCGCTTTCATCCCCAAAACCTACCTCATTTCCCAAGATTGTTCATTTCAAATGCGGACTTATTCCAAAGGCTATTTAATGCTCACCTTGTTTCGGGAAATCCTGTACGTCCCTTAGAACCACCATTCCCAGCGTGGTATAACCCGAATTTGACTTGCAAATACCACATGGATATCCCAGGGCATTCAATTGAAGATTATGAGGCTTTCAGGACTGTAGTAAGGAAGCTTATTGTTTATGGGAAGCTTGACATTCAAGAAAAGGCTAGACCCAGTATCGTCAACAACCCAATTCCTAATAATGGTGGAAGGAATGTGGTAAATGCTTTGGAAATAGAAGAATCACTAATAAGAAAGGTCATGAGCTTGCGTACGCCGATGGCCAAAATATTCGAAGGGTTGAAGAAAACAAGTTATAATATCATGGTGCTAGCTGCCACGATGAAAGAAGAGGAGAAGCACAATAAAAAATCAAATTGTGCTTATCATGGTGAGGAAATGGGACACGATATTGAGGATTGTTAGGACTTTAAGGTTCGAGTCCAAGGTTTGCTCACTTTGGGAGTAATACAAGCAGAACAAGGGGTAGCTTCATCTGAAGAGGTCAATGTGATTGAACGCTTTATACTCAAGGTGCCACCTCTCAACTAAGCCTCGACACCAGGGAAAGTAGTACTGACAGTCAAGAAGCCAACACCATTTGCTTGTAATGACACCCACGCAGTGCCATGGAGTTATGAAACAAGGGTAGAGATAAAGGGAGTCGGGGAAAGTACTTTGAAGGCTCAAGTTGCAGAAGTACATCAGGAGGAAGAGTCAGTGACTAACATAGTTGGGGTAGGAGGAATTACAAAGAGTGGGCGATACTATAGCCCAAGAGAAATAGAAAAAGGGAAATTGTCAAAGAAGTGAGTAGGGAAGAAACATCAAAAGAAGAGGAGAAGAAGAAGGAAGAGGAAGAAGAGTTCTTGAAGATAATGAAGCAAAGCGAATATAATGTGGTAGAATAGTTGAAGAAGACTTTAGCCCGAATATCTCTTTTGTTACTCGTCTTGACATCTGAAATACATCGGAAGGCATTAATGAGAATTCTGAACGAGGCCTATGTTAAGCCTGATGTTACCCCTAAAAGTGTCATCGATATGGTGGACCTGATGAAGCGCATTAACATGATCACCTTTACTGATGAAGAGATCATTTTTCGGTCTAAGAGAAATCCACGGGCTTTGCATATAACCCTCAAATGCAAAGGGTATATAGTTGTAAAGGTTTTGATAGATGGGGGGTCTGCACTGAACATCCTACCTATGTCGACTCTGACTTCGTTATCAATAAGTGAGGATGAATTGTCACCTCGAGAAATGGTAGTACGGGCCTTTGATGGAAATAAGAGAGGCATCTTGGGAGAGATGATATTACCACTAGAGATTGGTCCAAGTAACTTTCAAGTGTTATTCCAAGTTATGAATATTGAGCCTGGTTACACAATGCTCTTGGGGAGACCATGGATCCATGTTGCTAGTGCTATTCCCTCTACCTTGCATCAGAGTGTTAAATACATTGAAAATGGGTCATTCATTACCATACATGGAGAGGAAGAGATTATGTTGTCAAAACCAGTTTCAGTGTCGTATGTGGAGAGTGTAGAGAAAGATGAAGAGAATTTGTGGCATAGTTTTGAAATAGTTGAGACCGGAGTTGGTAATGATGAATCTCCGATGCAAAGTGTGGATCAGGTGGTGGCTTGGATTATGGCAAGTAGTGGATACGAAAAAGGAAAAGGCTTGGGCTCACAATTGCAAGGTACTTAGTCGCCGATGTCCTTCTAAGAAAAGTAGGATAAGTTTGGGTTAGGGTATGAAGCATCCCTGGAAGAAAGAGTAAGGAGCATGACTATCGGAAAGAAAAATGACAAGGGCAAGATGAAGCATATTCCCCACCTGAGGGAAACATTCCCAACACCAGCCGAGGTAATCATGTCTGGAGAAGTCATTCGCTCCCAATGTCATCCCACTATAATGTGTTGCATGAAGAAGGCCCAGAAGAGAGCAAGGCAATCTGTCCCTCTGCTGATGAGGAGCCACTGAAGAATTGGCAATATGAACTAATGGTTGATGTGATTGTTTCCAAGTAATTGTCTAGTCATATTGTACTAATCAGATATTTAAGACTAGCTATGTTTTGAGATTATGATTTATGTTATTTGAGACATTAATTAAATAAATTTGTATGAATATTTAGCATTCTTTCTTATTGCACCTTTGATTTATCCTTTTGCATTTATCAGTTTCCTTATAATATCTTGTTATTCCTTTGTTATTCCTACTTTATTTTGCCTTTCCAACTTCACACAAATTACTTTCCAGGGACCTGAGTCTTGTAGAAAGTTCGCCTCATGAAAGGGACTTTGAAAACTCATCAATTGATTCTCCTGTGATGTTTAATGAAGAAGACCCTAGATCTAATGAAGAAGGAGAAGTTGTTGAAAATTTTACAAAATTACTAAAGTATTCAGAGAAGGGATTCGACTTGAATGGCGAGGAAGTAGAGGTGATTAACATGGGGACAGAGGAAGAGAAAAATGAGTTGAAAATTGTGAAAAACCCCGAGTGTGAATAAATGATTGCGCTCTTCAAAGAGTATATGGATGTCTTTGCTTGGTCTTATCGGGATATGCTTGGATTAGATCCGGAGATAGGATTTCATAAAATCCCACTATATCTAGATTTGAGGCAAAGAAGTAGAAGTTAAGGAGGATACATCCTGATATGTCCTTGAAGATTAAGGAAGAGGTGACTAAGCAGTTGGAAGCAGGATTTGTAGAAGTGTCAAGACACCCAGAGTGGGTAGCCAATATTGTGCATGTACCTAAGAAGGATGGAAAAGTCAGATTGCGTGTAGATTACAGGGATCTGAATAAGGCCAGTCCGAAGGATGATTTCCCACTCCCTCATATTGATGTTCTGGTTGATAACACTGCTAAGAATCACAGGTTTTCATTCATGGATGGATACTCAAGGTATAATCAAATCCCCATGGATGTCAATGATAAAGAAAAAACCACTTTCATCACTCTTTTGGGGACGTTTTGTTACACAGTGATGTCATTTGGATTAAAGAATGTTATGGCTACTTACCAACGCGCTATGGTTGCACTTTTTCATGACATGATGCACAAGAAGATTGAGGTGTATGTGGATGACATAGTTGGCAAGTCTAGAGAAGGTGAAAGTTATGTGGTGGTTTTGCGTAAGTTGTTTGAAACACTCAAAAAGTACAAGTTGAGACTGAATCCTGCTAAGTGTGTTTTTGGAGCATCCACTGGAAAGTTACTCAGGTTCATTGTTAGTAGAGAAGGAATAAAGGTGGACCAGATAAGGTGAAAGCAATACAGGAGATGTCTACTCCTAAGACAGAGCGTGAAGTGAAAAGCTTTCTTGGGAGACTTAACCACATTGCTAGATTCATTGCTAACTTGACTAGCACCTGTGAACCTATACTCAAGTTGTTAAGGAAGCATCAACCAGGTGAATGGGATGAGGCATGTCAAGGAGCGTTTGACAAGATAAAGGCTTATTTAATGAATCTTCCTATTTTGGTACCACCTACATCGGTCGGCCTTTGATATTGTACCTAATCGTATTGCCAACCTCAATGGGAGCAATGCTAGGGCAGCATGATGAATTAGGAAAGAAAGAGCAGGCAATTTATTATTTGAGTAAGAAGTTTAATGATTATGAAGCTCATTACATAGCTATTAAGAAGACTTGTTGTGCTCTAGTATGGACCTCAAAGCGGCTAAGGCAATACATATTGTATTACACTACTTGGTTGATCTCCCGAATGGACCCCCTGAAGTATATATTTGAAAGTCCTCATGTTTCATTAAGGGTTTCAAAATGGCAAGTGATATTATCAGAGTTTGACATCCAGTACATGACTCAAAAATCCATCAGAGGAAGTGCAATTGCTGATCATTTAGCTGAAAACCCTCTGAAGGGTGGACAACTAATAACATCTGAGTTCCATGATGGAGAAATATTGACAGTGGAAGGAGAAGAAGAAGGTGAAGATGAGCCTGTTTGGAAAATGTATTTTGATGGAGCAGTCAACATGCATGGTAGTGGCATAGGAATCGTGGTTGTTTCATCAACTAGAAGGCAATATCCAGTCGCTATCAAGCTAGATTTTGAATGCACCAATAATGTTGCAGAATATGAGGCATGTGCTAGTGATTTACAAGTTGCAATTGACTTTGGGATCAAACAACTAAAGGTATTTGGAGATTCAGCACTCATCATTTATCAGGTGAACGATGAATGGCAAACCAAAGACTCAAAGTTAGTGCCTTATCAAAAGTATTTGACCTGGTTAATTGAGAAGTTTGAGGAGGTGACCTTTTCCCATTTGACTTGAGATAAGAATCAGTTTGCAGATGCCTTGGCCACTTTAGCTATAATGACCAAATTGGATATTCACAATAATGTCCAACCCATCCAAGTGAAGACACACAGTGAGCCTGCGTATTGTGCCAATGTGGAGGGTAAGTCAGATGGTAAACCTTGGTACCATGATATCAAATAGTATATTCAGCATAGAGAATACCCAACTGGGGCAAATGAGGTGAATAAGAAGACTATCCGTAGGTTGACAATGACCTTTTTCTTAAACGGAGAGGTTTTATACAAGAGAAGCCATGATGACACTTTGCTTAGATGTGTGGATGCTCGTGAAGCTCGTATAGTCATGACTGAAGTCCATGAAGGAATCTGTAGAACTCATGCTAATGGTCATATGATGGCATGGAAAATTCTAAGGAGTGGTTATTATTGGTCTACCATGGAAACAGACTGCATAGAATATGTACGAAAGTGTCAGAAATTCTAGATATATGCAGATCGAGTTAATGCACCTCTATTTCCCTTGCACAATTTGGTATCTCCATGTCCTTTCTTGATGTGGGGAATAGATGTCATTGGACCTATTAATCCTAAAGCTTCCAATGGTCATTGCTTTATTTTGGTGGCAATTGACTATTTCACTAAGTGGGTAGAAGCTTCCTCATATGCCAATATCACTCAAAAAGTGTTTTTGAGATTCCTCAAAAGGGATATTATCTGTAGATATAGAATTCCAGAAAGGATAACAACAGATAATGCTACAAATCTCAACGGTGCTGAGATTCAAAAGTTTTATGGGAGTTTCAAAGTCAAGTATCATAATTCAGCTCCTTACAGGCCCCAGATGAATGGTGCAGTTGAAGCAGCAAATAAGAATGTCAAGAAAATTATTACCAAGATGGTGGTGAATTACAAAGACTGGCATGAAATGTTACCCTATGCTTTGCAAGCGTATCGTACCAATATACGATCGAGCACTAGGGCAACGCCTTTCTCTTTGGTATATGGGATAAAGGTCGTCTCTCCCATAGAAATTGGGATTCCTTCTCTAAGGGTTTTGATGGAGGCAGAGTTGGAAGAATCTGAATGGGTGAAGACTCGATATGAGTAGCTGAATATGATAGAAGAGAAAAGACTGACAGCTATTTATCATGGGCAATTATATCAAAGCAGAATGACCAGAGCCTTTAACAAGAAAATTTGTCCCAGAGAATTTTGTTCAGGAGATTTGGTTTTGAAGAAGATTCTCCCTAATCAAGAGGATGCAAGAGGGAAATGAGCTCCAAATTATGAAGGCCTATACATAGTCAAGCAGGCATTTTCAGGAGGAGCATTAATTTTGCAAAATATGGATGAGGAAGAATTGTCAAGGCCTGTAAACACTGATATTGTTAAGAGATTCTATGCCTAAAAAAAAAGCCCGTTAGGTTAAAAACCCGAAAGGGCGGCCTAAGCAAAACTTAGAGCAATCAAAAGACAGAAAATGAGAAAAATAGGAAAAGAAGCCCGTTAGGCTGAAAACCCAAAAGGGCGGTCTAAGCAAAAGTTGGGGCAAATAAATATGTGAGATCTCAAAGAAAGTTGGTCTGAAACTCCTTGAAGGGTTCACCAAACTGGGGCAATTCTTATTGGCATTTGATTGGTGACGAGCGCCGAACTCAATCAAAATTAAAATCGAGCTGTACTTATGACTCATAGCATAAGAGTTAACACTGGATCGTCTCTCAAGGATCTTAGTTTGCAAAATAATCAGATCAAGCTAATATTTGAGGGGGTTTGAGTGAGAACAGAATATGAAAATAATAGAATTAAGGGAATAACAATTAATTAAAAGCGTAATCAATCCAGTATCTAAAATTTAGTGGATTCTATCATAGATCACTAAACAAACATTTGGATTGCATTTAAATGATTAACTTGGAATTAACCGAGATCTCAACATTAAATCTAGAATTGTTACTAGATAATCATCTAGAATTCAATTAACAATTGATACACAAATTCGCAATCGCAAAATTCATGTTAGATCTATGTTAATTTTAGATCCGAATTCAATTCATTTAAGCACAAATCAACACTTAACTTCTAATTCTATGAATAAACCAAATTAATCAATCTAATTCAATCACAATTCTTAGTCCTAATTCAAGATCCAATCAGATCAAGAAAATGAAAAAGAAAGGGAAGAAGAAGAATCCAAATATAATTCAAAATAAGAAATTAAAACAAGATCTTAAGAATTCAAACCAAAATTTCTTCAAGAATCTCGAATTGATTACAAGGTGTTTTAGCCCTCCATCAGAAGAGAAAAACCCAGAAATGAAAATTAGAGAGAAGGGAGAAGAGAGAAGAGAGTTCTAGAGAGAAGTGAGAAAAGTATGGAATGAAAAACTGATTTTCAGATTCTCCCCTCTCAAACTATAAACTGCCCCCTAAATTGGCCTCTAGTGCCTCATTGCACTTCCTAAACACATCTGGGCCTTCTAGGAATGCAATGGCCCAAGTTTCATCTGAATTGGACTTGAATTGACCAAGTTATGCTCACTTTAGTGTCATATGCTCCTCAAACCCGAGTTTGAACTTCCAGGCCCAATTAGGCCCACTAGACATCTGATTGAGACTTTGAGCTCTTCATCAAAGTTGTAGAGCTTCCTCTCAGCTTTGCTACAAGGTAAAATGCATACTTTTTAGATGTTTAGAACTCAAGTTATGGCTAGAATATAGAAACAACATCAAAACTCAACAATGCTGGAAAAATTCAATTAAGCCCAAATTTAAGCCCAACTTATAAAACATGTCCAATGTCAAACAATTAAGTACATGAAGAGTGTAAATCACTAAAAATGAGGGCTTATTAATGTGTAAAATATGTAATTATCAATTGGCTACACTGGGGCAAAATTTTTGTCTGCATCTGATTAATTACACTAGGGCAATTTTTGTTTGCTTTCAATTGACCATACTGGGGCAAATTTCATGGAGGATTCAAGGAGAAGATGTGTTGAATAAAGTAGAAATAGAGAAAATAGTTGAATTACCAAGCCGTTGCAGGGAATCAATTGAATGAGGAACAAGGAACCAACACTGGGGCAAATTTCTCTTATCATTTGTAACTTTTTTTTTTCTAGGCTTTCATCTTTCAAGTATGTATCTTGGTAAAAGTTCATGTACGATCATATCACCAAAGTAATAAAAAGAAAGTTTGTTCATTCAACGAATTTCTGTCCATTCATGAATGCATGTTTACTCATTAAGTTATGTCTCAAATAAGATAAATTTAGAGTCAACAATTTGATTTGACAATTCTATAGCAATCCTTCAATGATTGGTTTGGACTAAAAGATCTCAGTAGCCCAAGGTGCCGATTGCAACATAGTATTTGCTTGGGTTGAAGGAAAAAAGAAAGATAGAGAAATGAAAAGAGAAGTAAGCAAGTCAAGAGGACTTCAAGCCAAACAAAGAGTCTGATGAAGGAAGACACGTAAACGAATGGTTTGATTGGTCAGAGCTTTCCAGAGTCGTCATTGGTTAAATTAATTTTTAATAAATAAAAGAGAAAAAATAATAAATAAATAAATAAAGAAAAAAAAAAAAAAAGAAAGAAAAAGAGAAAGAGAAAGGAAAAGAAAAAAAAAAGAAAAAAAAAAGAAATTTTCTTTTGGGTCAAGTTGCCTTTTGCCTTTTAGATTTTCTGTCTTTGAGACACGGAAGCTCACTGTCATTCCATGCATTTTATATTCGTTTAAGTATTGGCTCCATGCATTTTAATTTCTGTTAAGCGCATCGGCTCCATGCATTTTAATTTCTGTTGAGCGCATCGGCTCCATGCATTTTAATTTTTGTTGAGCGTATCAACTTCATGCATTTTAATTTCTGTTGAGGGCATCAGCTCCATGCATTTTACTTTCTGTTGAGCGCATCGGCTCCATGCATTTTTATTTCTGTTGAGCGCATCGACTCCATGCATTTTTATTTCTGTAGAGCGCATCGGCTCCATGCATTTTACTTTCTGTTGAGCGCATTAGCTCCATGCATTTTACTTTCTGTTGAGCACATCGGCTCCATGCATTTTACTTTCTTTTTAGCGCATTAGCTCCATGCATTTTATTTTTCTATCATTTACCCTTGAGCGCATCAGCTCTTCGCAGTTCGTTATTCTTGCGTTGTTTTGTTTTTCTTTTTGTATCATCGTATGCATTTCCAAACAAAATATGAGTTCATATATTTACTCATTCCTTATTACGAAAATATGAAAAACTGTGGTTTTTCATATTCTCTAATAAGAAACAAGTAAAGAAGGGCAACTGTGAACACCATATTTCGATCGGACCCTTTTTTTAATTTAATTTATTTCCTCTTCAAAAAAAAAGAGAAAATTAAAAAAATATGAATAAAAAAATCAATCAAAGAATTATTGTCCACATTTTTTGTCCATTTTTTTTTCTAACCTAAATACATAAGCCCACATTAACAAAAAAAAAAGATAAAAAATAAAAAAAATTAAAAAAGATTTGCTGTTGATTTGTTTTTCTTGTTTGAGTAAAAAAATCAGTTTTTCTTTTCTTTGTCCTTTGTCTTTTTCTTGTTTTAGCCATGCACTACCCATGCAGCACCACTACACTGTAGCAGACACTCACAACAGGAGACAACATTATCGATTCCCTACTCACATTTCACCACTACGTTCCCTGCATTGCTGCACACACACACACCTACTCTGAGATTTTGCACAATCACCTGCACATACTTGCATCCAGTATAACAAAAAGAAGAAAAAGAGAGGTTGGGGCAAAGGGTTTTAGGAATAGGGATAGGCATAAGCTAAAGGGGAGAAAAGGAGAGAATACTCAAAGATCCATCGGCCTTAGGCTCCCTATTCATTAGACATATACAGAGAGTCCTCTTCTCACATTCAATATTCTCAGACGACCATCTTCATTCATCTTCACCAAACCAACCAAATCCTAAGCATCTACCTTCCATAATCACCATTACACCAACAGCTGCCCCATCCATCTTCAGAGGCACAGACGTAGGCAAAAAGAAAAAGTGAAGAAAGAGCCATCTTTTCAATCTCCAGTTGAAGGTAAACATTTTTTTTAATTGATTTGAACTCATGTAAATTTCAGACTTCTCTATACATTTTCCATCTCTTCATTCCTGCTCAATGACCATTTCATCACTAACCAAACACATCAAAAGATAAAAATGCCCAAAGATCTTGAGTCCACACAGAAGACCCCATCCTTGTTCAACCAATTCATTTCTTTGCAATACAATTCATTCCCTAAACTGTTAACAGAGTCCTACCCCCCTTTCCAAACCGTGACCACTCCATTCTCACGCCTACCATCATCTCCCATACCCCCATTCATGGCAAACAGCAACCACCATTCCACCTTTCATCACCAAAAACCACCCATCTTCAACACCTCACCATCTTCTTCCCAAACCATCCTAGCCACCATTTTTTCCTCAAAACTGTGACCACCCTCAACCTTGTAGCCACCATCACCAAACCCAGTTAACTCTTCACCTTCAACCTTGCAACCACCACCACCAAACCCAATTAACCCACCCCACAACCTCCACCTTCACCACTATTTCCCAACCTCTATAACCCCTCTGTCACTTCAATCTCCCTCAACAAAAACCATAACAGATCCACCTCCCCTCAACCACCATACCCCTATAACCTCCAAAACTTCATCATCAAAGCCACCGTAGCTCCCCGCGCCGTCAATGCCATAACACCTCCCCTCACTCAAGCAACCAGATTCGGCCACCCAAACCGCGCCACCCATTTTGCACGACCACCTAACCACCACAGAACCACCGTTCACAGCCCTCTTCACGCCGCACCACCACCGTCCTCACCCAATCGAAACCACTGGCCACCCTCCACCATCACGTCACCATCCAGATCTTCGATCTGCCCCCCACAACCACCGAACCCAGCAACCTATGACCCAACACTGCCAGGCCCGCCGTGCTCTGCCACGTCCAACCACGCCCCAACCACCAAACGGCCCTCCGTGGCTCCCTTGCGCCGTCACCGTATCACCGCTGGACCCCTGCCAACCCATGACGCATCACCACCAGCATACCTCCATCCTTCTCTTCCACTCCTCTCTCCCTTTTCCTCATCTATATCCATTTCAAAAAGAAACATAACCCTTTGTTTTCCCCTTTTCGTAAGCTACTCCATTTTTTTTCTTTTTCTTTTTCTTTGTTTTAGATTTCTGCTAGGTTTAGTTTTTCTTGTTTTTTTATTTTTTTTAAAATGGGCTTAGGCTAATGGGTTGAATAGGTTAAGTTTTTTAGTTAATGGGCCGAAACTTTTTTTTTCTCTTTCTTTTCTTTATTTCTATTTTGTTTTGTTTTCTTAGGGAAGTTTTAAAAAAAATAACAAATAAAAATGAAAAGAAAATGATAAAAGAAAAAAATAAAAATAAAATAATTGAATCTTTTCTAAAAGAATAAAATAGGATTAACTGAGTTGTGACAATTTGTTAATCTTGTTTTTTTTATAATCATCTGAGTTGTGATAACTTGATGATTCTTCTTTATTTATTTATTTTTTGTCTTCAAAATTTTATCTTTTTGAAATAAAACAAATCACTAATTGATAAAGACTCAAAAACCTTTTTTAATAAACTTGATGAGTCATGGGTGACGTCTCTAGCGTGACGCCGAGCTTCACATATTCAAATTTTAATCGGATTAACTGAGTTGCAATGACTTGTTTATTCAATTTTTTTAAAATTCAAATTTTTTAATTAAAATCAACCAACTCATACTTATTTTCTGGAGAACTACATGACTTTGAGTTTCTCATTGCATCTAGGGATACATAAGAGCAGAATCGTTATTCTGTCAAGCCAAAAAAATAAATTTTCACAATTTGGTTATTTCTTTTCTTTCTTGCTTTTTTTTAAATAATAATAAAAAATAAAATAAAAAATAAAAAAAGTTACATTGCCTTTTTTCCAAAAAAAGAGGAGTAAAATAAATATATTTGAGATTATCAAGAATTTACACAATTGACTTAAGGTACCGTCTTAGGACGGGTGCGTTAGGGGTGCCGTGAGATTAAGTTTCCACCCTTCCCTAAGCATAACCGACTCCCAAATCCAATCTAATTTTCAAAGACCATTTTCTTATAAGGGTTTTCTAATTTTTCCTAAATTTAAATAAAATGAGTGGCGACTCCATTTTCATTTTCATTTTCTAAAATCTCGTGAGTTGCTATGTTTCACCGCGATCCACGGTCGCAACACCTTGCATGCAAGTGCAATAAGGCAGTGACCCCTGCTTGAGAATGTACTAATGTGATGGTTTCAACTCTCATGTCGTCAATGTAGTTCCAAGGTTTGTTTAATAGAATTAGTTGGGAATCGAGGCTAATGTATTTATTAATAATTATGGAAACACTATAGTATTTGCCAGTGTTATTAGTTTAGTTACTCATCGCAATGGTTATTCTATGCAGGTACATGATTAAGTTAACTGTTGGACATGAAAACTGTGCTGCTATATATGTGGTGTTTGACCGTGATGTCTATCACATGCTTAGATGTTAAACCTATGTGGATATGATAGCATTAATGTACAAGGTAAATGTTGTTGTGCTGTTAGATCAAATATTCTATGTTTTTGTCATGCATTTCTTAAGTTTGGACACCTTTTGGTTATGTGGGCTAGAGTTTGATCATAGTTTTTGTTAAATTTGAATTAAATGGTTTGTTGATCCAGAATCATAGAGCTACTAATTTTCCACATGACCTAGAAGGTTAGGTTAGGAAGACTTTTCTCTTTAAGATTAGGGCCAAAAGTGGTGAGACTGCACATTTTGAGGATTCCTTTACGGTTAGACAAATGACTGATGATGATGCACCAGTAACCATGTTCCAATTGGATGGATCTAATATCACACCCAAGAAGGTGGACGTTCTTCCCCTTCTTTAAATCATATATATATTTTAAGGTCAACTTGTTCTGCTCTTTGCGCTAGCAGTTTGAAATGTTTGTTTATGTACAAGACATCTTCACTCCTCCATTCTCATAAATTGTGGATTTAACATCTGACACCGCCAATGATGAAACTGTGTTTTCAAAGGTAAGAGGCCTATAACTAATGAATCATTTTCCTTGAACTAGATTTTTTTTGTGTTGTGGTTTATCTTATATATGTGTGTTTTTGCAGTCTTTAATTAATGACTTTGTTGAAGTTGTTAGATGCCTTGGAACTTCTTGTGAGCCATCAGGTGTGAAGGCGACTCCAGCGAAGAGGCCTCTTGAAGTGCATTATGACTGTGGGAATCTTGGTCCAGATGGTGGTGTCCTGAACAAGTTAAGATCGAGAAACAGTGAGCAAGATGCAAGTATTATTACTTTGAAGATGCAAGATGCAAGTCCAGATGCCTGGGCGAAGATTTTCTTTGAAGGAGATTGCTATGAGGTGTATTGTTACTTTCCTTGAAGGTCACTCTGCAATAGTTATTTTTTTCCTTCACTTAGTCATATTTCATATTTGTCATGTTTTATGATAGTTCGAGTTTTCTGTGGTAGAAAGTAAATTAGTTGGTGTCTTCTTTGTTCTGCATGAGTCATACATCTATGAATGAACACCTTACAACCTACTTGGGTTATGGTAATGTGATTTCTATGTGGATTCATTTTTTCTACTAGCCATTATTTGGCATTCTGCATTTCTTCCCCCTAACACATCGTGGTTGTTTGGGAGATTCAAGTTCAATTAGTTATTTATTTTTACAATTGATGATGGATTTCAACCTTTCATAAATTTTAGTTGCATTAAATGAATTTGGAAGAACGCAGTGTAAACTGAACTTTTGAATCTCAAATTTCAAGTTTATTATGTAATCCACGAATCACCTGTTGTCCTTATAATATAGAGGTCTCTTGCTCTTTTTCTCCCGTACAAGTACCCCAAAAGCATATATGTTTCCTTTGGTGGCAAGGTCATATGCCTCAACAAAATTTGGAATTTGTATTTGACGTTTATCCTGTTGGGCAAGGAGTTTGAGGTTATAACCTATTAGAAAAGCTATTTCATCTGAGTAATTCTTCAAATGTTTTCTTGAATATCAAAGTAAATGATATTGCACCTCACAGCTACCTCTAGCTATGGTATCAGTAAAATGGCTTCTGTCATAATTGCTGGCTATATTTGTTGTACACAAACACCTACTCATGTTTCCTTCTCTGAGCACTGCTTTTGCTTTGAACTACCAACTCTTTTAGCTTCTAAGTGTGTTACTATGATTGTACATGACACAGCTCTACTGTGAGTGCTTATATAGAGGTTGTGATGGAGTTGGCATGTGAGATTTTGGAGTTAATGGCAAAGGGCTTCGGGTCCGGATACACCAGTTTTCAGCAAGTTAATCATAGATGTTGATAGTTACTCAGTCCTCAGGCTCAATGACTACACAGCTATTCTTATCAGATGCTACAAGGATAGGGACAAGTTAATGTTGGTTCGATTTGTTAAGTCATTTCCATTCCTCAATTCCTATTTAAATCCATCTTTGGTTTGTTCTATTCATCCATGTTTTGGGGGTCTAAAGTTTAAACAGCAGATTGGAAATGTTTTGACCAATTCAATTTGTGTAAATATGAGTTTAGAAACCCATTGACTTTTCTATTTGAATGACAAGTGACCGAGATTCATATTTTTTTAATATCTTAGAATTGGGTTTTATATATTAGTAAGGTCGGATTGTTTTGTGTTTGAAACTCTTTATTTCCTATTGTTAATTCACTCTGAACTTGGAGTTTGTGTAAGGTCAACTGAATTAAGACTAACTCAAAACATGATATTCAACATACTGTTGCATAGTGGCAGAGCAGATTATTGTTGCATTTGTTTGTTAACATGAGGTAATAATACATACTGTCCAGATTGCATGAAATCATTATTGTAAGGAACGCTGTTATGAATTTTTCTTTGTCATTTGATTGCCAGAAGCATTACTTCTAAACCCATCACTTTTCAAAATAGATAAAGAATTGGTCTCCCTTTTTCTAAGGAATGATGTTATGATGTCTGTATTCATGAGATTAATCACGTTGTTGTCTGACTTATTCTGATTAAGATTTACATTGTTTATTTTTTATTTTTTATTTTTAAAACTTTTGCCTTAAAAGTATTATCTGAACCATTTCAAGTTTCAATTTATCACATGGGCATGCCTGTTGCAGAAGTTTAAGCCATCCAAACTACCTATAAAGAGAAAGAAATTGGTCATCACATTCATAATTCTAATTTGGTAGTAAAATATGGAGAGAATTTAAACCTTAATAATCATAATAAGATATTACCAAAATTGCTTATGTAGATTTGGATAATCTCAACCTCCTTTTCAAAGTCCAAACTATTCCCATAAAAAAGAGTTCAAATAAGACTAAAAAAATAAATCTTGATCTGCAATTGAATAGCAATATTCAGGTAAATGGATGCAAACCTTAAATTCCCATAACCACTCACTGGACCTGTGGGTTGGAGGAAATAAAAGACCTAAAGTCATTAGGTGTGAGATCAATCATGCTGATAGGAGATATCAATTAGTGTGCAAAGTATGTTGAGAGTCAGGTATGCTTACACTATTAATTTGTACTCTATATAACAAATAACCAAATAATCTTCTGAAACAAATGTTTTATTTTTCTTGATTGTGTAAATGAAATCAATATCTTACTAGAATATTTTACCTTCTTACCAGAATGATTTGTCAAAACTCAAGGTCTTCAATGACTGGTAACATCACCAGCAACCTTGTTTCTTTCAAATAGGAACCTAAGCTTCTAACTATTCTGTTTGTACTTTTTTTTTCCTATCGTAGCCATACCTGCCCCTCATATAACCATGCTACATATTGATTATTTGCTTTAGCCTTTAATGTTTTAGGGGGGAAAAAGGTTAAGTTAGAACATTTAGGCAAGGCATTTTTCCTATCTTATTGCATATTTCAAATGTCTAATACTTCTAATCTAATGCGCAATACTTTTCTTGAGCACATTTGAAATGTATTTTTTTTTTTTTGCTTCTAATCAAATGTCTAATACTTCTCATCTTATAATGTATATTTTTTTTTGTAACTTTAGATATGTAAAGCAAGGGGTATGTAACAGGTACCCTTTTAAAATGCATTCCTGATACGTAAAGCAATAGGTATGTAACAGGCATCCTTTTGTAACTTTGCTTCTTCCAAGTTTACTGATATGTTCTGGAACCTTGGTTTTTTTTTCTTATGTGTTGATGATCTTTTTAAATCTGTTAGTTTGCATTTTACAACTATATCTATATTTCCATTTCATGTTCTTATTGATTTTTATATAATGCATTTCTGCTGAATTTGTTGATATCTCCTTGGTATAATTTCAATCTAAAATTTGGATTGAATATCAAAATAGTGAAAGGCACAAATGGTCTTTGCTTTGGACTCTAGACAGGAAAAATCAATGCCAGTTTAGTTTTGGTTAGTATCAATTTTGCAAAGAACGCCCTATTGAAACCTGGAGATGTACTTGAATTTTGGCATATCATTGAAGAAAACGTGGTCTTTGTTACTATTGTTCGTTACTAATATAATATATGCAAGTATTTGCTCATAATGCCTCATGTACATACTTTTGTAATGAACTGATGTTGAATAGTCTAGAGTTTGGAAGGGTAGAAATGTAGCGAATTTTATGAAGATTAGCCTTTAGTCCACCATTAACATTGAGATAGCCTATAAGCTTCATATGGATTACATACAGCAAGATTCAAAGTTGCATGTTAAAAATAAATAAAAATAAATAAATTCTATGTGTACTTAACAATATCAGAAACCCATAATAATCTGAAAACAAATTCAAACAGAGGAAGCATATGTCTTTTTGTGAGAGGAATTGTGTGCATAAGAAAAAAGGTTAAATAAGAATTCTTTGGATCCCTTTGAGTCACATAAGGTGTAGACTAAAAAATAAAAAAAAAAACAAATGTATCCAATTAAATTATCTACCCCATAAGCACCTTGACAAATTTCAATACAATTTCAATGCAACTATATTTTTACAGCTGCATATATGCCATTTAATTTAACAACCCAAACATATATAAAATACTATTTGTTATATTATCCAAGTTCCAAATCACAGTGCTGTTTGGATTTGATGCATCTGTTGTGCTATGCGTAGCACGGGCTTCTGTACTAGTTTTACTACAACTAACACACATGTTTGGAACATGTAAAAATTAAATAAGTTTATATGTAGATAGGAAGTTAAATTTTTTTTTTTTTGTCTATCTAGCATTTAACATTGAGATAGTGACTTCATTACTTGAAAGTGGCATCTGGTATTCAAAATGAGAATCTCCTTCAATTGAAGCTTTTTCTATTAAGAAACTAGGTTCTTTCAGTTGATGCAAAGTATCTTCGCTGCTCAACATCACAATAACAGATGTCATGTTTGGTCTATCATTAGGATGATGTTGCACGCATAAGAGACCAATATGAATGCACCGTAAGGCTTCAGATAAAATACATGAGTCCTCTAAACAAGTATCAATCAATTGCATTGAAATTTCCTCTTTCCACAACCTCCATGCCTACAAAAATTTTGAAAAAATTGTTAAATGCACTTCATTTGAGGAAAATTAAAGTCATTTATGATACTCACATGTCCAATAAGATTACGACCATGGTTTGGATCAGGGAATCTGGTATTTTTCTTGCCACTTACTGTCTCTAGCAATAATATGCCAAAGCTAAACACATCAGATTTGATGGAGAATAGCCCATCAAAAGCATATTCAGGTGCCATATAACCGCTGGAAGGAACCCTCAAAAGAGTTAATTTGATGTTTGATTAATGTGCAATAAGAATTAAACATCAATAAAAAAGATACTTACTATGTACCAACTATTCTACTCGTATTTCCTTCAATTTGATCACCTCTACACATTCGAGCCAAGCCAAAATTTAATATTTTTGGATTCATCTCATTGTCTAATAAAACATTACTTGCCTTAAGATCTCTATGTATGATCTTTAGTCTTGAATCTTGATGTAGATAAAGTAGTCCTCGAGCACTCCCACATATAATGTAAAAGCGCTTAGGCCAGTCTAGAAGTTTACTTTTAGTAGAATCTGTAAAATTTGATGGTTATCTTCTTTCAATCTATCAAGAACTATAAGAACAAAATGAAATTCTATAATCAGTTAACAGTTAATTTTTGTAGAGACACTAACCGAAAAGAAAGAAATCTAAGCTTTTGTTGGCCATGAATTCATATATAAGCATTTTCTCATCTTCTTGAATGCAACAACCAAGGACTTTAACAAGATTCCGGTGTTGCGGTGTTGAAGCTTGGCACATAACATAACCTCATTCTTAAATTCTTTTAATCCTTGTCCAGATGTCTGCAAAAGCCTCTTGACAGCGATCTCCAGTCCATCTGGTAGTGTTCCCTAAAAGCATCACATTTGGGGAAGAAAAATAAATCCAGTGAATTACAAATTAAAAACATTGTTGGTCATTTCTGAATTACTGACAGCTATGTTGCAAACTTACCTTGTATACAGGCCCAAAACCACCTTCGCCAAGCTTATTGTAGCTTGAGAAGTCATCTGTAGCCTGCGTTATGGAAGCAAGGTCAAACAAAGGTGGCTCCAAATCTTCTTGTTTGCTTTCATCCTTCTTTTCCTTTGTCCATGTGATGATCTCTGTTTTCACTCAAATAAACCGAACGAGTAAAATTATCTGGCTCCCTGTGCTGAGAAACTTGCCTTTTGTGCTATTGTTGTTCGAAATTTATGATAAGTTATGTATCCCGTTTTTAATTGAAGAGTTTTTATAATAAGAAAATATATGTAAAAAATGCCAGTCATTTGTTTGCTGGGAATGAAATGGTTATATCAGTTAAATATTTCCCAACAATATATATATATATATATATATATATATATATATATATATATATATATATATGAAGGTTTTGATAACAAGCTTTCCTCTCATTTTAAAAATAAAGAACACAATTTGTCACTATAATAACTTCGTTTTGAGAGTTCATGTGGCCATTCCAAAGATATATTATCTGTTCAGTGCTGGAAAGAGTATGAAAATCACTGTAAAAAGACAGTATGGGTTAAGAAGGATTTACCTTTAATTTTTATTCTGTTCCTCCAATAAATGAAAGTAAAAATTAAAAGCATCGCTAAAATAGATAAAACGGTGCTTGTGATCACAATCACCTTTTCCTTTGAATCAACTTTTGCATCTTGATTTTCTTGACAGAGAAAATGAAATAAATAGTCAATAAAATAAAGGAAGAAAAATGGGTATTAATAAGAATTATATTTTAACTTTATTTAAGGTGCAGAAATCAAAACAGAAGTTCATACCTATTTCTGAGACCGCCAATCTAACATATAGGTCTTGCCCACCATTTGTAATCTGTCTCATATCTAACAGATCACCAAACCAAATGGCACAGCCACTACCTTGTCCCCTAATGTCTGAATTTGCAAAAGCCGTGCAGGAACAGTTTTCCCAGCATTTGGCCTTGCATTCCTCTAGAGTCATACTTCCATTAAGCCAAGATCTTCTTGTATCTGGCGCCTTCATGTTACTGAATTTGAGGAAACCATCTTTATTGTTCTCCCTGCAGCTCCAAGTTTCACTGTGGACGCATCCTTGAGTCCAGTCCATTTCATTCCAGCTCTGGGGTGATTTTGGCTTGAATCCATTTAAACACCTGCAAATGAGGGACTCACCAATGATACAGCTCCCAAATGGGCCACAAAGATTGTAGTTGTCACAGTAATCCCTCGGCACAACTGAAGATATCCTCCATGTTCGAGTATCATTATTCCATGTTAAGCGCTGACGAACATAATTTGTTTGGTTCAAGATAATTCTTGAAATTACTGACTTATCATTGAGGCTATATGAAAAATACAATTCATCCTTATTGGACACAAGTGTATAATTTACTACAGAATTGAACATCAAAGATGGTGAACCGCTGAGTTGTATGCCATCCGAAGGGCCACTTCTATAATACTCTTGTGAGCCCTTCCACATCACTGCTTCAGGATTGTTGGTAGGTACCATACCCCATGTAAAGTCTCCCAGAGAAGGGTCGTCCCAGTTCTTCCAAGCAGTTAGACGTCGATCAAAGCCGGTCTTGAAGTTCCATCCCACTTTCATTCCTGGTAACAATGTATCAGTGGAATAGTCAAAGCTCTGCCACAAGTAGTTTTGAGGATTAGTGTCTTTCTCATCTCTTAGAACCAAATTGCCTGAACCTAAGAGCTGCGCTACGGCACTGAACGCCTTTGTTGTTGTATTTGTTGACCAAAGAATGGTATTGTTCTGGTTGAGAAGGACAACGTTTCCCTCTCTGCTTATGCTCAACATACTGTTGTTGTCTTTGATTGGGTTGTCACGGTTGGCAACCCAAACAACAGTTCTAACTGGTACATTTTTGTACCATATGACGTCAAATTAACAATATGACGTCAAATTTAATAATCACTATCTGGAAAGCATGCTGGCATGTCCACGTGTCAGATACATATCTGATATAAATACACTTTGACACGCACATAACACGTGTATCTTATATGTCTGAGTGTATCTAATTAAAAAAATTATTATTATTTGACTTAAACACGGCTTAAACATGGTCAGGACATATCTCGAACATAGTTAGGACATATCTCGAACACATCGTAAACACATATTGAACACAACCTATTAAAATTTAAAAAAAAATTACTGTGTGACAGTGTACTAATATCACAGCTCACAAGCCCAATATCACCTGACCCACCTTCAAGAGAAATCTTTTATTCTTCCTCAATATATTGTGTTCACTATATGTTAATAGTTCAAGTTTTAAGAGAATTTCACTCTGATCTGGTGGTTCAATTTCTAATTATTATTGGTTTTTTTTAATTATAAACAAAAATATTTGTGTTGCCATTAAAAAATTGTGGTTAAAATATTTATAATCAAAATTACATATATATATATATATATATATGTATTCATATCTTAAAACTTTTTAAATTTAATGTGTTTCTATGTCCGTGTTCTGTATCGTACCCCGTGTCTTCATTTTCGTGCTTCATAGATCACTATGCAAATCTTGATCACATAATCCTCCAATTACAAACAGACAACCCTGTTACCTTCTTAACCATGATAGTACCGTGCATAAAGCTAGTAATATCATCATTTCTTTTATTTTGTTTGAAATGACATGTTCCAAGCTACTTTGTTTATCCTTTCAAAACAATCTAATTTGACAAATTATTTATAAATTTGTTGACTGGGCACCAAACGATCTTCCCTTTTCCACTAGTATCCCCACATTGTAAGGACGTAAAAATAGTAAGAGCATGATATTGAGACAGTCACAACCGTCCAATTTGATCATTAAACAGACCTAATTAGTTTCAGTATTTTCCGTATGTTTTCATATATTTTATATGCTACTGGTCTATGAAAAACAAACCAAACACTTTTGTTCTTTGCAGTGGTACATAATGGGCGGACCTCGGATTCTTGTCTGACAATGCTCTGGCACAACGAGCAGGTACGTGCAGAAAAGACTCTGATGCCCAAGTCAATCTCCAAAGAAGGTGGTATAAGTGTATTAGCCTGATACGAATGAACCCTAAATCGAAAGTGAACAGAGCTCCGACGATGAGAGCAAGTGCTCGTGCTCTGTGGGCCTCGAAGTCATTACTTTGGAATTGAGACGGAAGACATTCCGCCGAACGTTCAAAGGGACACAGATTGGGGGCATTTGCGAACTTGGTTTTGGTGGGATTTGAGGTCGGGTGTTTATGCAACCATAACACGGGGGACACCGATCGAATGCACAACGGATGTGGGTGCGCACTGATTTCGTTGGATTTGAGGTATTGTCAAAATAACCCTTTTTTTTTTTTTAGTGTTGGTTATTACTGAAATTTTACCTTGATATTGAGATGATGGATTATCTTTTGTAAGTAAATTTAAGTCGTATGTTATGCTTCTGAAAATAGTATAAGGAATTAATTGGATGCAAGCATGGTTGAATGTTGTTTTTAACCATAACCTTTTAGGGTATGCTCCACTGATTGCAAACTTGACTGAGGTAAGTGATTTGTAATTTGATTGTGAATCATATGTATGGGGAATTCCCACCTTAGAATTGCAAAATTGAGAACCTGAAACATAAAAGGTAAGTTTGAAACTGATAGTGCTCTGCTAATTTATTTTTGCTTCATTGAAATTGTCCCTTACTTGAAAAATATGAGCTTGTTTCTTGTAGTGATATGCATCTTTTAGCTCTATGAACCAGTTAACTTGCATCTTTTTTGTGCATTTACGTCTTGTGTGGTTATGGGTTACACTAAATCAGATTTGACTTTATTTTGTTCAATTGTTGAACCTAAAAGTTTAATGTCAGGTGATTGAGTTTGCATAACTATTTTTTCCCAGATTGAAAGGTTGGTTCTATTGCTGTGTAATGTTCCAAAATAGTTAATTAATGAGAAGGAAAAATAAATCTGGTAGTGTTTGATACTTTTGTACTCCTTAGTAGTGAACATGATTTTTAAAGAAATCTGATTTATAAGACAAAACAAGTATAAATAACATTTTGAACAAGCAGATGGCTTGTGGTTTAATTTCAAGTGGTAGGTTTGAAGTAGGGAATGAAGAGGTAGCAGTAAGAACTGTATATTTAATGAAAATTTGATAGAGACCCATTGTTGGGCCCAAGCCAAGAGAGGCCCAAGATCTGGAAAGTTTATAAGCGTAGAAATAAGGACTAGTAAGAGAGGAGAGATTAGGAGGCTGCTGAGTTGGCAGTTAGTTACAATTGTTTGCACAGAATAAAGAGAGGGGTGAGGCTTACGTGAGGGATATCTTTTGGTTTAGTTAAATTTGTTATTGTGGCAGAGAGGATATTCTCTGAGGAGCTTTTAGCTCTGGATATTTTCCTTTGTAAGAGCTGAGGCTCATTTTCCCAGTATTTCAATACAATTTTATCTTTCTTATTTTGAGAACTCCATCAATTGGTCCGACCTGCCAGATCACTCATTCCCCCATGCCCCCAAAAATGACGGACAGAATGGAGTTGCTGGAAAATCGTGTTGCTGTATTGGAGACTTCCATCAAGTCTTCCTTGGAAGATTTCAAGTCTTCCTTGGAAGATTTCAAGGCTTCCTTGCTGGTGGAAATCAGCAAAGGGTTGGAGCGCAATGCGTCTGGTGGCGGAGGAGGTGATGGTTCGCCGAACGGAGGACCTAGCGGAGGAGGGTTCTCTGTTTCGAAGAGCGACACTTCTGATGAGTACCGCATGGCGGTGAAGAAGGTGGAATTGCCTCTATTCGACGAGAACGATCCAGTAGGATGGATCACGCGAGCTGAGACGTACTTTGAGGTCCAGAATACCTCTGATGACGTTAAGGTGAAGTTGGCCAAGCTCAGCATGGAGGGTCCTATAATTCACTGGTTTAATCTGTTGAGAGAGACTGAAGATCAGCTCACTTGGTTCAAGCTGAAACAAGCGATGATTACGCGTTATGGAGGTCGCAAATTTGATAATCCCTTTGAAGAGTTGTCGGATTTACGGCAAACGGGAAGCGTCGAAGACTACATTGCTACGTTTGAGCTCATTTCCTCGCAGGTTACCCGGTTACCAGAGGAACAATATCTTGGTTACTTCATGGGGGACCTCTGCAGAGTACGAACGTTTAATCCTCGCACAAGGTCTCAAATGATGAAGGTAGCACGTGACTTAGAGGCGGAGATGAAGGTTGGTGACGGTGGCAATTGGAAAACACGTTTCTCAGGACCCTCTTCTGGTGCGAACCCGAGACCTCGTGGGTTTTTCACTCACAGGGAAAACGAAGGGTGGATCGGGTCGGGTCGCTCTGTTTTATTGGGCTCAAGTCCGGGTCATGAAAATAGGCCTAAGTCCATTATGAATGGATCTGTAGGACCCAGCGCGAAAGGGGGGTCTTCGTCTTACGCCTCTTTTGCCATGAAACCAGAGAGGAAAAGCGGAGGGGGAAATGACCGTAGTAGAGGGTTGAAGCATCTTACCTATCAGGAGCTAATGGAACGTAAGACGAAGGGCTTGTGTTTTCGCTGTGGGGATCGATTCCATCCTCTACATCAATGCCCAGAAAAACAACTTCGACTGTTAATTCTTGGTGATGATGAAGACATGAATGAGGGGGAGGTGCTTGCAATCGAAGTGGACGATGGCAATGAGGAGGGAGAAGGTTCATTGATTGTAAGGTGATGGGGTTGTGTGGAATTATAGGGAATGTGCTGGAGGAGGTGAAGACCATGAAATTGGAGGGGACGTTGAAGGGGGTTCCTGTGTTGGTGCTCGTCGACAGCGACGCCACCCACAACTTCATTTCTCCCCAGGTGGCGACGGTTCTGGAGCTTCCGATCAGTCCGACATGTGAAATGGGTGTTCGTTTAGGTGACGGGCATAGGGTCACCGCTCGAGGTAAATGCTCTAACATTAGTATTCACTTCGGGGAGGTCCAACATGTAGGACCCAGCGCGAAAGGGGGGTCTTCGTCTTACGCCTCTTCTGCCATGAAACCAGAGAGGAAAGGCGGAGGGGGAAATGACCATAGTAAAGGGTTGAAGCATCTTACCTATCAGGAGCTAATGGAACGTAAGACGAAGGGCTTGTGTTTTCGCTGTGGGGATCGATTCCATCCTCTACATCAATGCCCAGAAAAACAACTTCGACTGTTAATTCTTGGTGATGATGAAGACATGAATGAGGGGGAGGTGCTTGCAATCGAAGTGGACGATGGCAGTGAGGAGGGAGAAGAGTCCAGTGATTGTAAGGTGATGGGGTTGTGTGGAATTATAGGGAATGTGCTGGAGGAGGTGAAGACCATGAAATTGGAGGGGACGTTGAAGGGGGTTCCTGTGTTGGTGCTCGTCGACAATGCGCCACCCACAACTTCATTTCTCCCCGGTGGCGACGGTTCTGGAGCTTCCGATCAGTCCGACATGTGAAATGGGTGTTCGTTTAGGTGACGGGCATAGGGTCACCGCTCGAGGTAAATGCTCTAACATTAGTATTCACTTCGGGGAGGTCCAACATGTAGGACCCAGCGCGAAAGGGGGGTCTTCGTCTTACGCCTCTTCTGCCATGAAACCAGAGAGGAAAGGCGGAGGGGGAAATGACCATAGTAAAGGGTTGAAGCATCTTACCTATCGTAGCTAATGGAACGTAAGACGAAGGGCTTGTGTTTTCGCTGTGGGGATCGATTCCATCCTCTACATCAATGCCCAGAAAAACAACTTCGACTGTTAATTCTTGGTGATGATGAAGACATGAATGAGGGGGAGGTGCTTGCAATCGAAGTGGACGATGGCAGTGAGGAGGGAGAAGAGTCCAGTGATTGTAAGGTGATGGGGTTGTGTGGAATTATAGGGAATGTGCTGGAGGAGGTGAAGACCATGAAATTGGAGGGGACGTTGAAGGGGGTTCCTGTGTTGGTGCTCGTCGACAGCGGCGCCACCCACAACTTCATTTCTCCCCAGGTGGCGACGGTTCTGGAGCTTCCGATCAGTCCGACATGTGAAATGGGTGTTCGTTTAGGTGACGGGCATAGGGTCACCGCTCGAGGTAAATGCTCTAACATTAGTATTCACTTCGGGGAGGTTGAAATAATTTTTGATGCTTATGTTCTTGACTTGGGAGGATTGGATGTGATAATGGGAGTTACTGGATTGAAGAGGTTAGGGAAAACGATCATGGATTGGGAAGACCTGACTATGACCTTCCTTCACCAAGGGAAACCTGTGACACTTAGGGGACAGAACAGTACTCTTTTTTCTAGCCATGGCGTACAGGAGGAAGTGTCCAGTTTGTCCTCTTTTCAGGGACTGTTAAAGGGTATAGAGACTATTGAGGAAGAAGAGAAGGTTGTTGCCATGGAAGAAATGTTGACTGTGGAACAGAAAACAGGTCTTAATCAGATTTTGGGAAGGTTTCCAGAAGTTTTCCGAGAAGCTATGGGACTACCTCCAAAGAGGGCAACAGAGCATGGGATAGAACTCCTACAGGGAGCTGGTCCAGTGAATGTGCGCCCTTATAGGTACCCTCATTTGCATAAAAATGAGATTGAACGACAAGTTGGAGAGTTGCTGCAGCAGGGTGTGATTCGGCATAGTTCTAGCCCTTTTTCAAGCCCTGTGATTTTAGTTAAGAAGAAAGATGCTTCGTGGCGTATGTGTGTGGATTACTGGGCATTGAACAAGGTGACTATTCCGGACAAATACCCCATTCCGGTAGTGGATGAGCTCTTGGATGAGTTGCATGTCACTAATTATTTCTCTAAATTGGATTTAAAATCCAGATTTCATCAAATTCAAATTAAAGAGGAAGATGTTCATAAGACGGCTTTTCGCACCCATGAGGGTCACTATGAGTATCTTGTCATGCCTTTTGGGCTTATGAATGCGCCAGCCACGTTTCAAGCAACAATGAACCAGGTTTTTAAACCATTTCTGAGACAATTTGTATTAGTATTTTTTGATGATATATTAGTATATAGCACAGATTGGAAAACCCACTTGGCGCACCTTGAGGAGGTTCTGCAGCTCTTGAAAAGTCACTATTTGGTTGCTAATAAAAAGAAATGTTTGTTTGGAGGGCAGCAGGTAGTATACCTGGGACAATTATATCAAGGGCTGGTGTGGCTGTGGATCCAGCCAAGATTAAGAGTGTGGTGGAGTGGCCTATTCCTCGCAATGTCAAAGGTGTGAGGGGGTTCTTGGATTGACGGGATACTTCCGCAAATTCATTAAAGGGTATGGGCAATTAGCAAAACCCTTGACTGAATTAACAAAAAAAGAAGGATTCTATTGGGGAGAGGAAGCTCGGCTGGCTTTCGAGAGGTTGAAGATAGCTCTCACGATAGCTCCTGTGTTGGCACTGCCAGACTTCACTCGATCTTTTCAAATTGAGTGTGCTGCGTTGGGAAGAGGTGTAGGGGCTGTCTTGATGCAGGACAAGCAACCCATAGCATATTTCAGCAAAGCTTTTGTTGCCCATAACCTGTCTAAATCAGTGTATGAAAAGGAGCTCATGGCATTGGTGTTGGCAGTGCAACATTGGCGGCATTATCTTTTAGGAAGGAACTTTGTTGTCTTTACAGACCAAAAGAGTTTAAAACATCTCTTGCAACAGAGAGTGGCCAGTTGTGATCAACAATGCTGGGTATCCAAATTACTGGGCTATCATTTTGAGGTTATATACAAACCGGGTCCAGAAAATAAAGCAGCGGACTCCTTGTCTCGAATGTTTGAAGAAGGAGAATTTAAAACTCTGATCTCCTCACCTATATGGGATCAACAAAAGGGAGTTACAGAAGAAGTGTCTCGTGATCTTCTCCTCACACAAATCATGACCGATTTGCGGGCTGATCCAACCTCCAGACCCGGTTTTCACTTGCACAAAGATATTCTATTGCACAAGGGGAGGCTGGTGGTTCCTTCAAACTCTACAATTATTCCCTTATTGCTAGAAGAATTTCATTCTTCCCCATAGGGTGGCCATTCGAGATTCCTTAGAACTTATAAGCGGTTGGCAGGGAATGTTTATTGGGTTGGGATGAAGAAGGCTATTCAGGATTTTGTGAAAGAATGTGATGTGTGTCAAAGGCAAAAGTACTTTGCTACCACTCCATCCGGGTTGCTCCAACCATTACCTATTCCTCAGCAGGTATGGGATGATGTCTCACTTGATTTTATCACCGGTTTACCCAAATCAAAAGGTTTTGATGCTATTTTAGTGGTGGTAGACCGGCTGTCCAAGTATGCTTACTTCATTCTTCTTAAGCATCCATATACTACATATAGTGTGGCTGCAGTATTCGCTAACGAAGTCATCAGGTTACATGGTATGCCACAGTCCATTCTCAGTGATAGAGACCCATTGTTTGTGAGCAATTTTTGGCAAGAGCTCTTCAAGTTGCAGGGAACCGTGTTAAAAATGTCATCCTCTTATCACCCGGAAACGGATGGCCAGACGGAAGTGATTAATAGGTGTTTGGAGACATATTTGCGGTGTTTTACATCCGAGCAACCTAAAGAGTGGCAGGGCTGGTTGTCTTGGGCAGAACTATGGTATAATACTACCTTCCATGTTACCACGGGTATGACACCGTTTGAGGGAGTGTATGGCAGGAAACCTCCTGCTGTGGTGCGGTTTGTTCAGGGGGAAACCAAGGTGGAGGCAGTGAGTCGAGAATTACAAGATAGGGATGAAATCCTAAGACAACTGAAGTATAATTTGCTGCGAGCCCAAGAACAAATGAAGCGATATGCAGATAAACACAGGAAAATGCAGGAGTTTGCAGTAGGTGAATGGGTATTTCTGAAGCTGCGCCCTCACAGGCAGCAAACCGTGGTGCGCAGAGTAAACCAGAAACTTGCTCCGCGCTACTATGGGCCATTTCAGATACAAGAGAGATATGGGGCTGTTGCTTACAAGCTGAAATTACCTCCACAATCACGAGTTCACCCTGTTTTTCATGTCTCTCAGCTAAAGAAAGCAATTGGGAACTATGTAGCTGAACCTGAATTGCCTACTGAGTTAGAAGTCGCAGCTGATGCTGTAATTGAACCTGAAAAGGTGTTGGCTAGCAGGGCCATAGCGGTGGCAGGGAGCACCCAAAAGCAGTTTTTGGTGAAGTGGAGTGGGCTGGCAGAAGAAGATGCTACATGGGAGGATGAGGTGAATCTCAGAAGTCAATTTCCTCACGCCAGCCTTGGGGACAAGGCTGTTTTTGAAGGGGGCGGCAGTGATAGAGACCCATTGTTGGGCCCAAGCCAAGAGAGGCCCAAGATCTGGAAAGTTTATAAGCGTAGAAATAAGGACTAGTAAGAGAGGAGAGATTAGGAGGCTGCTGAGTTGGCAGTTAGTTACAATTGTTTGCACAGAATAAAGAGAGGGGTGAGGCTTATGTGAGGGATATCTTTTGGTTTAGTTAAATTTGTTATTGTGGCAGAGAGGATATTCTCTGAGGAGCTTTTAGCTCTGGATATTTTCCTTTGTAAGAGCTGAGGCTCATTTTTCCAGTATTTCAATACAATTTTATCTTTCTTATTTTGAGAACTCCATCAAAATTTCATGAAATATGTAAGTTTTTTTTTTTGTCTGGAGAAATGAAGATATAATTGCGGTGAGAGGCTACATTACAGTCAAAATTCCTACAATTTAATAATGTAGACCAAAATTCTGATCATATTATTATAAACAACAATCACTTTTAACTATATTGACTATTACTAGCCTTCTGTCTGTCTATTTAGTATATGTTCTTTAGAATTGAAGTTGCGATCAAAAATTTGTTTTTTCAAACTGTTTTCTTAAGTTGACTTCATAGAAATAATGTATGAGTTGTGATTCAAAATTGGAAGTGTGCTTATTTTGCCCTTTTGACTTGCTATGTAGTTACGCAGTTTTGTTATAATCAGTTGACAGGAGCCTTACATACACAGCTAGGTGAATTGATAAAGATTTGTGTTGTTGGTATGCAGTGAAACCAGTTAACTGGTGCTATCCCTGCTAGTCTTGGTGAATAGGGAATGTTGATGAGGCTAGTTTTGAGCCTTAATCATGACAAATGGAGAAGACCTGAATCTTATGGAGCAGGAGTTGATGTTGTAAGTAGAGATCCCAGAAACTGCAAATGTAAAGCTTCCTTGCAATGGAACTCAGTGCTTCATTTCCAATCAAAATGAAAACAAGCCACATGTATTATGATTGGCATATTTCCTATTTCTATAGCAATATCAGCTATGGTATTCTGACCTTTGCTATGCAATGTATCGTAGGCTTGTTACAGGTATTATTTTTTATATCTGAAAGCTATCTAAGTACTGATCAAGCCAAGGGTATATACAGGAAAAGTGGATGTCATTTGGTCATCATAGAGTACACTAATTTCTATTGTGAAAGAGATTGATATAGGTTAATCTCCTATCATGACCATTAATAAAATAATTTACTTTCCAATAAATTGTGACTTGAACAATTTTTGAGGTATTCCAAAGATATAAACCATTAGCAGGCTAAGGAAAAGGGACAGACACATGTGAAGAAGGGAGTTAATGGGAATAAATGTAACTTTGAATTTGAAATAGGATGATGATGATTCGCAATATCTCAGTCCTGTTTGATACGCAATTTTCATGTCACAAACATGGTTGTTCAATTTATATGAATATAAATTATTTTGCTTCTTGTAGTGGAGTGTGCAATGGATAGTTGAAACGGCTACCTCACATACAACTTAATAATGTCGTAATAATTTCACTAAAGTAACAAAATATTATGAAATTACTAAATAATATTCATCCAAATTTTATTAGGCATAGTAAATAATATTCAAATATTGCCCTCAATTATTAGGGTCTGTGGTTTCCATTCCATAAAACAAACAAATCCGTTATATTTTCTCATCTTCTCTCTCTGATCCGGATGATCCGGATGATCGGCCTTGCTTCTACTTTTGAACAACACCAAAGCAATGAAACTGGGGAAACTCTTTTTGGTATTGCAAAATATTTCATTTCTTTCTCACAAGGGGACCCTACAAAACTTATGTTACTCATTTACCAGTTCACCCTTCATCGGTTACAAAGTCTGATAACCTCTCATAGCAGGTGAGGTCAAAGGTGCACCCATGTTCCATAACTGAGCAGGGTGCACCATAGACTTAGCCAAAAAGTAGACAAAAGGACATGATTAAATAGGAGACGTCATGTAACCTTAGGATGGTGTTGGACTATTGGAGTTTTGACTGAGGCTCCTGCGGGCCTAGGTCACGTCCCTGAGCATTCCCCTCAGCTGTCTTTTTAGCTTTTTTTTGGTCTTCCTTTCAGCTGTTTAAGAGCCTGTCTGGCATGATGTTAGGAGGTGATAGAGGATCAGAGCCCAGAATTGGGCCGATTAGTGAGAGAATGGCTGGGAAACCAGGTTGTCCATGGGCTGGTCGTCAACTTATTGTCTTTGGCCTGTACGACCCAACTTTCAAACATTTTTAGAGATGTACGTGGGATCTGACAAAAAAAAAAGAAAAAAGATGTACATGGGTTTAATTTATAACTATTTTGCGTTATTTTCAAGCTATAATACTTTAGGAGAACCTCAATTGAAAAGGTCAAATAAAAGCTACTGAACTCCGAGCATAGCTAATTAAATAAAGTCGATATGACATATAAGTAGTAAAATATGTCATAGAACATTGGGATATATATTTCATTGATTGAAAAAGACTTCTGCTTCTCAAAATATGATTCTCCTTTAATTGAGACATTATTTTATTAATAAATCAGATTCCTTTGCTTGAGGCAAAGCAATATCGTTGCTAAACATCACAATTAGGGATGTTCAAATTCAATTTAAATCAAAATCAAATTAAAAAATAAACTGAAGAATTGAAATCCAATTAAGACTGAATAAAATTTGTTCTTTTTAGATTAAGTTTTTGAAAATCGATTAGATCATATCATATTTTAGATTTGATTTTTAAAACAAATCTAATCTAATCTAATCTAAATTGATTAATATTATATAATATATTTGTTTATTATATAATTTAAATTTTTACTTATAATAACTTTAATTTTTCACACACTTATCTCATTTTGTGTGATAAAATATTATTTTAAACATATAAAATGAGTTATTTTTACTTTTTATTTTTTATTTTTTATTTCTTTTTAATAGGTTAAATTGCTTTTAATTCATAAAAATTTTTGTTTAAAAGATTTTTTGGTGAAAATTTGATTAAATCGATTTAATCTAAATCGATTTAAATCAAATTGGATTAATTCAATTTTTAAAATGTAACAAGTCTAATCTAATCAAAATTGATATAAATAATATTATTTGAATTAGTTGACTTTTTGACTTAAAATCGATCCAAATCAAATCGCGAATATCCTTAATCACAACCACCCGTCATGATTAGCCTATATATTGAGATGATGTTGTAAATATAAAAGACCATTATAAAATGCATGTAAAGCTTCATAAAGAAGCCAAAGAATACATAAGTGCCCCAAGCGAGCAGCAGACAATTTCATTAAGATGCCCTCTTTTTGAACATTCCTACACAGGGGTTTGTGGAACTACTTGAATTGAAGAAACCAAACTTAAAGTTTGCATCCTATAGATTGAATTAGATCTAAGTTATGTTTTAACCAAATCAATCTAAAATTTTATGTTCAAACTCTTCTCTCCTTAATATCATGGCTGTCTTAGAAAATGCCTAAATTTCGTTGTTATGAAAATTTGACAATGATGAATATTCAATTAAAAAAATAACCTTTAAGAAATAGGGTTTATATTGGGAATATGGTTTATCTCTTTCTTTTGATGTATATATGAACAAAAGTCTTGATATGTCTATTTTGTATAGTTGACTCATTTTGTATTTATATCTAATGCTTGAGAGAGATGCTTACATTTGTTGTTAGTTCTAGATATGTATTGTTTATCAGGTTGAAATAAAATGTTTGGTTTGTTCAATTTTTAGGAGAAACTCTGTCAAATGCTCGGTATCCCTATTCTAAGCTTTCAAATTGTTTTCTTTTATTGATGTTATATTGTTAGGGTTAGCATTCTAATTGAATGTTGAGTATCTCTAACTTGTACACCAGTCATGACCTAAGATTGGGTCATGACATACACTCATTGTTTTACACGAGAAATTTCACAAAATCTAATGTTGATTCTTTAACAAATATTATCTTCCTTAGATTTTTTTTTTGGTATTAAAAAAGAAATTGTTAATATTTCATAAAGAGATACGGAGATGTATGAGTTACATTAGGAAACAGAATCTAAAAAATATTGCTAGACATACACATTTATACACACATCATATTACATTTGTACAGTTTTTATCATCTGATTGCAATAGATTTCATTTCATTTTTTGCACACATATATTCTAGATTTGCCAGATAGCTCTTCATGTGAAAGATATGAGGCTTGCGTGTTGTGAAAGAAGCATTTTCTTACTCTAAAAGTAGTGAGATACAATCTTTTAGCTGAAAAATTTAGTGAAACACTAGACACATTTAATTACTAATTTTGAGTTTTTTTTTAGTTGTTCTTATATTAGGTTCGTGAAGGAATCAATGGCGGGAGAGATAGTACTCGTATCTCTTTTTTGTAGAGATTAAAGTTAAAGAAATATTACACATAATGTAACTTAGATAGACTATCATCCTAAATGGAATTTGATATAAGTTCTGTCTCAACCAAACGATATAAAAACTTATGTCTAAATTCTTCTCTCCTTAATATCTTGACCGTCTCAGCAAATGCGTAAATTTCATAGTTAGGAAAATTAGACAAATGATGAATATTCAATAAAAAGATTTACTTTTTTTGTTTGTTTGTCATTTTAACAAGCATGTTGCACATTTGCCCTCCAAATGCCAAAACCACCATTTGGAATTTTTTTGGTCAACAAAAAGATATTCAAACTTCACATCCACTAATCGGCATGACTATAGCACTTTTAAAGTTTTGAGAATTGTGTTAATTTAGTGTGTGTTTGAAAACCCGTTGAAAATCCGTTTGCAACTTACAACGTAAGTTTGGAATCCTTGAATGGTACAAAACTTTGTTTAGGTATCTGTTGGTTTGCACTATTTCAACATATTTTTTTGTCTCTAAGAGTTGTTTGAGCAAAAGCAACAATTTTGTCCATTTAAGTTCATTTTTCTCTAACATTTATTTTATCAAACTCACTTTTGAAATAAAAGTTTTTAAACATAAATCACGTTACTACAAACTCATTTTCAACCAAACTTAAGTTTGCAAAATCAAGTTAAGTCAAACTTAAATTTACAAACTCTAATCTAAACATACACTAAATAAGTCCATAAGCAAAGTAAGAAGTAAAAATAATTTCTTTATCTAGCATCTAAAATTGAAATAGTTACATCATTGATTGAAGAAGATGTCAACTTCACATATGAAGATTCTCCTTCAATTATGATCTTTTCCATTAACAAACCGGGCTCCTTTGGTTGAGGCAAAGAATTCTCACTGCTTAACATTACAACCACAGATGTCATAGTTGGCCTATCATCAGGATGTTGTTGCACACATAAAAGACCAATATGAATGCAGCGACAAGCTTCAGGTAGAATACATGAATCCGTCAAAGAAGTATCAATCAATTTCATTGGGATGCCCTCTTTCCACAACTTCCATGCCTACAATAATTCAAACCAATAGTTATCAACCACTTCATTATAAGAAAATTTAAGTTATTTTTGTTACTCACATGCCCAATAAGATTATAACTTTGGCTTGGATACGAAAGTCCATTGCTTTTCATTCCACTTATAATCTCTAGTAATAATATTCCGAAGCTAAAAACATCAGATTTGATGGAGAATATCCCATGAATAGCATATTCAGGAGCCATATAACCGCTAGAACCAACCACAAATGAGTTAATTAGATTTTGAATAATTTGTAGTAAAACTTTAGCATCATTGAAGATATACTTACTATGTACCAACTATTCTACTTGTATTCCCTTCAATTTGATCTCCTCCACACATTCTGGCCAAGCCAAAATCTGAAATTTTTGGGTTCATCTCAATGTCTAATAAAATATTACTTGCTTTAAGATCCCTGTGTATGATCCTTAATCTAGAATCATGGTGAAGATAAAGAAGCCCTCGAGCAATTCCAGTTATAATGTTGAATCGATTAGACCAATCCAAACGTTTACTTTGAGCTGAATCTGTCAAGATTTTCATTATGCCGATTAGTATTTCTTTCCAAAACAAACTTTTCAACAAATCAAATTTTTGTTAACTATAAGTTTAGTATAGTCACTAACCAAAAATAAATGAATTTAGGCTTTTGTTGGGCATGTATTCATATAGTAGCATTTTCTCCTCTCCTTCAATGCAACAACCAATAACCTTAACAAGATTTCGGTGTTGAAGTTTGGCACACAATATAACTTCATTCTTAAATTCTTGTAATCCTTGTCGAGAACCCCTTGAAAGCCTTTTTATAGCAATTTCTTGCCCATCTACTAGTATACCCTAAATTTCATGAAATTTAAAAGATAATGAGTATATTTGACCAAAAAGATTCATAATTTTTTTTTTGTATTAAGAAGTGACATGTTGCATATTACCTTATACACTGGCCCAAAACCACCTTCGCCAAGCTTTTTGTCAATTGAGAAGTCATTGGTGGCATTAACTACTGTAGCAAAATCGAAGAAGGGAAGCTCGAAATCTTCCTGCCCTCCTTCATGTTTCTTTTCTGCTGACAAGTTTTTCACTGTTGTCTCTTTGATTCATTAAATGAGATCAGTATCATTGACAAAGAAGTAAAAAACAAAGAAGTAAAAAATCAAAACATTGATTTGAAAGTTATAATCATTTGATGTCCAATTGAAAACTTAGTCTATTGTGCTATCTTAGATGAAAATACCCAGCAATAGAACTATAGGAGTGAGGTGCTGCTTTTTATCAGAATTCTAGAACAATCAAATGTTATATTAAAAATTTATCAGAGTATGCATTAAGACACCTATGAAACAACACATAAAATTCCTATTCCAAACGAAACAAATTAATCTATGATTTTATATACAGACTTGACTCTTCCTTATCATTTACGGTTCAGTGGTTGGTAAATAATAATATTAAACACCATAACCATAAGTATCATGTTAATGCAATTAATAATTTAATTTTTGTACTTGAAGTGACGAGTTTGGAAGTTCTAGAATGGCAAACCACTATCTTACATTAATAACATTGCAGCCACAGCGGTTCAACTACCCTAGATAAATTATAGAGAAATAATCATCTTACATCATTTTTTAATATCACTTTTTACACTTAATTAATAATATACAAATTCATAATTAATAACATGTATTTATTGATTAATAAGTAAATCTATAGTTTAAGATTAAAGCTTAAATTTATTTATTACCTAATTAATATATATAATTAATCATAAATTTGTATATCATTAATCAAGTGTAGAAAATAGTGTTTAAAAGTGAAGAATACAGAAGTTGTAAACTATATTGTGATTGATCAGGTGCACTGTATTGAACACGGTAAGAACATCCTCCAAGGCCTTAACAAGCAAAAGAATGGAAAAAGTAACTGTTGAAAATTTTCTTATAATAAACTTGTTTTGGATATTTAACTCTGTTGTAGTAGCTGTTCAAAGCAACAAATTTCAGAAACTTTGTGGAATTGAAAAGCTGTCTGCCTAAGAAAGTTACCTCTGTACTTTATTTTGGTCTTGTAAATGTAGGAGAAAGCGGATAGCAACACAAGGACAAATATAATTGTGATTGTAATTACTATGGCAACCTTTTTCTTATGACCATGCTTTGCATCTCCATTTACAGCTTTACAAAGAAATGAAGCAGAAGTCAGTCCCAAATAAAAGTAATGTCATCTAAACTATAAGAGATAGTTAGAAGAAGATCGAAGTCTTTACCTATCTCTGAAGCAGCCATTCTGATGTATAAATCTTGTCCGCTTTCAGTAATTCTCAAATTATTAAGATCACCAAACCAGATGGCACAACCACTACCTGCTCCCCTAACGTCTAAGTTTGCATAAGCCGTGCAAGAACAGTTTTCCAAACATTTGGCCTTGCAATCCTCCAGTGTCATACTTCTATTAACCCAAGAATGTGTAGTTTCTGGCAGTTTCAAGCCAGCAAATCTAGGAAAACCATCTTTGTCTTTGACCCTGCAGCTCCACGGTTCACTACGCACACAACCTTGCGTCCAGTCCATTGCTTCCCAATTTTGGGGTGATTTCGGCTTGAATCCTTCTAAACACTGGCAAATAGGCGACTGATTTTCGACGCAATTTCCATTTGGGCCGCAAAGATTATAGGCATCACAGTTATCTCTTGGCACAGATTGGTAAAGCCTCCAAGTTCTGTTTTCTGCAATCCACGTTAAGCGTTGACGAAGATAAAGGGTTTGGTTCATAACAACTATTGAAATCTTAGACTCATTCTTGAGGCTGTATGTGAAATATACCTCATCTGAATTGTTGACAAATTTGTAGTCGTAGACCGGATTTTCCCTCAATGTGGGTGAACCACTGTATCGAATTCCATTCCAGGGGCCACTTCCGTAGGACTCAACTGACCCCTTCCACATAGCCATTTCCGGGTTGCTAGTAAGGACAATACCCCAACTAAAGTCTCCTGGAGATGGGTCGTCCCAATTCTTCCAAGCAGTAATACGCCGATTAAGACCAGTCTTTAGGTTCCATCCGAGCTTCATTCCTGGCAACATTGTATTAGAAGGATGGTCAAAGCTCTGCCACAGGAAGTTTTCTTCATTGTTACTGTCATTCTCGTTTTTAAGGACTAAATTTCCAGTGTCTAAGAGCTGCACAGTGGGACTCAAAGCCTTTGTTGTTGAGTTTGTTGACCAAAGAATAGACTTATTCTGGCTGAGAAGCACAAGGTTTCCCTCTTGGTTTATGATCAGCATGCTGGAGTTGTTTATAATTGGTTTGTCACAGTTGGCAACCCAAACGACTGTTCTAACTTCGATATTTTTGTACCAGATTCCGACATAGCGGTTTGAGGAACTACCTGGATTGAAGAAACCCAACTCAAAGGTTCCATCCTCTGAAACCAAGGTCCTGCCATCTGGAAGTGACTGAAACTGGCTAATGGTATCAGCTGCAGAGGAAATTTGAGAGAAGAACAATAGTAGCTTGAAAACAAGAAGCAGAGCAGGAAGAATGGCCATTTTAAAGAATAATTCGTTAATTGCTGCATTCAACCACAACGCCGATAACGTTGAAGCGCATATATATAAATTTTATGCATTTGAAGGCATCTAATGGGGATTATTTCATTATTTCCGTTTAAATTGGTTTTAGTGATTGAATTAATTATATTTTAAAAATTGAGTAACATGAATACGAAAAAAATAAAAAATAGAATAGCACATATAATCTTTAGTGTTCTTCGCGGGCTGACTTGGTCTCATGTGCGTTGCATCAATTGAGCAAGTCCTTCATTTATTTCCCACAAAAGAGCATCCCGGTCTACAAGGCACGAGCACTTCTCAATTGTTGATGAGGAAATGAACTATCGCACACCAGGTTATGTTTCGTTTGTGTTGAAATTATTGTCATTTTTTTGTTATGCTGATGTTCAGTTAGACTTTTGTTACATACGACGAGTGGTGCATATGTGTTGTTGAGAAGATTTTTATTTAAATATAGAGCACTTATATCGATCGTATTATTAATTAATAAATAAAAATATTATTTTTATTTTAATTTTATATAATAAATAAGAGTATATTTTATTGAGAGTAAGTTTTTTTAAATTATTTTTTATTTAAGAATAATATATATCTTTCTTAATTTTTTAAAATTTTAAATTCAAATTATTTTTTAATTAATTATGTATATTTTTTAAAATAATAATTTTTCTCTTTTAATTTATTTTTTAAAAATTTTATATGAATAAATTAATTATGTATATCTTATTTATAATTTTAAATATATTTTTTAAATATATATTTATTTAATTTTTATTTGAATTTTAAAAAATTCATGCAATAAATAAGATATTTGCTAGTTAATAATTAATTATCATAACTTATTATAATTAATTATGTAATTAATTAAGGGCACCCTACTTAGATGCTTCAAATTTATGTAATAATCTCACCTTCTTGTAACCTTTTCTTCTTTGATTTCAGTCATCTTTATTGTTCAAACTTATTTTTGTATATAAAATTTTTAGAGTGGGCAAGTTGTCATATTCAAACTTTACAACATGTCATAAACTTTACTAATGGTTTATATTATAATGATACTTATAAACAAAAAGAATTCAATCTTACCCGTTAAGCAAATGTTTTATTGCTCTATATTGAATTATATTATTTGAATTTTGAAACAATGATCTATTATTTGATATTGAGACATACTGTTTTGATTTCTTCACAATTTACTATCCAATCATCAAATGACAAATTAACTACGTCAATTTTTCACATAAGGTTAGCCATGACATAATTTACTAGATTAGATGTGATTGGATTTTTTTTTCCAACTTAAAATTAATTTCAGCCATCCTTCGCTCCGATTCTTCTAATATTAATATTTTAGACATTTAAACTTGTGTTATTATTTTTATTATATTTTAAAACTTCTCACACTATTTCTTTAACTATTTATCCTTCAACATGGTTAGGTGGTATGTTCCTTTACAATATGATTGCGTTTAGTGAATAAGATAAAGAGGATCTGATAATATTAGTTAATACTATCAGGTCTTATCAGATATTTAATAGTTTAACTTAATAGTATAATCAAATCAAGTGAAACTTTTTTATCCTACTCTTATTTGATTATTCTATCATCTCTCTTACTCTTTGATTAAATCTGATAGCATTAATTTCTCTTCTCAGCTTAGATTAAATCTGATAGCATTAATTTCTCTTCTCAGCTTACCCCTTCTTCCCTCTCAGTCCAAGTCTCTCCTCTGCCAAGAACCCAGCCTCCCAGTCCAAGTCTCTCATCTGCCAAGAACCTAGACTGGCGCCAGTGATAGATATTGAGGAACTACCAGGATTGAAGAAACCCAACTCAAAGGTTCCATCCTCTGAAACCAAGGTCCTGCCATCTGGAAGTGACTGAAACTGGGTAATGGTATCAGCTGCAGAGGAAATTTGAGATAAGAACAATAGTAGCTTGAAAACAACAAGCATAGCAGGAAGAATGGCCATTTTGCGTTAATTGCTGCATTCAACCACACAAGTTGAAGATATATATATATGGGGATTAAGTAGTAGTGTTGGAGTAACATGAATACGAAGGGCACTATTCTAGTGTTCTTCGCGGGCTGACTTGGTCTCATGTGCGTTGCATCAATTGAGCAAGTCCTTCATTTATTTCCGAAAAAAGAGCATCCCCGTCTAGAAGGCACGAGTACTTCTCAATTGTTGATGAGGAAATAAACTATCGCACTCCAGGATATGTTTTGTTTGTGTTGAAAATATTGTCATTTTTTTGTTATGCTGATGTTCAGTTAGACTTTTGTTACATACGAGTGGTGTATGTGTTGTTCAGAAGATGTTTATTTAAATATGGAAAACGTTTTTCTTCCATAAAAAAATATTTTAACTTTCTTCTATTGTATTTTTAATATAATTGAAGTCTTCTAGTTGGATATAATATGAATTTATGAGTGAGTTTCTAGAATAAAAAATTTTTTTTAAATATAAATTTTAAATTCAAATTATCTTATTATATTTAATTAGTAATAAATGTATATTTTCTTTTAAAATTTTTTTATAATTTTTCTTTCTTTTTTTTTTAATTTATTTTTCTTTTTAAAATTTTATCTTTTAAAATAATTTTTCTTTATTTTATTTTTTAAAATTTTATCTGAATAAATTAATTATGTATATGTTATTTATAATTTTAAATATTTTTTTAAATATATATTTATTGAAATTTTATCTACATTTTGAAAAGTCCATGCAATGCATAAGATATTTATTTGTTAATAATTAATTATCATAACCTATTATAATTAATAATATAATTAATTAAGTACACCCTACTTAAATGCTTTAAATTTATGCTAGAATCTCTCCTTGTTGTGGCCTTTTCTTCTATGATTGCAGTCATCTTTATTGTTCAAGCTTATTTTTGTATATAAAATTTTTAGAGTGGCAAGTTATCATATTCTAATGTTACAACATGTCATAAACTTTACTAATAGTTTATAATGATACTTATAAACAAAAAGAATTCAACCTTACCCGTTAAGCAAATGTTTTATTAGTCTATATTGAATTATACTATTTGAATTTTGAAACATTGATCCATTATTTGATATTGGGACACACTGTTTTGATTTCTTCACAATTTACTATCCAATCATCAAATGACAAATTAACTATCTCAATTTTTCACATAAGGTTAGCCATGACATAATTTACTAGATTAGATGTGATTGGATTTTTTTTCCAACATAAAATTAATTTCAGCCATCCTTTGCTCTGGTTCTTCTAATATTAATATTTTAGACATTTAGGTTTATGTTATTATTTTTTTATATTTTAAAACTTCTCACACTATTTCTTTAACTATATATCCTTCAACACATTGTTAGATGGTATGTTCCTTTACAATATGTAAATTGGGTTATCGGTATATTAAACAAGACAGGCAATTCAAACTTTATGTTAGATAACTCATATATATATAAAGATAATATATATGATAGACAATTCAAACATCAAGGGCTACTAATTTCAAGTTTAACCACATTTAAGTTCTTTATATTAACCTGGTGTCGGGGAAGTTCCAAAAATTAGATATTTAAAAGTGGAATCAATTTTAAAATATAAGGTATTTGACAATTACTTAAAATTTGAAAACTATTTTTTTATGTAAACTAATTTTGAGATAAACTATTTTAAAAAAAAAGCAGTTCAAAGTTATATTTTTTTTTCTAATCTAACCTTTTTTACACTCTCTCAATCTTTTTTTTTTTAACATCTCTTTCAACTGTTTTATTCTCTCTCTTTTTTTCCTCATCTTTTGTTTGTATCTCGATATTTAAATTTTATATTTTATAATTAGTTTAAAACAAGTTTTAATTAAATTAAAAATAAATTAGAAGTTACAAATAACCTAAATTTATATAACATTATTAGGATAAGTCATCACTAAGGTGTTTAACTATAATTTAAGAAATTAATCTCTCACATATTGAGTAGAGTACATTATTAAGATGAGTTCACGCTTAAACATTTAACTATACTCTAAAAAATTAATCTCTCACTTATTTAGTAAAAAAATATTCTTAAAAAAATAACATGAATTTATATAACTAATTTATCTAAACCAATTATGAGACTTGTCAAACTATCTCTTTATGTTTAAATAATGAGATTTGTTGTTTTAATAAGAGGTGAAGCCTAGCAGTTTTGTGGTCTTTTAAGTTTTATAATCATATTATTCGTCTAACTAAAATACGTCTAATTTTATTTAATTCACTCACAAAATTATTTTATATGTCATAAAAATACTATAGTTACATATAAAATAATTTGATATATATTTCATATTAATATATGATGTAAATATAATGTCTATATTTTAATGTACATAAAATATTTTCTAAGTTTTAATAGTACATCTTAAAAGTAATAGCTCACCTAATGAAATATTGAAATTTATCATTAATAAACTCAAAAATTAAAGTGAGTGGTAAACCTACCGCAAGTTGAATGTTAAAAAATATATAAAGGATTGAGCACAATCTTACCTCATGCTAGGTAAACATGCAATAATTTCTTTTTTTATTAGAGTGTCATGGTTGGCAACCCAAACAATAGTTCTAACTGGGATATATTTGTACCAGATTCCGACAGAGAGGTTTGTGGAACTACCAAGCCTGAAGAAACCCAACTCAAACTTCCATCCTTAGAAGCCAACGTTCCTGCCATTAGGAAGTGAGAAATTGGTAATAGTATCTGTTGCATAGGAAATTTGAGAGAAGAACAGAAGTAACTTCGATATTTTTGTACCAGATTGCGACATAGCGGTTTGAGGAACTACCAGGATTGAAAAACCCAACTCAAAGATTCCATCCTCTGAAACCAAGGTCCTGCCATCTGGAAGTGATTGAAAAATAAAAAATATACAATGGGCATTGATGTTTGTTGATTAGAAACTTGTACTCATGCTATTTTATATTTATATATTTTATTATCTAATTATATATTATATTATATTTTATTTTATTTTTATATATTTTTAATATAATTTTATTATATAAATAAATATGAGATACAAATTATTTTAATTTACATAACTTTAACAGATATATGTATAATTTTTTTTTTTGTTGACTGACATATGTGTGTCTAGATTTTTTCTTTGTCGTCGACTTGGCCTCTTGCCAGTCGCAACAATTGACAATAACAGAGCATAAGAAGTTATATAAGTCTTTCCCCGCCTACCAACTCTCTTCCTTGATTGGACAAGTAATTTCAATCCTAGCCATATTACCTACACAATAGTCAACTTCCGATACACGCTTCTTGACAAAGTTTCACTTTTGAAATTTTTTTATTAACTTTTGAGTAAATTACACTTAGTCTCCACTAAGATGATGATATTATAATTAATTTTTTTTTTTTAAAATAATACTTAATTTTATTAATTAATCAAGTTACATATTTATGTAAATATTATCGATTAAAATTTATAAAATTTTTAGTATTTATAATTATTTATAAAAAAAAATATCAACTCTATTTTTTTCAAAAATAATACTTACCCTTCAATTAATTGATCAAGTTATATAATTATGTAAATATTATCAATTAAATTTTATAAAATTTTTAACATTCATAATTATTTATGAAAAATTGTGTATACTAAAAATAATCAGCAGATATCTAAAAATATTACAGATTTTAATTAATAATATTTATATATAATAATATTTTTTATAAAAAAACTTTTATAATTTTCTCTGTGTGAGTGTGTAAAGAGTTTTTTTTTAAAAATATATATATATATTTTAACTAATAATATTATCAAATTTTAATTGATAATATTTATACATAATATTATTTTTTTAAAATATTTTTTTCAAAATTACTATAAATATTGAAAATCTTATAAATTTTAACATAATATTTATATAATTATACAATTAATTAATTAATGAAAGTAAATGTCAATTTTAAAAAAATGAGACTAAATATAATATCATTAAACTTGAAAGAGTTGAGTGCAATTTACTCTTAACTTTTTCTCATTCAAATCAACTTTTTCTTCAATTTTTATTTTTTAATTTCTCTTCCACAATAATTTATGTCCATGATGGGGTTGTTGAAGATTGGACCCAATACACTAATTGAATTTGATTCTTTTAAAATAAAAATTTATTTTAGAGGATAAAATATAAAATTATAATTATTAATAAAAAATTAAGAAAATAAATTATTACTTATATTTGATGTGTTATGTAAATATATATATTTTATAAAATTTTAAACTCTTATTTTTTTTTTATCTATAATTGTGATATCATATTTTATTTTTTAAAGTGCATGTCTCATTTTAAAGAATTTAAATTCTTCTAAAATTAATTAGGAAAGATTTTTATTTAAAAATTATATCTAATATATTTTGAATTAAATTTGAGTTATAATTTAAATTATCTTAAATTGTGTCTAATATTATATATTATTTTAAAATTTATATATATAATAATATATTTTAAATTAATATTATTGATTTTAAAATGTATATTATAAAATATACACGTGTTACAAGCACTTGTTAATTTAATTGTTTCCGAAAGTTGGAATTAACAATTATAATGTAGCAGCATGAAGTAAGAAAATAATGTGAAGGAGACGTCAGATTATTTCTCAATTTATAGGCATCGAACCTTGGATTGGGCTCTCAAGAGAGAAAAGAAACATTCTAATCTATAGTTCAAAACTCAGAAACTTATTCTAGAAATTGAAACTACAAATCTGAAATAAACTATGATTTCCTTGCGCCATATTATTTTTTGTAATTGTGAAGAGCCAAAAAAAAAAAGACTACATTTTGATAACTTTCTTTTACATAAATATAAATAAAAAATAATTTAAAATAACTCTCAATTAGAGATTTTTGTATCCTGTGGGATGTCATAAAAAGAAAAAAGTATCAAGAGCGATTAAAAAAGAATCAAGAAAAATAAATTTTATTTACTGATTTATTTTATTTCTATTTATCTCTAAATAATTTTTTTAAATGACTAAAATTTAACCTAAATTAATGACCCATTTTTTTAAAATTTTCAGTCTATAAAGTTAGCAACCAGCCTAAATTGATTGCTAATAATTAACAATCAATTAAAATTAGTGTTTAAATCGGTCACTAATTATTTTAGCAATCAATTTTTGAAATTTAGCCACCGATTTAAGAGCTTTTATTTCTAGTAATATAAGGATTAAATTGAAAAAAAATATATAGGAATCAAAATTATAATTATAATTTAACCAAAAAAAGTCATTTAACAACAGCAAACAACAAAAATGAATCTATAAAAAATTATATTAAAATTCACAAAAGCATTGACGAACACATAACTTGAATCTTTTTCCACTTAGAAATGTAATTTAGTGTGTGTTTGGGATAAATATGAAAATTTAATTATTATAATAATTAATTATTATATAATTTTTTTGTTATAATCGATTATAATTGAATCAATTTTATATTTGTATATATTAGCTAAAAAATTATTTTAAACTAATCTATTTCATTTGGATGATATAAAAAATAATCGCTTTTATGCATTTGTTGGGGGTAAAAATAAACAAATTGACAATTCGACGACTGGATGATGATATTGGAGGAATTTTTTAAGTGTTAAGCCGACGGAAGTGCTAAATGATCAGAGGATCCAATGCAGCAGTTAGATATTGATGTTGGACAAGTGATTAATCCGACAGAAGGGTTACATTTCCCAAGTGATTGAACCGACGAAGAGTGTTAAATGGTCAGAACTTGGTTTTGTCAAAAGATTGAGGAAATATTAGTGGCATAACTGCCATATACGTGTCAAATTCTTGAGAGTCAGTTATTTTTATAATTTGCCTATAAATATTAGTTTTCACAATGTACAAAGAGAGGTTATTTACTAATACACAATCCTAAAATCTCACTCGAGCAGATTAACGGATTTGATCTAAGTATGCTTTCCCTTTTCCTTTCAAATCATTTAATTTAATAGAATGTTCTTTTAAATTCCTTTACTTTTCAGTTTTGTTCTTTAAATTTTTTTATATTTTATTGCACTTTTACACGCTTTCTTTTACTGCTTTCATTTAATTTTCTGCAGTTAAACTTCTTGCTCAGTTTCTTTATTTTTTTTAAACTTTTCAAAGTTTTCTTTATTGAAATTTTCTGTTTATTTCGTGCTTCTTGCTTTAAGTTTTATAAATCCCTGTTGTTTGTTTTTAAATCTCTTTATTATACGAGATTACCATATAACTCTGAACTCACATTCGTTTGATAATCAAATATTTGTTTGTTGGAATATACTTTGACCAAAATTTTACTTAAACAAATTGACACGCCCGGTGGAACGAGTTCAGAGTAACTCGTAGTGTCACAAAAATGGTTTTATGCGTTTAAGAAGTGGAAAGTTTGTTTATTCTTCTTCTCAAAATACGCAAATCATGAGTAATGTAAGTAATCAGGCATCGGATATACCTTCGATAGCCGTTACTACACCACCCTCGACCGTTGTTAGTACAGGTCTGGTGGGTGATGCTATAACAACTGGTGCTCTCCGGAGTAATCCAGTGTTGGACCAAGTGTTGCCTGAAATGACTCAGCCATCGCCAAGTCAACCAAGTAACCAAAGCATAATGAATTCAAATTCAAGGTTTGTACCACAATATGGGTTGCCACCCAATTATGTTCCTCTTGTGATGGCACAAATGGGACTTGGCTCCACTTTGGCCAATCAGTGGCTTCACAAGGCCAACCACAGATAAGTTCAGCCTTAGTAAGTTTTAATAACCAGGGAGTAGGGGTTGCGGGTACAAGTAATCCAACTCTTTTTAGACAGGATAGATTGAATTTGGGACCAGTTTTCCCAAATATATCGAGAGACACTCCCCAAAATATAATAGGACCAACCATGAATTCTTAGGTTAGCTTTCGATAACAAATGGATGAAAGCAACCATGACATAATGCATATGTTCACTCAGCAAATGGGTGCTGTGATTACGCCAATCATGAAAAACACAAATAATGTTTGCAGTGCATTGGCCCAACAAATGGCAAGGCTAAATCAAGCCTTGGGAATAGGAGAAGTGACCAATGAAAATATTCAAGGAACCCAGCCTGAGGTAGATAGAGAAATGATTGCACCTCAGGCAAATGTACAACAAAACCTAGAACAACCTAGGCAAAATAATCAGCCACACTTGGAATATGGTGATGTTCATATGCTCCGTCGAGGTGATGAGGATCAAATGGCTAGAAATGATGCAGCCATGAGATTGCTTCGACGAAATTTTGGGAGGTACCAAGTGGTTGAACAAAATGTAAATCAAGTAGTGGAACAAGTGTTGAATAGGTTTGGGTTCAATGTTAGATATGCCAACCAACCCTATTTTGTTTCAGCATTTCCTAAGTGGGTGCAACAGTCAGAGTTATCCAGAGGAATTAAAATTCCTAAACTTTCTAAGTTTGCAGGAGAGAGTAAGGAATCGACCGTCGAATATATTGCACGGTATACTATAGAAATGAGGGAGTTGGCCACTATTGAAGGCCTTAAAATGAGATTCTTCCCAAGTTCCCTTACCAAAAATGTTTTTTCTTGGTTCTCGACATTGAGACCAAATTCAGTACATTCTTGGGCTCAATTGGAAAGAAATTTTCATGATCAATTTTTTAGGAGAGATTTAAAAGTAGGGCTTACAGATCTCTTCAATATCAAAAGAATGTACAATGAAACTGTGGATGACTATTTTGCTAAGCTTCGACTAATGAGGAGTAGATGTTTCACTCCTATACCTGAGGTCGAAATAGTAAAGATTGCTACAGGAGGTTTAGACTATTACATAAGGAAAAAATTAGTGAACTAACATTTAGTTGATCTTACCCAACTAGGTGAGAAGGTTAGGTAAATAGCGCAATTAAAAGCTGAAACGGTTTAAAAATAAAAAAAAAATTCCTTAAAAGAGAAAAAGTAGCATTTGTCAGATTAGGTGAATCCGACAATGAGACTGAAGATAGCAATGCTGAGTTCGAAGTTAATATTGCTGAATTTCAGAAAGGTCCTCCTTATATTTGTCAGACTCTATAGCCTACAAAAAATAAGGAAAAAATGAGTTATGTCAATAAGAAGACATATAAATTCGACGTAATAAAAGTCAATAAAATATTTGATTTATTGTTAAAGGATAAACAGATTAAATTGTCAAAAGATCATAGGTTACTAAAACTTGATGAAATAAAGGACCAAAAATATTGTAAGTTTTATAATAATTTTGGTCATGTTACTAATGAATATATTCGTTTCAAAAACATAATCCAGAAAGCAATAATGGATGGATGTTTGAAGTTTGCTGACAAGCCTAAAGTGGATATGAAGATTAATACAGATCCGTTTCAGGCTGGGGTGTCTTATATTGATCAGCAAGTTCCTTTGAATGTTGGAATGCTCAACATAAGGGATTTGCAAGAGTTCGACGTCGACACAGAGGATGCAATGGACATCTATCCAAAGCCAAGAGAATCTCTTGAAGCATTTCTTGAGAGGAAGAAAGAGAAGGACAAGGTAAGATTGTGCCCAAGATGTAATGCAGTATATGATGAATTTACTGCAAAGAAAGCTGCTGAAGGACAACCAAGTGACCCGCAAAGTAAGAAAAAGCTTTTCGACAATAAAGTTTGGAGATCACAAAAGCTTTTCCATGCTCCAAAGCCAAGGTCAGTCTATACGCCTAGGCCTAACATGAATGGTTGGTTGGTGGAACCACATGGTGGATCTATGGGAAATCCATTTTTCAGAGGTCATGTCGGGCCATCTAAGACCAGAGTGTCACCGGCTAATGTTGCCGTGGATAGGTGGGTAAAAAATTCTGCAATAGCAAGTCACACGTATTTTTGACGAAATGTGGCTGTCAGGAAGAATAAATTCCAAAGAGATCGATTATTTTGGAATGAAGATTACAAAAATGGTAGGATCAATCAAGGTAAAACAATGATTGGCCAGAATGTAGCAGAGCCATCAAAGTCCTTACCATTGTCGAAGAGTAAAAAAAGAAGACTATGTAGATTGAAACAAGCACAAAAGAAAAAGGACATGACTGAAGGATTAGTTATCAAGGAATAGCCCACAGAAACAGGATGTTTGGTGGTCGAAAATAATCCAGTACCGAATCAGAGTGAAGATGGTAAGAAGTTGAAAAGTATTGTCACAAAAGAATTCATGGATACAAGGAGATCGTTTCCAAAAGAGCCGACAACAACTGCATTTAGACAACTTGACATGGATGATAAACTCCGACAAGAAAAGTTGGCAGAAATAAAAAAAAAAAGTAAACAAGTTCAAAGGCCTATTCCAAACAAAACTAAAAGGAAATGGTCGATTGGATTAGTAGCAGCAGAAGAAGAAGCAAGGAAAAGTAATTTACTAGTCGAAAAAGACAGGGAAATGGCTAGATCAAAAGCTGAAAAGATGATAATAAGCAAGGTCGAGATCAAGGACCTTAAAATCAAAAGTAAGGATGCTAAAATTGGTCAAAGGAGGAGATTATGAAAATCTTGGAAGATCCTGACCAAGATGTCGAGTGGAGGAAGAATATGCTTGACATAATCAAAGGAAGAGAAAGATTAGCGAAGCCTGATTGCCAAGATATGGACTTAATGGTTGGTGAATTATTGAGGCCTTGAATGATCCAGATGATCTTTTAGGCCTTAGTGACGATGATAAACTCGACATGGATTTCAACTTGGATAAAGATTTGGATGACATTATAACAACTATGGATAGTAGCTTACCGTTGGAAGATTACTTCAGAATTGGCAGGTATAGAAGTGATGAGGAGCTGTCTGATCAGGAAGAATTTCTAAATCAATGAGTGTAAATCTAATTTTGGTGTTGCCTACTGAATTCGAAGGGTATCACGATATTGAATACACTGGGAAAAATAAAGAAGATCTGGATGATCTTAGTGATCACTGGCTTCTTTTTCAGGACAACATGGTAACAGTGTTCGACAACACAGCGCAAATTGAGAAGCCGATAGAAAAGCAGAAGGCTCATCTACGTCTATTACACATCAAGGCTTTTTTAGAAGGCAAGCCCACGAATATAGTCTTGATAGACGGGGGGGGCAGCTATCAATTTGATCCCAAGAGCAATGTTTAAGAAACTTGGAAAAAATGAGTTTGATTTTATGTCGACCAACATGATTCTCACTGACTTTAGTAGTAAAACTTTCCCATCGGATGGAGTAGTGATACTGAATGTACAAGTCATATTTATAGAAAGGCCGACATTGTTTATGGTAATTCCAGCAAAATCAAGTTATAATCTTTTGTTAGGAAGAGATTGGATACATGTCGTCAGAGCAATACCGTCGACGGTTCATCATAAGCTTATTCTTTGGAATGAAGATAATCAAGTAGAAATAATAAAAGCAGATGATAGTCCTTGTTATCTAAAGCAACTTCATGTCGATTTTAAAATATATGCTCCAAATGTCAGGCCAGTCACGACAAATGATGGAGTCATTAAGAAATATGTACTTGAAGTTTGCTTAATGGACCAGTTTGACATTCGACTGATGAATAAGGCCGAACGAGTAGGCCAAGCACTAGTTATGAGTGTTAAGGATCAGTTAGACAGATTGTTGGCCTATTTGGCTGACAAAATAGTATACACCACTGAAGTTATGTTGTCAGATTGTATATTAGATTATGGTCTTTTAGGATTTGATAAAGGACTTGATGAAAAAATAAAGTATAGAGGTGGAAGATCCTTCGGAAGAGATAAACTTGGGCACTGAAATAGACAGAAGGTCTATATTTGTGAGTTTATTTCTGCCAAAGGAGTTCAAGGAAAAGCTTGTCGAATTAATTGAAGAATATAAAGATTATTTTGCATGGGATTACGACGAAATACCTGGATTGAGTAGAGATCTTGTCAAGCATAGATTGCCATTGAAAGAATGTTGCAGACTTGTCAAGCAAGCCAATAGGAGATTTGCACCTGAGGTAGTACTAAAAATAAAAGAAGAAATTGAGAGATTGCTCAAAGCTAAGTTCATCAGAACGACCAGGTATGTCGAGTGGCTTTCTAATATTGTTCCTGTAATTAAGAAAAATGGCAAGTTAAGAGTATATGTAGATTTTAAAAATTTAAATAATGCTACACCTAAAGATGAATATCTTATGCCAATTGCGAATATGTTAGTTGATGCCACATCTGGACATGAATTGTTAAGTTCCATGGATGGCCATGCAGGTTACAACCAAATCTTTATAGCCGAGGAGGATGTGTCGAAAACTGCCTTCAGATGTCCAGGAGCCATTGGGACATATGAATGGGTAGTCATACTTTTTGGTTTAAAGAATGCAGGGGCCACCTATTAAAGAGTAATGAACACAATCTTCCATGATGTCATTGGAAAGTTTATGGAGGTGTACATCGATGATGTAATTGTCAAATCGGAGACAAAGGAAAGTCACTTAACAAACTTGAGACAGACATTTGACAGAATGAGGAAGCATAACCTTAAAATGAATCCAGAAAAATATGGTTTTGGAATGCCGGCTACTAAATTCTTAGGTTTCTTAGTCTATAAGAAATGTATTGAGGTGGACAAGAATAAAGCCAAGGTAGTTCTAGAAGCCGCACCACCGACGAACAAGAAGGACTTGCAATCTTTCTTAGGAAAAGTAAATTTCCTGAGAAGATTTTAATTTGTTGGGAAGAACCAGAGTTTTCACTCCATTGATCAAATTGAAGGCTGAACAAGATTTTGTGTAGAAACCTTGCCACCAGGAAGCCTTCGACCAGATAAAGCAGTATTTGACAAACCCACCGGTCATGATGCCTCCAGTGGCTCGTCGACCGTTGAAGTTGTATATATCAGCATCAGAAGAAACTATAGGAAGTATGCTGGCTCAAGAAGATGAAAATGGCATCGAAAGAGCTGTGTATTATCTTAGTCGAGTTTTAAATGATGCTGAGAGGAGATATAGTGCAATAGAGAAACTTTGTTTAGCATTATATTTCTCATGTACTAAACTTAAATATTATATGATGCCTTGTAATGTATTAGTTATGTCAAAAATTGATGTAATAAAATATATGTTGTCAAAACGAGTGTTAAATGGATGTATTGGAAAATGGGCTATTGCTTTGTCAGAATTTTCCTTACAATATATTCCAATGAAAGCTGTAAAAGGCCAAGCAATTGCTGATTTCTTGGCCGACCATCCTTATTTGGATATTGATAACATAAAATTTGTTAGTTTAAAACCTTGGCATTTGTATTTTGACGGTTCAAAACATCAAAACAAAATTGGAGTGGGAGTTTTAATTGTTTCTCCTCAAGGTACTCCAACTAAGTTCATGTTTGAACTTAAGTATACCTGTTCCAATAATGAGGCTGAGTATGAAGCCTTAATTATCGGATTAGAAGTAGTAATAGAAATGAAAGAACATAATGTGCATATTTTTGGTGATTCATAGTTGGATGTCAAACAACTTGCCCAATAATGTAAATGCGTCAGTTATAATCTGACAAAATACCATATTGTGGCAAGAAAGCTAATGGAGAAATTTGATGAAGTAACTGTCAAACACATCTCCAAAAGTTTGAATGAAAAGGCTAATGAACTGACGCAAATAGCCTTTGGGTATAAGATTTCATCAAAGGTTTTAACAAATCTAACGAAAGTTAGGGAACTCTTATATCCATTAGAAGAAAGAGATATACTACAAAATGATATTTCGACAATTGATGACTGGAGACAACCAATATTAAGTTATTTTGAAAATCTAAGTCAAGATGTAGATAGAAAGCTTAAATATAAAGCGTCGAAATTTGTAGTATTAAGAGGGACTTTGTATAGAAAGTCTGTTGATAGAAATTTACAAGTTTTCCTGAGTGAAGTAGAGGCTTATATTATCTTGGTAGAAGTCCACGAAGGAATTTGTGGAGCTCATCAGGCAGGTGATAAGATGAAATGGGTCCTTTGACGTCAAAGGTATTATTGGCCTACATTGGTTAGGGATTGTATAATGTTTGCTAAGTCTTGTGAAGAATGTCAAAGACATGGGCATATACAGAATGTTCCTACTAGTGAATTACATTCTATAGTTAAACCTTGGCCCTTCAGGGGATGAGCTTTGGATTTAATTGGTCAAATTCATCCTGCATCGTCGAATGGATATAAATATATTTTAGTAAGAGTTGATTACTGTACTAAGTGGGTTGAGGTTGTAGCCTTAAAGGATGTAACCCAACATGATGTGATTGACTTTATTGAATATAATATAGTTTGTCAGTTTGGAATACCACAAACTTTGACAACCGACCAAGGGTCAGTGTTCATTGGAAGGATGTTGTCGAATATGCCAGTTCAAGAAAAATTAAAATCACGTCGACTCCATATTATGCTCAGGCAAATGGCCAGGTAAAGGCCATGAACAAAATAATCATAAGCCTGGTTAAAAAGCATATTGGTCAACAGTCTAGGAATTGGCATAATACCCTTAATCAAATACTATGGGCATATAGAAATTCACCAAGAGAAGCAACAGACACATCACCATACAAGTTGATATATGGTCATGATGCAGTATTGCCTGTCGAAATTAATCTTTAATCCGTTCGTACTCAAAAACAAGACGAGTTACTAGTTGAACATTATTGGGACTTGATGTTTGATGAGTTAAACGAATTAATTGATGAAAGATTAATTCCCTTGGAAAACTTGATTCGACAAAAAGAAAGAATTGCTAAATTTTATGATAGTCGAATTAAGTATAAATCTTTTAAGGTCAATGATTAGGTTTGGAATGTGATTTTGCCATGGATAGGAATTGTTGAGAATATGGGAAATGGTCTCCAAAATGGGAAGGACCATTTAAAGTAACTCAAGTATTTTCAGAAAATGCTTATGCACTTGTTGAAATTAATTCAGGTTTAAGAATTAAGTCGATTAATGGCAAATATTTGAAGCCATATAGGCCGATAATGTGTGAAGTAAAAATTGATGAAAAAGATAAAAGATTATATTCATTCATGTATTTAGCAATTGCAAGTTACATTGTCAGAGTAAGAATGCTAGACAAATGTTACAACTTGATTATATTGCCAGAACTTTACAAAAGAATAAATCGACAAATAGCCAAAAATGGGAGGGAATAATTACATTTAAATTTTTTGTAAAACCCCCCACGAATCCTCCAAGGATTGTTTGTCGGTACAGGCAGTGTGATATTCCACTTCAAGGGAATTGAGTTTGGCTAACACAATTTTGGCTTCGACAGCCCATCATTTGGTATTGTTAGTAATACTTTGTTGCCTAGCAGCCCCTTGTTGTAGTGCTGTTTGGAGTTTTTGCTTGCGACGTCGAGTCGCTTCCAGTTTCTTCTCCAAGTCTTCAATTTCTTTGTCAAGCTCTGCCTCTTTATTCTTTCCTTTAACAAGATTTTCCTTCAAGCTTACATTCTCGTTCTTGGTAGTTACTGAGCAAGGGGTTCAAGCTCAGTCACAATTGTCGACATCATTTCTTGTAGAGGTTAGTCAAAAACTTAGTGTTCAAAAGAGTAAGTAAAGGCATTCTTCAATTCGGCCAAAAGTTCAGTGACATGAAAGTCGCTAGAATCTTGCCCATATTGCGTGGAAGAGCGAGTTGATTGCGGAGAACTTCTGTGACCGCCCGACAACATTGATATTAATTCATCCAAGTCTATCTCCATGTCTTCAGTATTTTCTGACCCAGAAGCAATCAAGTTGGTTGGAGGAGATGAAGGTGGATCGATTAGAGCAAATTCAGCCATAAGAGTATCCATGTCGAATTCCTCTGAGAGAATTTGGACAGGATTTGCTCTGTCTGTTTGAAGAGAACTCTCAATGCCTGGAGGGATTGGAGTTTTTTCCGAAGTCGTGGCGGTCTGAGTTTCTGTCAGAGGTGGTAAAGAAATAGCAGGTATTGCAGGAGTTGGAGAAGCTTGGAATTCTGGAGGATTCTCGGTTCCTAGCCTTTTTGGACTATTGGATATAGTCGAATTTGCTGAATCCATAAATAAAGGAGAGTTTAGAATAAATAACATCGTGAAAATAATTGAGCTTGGTGAAATATACTACCTCGGGAGAGTGTCGAATCGGTTCTTGAATTCTTGGTTCGACATTGGATTCTGGAGGATGGCTGGTAGTGTGTTCAGCCTCTGGATCCTGAAATGATTAGAGTTAGATATTAATTGAAAGATAAGTATTAGGAATCTGAGAAAAAGAAGTATGTCAATTAAAATTTACCTTAGATGAAAGAGAGATAGTTTCTATCTCTAATTCGATAATGGATTTCAAAGAAGATCTTGTGGATTGAGTCTTCTTCTTTTTCTTCTGCAAAGGTAAAATAAGGTAAGATTTTACCAAGTAGTGGAAAAATATATAATAGTAGAAGGCATACCTTTAAAGGATGTTCAGGAGATAGGATTGAAGACTTAACGAGTGCAACAGAAGTAATAGGAGTAGAGTCACCAATCTGTATTCGACATCAAATTAAGTTTGAACAAATTTAAAAACTAAGTTTCAACATTTGGTCGAAAAGTATGTATACTTTGAGAGTTTTTTACTTTGGAGGTTTTGCAGTAGCATCACGTTTCGAGGAGCTTTTTGTCGAAGCTGATGTAGTCGATTTGGCCTTTGGAGCCTTGGGAATGGGAAGATTTTGAGTTTTCTTACTTTTCTTCTTTTTTGAGATGGCTTCCTCTTCTTCTTCCTCATCACCTTCTTGAGGTTGCTTGTATTCCAAAGGTCTTTTTAGTGGGAGTGCTGCAAGAAAGAAATATACATAGTAGATGGGGCAAATAATTAAAATGACAGAATATAAAGAAAAAAACACCTTCAGGTATTTCAGTGATAACTCGGGTATTCCTGGAAAATTGTTCGTACGACAAGGTAAACTGACGAGTAAAGTTGACTTCTAGAGTTCTTGTAAGAAAGATATTACTTATAGAATAAGTCATATCTGAAATAGAAAAGTTACCAGCCCTTGTAGGTTTACTTGGGAATTCGATGGCCAAACCAAAACGAGCACAAGGAAGAAGCATTGGTTTTGGAAAAGGAATTTGAAAAGGTTCAAGTCGTGCTAAAAGATTTTTTATGGAAACTGAAAGAAAGTTAGTGGAACATTTTTCCTTGTGTGCTTATTTTAGTTTAGCCACGACTTCTTCGAGTGTCGAACAATTAAGCTAGGAAACCTGAAGTCCCATTTGATTTTGTAGTATTTTTCAAAAGCCTTGATGTCTTGAATATGCTTACCTTTGGTCTTTGTCGAAGGATCTTGACCCTGCATAGGAACCAGAGTTTCAATGATGCAACTTCGATAGATTTCAATATCGACATAGTAAGGACTATAGTATTTAGTCCACCATTCAACAAAATCCTTGGAGACTCCTCTGTAAGGAGTAAATGCAGAAATTATGAAGTGTTGGTTATGCCTATCATTCCTCGAAGCCACTTGTACAAGGTCCAACATGCTTTGCAGATGGCCGTTGATGAAGTGTTCTTTGGATTTTTGAGAAAATGGTGCTGGAATAGCTTGACAAAATCCTAGTTGTTGAGCTACCATGTTTGGTAGGCACAAGTCTAGGGATTTATCTATCGAACCAGGAAGACCAGCAACCAGAATTTTTCGACAAAGATAGTTAGACTGAATAGAAGGATCATTGGAGAATATTGGTCGGGTAAACCACTCAGGACCAAGAGAACGATCGGCGAATGGTGCAAAGTATATGTCTTCAGTATTGAAGGAGATGGAATGAAAAATACTGAAGAAATGCATGAAATTTTCTAAGTTTTGTTTATGAATTTTCTCATGTTTTACATGGCAAAGCTTTATGCCATAGGTAGCAAGAGAAATTGTCGGAGGAGAAGTGTCGACCAAATAGTCTCTTAATATGACATTTAACCAGAGCTGGAGTAGCCACATTAGGCCACCAGACTTGGTTTTCTTCACCTGAGATCTAATGCTTTGAACAATTTCACCTATACTCAGATAGAGGTTAGCAAGGAGAAATTGACCAAGAGCTAATTGTCGACCTTCATGAAGGAGGTTAGCAAGCTGAAGAAAAGATTTGGATACCTGAACCGACCTAGATCCTAAAGCATAGGCTGATAACCAGAGAAGAAGGAAAGCTACGTGTTCTTTGTCGGTTACAGGACCTGTTTTAGGGAAGTAGAAGCTAATGAAGCTTGAAAAAGAAGTTGGGGCTTTTGAGTAAACGTCGATAGTGTTTAAAGGTTGGAGGATAGGAGAAATGATTTCCCCATCTGGTCAAAGACCAGTTATGGCAGCTACGTCGAAAAGCATAGGACCCATCATGCCATAGGGGAATTGAAAAGAGTTGGTGGTCTTATTCCAAAAGAAAAATGAAGCATATAACATGCAAGAATCCATTTTTATGGAGTACCAGGAAAGTTGGATACAAACGAAGATACTTATGTCCCTCTATAAACCTTCTTTAGAGGCTTGAACCCTATCAGGCCACTCAAGATACCCATTAATATAGGTAGGAGGAGTTCTGAACAGCCTTTCAGATTTACTGAAATAGCTGATAGGGATGGAAGGAAGGGAAGCCAAGATAGCTTCTTGAGAATTCTTACAAGGAAAGAAGGAGTATATTTCATCGGTAATAAATTCCTTGGGCAAAACTGGGCCCAAGAAAGCAATCGGAGGATCTAAAGAAAGTGAAGAATCATTGATGGACAGAATTACCTTCGAGAAGTGCCAAAGTTCATACTTCTGCAGAGTTGGGTCTTGAACAATGGCATAATTTCCTAAATCCACTGTTGGTGCGTTAGAAGATTGACAGTTGGAAGCCATGGAAAAAGACAGAGATTTGCAGAGAAGACGTGCAGAAGTAAGGTTGAACATGATGACCAGTGAAGAAGGTTGAAGGTGATGAATAGTAAAAAGGCGTGTGAATTTGAAAAACTATTTTTCTACAATAGGGATAATTATGATCCCTATTTATTGGGGAACAGCTATTTAATGTTTGCAATGATAAGTTTAGTTATGACCGTCCAGATATTTATGAAAGATTTTACTAGATTTAAAAAGAAACTCCATTTGAAAGGACTTTGATTAAAATGTTAGTGTCGAGATTGGATTAAAATTTATCTTCCTCCTGTCAGTGTCAAAAGAAAAATTTTGGGGAGCATCTATTGAGGGTGAAAATAAACAAATTAGCAATTCGACAACTGAATGATGATATTGGAGGAATCTTTTAAGCGTTGAGCCGACAGATGTGCTAAATGGTCAGAATATCCAATACAGCAGCTGGATATTGATGTTGGACAAGTGATTAATCCGACAGAAGGGTTGCATTTCCCAAGTGATTGAACCGACAAAGAGTGTTAAATGGTTAGAAATTGGTTTTGTCGAAAGATTGGGGAAATATTAGTGGCATAACTGTCATATACATGTCAAATTCTTGGGAGTCAGTTATTTTTATAATTTGCCTATAAATATTAGTATTTACAATGTACAAAAGAGAGGTTATTTGCTGATACACAATCCTAAAATCTCACTCGAGCAGATTAACGAATTTGATCCAAGTATACATTCCCTTTTCCTTTCAAGTCGTTTAATTTAATGCAATGTTCTTTTAAATTCTTTTACTTTTCAGTCTTGTTCTTTAAATTTCTTTATATTTTATTATACTTTTACACGCTTACTTTTATTGCTTTCATTTAATTTTTTGTATTTAAACTTCTTGCTCAGTTTCTTTATTTTCTTTAAATTTTTCAAAGCTTTCTTTACTGAAATTTTCTGTTTATTTCGTGCTTCTTGTTTTAAATTTTATAAATCTCTGTTGTTTGTTTTCAAATCTCTTTATTAAACGAGATTACCACATAACTCTAAACTCACATTCGTTTGATAATCAAATATTTGTTTGTTAGAATATACTTTGACCAAAATTCTACTTAAACAACATTAAATTACTAAAATATGTATAAAAAAATAAAAAAAATTATTTGATTGAAAACAAAATGATATGTACATCTCAAAGTGTAAAAAATAATTTATAAACTATAATTATAAGCTTAAATTTTCAGCATTATAAAAAATAACTTTTATAATGTGTTGAATTTTGTATAAAACTGAAGCTGATTTTGTCAAATATGTTAGAATACTGTTTAAACAACTTTTTAAGAAAAAAAAGTCATTTGGTTAGAAAATAATCCCAACAAAACATGCTCTTATTCTTGTAATAATAAAGCAACATCTTAGATAATCTTTAAAGATTATAAATAAAAGGAAAAGAATATATAGTTATTATGAACTTTCACTTTTTTTATAAAATCACTACCATAGACTTAAATATTTTCTTAATTAATCTCAAAATTTTAATTAATGATCTAATAAATCTTTCCATTAATAATTTGTTAAATTATTAATAGAGATGCCACATGTTATTATCTTATCCATCTCAACTCATTAAATCTAGACTGTTGATTTTTTTATTTATTAAAATCTCATTTATTTAAGTATATTTTACTTTTAACAAATTAAATAAAAAACTAAACTATTTAAAAAAACCAAATTAAAAAAATGATTTAAAATAATTTAGTTTTTTTACTCTACCGTTGAATTTCGTTAATGCAAATTATGAAGGTCATGAGATTGAGGGAAACTCTGAAGATAATGGAAATTATAGCTCGAACAGGACTTCTGAGGATCAGAGTAATAGTGGACAGAGTTATTAGAATTTAGAAGCAATCAGATAGTGAAAAGAATTCAGGGCAATCTTCTGGACAGAACTGGAGACGCCCTCATGTAAATAGTTCTTCCAATTATTTGGTTACCACATCGGCTCATGTTTATGTGACAAAAACATCACCGCATAAGCTGGGATTTGATTTGCGTATCCCCCCCTTCCCCTCCAGCATGTAATACATCTACATGGCAGTCAATCATTGGTGAACCCAATGATTTTGATGAATCAATTTCAGATCTGTTGGCGGAAGTGGAGGAATTGGCTTGGAATCTCCCACTTCAATCATGAAATGTGGGGAGGAATTGGCTAACGGTTCTAAAAATGATTGTCTCAGTTTTGCAGATGGGCTTGGTCCAGTCCTTGATGCAGGTAAAATTAAAACAAAAAACAAAATTAAAAAAATTATTTAAAATGATTTAGTTTTTTTATTAGACCGTTGAAATTCATTTTTTGGTTTTAAAATAATTTAATTTTTTTATTTAATTTTTTAAGAGTAAAATATAATTAAAAAATAATATTTTAATAAATAAAAAAATAATAATCTAAATTTAACAATTTTAAATAAATAAGATGATGTCACGTGATATTTTTATTAATGATTTAACATATGATTAACATAAGAATTTATTAAATCATTAATTAAAATTTAAAAATTAATTAATTTTTTCTTAATTTTATGATAATAATTTTAAAAAAATAAAAATTCAAAATGACTATATACTATTTTCTCCAAATAAAACATGACATTGATTTTCTACATCTACATACTCGTGCGTGCCTAGACTAATTCCATTCTTCATAAAATACTTTCTGTATGATTTCCAATTTTTCCTATAAGCATTGCACGGGTATTATTAAGGTTTTGAAAAGTTTTGAAAAGTACAACAGTTATTAAATCAATCCTGATATCTTTTTTAATTTTTATACGTTTAATTTTTTTAATTTATCCATAAATTCATTTTATATCTTATAAAAATATCACAATCACATATAATATAATTTAATATATCTTTTATATTAATTCATAATATAAATATGATGTGCATATTTTTAGTGTATATAAAACATTTTTATTATTAAATTGGTGAAAAGAATGATAAATGATTTAATTGTATATAAATTAGATATATATATATATATATATATATATATATATATATATATATATATATATATATATATATATATATGAGACATATTTATTGAGAGCATTTTTTATTATAAAATATTAAAAAAAATAAATTTTAATCATATAATTATATATAGATGATAAAAATTAAAGTTACTTAAATATCATATAATCACTTAAAAATTTACATATATTTAGATTTTAACATTAACCATTATTCATATAAATCTTGGATTGAACTGTCTAGAGAGAAAAGAAACATTTTAATCTAAAGTTCAAAACTCATAAACTTATTCTAGAAATTGAAACTACAGATATGAAATAAACTATGATTTCCTTGTTCCATATTATTTTTTGAAATTGTGAAGAACAAAAAAAAAAAAAGACTACATTTTAATAACTTTCTTTTACATAAATATAAATAAAAAATAATTTAAAATAACTTTCCATTAGAGATTTTTGTATCCCGTGCGATGTCATAAAAAGAAAAAAGAATCAAGAGAGATTAAAAAAGAATCAAGAAAAAATAACTTTTCTTTACTGATTTTTTTAGTTTCTGTTTCAATCTCTCAATAAATTTTTGTTTTTAAAAAATGACTAAAATTTAACCTAAATTAACAACCAATTTTTTTAAATTTTTTAGTCTCTAAAATTAGTAATCGACTTAAATAGATAGTTAATAATTAATAATTAATATAATTAGTATCTAAATCAATCACTAATTATTTAACAATCAATTTTTAGAATTTAACAACCAATTTAAGAGATTTTATTTCTAGTAATATAAGGATTAAATTAAAAAAATTATAGTAATCAAAATTATAATTATAATTTAACCCAAAAAAGTCATTTAACAACAGCAAACAACAAAATGAATCTATAAAAAATTATATTAAAATTTACAAAAGCATTGACGAACATATAACCTAAATCTTTTTCTACTTAGAAATGTAACTTATTCATGTAATAATAAAGCAACATCTTAGATAATCTTTAAAGATTATAAATAAAACATGACATTGATTTTCTACATCTGGATACTCGTGCCTAGACCAATTCCATTCTTCGAAAAAATACTTTCTGTACGATTTCCAAATTTTCCTATAAGCATTGCATCCGGGTATTACTAAGGTATTGAAAAGTACACCAGTTATTTAATTAGTGAAAAGAATGATTAATGATTTAATTCTAGTTGAATTAGATCAATTATTTTATTTATAGTTATATATATATATATATATATATTTATTGAGAGAAATTTTTATTATAAAAAATAAAAAAAGTAAATTTTTATTCTATAATCATATATAAATAGTAAAGATTAATGTAATTATTTAAAAAAAATCACATGTATTTATATTCTAATTGTAACTATTTATATAAAAATTAATGATTAAGATTCACTCTTTTCATCATTTATAATAAATATTTATTTAACTAAATACACTCCATATATATATATATATATATATATAAACATTGTTTTTATAAACATAAATTGTGAGATTTTATTATTTTAAGTTATTTTATAATTAAAATTAATGAACTGTATACACAAAAAGAGTAAAATTAGATAATTTAAAATAACTATGTATATCAGATTGTCCAACGATTAAAAAATACTATAATACATTTAATGTTAAGAATACCACTAAAAGAAATAAAAATAATAAAAGATCCTATGTTAAGAAATTTTTATAATGTCAAAGGTTTGAGTTCATAAAAATACATATTTATTCGTAAAAATATAAAATATAAAATTAGTATATGTACTGTATAGGTCCCTATATTATTTAGAGTTTTTTTAATTAAATTCTTATATTTTGAAAGTTTGGAATTGAATCCTTATAATTTTATAAATTCGATATTGCTTCTCTGATTTATTCAAAAAATAAAACCACGCTCAATCTAGTGTGGAGAGCAAGAAGGGACATAACCGTAAAGATGATGGGGAGCAATTCAAATAATCAATCTTAAGCTTTCAAGATTTCAAATCTTTATAGAAAAAAAAACCCAAAATTCCAAAATCTCCTCATAAAAAAAAATCCAAAATCTCACTCTTATAGTATTCTTATTCGAACTAACGGGCAAATCAGAGGCGAAGATGAATAGTAGCAACCGCCCTGTACCTATAGACAGAAGAGACAATTTTCAGAATTGAATAACAAATAAAAGCTTCGAAGTCTCAAATAAAAATTGAAAAGAAACAATTCAGATTGTATGCAATTAAGATGCAAACCAAGCTATATACATATATAACAGTCAAATGAAAAGCAGGTAAGATCACTTATGCAGAAACAATTCTCAACATCCCAGAAGGCACAATTAACAATGTGACGTCAAATTTAATAACCAATATGCAAATCTTGATCACATAATCCTCCAATTACAAACAACCCTGTTACCTTGTTAACCATGATAATACCGTGCATCAAGCTAGTAATATCATCATTTATTTTCTTTTGTTTGGATTGACATGTTCCAAGTTACTTTGTTTATCCATTCAAAACAATCTAATGTGGCAAATTATTTATCAATTTGTTGACTGAGCACCAAATGATCTTCCCTTTTGTACTTGTATATCCCACATTGTAAGGACGAAAAAATAGTAAGAGCGTGATATTGAGACAGCCACAACTGTCAAATTTGATCATTAAAGAGACCTAATTGTAATTAGTTTCAGTATTTTCCATATATTTTCATATATTTTGTGTATATTTAGGATAATTATGAAAATTAGATTATTTTAATAATCAATTATTATATAAATTTTTTATTATAATCAATTATAATAAAATTAGTTTTATATTTAAATATATTAGTTAAAAATTATTTTTAAACTAATTTATTTCATTTAAATGATATAAAAAAATTTATTTTTATGTATTAAATTATTAAAATAAATATATAATAATTAAAATAATTATTTGATTGATTAAAATATTTATTTAATTGATGATAAAATAAAATTTATATATCAAAATAAAAAATAATTATTTAATTGAGAATAAAATAATATTTACGTATTAAATTAAAAAATAATCTTAATAACTTTTATGAAAACAATTCAAAATTTAATTGTTTTTCGTAAAAAAAAGCTGGTGATGGTGTAAAAATAATCTTTTCCACGCATGCTCAAAAAGCGGGCCTCGGATTATTGTCTATGCAGTGGTACGTGCAGGAAAAGAATCTGATGGCCAAGTCAATAACGAAAGAAGGTGGCATAAGTGTATTAGCCTGATACGAATGAACCCTAAATCGAAAGTGAACAGAGACTTGTCAGTCCGTTGCCGGCGGTGAGTGAGGGACGGCGTGTTGCTCCGACGATGAGAGCAAGTGCTCGTGCTCTGTGGGCCTCGAAGTCATTACTTTGGAATTGAGACGGAAGACGTTCCGCCGAACGTTCGAAGGGACACAGATTGGGAGCACTTGCGAACTTGGTTTTGGTGGGATTTGAGGTTATGCAACCATAACACGGGGGACACCGATCGAATGCACAACGGATGTGGGTGCTCACTGATTTCGTTGGATTAGAGGTATTGTCAAAATAACTCTTTCTTTTTTAAGTGTTGGTTATTACTGAAATTTTACCTTGATATTGAGATGATGGATTATCTTTTGTAAGTAAATTTGAGTCGTATGTTATGCTTCTGAAAATAGTATAAGGGATTAATTGGATGCAAGCATGGTCGAATGTTGTTTTTAACCATAACCTTTGAGGTTATGCTCCACTGATTGCAAACTTGACTGAGGTAAGTGATTTGTAATTTGATTGTGAATCATATGTATGGGGAATTCCCACCTTAGAATTGCAAAATTGAGAACCTGAAACGTAAAAGGTAAGTTTGAAACTGATAGTGGTCTGCTAATTTATTTTCCTTCATTGAAATTGTCCCTTACGTGAAAGATATGAGCTTGTTTCTTGTAGTGGTATGCATCTTTTAGTGCTATGCACCAGTTAACTTGTATCTTTTTTGTGCATTTACGTCTTGTGTGGTTATGGGTTACACTAAATCGGATTTGACTTGATTTTGTTCAATTGTTGAACCTAAAGGTTTAATGTCAGGAGATTGAGTTTGCATAACTATTTTTTCCCAGATTGAAAGGTTGGTTCTATTGCTGTGTAATGTTCCAAAATAGTTAATTAATGAGAAGGAAAAAGAAATCTGGTAGTGTTTGATACTTTTGTACTCCTTAGTAGTGAACATGGTTTTTAAAGAAATCTGATTTATAAGACACTTAAAACAAGTATAAAAATAACATTTTGAACAAGCAGATGGCTTGTGGTTTAATTTCAAGTGGTAGGTTTGAAGTAGGCAATGAAGAGGTAGGAGTAAGAACTGTATATTTGATGAAAATTTCGTGAAATATGTAAGTTTTTTTTTTTGTCTGGAGAAATGAAGATATAATTGCAGTGAGAGGCTCCATTACAGTCAAAATTCCTACAATTTAATAATGTAGACCAAAAATCTAATCATATTATTATAGACAACAATCACTTTTAACTATATTGACTATTACTAGCCTTCTGTCTGTCTATTTAGTATATGTTCTTTAGAATTGAAGTTGCGATCAAAAATTTGTTTTTTCAAACTGTTTTCTTAAGTGGACTCCATAGAAATAATGTATGAGTTGTGATTCAAAATTGGAAGTGTGCTTATTTTACCCTTTTGACTTGCTATGTAGTTACGCAGTTTTGTTATAATCAGTTGACAGAAGCCTTACATACACAGCTAGGTGAATTGATAACGATTTGTGTTGTTGGTATGCAGTGAAACCAGTTAACTGGTGCTATCCCTGCTAGTCTTGGTGAATAGGGAATGTTGATGAGGCTAGATTTGAGCCTTAATCATGACAAATGGAGAAGACCTGAACCTTATGGAGCAGGAGTTGATGTTGTAAGTAGAGATCCCAGAAACTGCAAATGTAAAGCTTCCTTGCAATGGAACTCAGTGCCTAATTTCCAATCAAAATGAAAGCCACATATATTATGATTGGCATATTTCCTATTTCTATTGCAATATCAGCGATGGTATTCTGACCTTTGCTATGCAATTTATCGTAGGCTTGTTACAGGTATTATTTGTTATATCTGAAAGCAATCTAGGTACTGATCAAGCTAAGGGTATATACAGGAAAAGTGGATGTCATTTGGTCATCATAGAGTACACTAATTTCTATTGTGAAAGAGATTGATATAGGTTAATCTCCTATCATGACCTTTAATAAAATAATTTACTTTCCAACAAATTGTGACTTGAACAATTTTTTAGGTATTCCAAAGATAAAAACCATTAGCAGGCTAAGGAAAAGGGACAGGCATATGTGAAGAAGGGAATTAATGGGAATAAATGTAACTTTGAGTTTGAAATAGGATGATACGCAATATCTCAGTCTTGTTTGATACGCAATTTTCATGTCACAAACATGGTTGTTCAATTAATATGAATATAAATTATTTTGTTTCTTGTAGTGGAGTGTGCAATGGACAGTTGAAACGGCTACCTCACATGTAACTTAATAATGTCGTAATAATTTCACTAGAGTAACAAAATATTAATAAATTAATAAATAATATTCATCCAAATTTTATTAGGCATAGTAAATAATATTCAAACATTGCCCTCAATTATTGGGGTCTGTGGATTCCATTCCATCAAACAAACAAATCCATTATATTTTCTCATCTTCTCTCTCTGTTCCGGTTGATCGGCCGAACAACACCAGAGCAATGAAACTGGGGAAACTCTTTTTGGTATCACAAAATGTTTCATTTCTTTCTCACGAGGGGACCCTACAAAACTTATGTTACTCATTTACCAATTCACCCTTCATCGGTTACAAAGTCTGATAACCTCTCATAGCAGGTGAGGTCAAAGGTGCACCCATGTTCCATAACTGAGCAGGGTGCACCATAGACTTAGCCAAAAAGTAGACAGAAGGACATGATTAAACAGGAGACGTCATGTAACCGTAGGATGGTGTTGGACTGTTGGAGTTTTGACTGAGGCTCCTGCGGGCCTAGGTCACGTCCCTGAGGTTTTTTTGGTCTTCCTTTCAGCTGTCTAAGAGCCTGTCTGGTATGATGTTAGGAGGTGATAGAGGACCAGAGCACGGAATTGGGCCGATTAGTGGGAGAATGGCTGGGAAACCAGGTTGTCCATGGGGTGGTCGTCAACTTATTGTCTTCGGCCTGTACGACCCAACTTTCAAACACTTTTAGAACGTGGGATCTGACCAAAAAAGAGAGATGTACATGGGTTTAATTTATAACTATTTTGCATTATTTTCAAGCTATAATACTTTAGGAGAACCTCAATTGAAAAGGTCAAATAAAAGCTATTGAATTCCGAGCAAAGTTACGTTTGGTACATCATATAAAAAAGATATAATAATATAAGTTAATATTATTAAATCTTATTTAATATTTAGTGTATTTAACTGATATTATAATAAAATCAAGTTAAGTTATTTTATTCTATTTTAAGCTAATAATTTTATCTCCTCCCCTAATACATGATAAGACATGATAGGATATCTATTCTAATCTTATCCTCAATTTCATTTTTATCACTCCTCTCCCTCATGCGCCACCACCACCTCCACCCCCACCCCCACCCCCACCACCCCCACCATCACCACCGCCACCACTACCGCCGCCACCACCGCCATCGCTACCGCCGCCACCACCGTCACCGCCACCACTGCTACCACCACCACCGTTGCCACTACCATCACCGTTGCCGCCACCACCACCCCACCACCGCCCCCCCACCCCCCACCATCACCACCACCACTACCGCCGCCACCATCACCACCACCGCCACTACCGCCCACCACCATCACCACCATTGTCGCCGCCGTCACCGCCACGACCACCGCCACCACGACCACCGCCACCACGACCACGACCACCATAAGACTTTTTATTATTATTTTTTAATTATTTTAATTTTTATGCTAAAGGATATTTTTGTCTTAAAAAATATATTATACAATCAATTAATTTATCTTTTTGTTATCAAACAAAAGATAAGATTATACCTTATCTTATTAATTATATTATCATACTTTATACTATCATATCATCTTATCTTATACTATATTATCATGTGTATCAATTGTAACCTAAATCCATATGAAATATAAGAAGTAAAATATGTCATAGAACATTGGGATATATATTTCATTGATCGAAAAAGACCTGTGCTTCTCAAAACATGATTCTCCTTTAATTGAGACATTATTTTATTAATAAATCAGATTCCTTTGCTTGAGGCAAAGCAATCTCGCTGCTAAACATCATAATTAGAGATGCTCAAATCCAATTCAAATCAAAATCAAACTAAAAATCAAATTGAAAAATTGAAATCCAATTAAGATTGAATAAAATTAATTCCTTTTAGATTAAGTTTTTGAAAATCGATTAGATCGGATCAGATTTTAGATTTGATTTTCAAAACCGATCTAATCTAACCTAAAATGATTAATATTATATAATATATTTATTTATTATATAATTTATATTTTTACTTATAATAACTTTAATTTTTCACACACTTCTCTCATTTTACGTGATGAAATATTATTTTAAACATAAAATGAGCTATTTCTATTTGCTATTTGCTATTTTTATTTTTTATTTCTTTTTAATAGGCTAAATTGCTTTTAATTCATAAAATTTTTTGTTTAAAAGATTTTTTGGTGAAAAATCGATTAAATTGATCCAATCTAAATCAATTTAAATCAAATTAGATTAATTCGATTTTCAAAATGTAACAAGCCCAATCTAATCAAAATTGATATAAATAATATTATTTGAATCGATTGACTTTTTGACTTAAAACTGATTCAAATCAAATCGCGAATATCCTTAATCACAACTAGTGCCATGATTGGCCTATGTATTGAGATCTTGTTGTAAATATAAAAGACCATTATAAATGCATGTAAAGCTTCAGAAAGAAGTCAAAGAATACAAGAGTGCCCCAAACGAGCAACAATCAATTTCATTAAGATGCCCTCTTTTTGAACATTCCTACATAGGGGTTTGTGGAACTACTTGAATTGAAGAAACCAAACTTAAAGCTTGCACCCTATAGATTGAATTGGATCTAAGTTCTTTTTTAACCAAATCAATCTAAAAATTTATGTCCAGACTCTTCTCTCCTTAATATCATGGCTATCTTAAAAAATACCTAAATTTCGTTGCTATGAAAATTTGGCAAATGATGAATGTTCAATTAAAAAAAAAAACCTTTACGAAATACGGTTTATAGAGGGAATATGGTTTATCTCTTTCTTTTGATGTATATATGAACACAAAGTCTTGATATGTCTCTTTTGTATAGCTGACTTAGTTTGTACTTATATATAATGCTTGAGAGAGATGCTTACGTTTGTTGTTAGTTCTAGATATGTATTGTTGATCAGGTTGAAATAAAATGCTTGGTTTGCTCAATTTTTAAGAGAAACTCTGTCAAATACTCGGTAGTCCTATTCTAAGCTTTCAAATTGTTTTCTTTTATTGATGTTATATTGTTAAGGCTTGACATGCTAATTGAATGTTGAGTATCTCTAACTTGTGTATCGATCACAACCTAAGATTGGGTCGTGACATACACTCCTTATTTTACAAGAGGATTTTCACAAAATCTGATGTTGATTCTTTAAGAAATATTATCTTCCTTAGATTTTTTTTCGGTATAGAAAAAAATGAAATTATTAATATTTCATTAGAAGGAGATATAGAGATGTACGAGTTACATTAGGAAACATAATCTAAAAAATATATCTAGAAATACACATTTATACACATATCGTATTATATTTGTACAATTGTTATTATCTTATTGCAGTAGGTCTCATTTTATTTTCTACACACATATTCTAGATTTTTCAGATAGCTCTTCATGTGAAAGATATGAGGCTTGCATGTTGTGAAAGGAGCATTTTCCTACTCTAAAAGTAATGAGATATATTTTTTTAACTGAAAAATTTAGTGAAATACTAGACACATATAATTAATAATTTTGAGTTTTTTTTGAGTTGTTCTTATAATAGGTTCGTGAAGGAATTAATGGCAGGAGAGGTAGTACTTGTATCTTTTTTTTTGTAGAGAATAAAGTTGAAGAAATATTACACATAATATAACTTATGTCTAAATTCTTCTCTCCTTAATATCTTGATCGTTTCAGCAAATGCATAAATTTCATAGTTAGGAAAATTAGACAAATGATGAATATTCAATAAAAAGATTTACTTTTTTGTTTGTTTGTCATTTTAACAAGTATGTTGCATATTTGTCCTCTGAATGCCAAAACCACCATTTGGAATATTTTTTTGTCAACAAAAAGATATTCAAATTTCACATCCACTAATCGGCATGACTATAACACTTATAAAGTTTCGAGAATTGTGCTAATTTAGTGTGTTTGAAAATCTGTTGAAAATTCGTTTGTACTTTACAACGTAAGTTTGGAATCCTCGAACATTACAAAACTTTGTTTGGGTATCTGTTGGTTTGCACTATTTCAACACACTTTTTATCTCTAACGATTGTTTGAGAAAAAGTAACAATTTTGTCCATTGAAGTTCATTTTTATCTAACATTTATTTTGTCAAATCACTTTTAAGATAAAAGTTCCCAAACATAAATTATGTTACTGCAAACTCACTTTCAACCAAACTTAAGTTTATAAAATCAAGTTAACTCAAACTTAAATTTACAAATTCTAATCCAAACACACACTAAATAAGTACATAAGCAGAGTAAGGAGTAAAATAATTTCTTTATCTAGCATCTAAAATTGAGATAGTTACATCATTGATTGAAGAAGATGTCAACTTCATAGATGAAGATTCTCCTTCAATTGTGATCTTTTCCATTAACAAACCGGGCTCCTTTGGTTGAGGCAAAGAATTCTCACTGCTTAACATTACAACCACAGATGTCATATTTGGCCTATCATCAGGATGTTGTTGCACACATAAAAGACCAATATGAATGCAGCGACAAGCTTCAGGTAGAATACATGAGTCCGCCAAAGAAGTATCAATCAATTTCATTGGGATGCCCTCTTTCCACAACTTCCATGCCTACAATAATTCAAACCAATAGTTATCAACCACTTCATTATAGGAAAATTTAAGTAATTTTTGTTACTCACATGCCCAATAAGATTATAACTTTGGCTTGGATACGAAAGTTCTTTGCTTTTCATTCCACTTATAATCTCTAGCAATAATATCCCGAAGCTAAAAACATCAGATTTGATGGAGAATAACCCATGAATAGCATATTCAGGAGCCATATAACCACTGCAACCAACCACAAATGAGTTAATTAGATTTTGATTAATGTGCAGTAAAACTTTAGCATTATTGAAGATATACTTACTATGTACCAACTATTCTACTTGTATTCCCTTCAATTTGATCTCCTCCGCACATTCTGGCTAAGCCAAAATCTGAAATTTTTGGATTCATCTCAATGTCTAATAAAATATTACTTGCTTTAAGATCCCTGTGTATGATCCTTAATCTAGAATCACAGTGAAGATAAAGAAGCCCTCGAGCAATTCCAGTTATAATATTGAAGCGTTTAGACCAATTCAAACATTTACTTTGAGTTGAATCTGTCAAGATTTCCATTATGCTGATTAGTATTTCTTTCCAAAATAAACTTTTCAACAAATCAAATTTTTGTAACTATAAGCTTAGCAGAGACACTAACCAAAAATAAATGAATCTAGGCTTTTGTTGGGCATGTATTCATATAGTAGCATTTTCTCCTCTCCTTCAATGCAACAACCAATAACCTTAACAAGATTTCGGTGTTGAAGTTTGGCACACAATATAACTTCATTCTTAAATTCTTGTAATCCTTGTCGAGAACTCCTTGAAAGCCTTTTTACAGCAATCTCTTGCCCTGCTAGTATACCCTAAATTTCATGAAATTTAAAAGATAATGAGTATATTTGACCAAAAAGATTCATAATTTTTCTTTGGTATTAGGAACTGACATGTTGCATATTACCTTGTACACTGGCCCAAAACCACCTTCGCCAAGCTTTTTGTCAATTGAAAAGTCATTGGTGGCATTAACTACTGTAGCAAAATCAAAGAAGGGAAGCTCGATATCTTCTTGCCCTCCTTCATGTTTCTTTTCTGTTGACAAGTTTTTCACTGTTGTCTCTTTGATTCAATAAATGAGATCAATATCATTGACAAGAAAGAAAAAAATCAAAACATTGATTTGAAAGTTGTAATCATTTGATGTCCAATTGAAAACTTAGTCTATTGTGCTATCTTAGATGAAAATGCCCAGCAATAGAACTACAGGAGTGAGGTGCTGCTTTTTATCAGAATTCTAGAACAATCAAATGTTATATTAAAAATTTATCAGAGTATGCATTAAGGCACCTATGAAACAACACATAAAACTCCTATTCCAAACGAAACAAATTGAACTATGATTTTATATATAGACTTGACACTTCCTTGTCATTTATGGTTCAGTGGTTGGTAAATAATAATATTAAACACCATAACCATAAGTATCATGTTAATGCCATTAATAGTTTAATTTTTGTACTTGAAGTGACGAGTTTGGAAGTAGTTCTAGAATGGCAAATCACTATCTTACATTAATAACATTGCAGGGGGAGCGGTTTAACTACCCTGCATAAACTATATTGTGATTGATCAAGGGCACTGTATTGAACAAGGTAAGAACATCCTCCAAGGCCTTAACCAGCAAAAGAATGCAAAAAGTAAATGTTGAAAATTTTCTTATAATAAACTTGTTTTGGATATTTAACTCTGTAGTAGCTGTTCAAAGCAACAAACTTCAGAAACTTTGTGGAATTGAAAAGCTGTCTGCCTAAGAAAGTTACCTCTGTACTTTATTTTGGTCTTGTAAATGTAGGAGAAAGCGGATAGCAACACAAGGACAAATATAATTGTGATTGTAATTACTATGGCAACCTTTTTCTTATGACCATCCTTTGCACCTCCATTTTCAGCTTTACAAAGAAATGAAGCAGAAGTCAGTCCCAAATAAAAGTAATGCCATCTAACTATAAGAGATAGTTAGAAGAAGATCGAAGTCTTTACCTATCTCTGAAGCAGCCATTCTGATGTATAAATCTTGTCCGCTTTCAATAATTCTCAAATTATGAAGATCACCAAACCAGATGGCACAACCACTACCTGCTCCCCTCACGTCTAAGTTTGCATAAGCCGTGCAAGAACAGTTTTCCAAACATTTGGCCTTGCAATCCTCCAGTGTCATACTTTCATTAACCAAAGAAAGTGTAGTATCTGGCAGTTTCAAGCCAGCAAATCTAGCAAAACCATCTTTGTCTTTGACCCTGCAGCTCCACGGTTCACTACGCACACAACCTTTCGTCCAGTCCATTGCTGCCCAATTTTGGGGTGATTTCGGCTTGAATCCTTCTAAACACTGGCAGATAGGCGACTCACCTACGACGCAATTTCCATTTGGTCCGCAAAGATTATAGGCATCACAGTTATCTCTTGGCACAGAATGGTAAAGCCTCCAAGTTCTGTTTTCTGCAATCCACGTTAAGCGTTGCCGAAGATAAAGAGTTTGGTTCATAACAGCTATTGAAATCTTAGACTTATTCTTGAGGCTGTATGTGAAATATACCTCATCTGAATTGTTGACAAATTTGTAGTCGTAGACCGGATTTTCCCTCATTGTGGATGAACCACTGAATCGAATTCCATTCCAGGGGCCACTCCTGTAGGACTCAACTGACCCTTTCCACATAACCATTTCCGGGTTGCTAGTAGGGACAATACCCCAACTAAAGTCTCCTGGAGATGGGTCGTCCCAATTCTTCCAAGCAGTAATACGCCGATTAAGACCAGTCTTTAGGTTCCATCCGAGCTTCATTCCTGGCAACATAGTATTAGAAGGATGGTCAAAGCTCTGCCACAGGAAGTTTTCTTCATTGTTACTGTCATTCTCGTTTTTAAGGACTAAATTTCCAGTGTCTAAGAGCTGCACAGTTGGACTCAAAGCCTTTGTTGTTGAGTTTGTTGACCAAAGAATAGACTTATTCTGGCTGAGAAGCACAAGGTTTCCCTCTTGGTTTATGATCAGCATGCTGGAGTTGTCTATAATTGGTTTGTCACAGTTGGCAACCCAAACGACTGTTCTAACTTCGATATTTTTGTACCAGATTCCGACATAGCGGTTTGAAGAACTACCAGGATTGAAGAAACCCAACTCAAAGGTTCCATCCTCTGAAACCAAGGTCCTGCCATCTGGAAGTGACTGAAACTGGGTAATGGTATCAGCTGCAGAGGAAATTTGAGATAAGAACAATAGTAGCTTGAAAACAACAAGCATAGCAGGAAGAATGGCCATTTTGCGTTAATTGCTGCATTCAACCACACAAGTTGAAGATATATATATATGGGGATTAAGTAGCAGTGTTGGAGTAACATGAATACGAAGGGCACTATTCTAGTGTTCTTCGCGGGATGACTTGGTCTCATGCGTTGCATCAATTGACAAAAACATAAGCAAGTCCTTCATTTATTTCCAAAAAAAGAGCATCCCGGTCTACAAGGCACGAGCACTTCTCAACTGTTGATGAGGAAATAAACCATCGCACTCCAGGATTTTTATGTTTAGTTTGTGTTGAAAATATTGTCATTTTTGTTGTTATGCTGATGTTCAGTTAGACTTTTGTTACATATAATCATGAGTGGTGCATATGTGTTGCTAAGAAAGTTTTTATTTAAATCTAGATCACTTATGACTAGCACTTCTCAACTGTTGATGAGGAAATAAACCATCAAACTCCAGGATTTTTATGTTTAGTTTGTGTTGAAAATATTGTCATTTTTGTTGTTATGCTGATGTTCAGTTTGACTTTTGTTACATATGACGAGTGGTGCATATGTGTTGTTAAGAAAGTTTTTATTTAAATCTACATCACTTATGATACTTGATCGATTACATTATTAATTAATAAATAAAAAATATTTCTTCACAATTTACTATCCAATCATCAAATGACAAATTAACTATGTCAATTTTTTTTTTCACATAAGGTTAGCCATGACATAATTTGCTAGATTAGATGTGATTGGATTTTTTTTCCAACTTAAAATTAATTTCAGCCATCCTTTGCTCTGGTTCTTCTAATATTAATATTAGACATTTAGACTTGTGTTATTATTTTTATTATATTTTAAAACTTCTCATACTATTTCGTTAAATATCTATCCTTCAACATGGTTAGATGGTATGTTCCTTTACAATATGTAAATTGGGTATTCAAACTTTTTGTCAGATATATAACTCATATATAAAGATAATATATGATAGACAATTCAAACATCAAGGGCTACTAATTTCGAGTTTAACCACATTTAACTTCTTTATATTAACCTGGTGTCGAGGAAGTTCCAAAAATTAGATATTCAAAAGTGGAATCAATTTTAAAATACAAGGTGTTTGATAATTACCTAAAATTTTTAAAATTAATTTTGAGATAAAAATAATTTTTTTAAAAAAATTAGTTCAAAGTTATATTTTTTTTTTTCTAATCTAACTTTTTTACACTCATTTTTTTTTTATTTTTGTGACATTTCTTTCACTTGTTTATTCTCTCTTTTTTCTCATCTTTTGTTTGTATCTCAATGTGTAAATTTTATATTTTATAACTAGTTTAAAACAAATTTTAATTAAATTAAGAATAAATTAGAAGTTACAAAATAACTTGAATTTATATAACATTATTAAGATGAGTCATCACTTAAGCGTTTAGTTATATTCTGATGAACTTGCAAAAATTCATATTTTTACGGTTCAAAATCTTGAGTTTTTATTTTCTTTTAATCTTTTTGATTGAGTTTGTTCTTAATTTTAATTTGTTTTTAGTTATTCTAAATTAATTTTTAATTATGTGTTTTTATGTGTTTTTGATAGGTAATTATACATGAAAGAAGACTGAACGATTACACGAGACAGAGAGCTGAATTTGCATTTTGGTGGTCCAGTGCCTAGAAGCTGGAAGGCCAGCGCGCAGAGGAGGTTTTATTTCTGGTCGTTCAGCATCTAGGCGCTAAATATTTAACGCTTGAGCGTGCGCTACATATCAGAAATTTAGGAAAGAACGCCAGTTCCTAGGTGCTGGAAACACAGCGCCTGAACGCTCCTATCACGTTATTTTCACTATTTATAAATACATAAGTTACGCCAATTTCAACAAACACTTGGACAAAATGCAGTAGCCGTCAAGAGGCACAAACCCTAATGTCGTGTGAACGCAATTAAACTTGAAGATTAAGAATTTTCTTCAACCTTTTCACTTTTTTATAATGGAGTTTGTCATATTCTTCCCTTTATATTCTTCTTTTTTCATGTGTAACTAATTTCCCTTTGTTAGGGGGATGATTGATCTTGAGCTTTGATGATGTGACTTCTTTTATGGATTTAATTTATGTTTCTATTTCATGATTTACGTATTTATCTCTATTCTTAATGTTTTTCTAAACCTGATCAATTTGGAAATGATCTTTTGGGTTAATGTATGATTTAGAAAAATTTGCATGAACCTAAAACTTGTGATAAATACCATAATTTCTGCAATTACTAGGAATAGACGTTGTGGGTTATGTGGTCTTTCTTTTAATTCTATTGTTTTTGATAATATCTTTCTATTTGGGGTTAGACTAAGGGATTAGTTAATTCTAAACAATGTAAGATGATTAATATACCAAAGGATTGAGTATTAAATAATTATAGAAATTGACCATAAATCATTAAAATAGAACATAGTTAAACCAATATTTGAATGTGCATTTAAAGAATTCAAGTTAAGTCTGAACTCTAACTCTTTAACATCATTGTTTTTCACCCTTTGATTTATTGTTTGCTCACTTATATTTCTTTTTAATTGAATTTGCAACAACTCTCTTTTCAATAGCTTGAATAGTGTCAATTTAGCGAATTTAGTAATTGATAACATAATCCTCGAAGGAACGATACTTTACTCACTCTTTATTACTTTTATCAATTTGGTGCACTTGTCGAATCCATATCAAGTTTTTGGCGCCATTGCCAGGAATTATTATTTTTAATATTAAATAGTAGTTGAAGATATACTAATTTAAGTATTTTTTTTTTTTGCTTTTTTCTTATTTAATTTTTATTTTTTTGATTCTAATTTTTATTTTTCTAATTTGTTTATTTTTATTTCTTTTTATTTTCTTTGTTTACTTTTATTAGTCTTTTATTTTTATTTTATTTTCTTTACTTCACTCTAGTTTGCCTGTTTGTTTGTTTATGCAAGGTTCTGTGGAGTCAGAAGAATTACTTTTTGATCTAGAGATAGAGAGAACAGCTAGAGTAAACAGGAAAGCAGCTAGAGAAAGGAAGAAACTTGAAGAAGCAGAAGAAAATATGGCGGAAGTAGTTGTAACTGCAGAACAAAGACGCACATTGGGTGACTATGCTACTCCATCTACTAAAAATGTTTCAACCAGTATAGTGTGTCCTGTTATTCAAGCCAATAACTTTGAGATTAAACCAGTACTTCTAAAACTGGTGCAGCAGAATCATCTTGGGGGAGGTCAAGCAGAAGATCCAAACTTGCACATTGCAAATTTTTTGCAGCTCTGGGATACTATTAAGTATAATGGCTTAACTGATGGTGCCATTAGATTTCGGTTGTTCCCATTTTCTCTAAAAGACAAAGCGAAGAGCTGGCCATAAGCCCAGCTATAAGGGAGCATCTCTATTTGGGAGGACCTAGTTAGTAAATTCTTGACTCGATACTTTCCTCCATCAGTATTTGTGAAGATGAGGGGTGAAATAACTTGTTTCACTTAAAATTAAGGGGAGTCGTTATACGAATCTTGAGTGAGATTCAAGGAGCTATTAAGGTGATGTCCTCACCATGCATTCGAGGTTTGACAGTAGGTGTAAAATTTCTATAATGGTTTAAATCATCCTACCAAGGTTATGGTGGATGCATCTATAGGCGGATCTCTGAATACTAAGACTCTTGAAGAGGCTCAAGAATTATTTGAGACTATGACTATCAATGAATATCAGTTGCCTAGTGGGAGAGTAATAGTCAAACAATGAGTTATGGAGCTTGGCACTCTCGATGCTTTACTTGCTCAATATAAAAGTATTTCTCAGCAGTTGGCCAACCTCACCAAGCAAGTTGAGAGTATACAGGTAAATTCTGTGAACCACCAAGTGTTAATTTATGATTTCTGTAGAGGTAACCATGCTGATGGTGGATGTGCGGCAAGCAATTTTGGTTTCAATTCTCAAGAGCAGGTAAATTATATGGGTAATCCTTCTAAATCCCAAGGTATTCCATTTTCAAATGCATATAATCTAGGGTAGATGAATCATCCAAATTTTTCTTAGAGCAACCAAATAGTTCCATTGAATCCTCAACCAGAGAAGAAGTCTCCTCTTGAGATTGCACTTGAGAAACTTTCTATACAGACCTCTGCTTTTGTACAACAGACTTCTACTTTTATGGAGAAAACAAAGGCAAATTTTCAGAATCAAGGAGCTGTTATTAGAAATTTAGAGAATCAAGTGGGGCAGATAGCGAAATAGCTTCAAGAGAGACCTCCAGACACCTTACCAAGTGATATTGTGATCAATTCAAAAGAGCAATGTCATGCAATTACACTGAGAAATGGCATGACTTTGGAAGAACAAGTTAAAGAAGCACCTGATTCATCAGAAATTGAGGGAAAAGAAGGAACGTGATCAGAATATGGCAATTGACCCTTCATTGTATGTTAGACTCTCGTTTCCTCAAAGGTTAAAGAAGGAGAACCAAGAGAGGCAATTCTCTAAGTTCTTAGATGTCTTCAAAAAGCTGCAGATTAACATTCCTTTTACTGAGGCACTTGAACAAATGTCATCTTATGCAAAGTTCATGATAGATTTGCTCTTAAAAAAGAGGAAACTCAAGGAAGATGAGATTGTGAACCTTACTGAAAGTGCAGTGCAATAATTCAGAGAAAATTACCACCTAAATTGAAAGATCCAGGTAGTTTCACCATTCCGTGCACTATTGGTGAGTTGACCATTTTGAAAGCTCTATGTGATTTAGATGGTAATATCAATTTAATGTCATTGTCAATTCTCCGCAAGCTTGGGATTGATAAAGTGAAGCAACTACAATGTCTCTTCAATTAGCCGATCGGTCAATTAAACATCCATATGGTATAGTTGAAGATTTATTAGTAAAGGTGGATAAATTTATTTTCCCAACATATTTTGTGATTCTAGATATGGATGAGGATGCTGATATTCCTCTGATTCTTGGAAGACCGTTCTTGGCTACTTCAGGAGCGTTGATTGATGTACCTAGAGAAAAGCTCATTTTGAGGGTGGATGGAGATCAGGTGACTATTAATGTTTTTGATAAATCTGCACCGACATCAGATCTTTATGCTCTTATCAAATGCATTCAAGATAAGCCTCTACAGGATTTGGCTAGTAAGAGCCCTTCATCATCAATCAATGATGATCTTCTCATTTGCAAGATTATTGATGAAAAGGAGAAAGGTCATTCTTTCTCAAAAATTACTGCAATTGAAAAAAGATCCTCTAACTTCCACTAATTTATTGTAGATTGATTCCAAGGCCAGTAACAAAGTATGGAGGCAACGATCTGACAAAAGAAAGACATCATCTTATTTTTCTTGCTTCAAGACACCATAATAATAACAGACAATGTCGAGCTAATGATGGTAAACAAGCGCTTAGGCAACCTAAATTTTCTTCCTTTTCCTTCACTCATTATTTTGTTATTTGTTTATTTTTATTTAGTTAGTTATTTGTTTTTGCTTTTATTTCGTTATTTATTGTTTACTAACATTTTTTATTTTTGTTTTGTAGTTAGCTAATGTTGAGTCAACTTAAGTGCCTCCTTGAGTTCGGAGCCTTTGTAGGGAGATATATATAGTTGTCGGCCGCCAAATATAGTTTTTCTTTTCCTTTCTTGCATTTATTTCATTTAGTTATTTGTTTTTATTAATTTTTTTTATTTTACCAACATCAACCATTTTGTGTTTTGAGTCTTTGTGTTGAAACTGTGTATGTCGGTGTGTTGAATTGAATATCCAATGATTGTTTGAATTGTGAATTAATTTATTTTCTTGGGATATCATATGAGAATTTATATGTTTCATTTATCTCTATTGTTTTGATTATGTATGGATGTTTTTCCTATTTTTATGATTGATAGACCTTGAAATTTAATTGCATGTCAAGCTTAGAGAAAGTTTATAGGAATGCATGTGTGTGGATGATTTGCATCTAGAAGTTATTTGATTCTTTCTTGAAGCGAAATCCTAGGCAATGCATGATTAAGGAAATGATAAAGGTCTTCTTTGGACCGTTTGAGCCTTTCAAGTCAACCTGTGAACACAGTATATCCCTAGGTCTCTTTTGCAACCTTGTTATTGTTTGACCTCTTTTTTTTTTCTTTACCTACATTTTTCTTTTCCCATACTCGTAGTAATAATAAATAAAATTTTTTCTCTCTTACATAACCTTTGTTGAGTACATATCTTGTATTATTTTATTATTCAAGCCTTCATTATTTTTGTGCATGAAGTTTTGTGGAGTTGAAAAATTTTAAAGAAAAAAAATTTGAAAAAAAAAAGAGAAAGTCTACCCAAAGTATTGAAAAGAAATAAGTTTAGGGGTAGATATTGTTGAAAAAAAATGAATGTTGTGTTGTTTCTTATGCTCCGTTTTGCACTTGTCTTACATTTCGAGGCTTGGATTTTGAATTTTGTTTGATTATATATCTCAACTTTTGTTTTATTTATCCTACCCTTTCTTTCTTAACCATACCATTGACCTTACATTACAAGCTTTGTAAAATCCATTTTAATCCTTGGTTATGTGTTGTTTACATTAGTGGAGAGAGAGATGAAAAACAACCCTATGCATATGGGTTTGATGTGCATTTACAGTTTTATAAACCTATCTAGGTTTGTACTTTATGACGAGATTGAGTCTTTTATTCATGTTTTTGGAAAGTCATTTTTGCATGAGAGTTGCATGTGAGATATGATGTGGCAATTAGATTATTCATGTGTGACACTTTGAAATTAGATTGTGAAGTAATTTTTGAGGATATGAATGATTTTTAATAACTGGTATTGTCATCTTTGAGTTTGTGTGTTTTTAGTTTTTATTTGTTTAGTCTTTTTGTTGTTTTTCTTTTTCTTTTTACTTGAGGACAAGCAAAAGCTTAAGTTTGGGGAGTGATGAACCTATAAAAATTTATATTTTTACTACTCAAAGTCCTGAGTTTTTATTCTCTTTTAATCTTTTTGATTGAGTTTGTTCTTAATTTTAATTTGTTTTTAGTTATTCTAAATTATTTTTTAATTGTGTATTTTTATGTGTTTTTGATAGGTAATTATGCATGGAAGAAGACTGGACGATTACACGAGACAGAAAGCTGAATTTGCATTATGGTGGTCCAACGCCCAGACGCTGGAAGGCAAGCGCCGCAGAGGAGATTTTATTTCTGGTTGTTCAACGTCTAGGCTTTAAATATTCAACGCCTGAGCACGCGTTACGTATTAGAATTTCAGGAAAGAATGCCAGCGCCTAGGCGCTGAAAACACAGCGTCTGAGCGTTGGAGGTGTAACCTGTCATGTTATTTTCACTATAAATACATAAGTTACGCCAATTTCAACAAACACTTGGACAGAACGCAGCAGTCGTCAAGAGGCACAAATCCTAATGTGGTGTGAGTGTAATTAGACTTGAAGATTAGAAATTTTCTTCAACCTTTCTACCTTTTTGGAATGGAGTTTGTCATATTCTTCCTTTTGTGTTCTTCTTTTTTTATATGTAACTAATTTTTCTTTGTTAGAGGGATGATAAATCTTGAACTTTGATGATGTGACTTCTTTTATGAGTTTAATTTATATTTCTATTTTATGATTTACGTGTTTATCTCTATTCTTAATGATTTTTTAAACCTGATCAATTTGGGAACGATATTTTGGGTTAATGTATGATTTGAAAAAATTTGCATGAAGCTAGAACTTGTGATAAATATCATAATTTCTGCAATCACTAGGAATAGGCGTTATGAGTTATGTGGTCTTTCTTTTAATTCTCTCGTTCTTGATAATACCTTTATATTTGAGATTAGACTAAGGGATTAGTTAATTCTAAACAATGTAAGAGGAATATACCAAGGGATTGAGTATTAATTAATTATGATAATTGACTATAAATCATTGAAATAGAACATAATTAAACCAATATTTGAATGTGCATTTAAAGAATTTAAGTGAAGTCTGAACCCTAACTCTTTAACATCATTGTTTTTCATCCTTTGATTTATTGTTTGCTCACTTATATTTTTTTAATTGAATTTGCAACAACTCTCTTTTCAATAGCTTGAATAGTATTAATTTGGTGAACTTAGTAATTGATAACATAATCTTTGAGGGAACGATACTTTACTCACTCTTTATTACTTTTGTCGATTTGGTGCACTTGTCAATTTCATATCATATTCTAAGAAATTATTCTCTCACCTGTTAAGTAGAGAGATACTCTGAAAAAAAATTTGAATTTATATAACTAATTTATCTAAACCAATAATGAGAGTTGCCAAACTATCTCTTTATGTTTAAATAATGAGATTTGTTGTTTTAATAAGAGGTGAAGCCTAGCAGTTTTGTGATATTTTAATAGTACATCTTGAAAGTAATAGCTCACCTAATAAACTATTGAAATTTATCATTAATAAACTCAAAAATTAAAGTGAGTGGTAAACCTACCGCAAGTTGAAATGTTAAAAAATATATAAAGGATTGAGCACAATCTTACCCCATGCTAGGTAAACATGCAATAATTTCTTTTTTTATTATATTCTAACTGGGATATATTTGTACCGGATTCCGACAGAGCGGTTTGTGGAACTACCAAGCCTGAAGAAACCCAACTCAAACTTCCATCCTTAGAAGCCAAAGTTCCTGCCATTAGGAAGTGACTGAACTTGGTAATAGTATCTGTTGCAGAGGAAATTTGAGAAGAACCAAAGTAACTTGGTAATAGCAAGCATTTCAGGCACAATGGCCATTTTTGCGTTAATTGCTACCCCCAACAACACAAGTCAAATGTATGTATGAATACGAAGGCACGCAATTAAGTTGCATTATTTGACAAGAACATAAATAAGTCCTTCATATATTTTCAAAAATCGCTGAATCCCGGTCTACACGGCATAAGCACTTGTTAATTTTCCGTCAAACAGGGAATTGACGAACATGATGTAGCATAAAGTAAGGGAAAAAATGTGAAGAAGACGTGAGCTTCTTTCTCAGTTATTGGGTTTGGCCATTAGCCAATATCAAATTAAAATAAGCATAGAACCCTACAGTGGTTTGTCACTGTGAGCCGGGCGAACTATACTGCTATGTGACTGGTTTGAGTTATGAAATTACTATTTAATTTAATTTTTATCTAATTACTACTCTTAAGATGAAATTGCATAAGTAATTAATTAAAGACAAATAAAAAAAATAAACCATCGATCAGACCCTGTAAAGACCAGAAATATTTTAACCTAAAATTAAAAACCCAGATACTTATTCTAAAAATTAGACTACAAATCTGAATTTCGACTTCGGTTTCACTGCGCCAAATTATTTTTTAAAATTGTTCAAAACAGAAAAGAAATTAAAACTTTGTTTTACAAACTTTAATAATTTAATTATTTTTCATAAATGTAATTAAAAAATTAAATCAATTCCTATTTAAAATCTTTATCTCCCGTGTGATGTAATAAAAAGAAAAAAGAGTGTACTAATGCTCACAAAAAAGAAACATTTTTTCAAACAAAGTTTAATATTTACTTTTCCTCTGCCACAAGTAGTTTTGAGGATTGTTGTCTTTCTCATCTCTTAGAATCAAATTGCCAGAACCTTAGAGCTGCGCTACGGCACTGAACGCCTTTTTTGTTGCATATGTTGACAAAATAAGACTGTTGTTCTGGTTGAGAAGGACAAGGTTTCCCTCTTTACTTATGCTCAACATACTACTGGAGTTGTCTTTGATTGGGCTATGGTTAGTGTAACGTACTAATTCAAATTTTTGTTATTTTCTTATTTTATTAATAAATTTTAATTTCCTGTTAGAACAGCATGTTACATAAAAATTACTGCTATTTCATTAGTTTATATGTACAATATTTTACATAAATTTTGAGGATACATTTTTTTAGAGTTAGTTATATACATACAAAACACTATTGGTTAAGCACTTATTTAACAAAAATGAGGCTTACGAAAATTTATATTTTACGAAGTCCATTTTATGCATAAATTTTTAATTTTTTTTAGTTATTCTAAATTATTTTTAATTGTGTATTTTTATGTGTTTTTGATAGATAATTATGCATGGAAGAAAGTGGACGATTACGAGGCAGAAAATTCATTTGCATTATCGTGAAAGTCTTCAAGGTACCATTTGATGCGTGAAATCCGCAAGTGTCTACGCTTTATCACAAGTAATAAAAGATCGAATCCACAAGTGATATGAATACCAATTAATTAATTAACTTAATTAAATTAAACAAGAGAAAATATGATTGTTGATTGATAAGAACTTAGTAACAAAATAATTAAATAAAAATTAAGAAAACAGAATTTAGAATAAAAACAGCAAGTTATCAAGAATGGGGTTTTCAATTAAGAAAGCTTCCAAGATTGGGATACTGCAACGATACAAGATAAATCCTAATTGACAACCCTTTTATTAAATCAAATTCAATTGAAGGTGAATTACCCTAAATTAGTTAATGTTCTTTCTCAAGATACAGATCCGCCCAATTAAACCAATTCCTACTCGGGTAATTGAATTTAAATTGAACCCATTACGCTTTGTGGTAATTCATTGAATCCTCGAAAGGCTAAAACTACTCGTGATTTAGACCTTAAGCAATTCTTATGGTTCCAACACTTAGGTTCACCTCTCAAGACGTCCCTAAATGCCTATGAGATGCAAATAAGTGGCCAAAGAAATTCACATGAATAAGAGCAATAAGAATTGAATCAAAGAACATTCAAGATCAATAAAAGGGGAAACAACGTCAATTATTCATTATCAAAGTATCAAAGGGCATTGCCCAATCCTAGAAACAAGGAAACTACTCAGACATAGAGAAAAAAGAATCAGAAAACATTGTTTAAGAACATCCAAACCCGTAATCCAAAAGAGAAGAGGGAAGAAAGATCAAGAACAAAAGCCAAAGCCTCCAATGTGCCTCTCCTAAAACCAAGATTAGATCAATTGTATTCAGAACCCCTATTTATAAGTTTAGGGTTTTAATTGGCTAAAAAGCCCCCAAAAGAAATAAAAAGAAAAACATAAAAAACGTCACAGACTGCGATCCACGGTGTGGATAGTTCCACGGCCAAATGTCTCTCTCTCGCCAAAAACCAATTAAAACCATCTCAAAAAACATTTGAGTTCCACGGCCGTGGATGGTTCCACTGCCAGTGTCGTGGAACTTCCTGGAACTCCCTTTTTCCTTCTTTAAGTTATCTCTCCATGATCCATGACCGTGGTTTGATCCAATCTCTCCGGAATGGCCTTTTTGCACCTTTATTGCTATCCATTAAGCTCCAACTTCAAACATGCGAGCATTTCATTCAATCCAAGGTCAAATCAGCACCAATCCTGCACAAGAACACCAAAAATACCGCAGTTACCCGAACTAAGGGAAAAACTAACTAAAAATGAAAACTAAAATGCTTAAAATGCCTACAAAATGCATGCAAAACAAGAACAAAACATGATGTTGTTTCACACACATCACCATTACTACTATATATATTTTTATATATAAATCATTTATTATGACTACTCATCAAAGAGTAGTATTATTAGAAATAAGTCTTCCAAAGTAACTTTAAACATATAGTCTCCAAGCTTGGGCATGTAAACTTGTTGAATATGACAGTCTATCAAAATTCTAACAATCAACATTATCTGAAATATTACATCACACAGGAGTGAGATACAATCTCAATAGAAAAGAGCAAAAATTATATACATTTTTTCACTCTTTGCAATTTTCTATTTCTAATATCATATTTGAAAGTCCATCAAAATTATATAAATAAAACAATAATTGAGATATAAATTTGAAGAGAAATAAATAACACAATAATAATGAGTAATTAGTTCAAGATAAAGATGAGTAACTCAATAATAAATGAGTAAGTAACTCAATGAAAGAGTGAGTATCTCAAACTTTTCTTTTTATCATTATCATCTTCATCATTATCATCGTCATCCAATTTCAATACTCTTTACCAATTGTGCATCTTTCTCTTCATTAGGATATCCCTCAATACTCTCGTCATGACTAAAATAATTTGGTTAACACGTCCTTTAATCCTTCCATCATGACCACAATTATTATTAATGATTAAGGTGTCCCTTAATTCTCTCACCATGATTACAATAATTTTGATCAATGCATCCCTTGATCCTCTTATCATTGTCATAATAATAATCTCTAATTGAGACATTGTTCAATTCTCTTATCATGACCATAATAATTTTCTTTACACATTGATTCATTTTTATCCATGGGATGATATTATTCAATACTTTATTCATTTAAATATTTTCAACATAATCAAAGATAATGCAAAATAGAAATAATTAATCCAGCAATTAAAAGAATAGTAAATAACTCAATTGATAAAAATATCATATATGAAAAATTGGTGAAAAAGGTTTAAAATGATAAAAGAGTCATTCACATTTAAAATCTCAATTTTTAGTATTCTGGTATCTGTTATTCAAATAATCATTTGGTCTATTCAAATAACATTAATTTTCTAACTTTCTGAATGCAATTAATTCAAATAAGCAAAAACTTATTCGAATAAACTTTCTTAAAAATTCTGGTTTGCAGTATTTTATTTGAATAGAGAGTAGGGTTATTCGAATAAACCATGTAAAAAAAAGTTCTGTTTGAAATGTTACAGGATGGTTTATTCGAATAAACCAACTTTTATTCAAATAAAATGGTCATGCATCACTTTTCAAACACCATAATGCCACTGTTCATCAAACAAAGAACAGAGTACATAAAAATGGATTCAAGGAGATGGACTAGAAGGTAAGGGTGGAAGAAATAAAAAAGAAAGAGTGGTGTTTTCATTGTTTCCTACCTCTTTTCAGAATTGGAATTTGATGAAGAAGTGGGTGATGGTGGAGGTGTGGTGTTTACAAGAAACACAGTTTGCTGGTTTGTGACTTAGGGGAGTGAGTGTTTTCTTGCTGAAAAACGAGAGGAGGGAAGGACGTATCTATAGAGCACAAATAACTCTATCTTACGTTAGTAATGATGTATAGGATGATGTTGGGGTGTTGTGCTATCAACATAGGAAGCAATCTTTAAAAAAATCTCCCCCTTGTAATCATACAATTTCTAGAATTTTTTCTGAATGTTATGACATGCTTAGCTTAATTTTTTTTCCTTCTGTTTCATTCATTTGTTGGTCATTTACTATTTTGGGTCTTCTCTTGATTTAGTTTCTAATCTGATTTTCATCCAAAATTTGCCATATGTTACAATTGATCTCATCTTCATTTAATGCTTGGACACATGCTCCTTCTTAACGTAAATCACCATCTTTTCCTCCTATTTTCTAAGCTGAAATTCCAGAATGCTCTCTGAAGCATTGACATGCTTGACTTAATCTTTTGACACTTGTTGCTGCAATCATTATTTTCAAACTTTCAAGATTTTTCAAGAGTTCTTCTGCCGACACATGTCCCTGCTGATTTCTTTAGTCTCACTTCATCAAGTTAGTTCTATTGAAACTAAATCCATTTCTTCAAGTTAGTTCGATCCAAGAAAGAAGGAAACTAGATAAAATATGGAGTTTTCATTATGTTGCAACGTAATCATGTCTTCCATTTATTCTGATATGTGTTGTTTTACATTATTCGAATAAAATAACATAGTTCCTCCAATATTTTTACACAACGGGAACTTTATTCAAATAACCAGATCATAAAGGGCAATGTTTTGTCTCATTTATAAGTTATTTCTTTTTTAAAGTTGCTGTATTATACATGGTAATTATTTAAATGTTCCATATAATATTATTATTATTATTTATTAATATTTTTAGGGATGTTACAGTTGGCAATCCAAACAACAGTTCTAACTGATATATTTTTGTACCATATTCCTACATAGCAGTTCGTAGAAGTACCTGGACTGAAGGGATCAAGATCCTCTCAATTTTTTTCTCTTAAGTGGTCAATTGTAAAAGAGAAAAAGATACAAAGAAAATTATTAGTAGGACCCGATTATACATGTAAAAAATTTTTATAACCTTTGTGTCTTTCTTTTTCTTACAATTGATCACTTGAGAGGAAAAAAATTTGAGAGGATCCTGATCCGGACTAAAGAAGCCCAACTCAACACTTCGATCCTCTGAAACCAAGGTTTTGCCTTCAGGAAGTGATTGAAGCTCTGTAATGGTATCCATTGCAGAGGAAATTTTTGAGAAGAACAAGAGCTTGGCAATAACAAGCATAAACATGGGAAGAGTGGCCATTTTTATGTCATGTTTGCCTACAACTACACAATGCTAAAGTTTGGGACTAATATGAACACGAAGGTTGTTGAAGTTGGCAGTATGGCAAGGTCTCATGCGTGTTCCATTCCATCAATTCAAAAGACAGAACCCGTCCATTTAAATATTCCAAAATTGACTACTTTATATAGGCTTTTTGACCAATATGTTATTAGTGACAAAAGTATTTACCAAATTACTATTATTTTTAAACTATTTATCAAATTATCACTATTTTTGTCACGTTAAATTTTTTTATTATTTTTTGTTCTATGTAGAATGCATCAAAAGAGATGATGCTTCCAACTAGGATGCGCCAACACACATGGCGTATCCCACGTGGATACGCCAATACACGTGGTGTTTTCCACTTGAGATCTCCACAAGATATGGCATTTACATGTGGAAAACACCACGCATGTTGGCGTTTCACATGTGGAGAAAAAAATAAAAAAAATGTCACGTTACATGTGCAGGGTACTTAACCTATTCCATGTGAATCTCTTGAGAAATGACGCCTAGAGACATATATAATTTACATGTCTATTAAAGTTACACTATAATATTGAGAGACATCAGTTTCAGTTAGCTTATTTATAAGTTAAGTATTTACTTCTGATCTATAAAGTAGTCGATGTGAGACTTTAATATTAATAAGACAAAGTAACTAAGTAAGGCAACAAAATACTTTTATTTGATATAGAACTTTAGTGTTACAGGTAAAGCAACAAAGCAGCTTGTATATATATATATACCTCAATGTATCAAAAAATTCCAGAACTAAAATTACCAGCCGAAAATCCCATGCCAATTATATTTTCAGTGATATATGTAATATCCAAATCAAATCCATCTTCCTGTTACAAAGAATAAGAGTTAAAATTGTGAAGGTAAAAGAAAAATGAAATCAAGGAGGTTCAGATTACTTGGCGCAGTCTGTGTCTTCTAGAAAGTTCCAGCAATCGGCTCCAGTAGTTAATAAGCAGTAACACTTGAGTTTGTTATTTTCTGATACCGAATAGTTGTGAATGATATACTATTATTCTGCATGATTCATTTTCCCTTCTCAGTTTTCAGCTGAAAGACATGTAAATTGTCATATCCAGCAGCATGTCATAGGTACTTGGTAGGATAATGTTGACAGCTGAGAATACAGCATTGCCCTTATGCCAAACTTGAATATTTACCACATTGACTTGGGTAGGCTTGTAATTGCCTACACTCGAAGTTGACCGCCATTCAACCTTGTTCATCTATTTTTCCTTCCTAAATTTGATTGTTTGGCCCACCATAGGTAAAGTCGTGGGTACCTAGAGTGATTCATGACCTTGTGAAGTTGCTTGTATAACCGGTATGAGTCATGACAATGGACAAAAGCATTAATTTTCCTATTTTTAAATATTATATCACCTCTCCTCGTCACCAACAAAGGAAACAAGACTAGAGTTTCAACGTCAATAGAGCTAAGCACGTATATGTGCTGTAGTCCTGCAGAATAGAGTACTGTGTCATGCTCCTCTGTCACGTATATGTGCACCTATATGTTGCTTTACCTTTGTAACACAAGTCTCATATTGAATAAATTTATTTAGTTATTTTATTTTATTAATATAAAAGTTTTACATTAATTATTTTACAGATCAAAAGAAAATATTTGACTTATAAATAAATTAATTAAAATTAATATATCTTAATATTATGATACACTCTTTAGTAGACATATAAATTGTATGTGTCTCTAGGCGTAATTTCTTAAGAGATCTACGTGAAATGAGTTAAGTATCCTACATATATAACGTGATATTTTTTCTCCACGTGAAAAATGCCAACACACGTGACATATCCCACGTGGATACGTCAACACGCGTGACATTTTCCACGTGTAAATGCCATCTCCTATGGAGATTTCACATAAAAAATGTCACATGTGTTAGTGCATCTTAGTTGAAAGCACCATTTTATCTAGCGCATCTTATATGAAACAAAAAATAATAAAAAATTTTAACATGATAAAAATAATGACAGTTTGATAAATAATTTAAAAATAATGACAATTTAATAAATACTTTTGTCACTAAAAACATATTGATAAAAAACTCACTTTATATATTAGGCATCTATTTATTGTTATTCAAATATGTATCTTTGAATTGTTGCATTGCATAATTTATTTTAATATTTTCTTGGTCTCATGCGTGTTCCATTCCATCAATTCAATAGAAAGGAAAAACTATCTATTTAAATATTCCAAAATTGACTACTTTATATATTAATCATCTATTTATTGTTATTCAAATATGTATCTTTGAATTGTCGCATTGCATAATTTATTTTAATATTTTCTTCCAAAGTTTGTGTGGCAACAGAAATCGTAATGGAATGGCGAGAAAACATTTAAGAAAAAATAGAATCACTATCAATTTTATTCAAATTAAGAAAAATTAAAAAATTTATAAAAAAAATGATCCTTTGAACCTAGTTGAATTTAAGAGTTGATTGTATATAAAAAAGTTAAAAACTAAATCTCGCGACACTCCTAATACATCCATTCTAAGGTTGTTACGTCCCTAAGTTAATAGTGCAACCTTTTAATAAACTTAAAAATATTCATTTTATCCCTTAAAACAAATAATGAAAAAAAAGATATAAAAATGAAATTACAGAAAAATAGAAAATTAAAATTATTTCTTCGTTTATATATATTTTTTCCTAAAAAAGGGTTAAATAATTTTGTTATTTAAAAAAAAAGAACTTATTTGAGTACATTGACAAATCCTATGCTAGGTTAAACATGACAAATAAATCCACAGATTAATCCAAAAAAAAAATTGGTCAAGGAACACATTACTCCTCGAGACTACTGAATGCACAATTAGTTTATAGTTGTGTCCTTTGAGACCACTGAATGCCATCTATGGCAATTTCTAATATACACCCTCCAAAGGAGGGTGTATGGTATATCATGTGATCTAAATTATTGATTTAATCATAAAAATAATTAATAGCTTAGATTAATTATAAAAACTTACTTAACAATTTTTTTTTTGTTTTATATATTTTTTTATTTTATATTTTTTTAGTTTTATATTTGTTTATGGTTTTCACCACTGTTGTCATCGGTATCCACATTGTCATCACCGTCAAGCCGACTACTAACACCGCCATCACTTTTTTTTAATGTTATACTATTTATATTTTTTAGTTACACAACTGTATAAATAATATTATTTAAAATAATACTAGTTAAAATTGTATCAGTCTTTTATTTTTTTAATAAATAACTATGCATATAAATTTTTTTACAAATTTTAACTAGTAATATTTTATATATACTGTAAGATTTTTGGTATGTACAATTATTTATGAAAAAATAAAAGATTAATATAATTTTAACTGATATTATCTATACAGTTATATAACTTTTAAAAAATAAAGAGTATCATAAGACAGATAAACAGTAACACCGACAGATAATAAATAGCACTTTCCTGGTATAAATAGTATTTTTTTTAGTATAAACAGTATTTTTCCGATGTAAACAGTGTTTTAGATAGAACACTTGCGTGAAAGAAATTAAAGGAACACGTGAACACTAGCATACCAACTTGAGTAAAGTAATAAAACCAGAATAACATAAACAATGAAATAGTCGTGCTTTCTTCCTCTTTTTCTTATTGCTTTTAATTTTACGCAACCATGCTCAATCACCCTTATTGGCCCCATAGCATATGATGACGAGTCAATGCCCATATATAAAAACATTCCACATCAAACATATAAAAAAGCGAACTTGTATCAAAAGAGAAAATTTACAAGCAAAGAAATAACCATTTCGAAAGCTTCCAAACATAAAACTGCAGTAACATCATTTGACATTTGAAAAGGCATTCAATCCTTCAGAAGGCCAGGATGCATTATAGGCAAAGAGTATGCAACAACCAAAGTGAACCCCATTCACTTCCTTGTTAATTTATCTAGAAAAGGGAAATATATTGCTCTTTTATCCATCCATCCAAACTCCAAAATGTTCTGCTTAATGCAACAGCTCTTCTATCATAAAAATCAGACAATGAAGTCCAAACCAAGCCGTTTTTAAGAAGCACTAAATATGTAAATTACAGGCTTATTGCAGTACAGTGTTTTATTTGCATTACAAGCTAGACACAGCTCTCTTTACTTGCTAATATCTGCCCAGATTAATGCACAAAGAAACAAGAAATGAGAACAAGGCTGGCTTCCCTTGATCGAGGTGCATGGAGGAAGACCAAACTAAAGGGAACAGAACTAAAGGACAGGATCCAAAACAGCCACTCACCATCATGTGCATCATGCCAATTTACTGAAAGAAATGTACATTGCACACAACCTATGCAGTATGCACGTAGCTGATGCACATGTTTCACAATAGGGACTTCTTTTTTTTTATAAAAAACGAAAGTGCAAAATGTATTTTACAGAAGAGTATGCATCAACTAAATGGACCTTGCAACAGAACATATCATCCTTTAATAGATCAGAATTTTGACTACATAAACAAACCCCAAGGCAACATGCAAAGTCAAGTTAACAAACGTAATGCCACTTATCAAATGGTTTAAGAAATCAATAGTATGCAGGGGTAACACCAAAATTTAGCAGATGAAGTGTGAAACAAGCTGTCCATTCATTCAAATTGCTCATTAGCAAGCACTTAAAAGGCAACTAAGAACTATATTGCAGTCCACGCACTAAAAGGGAAATCAAACAATAACCCTCAACTTAATTGCACTTTCTAATTCCCAAATTTTTTTAATTATTTCAAGAGCAATTGTCATATTCAAAAGCTTAAGATACAGCAGAATTTAAACACAGAATATCAAAGATTCGGAACCCCTTTGTGCAATTTGCATTCAAACAAATGGCACTCACAAAAGGTAATGCATTGCATATTAGTCATCCAAAGACCAGAAAATCAAAAGGATGCAGAGGGAAATAATTAAAAGATGTAACAAAGACTAGACACATTTACCAATTCATCTCATAATCCCAAGTTTTAAAACCCAACCAGATCACGTCATCTTCACAAGTTCTTTTTATCAATTAAGCACCAAGTTGGCAGCACCATAAGTTCCAGTCCATAACCATGATAATCTTAATTTAACCACAAATGCATTCCATTGCCATCTTCGAATTAGTAACAAGATCATAGTTCATATTTCTTCACAAGTGTGCATGAGATAAACCAATATTTCAAGCATTCATTCCTATCAATCATAGACAAGGCTGAAAAGTAAGAAAGCTCAAAGCACAACTAGTTCCATATATCAAGGTGAAGAGCAAAAACTTAGAGGGACAAGGGATCTATAGCAGCATCAATACTTTCAGAACAAAGAAAACAAATGGCACCCACCGTGAAAATCAATTACCAAGTATACAGATATGAATCCACGCAAAGTAAATTTAACAAAAGTGTTTAGTACATCAACGAAACTGAATGAACCAAGTGTGAAAAATAAGAAAAGGGGTTTGTGGATTCTTAATGAACCTAACCAGATTCTGCTCCAAGTTAAAGACGATTGCCGGTGACTGAGCTGCTCCACTTCGACCTTCCTTGTGTTTACCCTTGCAAACTGGCTTTCTTCACAGATCTCCGAACCTGCTCCTTCCCTCTCTCACTCAAGCTTAATTAGCTCGTCACTCTCCTTTGTCGCCTCTCACTCAACCTTTGAGTACGAGTTCCTCGTGGTGTGTATGAGTATGCGACTGTATCTCTCCGTCTTTCTTCCATGTGTATATTGCTAAGTGTTCCCCTTGCTTTAGTAACAACCTGACTCAAGCTTCATTTTATATGTTGAAATATGTTAATTATTCATTTAACATGTTGTTGTGTATTAATTAATTTAATTAAATAAAATTAAAAGTAATATATAATAATAAATTAAATGAATAATAAACACATACCAATAGATTAAAAGTAAATTGAAAGGTCTCTCTCCGTGAGATAGAGCCAAGTTTTATCCCTTATTTTATAGATTTTCAAAACATCTACTTCCACCAATCAATTCTCTATCAAAATACATTCAAATTTTAGAATTTCTCAATTTTCACCTGTTTTATTTTATTTTATATATTTTTTAAGGCAATAAAATAAAATAAAAAGGATCCTATGAAAATATAGTATTCACAATTTGATTCTTTCAAATTTTTTTGGGCTGAACACATTGAAGTTAAAGAAAATTTTCTTCTTTTGATAAAAAAAGGTTTAGGGAGAAGACCTTATTCCAAGATCATGCATATTATAAGCATCAGCAAAAATTTATATTTAAACATGACCTACAAATAAAGGATTACGAAAAGAATTGAACTGGCTAATTTTAAGTTGGCAAATTTTATTCAAAACAATTTAATTATATGCGTGAATTCTGCAAACAGATATATCATATAGGCTCTTACATAATAAAATTTAAAATATGAATAATGTCTAATTAAATCTATATTAAAAGAATAATTCTAAATCCTCCTAAATAATCTTCCTAATAATTCTCTACTTACTAAATAAAAAAGTATTGAATGATTTTTATGTTTTTAAGACGTTGAATACATTTATTTTTTTATTTAATATTTTCTCTATTAAGTATTAAAAAATTATTAGAAAGATGTTTTAAGAAGATATAACAAAACTCATATTAAAAAAGATACTATATTGACTATTATATGAAAATAATTATTAATAGAATTAATTTTGATTATTGTTTTTTATCTTTGATGTTACATTATTATGAGATTAACTTCTCGAATACTATCTCGATTAAGAGATCTTTTTAACAATAGACTCTTACATAATAAAATTTAAAATATGAATAATGTCTAATTAAATCCATATTAAGAAGGATACTACATTGACTATTATATGGAAATGATCATTAACAGAATTAATTTTGATTATTATTTTTATCTTTGATGTTACATTACTACGAGATTAACCTCTCGAATACGATTAAGAGATTTTTTTAATCATTATCTTATCTAACATTTGAACAATTATCCTCCCCCTTAAAAGCACAACTCCCTTATTAAAAGAAGAAAAAATTATCATAATTATTATAAGTTTATAACAAATTTTCTCTTTCATTTCAAATTTGGAATTTTCATTAATTTTTTATTTATAAAATTGCTTATATTTTTATTAAATAAATAAATAAATTTACACCTGTGTTATCACCAAAAAAAAAATTATACCATGCAATTTGCTTTGACTAGTGTCTAATTGAAAAGGATCTAAATTGAGTGCCATTCAATAAACTTTTTTTAAACAGGTTTGAATTAACCTTATACTAAAAAGTATTTATGGATTTCAATCATTTCCTCCATTATTCTTATCATTTTTATCGTAAATAACACCCTCAAGCTCGCAACTATTTGGCTAGTGGAGCAATTGCCTACATGGTTCAGCTTCTTTGATCAAAGGTGGAGGACGTGAGTTTGATCCCTAATGTTAAGTCCCTCCTGACCTACTATTTATAGCTATTAACTGTCACTACTTAAATTTAAATTTTCAATTATTTAAACCTATCAAACTAAGTTCCACTAATCATTTATGAGAAAAGAAAATAGGGGAAGGGATGAGAAAATGAGTAGATTGTGGCATTTTCCCTTGTTTGGATACAGAGAGAAAAGGGAGAAGAAAGAATAAAACATTGGTGGGCCTCACAAAAAAGATTTCTTTTCCATGACTGAGAAACACAAAACAAATAGAAAGTAGAAAAATGGAAAGCGTGGAGACGAAGAAGATTTGTGTTCTGGACCGTGGTCTTGGATCTTATTCAGAAGGATCAACCTAGTATATGCTTCACCGGACTCCTCCATTAATACCCGAAAAGTTGTAAGTAAGACTCCTTGAATATCGAATCAAATCAGACTTCAGAATCGCAATCAAGATCTTACAAAATTAAAGGCTATGTAATCTCTCCTCGCAATTAATAACCATAACATCCACATTCTAATAATACCTGCACTTAATATTATGATTCCAACCATGCTCCATAAAAGACCAAGTTGAATCAACCTAATAAGATAACTGTGATCTAAATACAAAAACTCAACTTGCAAGCAACCTGACTTGAGTGTTGGAGTCTTTTTGTAGGTACCGCTCCCACCGGATCACCACGCTTGAGCGTAGCTGCGCAAGGAGGAAACCACCACATCATACTTCTTACAGGTATCCCTCTGAATCCATTTCAAAACAATTTGCAAGTTGTGACTTGCTGGAGATGCTGATGGACCAATGACAACGGGCTGATGGGTAGCAACGATGGATTGGTGACGACAATGAGAAGTTGTGCCTAAAGAATAAGGAAAATATCAAAATCAGCCAGTAATTGGAAACTCGTTTTGGTTCAAGTGGGTCATCGATTCAATCCAGTTTTGATCCATTCTGGCGGTTCAATTCCTATTCAATGGATTTATTGGTTTTTGAAAGGAGACTGAACTGCAGACACAACTAGTTTAAGTTCTAACTGGTTGAATCAATCGTTCTAGTTCAGTTTTTAAAATATTGGGACACACAAGTCATGTGTCTGCTATGGGGTGTGTACGTATGTGAGTCTAGGTCGCCATGGTGAGTGTTTGATACTGCAATGTGTAATGGTGAGGCACTGGAGTGCGAGAATGGGACAAAAATCATAAAAGAAGAAAAACACAAACTTAAAGAAAAGTGATAAGAAGAATTTGATTCTTTTTTTCATTTATTAAATATTTTCATCTGGTTTTTCTTTAAGCTTATTTTAAATAAATTTTTTCTCACAGCTATGGATTGACCTAGGCAGAATTGTGTGCTTACACTCACTTTTAGACATTATTTGTAAAAACAAAATGTCTACAAAGATTGCGAAGTAAAGTACTCTCGGGGCATGGAACACATTTTGACTTACCGAGCTAAAATGTGTTAGAAAAAAGTCAATGGAAAAGGTAAATAAAAGGCTATTCATATTTCATAACAATGAACAGGCATGACTAAAGGACTTTTTTAGTTTCAAGCATGTTCAAATTGCATAAGTCAATGCATCGAATAAAAGGTAAAATAATTTTTCTATCTACCGTCTAACATCGAGATAGTTACTTCATTGTTGGAAGAAGGCTTATGCTTTCCCAAAAATGATTCACATTCAAGTGAGATCTTTTCTATTAAGAAGCCAAGCTCGTTTGGTTGAGGCAAAGCACATTCGCTACTCAACATCACAACAACAGATGCCATGTTTGGCCTATCATCAGGATGATGTTGTAGATATAAAAGACTAATATGAATGCAACGTAAGGCTTCAGGTAAAATACACGAGTCCTTCAAACACGTATCAATCAATTCAATTGAGATGCCCTCTTTCCACAATCTCCATGCCTACATCAATGAAAAAAAAAACTTTTTATCAACCAATCCATTGTAAGGAACTAAAGTTACTTTTGTTACTTACATGTCCAATAAGATTGCAACTTTGGTTTGGATAAGAAAGCCCATTACTTTTCTTTCCACTTACAATTTCTAACAATAATATGCCGAAACTAAATACATCAGATTTGATAAAGAATAGCCCGTAAATTGCATATTCTGGTGCCATATAACCACTACAATGAATAAAAAATCAGTTAATTTAATGTTTGATAAATATATAATAAGACTTTAGCATCATTTAATATACTTACTATGTACCAACTACTCTACTTGTTTTTCCTTCAATTTGATCACCTCCACACATTCGAGCTAAGTCAAAATCTGAAATTTTGGGATTCATCTCATTGTCTAATAGAACATTACTTGTTTTTAGATCTCTGTGTATAATCCTAAATCTAGAATCTTGATGAAGATACATAAGTTCCCGAGCAATTCCACTTATTATATAGAAGCACTTGGACCAATTTAAAAATTTACTTCGAGCAAAATTTGTTAAATATTATACTTATGAGATGACAAAGAAACCAAATGAAAACTATTAAGTTAACAATATATTAAATTTTGTAGAGACACTAACTAAAAAGAAAAGAATATAGGCTTTTGTTAGGCATATATTCATAGACGAGCAATTTTTTTTTATCTTGAACGCAACAACCAAGGACCTTAACAAGATTCCGGCATTGAAGTTTAGCATAGAAAATAACCTCATTATAAAATTCTTTTGATCCTTGTGTCGATTTCTGTGACAACCTTTTGACAGCTACTTCCTGTCCATTTCGTAGTGTGCCCTAAAAAAAATTACATTTGCATAAAAATTCAAATATGTTGAACAAAAGGAGTTAGGTTTTGTGCATATGTTACACACTTACCCTATATACAGGCCCAAACCCACCTTCGCCAAGCTTATTGTCACTTGAGAAGTCATCAGTGGCATGCGCTATTGTAGCAAGGTCAAACAAAGGTAGCTCCAAATCTTCTTGGTTGATTTCATCATTCTTTTTTTTTGTCATGTTGATCTCTGTTATTTCTGAAATAAACTAGATGAGAAAAACTGTCTGCCACCCTGGGCATAAAGCTTTCCCTCTGTGCTATATTAGTTGGAAATTCATGTGGTTCTGTGTTTCTTTTTTAATTGATTGAGTTTTCACATATTAAATAATCCAACTTGCCCTTGATTTGTAGCTGTTTTCTTTAGACTGAAAGGGTTATATAAGTTATAGACCGATCCAGTGGGGGTCCTTTTAATGCAAGCAAAAAAAATTTGGTGGACAACATTTTAGTATAGAAAGGAAAATGCAAATTTATATTAAGCTGTACACCTAATATTATTCTCTAAATAAATTGTGACCAATAGGTTCCAAAATTATGGTTAAATGTATTTTTAAGCTCACTCTTATTTAACATAATCCAAATTGTAATTTATACGTGATCATTTACTTTTTAAGAAATGATATCTCACTTCAAATTTGAGATGTATTTAATGATTGAAAGGTACAAACATGTCTTGACTCAATTTTGCTCAATTTTATTTTAAAATTTGTTCATACATATATATATATATATATAGACCTTTATGCATATTTAAGATGTGTAAGACTAATTGACTGTATTATAGCATATCTATATATAATAAAAGAAACATTATTTTACATAAGTTTTTAATATTTGATCTCAAAATCTTAGCATCTATTGATGTAGTGTTAATTAATTTGAGAATTTCAAAACTTTTACATATAGCTTTTAAAATATATGAATAAAATGATGACATAACTATTTAATCACCAAAGAAAAAGATAAGTTAAATAAGATGTTTAAAGGAATAATAAGATTAGGTGAGCAGAGGAGGCAGCTCCTATAGTTGAGGGGGCATCAGCAAGGCCGCCTGAATTTTTTTTTTCTAAATTTTTGGTTTTTTATGTAATTTTTTATAATTTTTTCTTTTAAATTTTTCGCCTCCCACAGCAATAATTGTTTTCTTTGGTTCCCTAAATTCTTTAGTCTAGCTTCAGGCGCCTTCTTTTTTAGAGTATACTTTTACTAGTTGATATGGCTGGGATATATTTTGGCAGACTTCGTTTTGATTAGTTAGCTGTTTGGGTCTCTGACCCCTCTGTTTTTTTTATAATAAAATTCTTTAGCTTATAGCTCTATCAATATCCCTAATTATAACTTGTGTTTGTCTAAATGTAAAAGGTTCAGGTGCTTTAAGTATTTGATTATGAATTTGATCTTGGAATTTATATGAATAGAAATAACATTGTTGAAAGGAGTTACACGTAAATACATAAATGTGCTCAGAAATTATTCTCTCCTATATCCAGTAAAGATGCTATGAAAAACAAAGAAAAAAGTATACCTAATTGTGAGTTGATTAATTTTAAATACTATTTATTTATTTAACAGATGTGGCCATTGCAAAGATATATTAACAGTTCAACAGAACGACAGAATGGGTATAAAAATAAACGTGAACAGGGCAAGTTGGGTTAAGAAGAGGTCACCTGTAGTTTTTGTTTTGCTCCTCCAGTAAATGAAAGTGAAGATTAAAAGCATCGCAGATGAAACGGTGCTTGTGACCACAACCACCTTTTTCTTCAAATCATCTTTTGCATCTTGGTTTGCTTGATAGAAAAAAATTGTCAATACAAAACAAAAATGGATATTGAGAAGAATTATATGGTTGCTTTAAAATAGAAGCCGATACCTATTTCGGAGGCAGGAACAGCCAATCTAATATATAGATCTTGCCCTGCATCTGGAAGCTCTCTCAAATCTAATAGATCACCGAACCAAATGGCACAGCCACTACCTTCTCCCCTGATGTCTGAGTTTGCGAAAGCCGTACAGGAACAGCTTTCCCAGCATTTGGCCTTGCATTCCTCTAGTGTCATACTTCCATTAACCCAAGAATTGTTAGTGTCTGGCACCTTCATGTTATTGAATTTCAGAAAACCATCTTTATTCTTTTCCCTGCATCTCCAAACTTGGCTTCGCACGCATCCTTTAGTGAAATCTGTTGCGTTCCAGTTCAGGGGTGATTTTGGCTTGAATCCACGTCAACACTGGCACACCGGGGACTCACCCAAAGCACAGTTCCCAAATGGACCACAGATTATAGTTGTCACAGTAATCTAGCGGTGAAGTTATATACATCTTCCATGTTTGAGCTTCGGCAATCCATATGTAGCACTGATGAGCATAACTGGTTTGGTTCAAGACAATTCTTGAAATTACTGACTTGTTATTGACGTTGTATGTGTAATACAGCTCATCGTTACTGGACACAAACTTTGAATTGAAAATTGGATTGTGCATGGAATGTAAACCGCCGAAATGCATGTCATTCCAGGGGCCACTTCTATAGTACTTTGTTGAGCCCTTCCACATCACATACTCAGGATTTTTGCTAGGTACAAGATTCAAAGTAAAGTCTCCCCTAGAAGGGTCGTCCAAATTTTTCCAATTTCATTCCTGGTAACAATGTATCAGATGGATAGTTGAAGCTCTGCCACAAGTAGCTTTCGGGATCGTTGTCTTTTTCATCTCTTAGAACCAATTTGCCAGAACCTAAGAGCTGCGCTATGGCATTGGACGCCTTTGTTGTTGCGTTTGTTGCCCAATGAACTGTGCCATTCTGGCTTAGAAGTACAAGGTTTCCCTCTTGGCTTATGATCAACATGCTGGAGTTGTCTTTGATTGGGTTGTCACGGTTGGCAACCCAAACAACAGTTCTAAATGGGATATCTTTGTACCAGATTCCAACATAACGGTTTGTGGAACTACCTGGACTGAAAAAACCTAACTCAAAGCTTCCATCCTCTGACACCAAGGTCCTGCCATCATCAGGAAGTGATTGAGACTGGGTAATGATATCAGTTGCAGAGGAGATTTGAGAGAAGAACAAAAGAAGTCTTGTAATGGTAATGACAAGCAAAACAGGATGAATGGCCATTTTGCATTGATTCGTGCTAAGAACTACACGATTAAAAGACATACATGCACCTCATCACAAAAATAATAATAATATAAGAGATATAAATGCACATTAAGCAGATTGTTGGACCATTGGAGTACTATGAAAATCTCAATTTTTATTTTAAGTGACCAATTATAAAAAAAATACAAAAATTATAAAAAAAATTTACACTAATAATTAAATTTTACTATTAACTTTTTTGTGTTTGAGAGAATCCAAATCTAAAAAAAAAAAGGCATTGAAGTTTACCGGCTGACTTGGTCTCATCCATGATCCATCAAATCACAATAACCAAGGCAAAATGGTGGAGCCCTGTTGAACAAGGCACAAGAACTTGTTAATTTTCTTGTTACGATGGAAATTGACGAAAGATGGGAAAAAGTGGGATAGAAATCTCCTGTACTCAAATCTTGTTCCCTTCCCTGTGTCATCAGTAAAACTTTGCCACCTTAATTTTTTTTTTTTAAAAACTCATCTTTTTTACCGTTAAATTAATTTAACGCTGTTTTATCGTTTGTTCATCGGTCCCTTTGAAACTTTCATATCCAGTCCCCATTTTAACTTGTTTCAGATCCAGTTTGAAAGGATCGAAGAGGTTTAAAATACACAACCCTTTTAATCCCAGTAAATTAAAATAAAAAGAAAAAGCTTTGAGGGATAAAAAACAATCCTCTTGGCTGATTGATTGAAAGATGAGAAAGAAACAAAAAAGAAAAAATTTACTGAGAAACTTGGATCTCGATTCTAAAAACACCTGGTTTTCTTGAAATCCTTCTAATTTTGATTCTTGGTGAGATTTAGAGACAAACCCAAAAAATTATAAGTTGAAAGAAAGATGATTAAGAGAAAGGGATTCAGAGAAACGGGGCATTACAGAGGCCGTGCCGCCGGCAATGGGGCGAAACCTCAAACCCTCTCCTACCCTCCATATTTTTCTTCCTCTCTCAGAACTCACCCTCTCCGTATGCACCGAGTGGACAGTAAATTATAAAGTGGAATGGCATTAAAAGATTTTCTTTCTCTATAACACATCACAACCTTTAGATTTAGGTAAACTCCATTAATTATGTGGTTCCATTACAAATTCAATGGCTAAAATCCTCCCATGAAGAAGAAATTTGTAGGAGGATATAAAAATTTCTGTGACCAAAGTAGACCCAAAAAAGAAGTCTCGAATTTTTCAATACCTCACACATGCACATTCTTAAGCATATTGAGCTGATTCACCAAGGCATCCAATTGCTTCTGGGAGCTCCCATCCATCTTGATCGCACTCAGAGCCGCGTCCCTCAACTCTTCAGCCCGCACCCTCTCCCTCGTCCTCTCCAGAGACTTCTCTATTCTCCTCGCCAACTCGCTCGGTTCTGGAACATTCTCCGTTCCCTCCGCGGCTCGAACCGCCACGCCCAGCTGGTCCACCAGCAGCTTCGCATTCGTGTACTGGTCCGCACCCATCGGCCACGTCAGCATTACCACTCCAGAAACCAACCCTTCCAACACTGAGTTCCACCCGCAGTGAGTCAAGAACACTCCCACAGAACGGTGACTCAGGATAACCAACTGCGGTGCCCACCCCTCGATAACAAACCCCCTGCCACGCACCCGATCCGCGAACCCACTCGGTATCGTACCGTGGCGTCCCTCAACAGGACCGGGACCCCTCACCGACAAGACGAAGTGGACCCCACTGAGCTCCAACGCCCGTGTCAAAACCTCCATCTGGTTGCTCGTGAGAAACGTACGGCTCCCAAAGCAGACATAAACCACCGAACCGTTCGTGCGAGAGTCGAGCCACGTGATGAGGTCGTTGCAATTGACGGTGCTGGACCCACCTCGGTCTTCCGGCCCGGTCGAACCATCCTCCGGTTTCTTTACATGATCCAGGTAATCTCGCTCCAACTCAGTGAACGTGTTGAAAACCACACCCCAAGCGGCGAGGTTCAAGAGCATGTTCTCCCTGATAATTTCCCATTCGGGTTCTCCTCTCTTGTTCTCCCTGAGCAGCAGGGTGATCTGCCACCAGGGGTAAACCGGGGAACTCGGTATGTTGGGGAACGAAACGACGAAGTTGGGGTCTTCGGGGTTGTCGTTTTGCGGCAGGTCGCGCCAGAGGAAGAATAAGATGTTGATGGCAAAGGTGCCGAGGGGAAGAAGACAAGGCGAGGCACGTGGAGGTCACGTGCGAGGTGGTGGGTCCAGCCGATGAAGAAGTCAGAGATGATGGCCGAGGGGGGTGAAGGGTGGGCACGGGCCCACTCGAGGAGGGTCGGGTAGTGGTGGTGGCGCATGAAGGTGATGATGGCAACGAGCCTGTTCTGGTTTGGGTTCGTGAATTGAACGTTTGGGAGAAGGAGGGTTTGGACCAAGGGTTGAGTAGATGGGGTGACCAAAACGGTGACGTTTAGACCGCGAGAGACTAGACTTTTGGCGAGGTCGAGGAGGGGTATCACGTGACCGGAAGAAGGGAAGGGAATCAAGGGATAGGCGAGGACGTGGGTCTGTGGTGTGGCGGTGTTAGTATTTTCGTTTCTTTTTCATCAAGGTCTTAGCTTTTGAGTTTTGCTTTGCATTTCGTTTTGCTGGTCACTGGTGACGACATCACATGGGGATAGGATAAGGACATCTGGTTCGTTTTCTGAGTGTGGCCAAATTGATAGGATAAGGACATCTGGTTCGTTTTCTGAGTGTGGCCAAATTGATAGGGTAAGGACATCGATAGGATAAGGACATCTGGTTCGTTTTCTGAGTGTGGCCAACTTTCACGTATTTTAATAGAAATTTTTTTTACTTAGAACGTCGTCATCATAATTGAATATACTAAGTAAATCAAAATTTAATATTTTTATTAATTTTTATAAATTTAATTATATAATATAATTATTTATAAAAATATTAAATTATAATTAACTTAATCCATCTAATTAAATGTTCATAATTTAAGTAATAATTTATCTTTTAATATTTCTTAGCTTCCTTTTGGCATTGATTACGGATGGAAATAGACTAATTGACTTGTCAGGAGCGCATTGATCTGTTTTAAAAATTTATCTGACTTGTTTAGAAAATGAGTTAACTTTAGATTTTTTAAAAGTCTGTTTATTTAAGTAGATTAGGTCGACTCTCAAAGAAAGTTCTATTAGGTAGGTCTATTTATATTTATTTATAAAATTATATTTTATTTTTTTAATGATCTTTCAAGACTTGTTTAAAGGCTTAGAACTATTGAAGTATATATGGAAGGTCTTTACGCTTGCTTATTTTTAGAGCGCTTATCTACAAATCGGGTTTAAATGCAGCTCAGGTCAAAGCTAAACTTAAACAGATCGATCGGGCCAAAAAAACATTTGACAAGAATGTTAATTTCGGTAAAATATTTATAACACAAGTCTAGTCATAAGGATGAAGTCTAAGCTTAACTTGCAACTGCTTTCCATCCCTACCGCTGACAATGAATAATGAATTATGCGCCTTGGAAGTAGATGATGCTATTCCTGAATCCTGAATTATGAATTGTAGATTAGTATTTTTTTATTGTTGGTCTAACTTTGATCCTGTTTTTGAGTATTCTTTTTTTTAATTAGGCTAATGATGCTGGAGTGGTGGCATCCTAGGCTCACTCTGTTGGTGCCTTGGTGGGTACTTAATCTCTGTTGGTGCCTTGGTGGGTGCTTAATCCCTGATGCACGGTAATAGCAACTAGAACTAATGGGATATGCAATCTTGATAATCTTATTTATTTTTAATAATATTATTTTTTACATTATATAAAATTAATTAATAAAATATAAATTTATGATTGATGACATATAAAAAATTATTTAATGAAAAATAAAAAAATGATTAATGACATATATAAGTTGATTAACAAAGTCAAGTTAAAAGTATTATATATTTGCACATATCTATTAATTAATAATTCATACTTCATTAATTAATTTTCATGTGATATTAAAATGAGTATAAATATTATTTGAGATAAGATGATCATTATTCATGAGATCTAAGAAGATACTAACAAGTGTGAGAAATGTCAAACATGCTATGGAAGTTATTCATTTGCTTAGTGTGCTGAATCTTATTTAATTTAAGGTGGTTACTCTGGTGCTTACAAAAAATGAATGTCACAAGTGACATCTCACAATTTTTTAATACTATTTTAACATATAAATATGTAAGTCAAAGTCATTAATCTATGTCATAAGGATATTATATAAATTTTTATTTGCTGAACTCTCTTTGAGAGTTTTTTTGTAAATTTATAAAACACAATACATGATACATTTTTATGCAATTATAATTTAAAAATAAATATTATATTCTTGATATACTCTCTTAAATGAATTTGTTTACCTAAACCTCAGAAATCAAACAACCTTAAATCCCTGGGACTGCTATTATGAATGGAGTGCATATGGTGCTGGTACACCTGTGATGTTGGAGAATTATGATTATGTGACTCAATACTATGTTCCATATCTATCTACCATCCAAATATACACCAATAAGTCTGTTGCAACTTCTAGGTATGTAGAAAACAATATTGTATGCTTATATGCTAAATGCGTCAACCAAATGGTGTAAGTCATCTTCCTCTTTTCTAGGATTCGGAGAGAGGATAATGATGGAGTTGAATTTGAAAGTGATTCATGGAGTGATGATAGTGGAAATGATTTACTTTCTAGATCATTAAGTAATAATTCCAGTAAAGCTTGAGATGCTATTTCTGAGGATTCAAGCTGTGACCAAGAGCATTCACGGCCAACAAGGGATAAGCTTGGCTACCTTTACTTACAATATACTGAAATGTCTTCACCTTACTTGAGGGTTTCGCTTATGGAGAATGTAGCATTTTATTGTTAAGTAGTATTCACTTGTTCACCACCAAGAAATGGGTGTTCTTTGAATATGAAGTGTGTGGTGATTCAATTTGGGGATTTAGGGTTCTTTCAATTTAGGGATTTAGGGTTGTTTGATTTCTGAGGTTTATGTAAACAGATTCATTTGAGAGGGTATATCAGGAATATCATATACATTTTTAAATTATAATTGCATAAAAGCGTATCATGTATTGTGTTTTATAAATTTACAAAAAAATCCCTCAAAGGGAGTCCAGCAAATAAAAATTTACAAAACACCCTTATGACATGAATTGATGACTTTGACTTACATGTTTATGTGTTAAAATAGTATTGGGGAGTTGTGGGATACCACTGGTGGTATTCACTTTTTTGTAGGCACCAGAGCAACCACCTTAATTTAATTATTATTGTCATCGACAGGTATATATGTCATGTTGGAACATGTTTTCTTTTTATGGCTTATGTTTAAAGAAGGCTATATACCTTTTTATCATTTGATGATGAAATTGTTTATTATAGATGCTGGCCAATGCGATGTTCAAATAAACTGGGATCACTTTCTCATTGCATCAAGTTGATATAGATAGAATAAGTTCTGGTATTGTAACTTTTTATAGGGGAGAAATAAAGCAAGGTAGCTAAAACATAAATATCTAGTTTGATATTTGTTTCCAGTACTGATTGAGTCCTAATCCAGAAGAGATCGGTAGGCGAAAAGGAAACTTAGACAGGTCAGAAAAATGATTGCAAAGTATGTTTGGTAAGCTAGTCTGAGCGTTTGGGTAAAAGATCGAACATGCTTGGCTTAGGCTGTCAGGCTGGCTTATATTGGAGTTCGAGGGCTGATTCCTCGGATGCCTTCCGTTTAAGCCATTTAGAACTTTGATCGTTAGGAAACGTAATGTTCGACCTTTATGGCATGAAGTCGTTTCCAAATGTTGGTTATGATGGTGTCAAATGGCCAGTGACCGTTGGTGGCTCATATTAAGCATGTGAAAGGCAGATCGCCTTCCATCTAGGTGTAGTCCAGTCGAATCTAGGGGCAATACATCAGTCTGCTTGACCCAGTTTTCCTGGGGTAGAAATTCTTAAATGTGTCTACCTAGCACAGATGTTGGGCTTACACGGTCAGTCTATTAAGGTCTGCTTTGGTCCTAGCAGACCTAAGTTCATGACGGTCCACAACCTTTCAGCTCGGTCATCAGTAATGATGGGCCAAGCTTAAGGGTAGCCAAGTAAGGATTGGGCCAAAACGGTTCATAGCCCCTCAGCTTGGTCATCTGTGAGCATGAACCGAGCTTAAAGGTAGCCAAGTGAGGATTAGGCCAGAATGGTCCACAGCCCCTCAGCTTGGTCATCTGTGAAGATGAGCTGAGCTTAAGGGTAGGATAGAGCGTTTTGTAGGATGTCCTCTATTAGTTTGACGCTTCATACTTCATGTGTTCATTCAGGCGTGGGAGGTCGCGTGACATGTGCCACATGTAGTGCATTCACTGGGCAAGCATCATTTCGCAGCATGTGCCGAGGAAAAAGGTGAAGAATGAAGATTTATTATTAACTCGATCTTTTGAACTTTGTAGTCAATTCAGTAACTCGAACTCGAATATGCAATGTGTTTTGCCATGATTTTTAACGAAAAATTTGTGCCTTCAATTTTTGCCTTATACTTTGAATTTGAATCTGGTTCGAATGTGATCTTTAGCTGACTTGTTGTTTGACATGTTTTTTGAAATAATTTATACTTCGAATGACTTCTTCCAAAGTCCTCGGCTTTAATCTGATCTATTCGATGGTATCGGTGTAACCATGACCTCAGAATTTACCAAGTTTGGCTATCTTCGATGGCATCATGGTGTAACCATGACCTCTTAATTTACCAAGCTTGGCCGTCTTTGATGGCATCATAGTATAACCATGACCTCAAAATATACTGAGCTTGGTCGTCTTCGATGGCATCATGGCGTAACCATGACCTTGGAATTTACAGAGCTTGGTCGTCTTATATGGCATTATGGCGTGACCATGACCTTGGAATTTATCGAGTTTGGTCATCTTCAATGGCATTATGGCATAACAATGACCTTGGAATTTACCGAGCTTGGCCATCTTCAATAGCATCGTGGTGTAACCATGACCTCCAAATTTACCGAGCTTGGCCGTCTTTGGCATCATGGCATAACCATGACCTCGTAACTTTATTCTATTTGGGACAACAGCGGAAAGAATTTTAGTTAATATAATGAAATTAAAATGTGCCTAATTAAACCTTCGAGGCAAAACTCAATGGAAAAAATCTTGGTAAGGAAAAATAGTACACCATTCTAATTATTGTACATCAAAATTAGTAATTATCTTAAAAAGAATGAAAAAAATAACTAAAAGTACATTTAAACAAGAATAAAGAAGTCTAAAGTATTTCCAAAGAGAGGTCGAGTTCAAAGTTCTAGGGAAAGCTTTACCGATGAGATCGTCGACTTATAAGCTCCATCACCGATATCCTTCAGGATTTAGAAAGGTTCTTTCCAATTGGCAGCTAATTTTCCTTCGCTAGGTGGTTTCCTTGAATCTTCAATTCTGCGCAAGATCTCCTTTTTTGAATTTCCTTGTTCAGACTTTTCGATTATATTTTTTGGCCTCCCTGGCTTTGGAAGCTTTCTCCCGGATATAGTCAATCTCCCGTTCTTCCTCTAACAAGTTGAGATCGGTCTTTCTTGCTTCATCGTTGACTTATTCGTTAAAAGCTGACTTTCTGAAGCTCGACTCTCTGACTTCCACTGAAATTATAGCATCTGCTCCAAATGTCAGTCGGAAGGGCGTTTCTTGAGTGGATGACTGCGGCGTGGTGTGATATGCCCAGAGGACACTCGGTAATTCTTCTGGCCATAAACCATTGGCTCGGTCCAACCTCCTTTTTGGCCCGATCAAAATAACCTTATTTGCTGCTTCGACCAAATTGTTTGTCTGAGGATGCTCGACCAAAGTGAATACTTATTTTATTGCATTCTTATTTCAAAAGTCTCAGAAGTTTTTATCAGTAAATTGAGTTCTGTTATCAGAAATAATTATGAATGGTAATCCAAATCGGTAAATAATATTTTTTCAGATAAACTTTTTCACCTTTTCTGAAGTTATACTAGAAAGGGGTTCGACCTCAATTTATTTTGTAAAATAATCGATTGTAACCACGATATACCTTACATGTTTTGCCGTCGCTGGAAAGGGTCCCAACAAGTCAATCCCCCACCTGCAAAAAGGCCATGAAGTCTCCAGGCTATGAAGTTCTTCAGGTGGAGCCTTGTGAAAATTTGTGAATTTATGGCATTTTACGTACTTTAAATAATTAGCCTTCATAGTTGGCCAATACAGTCTGGCCCTTAGCACCTTCCCAGCCAAAGATCGTCCTCATATGTGACTGCCACAGACTCCCTCATGAACTTCATCCATAACCGACCGAACTCGATCTTCACCGACATACTTTAAAAGTGGAAGCAAGAACCCTTTTTTGAATAATTCTCCCCCGACCAATGTATAATAACTGACCGATTTTTTCAACTTCTTTGCCCTTTTGTCATCGGTTAGAAGCTTTCCATCTTGTAAGTATATGTTGACCAGGTTCATCTAAGAACTCGGATCACTGTCGATGGCAAAAGACTCTTTGACTTCAATACTTGGACCTTCAATCACTTCTTGAATGACAAAGCAATTGTTCCCAGGCCCTTTAATGTTGGCCAACTTCGAGAGTAAGTCGGCATTTTGATATCTTGGGATGTGCAGTATTTTCAAACTGTTCGAATTTATTGACTGCATTTTGCACCTTCTTCAAGTACTTGGTCAATTGTGGATCTTTCATGTGAAACTCGCCTTTGACTTGCCCAGTGACTAGAGGTAGCAAAACAGGTTCAACCCACTGAGTTAACCCGTCAACCCGCCATTTTTTAGCAGATTGGGTTCAAGTTTTCAACCCACTTTTATTTTTCAACCCGCATAACCTGTCCCGCATAACCCGCGGGTTAAGCGGGGCTGGGGCGGGTTGACCAGTTGGGTTGAGTTTTTTTTTAAATATTATAAATGAGTCTTTTTATTTGTGTTTGTAATATTTTTATGGGTATGATACTAATTTTATTTTGTTTCTTTATTTTTTTAGTCTCTATAAATTATAATTTTTTTATTTTTTTAAATTTTTATGATTTTTTTTTGTTTTTTATACATTTTTTTATTTTTTAGGTGGGTTAATCGGGCTGACCCGCTAATCCGCCTACTTTTTTTCTCATTTTCTTTTTTATGCGGGTCAACCCGCCAACCATTCTAAAACTGGGTAGGTTGATTCTTCCAACCCATTTCCTAAAATGGGCCAACCCGCCCCGCCCCACATTTTGGCGGGTTGAAGGCGAGGCGGGGCGGGTTAGCCGTTTTGCCACCTCTACTAGTGACTAGCTACGATTTTGACTTAGCAATCAGTCGGGTTACTCCGATTTCTATAGCCAATATGTGAGTCTGACCTTCAATGCATATGTATTATTGTATTGCTTTAAAGTACGACAGAGCAAAATCTTGGTTATATGACACATGCTTGTCAAGTAAATTTGGAGGGACTTTATATCGAAAAAATCAATTTGGAGAGACTTGAGTCATTATTTCTCACTTTAAATTAGGTAAGAATGAGGATTTTAAGAATAAAAAATATAAAATAAAATGTTAAAAATTAAAATTTGTAATATTAAAATTTTAAAGTTAAACTTAAATTAAATAAAGTTAAAATAAAATAAAATTAGAATAAAAATTTATCGATAAATAAATATAACTAGTATATTTTGATTAAAAGAGTGTCTGTATCTTTAAAAAATAAATATACCAGAGAAAGACCCTTATTTTAATCTTTTTCAATTTTTTTGGTATTTTATATTTTTTTTCCATTTTTTGTAAATTATCATTTTATCATTTTTGTTTTTTTAAATTACCTGCCTACACCTATCTAAAAAAACTAACTTAAGAAGACCCAACTATAAAAAGAAGCAAAATTAACTAAATAACAAAAACCTTAGGCCAACTACATGACCTTAGCTCACTATAGAAAAAGAAACAAAATCTAATAGTAAACTAGTAACAACTAACTTAACACCAAAAAAATAAAAAAAAATAAGAACTTTTGTGTTGGAAATTCGTTTATTGTGTTGTGGAGCTTAGTTGATCTATTTTTCAAATGTTGGGTTTGTAACGTCCCGAGACAGCCTGTAGGATCGATGAGTGTCCCCACAAACTAACACGGGTCTTTTCAACGTGTTTTATCCTCACTCATACGCATCTTGGGAAACTTCCCAAGAGGTCACTCATCCCACAAATACTCCAAGTCAAGCACACTTAACTATGGAGTACTTATGCTCTTGGTTCCCGAAAAGAATATGCATCTTGTTGATATGGGTGGTGCTAATCAATTCCTTTAAGTCATCATCAACTATACAGTCTTATACCTGCACAGTCTCTGAATCCCTCTCATTCTGGTATATATTTAGTTCATTCATGTGTCTCTCTACGTAGAAGCCTGCCAAGAGCCGCTCCTTGTCCGTGCTTCATCTTTTGTACTGACGACCACTCCCCGCCCTCGTCGACCCCGGGTGTCACATGTCCACCGACTTCCGCATGGTTTGTCCCCGAACCACACTGTACTGAGAGAGGTCCCTCTCTGATATCATTTGTAACGTCCCGAGACTGCTTGCAGGATTGATGAGTGTCCCCACAAATCAACACGGGTCTTTTCAGCGTGCTTTGTCCTCACTCACACGCATCCTAGGAAACTTCCCAAGAGGTTACCCATCCTACAAGTGCTCCAAGTCAAGCATTCTTAACTATGAAGTACTTATGTTCTTGGCTCCCGAAAAGAAGATGCATCTTGTTGATATGGGTGATACTAATTAATTCCTTTAAGTCATCTTTAACTATACAGTCTCATACCTGCACAGTTTCTGAATCCCTCTCATTCTGGTGTATATTTAGTTCATTCATGTATCCCTCCGTATAGAAACTTGTCAGGAGCCGCTCCTTGTCCGTGCTTCATCTTTTGCACCGACGACCACTCCCCGCCCTCGTCGGCCCCGGGTGTCACATGGTTTCTATTTTAGGTGAAGCTTTGGTTTTCTATCTTGACTGTGGTGGTGAGGTCATTGGGTTCAGTTTAGATGCTGGTTAATGGTGAGTGGTAGAGTCTCATGGGATTTTAGTTATAAGTGTGAGTGTACTAATTTGTGTCTTGGGTTGCAACATTGACGGTTAGGTTTTATAGTGAGGAGGGTTCTTACTTTTGATGTGTAGGCAGGGTTGTTTGGTCTGGTTGGGATGAGAAACAAGGGAAGAGCACGTGTGATGTTGAAGGTATGGTGGAATGGTGGCTGACTTTGAGCTTTTTGGAGGTCTGATGGTAGAGATGGAATGACACTGTCTTGGGTTGAATGAGTTGTTGGATTTTGTTAGGTTATGGAAGTTTTTGTTTGAATGGTTTCTGATTTTATGTTTTGTACTTTTGAGTTTGAATGTAAAGGGAATACTATGATGGTAAAATTTGTTTGATGGAACTTACAGAGAACAAGGTTGTAAATTCAAATAATTAATCACATTAAGCACACTAAAAAATTATACTATCATTAACCATCTTTTACAATAATTCTTATTCACAAGACAATCACATATACAAGTATCAAATTGTTCCAACAACAAATTAAACAATCCCAGAAAGGAAGATTAAGATGTCTGCCCTAGAATCCAAAGTGCTTCAAAGAATTTCTTTCCTTCTTCCTTAGTCTCTCAGCCTCACTTTCTCTTTCTTTATTGTCTCAATAGCAACCTATGTTCGGTTGTTTCTTTTTATTTTCTCCTTTTTGGACCTAATTCCCTCAATCAATCGGCCTCTAATTTTTTCCATTAAATCCTAATTGTTTGATTATTTCTTAAGTAAAAGGAAATAAAACTCACGTGCCTTAAGTTTAATGAACTTTTGGTGGAAATTGGGTTATTAGGCTAAAAGGGTCAAACAATGGGCTTGACGAGCTAAAATTAGCTTGGGAACAATGAAGATCATACTCATCACTTTTGTGGTATTTCTTGAATAAAGAATTTCTTATGCTCGAGTTCACTGTTGCAATGATTGCAAATAAAATGTGAGATTCTAATTTAAAACTAATTGATATTAAGTGAAGTAACCTAATAGATAGATAAACCACACCTAGAAGATTGGGACAGATGATGTGGGACTTTTAACATTCCCTTCCATAAATGTCTAAACGGAACAGGCGAGCCTAGCGGAATAGGCGATGGAGAAGCCTAGCAGAATAGGCGACGAATATGAGATCTTGACTCTGATACTAAGTTAGAAATAGAAACATAGAGACAAATATTGATAAATTTATATATATTTCTAAATGAATGTATACAGGAGGATTAACTTCTATCTATACAAGATTGTTATTGTATAAGAAATGAAAATAATAAAGTATAATTATGTACTAAATCAATAATAATCATCCATAAAAATAATCGTGATTAATTATTATCAATCACGCTAACATCTCCTCTTAAACTCAAATAGGTATAGAAGAAACTAACTTGAGTTTGGAAACTAGAGTGCGAAATTGTCCAGGATGATGAGTTTTGATGAGCAGATTAGCTGGCTAGTCAAGAGTGCCAATGGAAATGAGGTGAAGAGCATCACGAAGCATGTGTTGACGAATAAAGTGATAGTCGATCTCAATATGCTTGGCGCATTCACGAAAAACATCATTGTGAGCAATCTGAATAGCACTCCTATTATCACAGTAAAGACCAGTGGGAGAGAACTGAGAAATGAACAAATCTTCAAAAAGCCAATGCAACCAAAGTATTTCAGATGTGATGTCAGCAAGTATCTGATACTCTGCTTCAGTACTAGGGCATGCATTTAAAGTCTCTTTCTTACTTCGTCATGAAATAAGTGCATCACCAAGAGAGATACAGTAACTAATGGTAGATTGGCGATTAGTGGGATCTCCACCCCAATCAACATCAGAATAAGTCTGGAGGACCAAGGAAGAGTTAACTGAGAAATGAAGCCCATGAAAGAGAGTTCTTTTTATATATGAAGAACAACAACATAGTGAGTAGTGCGTGGAGCTGACATAGACTGACTGACTAAATGAACAACATATGAAATGTCTGGATGAATAGCAATAAGATAAATCAAACTGCCAATCAACTGTCGATAGAGAGTAGGATTATCGAGTATAGTACCATTTAGATGTTTAAACCTGACATTAGGTTCTATAGGAGTGGACTCAGTGCGACTGTCGGTGAGACCGACTCGAGCAATAAGATCTGAGACATATTTAGCTCGAGACAGACAAATGTCATCAGCAAAAGAAAGAATTTCAAGACCCAAAAAGTAATTAAGAGGTCCAAGATCTTTCATCTCAAAACGCTAACTCAAGAACTGTTTAAGCTCATTAATATTAGTAGCATCATCACCAGTAATAATCATATCATCAACATAGAGAAGCAACATAACAGTACCTCTATCAGTTTTATGAGTAAATAGAGTAGAATCATGGGTACTGGAGAAAAAATCAAACTAACTGATAGTGCTGTGAAACTTGGCAAACCAGACTCGAGGTGCTTATTTGAGACCATATAAAGCCTTTCGAAGACGACAAACCTTATTTGGTGGACAAGTGTAACCAGGAGGTAGACGCATATAAACTTCTTCCAAATCACCATTAAGAAAGGTATTTTTATATCCATCTGATTTAAAGTCCATTTCTGAGTGGCTGCAATAGCAAGGAGATTACGAACTGAAGTGATGCGAGCAATAGCTAGGTGCAAAGGTATCCTCATAATCAATGTCATATTCTTGAGTGAAACTTTTGGCAACCAAAGGAGGCTTATAGCGCTCAATAGAGCCATAAGAACGAGTCTTGATCATGAACACCGATTTACATCCAACAGGTGCCTTACTAGAAGGAAAATCAATGAGGTCCTGAGTATTACTATTCTCCAAAGCCTATAACTCTTCTTGCATAGCATGCTACTGGTGTGGTGTGGATTGTGATTAAATATAATATCAAAAATAGTTGCCAAGTTCCACCAAAAATATAAAAACCTTGCAACCAGTTGTAGTAAGCAAGGGTCGATCCACAGAGAACCAATTCAATTAACACTATTAATCCAATTCCTAAATTAAACTCGATGAACAATAAACAAGTGCAAAAGTAAAAGGGGGGTTTTGTTGATTAAAACTAAAAAGAGAAATTAAACTTAAACCAAAACAGTAAACACAAATTGAATTACCAAGTTAAAGACATTGGTTAAGAGATGGAATCCACCACTAGATTTATATGATAATGCCAACTTACATACCCTTTATACCAACATGATCAATTATGTTCTTATGTGATTGTGAGATAAATCCCATGTCTTCCTTAAGTTTCGCTTAATTCAGCAACCGCTCAAATCAAATCCTAACCATTAGTTATTTGTAAAACAACCGCTCTTACACGTACTAATGATTGCATTAAGAATTAGAAAACCAATCACACTAAGATCTAATCACACACCGGGATTAAATTACTTAGAACATATATTTCACTAGATCTATTATCGCAACCGCGCATAATATATCTAGATCTACCACTTTTATAACTGCAAATAGCACAAAGATAATTATACCCACATGACCATCATACATTCCGCTAAATTTACTACATGCAACACAAGCGCATAATAAACCCAGATCTACTTCGCTTTGAAAGTGGGAACAAGTATAAAAACCTTCATACCAACAATAGATTCAGAAATATATGAATAAAAACATAACTCGTATTGATATAAAGAAATATGCAAGATTCACATAATCAAAACTAGAGTTTCATCTTCCCTTAACCAATCAAGAAGTTTAGCCACGCATGGCAAATTCAAAATCACAAGAACAATAGAAGAAAAACATAGTTCAGAACAAAAGTGCAAAAGAAAACTGAAGATCAAACTAGTTTCCAAAGATCAAGGTTGATTGATCTCCAATTCCTCGAACCCGAGACTCCAATCTTTGATCAAATCTTCCTCTTTCTTGGTCTTCGTGTTTCCCTCAGTTCCTTGACGGCTCTATCTGTCCAGAATACCTTAAAGGACTCTAAGCAACCCTATTTATAGGTTTGGATACCTAATTTAACATTAAAATACGAATTTAACTTTCTGGTGCGACGACACGGGCCGTGTCATATGACACGCCCAGTGCCCCGATACTTTTCTGTCGCCCCAATTCCATGTATTTCACAAGTCGAGAAGGACACGGCCAGTGCCCCGTAATTTGACACGGCCGTGTCGTTTGACACGCCCACCCCTGTCAGTGACATGGGCCCCGTACTTGACACGGCCTGTGCCCCGTAATTCGACATGGGCCTGTAATTTGACACCTTCATTTTCAGGCCAATTCTTTGCAAATGCTTTTCTTTCATTGCTTCAAGAGGTGATATTGATCTCCTTAAGCATTCATCTCTCTCCTTATATGGTCATCAAGCTCGGTTCAATGCTAATGGGCTCAAACACTCAAAGATATCCTGAAAAGCATAATTCATTTATGAGTGTTTATAACCACATTTAAGCATAGTTTCACAATAAACATCCAATTAAGCTCTAAAGCAGAAACTTAGCTAAATATCAACAATTAAGCACATATGGAGTCCAATTAAATCAATCATAAGGCAATTAAAATATGAAAATAATCGACAGATCAAATACCCCCACACTTAGCCTTTTTGCACTCCTGGGGCAAAACATAAGACCAAACCAAGGAACAAGGAAAACAAAACAAATTCAAAAACCTAACAATTTAAAGAACTCAATTTCCAATGATATTCAAGAGAGGTTTGTGAGCAAGAAGAGTAAGAAAAGAATCAAGGGATTAAAACATTCAAGAGATAACAATTCTTCACATTTCCAACCAACAAGTAAGGTATCTTCAATTTGAAAAGTATGAATTAAGAATGATAGATTCTCACAAGATACACTCTCAATCTCTCAAGTGTTTACAAGGTAAGTATTTCACTCAATTCAACCCATGAAAAATGCACTACCATAAGCTTGCTTATCTTCTACTTCTCCACTACTTAAACACATGCACACACAAATCAAGAGGATTTTATTTAAGGTTGTAATGGGGCCAAAGTAAGGGAAGAAAATAATATGGATATAGTAAGATGAGCACCCAAGAGAATAAAAGAACATTGGGGAGGAACTCAATTGATAAACATGAAATTTTTATCCCCTTAAATCTATATAATGCACATTCTCTTTACATCTTCCTTTCCTTTTTCTTTCTTTTCTTTTACAATCTTTCTTGAATTTTTTCTTTTTTCTTTTCATATATTTTTTCAACATCTTGCATATTTTTTTCAACACCTTGCATATTACACATCAACTTGCACAACCCCCACACTTGTCCTATTAAACACTTGCAAGCAAAAGAGCTCCTCCAAATGAAAATGAACCAATGCTCTCCCATTCCCTAAGGTAAGGTAAAATCATGGTTTTTCACATAAGGCATAAAATGAGATAAGACAAAGAATAGGCAAATAGGCTCAAGGGGTTAATCAAAGGGAAATAATGCAAGGTTGGCTATTTGGCCAAAGTAGTCAATCACAAAAGAATGCCTCAATCATGTTCATGTATGCAAGTGAAAATGTAGCCTCAAAAAGAATTAAAGCAAGTTCTAGAGTGATCAATATGACATGAGTGAAAATCACACAAGAAAGAAGAGAATGGTATAAATGTTAAATCCATCCATCAAAAGGCCCAAAATCTCACCAGGTATGCATCTATCAAACTCAATTCATCAATCAAACATCCAAAACCAAGCATGCCAAATTCAAGATGACAGAAGAAATTTATAAATCATAACCTTGAATTTCAATTGCTTCAAACTCATAGACTTCACAAATCTCAAAACATCATTGGAAATCAAATAAAAACACAATTTTTTTTTTCAAAAACAGAAAATAGAAATTAAAATAAAAACAAAAATAAAACAGAAAACAAAATGTCAATTCCCCACACTTAAATTCTACATTGTCCTCAATGTAAACCTCAACAATAAACAATCATTAATAAATTTAGGACAAGCAAAAATAAAAGAGAGGAAAGAAACATCCTTATTAATTGAAGTAACAGAGGTAGATGAAGAAATTTCCACCAGGATCCCATTGGCGAAAGCATAATAACCAATTTATGCTTGAAATAACATGAAAGCTTCCACTGGGGTCCCATGGGCTAAAACGTAATGACCAAGTTATGGTTGAAACAGCATGAGGGCTTCCACCAGGGTCCCATTGGCCTTCCTTAATTGCCTTAACTTCACCACTGAAAAGTAATATATGCACTTCATCAACTTCATATGCATAGTTTCTATTGGACCATGGCCCAAAAACAAAATCCACTTCAGCAGTGTCCGTCATCATCCGGTGCTCTTCACCCTTCACTTGAAAACTCTTCACTAGCCTTTGCAATTCTATCTCTCCTTGTATCTTAGACCACTGAATCCGCATCAAAAACATTATTGATAGATCCTTCAACAACATTAGCTTTTGTATAAACAGAATCATCAGCTCTCAAGAATGCAAAAATTTCAGTACAAATAACACATATTATGTTACCATCACAATCAGTACATGAGTTGCAATGAGTATAATTATTGAAACCAATAAAATCAGGAAATTCATCACACAACTCATCACACTGTCTCTCCACTACCTTAGGAAGGGCTTCAAGAATACTTACCTTGGGGGCCTTAGAGTTTGCCCCCTCCTCACTTACCTCTTCAGGCTCTATTTCTTTCTCTTCAATAGCTTGTGGATGAGAGGTGGGTTCATCTAACGTCTTCCCACTGTGCAATGTGACAAAGACTAGGATCTTCCTTCATATCCTCTTCGAATTGTGAGGGAAGTCTCCCAGAAATTAGGCTCGACATCTTACTGAATTCTGTGGCTAACTGTCCCAAAGAGTTTTGCAGTCATCGCTCATGGCCTTTGTCTCTTGTTGAAACTGAATGTTATTAGTGGCCATTTGTCTTATTAGCTCCTCCAGTGAAGGTTCAGGTTGCCTAGGAGGTTGAACTTGTTGCTGCCCATGACTCAAGTTAGGAGGATCCCACCACCTTGGATAATATGTATTGGAGTAAGAGTTGTAGTTGTCGGACGGTTCAGAATATCCCCATACTGCCTCTACCTCCTTATTTGTGTCTACTAAGAAAGTGGGACACAAATCAGTGGGATGTCCAGATGATAAGCAAATCTCACAAGCTTCCATGATCAATGGATATCAACACCTACAAACACTCAGAAAGAAAGAATCAAAAATTAAAATAAAAAAAAAAAAACAGAGTAAAAATAGGAAACAAATTAATAACGCAATTGGAAAATTAGTTCCCCGCAACAAATGACAAAATTTGGTGTGGTGTGGATTGTGATTAAATATAATATCAAAAATAGTTGCCAAGTTCCACCAAAAATATAAAAACCTTGCAACCAGATTGTAGTAAGCAAGGGTCGATCCACAGAGAACCAATTCAATTAACACTATTAATCCAATTCCTAAATTAAACTCGATGAACAATAAACAAGAAAAAAGTAAAAGGGGGTTTTGTTGATTAAAACTAAAAAGAGAAATTAAACTTAAACCAAAACAGTAAACACAAATTGAATTACCAAGTTAAAGACATTAGTTAAGAGATGGAATCCACCACTAGATTTATATGATAATGCCAACTTACATACCCTTTATACCAACATGATCAATTATGTTCTTATGTGATTGTGAGATAAATCCCATGTCTTCCTTAAGTTTCGCTTAATTCAGCAACCGCTCAAATCAAATCCTAACCATTAGTTATTTGTAAAACAACCGCTCTTACACGTACCTAATGATTGCATTAAGAATTAGAAAACCAATCACACTAAGATCTAATCACACACCGGGATTAAATTACTTAGAACATATATTTCACTAGATCTATTATCGCAACCGCGCATAATATATCTAGATCTACCACTTTTATAACTGCAAATAGCACAAAGATAATTATACCCACATGACCATCATACATTCCGCTAAATTTACTACCGCAACACATAATAAACCCAGATCTACCGCTTTGAAAGTGGGAACAAGTATAAAAACCTTCATACCAACAATAGATTCAGAAATATATGAATAAAAACATAACTGTATTGATATAAAGAAATATGCAAGATTCACATAATCAAAACTAGAGTTTCATCTTCCCTTAACCAATCAAGAAGTTTAGCCACGCATGGCAAATTCAAAATCACAAGAACAATAGAAGAAAAACATAGTTCAGAACAAAAGTGCAAAAGAAAACTGAAGATCAAACTAGTTTCCAAAGATCAAGGTTGATTGATCTCCAATTCCTCGAACCCGAGACTCCAATCTTTGATCAAATCTTCCTCTTTCTTGGTCTTCGTGTTTCCCTCAGTTCCTTGACGGCTCTATCTGTCCAGAATACCTTAAAGGACTCTAAGCAACCCTATTTATAGGTTTGGATACCTAATTTAACATTAAAATACGAATTTAACTTTCTGGTGCGACGACACGGGCCGTGTCATATGACACGGCCCAGGCCCTGTACTTTTCTGTCAGCCCAATTCCATGTATTTCACAAGTCGAGAAGGACACGGCCTGTGCCCTGTAATTTGACACGGCCGTGTCGTTTGACACGCCCACCCCTGTCGGTGACATGGGCCCATATAATTTGACACGGCCAGGCCCCAGTAATTCGACATGGGCCTGTAATTTGACACCTTCATTTTCAGCCCGAATTCTTTGCAAATGCTTTTCTTTCATTGCTTCAAGAGGTGATATTGATCTCCTTAAGCATTCATCTCTCTCCTTAAATGGTCATCAAGCTCGGTTCAATGCTAATGGGCTCAAACACTCAAAGATATCCTGAAAAGCATAATTCATTTATGAGTGTTTATAACCACATTTAAGCATAGTTTCACAATAAACATCCAATTAAGCTCTAAAGCAGAAACTTAGCTAAATATCAACAATTAAGCACATATGGAGTCCAATTAAATCAATCATAAGGCAATTAAAATATGAAAATAATCGACAGATCAGCTACCAATGAGGATCTGTGGAGGCTTCTTGATAGGACTGAGGTTCATGTAAGTGAAGTATGATAGAAAAATAATAATAATCACAAAGATAGGTAGGCTAAGTTCTTATCCTAGTTAGACGCTCATAAGGAAGAGGAAGTGCAATGACAGGTGCAGGATCCATGTCTGGAACAATGTCATCAGGAGTGGCTAGAACATCAGAAGTAACTGGAAGCTCACTAGAGGAACCTGCATCAAAATCATTTGGAAATAGATTAACAAAGGAGTTAGAGAAAAGATGAGTCAAAGTGGAAGGGAATGACTTGAACTTCGAGAGTGAGGAGAACATGGTGTCTTCCCAGAAGACGACATGACGGGAGATACAGATGCGTTGAAAGATTGGATCCCAACAATGATAGCTCTTATGTTCAGTGTCATAATAAAAAAACAACAAAGACGTGCTCGGAGCTCAAGTTTAGTGTACTTATAGGGTTAAAGAAGATCGAAACAAGCACAACAAAAAACTTTAAGAGAATTGTAATCTAGAGAAGTATGGTGGAGACATTCAAAGAGAGATACATTACCCAGAACAGAAGAAAGAAGACAGTTGATGACATAGACAGCGGTGAGAGCGGCTTCACCCCAAGCACGTTCAGGACAAGAGGAGGAGATGAGCATAGCTCAGACAGAGTCAAGGATATGACAGTGTTTTCTTTCAGCACGACCATTTTACTGAGAGGTACTAAAACAAAAAAACTCAGAGAGTGTACCCTATTTAGTAAGAAAGTTGAGAAGTTTTGAATCACGATATTCAGAAGCATTATCATGATAAAAAACTTTAATTATTTTTTAGAAATGAGTTTTGATCATAGTAGTAAAATTAATGTAAATTTGAGGAAGTTCTGAACAATTTTTCATTAAATAGATCCAAGTAAAACGAAAAAATCATTAATAAATATTACAAAATATTGATTATGTCACATAGTTGGTGTGGGGGCAGGCTCCCAAACATCAGAATGTACAATGTCAAAAGGAGATTTAGAAATAAAGGTACATTTACTGAAGGAAAATGCAGATTGTCTAGAAGTTTGAAAGGAAATGCAGTGAAAAGACTTATTATTAACCGAACCTAGAGTCCCTTGAGATAAGAAGGGATGCAACTTCACTAGAGAACTATAAGCAAGACGTTGGTGTCGTTGAATAAAGGACAATGTAGATGCTGCACAAAGATTAGAGGCAAGAGGAACATAAAGGTTGGTGAGCTCAAACAACCTTCTGACTTTACATCCAATCCCTATGACTTGCACTGTCCGTAGATCCTGCACACGACAACCAGAAGAAAAAAATATGACTTCATAGCTATGGTCATATAGTTGACCAACAAAAATGAGATTGAAGTTTAATTTGGTAATGAGATATACATTAGATAAGTTAAGAGTGGATAGAGAAACATAACCCTTATGACTAACATTCAAAAGAGATCCATCGGATGTATGTATAGAATGTGCAATGTCATTAACAGATAGGGATGAAAAGGACCAAGATGTGGATGTCATATGGTTATAGCAAGTAAAGTCAAAGTACCATATAGTATTACTTGATGTGGTTGATAAAGCAGAAGAAGTATTACTAGAATTAGATAATAGACGCTTAAGGAGGGACACGAGATCATTAGTAGACAAGGAAGCCTGAGGTGTGGCTGAAGAACATGGGGATCCATTAATAGCAATAGCAACAAGCACAAACTTAGAAGAATTGGGACGAGATTGAAATTTGTTCTGATTAGACCTTGAAGGACATGTGGGACAATTCACAATCAAGTGTCTTGGGTCTTTACAATATCTGCAACATCTGAGAGTAGTGAACACAACTGAAGAAGACTGAGTAATGTCTGGTTTCTCCATTATACCAAGGAAGAACGCAAAAACTAAACTTTAAGAGCCGAATTGACAAAAAAGAACCTAAAAAATAGAAAGATCTCACTGGAAAACCTTAAGAAGGGTCTAGCACAATGTCTGGACGGAGATTTGGAACGGTATCTGAAATTGAGTTTAGAATCTAGGATGGAATTTGAAACAAAGTCTGTAATCTAAGACGAAGTCTGGAGTTTGAGACTCTGATACCATGCGAAATTATAACCTAAAACTAATTAATATTAAGTAGAGTGACCTAACAGATATATAAACCACACTCGAAAGATTGAGACAGACATTGTGGGACTCTTAATTAACATAAACAATAAAAAATTTTGCGAAAGATACTTTCCAATCTATTTAGAAGTGTCGCTTCTTTCTCACTAAAAAAAAGTTTGATTTATGAAAGAAACCATTAGCTTTGATTAGATAATGTTATCTAATGCATGCAACATTTTTCTTTCAAAAGTGAAGAAGAAACAACTATTTTAAACGATTTGGCAACTATCTCTAGCAAATTCATCCAGTAGTTGAATGCATTCAGCACAGTGGTGAACAAGAACATGGAAAAGTTTTATTCACAAAAGACCACTGAGTGATGATGGGTCGTTCACCACTAAAATATTGATTAAGTACATGTTGAAGACTCTAATCTTAATTCTCCAAGAAAGATTGATTTTTATTATAGGATTAAAATCAAGATGCAACCACAAATAAGGAGAAAAGAGAATAAGCATTCAAAATTTATTTAGAATGAATAGAGACGTGGTCCCTTACTGGCCTATGCAATCATTCTTAACGGCACCCATTTTGACCTCTTCTTAGTTGTTGGAAGTGCCCCACCCTATGGCAAAAGATAAAAAAAACCAAACCCAGAAAAGAAAAACAGAGATGAAGCACGTTGCAATGAAATAAGGAAGGAGCAAGAAAATAAAGTGGAAGAAGAGAAAAATACGTCTTGAAAATATTTGGAGAAGATAAAGATTGATTTGGGTTGAAAAAAAATCATTTAAAGCTTTGGTTAGAGAAGAAGTTGTTAGAACATTAAGATGGAGAAAGAATAAGCATGTAAGGATTTCGATTTTAATTTACAATTTTAAATAAGCGAAGAGAAATATATATTCAAAATTGTCTTTAAAAAAGAAATAAATGATTGATAGAATTCTCCATGAGATAGGCCTGTATTGGTGAGGCAAAACAAATCAAAATTTAAACTTTTAAAAATTTTAAGAAAGTAAAAATTATGGTTAACTAATTTATCTTAGTCTTTGATCGATTACTCGTGTAATTTTGAGTAATAAATGATGGTTAAGTAAAAAAAAATTTAAAGTGATAACTTTAGAATTCGAACAATTGTCATTATAAAAAGTTTACTTGGGTTATAGTCTAATTCTGACAACAATATATATTATAAGATCTAAATACAAAATTCAGCTAAAAAAATTTAAATACAAAATTGTTCCTATAATTTTCTTTTCTTAACTTCTTATTATATAGTTATAGTTCACTTAAAATACTATTTGTTATTATTTTTTTTTCTATATAAGAAATACAGATTGACTAGCACATGTTTAATTAAAATGAGCATTTATGTTTAATTAAATGATAAGGATATTTAGAAAAAAAAATTTACTAAATGAGAGAATATAGATAATGATAATGAATAGTATTTGAATCTCCTTTTTGTATTTATCTTTTTGGGTGAAATTATGAGATATCTCTACATATTCAATTTATTTGAATTATCTATAAAATTAATTTTCATTCGACCGTAGAAACACAAGGGTTATATAATCTTTTTATAATATTTGTTTCTTTGATATTTGAACTCATGTTTTCATCTCCGAAGATCGAAATTACTTACCATTTTGACTGATCACCCTTTGTGAATATTTGTATTTATCTTTAAATAGTAAAAATGAAAAGTATTTAAAGTTCTATTTTATATTTATCGATAATGGTAATGATTAGTGTTGGAATTTCTTTTTTGTATTTATCTTCAAATAAATGTGTATTAATATATATTTATAATTATATCATTCTTTATTTATTTTTGAATCTTTAAATAAGTAATCAATAATAGTAGTTTTGAAATTAAAAATTAGACACAAAATAGTAAATCCCCTTTATAGAAGTATATATAGATTAAGCTTAAAATCTTTTTAATAAACAACTCACTAATAATTACTTATAAGTGTTTTTTTTTCCGTTTGGGTCACTTTCACTTAATAGTAAAGTTAACAATTAGTCAAAGCTACAAAATGGTTGGAGTGTAATTTATGGTTAATTTTGACTTTTTTTCAACAAACCTTAAAATAGTGGAATGTAATTTATTCAAAAAAAAATACAATAAAAATAGCAATATTCACATTAAAAAGGATAAAAAAATAACTTTTAAATAGCTAAATCTGTAAACTCTTTTTAGATTGAACACCCAATAAATTTAGGTTATTCTCTTTGGAGTAATATTTTATTACATAAACAAGAAATTTGTTTATATGAGAGTTTTAAATAGCTAAAACTGTGTATGCTATTTAGACTGACCACCTAAAGGTTTTAGGTTATTCTCTTTGGAGTAATATTTTTTGACATAACCAAAAAGCTTATTTATTTAAGAAATCTGTCTTAAATTTTTAGTTTTAACTTTGTGAGACTTAACTCAAATTTATAGTAGGTTTAGGAAGGGACACGGAACTATCCTGTGTTGGGAGTTAGAATTTTTTTTTTTTTTTTGTACTTCAGGTCACTAGTTTGAATTCATTATTATTATTATTATTATTATTATTATTATTATTATTATTATTATTATTATTATTATTATTATTATTATTATTATTATTATTATTATCATTATTATTATGATGATGATGGTTGATTTTTGGGTTATTGTTGGGATTATGAGTAGAGCTGTTTTGATGAAAAAAAATTAAAATCTATTGGCTACCTTTTAGAACCATGTCTTTAGTCTCTAACATACAAACTCTTAAAAAAATGAATTTAGCGGTTAGCATTTCTCATTTCTCAAAGATATTCATGCACTTATACCTGAGAAATTGTATTGCACCTGCTTCAATTACACGCGCGAGGTATCAACTTCTTTTAAATTTATACATTTTAAAAACAAACGCCTAGACAAAAACAAACTACCTACAACACCTACTAAAATTTCAGTTAAAATTAGGAAAATGTTCAAAAAACTCTCTTCAACTTTGTTCGACGTGCACATTAGTCTTGTAACTTGTAAAATGTGCGTCAAAATTCTGTAACTTTTAAATTTATACATTTTAGTTCAAATTGTGACTTCCATCAACTTTTGGATGAAATTCATCACATGAGAAGCATGAGAGGCATGTGATCAATTCAAAAGTTAACAAAAGTCATGATTTTGGATTAAAATGTACAAATTTAAAAGTTACATGATCTTAATGCATATTTTAAAAATTATATGATTAAAATGTACGTTAAATAAAGTTAAAGGGAGTTTTTAAGACTTTTCTCTTATAATTATGAAAATGTTAAGAACAAACTCTAAAAATCAAGAATAAGAGGCCATGACAATTTTTCAACAAAACCATTAAATATTTTGTCCCAACATTTTCCCCCTTTTTCTTCTTCATATACTAAACACTCTTAAATTTGTGAAATTTTACTTCCCTAAAATTTTCACTCCTATTACACCATACCAAACATAGCATAGTTGAAAGGTTATATTTTGGAGGTGCTGTTTTTTTTTGGAGCAGTATGGATACAAGAAGGAAGGATGAAGCTGAACTTCGATGGTCCCTGTCAAGGTGGTGGCACTCCTCAGTAACATGGATTGTTGGCTTTATTCATCATCTAGGAGCCTGCTCCAAAGGTGGGAATAATTGTTGGCAATTATACTGGACTCTATCTAGCATGGGGTTGTTGTTTCAGGAAACTAATCCACGAAGCATATTCTGGTGTGGCAGTCAATTTAGTGGAGAATGTCTAAATTCTATGCCATCCTTGTCTTAGTAACACGAGGATAATATTGGCCCAGGAGAGTCATGGTTCATGTGATCAAGCAACAAGTATGGAATACTCTTATACTCGTTTTGCATCTTATTTGCAATTCTGCATGGAAATATTTGTGGCCATAACATAAAGATAATCTACTCGTAGGGCAATGTAATTAGATAAATTTCTCACAAAGGGACAATTATTTATGAAGAAAGAGGGATATGATTTAAGTTTTAGAGACATTACTATATCGCCCACACACATAATCAGTAGTACTTCTTGTTGAGATTGGAGGTAGCTTTCCTATTTTACCTACCAGTTCTGGTATTTAATTTATCTTGCCTCTAACAATGAGTCAGAAACTTCATTGAGCGAATACTGTTCACATTTTCTTGAAGAATCATCTATCTGGGTTGGATTATCTCTTCCTGTGTAGAATCCAGGTTGACTTGGCTCAGGCAATAACTTTTCACCATTCAACATTAAAACCACAGATGACATGTTTGGCCTATCTTCTGGTCTTTGTTGTACACATAACAAACCCACATGAATACATCTTAATATTTCAGATGGAGCCGTTGAATTGTCTAGTAAGTCATCCATAAGTTCTATTGGCCTTTTTTCAATCCAAAGTCTCCATGCCTGAAAATGACATGAAAGCCACAAATGAGCGAGATCAATTTCTATACAAGAAACTACTTCACAATGTTCATCTTTTCATGGGTATCACATGATCAAGTATTAATTATTGACATACAGATAGTTAAGTTATTCTTTAAACCTACATGTCCAAGAAGGTTAACGTGATGGTGTGGGTCAAAAAATCCCCTGTTCTTCCTCCCACTAATTATCTCCAGTACAATCACACCAAAGCTGAAGACATCAGATTTGACTGAAAAAGATCCATGCACAGCATATTCAGGAGGCATATAACCACTGCACAGCAAGACAAGAGTCCACAATGAGAAGTTAAAAGCGGTTGCAGAAGAAAAATAAAACAAGTTCTGAAATACTTACTATGTTCCCATCACTCTATTTGTATTGGCTACATCTTGATCTAGTCCAAATGTCCTAGCCATACCAAAATCTGATATTTTTGGATTCATATCATTATCAAGAAGAACGTTACCGGCTTTGAGGTCCCTATGAATGATCCTTAGCCTAGAGTCTTGATGAAGATAGAGAAGTCCTCGAGCAATTCCAGCAATAATTTCTAATCGCTTTGCCCAATCTAATAATTTACTTCTTGTTGAATCTGACCAAGTTAACTTCCAAGTTAGCATGGCCACTAGTTGAAAGTAAAAAAGATTGGAAAGAAGAGTAATAGAATTAGGCGGTGATAAAGATCAAACCAAAAATAAAGTAGTCCAAGCTTCTATTGGGCATGAATTCATAAATCAACAACTTTTCGTCTTGTTGAATAGAACAACCAAGAAGCTTTACAAGATTGCGGTGTTGAAGTTTTGCAATCAACAAGACTTCATTTTTGAACTCCTCCAAACCTTGTCCAGAAGTTTTAGAAAGTCTCTTAACTGCAATCTCGTTCCCTTCTGGTAATATACCCTGACAATAGTTTTGGAAATACTGGAATTAACTTGATGAAGATAAATATAGCATCTGGCAATATACCTGGGTTAAATATAATGCTTATACCTTGTACACTGGTCCAAAGCCACCTTGCCCCAACTTGTTACTTAGTGAAAAGTGATTTGTGGCATTAGAGATGGTTAAGAAGTCAAATATTGGCAAATCAATGTCTTCCTTCTCACTCTTGTCCTTCCCATAAATTGTTTCTGCAATCCCTGAAATGGTAAAGATGTATTGCGTATGATTAACAATTTATTAATAGTTATTATGTAAACAAAAAAAGAAAATAGAAGAGAATTTTATGTAATTTGAAACAAGAATCAGAATTCAGAAATGAAGATGAGTTACTATTACATTCCATTAATCACCATATTACAGTAAAATATAGCATAAAGCCTCAACATTTACTTATTATGAATTCACCTGGCAGCTTAAGTTTCTTCTTCCGAATGCATATTATCAATCCAAGTACTATAATGCCAATAATGAATATGGTGCAGCCAACCACAATTCCTGCAAGTTGCTTCCTCTTGAAGCGGCCATCTGAAAGATTAAAAACATAATCAATTGACAAACAAGCACGTTGGAGCACTTACAAAAAATACAAAAGACAAACTAAAAAACAAAAAAGAAAGAAAAGGTGTAGAACTTTTGGCAGAACTTCACCATGGAAACTAAATAAAACAGTCAATGTTTTCTTTCTACTGGACTTATAGAAGAGAAGACAGCCGATTTAGAAACAAATTAAGGCAGAAGAAGATAAATGAAGAGAGCAGAATATGAAAAGAAGGGCCAATACCCAATAAATAAGCATCAACTTCTCAGTTTAAGTGATAAGCAATAATGCCAGCATGACAAAACTTGGTATGAAAGGCAATAGATTGCAGGAAAAGAGAGTGCAAAAATAAACAGTACCTGGCGGTGGCACTGAAGCTGCAGTCACTCGTAAATAAAAATCTTGTCCTCCCTCAGGGAGTTTACTCATGTCAACAATGTTGTCAAACCAATGCAAGCAGCCACTTCCCTGGCCACTGACATTCAATTTAGCATATGCTGTACAGGAGCAGTTGTTCAAACATAATTTCTCACATTCCTGAAGACCAATGGTCTTATTATACCAGGATGAAGATGTGTCTGGCAATTTCATTCCCTCATACTTATGGAAGCTATCTCCCTTACTAGTACTACAGTCAAGTGGGGTTGCTCGAACACACCCATCAAGATTACCTGCTGAATCTGCAGACTTGGCTATGAATCCTGTCAAGCATTCACACAGTTGAGTGTTGTTAGCATTGCAATTCGCATTTGCACCACACACGTCATAACCTGCACATTGACTAGTCCCGCCAGGTATTTGCTGAACCCATGCTTGTGTCTGCTGTGACCATGTGAGACGTGCTTGAACGCCAATTGGGATCAGTCTGCTTCTCATGATAATTGAACTATTTAGGAGTTCAATCTCATAAAATACTTCCTCTCCATTTATTACAAAAAGATATTTCATAACTTGGTCAGTTCTTTGTTCAGGGAGTCCTGTAATACTAAGCCCATCCCATGACCCTGATCTGTACAGCATAGAACCCCCCTTTGTAATAGCTAATTGAGGAAGCCCACGAGTATCTATATGCAATGAATACTCACCTGGAGAAGGATCTTCATAGGATTTCCAAGATGTCAGAGCCCAATACTGACCTGTTTTAAAGTTGCTTCCAAGTTTCATTCCTGGGAGCAAAGTGTCGCCAGGATGATCAAAGCTCTGCCATAAAGGGCCCTCCAAGTTATATCCATCTTTCACAACCATGTTTCCTGATTCCAGCAGCTGCACCACAACTGGTTTCTCCGCTGTCCTTGATGCATTTGAGGACCAGATTTCGGCTCCTTTGCCATCCACAATGCCAAGATTGCCTTCACTGTCAACTTTCAAAACTCCTGAGCCGTCATTGAGTGGTGTTTCTCTATTGGCTACCCATACAACCGTTCTGGGAGAAATTTTTTGGTACCAAATTCCAAGGTAACGGCTCTTTGACTTTTCAGGGCTGAAGAATCCTGCTTCAAAGGTTCCATTTGTTGACACCAGAGTTTCATTCTTGCTATCTCGGATGGGTTGGCTTGGAGTAATCGTGTCCAGTGTGGTGGACTTGCTTACCAAGGAGAGAAACAAAGAGTACAGATATAGCCTTCTAAAGCTTTCCATTGATTGTTGTATGGTTTTGTATGTACTGTGTGTCAGAGGGTACTTTCTTTCATAAACAACACAAGTGGTTGGTCATGAATTCAATGCTTGGTACTGCAAACCCAGAGGAAAGTAAAAAAACACCTTCAAGGAATAGGTTTGATAAATATTCATGGAGATTCAAAAGCTGATGAATGTGTTGGTTTGTGGTTTGAACTTCATATTATGATGCACTATAAATGAAGGAGTCAAAGTAACTACTCTGATAGCAATATCTATGGTAAGATTGACTCTTATGACTTGAGAGTCTTGTTGGTTAAAAATTTTGTGGGGCAATTTTGGCAACTGAAACTTGACTAAGCTCATGCATCTCACTACAGTAACGCTAGAAGACCACGTGCATACTCTGGTAGTTAAACAGAGGTGTGTGAGCTTTGCTATAGCCAAGAAAAAATGCACACACCAACTGGCTAGTACCTCAATTGGCACTTGCCCATGTCTTTAAGACTCCAGTGTGATGTTGATGTTAGACAGGTTCTATTCTCCACCTCTACCCATGTGCTTGTATCTCCAATGTAACCAAAAAAAAAATGTTAAACACAAAAAATTGGGTTTTTTTCAATCCACAGCCATTGTATTGTACACATGTACATTTAAAAAAATGTTAATGCGACATTAGTAATTGTAATGTATGACCAAAAGTACTCATGTGAGGTCCAGAAATTGAACATACTTATGCTGGATCTTCCTTTTTACATTTCTCCACGAGCTAAACAAGTTCAATAGCACAAATTTCTTGTGAATCACTTGTGAAGTGATGAAGTGAGGTATTAGGTATTGTAAGCTAAGTGTGCTTGGCTTGTTGGTTATGTTGTCATGCATAGGTTGCTTCTTTGTCTGGAAAGTAAAGTCGGAGATACATGAATAACATTTTACTCCCTTAAGAGACAAGGTTGAGGTATAGGAAGTACTAGAAACGTGACTTTACTCCTTAAGCGATAAGTGAGCATGGTTAGGAAGTTTGCTAGTTTTCCTTAGTCACTTGGTTAGAAAGGACCTAGTGATAATTATTTGTATTTGAGAAACACGTTGCATATCTTATTTTCAAACTTGATGTTTGCTTATTTTCCTATGTATTGTAACCTTAGATGGTGTGTACAACCATATGACCTGAAAATGAGGTATTGGATCCAAATTCTCTTTGCAGGTTTGCTTGTATGGTCAGGGTTATTGACAACTGTCGAGATTACTAAATTTAAATCAATTTATAACCGATTTACCAAAATTACTTGTAGCATAAGGTAATACCAGGTCGAGCCCGTAGATCACTCTAATTATGAAGTCAGATTAAGAGGTTAATAAACAGGGAGGAGAGTTTTGCAAGATTAAATAACAAAGAGCAATTAAAATGAGTAAACAAAATTAAGAAAACAACTAATCCAAGAGAATTAACCAATCTTGATTTTAATCCATCCTTGATCTTTATAAATCCGTTCAACTATCAACCAAATCCTTAGTCTTAGATCACATCAAGACGCCTCTCAATGATCCATGGATCTTCTACTAGAAACGCATATAGAATTCAATTAATTAAGGTTAGACAAATTAAGCATCCATCCAAAACCCAAATTAACTTAAAAAACCAAGATCCAACCAAGCTAAATATTTCATCAAACACCTTTGATGCATTATTTAACCTCTGAATTCATCTCTTGGCACATGATAGTTACGCAATTAACATATGCAAATCCCAATCAAATTAAGCATTAAATCAGAATTTAAACAAGAGAAGAAGAAAAAGAGAAACTTGATTAATAGATGATTGTATAGCAATTAAAACAAGATCTCAAGATTAATCATCAAGAATGTCAATCTCTTGGATTGATTAAAGAAGTTTAGCTCTCCATAGCCATCACCATTGGAGAACCTTCAAGAACCATACAAAAATGAAAATAATAAAGAGAGAGGAGGAGAGGAAGAGAAGAAGAGAAGTCTCCCAAAATCAAAAACTAAAACTACAATCACACTCCTTCGTAAAAGCTCTCCATTCTTTCTTCACAAATCTGGTTGCTCTCCACTTCATCATCCACTAAGAGTCAAAAGTGGTTCACCCACTCTTATTAATTATTCCTCCATTATCAAAGTGTGTCTCCCACCTTCCAATGAATTATTTTCTCATTATGAAAGTGTGTCTCCCACCTTCTAATGATTCTTCCACTTTTTCCACGTTTTCATCTTTTGGATTTCTGTTACAATCTCTAATTCAAATCAAGTCCATCAGATAGCCTTTGAAGTAAGCTTTCCAAGGAGTGCTCATATGCTTAATTTGGGCTTGAAATGAGTGAGATATGCCCAAAATAGTGAATGTGTGTCCAGAATTCGTAACAATACTGCTGGTCCAACGTCAAGGCTGTATTTGACCACGTAAACATCCGAATCTTCCAAATTAACATTTCACAAAACTTGTAGATCTTTTTCTCATATTTCCTAACATATAAAGAACATCAAAATTAGAGATCTACAACTCAAGTTATGGTCAAAATACTGAACTACTGTCAATATGCATTAAAATCTAAAAATTTTGCTTTAAAGTCCAATTCAACCTAATGATCTAAATGAGTGTTAAGATCACTTAATTACAATCTGGACATCATTAATAAGGTAATTGGGTGGATAATTAATATGTTAAAAATCATAATTATCAAATACCCCACACTTACTCTTTTGCACGTCCTCGGGCAAAACAGAAAAAACCAAAATTAGGGGATAAAGAAAAACAAAACAAACTTAAAAAGTAAAAACTCTAAAAGACTCAATTTCAATTGACATTCAAGAATGCAAAAGTTATAAGCAAGAAAAATAACTAAAGATTTAAGAGAACAAGCAAGGTATCATCAATTTGAAAAGAATGAATCAAGAATGATAGATTCTCACAAGATACACTCTCAATCCCTCAAGTGTTTACGGGATAAGTATTTCACTCAATTCAATCCATGAAAATTGCACTACCATAAGCTTGCTTGTTTTCTACTTCTCCACTACTCAAAACACATGCACACAAAAATTAAGAGGACTTTATTCAAGGTTGAAATAGGGCTAAGGTAAGGAAATGAAACAATATGAATATGACAAGTTAAACACCCAAGAGAATAAAAGAGCACTGGGAAGGAACTCAAATGACAAGTAACAAACATGAATTTTTATCCCCCAACTCCAAATAATACACATTCTCTTCACATATTTCCTTCACTTTCCTTCTCTTATTTTTTTTTCTCTTATTTTTTTGAAAAATTCAACCTCTCTTGCAATTTTTTTTCTTTTTATCTTTTTTATTTTTTAAATATTTTTTTTTCAAACACTTTGAATATTGCACACACACACTAATCAATATTACATAACCCCCACACTTAAACTGTTAATTATTCACAAGTCAAAGAGCTCCTCCAATGAAAATGAACCAATGCTCTTCCATTTCCTAAGATAAGGTAAAACATAATTTTTCACATAAGGCATATACTGAGCTAAAACAAAGAATAGGCAAGTAGGCTCAAGGGGGTTAAACAAAGGAAATAATGCAGGGTTGACTATTTGGTTAAAGTAGCTAATAAAAGAAAGAAGGCCTCCATCATGTTTATGCATGCAAGTGAAAATGTAGTCTAAAAAAGAATCAAAGCAAGTTCTAGAGTAATCAATTAACATGAATGAAAATCACACAAGAAAGAGGAGAATGGATGTTAAAATCCACCAATATGCTCAAAAACTCACAAGGTATGAACCTTTTACTTGATTTATTTCTACTCATCACTTTAACACAGCTTAAAATCCATTCAAAAACACATTTTTCTTTCAAAGCATTGTTTTTGTTTTTTATTCCTTTTTTATTTTTTTATTTTTTGCAATAAACAAACACAGAAAACAAAACCAAAATAATAACAGAAATAGTAACAGAAAAATAAAAAACAGGGCTAAAATATCAAAATAGCAAAAACAACAGAAACATTAAAATTAAAAACAAAAACAAAAACAGAATGTTAAAATTCCTCCCCCACACTTAAATTGTACATTGTCCACAATGTAAAGCTCACAAGAAAAACAACATTCCATTAAAATCATCAATTAATGAAGGACAAGTAAAATAAAAGAGAGGAAAGGAAAGAAACATCCTTATCAAGTAGGGTAGATGACTTCTTGCAAGTGGACCTCCTCCAAATTGTCCTCTTGAGCTCCCTCATAAAATGGTTTGAGGCGATGTCCATTGACTGTGAAAGCTTTAGTAGTATTTTCACTTGTAACCTGCACAGCACCATAAGGAAAAATATTAGTAACAACAAATGGACCAAGCCACCTAGATCTGAGCTTCCCGGGCATGAGCTTGAGGCGGGAGTTATAGAGGAGAACTTTTTGACCAATCTCAAATGTTTTTCTCATGATCATCTTATCATGGAAGGCTTTGGTCTTCTCTTTATAAAGTTTGGAACTCTCATAAGCCTCCAAGCGGATCTCTTCCAATTCCTGCAACTGTAGCTTTCGCTCCATGCCCGCTTGATTTAGGTCTAAGTTACACCTCTTTACTGCCCAAAATGCGCGATGCTCAATTTCCACCGGCAAGTGGCATGCTTTGCCAAAAATAATCCGATAAGGAGACATCCCAATCGAAGTCTTATAGGCAGTCCTGTAAGCCCATAAAGCATCATTAAGCCTTTTGCTCCAGTCCTTTCTGTTAGGTTGAACTATTTTTTGAAGTATCTGCTTGATCTCTCTATTGGAAACCTCGGCTTGCCCATTAGTCTGGGGATGGTAAGGTGTAGAAACTCTGTGCAAGACTCCATACTTTTTCATCAAGGCTTCCATGCTTCGATTACAGAAGTGCGAACCCTGATCACTAATGATGGCTTTTGGGACTCCAAACCTGCAGAAAATATGTGATCTAACAAAATCTACAAGAACTTTGGAATCATTAGTCCGAGTGGTTTTTGCCTCCACCCATTTAGATACATAATCCACAGCAAGCAGAATGTAAACAAAACTAAATGACATAGGAAAATGACCCATAAAATCAATACCCCAAACATCAAATATCTCACAGAACAACAAAGGTTGTTGGGACATCTCATTCCTACGAGAAATATTCCCTATTCTTTGGCATTGTTCACAAGATTTACAAAACAAATATACATCATGAAATAGAGTGGGCCAATATAATCCAGAGTCAAAAACTTTCCTAGCTGTACGAGTAGGTCCAAAATGTCCACCACAGGCAAATGCATGACAAAAGCTAAGAACAGAATTAAACTCATGATCAGGAATGCATCTCCTAATGACTTGGTCACTATAAAATCTCCATAAATAAGGGTCATCTCACACATAATATTTTAACTCACTTTTCAGTTTATCAATCTGTGCCTTAGTGAAATGTGCAGGTAGTGCTCTAGCAACCAATAAATTAGCCAAATCTGTAAACCAAGGGATATTACCTTGCATCTTGAAAAGTTGCTCATCAGGGAAGGCATCATGGATAGGAGAAGAATCTGTCTCTTTCTCAATCCGACTCAAGTGATCTGCCACCAGGTTCTCTACTCCACTCTTATCTCTGATATCAATATCAAACTCCTGTAAGAGCAACATCCACCTAATCAACCTAGGCTTTGCATCGGGCTTTTTCAGGAAAAACTTCAAAGCTGCATGATCTGAAAATACAACCACTCTAGAACCAAGCAAATATGATCAAAATTTATCTAAAGCAAAAATAATTGCTAAAAGTTCTTTTTCGGTTGTAGTGTAGTTGGCTTGTGTAGCATCTAAAGTCCTCGAAGCATAGGAAATGACACGAGGTACTTTGTCGACTCTCTGTGCAAGGACATCTCCCAATGCATAATTAGAAGCATCACACACGAGTTCAAAAGGGAGTGTCCAATCTGGTGGTTGGATGATAGGTATACTGGTCAATGCTTGCTTCAAGTGATTGAAGGCATCTTTGCATCTCTGGTCAAAGTGAAACTCTACATCCTTTTGCAACAAGTTGGACAGTGGAAGGGCAATTTTGCTAAAATCCTTTACGAACCGTCGATAGAAACCTGCATGACTAAGGAAAGAACGAACCTCCCGCACACATGTGGGGTAAGATAGGCATGAAATGACATCTATTTTTGCATGATCTACCTCAACACCCTTGCTAGATACTACATGTCCTAAAACTATACCTTGTTCTACCATGAAATGACATTTCTCAAAATTCAGGACAAGGTTAGTTTCAATACACCTATGCAAAACTCGAGCCAAACTATCCAAACATGCATCAAAGGAAGAGCCATAGACAGTAAAATCATCCATAAACACATCCATGCAACTCTCTAAAAATTCAGAGAAGATACTGACCATACACCTTTGAAAGGTTCCCGGAGCGTTGCATAGACCAAAGGGCATTCTCCTGTATGCAAATGTTCCAAATGGGCAGGTGAAAGTGGTCTTCTCTTGGTCTTCTGGGGCTATATGAATCTGAAAATAGCCCGAATATCCATCCAAGAAACAGTAATGCGACTTGTCAGCCAGTCTCTCCAACATCTGATCAATGAAAGGCAATGGAAAATGATCTTTCCTAGTGGCCTGGTTAAGCCGCCTATAATCAATGCACACTCGCCAACTGTTTTGGATTCTTATGGGTAGGAGCTCATTATTCTGATTTGCAACTACTATGACTCCAGATTTCTTTGGAACCACTTGCACTGGGCTCACCCATTTACTGTCGGATATGGGATAAATAATGTCAGCTTGCAGTAGCTTGGTCACTTCCTTCTTCACCACATCTAGAATCAGGGGGTTTAGTCTCCTTTGGGGCTGCTTCACTAGCTTGGTACCTTCCTCAAATAAAATCCTATGCATACATATGGAGGGACTAATACCAGGAATGTCTGCAAGTGTCCATCTGATAGCCTGCTTATGCTGCCTCAAAACTTGCAATAATTTTTCTTCTTGTTCAGGTTGCAGATTCTTAGCGACAATCACTGGCAGCTTCTCACTATCTTCCAAATATGCATATTTAATGTGGTCTGGCAAAGTCTTTAGCTCTAAGGATGGGGGATGCATGATCAATCAATTTTGAGGCATTCATTATTACTTTATATTTAGCCTAATTGATGATAATTGTATCCAATATTATGTTTGTAGATGAGTTTTAGATGATTGGTCTTCATTGAGCTTAATTGTAAAAACTTCATTAATTTTTAGATTTTAACTCATTTTGACCTTTCTGTCTTGTATAGGCCATATCTTGGGCAACAAATGTCATATTTAGATGATCTTGGTGTCTCCTGAAAGCTGAGACGAAGATACACAATTTTCATCTAATGCAATTTTTCTAATTCAGCTGGATTCAGGGCGAAAATTGAGTCTCAAAGTTAGGACGTTGTTGCTGTCATAAAGCTTGGACCTTCCCTCACTGATTTGGGCTTAACTCTCTCAATTTAAACCCAAATAAGACAAATGATATGTCTCTGAAAAGCTTATTTAGAGGGCTGCAGTTTGGGCTAGGGTTAGATTAGGAATTACAGAAGAATTTTTAGTTACAAATAGGTTAAGGCAGAATACGAAAGTACACCTCTTTCTGAATCCTGATTTTTGAGTTTTACGATAGGAATCAATAAACCTTTTTTCTCTCTTTTCATTTTCTCTATTTCGTTTTTATCTCTTCTTTGATCTGTATCTTTTCAATGGTGATGGCTATGGAAGGCTAAAGATCCAATCAATCCAAGGATTTCAATGATTGTGGTTAGAGTTTTGAGTTCTTTTGTTTATTTGTGATTTCTAATTATATTCTTTCCTCTTCTCCTTCTTTAATTGATTTATGATTATATTTCAAAATTAAAGATAGATTTGGATTGATTAATCTGAATTTAATGGAGAATAGATCATTGATTGATAATCTATATTAATTCAAAATTGTGTTTAATTCAATCTTAATCAAGAATTGCGATTGTGATTCTGTTTTAGTTGATTAAATTCTAGGTGATTATCTAGTTGAATTCGAATTAACAGAGTTAATTGCATAAATAATTTTACTCTCTTTGAACTATGATTTACTTTGCCACTTGATTTGAAGCCCTTGGATTGGTGTTTCTAGTTTTGAATTTATTCCTAATTACTATCGAATTTGCATTTTGTTACTTGATGAATAAAACCCCCCTTTTACTTTTACTGTTTATTTTTCATCAGAGTTTAATTTAGGAATTAGATTGATAGTGTCAATTGAATTAGTTCTCTGTGGATCGACCCTTGCTTACTACAACTGGTTGCAAGGTTTTTATATTTTTGGTGGAACTTGGCAACTATTTTTGATATAATTCTTAATCGTATTCCACACCACACCAAATTTTGGCGCCGTTGCCGGGGAACTAATTTTCCAATTGCGCTATTGATTTGTTTCCTATTTTTACTCTATTTTATTTTATTTTTAATTTTTGATGTTTTCTTTCTGAATGTCTTGTAGGTGTTGATATCCATTGATCATGGATGCTTGTGGGATTTGCTTATCACCTGGACATATCACTGATTTGTGTCTCATTTTCCTAGTGGACACAAATGAGGAGGTAGAGGCAGTATGGGGATATTCTGAACCTTCCGACAACTACAACCCCTACTCCAATACATATTATCAAGAGTGGTGGGACTATCCTAACTTGAGTTATGGACAGCAGCCTCAGAATCAACCTCCAACGTATGAATTTCCAGAATTTCAACATTGGCAAACACCTTTCCTTCCAGGACAACAGCAAGTCCAAGATCCTTGGCAACCTGAACCTTCATTGGAGGAGCTAATAAGACATATGACCACTTATAACGTGCAGTTCCAACAAGAAACAAAGGCCAAGTGTAATGATCTGCAAAACTCTTTGAATCAGTTAGCCACAAATCTCAGCAAGTTCCAGAGCCAAATTTCTGAAGGACTTTCCTCACAACCAGAAGAGGATGTGAAGGAAGATCCTAGTGCTGTCACATTGCATAGTGACAAGACGTTAGATGAACCCACCTCTCCTTCACAAACTATTGAAAAGAAAGAAACAGAGCCTGAAGAGGTAAGTAAGGAGGGGGAAAACTCTAAGGCCCCCAAGGTAAGTATTCTTGAACCCCTTCCTAAGGTAGTGGAGAGACAGTATGATGACTTGTGTGATGAATTTCCTAATTTTATTGGTTTCAATAATTATACTCATTGCAACTCATGTACTGATTGTGATGGTAGCATGATATGTGTTGTTTGTGCTGAAATTTTTGCATTCTTGAGAGCTGATGATTCTGTTTGTGCAAAAGCTAATGTTGTTGAAGGATCTATCAACAATGCTTTTGATGCAGTTGCAGGATCTAAGATACAAAGAGAAATAGAATTGCAGGCTACTGAAGAGTTTTCAGTGAAGGGAGAAGAACACCAAATGACAGACACTGCTGAAGTGGATTTCGTTTTTGGGCCATGGTCCATTAGAAACAATGCATATGAAGTTAATAAAGTGCATGAATTACTTTTCCGTGGTGAAGCCAAGGAAATTAAGGAAGGCCAATGGGATCCCGGTGGAAGCCATCATGCCTCAAGCTTAACTTGGTCATTGTACTTCACCCGATGGGGGATCCCTGGAAAGCCCCTGGAAGCCCTTATGCCTCAAGCTTAACTTGGTCATTATACTTCAGCCAATGGGACCCTGGTGGAAGCTCTCATGTTATTTCAAGCATAAATTGATTATTATGCTTTCGCCAATGGGATCTTGGTGGAAATCTCTTCATCTACCTCTGTTACTTCAGTTGATAAGGATGTTTCTTCCTTCTCTTTTATCTTACTTGTCCTAGATTTATTAATGATTGTTTATTGTTGAAGTTTACATTGAGGACAATGTAGAATTTAAGTGTGGGGGAGGAATTGACATTTTGTGTTCTGTTTTATTTTTGTTTTCTAGTTTTAAAAAAAATTGTGTTTTTATTTGATTTCCAATGATGTTTTGAGATTTGTGAAGTCTATGAGTTTGAAGCAATTGAAATTCAAGGTTATGATTTATAAATTTCTTCTTTCATCTTGAATTTGGCATGCTTAGTTTTGATGTTTGATTGATGAATTGAGTTTGATAGATGTATACCTGGTGAGATTTTGAGCCTTTTGATGGATGGATTTAGCATTTATGCCATTCTCTTCTTTCTTGTGTGATTTTCACTAATGTCATTTGATCACTCTAGAACTTGCTTAAATTCTTTTTTAGGCTACATTTTTTTCACTTGTATGCTTGAACATGATTGAGACATTCTTTCTTGATTAACTACTCTGGCCAAATAGCTAACCTTGCATTATTTCCCTTTGATTAACCCCTTGAGCCTATTTGCCTATTCTTTGTCTTAGCTCATTATATGCCTTATGTGAAAAACCATGATTTTACCTTACCTTAGGGAATGAGAGAGCATTGGTTCATTTTCATTGGAGGAGCTCTTTTACTTGCAAGTGATTAATAGGATAAGTGTGGGGGTTGTGCAAGTTGATGTGTAATATGGAAGGTGTTGGTAAAAAAAAAATTGCAAAGAAAAAGAAAAAAAAATCAAGAAAGGATGTAAAATAAAAAAAAAAAAAAAAGAAAAGGAATATGTAAAGAGAATGTGCATTATATAGATTTGAGGGGATAAAAATTTCATGTTTATCAATTGAGTTCCTCCCCAATGTTCTTTTATTCTCTTGGGTGCTCATCTCACCATATCTATATTATTTCCATCCCTTACCTTGGCCCCATTACAACCTTAAATAAAGTCCTCTTGATTTGTATGTGCATGTGTTTGAGTAGTGGAGAAGTAGAAGATAAGCAAGCTTATGGTAGTACATTTTTCATGGGTTGAATTGAGTAAAATACTTACCTTGTAAACACTTGAGAGATTGAGAGTGTATCTTGTGAGGATCTATCATTCTTAATTCATGCTTTTCAATTTGAAGATACCTTGCATGTTAGTTTGAGGTGTAAAGAATTGTTCTCTCTTAAATGTTGTGATCCATTGAATCTTTTCTTGCTCTTTTTGTATACTTGAATGTCATTGGAATTTGAGTCTTTTAGAGTTTTTAGTTTATGAGTTTTTACTTTTCTTGCATTCTTGCATTTGTTTTTCTTTATTCCCTAGTTTTGGTCTCTTGTATTTTGCCCGGGAGTGCAAAAGTTCAAGTGTGGGGGAATTTGATCAATCAATTTTGAGGCATTCATTATTACTTTATATTTGGCCTAATTGATGATAATTGTATCCAATATTATGTTTATAGATGAGTTTTAGATGATTGGTCTTCATTGAGTTTAATTGTAAAAACTTCATTAATTTTCAGATTTTAACTCATTTTGAACTTTCTGTCTTTTACAGGCCATATCTTGGGCTACAAATGTCATATTTAGATGATCTTAGTGTCCCCTGAAAGCTGAGACGAAGATACACAATTTTGCATCCAATGCAGTTTTTCTAATTCAGCTAGATTCAGGGCAAAAATTGAGCCTCAAAGTTAGGACGATGTTGCTGTTATAAAGCTTGGACCTTCCCTCACTGATTTGGGCTTAACTCTCTCAATTTAAACCCAAATAAGACAAATTATATGTCACTGAAAAGCTTATTCAGAGGGTTGCAGTTTGGGCCAGGGTTAGATTAGGAATTATAGAATAATTTTTCAGTTACAAATAGGTTAAGGCAGAATACGAAAGTACACTTCTTTCTGAATCCTGATTTTTGAGTTTTACGATAGGAATCAAGAAACCTTTTTTTCTCTCTTTTCGTTTTCTCTATTTCATTTTTATCTCTTCTTTGATCTGTATCTTTTCAATGGTGATGACCATGGAAGGCTAAAGATCCAATCAATCCAAGGAATTCAATGATTGTGGTTAGAGTTTTGAGTTCTTTTGTTTATTTGTGATTTCTAATTATGTTCTTTCCTCTTCTCCTTCTTTAATTGATTTATGATTATATTTCGAAATTAAAGATAAATTTGGATTGATTAATCTAAATTTAATGGAGAATAGATCATCGATTGATAATCTATGTTAATTTGAAATTGTGTTTAATTCAATCTTAATCAAGAATTGTGATTGTGATTCTGTTTTAGTTGATTAAATTCTAGGTGATTATCTAGTTGAATTCGAATTAACAGAGTTAATTGCATAAATAATTTTACTCTCTTTGAACTATGATTTACTTTGCCACTTGATTTGAAGCCCTTGAATTGGTGTTTCTAGTTTTGAATTTATTCCTAATTACTATCGAATTTGCATTTTGTTACTTGATGAATAAAATCCCCTTTTACTTTTACTGTTTATTTTTCATCAGAGTTTAATTTAGGAATTAGATTGATAGTGTCAATTGAATTAGTTCTCTGTGGATCGACCCTTGCTTACTACAACTTGTTGCAAAGTTTTTATATTTTTGGTGGAACTTGGCAACTATTTTTGATATAATTCTTAATCGTATTCCACACCACACCAATGCACAATGGAAGGCAGCAAGCTATTTGAAACAAGCAACTCAGCAGCATTAAATTCGACATAATTTTGACTTACATTTTCATATGCTGCATCAGTCAAATAAGCACTTGCATTATCACTCATAACTGCATAAATCTCAGCACATGCAGTACATGGTTCAGTATCATAGCTAACACATATATCACAAGTGACAGAATCCAGAAAGTCAACAATATCAGGGAATTTAGCACTCATATCAGCATAAGTATCATCAACAAGCATTTCAATCACATCAACATGAAAAATTGAATGCTCCTCAAGGGGATGTCTCATGGCATCAAAAATGTTAAACTGTACCACATCTTCACCAAATTCCATAGAAAGGGTGCCAGTATGCACATCTATCTTGGTCTTGGCTATCTTGAGGAATGGTCTTCCTAGAATCAATGGAGCATGATTTGTTGAAGACTCATCTTCCATGTCCAGAATGTAGAAGTCTGCTGGGAAAATTAGCTCATTCACCCGCACTAACACATCTTCCAAAGACTCTCTGAAGATAAGCGGTGGTTCTTTGCTTAGCTAATCAATCACTATGCCGATGGGTTGTAAGGTGCCAATGTTCAAATACTTATACACTGACATAGGCATGACATTGATAGAAGCACCCAAATCTAGCATTGCATGGTCAAATCTGGAATTGCCTATAGTGTAAGGGATTGTGAAAGTTCCAGGATCTTTGCATTTCTTTGGCATGCTTGGTCAATCATCGCAGAAACATTTCTGCCCATACTAACCTTCTCAGTACCCTTAAGTCTTCTCTTGTGAGTACACAACTCCTTGAGGAATTTGGCATACTTGGGAATTTGCTTGATTGCATCTAGGAGGGGAATATTGATTTCCACCTTCCTGAATGTCTCCATGACTTCCTTTTCCATTTCTGCTTGCGCTATCTGCTTGGATTGTGTCACTCTGTTTGGGAAGGGTAGTGGAATGACCAAGTCTGAATTCTCTGCACATTTCTTCTGGACTGATTCAGTATCTGGTTGCTGCAATGGGAGCTCTGGTTGTGGCAAATTAGGACCATCAATTTCTCTGCCACTTCTCAAGCTAATGGCACTTACATTGCCTCTTGGATTATTGACTGTTTGTGAAGGCAATTGGCTTGATCCTTGGCTTTTCAGCTCACTCACAGTGGTGGCCAGCTGCCCAATCTGAGTTTGTAGGTTTTGAATGGTGGCATTGACATTTTGCTGGAACTGAACATTATTTGTGGCCATCTGTTTCATCAAATCTTCCAATGATGGCTCGGATGGAGTGGTTGCTGGATTTGGCAACATGAGGGGCTGCTGCACAGGTGGCTGCATAATTCTGGATGCAGGGAAGAACCTCTCCAAGAATAACTTCTTCATATCATCCCAACTCGTGACAGAACCTGGTGAAAGGTAGAACAGCTAATCCTTGGCTACATCAGCCAGAGAGAAAGGGAATGCCCTCAACTTGATATACTCCTCAGAGATTCCATGTGGCTTCATGGTTGAACAGACCACATGGAACACCTTTAAGTGCTTATGGGGATCCTCACCTGCAAGACCATGAAACTTGGGCAACAAGTGTATCAATCCAGATTTTAACTCAAAGTCAGCATCAAGATCAGGATACTGAATGCACAAAGACTGGTAAGTTACATCAGGAGCAGCAAGTTCTTTAAGGGTCCTATTTTTCCTGTTATCAGCCATGATTTTAGAATCACTTAAGATCTCAAGTGCACCCTCAGATTCAATGTCACAACTAAATTCATAACTAATTCTTTCACTTAGCCTATGAGTTCTAATCAACCTATGCAATGTTCTATCAATCTCAGGATCAAATTCAAGCAAGATATCAGGATTAGACCTAGTCATGCACCAATCAAAACACAAAAAATACAAAATCAGTAAACAAGTAAAATACACTAGATAACACTAAAAATATACCAAAATAAATCTAATTGACCTATGCAATGATTTTTAAAAATTATGATACTTGTACAACATGAAAACTACACAAAAATAAAATTAAAAAATGTAATAAAAATATTAAAAAATTGAAAAACTGGTCTAAACGATGGATTTTGGGAAAATGAGGGGTGACCTCACAGTTTGCTGTGAGTCTTGTTTATTAGGCCATTTTCCTTCAACAGACCAAGTTTCAGCTCATTCTGAGCACATTTTCTGTCAATACGAAATTCTACAAAGTGACCCATAATCACCTGTTTTCTCCTAAAAATCACCAAAACACAGCAACACAAAGGTTAGTGAGGGATTAGTAGTTAAATATACTCTTAATAAGATTGAATAAAATCAGAACGATCCCCGGTAACGGCGCCAAAAATTTGACAACTGTCGAGATTACCAAATTTAAATCAATTTATAACCGATTTACCAAAATTACTTGTAGCATAAGGTAACACTGGGTCGAGCCCGTAGATCACTCTAATTATGAAGTCAGATTAAGAGGTTAATAAACAGGGGAGAGAGTTTTGCAAGATTAAATAACAAAGAGCAATTAAAATGAGTAAACAAAATTAAGAAAACAATCAATCCAAGAGAATTAACCAATCTTGATTTTAATCCATCCTTGATCTTTATAAATCCATTCAACTATCAACCAAATCCTTAGTCTTAGATCACATCAAGACGCCTCTCAATGATCCATGGATCTTCTACTAGAAACGCTTATAGAATTTAATTAATTAAGGTTAGACAAATTAAGCATCCATCCAAAACTCAAATTAACTTAAAAAACCAAGATCCAACCAAGCTAAATATTTCATCAAACAACTTTGATGCATTATTTAACCTCTGAATTCATCTCTTGACACATGATAATTACGCAATTAACATATGCAAATCCCAATCAAATTAAGCATTAAATCAAAATTTAAACAAGAGAAGAAGAAAAAGAGAAACTTGATTAATAGATGATTGTATAGCAATTAAAACAAGATCTCAAGATTAATCATCAAGAATGTCAATCTCTTGGATTGATTAAAGAAGTTTAGCTCTCCATAGCCATCACCATTGGAGAACCTTCAAGAACCATACAAAAATGAAAATAACAAAGAGAGAGGAGGAGAGGAAGAGAAGAAGAGAAGTCTCCCAAAATCAAAAACTAAAACTACAATCACACTCCTACGTAGAAGCTCTCCATTCTTTCTTCACAAATCCGATTGCTCTCCTCTTCATCATCCACTAAGAGTCAAAAGTCATTCACCCACTCTTGTTAATTATTCCTCCATTATCAAAGTGTGTCTCCCACCTTCCAATGAATTATTTTCTCATTATGAAAGTGTGTCTCCCACCTTCCAATGATTCTTTCACTTTTTCCATGTTTCCATCTTTTAGATTTCTGTTACAATCTCTAATTCAAATCAAGTCCATCAGATAGCCTTTGAAGTAAGCTTTCCAAGGAGTGCTCATATGCTTAATTTGGGCTTGAAATGAGTGAGATATGCCCAAAATAGTGAAGGTGTGTCCAGAATTCGTAACAGTACCGCTGGTCCAACTTCAAGGCTGTATTTGATCATGTAAACATCCGAATATTCCAATTTAACATTTCACAAAACTTGTAGATATTTTTCTCATCTTTCCTAGCATATAAAGAACATCAAAATCAGAGATCTACAACTCAAGTTATGGTCAAAATACTGAACCACTGTCAATATGCATTAAAATCTGAAAATTTTGCTTTAAAGCCCAATTCAACCCAACGATCTAAATGAGTGCTAAGATCACTTAATTACAATCTGGACATAATTAATAAGGCAATTGTGTGGATAATTAATATGTTAAAAATCATAATTATTAGTTACCGGTGTATGGAGTTGGTGTTGTTACTCTTACTTTTGTAAGGGAAACCAGTCCACACATCACCAGGTAGTGTCAGGGTAGGATGCATATCCTACTTAGCTTATACAAGGAACGCAGTTCCTGGAGGAAAATAAGTAAATAACTTGTGCTTTCAATTTTAAAATTTGCATTGGCATTGCACATCCATAATACGTGGACTTTGTTTGAGCATAATCATACTTCATAACATAAAACATTGCATAATTGACACTTGTATGGACATTTGTCATGGTTTAATCGATTTGCTTATTGGTTGCTTGCTTGATGATATCTCACGATTGTATGGGCAGTTGTCTGATATCGTTGGTTGTTCGATATTAGCGTGAGATAGAGTTATAGCTTGCCTTGTGAATGTTACATAGAGTATGTACATATTCTGATAGTGTTTGAGCAAAGGTTCATTGATCTGTTACGAGCTTAATCTTATGCGCTCAGTTGGTTATTTGTTGTTTAATAATTAACTGCTGGTTTGAGAATTGCATATACTGAGAAATTGTGATTTCTTACCCCGATTGTGTTTCCATGTAAATCTAAGTACAGGTAAGGGAAGCAGAAGAAGTAGAAGAACTAGCGTAGTTTTTTTTTCTTGGAATAAATATGTTGTATATTTATTTCATGCTACCTTGAGTCTGTAAAAGTTATGTATTATAGTTTGCCTTAAGAGGCTGATGATGTATATCTATGGCTTTTTCTTGTTCAAGCTCTCCATATTTACTCATCATGTATGAATGATATGGGTTAGTTGGTTGTGTTTAGGTTAGAAGTAGCGTTACTAATACTGCTTATCCATGTATATATGCGATATACTAGGTTACTGGTATTAAGATGTTACATGTTTTCGATTATGTGCCTTCTCTTCTTGATGGGGTAGCCATTTAGTTACCATCCTGGCTTCATATATGATCTGTATTCTTTGGCTTGCAAAAGTTAGTTTGACTCTTTCTTTAATGCTTATTATAGCAGCATAAATGTTTATCTAGCTAACTGTAGTTATTTTTTAAGCTTCATGCTTATTGACTCTTTTATTGTAATTAAATTTAAGGTTTGGGCCATTTGGCGAATTAAATTTAAGGCATTAAGAATTTGTGTTTTTAGTTGAACTCTTGGTAATATTCAATTAGTCAAGTTAGTGTTAGTGTAGAACTAGTTCTTCCAACTAGTATTTATTAATCTTAGATATGGACTGTAGTTATGGCAAGTCAGTGTTGACTAAAATAATGATCCCTCTAATAATTTTGATTTTGATTATTTATGAGTCAGGAGGACAAAAGATTTGAAATTATGTTTGACTATTTACATTTCAAAGTACCACTTGGGAATAGTTACATATTTAATATTAAAAACGCAGGTAGTCTAAATACCTCAGTAAATCAATCCATGCCTCCTTCTAGAAAGAAAATGTTTGAAGCCAAGGTTACTGAAAACATCTCATAAGGATATATCATTGAAACTGTTATTGATGGAAAGCCTCTTCGGGAAATTCTATTTTTAAATAAGCCAAACTCTCTACACCCAGCTGCTCAAGCTTCCAGTAGGTATGTCATCTTCCCCCCTTCTTTTATTTTCTTTCATTTTTCAATGCGTTACTACCACTAAGCACCTGTTGTTATACAAGTTTGTTTTAACTTATGTTTGATTTTCAATGCAGGAAAAGGATTGCTAGTGAAATTGGTAGTATTATCTCAAATGGTACACACCTTGACAAATTAAAGACTCCTAAAGTGCTCAAGCAAGATGAAATAAAAAAATAGACAAGCAGTTCACGGAGACAGGTCAAAATCTCATGAATAACACGCTGAAGCTGTTGCTGCTCTTTTGCCAAGTAATCCAACAACTGTCAATGCTTCTGTTACCCATAAGACCTGTGTAGTGATTCTAAATTTTTTTCTAAATACACTTGGCAGAGATTGATCGATAGAAGTTTTTTTTAGTAAAATATTAATTGACAGAATGATTTAGTTGGGTTTTCTTATTGAAATGAAGTTGGTTTTAATGTTATCATCTATTTATATTTTTAGATGTTTTCTTATCTATAATATATATGGAACTGCTGCAAGTTAGAGTATGTACTACCTGAGATTATTGAATTTCTGCTAAGGTTTATTTTGTAGGAGATATTGTATATATGCTCCTTGCAAATGATGCTTTGTTTCCTACAAGTTATTAGAGTTATTATGAGATCCATTTTTGCAACTATGCCTGAAGTGTTTCCCCTATGAAATTTGTTTAGTACCTTTATTTGTCACTATAATTCAACTATCAAACTTGCTAAATAGGCCATTATTATGAAATATGCCTGAAGTGTTTCCCCTATGAAATTTGATTAATTCCATTTAGTTTCTCACTTTTTCTAGTACTTGGATAATTATAATAATTCATGATTTATTGTAATTTTTAGTAAATTTTGATTTTGGATAATTATATGTATAGGAAACTAGAATTTTTTTTATAAAATGTTAAAATGAAGGCGTCTAATTGTGGCAAAGTCCAACTAGATGCCTAAAATATTAGAGATTGATTTAGAGACGAAAAAGTCTGTCTCTAATTTAGAGATGGAAATAGAGACGAAAATTAAAGAAATGAGACAAATCTTATAATTGAACAATGATGGAATTTTTAAATTTAGTTTTTTCGTCTCTAAATTAGAGACAGAATTAAATTTTCTGTCTCTAACAATCAGAGACGCCACTTTTAGAGACGGATCAATTTCCATCTTTAGTTCTATCTCTAAACATTTAGAGACAAAATTTTACACATTTAGAGATAGAATTTGTCCGTTTCTAAATCTGATTTTTTTAGTAGTGGAAGTTTCAAAAATTAGATATTTAAAAGTGGAATCAATTTTAAAATATAAGGTATTTGATAATTACTTAAAATTTTAAAACTATTTTTTATCTAAACTAATTTTGAGATAAACTATTTTAAAAAAAAGCAGTTCAAAGTTATATTTTTTTTATAATCTAACTTTTTTACACTCTCATTTTTTTTTGTAACATCTCTTTCACCTGTTTTATTCTCTCTCTTTTTTTTCCTCATCTTTTGTTTGTATCTCGATATTTAAATTTTATATTTTATAATTAGTTTAAAACAAGTTTTAATTAAATTAAAAATAAATTAGAAGTTACAAGATAACCTAAATTTATATAACATTATTAGGATAAGTCATCGCTTAGGTGTTTAACTATAATTTAAGAAATTAATCTCTCACATATTGAGTAGAGTACATTATTAAGATGAGTTCACGTTTAAACGTTTAACTATACTCTAAGAAATTAATCTCTCACCTATTTAATAGAAAAATATTCTAAAAAATAAAAAAAATGTTAATTTATTTAACTGATTTATTGAAACCAATTATGAGACTTGCCAAACTATCTTTTTATGTTTAAATAATGAGACCTAGCAATTTTGTGATCTTTTAAGTTTTATAGTCTCGTTATTTGTCCAACAAAAATACATCTAATTTTATTTAATTTACTCACAAAATTATTCTGTATATCGCAGAAATATTACAGTCGAATACAAAATGATTTGACATCTCTTTCATATTAATATATGATATAAACATGATGTGCATATTTTAATATACGTAAAATATTTTCTTAAATTTTAATAGTACATCTTGAAAGTAATAGCTCACCTAATGAACTATTGAAATTTATCATTAATAAACTCAAAAATTAAATTGAGTGGTAAACCTACCGCAAGTTGAAATGTTAAAAAATATATAAAGGATTGAGCACAATCTTACCTCATGCTAGGTAAACATGCAATAATTTCTTTTTTTATCATATTGTCATGGTTGGCAATCCAAACAATAGTTCTAACTGAGATATATTTGTACCAGATTCTGACAGAGCGGTTTGTGGAACTACCAAGCCTGAAGAAACCCAACTCAAACTTCCATCCTTAGAAGCCAACGTTTCCTACCATTAGGAAGTGAGAACTTGGTAATAGTATCTGTTGCAGAGGAAATTTGAGAGAAGAACAAAAGTAACTTCGATATTTTTGTATCAGATTCTGACATAGCGGTTTGAGGAACTACCAGGATTGAAGAAACCTAACTCAAAGGTTCCATCCTCTGAAACCAAGGTCCTGCCATCCGGAAGTGATTGAAAAATAAAAAATATACGATGGCATTGATGTTTGTTGATTAAAAACTTTTACTCATGCTATTTTATTATAAGATTCTAATTTAAAATTAATTGACATTAAGTGAAGTGACCTAATAGATATATAAATCGCACTTAAAATATTGAGACAGGTGATGTGAAACTCTTAACACCTCCTCTACAAATGCCCGGACAACACAAATGAACCTATAGAAATAGGCGAAGAAACAAATAAGCCTAACGAAGTAGGCGGAGATAGAATCCTAACTCTGATACTATGCGAGATTCTAACTTGAAACTAATTGGTATTAAGTGAAGTGATCCAACAGATATATAAATTGCACCTAAAATATTGAGGTAGGTGATGTAGGACTCTTAATATTTATATTTATATATTTTTATTATCTAATTATATATTATATTTTATTTTATTTTTACATATTTTTAGTATAATTTTATTATATAAATAAATATGAGATAAAAATTATTTTAATTTACATAACTTTAACTGATGCATGTATAAATTTTTTTTTTGTTGACTGACTTGGTTGACATATGTGTGTCTAGATTTTGGAGGATTCTCTGGTGCCTTAGAAATAGGCGAGGGGCTAGGGGGTAGGTGACTTAATATTGCCTCTAATAAGACAAAAGGCAAAATAATAGGAATATCAGAAGAGATTGAATTCATGAGTAAAGAATTAATTAAAAAAATGAAAGAAATAATTAAAAATATAATTATACTAATATAGAATACTAATAGAATTACAAATTGTACATGTAATAGAATACAAAATGGAATAAATAATATTAGAGATACACTTAATAATTTAAATAAAGGAAAAGAAACTGATGAAAATAAAAATATTAAACAATTTGAAGAAATTCTATTACAATTAGAAAATATTTTAGAAGATGAACAAAATAATAGATATATAACAAAAAGATATTTAGAAAATTTATTAAAAATTAAACTAAAAGAATTAATAAAATCAATAAAACATATAGAACAAGAATCTTCAAAATTCTTAAAATCAAGAACTTCATGGAGGGGATAAAAGGTGAATACATAGAATTATTACAGAAATCAAATGATATTGAAGAAATTCAATAATTATTAGAACAATTAAAAATAGTCAAAGAAGAAAATAAACAAATGCAAAATATAAAATAAATAGAAACAAATAAAGAAAATAAAGAAGTAATATTAAATTACAAGACTTTAGAATCAATCAGTTTATGATGAGATATTTATGAAAAAAGAAAAAACAAGTGAAACAAAAACTAAAAGAAAATGGGAAGAATATTGGAAAAAACCTGACGAATACTGAGATAAATATGAACAAGAAACAATATATAATAAAGGATATGCTAGAAAAGATGGTAGATGGACTAAAATTCAAGAAGAATTTAAACATAGATATGAAAGTTTTAGAATCAAAAATAAATTAAACATTAATTGTGTAAGAAATAAAGAGGAGGTACTTTTACAATGGACTAATGAAATGACTTTACTTATAGCAACAGATGAGAGATTTAGTGGACTAAGTTTATTAGACGTTAAGAATTTACTAGTCTATAAAATGGAAGGAAATGTACAAAGATTTCTTATAAGAATTAGTGATGAAACATGGTACCAATATTCAAGAACTATAGGAAATAATCAAGAATTTGCTAGATTAATTATGCATTTAATCTATCAAGAATTTATAAGATATAATTCTATTGAACATAGAGATGAAGTAAATAAATTTCTTCATGAAAAAGCAAAGGCACATCTAGACAAAATACAAATATGTAATATGTGTGAAATAGATAATTTCATATGTGAATATCAAAAATATTACTATCAATTAAACACGAAAACAAAACATATATACATGGATGTCTTTATAGATAAATTAACATACCCACTTAATACAAAAATAAGAACTATTTAGAAAACTCAACCAATGGAAACAACTAATACACTAGGAGGAATTATACAAATATTTTATCATGAATTAAGAGAACAATGTATACAAAGAGAAACAATTAGACAATTAAATAAAGGAAGATTTGCAATCTGTTGTGATATACCAGAAATAGAAAAACCAAGAAATTATGAATGTAATCAAATTACAAAGAAAAGAAGATACTATAAAAGAAAACCTAGGTTAAGAAAAACTTATTCAAAAGAAAAGCCTATAAAAATATTAAAAGAAAATATTTTAGAAGAAAAAGACAAGTACCTAGAAAATATTGTCCGAAAGGAAAAAAGAAATGTGTTTGTTGGATATATAATATACAATGATACTATGCAAATGAATGTCCTCAAAGAAAAGAAAAAGATTTTAAAGAAAAAAAATTAATAAAGAAGGTATACAAAATATACAACCTAGAACCATTAGAAGAATAATTAAGTGATTTTGAGAACAGTATATATGAATATACAGAAAATGAATTATCTTCAGAAGAAACAGAATCCGAATAGTACTTATATTAAAATTAAGATTGAAAAAAGCAATAAAGAAACTGAAGCCTATATTGATACGGGAGCAAGTATTTGTTTAGTAACAAAAATCTTATTCAAAAAATAGGAAAAATTAGAAAAAACCCTTAAAGATTCAAATTGCAGATGGACCAATACATCCTCTATATTTTGTAGCCAAACGAATTACTTTAACAATTCAACAAAAAATATTTATAGTTCCAACTGTACATCAACAAGAAACTGGTTTAGAAATAATCTTAAGAAATAATTTATTCCGTTTATATTCTCTATTCTGTCAATACTTAGAATATATATCACTTAAAACACCATATACTAGAAGAAAACAATTACGTGAAATAATTAAAATTTCAATTATTAATTTTTCTAAATGTATCTACTCTAAAAAGCAATTAGAGTTTTGCAAGCTGAAACGTGGTGAGATAATTGAGGCTGTATGCCAAAAAATTCACCATATATTAGTTAATTTAGAACCAAGAAGAAAAATATCAGCTCATATTGAGGAACTTCTAGAAAAAACATATAGTGAAAATCCTCTTGACCCAAAAATTAATAATAAAAATATGGAATTAATTGAATTAAAATTAAAAGACCCAACAAAAGAAATAAAATGTAAGTCCATGATCTTACAAAATAAGATAGAGATGAATTTACTAAAGATATTAAGGAAATGAAAGAAAATGGACTAATAAGATCATCAAAAAGTAAACACTCAGCATCAGCATTCTATGTTGAAAATCATAATGAATTAAAAAGAGGCAAAAGACGTATGATAATTAATTATAAACAGATAAATGATGTTATGGAAGGAGATGCATACTATCTTTCAAGAAAAGATTTAATTATTAAATAAATAAAAAATATGAATTGGTTCAACACTTTTGATTGTAAGTCCAGATTTTATCAAATACGACTGACAAAAGAATTTAAAGCATTAACAACATTCAGTTGTCCTCAAGGACAATATGAATGGAATGTATTCCCAATGGGAATGAACCAATCACCAGGTATTTTTCAACGAAGAATGGATTCAATTCTTAAGGAATTTAAAGACTTTTGTCTTATTTATATTGATGATATATTAGTATTTACTAACAAAAATTTAGATGATCATTTTAAAAAGGTAGAATTAGTACTTAATAAGAGTTTAGAACATTGAGTAGTATTAAGCAAGAAAAAAACTGTGTTAGCTCAAAATAGAATTAATTACTTAGGATTAGAAATTGAAAAAGGGAAAATAATAACGCAAAAACATGTATTAAAAAAACTTCAAAATTTTCCAATTAAACTAAAAGATAAAAAGGATCTACAATGATTTCTTGGTTTACTAACGTATATTTCAAATGAAGGTTTTATAAAGAATCTTATTGCAGAAAGGAAAATACTCCAGTAAAAATTAAAGAAGGATGCCCTTTGGTGTTGGACAGAGGAAGATGAAGCACTTATTACAAAATTAAAGTATTTATGTTAGGATCTTCCTAAATTATATCATCCATCAGATGATGACTTAATTATTATTGAAACTGAAGCATCTAATGAACATTGGGGTGGTGTTATAAAAGCAAAACCCCTAGTCAAAAGAAAGAATTACTGTGCCGTTATATGCCTGGAACTTTTTCAGACGGTGAAATTAATTATCCTACTCATGAAAAAGAAACACTAGCACTAATTCGAATGTTAGAAAAACATTGAATCTATGTGCTTGACAAATAATTTATTACTCAAACAGATTCTATTTATGTTGCAGGTTTCAAAAACATCAATCATAAAGGAACATACAAGCAAGGAAGATTAATCAGATGGCAAATGAAGCTTGTCGAATACAATTACTCAATTTCGCATATCAAGGGTGAGAAAAATGTTCTTACAGATACACTATCTAGAGAATGGAGCAAAACACATTAGGGATGATCAAGCAGCAATTGAAACTTAAGGAAGCACTAAAAGCCCAAAAGCTGAAGGAGTTAGAACTTATTAAAGCAGATATTAAAGTTCTAAATCTGTAACTTAAGGCAGAATGATTTCTTACAAAAGCACTTCAACAGGAAGAGAAAAAGATCAACAAATGGTATGTAGTTTTCAATGGATCATTCCCAGGGATTTATGATGAATGGTTCAAAGCAGCACCATATTGCCAGAAGATTTCAAGAGTTTTACATAAGTCATATCCAACCAAGGAATAAGCAGAAAAAGCATTAAAAGAATATTCAGAAAAAAGAAAAGAAAAGGAAGTTTATCTTGGACCAAGAACTTTCTCTGAAGCAACCAAAAATCCACCAGTAATGCATTCATCACTTAAAATTCTGGGAAAAATCCTTTCTTCCCTAGACAAATTTTGAATTATATCTAGAAAAGAACATGAATTGCAAGTACAATTCTCAGAAGAAAATTTCTGGGAAAACTTCAAAAGATTAATCAATTGGAGTGACAAAGAGAAAGTCAATTGTTTTTATATGGTTGATCGAAAGCTCTTTGGAATCAAAGCAATTATTCTCCCCGGAGCACCACAACATTTGACATTCAATATGTTTCAATTTGGACTTATTGATTGTCTTTATTTAAGTCTAAATTTAGAAGAAATTAATTTGTTTCCTCACAATTTCAAAGATGCAGTCCAAATGTTCAAAAAGAATATAGCCAAAGAACGAAGTATTTTCTTCAAGTTCTACTCAGCCTATCCAAACTTTGTCACAAAACAACAAGCTAAGCACTTAGTCTATGTAGGAGTAAGAGACAATAATTTCCCACTCAAAGACGATCTACATGGAGTTATCTATGATGAAGATCAAATTACTCAGATATTGACAAACCAACTTGCCAACATCTACTCACAATGTCAGAGTATTGGAAAAGATTCATTCATCAAGACACTATACAAAGCACCGACAACTTTACTATTCAGCAAAACAAGTGGCAAAGTAATAAACGAAAAAGATATGAATCTTTTGACAAGTTTCGAATTTCCTTTTTATGCATTACAAGGACCACTAATGAAGTACAGGCCAGCTGTCCTCAACGGCTTATGCGCAATGATTAAAGAAAGTGGGAACCACGCATGCGAAAGATATGCAGAAAGTAAAGGAGTGGCCGACACAACTAAAGAAGACACATCATCAGATGAAGCAATAATAGAAGATGTAAACCCTTACGTCACTATGTAAATTATTAAAGCATCTGATGTAAGCACTTACGTCTGTAAGGATATTTTTGTAAATAACTCTAGGGTATCTTAAGTCTATAAATAAGTCCTTTTATGCTGAGGCAGATCAGAGTTTTTCGAATAAGAAAATTCTCAAGTTTGAGATTGTTTTCCTTAGGAAAACATTGTGTTAGTCTCTTATGAGATTTAGTCGGGCATTTGAGAGTATGCCTAACTCTTGTACTCAGAATTACTCAACAATAAAATTTCTTATCTCTACTCAATTTTCTCAACCTCTTAATCCTTTTATCACTAAAACGATTCAAATAATCCAATCACGGAAATAGCTGTGGGCCTATACAATTCAAGCAGAAGTAGTGAAAGCAATAGCTGTGAAAATCCTTTAAACTCTAGACCAAGTATGTTCATCAAACTTATTCTAAATAATTATTGCCAATATCATATACTAGGAAGAGTAAATGAAACTATTATGCCTATACTTATTGATACTGGATCCTGTCTTAGTTATGTAAGTAAAGATTTAACAAGTAAAATAATAGATACAATACCAAGAAAAATAGTACAATTTAATCAAGAAGAAAAAATATTTAAAGAAAAAACTAATATTGAAGTCTATTTTAGTCCAGAAGTAAAAATCCAAACTGAATTATATGTAGAAGAACAATCAGATGCTAAATTACTTTTGGGAATAGATTTTCTTAAAGTAGTAAAATCATATGAAATTAAGTCTAAATAATTAATTATATCTCTAATGAATAAAAGGATAAATATTCCAAGAATCAATTTAAGCGTTTATACTATAAAAACCTACTTAAACAAAGTAATATAGATGGAATTAGTACAAGAAGATAACATTGAACACTTACATATTACTGAAGAAGAAGGAAATTATGAAACAAGTATTTTAATAAATAAATCTCTTCTTAGAAAAATACAAAAAGAAGAAATAGACTTAACAATAGATGCAACTATGAAAGGAAAAAAAAACTTAGAGGAATATTAAAAGGATTTAATCAAAGAAAAAATATTATTTATTATGAAAAATTAAATAATGAAACACCAATGGATATAGCCGATACACAAGAAATATGTGCTTACAATTATTAAACAAGAAAAAACTTATGGAGTTAAAAGGAAAAATAAACAAAGAAGAGGATAAAAGAAATATTGGATATATTCATATAGAAGCTGTACAAGTATTAATAAAATTAACTTTCCAAAAAGAAATTAATTCACCAATAGAACTAGTTTTAGAAGATGACAGAATTAATGATTCAAAAGATAAAATATTATGAGTAATAGAAGGAAATTTAACTTATGAGAAATTAAAATTTGAAGTATGACTAAATATTGGAATACCATTAAATACTTAGAGATTAGAACAAACTCCAACTCTCAAACATAAATTTTTAAGAAAAAATTTAATGAAATCAGGAGATAAAATATTCTCAGTAACTTATTGTGTTAGTTATACATTAACAAATTCACGTCATAGCATTACATTCAAAGAAAATGATAAAATAGATATTCCATACCTATTTACCGATATAGGAAAAATTTATTATCTTAAGAAAAATAAAATAATAGAAATAGAAATTTTTACAAATAAACTAAAATTATTAAAATTTAAAGAAGAACAAATTCAAAACCAATCAGATTTAGTGAAATAGAAAATATTAGTGAGGAAAATGAAATCAATAAATTAGCAAGTACAAGTAAATAATTTATGCCAATATTTAAAATAAAGAATATAAATAAATCATTAAAAGTAAATAACTTGGCAAAAATTAACTTAGAAAAAATTAAAAATATAATTGCAAGAAAAATCTTAGTATCAATTTGGTATCAGAGGTAAGTATTAATGGAAAATAATATCAGAAAACAAATAGAATTAAAAATAGAAATATAATGTACTATAAATACTTTATGTGAGTTAAGAGAAAAATTAAGATATTATATAAAAATAAAAAGAATAAGATTAGAATAAAATAAAAAAATAAAATAATAAGTTATTATTTAAAAAAATAGATACTAAATAAAAAAGAAAAAAAAAATTAAGATCGTCGTAAAATAATAATTTATTTTTCAAGTTAAAACTTTATTTCGAAAATAAAAGAATTCTTCATTAACTAAACGAGTATAAAAATAAAATTGGTTAATGAAGAACAAAAAAGATCAAAAAATAAGTTGGTTAAAAAAAAAATAAAAAATAATTAAGTTATTAAAAATAAAATAGTACTATATTTTCTAAATAAATAATATACTATTCAAACAAAAATCATAATTAAGACAAATAAAAGAAATAAATAGTGAAACGAAATAATTAAAAAAAAAATTTAACCACCGATTTTGTGTTCCACAAAAAAATCATCCTAGATTTTTTCTTTGTTGACTGACTTGGCCTCTTGCCAGTCGCATCAATTGACAAGAACAGAGGATAAGAAGGTATATAAGTGTATCCCCATCTTTCTAATCTCTTCCACGATTGGACAAATAATTTCAATCCTAGCCATATTACCTACACAAGAGTCAACTTCTGATAACTTCTGATACATGCTTCTTGACAAAGTTTCACTTTCGAAATTTTTATTAAGTATTAATGAAAAATAATATCAAAAAACGGATAGAATTAGAGATAAAAATACAATGTACTACAAGTATTTTTTGTGAATTAAAAAAAATAAGATATTACGTAAAAATAAAAAGAATAAGATCAGAACAAAATGAAAGAGAAATTAAAAGAATAAGTTATTATTTAAAATAATAATAATATACTACTCAAACAAAAATTTAAGACAAATAAAAGAAATAAATAGTGAAACTAAATAACTAAAAAACATTTTTAACCACCGATTTTGTGTTCCACAAAAAAATCACCCTAGATTTTTTCTTTGTTGACTGACTTGGCCTCTTGCCAGTCGCATCAATTGACAAGAACAGAGGATAAGAAGGCATATAAGTGTATCCCGTGTTCCCACTGTCTTCCATGATTGGACAAATAATTTCAATCCTAGCCATATTACCTACACAACAGTCAACTTCTGATACACGCTTCTTGACAAAGTTTCACTTTCGAAATTTTTATTAAGTTTTTCTCATTCAAATCAACTTTTTCTTCAATTTTTATTTTTTAATTTTTCTTCCACAATAATTTATGTCCATGATGGAGTTGCGAAGATTGAACCCAATACACTAATTGAATTTGATTCTTTTAAAATAAAAAATATATTTTAGAGGATAAAATATAAAATTATAATTATTAATAAAAAAAATTAAGAAAATATATTATTACTTATATTTGATGTGTTATGTAAATATATATATATATTTTATAAAATTTTAAACTCTTAATTTTTATTATTATCAATAACTGTGATATTATATTTTATTTTTTAAGGTGTATGTCTCATTTTAAAGAATTTAAATTCTTCTAAAATTAATTAGGAAAGATTCTTATTTTAAAAATTAGAATTACTATATTTCAATTAAATTTGAGTTATAATTTAAACAACTCTTATATTTTTATCTTAAACAATGTATATATATATTTTTTTTTTATATCTTATCTAATATCATTTATTATATATATTTTTTTCTATCACTTTTCTCTCACTCAATCACATTCTTAAAAAATATAAATAGTATTTAAGAGGTATAAGATGATAATTTTTCTAATTTAAATTATCTCAAATTGTGTCTAATATTATATATTATTCTAAAATTTATATTTTTAATAATTATAAATAATAAAATTTATTAACACAAATTAATGATTTTTATATAATATAATAATATATTTTATATTAATATTATTTATTTTAAAATGTATATTATAAAATATACACGTGTTACAAGCACTTGTTAATTTAATTGTTTCCGAAAGTTGGAATTAACAATTATAATGTAGCAGCATAAAGTAAGAAAATAACGTGAAGGAGACGTCAGATTATTTCTCAATTTATAGGCATCGAACCTTGGATTGGGCTCTCTAGAGAGAAAAGAAACATTTTAATATATAGTTCAAAATTCAGAAACTTATTCTAGAAATTGAAACTACAAATCTAAAATAAACTATGATTTCCTTGCGCCATATTATTTTTTGTAATTGTGAAGAGCTAAAAAAAAAAGACCACATTTTGATAACTTTCTTTTACATAAATATAAATAAAAAATAATTTAAAATAACTCTCAATTAGAGATTTTTGTATCCTGTGGGATGTCATAAAAAGAAAAAAGAATCAAGAGCGATTAAAAAAATAAAGAAAAATAACTTTTCTTTATTGATTTTTTTCGATTTCTATTGGTCTCTAAATAATTTTTTTAAAATGACTAAAATTTAACCTAAATTAATGACCAATTTTTTTAAATTTCTCAGTCTATAAAGTTAGCAACCAGCCTAAATCGATTGTTAATAATTAACAATTAATTAAAATTAGTGTCTAAATTGGTCAATAATTATTTAGCAATCAATTTTTGAAATTTGGCCACCAATTTAAGAGCTTTTATTTCTAGTAATAAAAGGATTAAATTGAAAAAAAATAAAAATTATAGGAATCAAAATTATAATTATAATTCAACCATAAAAAGTCATTTAACAACACCAAACAACAAAATGAATCTATAAAAAAATTATATTAAAATTCACAAAAGCATTGACGAACACATAACCTGAATCTTTTTCACTTAGAAATGTAATTTAGTGTATGTTTGGGATAATTGTAAAAATTTAATTATTTTAATATTTGATTATTGTATAAATTTTTTTTGTTATAATCGATTATAATTGAATCAATTTTATGTTTGTATATGTTAGTTAAAAAGTTATTTTAAGTAATTTATTTTATTTGGATGATATAAAATATTATTTTTATGTATTAAATTATTAAAATATGTATAAAATAGTTTAAAAAATTATTTGATTGAAGACAAAATGATATTTACATCTCAAAGTATAAGAAATAATTTATAAATTAAATTATAAATTTCAATTTTTAGCATTATGAAAAAAAAAATTATAATACATTAAATTTCGTATAAAAAATGCTGAACTGATTTTATCAAATATGTGAAATACTGTTGAAATAACTTTTTAAGATAAAAAATTTGTTTGGTTGGAAATTAATCCCAACAAAACATGCTCTTATTCTTGTAATAATAAAGCAACATCTTAGATAATCTTTAAGGATTATAAATAAAAAGAAAAAGAATATAGAGTTACTTTGAACTTTCACTTTTTTATAAAATCACTACCATAAACTTAAATATCTTCTTAATTAATCTCAAAATTTTAACTAATGATCTAATAAATCCTTCTGTTAATAATTTGTTAAATCACTAAAGTTGTATTTGGAATGAATAAAAATGAAAAATGATTTGATTTGATTTAGAAATTAAATTTTAAATTTTATATTAGAATTTAAAAAAAATAAGAATTAAATTGATTTAAAAATCAAATTTTATGTTTAGAATTCATTAAAATGAGAATTGATTTGATTTAGTTTTATTATTTTATATTTTAACTCTTATTAGAGATGGTTAGAGGTAGTTACTAAAAGGTAAAATAGTCTTTTCATTTTAAATCAAATCAAATTATATCAATTTCTAAAACAAAAAGAGTGATTTAAAAATCAAATTATTTCTTATTTTTTAACATTTTAAACATAAAATTTAATTAAATTTGATTTACAAATCAAATCATTTCTTATTTTTTTACATTTTAAACATACTCTAATAGAGATACTACGTATTATTATCCTATCTATCAAAACTTATTAAATCTAATCTGTTGATTTTTTTATTCATTAAAATCTCATTTATTTAATTATATTTTACTTTTAACAAATTAAATAAAAAACTAAATTATTTTAAAACAAAAAACGAAATGAAAAAAAAATGATTTAAAATGATTTAATTTTTTTGCTCTACCGTTGAATTTCGTTAATGGAAATTATGAAGGTCATGGGATTGAGGGAAATTCTGAAGATAATGGAAATTATGGCTCGAACAGGACTTCTGAGGGTCAGAGTAATAGTGGACAGAGTTATTAGAAGCAATCAGATAGAGTGTGTTTGGAATACAAAAAAATGAAAAATAATTTTATTTGTAAATTAAATTTAATTAAATTTTATATTTGAAATGTTAAAAAATAAAAAATAATTTAATTTTTAAAATCTCATAAATTTTATTTTTTTTGTTTTTTAAATTCTATCAAATTTGATAAGATTTGTTAGGAATTGATTTGATTTGAAATAAATATATTATTTTATCCTTAATAATTATCTCTAACAATTTCTTATAAAAGTTAAAATGTAAAATAATAAAATTAAATTAAATCAATTTTTATTTTAATGAATTCCAAACACAAAATTTGATTTTTAAATCAATTCAAATCTTTTTTTTTTAAATTTTAAACACAAAATTTAATTTCTAGATCAAATTAAATTAATTCAAATTAAATCAAATCAAATCATTTTTTATTTTTATTCATTTCAAAACACTTAGTGAAAAGAATTCAGCGCAATCTTCTGGACAGAACTAGAGACGCCCTCATGTAAATAGTTCTTCCAATTACTTGTTTGCCACATCGGCTCATGTTTATGTGACAAAAACATCACCGCATAAGCTGGGATTTTATTTGCGTATTCCCCCCTTCCCCTCCAGCATGTAATACATCTACATGGCAGTCAATCATTGGTGAACCCAATGATTTTGATGAATCAATTTCAGATCTGTTGGCGGAAGTGGAGGAATTGGCTTGGAATCTCCCACTTCAATCATAAAATGTGGGGAGGAATTGACTAACGGCTCTAAAAATGATTGTCTCAGTTTTGCAGATGGGATTGGTCCAGTCCTTGATGCAGGTAAAATTAAAACAAAAGATAAAATTAAAAAAAATGATTTAAAATGATTTAGTTTTTTTATTAGACCGTTGAAATTTATTTTTTGGTTTAAAATAATTTAATTTTTTTATTTAATTTATTAAGAGTAAAATATAATTAAAAAATAATATTTTAATAAATAAAAAAATAATGATCAAAATTTAATGAATTTAAATAAATAAGATGATGTCACGTGATATTTTTATTAGTAATTTAACATATAATTAACAAAAAAATTTATTAAATCATTAATTAAAATTTAAAAATTAATTTTTTAAAATTTATGATAATAATTAAAAAAATTCAAAATAACTTTATACTATTTTTCCTAAATAAAACATGGCATTGATTTTCTACATCTAAGTACTCGTGCTTAGACCTATTTCATTCTTTGAAAAATATTTTTTGAATAATATTTTTCAGTATAATTAAAATATACATATCATATTTATATCATAAATTTATGTGTAAAAAAAATTAAATCAAATTATATGTTATAACTTTTTTTACAAAATATAAAATAAATTTATAAATAAATTAAATAAAAATTAAAATATTTTAATTAAACGAATAATGCTTTTGATATTTTCTATGCGATTTCCAATTTTTCCAATAAGCATTGCACGGATATTACAAAGGTTTTGAAAAGTACAATAGTTGTTAAATCAATTCCGATATTTTTTTAATTTTTATACATTTAATTTTTTTAATTTATTTATAAATTTATTTTATATTTTATAAAAATATCAAAATCACATATAATATAATTTAATATCTTTTTTATATTAATCTATAGTATAAATATGATGACATATTTTTAGTATATATAAAACATTTTTATTATTAAATTGGTGAAAAGAATGATTAATGATTTACTATATATATATATATATGAGACATATTTATTGAGAGAATATTTTATTGCAAAATAATAAAAAAAATAAATTTTAATTATATAATTATATATAAATAATAAAGATTAAAAATTATTTAAATATTATATAATTACTTAAAAATTCACATATATTTATATTTTAACTTTAACCATCATTCATATAAATCGTGGATTGGTATCTATAGAGAGAAAAGAAACATTTTAATCTAAAGTTCAAAACTCAGAAATGTTAATCAGGGATTAATTTGTTTCCTATTATATGCAGAATAAAATAGGAAAAGAGAAACTCCTTAATTGTATATATTGTTTCCTATTATATGTAGAATAAAATAGAAAATAGACAACTCATTAATTGTATATATTTAGCTTTCCTAAATTAGCCAAATCAGTTAATGAAATATTTGTAATTAAATAGTTATAAATGGCTGTAAATGCTCATATTATTATTTATAGTGAAAATACAATGAAGAAAAGTGAACAAAAAGCCAATTCTTCTGACATGGTATCAGCAGGTTCTCGATCAAACCTGTGATTTCTTGGTTTATATCGGATTTCTTCAACACGACACTCACCATGGCTCTTTCTTACGATTTTTAATTCTTCTTATTTGCTCTCGGTTCTTACATTCGTCCATGTTCGTTTCTTTCTTGCTCTTGGTTGCGATCTCATGGCTTCGGACAAGGAAAGGGATAATTTTTGTGTCCGCTTCAACCGCAAGAACTATGGTGCACAGGAATTTCAATTCAAGATGTATGTCAAAGGAAAGGCTTGTGGGGTCACATAGACAGGACCTCCAAAACCTTTTGAAATTTTTAGATGCTTGGGAGGTGAAAGATGCCCAAATTGTTTCTTGGATTCTCGGCTTATTGAGACTCGATGATCAATAACTTATATTTTACAACCGCTAAAGACATGTGGGAGTATTTGAAGCGAATTTACAACTAGAATAATACGCAAGCGCTTTCGGTTGGAGCTCGAGATAGCCAATTACAAACAAGGTAATCTGTCTATTCGATTATTATTCGGTTTCTTGAATCATGGACGAACACTCACCATCTTATATGCTTTGATGTTCCCAAAACCTCGCTCATCTTGAAAAGGTTTACGACATCGAAAGTGGGATCAATTTCTCATGAAACTTCGTCACGAGTTCGAAATTTTCGGAGGCGCTTTCTTTGAATTTTTATCCTGTTCCTCCTTTGGACACATGTGTTGGTGAACTTCTCGGGAAGAGCAACGTCTACTTACCCGAATCCATGTCCCATGATGCATTGGTTCCGAATATGATGATATATTTTTAGTATTTATTGACGGTTTATTATCTTTGCCCAAAGTAAAGGCAAAGGTCGTGATATAAAGTAAATTGTTTTAAAACAATTTGGCCATATCACTCGTAATTGCGGTAAAAATTCTGCATAATTCGCAAACAAAATGGGTCATATCCTCTCTTATATACGCATCCTCCAAGACCAAATAAACGTCCCGAATCATATAATTCCATGCCACTACCGATTTTATGGATTCACTTTCCACCATTCATAAATTAGATTTGGCGCTTTGAAGCTGAAAATGATCCAACAAATGGTACTATCGCACTTTTCACCTTGGGTATTCAAAAAAGTCTTCTCATGTTTCTCGACCATGGTTTCTTGATTGTGGTGCCTCCAATCATATGACGGGTTCCTTTTAATACTTGCACAATATACACCATTACCATGGTACTCAAAAAATTCAAATTAACTTGATGGTAATACCCTTTCTATCACTGATGTTGGTGACATAAACTCTGATTTTAGACATGTGTTTGTATCTCTCCGACTTGATTCCAAAATCCTAAATTAATTTCGATTTTTAAAAATGACAATTGTAATGTTAATTTTTCTCTGAATTTTGTCTTGTGCGAATCGGTGTCGGGAAGGTGATCGCGAAGGGGCCTAAAGTGAATTATTTACTGCTAATTTTATTTCTAATCATTTATCTTTTGCTTGTAATGGTGTTTTGAATATGTATGAGGATTGGCATAGAAAATTGGGCCATCCAAATTAAGAGTGTTTTGTCTCATTTATTTAAAAATGGTTTATTGGGAAATAAAAATGCCATTTCTCATTCCTCTGTTCCTTGTTCGGTTTAGCAAACTTGCTAAAAGTAAAGCACTTCTTTTCCTCTAATGCTCATCGTTTCCAACATTTTGATGTGGTTCATAGTGATGTTTGGGGTATGTCTCCTGTTGCTTCTCATGCTCATTATAAATACTTTGTGACCTTTATCGATGATTACAACATTATATTTTCTTAGATCTAATTGAAGTCTTTCCAATGTTTAAGAAATTTTTGGCATATATTGAAAATCATTCCAAGCCGATTTAAAATCTTTCATTAAATAAAATTGAGTACATATCTCATGAGTTTCGGGACTATTTGCAACAAAAAGGCATTGTCTCTCAACGTTCTTTCCCAATACACCCCAACAAAATGGCATTGCGGAGTAAGAATCGTACTTGCTTGATGTGACGCACATATACTTCATCTAGATTCCTTGAAGCTTTGTCCAAAATCGCCTTCCATCTACGGTTCTTGATCTTGATTCCCTTTTTTCGTCTCTTTAAGACTCATCCAAATTATCTAGATTTACATATTTTTGGGTGTGTATGTTTTGTTCACTTACCTCCTATTGAACGACATAAGCTTGGAGCACAATCATCCAATGTGCATTTATGGGTTATAGTAACTCTCACAAAAGTTTTTTGTTATGATATTACTAACCATCACTTCCGTATTTCAATGTGACCTTCTTTGATAATCAATTTATGTTTCCTTGTCTTTCTTCGACTCTAATGAGGTTGCTACTCTTCCTAACTTTTCTATTGTGCCTCAATCTATAGAACGTTTTGAACCAGGCCATGTATATGTCGACAACCTGAAAAGAAAGCTCCCATCCCTTCCCGTGTAAAACCTCATGCGCTAATTTTTTGATCTGCTAAGTGTCTCGTCCACCTAATAGATATTCACCGAGAAAGGTATGATTCATCACATACTTAAACTCTATCCGGCATATCTATTCCTACATAATCAATATTAAGGATGTGTGTTGGATACAAGCAATGCAAGATGAACTCCAGGCTCTTTTTTACATGGGATATTGTTTCTTGCCCTAAACCCATAGGCGCAAATGGGTTATTCTGAAAATTTTATTGATTCCCTCAATAAAGGCTTCGACTAGTTGCCTTAGGGAATAAGCAAGAATATAGGATTGATTATGATGAAACGTAAATTTTGTGGCAAAGATGACAAGCTAAAACGGTACTTCTATTGCTTTGCTTCTAATGGCTGGTCCCTCCATCAAATGGATGTAAAGAATGCATTTCTTCATGGTGACTATTTATATGATCCCCCCTAGGGTCTTTTTTTTCATCATCTAAAGGTGTGTGCAAAACGATCCTTATATGGTTTGAAACAGGCTCCTAGAGCATGGTATAGAATTTCGTTCTATCTTCTTGGGTTTTCCTTTACTCAAAGTCAATATGACTCATCTTTGTTCATTCATATGGTCATTTATTTTATATACCTCCATACAAAGCAAAAACAATTACAATCATTTCATATGAAAGATCTTGGTAATTTGCACTATTTCTTTTTTATACCTCCAAGGGCATATTCCTACATCAAAAAAAGTACACGAGGATTTAATTTCTTTGGCCGGTCTTCAATCGCTAATCCGGTGGATACTCCTCTCGAGGTTAATGTTAAATACCGTTGATATGGTGATCTTTTGCCCGATCCTTTGTTGTATCGTTCGTGGGTAGTCTTATTACACGGCTGACATATCCTTTTGCGATTCGGCCAAGTAAGTCAATTCATGCACTCACCTCGCCATCTTCATTTAGCCGTTGCTCGTTTACATAATTCGATACTTGAAAGGCACCTCTCAACGCGGTCTATTATTTCCCACCGAGGGAATAAATTGATTGCTTATAGTGATCTTGCTATTGTCCCGATACTCGCAGATCTAATTCTTGGTTGGTGCAAAATTGATTTCTTGGAAGAGTAAATTTTAATCTATATTACGAAATAATTTGGCTACGTGGTCTTTTGGTGAGCTTGGGTTCCTCGACATGAAACACCTTTATATGTTGACAATACGAGTGCTTATTCAATTGTTGCCAATCCAGCTTTTCATGTGAAATAACTACAAAAAACATATTGAAGTGGATTGTCATTCTATCCGAATCCTATGATGCTCATGTTATCTCATACCTATATCAACACCCAATCACATTGTTTGGGATATTCTTACCAAACGCCATCGATTTCTTGTTCGCAAATTGATGCTTCTTGACCAAATATATAATTTGAGGAGATGTTAATATTAATTTGTTTCCTATTATATGCGAAATAAAATAGGAAAATTGACAACTCCTTAATTGTATATATTGTTTCCTATTATATGTAGAATAAAATAATCAATTCATATTTAAATCGTGGATTCAAGTCTGTAAATATTTGTAATTAAATAGATAAATATCAAAAATGCTCATGCTATTATTTATAGTGGAAATACAATTAATCTAAAGTTCAAAACTTCTTCAAGAAACTTATTCTAGAAATTGAAATTACAAATCTGAAATAAACTATGATTTCCTTGTGCCATATTATTTTTTGAAATTGTGAAGAGCAAAAAAAAGACTACATTTTAATAACTTTCTTTTACATAAATATAAATAAAAAATATTTAAAATAACTTTCTATTAGAGATTTTTGTATCGGTGCGATGTCATAAAAAGAAAATTGAATCAAGAGCGATTAAAAAAGAATCAAGAAAAAATAACTTTTCTTTACTGATTGTTTTGGTTTATGTTTCAATCTCTAAATAAATTTTTGTTTTTAAACAATGACTAAAATTTAACTTAAACTAACGACTGAATTTTTAAAATTTTTTGGTCTCTAAAATTAGCAATCGACTTAAATTGATCATTAATAATTAATAATTAATTTAAATTAATATCTAAATCGATCACTAATTATTTAACAATCAATTTTTGGAATTTAGCCACCAATTTAAGAGATTTTATTTCTAGTAATATAAGGATTAAATTAAAAAATTATAGTAATCAAAATTATAATTATAATTTAATCCAAAAAAGTCATTTAGCAACAGCAAACAACAAAATGAATCTATAAAAAATTATATTAAAATTTACAAAAGCATTGATGAACATATAACCTGAATCTTTTTCCACTTAGAAATGTAACTTATTCATGTAATAATAAAGCAACATCTTAGATAACCTTTAAAGATTATAAATAAAACATGACATTGACTTTCAACATCTAGATACTCGTGCCTAGACCAATTCCATTCTTCGAAAAAATACTTTCTGTACGATTTCCAAATTTTCCTATAATCATTGCACACGGGTATTACTAAGGTATTGAGAAGTATACCAGTTATTTAATTAGTGAAAAGAATGATTAATGATTTAATTTTAGTTGAATTGGACCAATTATTTTATTTATAGTTATATATATATAATATATAATTATTGAGAGAAATTTTTATTATAAAAATAAAAAAAATAAATTTTTATCATATAATCATATATAAATAATAAATATTAATGTAATTATTTAAAAAAATTATATATATTTATATTTTAATTTAATTATTCATGTAAAATTTAATAATTAAGATTTATTATTCTTATGGGCTAGCATTGATGGCCACTCATCCCCTCAAGGAACTCATTTATGATAAATACTCATCTAATCAAATATTATATATATATATATATATATATATATATATATATATATATATATATATAAACATAAATTGTGAGATTTTATTATTTTAAGTTATTTTATAATTAAAATTAATGAACTGTATACACAAAAAGAGTAAAATTAGATAATTTAAAATAACTATGTATATCAGATTGTCCAACAATCAAAAAATACTATAATACATTTAATGTTAAGAATACCACTAAAAGAAATAAATATAATAAAAGATCCAACGTTAAGAAATTTTTATAATGTCAAAGGTTTGAGTTCATACAAATACATAAATATTCGTAAAAATATAAAATATTAAATTAGTATATGTACTGTATAGGTCCCTATATTATTTAGAGTTTTTTTAATTAAATTCTTATATTTTGAAAGTTTGGAATTGAATCCTTATAATTTTATAAATTCGATATTGCATCTCTGATTTATTCAAAAAATAAAACCACACTCAATCTAGTCTGGTCTGACAAGTACAACTCAATCTAGTCAAGTACATTTGCCTGATAAAATGGGTCAATCCGTTTCCGATCCGCTTCAACCCGCTTAAAATGTAGTAGGATGGGTTGAATTTTTTAAAAAATAAGTTGAAAGAATTAATTCACTTTTTTTTTAAAGGCTTGTGATTTGCACCGTAAAAAGATAAAATGAGAAAAAATAGATGAGTTGGTTTATCAACCGATTTAATCCGCTTAAAAAACAAAAAAAATATATAAAAAATCAATAAATACTAAAAAATTAATAATAAATAATAATGATAAAAAGTTATAAATCATATATCTAAAATATAAATTTTAAAATAATCTAATTAAATATTCAAACATAAATTATATAACATCAAATAGTTTTTTATTTATAATATTACTTATTATTTAAAAAAAATCAACATGGCAAGCTGCCTCGCTTGCTACATACCAACTTAATCCATGAAGTTATACGGAATGATCCCTTATGCGGATTGAAAAAAAAATATGGATTCAATTCTTGAATCTAATTTGTAAAAAAATGATGAATTGATGAGTTAACCCGACGGGTTAAACCCGTTTTGCCAGCTCTAGTCTGGAGAGCAAGAAGGGACATAACCGTAAAGATGATGGGGAGCAATTCAAATAATCAATCTTAAGCTTTCAAGATTTCAAATCTGTATAGAAAAAAAAACCCAAAATTCCAAAATCTCACTCTCAGTATTCTTATTCGAACTGACGGGCAAATCAGAGGGGAAGATGAATAGTAGCAACCGCCCTGTACCTATAGACAGAAGAGACAACTTTCAGAAACTGAATAACAAATAAAAGCTTCAAAGTCTCAAATAAAGTTTGAAAAGAAACAAATCAGGTTGTATCCAATTAAGATGTAAACCAAGCTAATTCTGAGAATATATATATAGGAGAGGAATCAAGTTAAATTGATATAAGTCAAAGTTATTATTATACTATTGAATATATTTTTATTGAATAATTTTTTATTAAATTAATTATTAGATTGAAAGTTTTTATTATATAGATTATTTTTATAAAATTTTATATTAATTTAAAATTATTTAATACTTCATTAATATATGTTATACTTCAAAAATATATATTACGTTAATTTTAACATATATCGATAAAATGTTAAATTATTTTGAATTAATGTAAATTTTTTAAAAAATAATTTATATGATAAGAACTTTTAATTTAGTAATAAAATTAATAAAAAATTATTTAATAAAAAATATTTAATGATATAAAAATAACTTTAACTTATACTAATATAACTTAATCTCTCTCTTCTATATATAAAAAAAAATAAAAAGTAGGTAAGATCACTTATGCATAAATAACTTTCTCAATATCTCATAAGGCACAATTAACAATATGACGTCAAATTTAATAACCACTATGCAAATCTTGATCACATAATCCTCCAATTACAAACAACCCTGTTACCTTGTTAACCATGATAGTACCGTGCATCAAGCTAGTAATATCATCATTTATTTTCTTTTGTTTGGAATGACATGTTCCAAGTTACTTTGTTTATCCATTCAAAACAATCTAATGTGGCAAATTGTTTATCAATTTGTTGACTGGGCACCAAATGATCTACCCTTTTGCACTTGTACATCCCCACATTGTAAGGACGTAAAAATTGTAAGAGCATGATATCGAGACAGTCACAACCGTCAAATTTGATCATTAAATAGACCTAATTGTAATTAGCTTCAGTATTTTCCATATGTTTTCATATATTTTGTGAGTGTTTAAGATAATTATAAAAATTAGATTATTTTAATAATTAATTATTATATAATTTTTTTGTTATAATCAATTATAATAGAATTAATTTTATATTTAAATATATTACTTAAAAAATAATTTTAAATTAATTTTTTTAAATAATATAAAAAATATATTATACATTAAATTATCAAAATAAATATATAATTATTAAAATAATTATTTAATTAATTAAAAGTTATTTACATCTCAAAGTAAAAAATAATTTCAATAACTTTTATGAAAACAATTCAAAATTTAACTTTTTTAAAAAAAAAATAAAAAACTGGTGATGGCTTAAAAATAATCTGTCCCACATATGCTCAAAAAGCGGGCCTCGGATGCAGTGGTACGTGCAGGAAAAGAATCTGATGGCCAAGTCAATAACGAAAGAATGTGGTATAAGTGTATTAGCCTGATACGAATGAACCCTAAATCGAAAGTGAACAGAGACTTGTCAGTCCGTTGCCGGCGGTGAGTGAGGGACGACGTGTTGCTCCGACGATGAGAGCAAGTGCTCGTGCTCTGTGGGCCTCGAAGTCATTACTTTGGAATTGAGACGGAAGACGTTCCGCCGAATGTTCAAAGGGACACTGATTGGGGGCACTTGCGAACTTGGTTTTGGTGGGATTTGAGGTCGGGTGTTTATGCAACCATAACACGGGGGACACCGATCGAATGCACAACGGATGTGGGTTTAATTTCAAGTGGTAGGTTTGAAGTAGGGAATGAAGAGGTAGCAGTAAGAACTGTATATTTAATGAAAATTTCGTGAAAAAACACATTCTTACAGTCAAAATTGAAGATATAATTGCAGTGAGAGACTACATTACAGTCAAAATTCCTACAATTTAATAATGTAGACCAAAAATCTAATCATATTATTATAGACAACAATCACTTTTAACTATATTGACTATTACTAGCCTTCTGTCTGTCTATTTAGTATATGTTCTTTAGAATTGAAGTTGCGATCAAAAATTTGTTTTTTCAAACTGTTTTCTTAAGTTGACTCCATAGAAATAATGTATGAGTTGTGATTCAAAATTGGAAGTGTGCTTATTTTACCCTTTTGACTTGCTATGTAGTTACGCAGTTTTGTTATAATCAGTTGACAGGAGCCTTACATACACAGCTAGGTGAATTGATAAAGATTTGTGTTGTTGGTATGCAATGAAACCAGTTAACTGGCGCTATCCCTGCTAGTCTTGGTGAATAGGGAATGTTGATGAGGCTTGATTTGAGCCTTAATCATGACAAATGGAGAAGACCTGAACCTTATGGAGCAGGAGTTGATGTTGTAAGTAGAGATCCCAGAAACTGCAAATGTAAAGCTTCCTTGCAATGGAACTCAGTGCTTAATTTCCAATCAAAATGAAAACAAGCCACATGTATTATGATTGGCATATTTCCTATATCTATTGCAATATCAGCGATGGTATTCTGACCTTTGCTATGCAATGTATCGTAGGCTTGTTACAGGTATTATTTGTTATATCTGAAAGCCATCTGAGTACTGATCAAGCCAAGGGTGTATACAGGAAAAGTGGATGTCATTTGGTCATCATAGAGTACACTAATTTCTATTGTGAAAGAGATTGATATAGGTTAATCTCCTATCATGACCTTTAATAAACTAATTTACTTTCCAATAAATTGTGACTTGAACAATTTTTGAGGTATTCCAAAAAGATATAAACCATTAGCGGGCTAAGGAAAAGGGACAGGCATATGTGAAGAAGGGAATTAATGGGAATAAATGTAACTTTGAATTTGAAATAAGATGATTCGCAATATCTCAGTCATGTATGATACGCAATTTTCATGTCACGAACATGGTTGTTCAGTTTATATGAATATAAATTATTTTGCTTCTTGTAGTGGAGTGTGCAATGGATAGTTGAAACGGCTACCTCACATACAACTTAATAATGTCGTAATAATTTCACTAAAGTAACAAAATATTAAGAAATTACTAAATAATATTCATCCAAATTATATTAGGCATAGTAAATAATATTCAAACATTGCCCTCAATTATTAGGGTCTGTGGATTCCGTTCCATCAAACAAACAAATCCATTATGTTTTCTCATCTCTCTCTGTTCCGGTTGATCGGCCTTGCTTCTACGTTTGAACAACACCAAAGCAATGAAACTGGGGAAACTCTTTTTGGTATCACAAAATATTTCATTTCTTTCTCACAAGGGGACCCTACAAAACTTATGTTACTCATTTACCAATTCACCCTTCATCGGTTACAAAGTCTGATAACCTCTCATAGCAGGTGAGGTCAAAGGTGCACCCATGCTCCATAACTGAGCAGGGTGCACCACAGACTTAGCCAAAAAGTAGACAAAAGGACATGGTGGCTTAAATAGGAGACGTTATGTAACCTTAGGGTGGCGTTGGACTGTTGAAGTTTTGACTGAGGCTCCTGCGGGCCTAGGTCACGTCTGTCTTTTTTGTTTTTTTGGGTCTTCCCTTCAGCTGTCTAAGAGCCTATCTGGCATGATGTTAGGAGGTGATAGAGGACCAGAGCACAGAATTGGGCTGATTAGTGGGAGAAGGTTGTCCATCGACCGGTCGTCAACTTATTGTCTTCGACCTGTACGACCCAACTTTCAAACATTTTTAGAGATGTACGTGGGATCTGACCAAAAAAAAAAAGATGTACATGGATTTAATTTATTAACTCTGATTTTCTTATATTATTTTTTTACATCACTTTTTACACTACTCTTTATATCATTAATTACATAAATTTCATTTATTTAATCACAACTATTCAAAAATAATGTAAAAAGGAGTGTATGAAAAAAAAATGATGTATAAACATCATTCTTCTTAATTTATAACTATTTTGCGTTATTTTCAAGCTATAATACTTTAGGAGAACCTCAATTGAAAAGGTCAAATAAAAAGCTATTGAACTACAAGCATAGCTAATTAAATAAGTCGATATGAAATATAAGAAGTAAAATAATTTGTCTATCTGGCATAGAACATTGAGATATATATTTCATTGATTGAAAAAGACTTCTGCTTCTCAAAATATGATTCTCCTTTAATTGAGATATTGTTTTATTAATAAATCAGATTCCTTTGCTTGAGGCAAAGCAATCTTGTCGCAAAACACCATAATTAGGATATTCAAATCTAATTCAAATCAAAATTAAACTAAAAATCAAATTGAAAAATTGAAATTTAATTAAAACTGAATAAAATTGGTCTTTTTTTAGATTAAATTTTTGAAAATTGATTAGATTGGATTAGATTTTAGATTTGATCTTTAAAATTGATCTAATCTAATCTAAACTGATTAATATTATATAATATATTTGTTTATTATATAATTTATATTTATATTTATAATAACTTTAATTTTTCACACATTTCTCTTATTTTACGTGATAAAATATTATTTTAGACATATAAAATGAGCTATTTTTACTTTTTATTTTTTTATTTTTTTATTTTTTATTTCTTTTTAATAGTCTAAATTGCTTTTAATTCATAAAATTTTTTGTTTAAAATATTTTTTGGTGAAAAATTGATTAAATTGATCCAATTTAAATCAAATTGGATTAGTTCAATTTTTAAAATGTAACAAGTCCAATTTAATCAAAATCAATATAAATAATATTATTTGAATCAGTTGACTTTTTGACTTAAAATCGATCCAAATCGAATCGCAAACATCCTTAATCACAACTAGTGTCATGATTGGCCTATATGTTGAGATGGTATTGTAAATATAAAAGACCATTATAAAATGCATGTAAAGCTTCAAAAAAAAGTCAAAGAATACATGAGTGTCCCAAACGAGCAACAATCAATTTCATTAAGATGCCCTCTTTTTAACCAAATCAATGTAAAAATTTATGTCCAAACTCTTCTCTCCTTAATATCATGGATGTCCTAGAAAATGCCTAAATTTTGTTGTTATGAAAATTTGACAAATGATAAATATTCAATTAAAAACAATAACCTTTTAAGAAATAAGGTTTATATAGGGAATATGGTTTATCTCTTTCTTTTTATGTATATATGAACATAAAGTCTTGTAATGTGTTTTTTGTATAGCTGACTCAGTTTGTACTTATATCTAATGCTTGAGAGAGATGCTTACGTTTGTTGTTAGTTTTAGATATGTATTGTTGATCAGGTTGAAATAAAATGCTTGGTTTGTTTAGTTTTTAGGAGAAACTCTGTCAAATGCTTGGTAGCCCTATTCTAAGCTTTCAAATTGTTTTCTTTTATTGATGTTATATTGTTAGGGTTGACATGCTAAATAAATGTTGAGTATCTCTAACTTGTGTATCGGCCACGACCGTGGCCTAAGATTGGGTCATGACATACACTCATTGTTTTACACGAGGAATTTCACAAAATATGATGTTGATTCTTTAAGAAATACTATCTTCCTTAGTTTTTTTTTTAGTATAAAAAAAAAGAAATTGTTAATATTTCATTAGAAAGAGATACAGAGATGTACGAGTTACATTAGGAAACATAATCTAAAAAATATTGCTAGACATACACATTTATACACACATCATATTACATTTATACAATTTTTATCATCTGATTGCAGTAGGTCTCATTTTATTTCTGCACACATATATTCTAGATTTTCCATATACCTCTTCATGTGAAAGATATGAGGTTTGCGTGTTGTGAAAGAAACATTTTCTTACTCTAAAAGTAGTGAGATACAATTTTTTAGCTGAAAAATTTAGTGAAATACTAGACACATTTAATTACTAATTTTGAGTTTTATTGAGTTGTTCTTATAATAGGTTGGCGAAGGAATCAATGGCGGGAGAGATAGTACTTGTATCTCTTTTTTGTAGAGATTAAAGTTGAAGAAATATTACACATAATGTAACTTAGATAGACTATCATCCTATAATGGAATTTAATATAAGTTTTGTCTCAACCAAACGATATAAAAACTAATGTCTAAATTCTTCTTTTCTTAATATCTTGACCGTCTCAACAAATGCGTAAATTTCATATTTAGGAAAATTGGACAGATGATGAATATTCAATAAAAAGATTTGCTTTTTTGTTTGTTTGTCATTTTAACAAGCATGTTGCATATTTGCCCTCTAAATGCCAAAACCACCCTTTGGAATATTTTTTTGTCAACAAAAAGATATTCAAATTTCACATCCACTAATCGGCATGACTATAGCTTACAATGTAAGTTTGGTATCCTCGAACGGTACAAAACTTTGTTTGGGTATCTATTGGTTTGCACTATTTCAACACACTTCTTGTCTCTAATGGCTGTTTGAGCAAAAACAATAATTTTTTCCATTTAAGTTCATTTCTCTCTAACATTTATTTTGTTAAACTCACTTTTGAGATAAAAGTTCTCAAATATAAATCACGTTACTGTAAACTCACTTTCAACAAACTTAAGTTTGCAAAATCAAGTTAACTCAAACTTAAATTTACAAACTCTAATCCAAACACACACTAAATAAGTCCATAAGCAGAGTAAAGAGTAAAATAATTTCTTTATCTAGCATCTAAAATTGAGATAGTTACATCATTGATTGAAGAAGATGTCAACTTCATAGATGAAGATTCTCCTTCAATTGTGATCTTTTCCATTAACAAACTGGGCTCCTTTGGTTGAGGCAAAGAATTCTCACTGCTTAACATTACAACCACAGATGTCATATTTGGCCTATCATCAGGATGTTGTTGCACACATAAAAGACCAATATGAATGCAGCGACAAGCTTCAGGTAGAATACATGAGTCCACCAAACAAGTATCAATCAATTTCGTTGGGATGCCCTCTTTCCACAACTTCCATGCCTACAACAATTCAAACCAATAATTATCAACCACTTCATTATAGGAAAATTTAAGTTATTTTTGTTACTTACATGCCCAATAAGATTATAACTTTGGCTTGGATACGAAAGTCCTTTGCTTTTCATTCCACTTATAATCTCTAGTAATAATATCCCAAAGCTAAAAACATCAGATTTGATGGAGAATAACCCATGAATAGCATATTCAGGAGCCATGTAACCACTGGAACCAACCACAAATGAGTTAATTAGATTTTGATTAATGTGCAGTAAAACTTTAGCATCATTGAAGATATACTTACTATGTACCAACTATTCTATTTGTATTCCCTTCAATTTGATCTCCTCCGCACATTCTGGCCAAGCCAAAATCTGAAATTTTTGGGTTCATCTCAATGTCTAATAAAATATTACTTGCTTTAAGATCCCTGTGTATGATCCTTAATCTAGAATCATGGTGAAGATAAAGAAGCCCTCGAGCAATTCCAATTATAATGTTGAAGCGTTTAGACCAATCCAAACGTTTACTTTGAGTTGAATCTGTCAAGATTTCCATTATGCCGATTAGTTTTTTTCCAAAATAAACTTTTCAACAATTCAAATTTTTGTAACTATAAGCTTAGCAGAGACACTAACCAAAAATAAATGAATCTAGGCTTTTGTTGGGCATGTATTCATATAGTAGCATTTTCTCCTCTCCTTCAATGCAACAACCAATAACCTTAACAAGATTTCGGTGTTGAAGTTTGGCACACAATATAACTTCATTCTTAAATTCTTGTAATCCTTGTCGAGAACTCCTTGAAAGTCTTTTTACGGCAATCTCTTGCCCGCCTGCTAGTATACCCTAAATTTCATGAAATTTAAAAGATAATAAGTATATTTGACCAAAAAGATTCATAATTTTTCTTTGGTATTAAGAACTGACATGTTGCATATTACCTTGTACACTGGCCCAAAACCACCTTCGCCAAGCTTTTTGTCAATTGAGAAGTCATTGGTGGCATTAACTACTGTAACAAAATCAAAGAAGGGAAGCTCGAAATCTTCCTGCCCTCCTTCATGTTTATTTTCTGTTGACAAGTTTTTCACTGTTGTCTCTTTGATTCAATAAATGAGACCAGTATCATTGACAAAGAAGAAAAAAAATCAAAACATTGATTGGAAAGTTGTAATCATTTGATGTCCAATTGAAAACTTAGTCTATTGTGCTATCTTAGATGAAAATGCCCAGCAATAGAACTATAGGAGCGAGGTGCTGCTTTTTATCAGAATTCTAGAACAATCAAATGTTATATTAAAAATTTATCAGAGTATTCATTAAGACACCTATGAAACAACACATAAAATTCCTATTCCAAACGAAACAAATTAAACAATGATTTTATATATAGACTTGACACTTCCTTGTCATTTATGGTTCAGTGGTTGGTAAATAATAATATTAAACACCATAACCATAAGTATCATGTTAATGCAATTAATAGTTTAATTTTTGTACTTGAAGTGACGAGTTTGGAAGTAGTTCTAGAATGGCAAATCACTATCTTACATTAATAACATTGCAGGGGGAGCGGTGTAACTACCCTGAATAAACTATATTGTGATTGATCAAGTGCACTGTATTGAACAAGGTAAGAACATCCTCCAAGGCCTTAACCAGCAAAAGAATGCAAAATGTAAATGTTGAAAATTTTCTTATAATAAACTTGTTTTGGATATTTAACTCTGTAGTAGCTGTTCAAAGCAACAAACTTCAGAAACTTTGTGGAATTGAAAAGTTGTCTGCCTAAGAAAGTTACCTCTGTACTTTATTTTGGTCTTGTAAATGTAGGAGAAAGCGGATAGCAACACAAGGACAAATATAATTGTGATTGTAATTACTATGGCAACCTTTTTCTTATTACCATCCTTTGCATCTCCATTTACAGCTTTACAAAGAAATGAATCAGAAGTCAGTCCCAAATAAAAGTAATGTCATCTAAACTATAAGAGATAGTTAGAAGAAGATCGAAGTCTTTACCTATCTCTGAAGCAGCCATTCTGATGTATAAATCTTGTCCGCTTTCAATAATTCTCAAATTATTAAGATCACCAAACCAGATGGCACAACCACTCCCTGCTCCCCTCACATCTAAGTTTGTATAAGCCGTGCAAGAACAGTTTTCCAAGCATTTGGCCTTGCAATCCTCCAGTGTCATACTTTGATTAACCCAAGAATGTGTAGTTTCTGGCAGTTTCAAGCCAGCAAATCTAGCAAAACCATCTTTGTCTTTGACCCTGCAGCTCCACGGTTCACTACGCACACAACCTTGCGTCCAGTCCATTGCTTCCCAATTTTGGGGTGATTTCGGCTTGAATCCTTCTAAACACTGGCAAATAGGCGACTCACCTTCGACGCAATTTCCATTTGGTCCGCAAAGATTATAGGCATCACAGTTATCTCTCGGCACAGAATGGTAAAGCCTCCAAGTTCTGTTTTCTGCAATCCACGTTAAGCGTTGACGAAGATAGAGGGTTTGGTTCATAACAACTATTGAAATCTTAGACTCATTCTTGAGGCTGTATGTGAAATATACCTCATCTGAATTGTTGACAAATTTGTAGTCGTAGACCGGATTTTCCCTCATTGTGGATGAACCACTGAATCGAATTCCATTCCAGGGGCCACTCCTGTAGGACTCAACTGACCCTTTCCACATAACCATTTCCGGGTTGCTAGTAGGGACAATACCCCAACTAAAGTCTCCTGGAGATGGGTCGTCCCAATTCTTCCAAGCAGTAATACGCCGATTAAGACCAGTCTTTAGGTTCCATCCGAGCTTCATTCCTGGCAACATAGTATTAGAAGGATGGTCAAAGCTCTGCCACAGGAAGTTTTCTTCATTGTTACTGTCATTCTCGTTTTTAAGGACTAAATTTCCAGTGTCTAAGAGCTGCACAGTTGGACTCAAAGCCTTTGTTGTTGAGTTTGTTGACCAAAGAATAGACTTATTCTGGCTGAGAAGCACAAGGTTTCCCTCTTGGTTTATGATCAGCATGCTGGAGTTGTCTATAATTGGTTTGTCACAGTTGGCAACCCAAGCGACTGTTCTAACTTCGATATTTTTGTACCAGATTCCGACATAGCGGTTTGAGGAACTACCAGGATTGAAGAAACCCAACTCAAAGGTTCCATCCTCTGAAACCAAGGTCCTGCCATCTGGAAGTGACTGTAACTGGTTAATGGTATCAGCTGCAGAGGAAATTTGAGATAAGAACAATAGTAGCTTGGAAACAACAAGCATAGCAGGAAGAATGGCCATTTTGCGTTAATTGCTGCATTCAACCACACAAGTTGAAGATATATATATATGGGGATTAAGTAGTAGAGTTGGAGTAACATGAATACGAAGGGCACTATTCTAGAGTTCTTCGCGGGCTGACTTGGTCTCGTGTGCGTTGCACCAATTGACAAGAACATAAGCAAGTCCTTCATTTATTTCCAAAAAAAGACATCCCGGTCTACAAGGCACCAGCACTTCTCAACTGTTGATGAGGAAATAGACCATCGCACTACAGGATTTTTATGTTTAGTTTGTCTTGAAAATATTGTCATTTTTGTTGTTATGCTGATGTTCAGTTTGACTTTTGTTACCTATGACGAGTGGTGCATATGTGTTGTTAAGAAAGTTTTTATTTAAATCTAAATCACTTATCATACTTAATCGATCACATTATTAATTAATAAATAAAAGATATTATATTTAATTTATTTTTATATAATAAATAAGAGTATATTTTATTGAGAGTAGCTTACTTTTTTAAATTACTCTTTTTTTTAAGAATGACATGCCTTTCTTAATTTTTTTTAAACTTTAAAATTTAAATTATTTTCTTAATTAACTATGTATATTTCCTTTCAAAATAGTTTTTCTCTTTTATTTTTTTAAAATTCTATATAAATAAATTAATTATGTATATTTAATTTATAATTTTAAATATTTTTTAAATATATATTTATTTTAATTTTATCTGAATTTTAAAAAGTCCGTTCAATCCATAAGATATTTTCTAGTTAATAATTAATCATCATAACTTACCATAATTAATGATATAATTAATTAAGTACACCTTACTTAAATGCTTTAAATTTATGCAAGAATCTCTATTTGTTATGACCTTTTGTGCTTCGATTTCAATCATCTTTATTGTTCAAAATTATTTTTGTATATAAACTTTTTAGAGTGGGCAAGTTGTCATATTCTAACGTTACAACATGTCATAAACTTTACTAATGGTTTTATAATGATACTTATAAACAAAAAAGAATTCAATCTTACCCGTTAAGCAAATGTTTTATTAGTCTATATTGAATTATACTATTTGAATTTTGAAACAATGATCTATTATTTGATATTGAGACATACTGTTTTGATTTCTTCACAATTTACTATCCAATCATCAAATGACAAATTAACTACGTCAATTTTTCACATAAGGTTAGCCATGACATAATTTACTAGATTAGATGTGATTGGATTTTTTTTCCAACTTAAAATTAATTTCAGCCATCCTTTGCTCCGGTCCTTCTAATATTAATATTTTAGACATTTAGACATGTGTTATTATTTTTATTATATTTTAAAACTTCTCTTTCTTTAACTATCTATCCTTCAACATGGTTAGATGGTATGTTCCTTTACAATATGTAAATTGGGTTATCGGTATATTAAACAAGACAGGCAATTCAAACTTTGTCAGATATATAACTCATATATAAAGATAATATATGATAGACAATTCAAACATCAAGGGCTACTAATTTCGAGTTTAACCACATTTAAGTTCTTTATATTAACCTGGTGTCGGGGAAGTTCCAAAAATTAGATATTCAAAAGTGGAATCAATTTTAAAATATGAGGTGTTTGATAATTACCTAAAATTTTTAAAATTAATTTTTATCTAAATTAATTTTGAGATAAAAATATTTTTAAAAAAAATCAGTTCAAAGTTATATTTTTTTCTAATCTAACTTTTTTACACTCATTCTTTTTATTTTTGTAACATTTCTTTCACCTGTTTTATTCTCTCTCTTTTTTTTCTCATCTTTCGTTTGTATCTCAATATTTAAATTTTATATTTTATAACTAGTTTAAAACAAATTTTAATTAAATTAAGAATAAATTAGAAGTTACAAAATAACCTAAATTTATATAACATTATTAGGATGAGTTCATGTTTAAGCGTTTAATTATATTCTAAGAAATTAATATCTCACTTATTGAGTACAGATATATCCTAAAAAAAATTGAATTTATATAACTAATTTATCTAAACCAATAATGAGTGTTGCCAAACTATCTCTTTATGTTTAAATAATGAGAT